>JAACJK010000001.1:0-2400000 GCA_013368325.1 Ephemerocybe angulata | reverse complement strand
AGAGGACTTTCGCAAGGCCTATCTTATCCATGCTCAACTTCTGTGCGACTTACTTGATACTTCACCCGAGGCTACGTTATTGTTCCTTTCCTCTTCCTCCTTTTTCGACCTACTCCTTCGAATCTGGATGACGGAAGGCAAGGCGGGTGAAGTCTTCATGGACCTAGAAGGTCGCTGTCCCATTCTCCTCCTAATGATGAAGGTCCTTCAGAACCATAGTGAGGAGGGCCCTCCGATGCTCGCGCACCGTATTATGGCTCGCCCCCCTTTCTTTACTACCCACTTCGCCGAGCGCTTTGTTCTCCGAGCCCACCAAGCTTCTGAGAAAGCAACCACGCCGGTATTGCTGGGAAAGGCCGTTGGGTATCTCGACGGCCTCATGTCTGCCACGGGAATCCTTCTCAAGGAGTCGCACCAACTCATTGGGGGATTTAGGAGGGTCGACTACCTCGGAGAATATTCGGCTGTTTTGAACGCCTTGTCAACACAAGCCGCCGAAGAAGACCGCAGCCTCCTCTTTCCAGGAATGTTTCGCCTCGTGACGTCTGCCTTCAAACTGGTTCTTCACCAGGAGTCCCGCGCCGTACACAACTACAAGGAGCTCTTCGCAGGGGGGTTCATCGAGAGCGTCCTTCGCGTTATCTTGGCAATCCCCAGCACGGATAAAACCACGACTGGGCTGGCCCTGAACTATCTTCAAATATTGGGGTTTTATACGGTCTACCCGTGCGTTTTAGAGACAATGCTCGGGGTCGAGTATCCAGTCGAGTTGAGAGAATGCCTGGAGCGAACAGGGAGTCCAGCTATCAAGCGCGCCTGGCAGGATTTCTGTGTGGCACAGCACGAGGCTGGAAGGGTGTTGGATCAAATGGAGAATAGAAGGGGTCTATGTGATAATAGCTCGGTAGGTGTCGAACTCACAACATTGTTATTCCTCCTCATCACGCTTTCAAGTGTAAACGGGTGGGAAGCCCTAGGGCGACAAAATGCTCCTATTGCTCTTCTGTCGTGTACTGTTCTTCGAAATGTCAAAGGGAGGACTGGAACAAGTATCACCGAGAAGAATGCAAAAGGGCGCACCTGGTACATTCCCGTACGTGTACGTTTCCCGTTCCTGCATTTCGTTACTGAGCTCCACTGCCAACCATAGGTCGAAAATCATCCCATGGGCTGTATAGCCATTCCTCCCGAGCCTTCCATGTTGCCTTTCTGGAGGATGTCTATAACACGCAGGCTTCAAGATTGCCTCAGAGCTATCAGAAGGACTGTCCGGGCTTGGGGTTCCACCAAGTTATCCCTGTTGTAAACTGCCAATCCGCGATCCTTTCTATCACCTTTGAGCCTTTAGTCGCTTCAGGGGGGCCGGATGGCTCGGACCCGGACACGGATGCACGAACCTGCTGGAATCGAAGACAAGTGCATTTCGCGCAGACGTATCTGGAGCCAAGGTACCTTGCCTTGGTGGAGGACTGTCGATACAAACGGAAGGGCACGCGCAGTACGCGTCTCGTAGAAGGAGTATTTCCGATGGGCGACAACTCGATAATATTTCTGACTGTGGGGTTGGAGAGGGTCAATCAGAAGTGGGAAGGAGTGTACAGCATCGCACGGTATGGGTAGGTTCATAGTCTTTGCATCACAACAGGAGGCGCTTTGCTTACTAGACATTGAATTGCCAGATTACGAGTTCCTAAGCGTGAGGATGAATCTTGAACTTCAGCGGGAAGTTTTATATGGTATTGGATTTCCGTAGCTATAACTCGATAACAAATGTCTGGAGACAAGTTTTGCCACTCATCACAAGACACGTGTCTTGGCGGCTTGGAGAGAGTGTGTGTGTTTCATGATTTTGACATACAACAAGGTGCGGCCCAGGATCCTTTGAATGGGGGAGAATATCAACGAAGACTCTTGAAATGAGTTTGGCTTCAAAGATATCGGGAGAAAAGCGATTAGGAAGCGCCCGGTAAAATGCCGCCCAATCGCCTGGTTCTCTATGCGATCTCTGAGCACCAACCATCGTAGATATCGTTCATGAGTTATTAGGGGACAGAAAACCATGATCTACCAGCGACCAGGTCAACGAGAAACATGCTAAGCATCGGAAAAGGAAAAGGACTTGGTGAAGGAAGCGTAGAACATATACCACCTTTGGAAAGACTTGTATGATATAACTCAAAGAACGCCCAAGGCCATTAGAGTAGTGAAAGTAGGACTGTTATAGGTTCTACTACGTAAACTACAAGGCGAGGTGAAGATCATATACATTAAAGAGCTGTCCCCGGCTGTCGACCGAGGTGCAAAGTAGTGTTATTTTGGGGTGGGTGTGGACGTTAGTGGTGGTCAGTGGCGGCGGTGGGCGACGGTGGTGGGGGCACGGGGCGCAGGCTTCCTGATCGTGAGGCGGTATTTCGTGCCCTCAGACTTGAGCCCCCACTGCAATGAGCGAGGCAACCTCCAGTATTTCGAGTATTTCGTGCGTGGGTACCCGGCGTCGGACGCTGCAGCCTGCGCGAGACCATGACCACGCTCAAGTTTTTCAGCGGCTTTGAAGGGCTTTGCGGGGGTGGAGTCCTCGGAGGAGCGGAAAAGGCGGCCTAGAAGAGGGGAGTGGGATTAGTAGGGTTGAACCCGAAAGGAGGGGGAATAACGGAAGAGTACTTACGATATGGCGCAGCAAAAAAATTCTTGAACTTGGACTCGTTTAGAGATGAGGAGTCCGAACATGCTAAGTTAGATTCCTTGATGGGGATGGTTGGGGTGATAATCCTGACGTCTAAGTAGAAGAGGAAAGGAGGAGATCAGTCAGTGCATGTCGAGGTAAAGGCTACAAAGATAAATGACTTACGACGAGTGTTTGTAGTGCTCCTTTGAGTGAGGTGGCTTTTACGAGAGGGGTACGAGGCGCTCTCGGCTTTCACACCGATTTCGACAAAATATGAGACTGTGAAACAGAAATCAGGACGAGACGGAATGGGAAAAAGGAGGTTGACGACTTACAGATGTTACGAGACAATGGCTCGGTCCTCAAGGGGTTCTCGACGTCGGACTCCTGAGCGGGGGCGGCAATAGTCTCGTCGCCTGACCAGGAGAGAATGGGGATGAGTAAAAAAAGCATCGGAGAAGAGGACGGGAAACTTACATAGCACAGACGCTCTTCCTTTCATAAACTTGTTGTAGATCGGTGTGGACCCGGCATAAGGGTCGTCGCGACGGTGGCCAGTGGTCATGGCGGCTACGAAAGGAAAGGGAACACAATCAATACGAGGACATGCAAGATAGAGATGAAGCACTCACCAGAAGTCTGGGATGATGCCAAAGAAGGACAAGTTCGCAAGGCTGGACTGGACGGATGAGTCGGTCGCGGATTCTTGAACTCCAAACAACGAAGCTGACGCTGCCGCCACCGATAGTGACCACGGAGCGGGGACTAATAGTGAGCCTGCTTCTTTGGCCTCAACGATACTAGGGAGTACAGAGCCGACAGTAATTGGAACTGAGGGGTGAAATGGCGTCAGCGAACTGAGACGAGACAAGGGAAAGGAGAGAATACTGACCTGAGACAGCAATGCCCAGGGGCGGCAAATCGTCTTTCGAGTCCTCCAGCGCGGCGACGTCTTCGAGACTGTCCAGGTAATTGAGGTAGCGCTGGGTGAAGACGTCCGTGGAGAGGTCACTTTGACTTCACACATGGGTCGGATCAGCAGGGTCCGGGGTTGAGGCATCCGCCGATAAGCGCCCAAAATCATTGGCTCGTCTCCCGAAGGCGTCCAGCGTCTAGTCCCTATAGATAGGCGGGTACAGCTGGCATGCTTCCTTATACGCAAGGAGGGCCACCTCTGAGTACTCCTAGATTGACCCTGGTAAAGATCAGGGAGCCCGGGCCCACACATGCCCAACGAGCAGCCTAAAGCGATTTGCAAGAATGCAGCAGAGAAAGGTGGGCCCGGGAATGAAGAAATGTTAGTTGCAACGTGATTGAATAGTAGATGAAGTAGGTCTGCGCCAGTTTGCTATCGGTGCAGGTACCGAACGACAACTGCGATCAAAGCACAAGCGCATTCCGATGTCTCGTTGTATACCGGGTAACTGTGCACCACCGTCCTGGAGCGTATGAGCGGCACAGCAGAAGGAGCCTGGGCAGCGTGCTGCGGATGGATGCGGCTCCGAGTAACATCGGGACAGGGAGCCGGATAGCTTCGACCAACGTTTGGTCGAACTGACGCGTCTCTGGGGACTGCCTGTTGTTGGTGAAAGTATTAAATTTTTACATTTGAATATGGGGTGTATCATCATACAAAGCCAACAGTTTAGAGCTTAGCCTTGGCTCCCTACAGAAGGCAAAGATGCGTGGTCAACTTCTCGAATTCCGAGGCCAGGGCTTGCTATGACGTACCTTGAGCACGGTATCAAGCTTGGTCGCGAGCATCATGTTGCCCTTCGTCTTGAGCTTGCCGGTCATGAACGCCTTCTGTCCGTTCGTCTACAGCAGCACCAAAGGTCAAAGGTCAAAGGTCAGAGTCCGTCCAGAGCGACAGGATAACAGCGAGCGCACCTTGCCGGCAGCGAGGTCCACGAGGGTATCGTCTGAGAGGATGATAGTGACATCGGCCTTGGGGGTGGCCTTGCCCTTGTACACGGTGCCCGTCTTCTTCATGTCGATCGTCCATGTTACAGTCTCCTTGTCCGCGTTGGTGACCTGGAGCTCGAAGATTCCGTTGCTCTATCGGAGGAAGCGCCCCCAAGGATCGACGTTAGTTACGGTTTGGAGGTACATAGGGATGTTCACGCACCTTCTTCATCGCCTCCGCCTTCTCTTTGTCAGAGTAGGACTTGAACGCGGTGTCGAGCCCGGCGATGAGCTCAGAAGACTATGTACACACACGTCAGTCAGCCAACGCGCTCCTCCCAGTCAGATAGACTCGCTGCGCACCTTGAATCCTGCGGCCTTGAGGTCTGACATAACGAAAGTGGTAGAGACGGCGCTTGGGGAGTGGGGTAAAGAAGCGAGAAGTGGGGAAGCAGTGAGTGTTCAAGGTCGAGGAGACTAGGCGCTAGTTAACGAGAGGGGCCAGGGCGTAAGCATATGATATTCGCGCGCGGCATGTGACTTTCACGCTATCTCGTGCTTTGGCTCAGCGGCTACTGCCTTTCGCTTTCGATTTTCACCACCACGCTGGATATGTAGGCTTGACAATGATTATGGTGTGAGAGGTCTGTATCTACTGTGTGCGCTAGGCCGACGCCTGACCGACGCTGCCGGACCCCATTGTGGGGTCCGCAGGTCAGATAAGGCGCTACTTGTCATCTACTGAGTGCTTGTGGGCGGAAACTACACACCTAGATCCTTCGCTTGTCTAGACCTCTACGTGTATCTACTTAGTCGACGAACTCTGCAGCCAGCTGCGGGGCCGACGCGAGGCTTAGGCTGACGTCGTCTGATCGTGCGCGGCTCGAGGCCGTTCGTGGATCCACTCAATTCCGAGTCTCTCACTCGAGTGCTAATCCGCACAACACGCACGATTCGCGGTGCCTGGTGAACTTTAAGCTTAGGTCTATACGTCCTCAGCAGATGATCCAACAATACAAGGTATCAGAATTATACACTGGTCCCGACTTCCTGGAAGAACAGCGATTCATCCCCTCGTTCCGCCCTCCGTCATGATGTCATTGTGCTCTAGCATTCTTCCCCTAAGTATTTCCAGCACAACGTGGAACAGTTGAGGGCACCAACGTGCAGAACGGGGGGATGAGATGGAAATGGAGCCAATGGCAGTGTTCCCGATAAGGCAAGCAACGTGAGTACCGTGACCAGGCCAAAAACAAAGGGAGCATGTTCCCAGATGTTCCCACCCCGGGCCCCAACACAATCATCGACTTTCCTCTCGTCCAGTTAACTCCAGCCACCCCGAAACTCCAAAGGCGCCCATCCTTCACTCCAGGAGCACCGTTAAGCGCCAACCACATGAAGTACATCGAACTCCCGGCCCTCTCGCGGCTCGCACAGTCGCTGACTCACGAGGGCCCCGAGTGCTCGGTGCAGACCAGAATAGAGGCGTACAGCTGCAAGAACATCAAGCGCGACAAGCGCCTGTTCAAAACACTCGAGAGCGCCTACCAGGACGACGTCTCCAACTCGCCCCCGCTGCCCACATGGCTCAACCTCGACCGCGAGGCCGACATGACGCCCTTCGGCCCCATCGACAAGCACGCCTCGCGCAAGATCCTCTACCTCCTCATCTCCACCCTTAACATCGCCTTCCCGGACCACGACTTCACCGACGTCCGCCCTTCACACTTTGTGAAAGAGGAAAACGGCGCCAGCGTCCTCAACGCCCTCAGCAACACACTCGTATCACCCCACCGCGCCGGAACCAATGCACCCCGCTCATACTCAAGCTACCCGCCCACATCATCAGACTTTTTCCCTTCGAGTGTAGCAAGCAGCTCGTCGCCGTTCAATCGCCCGCTTTCCAGCCCGCTCGCCCCGCCCCCTATCGTCTCAGGCACGCACCCCACACTGTTCCGCATCATCGACGAGGTTATCGGTCTTGCCGACTGCGAGGTCTTTTCCTACACCCCCGAAATCGACGCGGACCCACATGCCAACGACTTTTCGGATGACGAGGACGACGTCGCGAGCGTCGATGACGATACAAGCAGTGGGGACGACGACGCCACATTCGAGTTTGACAACTACGACATCGACGAGGCCAAGCCGAGCTATCGCCACCGCGGTTCCTCGAGCTCTAGGAACCCACCACCGACACCCCGGGCAGCAATCAAGCGCGGGTTGCCCACAGACGACTTTGAGGGCTTCACGTACGAGAGTGTGCGGCTGAAGAGGCGCGGGGCGTTGCTGTGGTCGTCGCACTGGTTCTTCTTGAACAGGAAGCAGAAGCGGATACTGTTTGTGTCGGTGTGGGCGCGGTCGAAGGGGATTGGGAGGTACTTTGTGGACGACGAAATCGACTCGCCGGCCGATAGCATTTCGAGTGACAATGAGCGGTTTTGGGCTTGGGAAGGCTCGACGGGCGCTGGGGCTAGGGCGCTGGGTCTCAAGGGACATTAGCTTGACGCGTATTCCTGTAAGGCTTTTCTTCATCTCTCTCTGAGACGACGTTAGACTTTTCTGATTTGGATACCCCAGTGACTTTTCATACCCACCACATGTACACTCCAGCCTATTCTCTACCCCAGCTCGCCTTCGCTCCCTTCCATCTTTCTTCTTGAATTTGTTTATTCTTTCTTTTCTTGGGCGTTCTGCTCGTATGGACTATTTATGCTCGCTCACTTGTGTGTACTTGTATCGTATAGTTTCTTTCATCTTGACCCTTGCGCGGCTACGTCCGCGTTAGTTCTTATGCCCTCACTGGTTGTATGTGTACGTTCTTACCTGATGCCCCTTTACGACTGTATATTCTGGACGCCTTCTGTAGTGGGCCCTCCTGTTTGCCTCGATAATGCTAATTCATTCCATCTTGATTCCTTTTTCGACTGCTGTCGTGCCTGGCGAACGAACGTGCGGGGTTGGAGGTGTCGGTGGAATGTGTGGTGGGGAGAGGAACGTTCGCATCTCGTGTCGTCGCATCAGCTGGTGTCCAGGGTGGAGCTGCGTGTTGTGCGAATGAGGAGCATCGAAAGACAGTGGTGGTGGTTCTGTTCGAACTTGCTCCTTCCCCTACAACTTCGAGTTTATAGTGCCCGGGCGTTTCTGACTCGTCCTTGACTCGAAGTTTACGTTACGTATCCCCGGCCTTCCACAGGGTTCGAGGGGGATGATTTGGAGGGCGGGGAATGGCAGGGAACATGGAGGTTCTGGGAGAACAACGTAGGCAGCTCAAAAAAGTTGATCTGAAGTTTGAACGCGATCCAGGAACCGGATTCCCGGGCGGCACACGCGCTGCTATCGATTTGCTGCACGTGATCGCACATATCTAGCCGCCATCTATGGGCGCTTAATTGCCTTCGTGTCTGTGAGACGCGACTTGGACGCGTTTGCCAGACTCAAGGGATGGGCCGGAGCCAAGAGGTCTAGGTGTATATCCTTGGAGGTGCCTCATCGGTAGTTCCAGGACGGGCGGCCCCACGTCCAAGCCTTGGGAATGCCCAGACTGATGTTACTAGAAACTTCTGCTGGTCTGGCTACTGATATGGGTCTGTTATTGCCCGACATTGGCTCACTTAGAGACTCTAGTGACTCTAGCGCATTCGAAGAATTTAACTCGAGCCATCTCTAAGTATCCTCAGGAGCAGGCACCGAAGAGGCTGCGCCTGCTGGTCCGACCCACGTGTCAAGTTCAAACTCAGGGGATGACGCGACGCGACTGACGGACTTTTGAAGACTTTTGACCTCAACGGCGACCTCAATGCATCCCTCCACGATGCCAACGTCTGCAGGGGAACGGAAAATGCTTGGAACTTCTTGGCATTCTGCCCTTAGACTCTTCCTCCCATCACCGCTGCACGACGGCCCACGGATGGACTCACAGCAGTAAGGAGAATCAGAGTCAGGCAGAGACCAAATGATGGTTCACCTCCTTGGATATCTAGCGCTCGCCCGACTCTCTTGTTCTCCTAAAACCTCTTGACTATCTCCCACCACCACAACCTCCTCTGCCCACTATTTTGCCACCATGTCCACACTCTCCCCCACCCACCAAACCGCCCTCGACGCTTGGAAAGAGCCTCTCTCTGCCCGAGAAGACCAGATCCACTTCCTCTCTGTCTGGCTGCAGGATCAGATATCGAGCCACCTGTGCGACGAGCCCGGCCCCACGTCCCTCTGGAGCCCCAACATCGACCGCCTCGAAGCCTTCCTCACCAAAGCAGCCGGCCTGCTCCCAAACTTCACACCCGCCAGAGCGATCCACGCTCTCGTCGTCACTCTCCTGTACAAAATGGGCAACAAGAATCCCGACTTCCACTTCAATTCTGGCTGCGCGGAGCTGCTCTACTACCAGGCCATCGTCCAAATCACTCGGGAGATCGTCTATCGGTTTACCGCCAAGGAATTCTTCGACAAGCTGCAGCTGTCGCCAAACGTCGAAAATATTCATCTGGACGGGGTGTTCCTGAAAAATATGGACGATATGATTGTGCGGGTGATGTATCCGCTCCCAGGGGACCGCTGCACGGAAGCCTTCACTCAGAGTTACCTCAATTACTGGGACATTCTCGGAGACGTCGACGCGCTGGAGGTATCGAACGACGAACTGCAGCCGTCCTTGGACATCGCTGTCTCAGGTCAGTATTCTCTCCTTTCCCTGTTGTCTTGTCTCAGTTCGCTGACGCCATTCACCCCTCAGGACCCGTTACTGTAGGCTCGGTCCTTCCTATCGTTGAGGCCGAGGAAGCAGATTCGCTATTGGTGGCGGCAGGGTCAGGTTCGTTAAAATCCGCGATCGAGTCGTCTGTCCGGTCCAGCCTTGCGACTGATCTTTCCTTGGCGTCATCCCAGACTTCCAGTGAGTACTTTATACCGACCTTGCACCCCGTATTGATTGTGTTCCCTTTCCTTTCATAGCCACCCTGACCACTGGCCACCGCAACGACCCATTTGACCGGTCCACACCGGTCTGCATCAAGGTTATGAAAGGAAGAACGTCTGTGCTTTGTAAGTTTTCCGTCCTCTCCTCCGATTCTTTTACCCATTCCCCTTCTCTTGTGTTCAGCCGACGAGACTATTGCTGCTCACGTTCAGGAGTCCGACGTCAAGGACCCCTTGAGCTCCGAGCGACCCGAATTGTCTCGTAACATCTGTAAGTCGTCAACCTCCTTTTTCCCATTTCGTCTCATCCTAATCCGTTTCACAGTCTCGTCTTTCGTCGAAATCTACGTGAACGAGGGCACCCCATACCCCTCTCGTAAAAGCCACCTCACCCAAGGGGTCACTGTACACACTCGTAGTAAGCCGTCTGCCTCCCAGTCTTCGCCTCGAATTTTCCTGACTGATCTCCTTTCCTGTTCTAGACGTCAGGAGTATAACCCCAACCATCCCCATCGATGAATCCCACGAGTCAGCATCCTCAGACTCCTCATCTCTAAACGAATCCAAATTCAAGACTTTCTTTGCCTCGTCATCTCGTAAGTAGTCTTCATTTATCCCTCCTCCTTTCGTCCTCAATCATAATCCCGTTCCCTTCTTCTAGGTCGCCTTTTCCGCTCCTCCGAACACTCCAAGCTCGTCAAAGCCGCTGAAAAACTTGAACGTGGTCACTGTCCCGCGCAGGCCGAGTACCCAAGCACGAAATATTGGAGGTTGCCTCTCTCATTGCAATGGGGGCTCAAATCTCTGGGCACGAGATACCACCTCGTGATCAGGAAGCCTGCCAACTGGCTCAGGACCGGGCAGTCTACGCCCAAGTGGCGTTAAACCATGCTTCCCCTCCCCATCCTTTCCCGGGCCTCTCATAAAAACCGATAAAATTGTTGCCGCTCAGGCATTGATGACTTTTAACGAACACCTGCCTTCGACCTCACGGAGGCAGACGACCATCCATTCATCCATTGCATTCCTCGACATTCCTTACCGTGCTCTTTTGCGTTGGCACCTTCACGACCTTTATGACCATGACGAGACCCTGCCGCGCACCTGGCCTATCCGCGGATGGATGACCAAGCCCTCCTACCCTCCCACCTCTGCGTCACCTCCCAGCGCCCACCGCCCAATCGCCATGCATCGCCGTCGGCGACCGCCAATACTAACCATGCATTCGCCAATCGGATCGATCCCCCTCGCAGCGCTGTGCGCCTCCACCACAAAACCCCACTTCGCACCTCAACCGACAGTAGGGGAGGTTTATTAACATGTTTTCTCCTCGCATTGCTCTGTAATTTGCCTAATATCTGAATAGTCCCGTCTTCATTGGTCGAGGGTGCTTCCCTATTATTGCTAGGTTCAGCTTCCGCCTCGCCAGACTCCAGTTGCACTGTCAATGTTCAGGACTGCCCATAGGGCCGTTTTTTATCTACCGTGTTTGTAGTCCTCGCCTTAGTCGGTCGATAGCCTTGCCAGTGGACGTCTGGGTCCGGTGTGATTGGTGTCGGCGGGCTCATTGAGTGTGAGGAGCGTTTCGAGTTATTGTGGCTTAAGGGAGTTGGAAGCGAGTTTGATGGAGCTTTCTGACAGATATCACATTCATACCCTTGGTTCATCCTAGCTCATTGTCGGAAGCGGTATCACAGGGCCTTTGGAACTGTTTTCTGTCGCAACAGGCGATTTGGGCGCCTATCGACTTCGGCCCGGGTTTATGGTCCGATTGAATCTCAGTGCACAGCCACCTTTGCCATTGTCCAGTGACGAATCCTGCTTCAACGTGAACCCCTCATATCCGGATCTATGCTATGGGTACCTTTGCTACCAAATGCCCCAAGAAAGACAGCTGGATTCGACTCAACCATCCGAGCTGGACGTTGCACCTAATACCGCACAGGTCCAATTCTATGAAGATTTACCTTCATCCCTTCTCCCTGCTTGTCCACCCGGTTCCTGGTCACCTCTTTGGACAGCTGGGTCACTCTCGCCCCAAGTCATAAGACAAAGGAAGAAAGGAAGAAATCTACCCCACATCGGATCCGCATCTTCTTACTTCTCGCTCTGCAAGGGAAGCTACCTTGAGCGTCACTCAGTCGTCACTCATGATTCGAACACATGTCGACTTCTGTTTCCCAGGGCGAGACTATTTCGATTATTTGAGGTGAGGGGCTTACTTGATATGTGGGTGCGGCTACAAATGTCCTAGCCCTCTGGCTAGACCTTATAACGACACCTGCGCCAGCTGGAAGGACTTGGAGAATGGGATGGCGTCGGACTATGTGAACCAAGGCTTGTAAATCCCATCCTTGGATACGCCACATCATTGGCGTTTCTCCGTATTCTGCCAGCATTGGCGGAGGCCTTGGGTATCGAGCCATGGAACCCAGTTTATTGATGGTTCTCGGGCCGTTGTGTCTCGTGTTTATCCTGAATATGTACCCGGGAGCTGGTCGCTCACAACGGTCTAGAGGGACGAGGTCACGAGGGGCAGCCTACACTGTCACCTCGTCGAAACCCAGTGTCAGCCACGGGTGGTACGACGGAAGTCGGACGCATCCACCACGGCCCGGAAATGCTGCTGTTGAAGGACATGACTCCCCATGTTCACTATATGATGCAATGCATATCTCAAAACAACGCAGGCACATGTTTTCAACGTCTTCTTGGAACCCAGCATCATTTTCAAGAACTTGCAGAATGTCGTAAGTCGGCCTACTCATTGTGTTCACGAGGGCACTGATATTAACGAGTAAATTCCTTTTAACCAGACTTACCATGGGGCAGCGACTTGCGCTAGCCACTTGTTTTAGACTTTCGGGCAGCCGTTTGAAAGTAGGTAACTTCCGACCTCGGGCCTCCTGTTGCCGATCTTAGTTAAACTCACCGTGCTTTGAGCATGGCGAGATACTCCACCTGTTTCGCCGCCTCCTAGATCGTCGCACATTCTGCAGCCGGACTTGCTTCTCAAATTCCGTCGCAGACACAGTTGCTCCTGGAGCATGCAGAGGTATGTAGGAAGGCTTGGGCCTATGTAAGATTACTGACCATTTGGAAGGCTGGTCCACAGGGACGGTCCGGACGGATACACATGATTGTATCCGTTTCTCCGTAGTGCTGGATGTCCTTGGTATAAATTCAAGTTGCAAACACTGTGGCCTCCCAGGAAGGAGTCAGTCTCTTTCTTTCCCTCATTTACTCTCATCGTATCCCCAGAAATGTTTAAGAAGCACATCCTCATCGCACTTGCTGTTGCTGGAACTTTGGCATTTGCAGAGCCGTGAGTCATCGTAATATTTGTACTCAACGACACGCTTTCTGACTGTCTATGATTTCAGAATCGAACGTCGTGCCGCGACAAACGAGTTCCCGACCCCACCAGCAACCGTTCACCTCACTGCGCCCATGGTGATTAAAGCGGGAACGACCTTCACTCCCGACCAGCCTTACACACGGTATGACCGAGGCTCTGGGGCGTGCAAGAGCTCTGGGGAAGGTGGCTCGGCCGATGCTGTTTTCCATTTGGAGGAAGGCGCCACCATTAGCAGGGTTGTTATTGGCAAAGACCAGATGGAGGGAATCCATTGCTTGGGTAGGTGTTTCCTTGAGATTCCCTCAGGCGGTTGCCGATTGCTCATGAGAATGCTCCAGGTTCTTGCACGATTGACCACGTTTACTTCGAGGTATTGGCTCAGGAACACTGTATGTCCTGGGCTATGAAAGGTGCTGATACTCTGTTCTAGGACGTGTGCGAGGATGCTATCACGATACTGCAAACGTCCGGAACCTCGCGCATTAACTATGGCGGTGTAAGTTCACTATGCTCACTTAACAGCCGAAGCACTCACCCATTTTCTTCTCTGTAGGCGAAGGTATTGACTAGGGTACAAGTGGCTCGGTCGTCTATCTGATCCTCGCTTTTTCCTAGGGTGCACAGGACAAGACTGTTCAGCATAACGGCGGTAAGTGAACTCGTCCCTCGGCCTTATAGCTTACTTATACGCGGCGCGCCTCAGGTGGAACCGTCATCATAAATAGCGTGAGCTCCCTAAACATCGCTCCGATTCAAAATTAATCGTGGACTTTCGAAGTTCTACGTTGAGAACTTCGGCAAGCTCTATCTTGGCTCTATCGCAGCGTGAGTAATAAATCACGATAGACTCTTTTACATGCAACTTTGTCTTATCAACTTACTGCAGTGTGGTAACTGCAAGACAACCCAATACACCCGCCATGTCGAGATTAACGACTCATGGGCTGTCTCTGGCTCTGCCTTGGTTGGCATCAACAGGTGGGCATATATGCTGATTTACCAATGCCGGCGCTTACTCTATCTATCTCCTGCAGCAATTACGGAGAGTAAGACTACCGGAAAGTTTTGACGCGCTCGACACTTATGATATACCATCCCTTACAGCACTGCCAAAATTCGAAACCTCCAGGTCAGCAAGGTGAACAGTATTTGTGACAAGTATACTGGCAACAACAACGGGAAGGAGCCCACTAAGGTCGGAACTGGACCTGATGGCACTGTAAGATATCATCCTGTCGGGATTATCCATGCTTCAAGGCTGACATTTGCGCGCCTAGAACTGCCTGTACAGCGAGTCTGATATTCACTCCGTGTGAGGCAGGATTATTCAGGATGATTTAGGCAGCAGCCTGTAGGAATACGTTACCTTGATGGAAGTATTGTTTGTAACTTGGACTTCAAATTGTAAAGTTCCAATCTATGGCTTCGAACTGCGGAGTAAAATGGTGCACTCTAACACCGATGAGCGCTCGTGATGCCACCAAGTTGTCTTTGTAAATCATACGTACTACTGAAGGTGGTGTTCTCGGAAGTGTGGGCGCATTGCACTTTGCATGACAGCGGTCTCATCGGCTGGATGGGCGCGTCGAAGCTGAGCCATCAATTCACCTCCGCTGCCTCTTGCGGTAAGCGCCCATCAAAGGTGGGGGCTTCTGAAGTTGATCTGGTGATATGTCTGCACCTTACCGGACCAGAAGCACTACATGAGCAACTCTGTTGTCTAGGAAAGTAGGTAATTTGTGGCAACCTATAAAAGCGTAGCAAGCTGCCGGCCTTTCGCTATACCATCGACAGCATCAATCTCTTTGCCCTTCCGAGCATTCCAGCTTCTCCACAGTCAAGTCTAATCAGCCCGCCATGAAGTTTAACCTTCTCCCTACATTCCTTTTTATTTCTTTTGCTACTTCTGCGCTGGCGCAGTGGGTAAGTTATCCAGGTGGTATCAGATGGTATTGGGCTCACGTATTATATACAAAGGATGCCTACTACGACGACCTGGATGCTCGGGACGTCGGTTTCTACGATGTGGAAGCGCGCGAACTCATGGACGAAGTTATGGACCTATCCCAGCGCGAACAGTATATCGATTGGCAAGAGTTGACAGCCCAGGAGAAAAAGCTCATCAATGCCCGTCGGCGTAGGATGCGTCTTGCGGTAAGCCTATACTCTGAGAGGTTCGAGAAACCCCACGTTGCTGATTTGTTTGTCGTAGAAGGAACGCAAGACCAAGCTTGCTAAGGCCAAGGCCCAGAAAGCTGCAGCAGCCCTGCTTGCCAAGGCAAATGCCGAACAGGCTCTCAAGGCGACGACTAGCACTCCTGGCACCGCTGCTACGGCTAAGGCTTGATTTAAGATATACTTATGTGCTGATAACGATGTCTCGTCCTTCGATGTCCGTACATACACGTCCTGTAGAATTGATACAAGCCATTCTAGATTTCATGGGCATACTAAATTCCACAAGATTGATTCCCCATTGATTTAATTCTAAGTATAAAATACCAGTTAAGCCGTCTCTTGAGGATGGGCGATGAGCTTGAATCCAGAGACGGCATTCGCTTCCAGCCTCTTCAATCCTCCGACGATGCCATTCAAGCCTCCGGGTAGAATTTCGAAGCGATTCGGCTGTGTGAGATGATCATTATCAACACATTGCAAGGCAGACAGAGAGTTAAGCATAAGCAACGAACCTTGAGAGCGCCCTCTTCGAGGAGGGCTGTAACATGCGGCCAAGCCTCTCGGAACAGCTCGACGTTCTGAGGATGGAGCTTCGAGCCCATAATCGAGGCGAAGCTCTTGTTCTCCTTCGGTGCCCTCTCCTCGAGAGTGGAATCGGCAGGCAAGGTGATGGCGATCTGACCACCGGCCTCGACGAGCTCGAATGCGACCTTCTGCGTGTCGGGAACGGAGACGGTGTCGTATACGACGTTGATGGGGATTTCTGTGATAGACTTGATGCTTTCCTTGGTCAAAGGCGCTTTGCGATCAAGGACGTGTGTTGCCCCGAGAGCCTTCAGGTGCTCAGAATGCGATGGCGAGGCTGTGGTAATAATTGGACTGAACCCGGAGAGCTTAGCGAGCTGGATGGCTGAATAGTGGGCATATTAGTATGCGGTTCTGCCGGCGCGGCTAAACTGGAAATTTCGGCGCTTACCGTACTGCCCGACCGAGGTCGATCCGCCGAGGATGACGATGGGAGTGCCGGCGTACTTGCCTCTCGCACCAGCTCTTACAGGGGCCTCAAATCCAAAGCCGAGTGGGGCAACGTTGTAGAGCCCGATGTAGGCTGCGGTGAAGGCACCGGGAATCGTCGCTACATCGTCATAAGACAGGTGCGAAGGGATCTAAATTGATATGATTAGCTGTTGGAAGAGATGAGATCTGAAAGAGAGGGTAGTACTGACCTTTGCGAGAGTAGCGACCTCCCCAGCAGCGTACTGCTGGAATCCACCGTAGTCGTTCCCGTTATACGGGCTCTGGAAAAACCTGGGTGACCAACTGATCAATCTCGACGTTGAGTTGATAGATATCAAGTCCACATACACCCTGTCACCAACTGCGACTTGTGATTCGGAGACGCCCTCTCCAAGCTCGATGACCTCTCCAGCGACATCAGCGCCAAGAATGGCTGGGAAATCTTCGAGGAACAATCCATATTTCTGGATTTTCCAGTCGACGGGGTTAAGACCCGAGGCATGTATCTTGACTAGAACTTCACCCGACTTGGCCTTAGGAACGGGGAAGCTGGAGAGGGCAAAGTCGCCGAATTTGCTCTCAAGGAGGAGGGACTTCTGTTCAGTGGGTGCCATTGCTGCGTTGTTGGGAAAAGGTTGGTAAGAATAGAGATTCTTGGAGATGGTTTGAGTGGGTTAATGATGGTAGAATGTGCAGCATGACAGAGCCTTTTATACAGGTTTTGAGTAGTATCTGGACCATTGGGACTTTGCATTTCCGTTGCTGACCTGATGCGTCGATCGGTGTTTGCCGCATCAGTAATACAACAAATCACTTTTTCTCGGTTTTAAAAGTCAGAACAGTGCAAAAAACGAAGAAAAACCGACGAAAACCTAAACTGCTTAGCCATTTTTCCGCTTTTCGGCTTGCCGCCTCGCCGCAACTGGAAAACTGAAAAAAGCGGGAAAACGATCCGTCCTTTTGCTGACGCGTTACCACTCGTTGCGGAGCACCAATGCACCTCGTATCCGCCGCCTCAGTCAGCGAACTGACAACCCCTTAGTCTTGAGGCGGGAGATAAACGGTAAGAACGGCTAGGCCGTTGCTCAGATGCATAGGTAGAAAGGCACGTGCAATCGCATTTACGAGCTCTTGCCGGTCTACCCGGAACGCCTCCGATTCCAAGAAGGACCGGGGAAGTTTTGTTGAACAACAGAAGAACAGCTCAGACACATGTATCTCTCACCAGAATTATTAAATTTAGACACTCTTGAACACTGCTTGGTGCTATGTTGGTGCTTTGTGAGGACTGTCCTGTTTCAAGCTCGCTCGACTCGAAGGCTGGTTGCGTGCTCCAAGAGACTTGATACACTTGGTTCTTGTTCTCGTTTCTATGTAGCACCGCAGATGAATATCCTCTTGATATCCTCTTTCTCGTGCACTAGAAGCTTGTAAGGGTGACTTTCGATGATGGGAGAAGGGTTAAGGCGCTGGGTGCGGTTACTGGTTAGCGCCCACGGGTCGATCCCTCACCGGCAATCAAGGCATCCAAGTAGCCGGGGTTTGTGGTTGAACCGCATACCATCCACGTCTTCGAGTTTCTGTCCTCGTCATCCATGTCGAACGACAACTTGAATATGGTGTCCCTCATAACCCTTCCGTCTTATCCATTCCCGCAATCCCTCGCGGCGTCACTCGCACTGCTCATTCTCTCCGAATACACGGCGTTCTACTCTGGAAGCGCCCTCTTCAAAACAGCGGCCTCGCTGTCATTCTTCCTTGGAGGTTGGAACAAAGCCAGTGGGGTGAATGAGATACAAAAACTCCTGTTGGGTCTGGACTTCAAAGCGCTTTGGGTGGACGAGAGTTTGAGGTACACGGCGTCCATGCTGCTTGGACTCGGATTCAGCGTGCTGGGAGACGTACTCTTGATTCCATCGAAGACAAACTTCTACTCTTTCCGCCAAGCGTCCAAGAAGGTCAAGGAAGACGATACCAAACCCTCCCCCTCCGCGAAAGCCGAAGGCGTCACCCTCGCATTCAAACTTGGAACCCTCTCCTTCGCGCTCGCGCACATCTCCTACGTCGTCGCCTTTATGGCCTCCCCCACGCCCCTCACGACACCCCGCGTATGGCTCTTCGCTGCCACCGCCGCCATCGTGCTCTCTATTTCTGACTACCTAGGCATCTTTGGGCAGTCGAATGCGGGGGTCGTGCCGCTGGTCACGATCCCCAAGGACATCGAGGTGCTTGTTCAGGGCTATGTGGGGATCATCACGACGATGGTGGCCGTAGCGACAGCGACGGATCCAGGTGTGCAGAAGGTGGTGGGAGCATGGATGTTTATGATCAGCGATCTATTTGTGGCGATCGATACGTTTGGGAGGAAGAAGGCTGGGACTGTGGGGGTGAAGAAGAGCGGTGGAAAGCCGGGGTGGGCGTTTAGATCGGTTGGATGGATCTTTTATTTCGGGGCTAATCTGATCCTCGCCGGTGCACTCTGAGATCTGAAGTGGGGTATGCAATTGGGCATTTAATATTTATGGACATTGGATTGACTCTGCTTCTTCTACAATAACTTTCACGTGGGTATTCGATAGTCACTAGTCAACCCATGATAATAGTTCATGTCGACCTAGTTCGGCAAACCATTTCCCGCCTTCTCCAGACTCACAAGATCCACCAGAATCTTATAGGACAGGTTATCCTCCTGTAGCTTCGCCGGATTAGCAGGTTGCAAAGGCCCCCTGACCCACCCCTCCTTCGCCCCATACCCGAAATGCCTCGCCACAACCGCTTTGATTCCCCCAATTCCACCCACAGCGCTGCTCGCCCAATCCGCATGCCCAAGCATCGCCTGCAGCTCCATCGCTTTCTCCCTCTCCTCCCCGCCCTCACGCCACATACGGACCACATCTACATGCACCCTCGGCGCGATGTTGACGAGCGCAGCGATGACGCCTGCGCTCCCAGCGTTTAGTCCGTGCACGAAGGTGTCGCTGCGGCCAGAGTAGATGGCGAACTCGGAGGGCGCGAGCCGCGAGGTGAGGCGCTGCAGTTTGCCGATGTTCCCGCAGGAGAGCTTCGTACCGACGATGTTGGGGTGCTTGGATAGCGTGTATATAATGTCAGAGTCGAGGTCAAGCCCGCCGGTTACCCCGGGAAAGTTGTAGATCATCGTGGGGATGGGGGAGGCGTCGGCTACCTGCAGAGAGAGGTGCAAATCGTTGGCTCAAGGCACGAAGGGGTGAAGTGAAATATGGATTCACTTGCCTCTGTGTGGAATCGAATGATATTATCGATGGTCATGGCCTTCGGCCAGGTTGAAGGTGTGAGGACGAGTGCGAAGGTTGCACCTGCGTCCTTCGCGTCTTCATTGAACACCTTGGTCTCGCGGGTGGATTGAGCACCAGTGCCCGCAATAATGATAACGTTTTCAAAGCCGCTTTCGTTCAGAGTTTGACGGGTGAGAGCGATGGCGGTCTTTCTTTCTTCGCGAGATCTAGGTCGTGGTGAGCACTACCGTACTACGCACGGCCATCGAAGGTCGCCAATAGCGGCTGATACCCACAGGTGTTGTGCCTCCCCATTCGATCCTTGTACAAGAATACCAGTGACGCCTCCCTGTTTACATATTCATAAGAATAGTTGGATGACATGAGTGTATTCCGATAGAACATACTCGAGCGAGGCGCAGGACGTGCTGCTTAATCGCGGGCACATCGAATTCTTCGTTCTCGTCAAAGAATAACACAGCGGGTACGTAGACTCCTGGAGGTGGTGGGGTCGACATCGTCTAAACAAATGATCAAGAGCTCAGCACAAACCCTTATAAGAAGCCAAGTGGTAGCTCTATATCGATGATCCGTTGACCTCATGATCAGACACGCTTCTTTAGCACGCGACGCGTTGAGGAAGAGCGATAGGGGCTCATACCCGTATATGGAAATTGTTATACTCTTCTTCAACGAGAAGGTGGGGGCGACGATCAGGGGCTCTTGTGCGCTGCAGCCTTCGAATGCACGTTCATATCATGCTTTGAAGAGTTCGAGATTAAGTTTTTGACAATGCTAATACATCCTTTACTCGGCAGGAGCGCTCGCAGTCGTCGAGGCTTCCGCTGATTCAGTTGAAGTCGACTCTTCAGCAGGAGGGAAGTATTCAGGGAGGAGCGTCCTATCACAGCCATCAGTTAGTGCTGTATCTTTGGAGTGCGTGTGGTATAAGCACTCACTCGTATACACCCTTATCCCTCGGCGTCCAGATGACGAAGATGACCCTCTCGAGCTACGGGAGGCCGAGATCAGTTCTCCGTTCATCTATACTTCACACCGCAGAGATTATGCACACCTTGGATCCCTCTTCCGACTCTATGAAGTCCCGAACCGTCTTCAGAGCGATATGTGTCGCGTCTTCGATGGGGTATCCGTAAATTCCTGTAGAAATACACGGGAAGGCCTAGTGGTGGAGGGGTGAGTCTTAATCAAGGGAGAGGGTGACGTTGACGCACAATATGCTTGAGCGAGTTCTCAACCGCGAGTTGCAAGCTTGTTTTGTAGCAGGAGGAAAGCTGCGCGGCTTTCGTCTCAATGTCGGGGAGGCCGTAGACCGGTCCCACAGTGTGGATGACGTGTGCACTACAGATGAAGTTAGTAACGGTCTGTCAATTACTGTGGTTGAAGTGGGGGGAGGAGCGTACGAGGGAAGATTGTATCCTCGAGTGATCTTTGATTGTCCGGTTTCACATCCATTCAGCTGCCTGCCTGTATACAATACATCTGATTAGTGCCGTTGGGGAGCGTAGAAGGAAGAAAGGCACGGACATTCTGCGACGAGCTTGGGCCCAGCTGCGGCGTGGATAGCGCCGTCGACTGCGGGGAATGTTCAAGGAAGTTCTAACTGAGTGGGTGTTCACGTACCACCCCCACCACCTAGATCCAGGCAGATGAACAGTTAGATCGGTATCGAATATAAGGAGGCCGCAGAAAAGGACAAAGCAGGGGCGCCTACGGTGGGCCTCGTGTATGGAATGAGATGTGCATCTCATTACATCGGCCAGGCTGAGAAGCTCGTCTTGTTGGCGAATGCCCGGTAACAGTGTCAGAAACTGACCTAACAAGCTCTTATTTGCGGCATTCACAATGGAATCAACCTCTAGTTTCACAATATCACCCCGACTGCCAGATCGCACGTCGATATTTGCAAAAAAGAGCGCGTTGTGAGAGATAGATTAGATTACACCACTGAACAGATACACCACAGATCGAAGCAAGCAAGCGTACTGACAACAAAGAAACCCTCTCCAACAGGGCCTTATTCACACTCCTCTTCACATTCTCCTTCGCCGCAGCCTTCAATAACCCGTCCTTGTACATCTGGCCTAGCGTCGCGATGCTGGACACGCGAATCATGTCGTCTGCAAGCGTCGGGTTGGTGTCAGAGTCGGTCTCGCTGTCGTCGTGGTTGTCCGAGTCAATATCAATGTCAGATGTGTGGTCTTCGAGTTCCTGAGCTGGCTCGGGGATGGAGATGGGGGTGGAAGAGGACATGACGGTGAGGAATAGGTGCCGTTTGGCGCTTTGGGATCGGGCGAGGCGGCTTTGATGGGGCCTTTGATGGCTTGGATAGGGGCTAGAATCGATCGCGTCGTGCGCCGGCTTCCTGCCAGTGGGACTTTCTGCATGAGGGTTGTGGCAGTATGCAATGTTTTTGTATTTCAGAGCTAAGAGACAGGCCATGACTAGTTTACTACAAGCAAGAAGTGAGGGAAAGCAGTAAAATCGTGTGCAGGTATATAAAAGTACAAAGGAACGAGGTGTGACGTGTGCGGGGTGGACAGCGGGGGTGGGTGGAAATCGGCGAAAGTGTTGGGAAGGGAGGGTGTGTGTAGGAAGAGAAGGACGATAGAAGCAGGTGTGCTCATAGCAACGTCGACGAAGACAAAGTAGTGCGGCGAGAGGTTGATAGAGTATAAATGAATCGCCCGTCGAGCCAGCGAAGCAAGAAGAACAAGGAACAAATGATCCTAATGTGCGAAGAAGGGATGAAGAAGTTGAAGAGTTGCGGCATAAGGAGGATGGGTGGGCTGTCGGACCCGGCGGGGGGAGTGCGAACGCGAAAGTGTGGTGTGGTATAAGGTACAATGTATGCCATATGCGTCAAGAAACGGCGATGTAATGGGGTAAGTTGTGTTCGTGCATATCCAAGAGGTATGTGGATAGTGTCAAAAGTGGCTGGCTTTTGGGATGAAAGGGAAAACATAGGTGGGGAGAAGTAGGAGTGCGGGTGATGCGACAGGCAAACATGAGGCCGTGATTAAACAAGGGTCGTGGAGGACATTACTAGTGTGTACAGATAGCTTCGTGCAGAATAATTTACCATTAATGCACTGGAGAAGATGTCGTTAGTAGGTGTCATAGTTAATAAAGAGTCGCCTGAGACTCACAGGAAGGGGTCATAAAACGCGTGCTCAGGCCGCAATGCGCTGGTCTAGTGTCGGATTTCGCTGGTGGTACGACTGGTATGTCGTCTCCCCATCCAGAGGTGGGGAACCTGCGAGCGAGCGCTCGACCATCGTACCATTTGGCACCAGGGTCCCTGTGACGGACTGCGAGAATGTTCGCTCTGTGCCGTCGCTTTCCGTGCCTAGTGCGACTATCGGCTGATTGTGGGGGTAGTATGACATTCGCTTTGATGAGCTGAAGTCGTAATGGGTGAACCTGGTGGCGAAGAAAAAGAAAGGTGGCGCGTCAGTCACTCATCAGGCACAGTGCACACAGAGGAGAGAAGAGAACAAGGGCGGAATGTTCAGGGTATGTGGGCGCCAATGATGATACTCACTGTTCCTCAAGTTGTCTGAGCTCGGGCTTCATTTTTTCGAGGTCTGGGTTGACTTTCCGCTTGGAATGCGTAAGGGGTTTCTCGACCATGAGGAACTCGTCCAGTTCATGCGAGACATCAAAGTTAGCCTGTTTCATCTAAATCATATGCCAGCGTATGTCAGTAACATGTCGATAGCAAAGAAAGGCTTCCAGAAGAAAGGATGGACTGGTCGCATTCTGGAAAGGAGGTATGTATGGAATATGAACTCACGTCAGGAACGAAGGGCGGTTGACCTTCTTTGCTTTCGATCTCGTCCCAGTTGATGCTACGGAACCAGGGATGGTTGTGGATGTCCTCGATTCCCTGGCCATTTGGTCTGCAGCCGAGGCGCTGGCTTGGGTCGCGTTCGATGAGCTGGAAATAGGTTTAGTATAGAATCGAGAGGGAAGCAGGCACGGTCGAGCACTCACCCCTCGAAGTGCGGCAATCCCCTCATTACTGACACGATCACTGGCGTTGTCCGGGAACTTGAGCGGATCTTTGAGGATGGACTGTGTCATCTTCTCCGCGGTACGCCCGTCAAACGGTCGATGGTGGAACAGGAGCTCGTAAGCGGTGATACCGAGACTCCACCAGTCGATTTGCCATGAATATCCTTTCCGACTGACGACCTGAGGCGCCATGTATGCCATGCTCCCGGCTATGCTGGAGTGCAGCCGGCGTTCAGAGTAGTGGATGGCGACGTTGAAGTCGGTGATGTGCGCGTGTCCTGCAGAATCCAGAAGGATATTGTCTGGCTTCAGATCTCTGTTTGAGGAAGGAGGGAATGATTGATGAAATGTTTGTTGTTAGATATTGTGTGTGGGAGAAGAGGTGGTGAACATACCGGTGGATTATGCGCTGTTGGTGGAGGTACTCAAGGGCGGAGGAAAGCTCTGCCATCCAAAACCGTACAACGTCTTCCTCGATGTAGGCCTTTCGCTCCAAGTGGACTGGATAGAATAGGGGTTGATTAGCTCCGAGCTGAGTATAATACAGGTAGGACGCACAGCGCAAGTCCCCTCCGAGCATCAGGTCGGACACAAAGAAACAGTTCTCGTCGTCCTGGAACGCGTACCGCAGGTTCACGATGAAGGGATGGTCAATCTATACAAAGATTAGATTTGCTATTCGGTTTGGCGACTCCGTGGTCGTGCGTACCTCTTCGAGTAACCGCCGCTCCTGGATAATGTTGGCAATGGCCCTTTGCTTGATACACCGTGCCTTGTCGATGTACTTGAGCGCGTAGAGCTTCTTAGAACGCTTGTGCTCGACGACGCGAACCTGGACCGACGGTAAGTCATGCCGCAATAGAACAGGGAGTACGTACCTTGCCAAAGGCGCCTTTGCCGACGGCGCGGTGGAGGTCAAAGTGGTAGAGGTTGACCTCGCCGTCAAAGTCGACTGGCTCTGAGAAACAACAGCCCATGTCGCCGAGCGTTAGAGAAGAAATGAGAGTGGGTTCTGCAGGTCGCAGTGGCAAGTTATGAGCCCTCAAATACAAGGCGTCCGAAAGTGTGAGAAGCAAGATTGATGGACGGCCTTTGATCCATTTTGGTCCTGTGTCTCCTTGTACCTCCATTAGTCCTTGCACACCCCCACAGAACAATAAGCCCACCGCCGTCACAAGCTCCTCTTCCTCAACAAAAAGCTTTCTCCGGACCTTTATTTCTGCACTTTGCGCTCCCGAACAGTGCCCACAGTACCTGGGGAGATAGACAGGGCCTGCGGAGGCGCTCGTGCTTGAACACGTCCACATAGCTCGTCATGGATCCTGAGCAGCGCGCTGGCCTCTTGGCACCGTCCCCGGAGGACCTAGCACAGGTCAAGGTCTTCCCGCTCATCCCGGCTCTGAGGAAGGATGTTACGGTACGCCTGGGTTCTCGTAGGTACCGCTCACACTCATTCATTCACGTTTCCTTTCGCAGAAAACAATTGGTGAGTTTCCCCAGTCTGGTCGATTCGGGAGGACGAGCTGACCTCAGGCAATCAGATAGCGCGTTAACCTGGGAGTTCGTCGCTTTGAGTCAAAGAAGATTAGCGCCGTGGGCTAACCTCTTGCAGGCAGCTGACAGCCGCTGACATTAACTGGGCGATTGTGAGGCCCATTGTCAACAAATACGCCTCCCTGAGGAATATGGCCGTCATATATGCCTGCCTGGTCGTAAGGCAGTACTTCCTGGCAGAGTCCGAGTCCGAGCTTGCCTTCGCTGGTGTTATGCTCGCCAGGGCAGACTTCTGCGAGATATTAGCTATCAAGCTTCTCAACCGCTTCGGCACGAACTATATCCAGCTGATCGCTGTCCTGACTACGGCCTGGAGCCCACTCGCAGGCGCGCCGCAGCATGTTCTCGATACCGTGAAGCAGACAATGAATGCGGATGACGATGACGACATTGATACGGCTCACAGTGCGATTGAGGTCAGTGGGGCATCAAGCGCTAATTGTCCAGCTCCCACTATACATTCGAATTCTGAATGGGCCTGATTAATCCCTTCGCAGATGGCCATCCAAACTGAGGCGAAGGACCTTTTGGCTGCCCCGATTGCGCAGAAGGTCGTCAACGATATTTACGCAGGCAAAGTAGTCTTTTCGGCCGTTGCCAACCGCTCCATCCTCGCGGACAACTACAAACCAAGAGCCATCGAGATTTACAACGCTAAACAGAGTCCCTTCCTCGATCATTATAGGTGGGCAACATGTTCTGCCTATTCGTTATATCCCTTAATTATTCCTGTCATCTGACACCTACGACTGCTCGATAGGCTCCGAGTGCCCAAGTACGGCGCCTATCTCGAATTCATCAACTTTGCACTGCTGTTGCTGACCCTTGTTCTCTCTCTGTCGAGTATGTAGTATTCTACCCTCTGCTCTGTCTCCAAGGCGAGGAAGCTAAATGTGTTACTTACGGGATCTAGATCAGGACAAGGCGCATTTGACAAACTGGGAGATCGCATTTATGGTGTTCGCTGCAGCCTTCATGTTCGAGGAGTATACCGCGGCCACTGAACATGGGTGGATTAGTGAGTTTAACCTGTTAGTTTCCGCTGAGGTATGACGTTGACAAATGACTTTTCATAGTCTACATTGCTAACGTAGGTCTTGAGGCCTGTTGTTCAACCTGCCAGTGAAAATATTTACTGACGTTTGATAGATCTGGAACGCGTTCGATTTCTCCCTCATTGTCATATTTTTTGCGTATTTCGGGCTGAGAATCAAGGGGCTCTCTGCCGGAGATGGTAAGTCATGTTGTATCGAATGTAATTGTCTCTAACAACCTGATCCAGTGGATATGTCTGCCATGGCATTCGATGTTCTGTCTTGTGCCGCTTGTATTCTATTCCCTAGGTGTGTATGATGACCGGCCGGTGGCCCTTGCTCCACAGCGGTACTGTACTCGGAGTACTGATTCTACCTCTGCAGGCTCGCCTTCTTCGCGGTTTCGGACAACGTTGTAGTTCTGTAGGTCGACATGGAGACCCACCGTACTCCACTACTCTTGTCCAGAGGCACTAACCTCAGATACTATATCCAGATCACTTCGTGCCATGATCGCCCAGTTTGTATTCTTCATCGGTATTGCTGCTATCTGTTTCTCGGGCCTGTTGTTCACCCTTTGGACTCTCGGTTAGTGTGAGCTTTATACTCGGCACCCATATGGACTAATGTGTTTATTCAAAGCGGGCGACAGCACGAATCATGAGGGGCATGCATGGACCTTCAAGTCAATTGCGTGGCTCATGGTTCAGATATGGTTCGGGAATACCTATCTGAGCTTTGCTCAGGCAACCAGTTTCCACCCACTCTTCGGCCCTATTCTTATGACCGTGTTTGCGGCGCTGTCCAATACCCTTCTGCTGACAAGTACGTAGGATTCGGGCATCATGGAGAACCATTTCATAACTTATCTTCGCTGCAGTTCTCATCTCTATCTTGTCGAACACTGTGGCTAGGATCGACGCTGTAAGTTCGACCATGATGTTAATGTGACTCGGTGCTAACTCATTGTGTAGAATGCTACTCAGGAGGTTTGTCACAGTCGTATATTTCTACAGAAGGGAGACTAAGGTTGAACTTCTTCTGCGCAGTACCTATACCAGTTCACGATCTCCACAATCGAAGGGTAAGTTGTCAACCCACTCTTAGGTGATTCCGTTACTCAACACTCCACTTCAGTGTCAAGTCCGACGCGCTCTTCTCCTACCAGCCCCCCTTCAACATTCTGGCCTTCCTAATCTTGAAGCCTTCAAGCTGGTTCCTTTCCCCGCGCTCCCTGCACTCCCTCAACGTCTTCCTCATCAAACTCACCTCTCTTCCCCAGCTCATCGTAATCGGCATCTACGAGCGTTATCTTGCGGACGGTCGCAAGTTCCGCGAGTCAAGCATCGACGTCGCGCAGGCGCTCTTTAGCAAGCTCCCACGGCACATCAAGAACATGCCACTCGTCGAGGCGCTTGTCGGGTCGACGAGCAACGACCTGTTTGAAGCGATCTTCGACGTGGACGTAGAGTTGACGAGCGAGTATGATTTGTTTTTAGGGTACGATGATGATGAGCGTGTTGGTCTCCGGTCGCGCACCTCTAGGGAGACGCTCGGAGGCGGGGCGGGTGCCACTAGTGTGAAAAACGAGGAGATTGGGGCCAAGAAGACCCCGAAGAGGAGGCCAAGGAAGCTGTCGCCCAGCCCGAGCCCACTAGGGAAAGCTAGGGAGAGAGGAAGGGCACAGAGTCCTGCTGGGAGCATGAAGATGTCGTTGAACGAGCCAAGTCCAGTGGAGGGTACAGGGCCGAGCTTCAACGTGCCCCAGACTCCGCGTGGTTCGAACCCTGCGACACCCGCTGAGCGGGGGCAGAAGCAAAAGCTCAGGGTGCAGAGTTTGCTGTCCCCGATGGATGCTGTGATGTCTCCGGAGGCACTGACGTCGACGAGCAGCAGCCGTAGTCCGCTTGCGAGGTTGTTCACACAGAAGATGTTCCCGAACGAGCAGCAGGTGGCGGTTGCGGCGCAGGCGGAAGCCGGGGTGAGGAGGATTGAGGCGCTATTGGAGGATGTTAAGGAGCTACCTGTGCAGAGATTGAAGGAGGAGATGAAAGAGTTGCAGGTACGCTGTTCAAAGCCTGGCATTGTGGTCATCGGCAAGGCGTGGTCTTGACGTTGGTTGTTTCTCCCTTATTAGGACCGGCAAGCGAGGATTGAGAATCTTCTGCTGATGTTGACGAGGGGGATGAGGAACGAGACGCCCCATCGACAGGGAACGACTTAGTAGGTCGTTTTCATGCGCCTGCGATTTAACGATTTGGTTACGACAATGTTATGCTATCGATTTACGTTTTGTTTGTCGCTTTCGAGTAACTATCCGTGTAGATACCTTGCCGCCATCCGAATGTTCATGTTGTTATTATGTTTTTCAAACCGCCGCTTTCAGCAGTGCGTGACTTCCAATGACTTCAATTGCGCTGGCATTGGAGACCTTCAACGTGTCAGAATCCAGTCCGAGTTCTGAAGGCACCTCCTCTGGTTGACCATGAGAGCCCCCGACGGCAAACGATACAGAGGCCAGAGCAGGAGAAGTGTCGCTATTGCAAGTTAATATTAATTGAACACTGGCGGTAAGAATTACTTGAGAAGGACCGTTAAAAGCTTGACAGGGGTATCTCAATGCACCACCTTGCACGGAAAACTATCAGGCCTAGTAAATCATGACGAAGTCCCACATTTTTTCTTCTGCTGGCGCATCCGAATCAGGGTCCACCTCGTCTACAAGTTCGATCTGGTCTTCAACGACTCCAATGACAGAGCCTTGTCCAGGCTGTAGGCTGGAGTCGATGGCCTGTGAGCAACAGATAAAAAGGTTGTGCGTGTGAGGGTACTTACTAGAACCTGCGACCAATCCCATCGTCATTGACCGCAACTAGTTTCCAAAAAAACCGGGAAGCGTTTTCGACTTCAAGGCCTAGTTCTCCCCAGACTAGTGAATGTAGTCCTGGGTACGAGTGGGGGATAATTTGAACCTTGCTCGAGTTGGAGCTCGAGACCCGCACAAGGAACTATATGATGAGTCAGTCAATCGTGCGTACTAGAGAGGGAGCCCAGGGCATACTCTACTTGGGGAATGGGTGGGCTCGGCTTTCAAAAATGGGTGCGTCGCGATGTTGAGATACTTTCCAGACCCAACGTTCCGAATATGATAGTGCCCATCGGGGAGGGACGCTTCTCCGTCTTCACCATCCGAGTCTGTCTCACCGGCTGCAGACCTATCTTCCATGGGCGGTTCAGGGAAAGGCTGGATACGAGGCCCGTTCAAGTCGTAAGGCTCCTTGAGATACGCCGGCGTTTCTGGGAGAGGTTTAGAGCCCGGGGTGGTTCCAGGGCCGTAATCCGATATTCGACGTGCCATGGGGGAGGCGCCGACACCAGGGTCTTTGGCAGATAGGGTATCATAGTCTTCCCATGGCTCAAAGAACCAGATCTGACTGTGTGCTTGCTAAAGAAAGAATGGCTTTGTTTAAGATACCTTGTGGATAGAAGACATAAACCCACTGCTGCAGGCATCAATGCAAGCTGTACCGAGAGTTAGCTCAGATACCAGGAGATATTTGGATACTACTTACCTGTTTTTCAGGCTCAGCTCTATAGTCACGAAATCCGACAGAGAGCAGGTTCGACACCGAGGAAGTGTTAATCCTGGAGACGATATTTGACGGTATTTAGATATTAGTCGTCTAATTTATGCATAGATTGGCTCACGTATATGCAAATCCTCCAACAGAGGATATCTGCCAGTCAAAGGGCTCTTTGAGGCCGTGGATCATGCCATATTGGTAACATTCGTACGGTGGACTCCCGAGGAAAAGGTGTTGATCAGCGTCCTGAATTGAATATAATCCACTGGCTTGGAAAGTAACGAGCCATTTGTTAGAATTTTGAGGATTATCATGCGACGTTGCTAGCGCTAACGCATCGGAATGATCACCATCCCCCGAGTCGGCAATGCTTTGTGAGAGGCTCAAGGTGGTACTGCCGTCTAGAGTACGGATTCTGTACAGACCTGTGGCCAGCGAGCTTGTTATTTGAGGGGATGTTAGCAAGAATGTTTCGCCATGGGTCAAAAATCGCCATTTTTGGGTGTCCAGTTGCTGGAGGTGCTAATCAGACCACGGCGCGACTCCCATAAAAAGTAGCGCACCTTTCTCTTCTGCACGAGGGTCTATACGAGAAAGTTTTAGCACTGAGACAGTTGTTGTAACGCCGGTGAGCTGTCTACGCACCGCACCGAACTCCCCAAGCTCAAGACACAACGAAGAGGCTTTGGTCCAAGCGGCAACCCCAATCCTAGGTTGCGATAGTTGATGGGCGATCACGAACGTGCGAGTTTTTGCTAACACACCGAAAACCATCGTCGTTGTCCCCAGTGATCCACCACTTGCCTGCGTTTGCCTTGTTCTGACCCACCAACTGCGAAAAACGTTTCCCGTCCGTGATTGTTCCCAACCAAGATTTGTGGAAAACGTTCTCTATCATGAAGACATCGGGATCCTGACGATCTGAAACAAGCACCCACTGGCCGACCGATGAAGTTAGGCGACGGATGCGACAGTACATATCCATCGACCCACTCACCAGCTGTTGGCCGCTATCCTTGACTGGCCTCGCCTTGACCTCCGTCTCAGCTGTCCTGTCTTGCAACTCGAGATACTTGCCAGAATCAATGTTCTGGATGTGGTAGCGTACCCCAGGGGAAAGATTCGACATGTTGTTGGACTCGGTGCGGAGTCAGGCCCTCATTCGACCACCCCATCTTGTACCCTTCAGATAAGGCTTCCCGACAGAGTGGTTACTCGGTACTACCCGCCGCTGGAAATGGTCATATGTCCCTATCACATTCAACGAGGCAGCGTCAAGGCTGGGGTTCTCTCTCCACTGCACACCTTCCTGTCAACTCTATATCTGGATTCTTCAGCGCAATTGGCTGGTTGTATCTGGGTTCTTGGCGTCTGTTGACCCGATTGTATATCTATTAAGTACAGGAGGTGTGCATGAGGCCTTAGAATGCACATGGTGACGACACCCTGCTCACCTATACCCCAATTTGATCCCAATATAACTTTGTCCAGATCTCCCAGCTTCCGTTGAACCTTTGAGTCCATATCACCATCTCATACCCTCTTGAATCTTCTCTTGACCTCTATCCCGATGGCGCCCATCGATCCTTCTCGCCACTACACGATTCAGAATGTGGACTTTATGTCGTGCTTGGAGATGACGGTCAGGCCAGTGAACAAACCAGTTAGCGCCCGTCCATGGAAAGACAGTGACAAGCAAAAGGTGGGTGTTTCTTTCGACTTCGGTGCAGATTATGGCCAGTCGCTGACTTGCGCCTAGTGGAAGTTTGTGCTGGTATCAGGATCGGAAGACGAGTACTACATCTACAACAATGCGCAAAAAACATACCTGGGCATCGCATCTGAGTCGGACCGTCGGCTTTGCAGCAAGAGTCGATCCAACGCGAGCAGGTGGCTGCTCTATCCACTGAAATCAATCCAAGGAGCTTTGACCTTTGAGTGAGTGCACAGGCTGTTCAAAATGACCATGGAAACTACTAACTGGTTGCTTAGGGTGGTTCTGGCCGGGGAGGAGTCCGACACCTGCCTCGAACTTGGTGAATTTGGCAACGTAAGCAGCTCCTTGTTCATCCTCTCTAATTAATGCACTCTGACTGCCCGTCTCATTGGATATGACAAACCGCAATAGCCTCACATTGCTGATCGAGAAGTACGTTGTTTTCCATGTATATCGTGTCCACCCTCACCCAAGACTTGATGCTCGTTCTAGGAAAGTGAAGCTCAGCAGTGGCGCATCTTCCGTGGTTCTCCGGTTTCATCCATACTGACGCACTCGGTCACACTTGCAGCTGGATACTACAGAATCAGGAACCTTGACGGCCACTCTATTCTAAGCCTACCTGACAGTGAGCCAGTTGAAGGGCCGACCGACTACACCGGCGCTTATATCACTGAGCAGGACTCTGATAACGATCATCAACGGGTATGCAGCTTAGTTCTACACATCTCCATTGCAGAAGGCAACTCCTGATTCTTTTTATCAACAGTTCTTTGTGAAGCCGAAGGCAGATGATGAGAGACAGTTCTCAATCCAGAGCGGCGCAAATCGCGGTGAATATTTGGGTGTTGACTCTACTCAGCATGTTCGATTCGGGCTTGTTCGTGGATTACCACACGAATTCTTCTGGGAAGTCGAATCGATTGGGGGATTTGCATATGCGTGAGTAGAAGCTCTCAACTATGCAGTGACGGGGAATTAATCAAGTTTTGATAACCTGTAGGTTGCGTGTCAAATCCGTTCAAGGGGATCTTTCTCCAGGGTTCATATCGCAGCTTCAAAACGACGCATCTGGAAGAGTAATTCTGCTTCCAAGCAACGTAAGGCTCGTACAAACAACTGGCCCTATAACTGCTAACCCGACTCATACCTCCAGAGCAACCATAGTCAAGCTTGGCTGTTTGAACGCTGGGATAAGATTCCCGAAGAAGTTTCGTCTACTGGTTCCAACCCAACTCCTAGCCGGTCTTACGGTGGCTCCCGTACGTTCCTTGACACCAACGGATGGTACAATCTCTGCAGCGTAGCTTTTCCGACAAGCTTTCTCCATTTGCACGGCGTGTACGGAGGACCACATATTGTCCCTCTCGACGTCAGTTACTACAAGACATATGGCTCGGTGAGTTGGTGCAACCTGCTTACGCTAAATGAAAAGGCTAACACGAGTCACAAAGTTCCACTTCGTTTGGAAAGGGCGCTACTTCCAAATCCGAGATCGCTGCAGTACACCGTACTACGCTTTTGCGACTGCGGCGCATACTACTTTGCAGCGTACTCAAACTGTAGCTGAGGCCTCCTGGTGGTATCTCAAATATGACAAGTCCAAGGAAGCATATAAGTACGTCCTGTATCTTACTGCCATTGAGGGCCCAACTTAAATGAGTCTGGGGTTGTAAGCATCTGTCTCCATGAACCCACCAGGAAGCGAAGTGAAGGAGTCAGGGCGCTCTCCTGCAACGGAAACAACACTTCGAGTAACTTCTACTACAACGTATGTTTTGTAGAGTGTTTTCTCAATCTTTCCAAGGGCTGACCGTTTTTTTTGTAGATTCCCCTTACAATACTTGGACCAGGGGCGTCCAATGTGCTCTGGACTATCCAGTGATGAGAGAGCGAGGGTTAGCGTGCAAGGTTTCCCAGATCGATTTCGTGAATGGTGATTAGTAGCTATGCAGTGCCTTATTTCGAGCGTTTCGACCCCCGCATCCGTTACTCGAGAGTGGTATGCTACCAGAACCTAATGTACATGTTTCTAGTTGGTATGAAGGAGTGCATTTGGAGGTAACCAGTAAGGCCTTAAGGACCTGAGTGTCTCAGAATTTGGATTACCAGTACGAGCCTTCTTCGTCCATCGTGGCACCCCCGTCTGTAGGGATGATCAAAGGATCCGGATCGGCCTTGAAGGCATAGCGGTCTACGAAGCGTGGTTAGCATGGTGTCACCCTCGAAAATGTCAACCTCTCACATATCCTGTGGTCTCCCGAATCAAAGGTGTGGCCGAAATAGGTTTCGCTGTGATAAGCATTGCCTGGCCAACATTGGTCAGTGTCCTCCCAACGATCTTCGTCGTCCTCCTCGTCTTCGTCGTCATCATCGTCCACCCAATCATCCTCGTTGCCTTCGCTATCCTTAGCAGCATCCTCTTCTGTCTCTTGCCTGGGGATGCGCGCCTGCTCGTAGCCGTGGTGGTATCCATTTCGGTCAACGTAGTTGCAGGTCGTGGCGGCGAAGAGCTCGTTGCGCTCATCGTTCCAAACCAGCCCATCAACAACATTGTTCCCTGTAGCAAGATCGTAGACAGGAGCCTTGGCGCGAATGTCCCAGAGCGTGATGCATTCTGCCTCTTTATCGCTGACAAACATGTCTGAATACCACCAGATAAACAGTCAGCAGAATTAGTGCCTAGCAGAAAAGGATCACGCACAAGGTATGCCGTCAGGATGGCAGACCACTGCAGCGCCGCAGTTAGTCTGGCAAGCAGCGGCTTCAATGGTAATTGTGGGCAATGGAACGCGAACATCGTAGAGACGCGCAAAACCATCGGTTCCAGCGGTGCAGAAGACGTTTGAGTCACCCCTGCTCGTCGAAATCTGGTTGATTCCGCCTCCATGCCCAAGATATCGAGTGGTGCACTTTGCTTGCTCGATGTCAAAGGCCCGGCAGTGATACTGCAGAGAACGGCCGTCAGTAGCAGTAATCATGCTACCCGATGTGTTGGGGTGGGCATGCCAGATGTCAATGGCGAACGGGTCGGCCACCGTAATGGTGGAGGTGGGCTTCGATCCGGCGGAGACCTCGATGTCTTCTGGGTCATCCCTGGAGGTCGAGATTTCCTCGCCCCGCTTGCACATGGACCCTCCAATAATCCCTTTTTTCGCCGTACTGTGGGTAGGGAGATCATCCAGGTTCCATATTCCAATCTTCCCCTTCCTGCCTACCCTCGCAAGCCGCCTATTTGATAGTAAGGCGAGAGGACCATGGAAACCGCTCGAATTCATTGTATGCTCCGGAACGAGCTGCTTCTGAGGTGCGTCCTTCGTTGTATCCCACCATGAGTATGACTTGATGCGGTCCTCGTCAGCGACGAAAAAGAGGCCAGTTTCGTCGTCGATAGCCCCGTGATAGGCGATATGCGCCAGTCCCAGAAGCTCCATCTTACCATCCACACTATCGGATGGCTCTGTATTCGGGCAGATTCTTGGGGAGGTCAAGGACCGACCGTCAAAAGTCAATGATGGACCCCCGGTCAATAAATCGGTCAATGACGGTCAACGACCGGTCAATATAGGTCAGTGTTTTCACACCGGGTGCACTTCAGCTTTGTGTTCGGTACCTTGCTCGTAGCCCCGCTCCCTCGTAAGACTAGTTTATTGCCTGAAATAAATCAATTCTCTCTCTTGTCTGCTACGTGGCTCCTCCTCACTGCTATGGTCGCAAAGTCTCCACTATGGAAGCTTTTCTACTCGAACAAAACGAACTACAAGACCAACAAGACCCATAAGAACGCATGGTGTATCGGATGCCTCGACGAGAAGATACGAGATTTGAAGTTCCGTCATGCCGCTGCTATTGCACGAGGCGAGGGTTCCGCAGGTCCTGACCGAGACAACGAATATTGGTTCTCCAGAGGTGCATCAGTCATCTTACTTGTTCTCATGTTCAATGTCTGAATTTCAATAGCACTTGAACTCGTGAAGCCAACTTGCGGCAAGATAGACTCAATGTTGGCACATAAGCGCGCGTGCGGCTGGATCGACCCGGAGCTGAAGCGCAAGGTCGACGCCGAGATCATGGCGAAGGCCGATAATCCAGCTGGAGACTCATTCGTTCAGCCATCGCACATTGCAGCATTCAATTATCAGCCTCAGCTACCTCCCGGATACGGAACGTCAAATCACAGTTCACCATCGACGACCCCGCCGCCACCCAAGCGGATGAAGCACTCGCCATCCTTCGAAACAATTCCAGATCTAACATTCGGGGCACCAACAGACCCAGTTCAGCGGCAAGAAGAGTTCAACTCAGACATACTCCGACTCATCTGCTCCTGCGAGCTTTCGTTCTATCTCCTGGAGCGACCTGAATTCCGACACTTTATCCTGAAATGGATACCTCATATCCGACTGCCCGATCGCAAGACTGCATCAGGGACTCTCTTGAGGAACGAGGCAGACCGTGTTGTTGCCCAAACTCGGGCTCGTGTGGAGGGAAAGCTCGCCAACTATCAATGCGATGGGTGGAAGAATATTGCGAAGACGTCTTTGATAAGCGCCATGATTGTTGTCGACGACGAGGTGTGTTGCGTGCGCTTCCATGATATAGATGTACTCAATTTGATTTCAGGCAGTACCAGTGCGCACCCATGACATGACTGGCCGGCCCAAGACCGGAGACGAGCTGTTCTCGCTCGTCAAGGCTGACTTTGCCTTCGTGAAGGAGACCTACGGCGTCGAGATCATTGCTGCTGTTACGGATGATGGTCCCGATGGAAAGAAGATGCGGCGCCTTGTTAAGGAAGACCCCGATCTTCGTATGGCAGTCTTCGAGTGCTGGGCACACCAGGCTGGTCTCTTAACCGGAAATTACCTTGGGGTGAAGCAGGACTTCATGGAGGCAGCCAGTCATGGTAACGACATCATTAAATGGTTTAATAATCACGGGAAGGCCCTCGACTTGCTTCGAAACCAACAGATCTTAATCCTACTGAAGGAATATGCTCTCCTATATCCAGCTTCTACTCGATGGACATCCCAGTTCACCTGCCTTTCGCGCCTCTCTTCCCAGGAGGCCATCATTCTCGGTTGTGTTGCCCAACATCGCGATGAACTTCTTCTCGCTGCAGGACCGAAGGCCGACGCAAAGGCAAAGGCAACCGAGATCATAGATCGCTGCCTCGAGCCAGGTTTCTGGCGGGATTTGAAACGGTATAGCGTGTATTTTCAATGGAATGGTAGATTCATTACTGACTAGCACCCCTAGAATTGTGCGGCATCTCGAGCCCCTCGCCATTGCGGCGAACATTTTCCAGGATCCCAGCTGTCGGTTAGACCATGTCTTACTGACACTGGGAAACATCTATGACTTCTTCGACTGCCTTGATGAATCCCAGGATGGAAACAAGGAAGTAAAGTCAGCGATGACTCTCTCCATCGAAAGGCGATGGGGAAAGACTGACCAGGAGTTGTTCATTTTGGCTGTCTTTTTGAATCCTTACATCCGAGCGAAGTTCTTCAATGCTGATCATTTATCTTTCATTGCTCTCTTTCACATCGCCCGGAGGTCCTTTCTTCGTCTAACTGGCAACAACCTTGCGAACGACCCAGTCTTCCTTCGAGCGTTTACGGACTATTACCATCAGCGCGGAGATTTTTCAAGGGAGTCTATGTGGCTCGATGGGTATGCAGAGATGTATCAGAAGGAAAACGGAGAAGAGGTATGTGATTCATATATCAAATACTATCTTACGTTCTCTAATCAACTGGAAACCGCAGAGCGTCGACGTGCTACAGGTGTGGCAGGGGATGCGGGGTGAAACCACGGACCACGGGCGCGGCGCCTTCATCGACCTCGCCTTACGAGTTCTCAGTATCGTACCGAATTCAGCAAGTACCGAATGCTTGTTCAGCATGTTCGGTACTACCCATACGAAGCGCCGAAATCGCCTCGAACCCCAAAAAGTCCACAGAGCGGCCGTAGTCCGCCTTGATCAGAATCGCCGATTCCGAGGCTTGAAGCCATCCCGCAAGAAGAGGCGGTTTGATTCTGAGGTCGGGCCTGGGACTGGTAGCGGGGCTGGGAATGTGGGGAGTGGAGGTGGCAGCTTAGAGGCAGCAGCAGCAGCGATGTTGGCGGAACAAGGTGACCTTGACGGGGACGGACCAGTTGCCCCAAGCTTCAGTTCTGTTGCAGAGGGGTTGATCAAGGCGGCACAGGAAGTACCCGAGACCTTGGACGACGATGACGATGACATACCTGAACGACTAAGCGACCTCATCCCATCCCAGGCGAGAGCAAGAGTCGCTCAGCAACAACCGGCCCAACCGGCGCCAACTCCAAACCACACTCCCAGCACTACACCCACATCCACATACAAGCGAGTCAAGCTGGCGGATTTGTTCGTCTATGAGCGTGCGCAGGACGAAGGATGCAACGGACTTAAGTTCTACTGGCATATTGGGGAGGCAATTGCTGAGACGGAGAAGTGCATGCTCGAGATGCTGAGGACACAGAGGTCCTGATTAATTCTGAACGTTGACTGCACAGAAAGACTTATTTCTCACCATAATTACTTCTATAGCCTTTTAATACATCCTATAGTCCGTTATTCAGGAGTTCAGAGGTCGAATGGGAGAGAAAGATGGAAGGAAGATAGAGGAACGTCGAGGGCGCGGCCATCGCGATAATCTACGGCAAATCCCGCTGACCGGTCATTGACTCGTCAATGACCGGTCAGTGGCTGTGCTTGACGGTCTGGACCAACCGGTCATGACCCGGTCAATCCCAACACTGGGGCAGAATACCGAGATGTAGGGAGACCGTTGTTTCCATCCGCCCATCCCGGGAACAATGATGCCACGCCCGCTCGCCGACGCATGAATGCCTATGGGCAGCTGGATGTCGCCGTAGGTAACTTCGGCTCTGGCTTGGAAGATGGAGAGTGCGGAGGGTTCCTTCTCGGGGGACGGGATGGTAGCCTCGGGAATTTCGTCCATGAAACGAGCACACCGCGTCGAGAGGGGGTGAGGTCGGACGACGTCCTTCCAAGGGGCGGGTGGCTTGAGGCGGGCAAAAGCGTTGGGATCCAATCCAGGGAGTCCCATACCTGTGTGACATGGGATGGCAATGTCATAAAAGCCATGGGTAGGCAGAAGGGGCCTTTTTCACCCACCTTTCATCATCTCCATAAACATTGCTCCGAGCTTCAGGGTTTTTTGAGCTGTCATTTGGGATGTCAGGAAATGTAGGAAGATTTTTGGAGCAGACTGGATAAAAACTCACAGAATTGGCCTTCTTCATGCTTGATTTTCAGCGAGGGTCGTTCGTCAGAGTGAGCATACGAGGGCAAACTCTGGAACATATCGCTGTCCCCATCGCCAGCGTAAGCCAGCATAACAGCCTTTCCCAGGGCAGATTCGGCTTTCTTCAAAACCTCCTGCAGGTCATCCGTGTTCTCCTTCTGCGCTTCGTCCACCACATCGACTATGCCCCGCATCAGTTCGATATACCGCGATTTTCGCCCATCCAATTTCTCGTCGAAGTCGTCATCGTCAAGACTGTCGAGATACTCTTGGGAGAGGTTCGAGAGCTTGGATGAGAGGTCGGCTATGCGGTCTTGAAAGCTCATCGTGGCCAAGATGGGGGTTATCGGAAGAGAAGCCTCAGGCTCGGGAACGTTTTCCAGCCTTTGATATGCGAGCCGTCGCGTCACGAGATGCAAGCCCCTATTCTATCCCATTAACCAGCATTAACCCACTATCACTCGGCGCCAATTTCACTTTCCGTGCTTCTCAAGATTATCACACTGCCGTCCCACATATACGCAGAAGGGGATATGTAGCTAAACTCTGGCTAAACTCCATCACTTTGCCTCCCCACACGATCCTCAGCCGGAGGAACCCCGGGATAATCAGCCAGACAAAAATCAGCCACACAGGAGGCGATGAACTAATTTCGTTCTCGACGGCGGCTACAGTATAAGCTTTTCATGTGATCATAGCTTTCTCATAACATGGTACGCAACAACTAGAGGGAAGGATACCGTTATACCTCAGTTGCATAAAAGGCTAGAGGTATGAGCAGAACTGATCCCCCACTGCCCCCCACATATCACCTTGACAGTGCCTCTTATCAGCATCACTTTTACCTTTCCTTGCCTTGCCCACAATCTGTTTCAGACATGAAAATTGCAGTGACTGGATGTAATGGTCGAGTCGGACGACCAACCGTCAAACTAGCCCTCTTGCAAGGTCATGAAGTGGTCGGCATCGACACCTCAGCCCCTCCAGAAGACTGCGCCCCCCAATCCGAGAAATACACCTTCTACACCGCCGACCTCACAAACTTCGACACCACCCTTGAAGTCCTCAAAGGCTGTGACGCGGTGATCCATCTTGCAGGCGCTCCCGGCCCAGGCGACTACAAAGTCGACACACACAACAAGTAAGCGATCTCGTAGACGCCATCATTAAGCGCCCGCGACCTCAATTGATATTCCTTCTACAATAAGCAACGTTGTACTCTCCTGGAACGTCATCCGTGCATGTGCAGAGCTAGGCATAAACCGCATAGCACAGGCATCCTCCGTCAACATCCTCACGATGGTCTACTCCGCTACCCTCACAATCCAATATCTCCCAGTCGACGAAGCCCACCCCTGCGTACCGGACGAGCCGTATGGCCTGTCCAAGCTGATTGCGGAGACCCAAGCCTCCAGCATCGTCCGACGTTACCCCAAAATGCGAATCGCGAGCCTCCGTTTGTCATGGACAGTCCCAGAGCGGAAGACCTCTGCCGATCGCGACCCATATGACTCCTGGACAGCACGAGATTTCTGGGGCTACACCCAGCAGGACTCCGCTGCAGACGCGTTTATACGTGCTGTTTCTATCGAAGGACCCCTTGCGAAAGCAAATGGAGTGAACGGGAAGGAACTTGCGAATGGGAAGGGGGTTGCCTTGAATGGGTTTGGGGAAGGTCGCCCTTCAAAGGATTGGACGTCAGGCCACGAAGCTTTCTTCATCACCGCGCCAGAGATCGCGCAGAACTTGGACTCCAAAACCCTCAAGGATCGCTTCTGGCCCGACATCCCACTCAAAGCAGGTGCATCCTTGGAGGGCCAATCGGGGTTCTTTGACTGCTCCAAAGCCCGAGAGTACCTTGGTTGGGTGCACAAGGAGGCGGACGAATGGGCTGCGATTAAAGAGGGTTTGGCGAAGAAGGCTTGAAGAGTGTTGCGAGGGTTATGGCTTTATGAGGGGTGTAGGAATATCTGGAGATACTGGGCGTAGTTCCCAAGAATCACCCGGAGTTGCTGTCTGTCTATTTCTGCCCGGTAGAGAATCTCGTCCCCTGATGTCTTCCCGTCGAAATATTGGTTAATCCTTTTAGGACAATCCAGTTAGGACGAGCTCCCGAATAAAATTAGAGAAAACGCACTGGTCGAAACGCTTGACGATTGCCAGGTCTGTAATATTGTCTGACATCGCATTAAGCCATCTTCTCTCCTTCGGTGTCGCCCGGCCAGGGTCCTTGATTATGCTCGCTGCAAATGCATCGTCGCCCTCGGGTTCGCTGTCCATATAATCCGTCTCGTCCTCCTCTCCCTCAATTTCCTCCACCAAGGCGTCTTCCTTCTCGTCGTCAGCCGGTGTGAAGTCCACGTCATCCTCGTCCCCAAAGGTATTCATCCGCATTTCACTCAGGTCACCGTCATCCTCCTCTTGAATGACAAGCTCGCTAATGTTCGTCTTCCTCGAATCCGCACTCGAAAGCCTCCTCAGGTTCCCACCCAAACCCATTCCCAAGCTCAGATTCTTTGCGGGCGCCCTCCCCCTCGCTTGAAGAGACGAGACCATGTTTCTTTTCTGGGGCGAGAGCGACATCCACGCCGTCAGGCCAGAAGGGGTCTTATTCGACCCCGACCCTGCACTCTGATCTTCGTCTTCGTCAAACTCGTCGAACTCCAGCTGGTGCACCCCACTTCTCCTCCGCAGCGGTCTCCCCCCAGGACCGCGCCCTCTCGCCTTCCCTTTCCACTGACCCGATTCGTTCGCGCGGGGGCGCATTGCCCTCCTCGCACGTGCGCGCTCCCTGGCCTCGAACACCTTCATCTTAAGGTCCCGCGTTGCGACAATCCGGACTCGCACATGCAGTGTCACGAGCATGTCGCGCTTCAGCATCCAGACTACAACGTCGTGGTACATCGAGATGAGCTCTTTCTTCTTTACTACAGACGCGAAGAAGTGGTTGATTTTCTCTCTGCCTTTCTTCCGGGTTTGATCCTTGTCCTTATTTGCGAGCGACGCTGAGATGGCGGCGAGGATGTTGGGCAAGGGTGGGATCTCGGGATGGGCGAATTGGATTCTGAACTCTTCGATCAATTTCGGAAGTCTATTCAAAATTCATTAGATGCAAAGAATGAGAGGGAGGGCGGTACTCACGGCTCGGAGAACTGCGCAGGCAACGCAAAGATGGTTTTAAGCCTTGAATGGACTCTATCCACAATTTTCGCTTTCCTATGCAGGACGAGCCACCTCACAACAGGGTACACTTGTTCTTCTAGATCCCAGTCCAACCACTTTCCCATATCCGCCAGACTTAGAGTGGTATTCGCCGTCTCCAAGAACCGAACAAGACTCTCCGCCATCGTTTTCTCGTCTCCGCTTAGATTGGCGGTACCTGCGCCCCCACCTCGTAGGCTGAGGAAGGGGTCTTCCAAGTCGTTCTCCCCTTCCAGCAACAGAAGACTCTTCCAAGGTGCCAGGCCTGGGAGCTTCCACCCGAATCTGAGCTCGGGACCCCAGTTCTGCATCGCCTCATCATCGGGGCGCTCTATGAAGTCGAGGTCGTGGGTGTTATCGCCGTCGCTGTGTAGGAGGTCGTCGAGGTACGGTGGAAGTTGAAGTTCGAGCGGAATGGCATTGAGCGAGATGTACGCAATTGAGCGCGCTTTGATACTTTCGTAGACGGTCTTCATAGCTGCCGCGATGGAGGAGGTTTGTAGCGCGTGTTGAACGAAGGTTTCATATGGCTGCTCTGGACGGGTGTAAGCTCAGGGGATAGAAAATCGAACGTACGAACGCACCGTTCTTGAGAAGGGATTCCTGCAGAGAGATTAGCGCATCACACTCCCTCTCCACAAAGTTCTCGCGGACTTGTTCTTGGAAGAGAACAGCGGTAAAGGTGAAGGCAATTTGCTCGTAGATGATATCAAAGTACTTCGCCACATTCCCTGAGGCAGAACTAGATGGGTCAGGCAAGTCTAGCACCAGTACCAGCTGGAACTTCGCCAGCCAAGCAGATGAGGGTGAACCTGCCGGAGATGGCCCCACACTCACAGACCGATCGGGTTTCTCTGGACTTCCTGCCTGCGACGTTGTGTTGGAAGGTGGATGCGAATGCACCTGCTGGTGATTTGGATAATGGTTGTGATAGCTGTCATAGCCCGGAGCTGTCCCCAGGTGATGTCCAATGGATCCTGTCGGAATGGCCTTCCGCTCAGGCTTTCCGTCTACATCCCTGCCTCTCGAATTCGGCTTCACCTTCTCCTGCTTGAAGCTCCACTTTACGGTTGTCGAACCTGACCCTCCGCCCCCTCCGAGCTCCTCCGCGGCACAGACAGGGTGTCCAATGAATGCAAGGTCGTCCACAACGAGTTCGAAGCGCTGGTGGCACATGCTACGTTGCGGACACAGGAGGGTTGCTAAGAACTCACAGCTGTAACCTAGCATGTACTCGTACGGGTCCTCTTTTCGACTCCAAGACGATTCGGGCGGGGGACTTCGCGCACCGGGGCGCTGCCAACAGTACTCTGGATCGCGTGCGTAGTCCCGCTCGTCGACATCATCTACACCAGCCCCGTTTCCATTCCCGGTAGCGAACGAGTGGCTTTGATGACTTAAAGAGGCTCTCCAAGGGTTGTCGAGTTGGGATATGAATACCTGGTTGTCTGGTTTGGGGCGGCACAGGCGCGGAGACGCTGCTGGGATAGGAGGCCACCGGAAAACGAGATTTGCACCCTTTGCGGAGGTCGTGACGAGGACGATTGCGAGCAGAGTTTCGGCCATCTCGTCGTCTGTTCTTCCAAGTTCTGAAGTCTCCCGTGGGCAGTTATGAATGTACTAAGGTCATTGGGAGGATGGTAGGATGGTAGGGGTTCAAGAACAAGAATGGTCCAGTTATGTAATATGCGGTACTACTACAATGGTCGTATGTTATGGTATATCCTCAAGTGCTTTCCCCCTCTTCTCCCTAGCCGCTGACATGAGTAGTGGTTGACTATAAACTGTCGCTATTCAGAATTTCAGAGAAAAGTGGATCGACGGGACATACGCACTAGAAATGTTGAACTGCGCCCAAGAAGTTGAACTTGCAAGCCTTCTATGACGATGAACTTCCCCCGGTCGTGGATCGCTTGAAATACGAGCTATTCACAGCTGTGCCCTGTAGCATGTCGAAGACTGTCTCGCCGACGCCCAAAAACTTGTCTGCGACGCCCCGGATGGTAGGATCAGAGATGCCTGAGGTGTCGGGTCTAATCATTTGTTAGACCTTGAATCCATTTGAAATAAACGGCCGTGCATACGAGAATCCACTAGACCTCCTGACGCCTGCGAGCACCGTCGAGAGCAGTGCAGCGTCTACCGCGTAGTGTACAAGCTTTCCAATAGCCATGGTTTTCGATGAGGGTGCAAAGTAAAGTTTGGTTGGCTGGTCCAGACGCGCCGCCACCTGATAACCCCGGCTGGCCGTAACGCGTCCGCTCGGCTGGCCAAGCAGCTTCGAAAACGCAGTCATATCTGAGCACTACATTTATGGTATCATACTAGGCTTCGATATTCTCGTCTATAAGACTTTGAATGAGCCTCCAATACATACAGACCGTCCAGCCCAATCTCTGGTCCTGGACATAGGACACTGCGAAAGGCCCGCTGATCCTGCCCACGTGTTAATTTCAGGTTCAGGGGCCGACGACGCGACGCGACACGGTTGGCGCTTTTCCTCAACCATCACCTACACAACGCCAAGGGCTTCCACAAAGACGTAGCACACACAAGGGAAAAAAGACGCTGGATGGGAAAACCTGGGCTTAGAACGCAGTCCTCCATGTTCTCCTCCGCTGGGACATTCTATGGTCATGACGCTGAATCGAGAGGTCGTCATTTGGTCTCTGCCCGACCCAAAATATCCTTCCCCACTAATAATTCACCTGCAGGGGATTAGAACCCATCCGAACCTATTTTTCTCCTAACATCTCTCTTTTCACGACCAACCACCATCTCCCCCGCTGCCCCACTCCTGTGTCCTCATGTCTACCATCGCCCTCTCCCGAGACTATCCTGACGCTTGGGACACCCCAATTACTGCCCTTGAGGATCAGGTATACAGACTCGCCATCTTCTTGTGCGGAGAACTGCTGGGCCATCTCTGCGACAAACCGAAATGCACAACGCTGTGGAGTGGCGACCACGTCCTCCTCCGAGACTTCCTCGCAAGGGCAGCGACCTCTCTGCCCGGTTTCAAGCCCAGCACTGCACTCCGTGGTCTTCGCAAAGTCATACAGTACAAGTCAGACAACGCACTCGATTCCAAATTTCGCCTCACTGCCGACAACGCGGAGGCTCTGTATTACCGGTCACTCACTCAGTTTGCCCAAGAAGTCGACCCAAACTTCACCGACAGGCAAATGGTCGAGGTGATGCAGGCGTGGCCAGATATCGACATGTTATACCTATTGGGCAACTTTCATATGACCCCTCGCGCCGTGCGAGAGGAGTATCCGAATCTGCTGGACAAATATACGCTTGCATTCCTTGACCGCTATCTCTGCTACCTTGATTTTTTCGACGAGTTTGCGAAGGAGCAGGGGGACAGGGCAGAAAACGGATGGAATGTCCCTCCACCCCCACCGCCGTTGGTTCCCACCGAGTTGAACGTGCCCCTCCCTGGTCTTGTTTCAAGTCAGTTTTTTCTCCTTTCGTTCTTGATTCACTTCTCAGGTTCGCTGACCCACCTTCAAACAGACTCTGCAGACTATATCCCCCGTATTGTTATCATCGAGTTTGAAGGTTCTCGTATCCAGGCGCTGGACTCCGAACAAGAGTTTGAGACGGATGAGCCTACTTCGTCGCCCCTCACCACCTTCAAGCCGACTTCTCCCAAATTGGCATCCGCGTCGGTATTCATGGCGGTCTCGTTGTCGACGCTCGCCATATCGCCGTCGCCCTCTATTCTTGCGACATCCTCTCTGTTGGAGTCTGCCCCGACCTCCCTCCTGGAATCCACATCGCCTGTTCTGACACCATCCGCACCAATATGCATCCCTTTGCCGGAGTCGTCGCTCCTGTCCGTTCCCGGAGGGGCATCACTCCAGGAGTCCTCTACAGACCCGTCCGTGCGATCCAGCATCACAAGCTTTCCCTCTTTGGCGTCGTCCCTGACCTCTGGTGAGTACCTTGCATCATCGTTGCTTTGTTTCCGTGGTCCTAATTCTGCCCCTTTCCTTTCACAGCTGCTGACACCATCACCGTCCCCCGCGATGTCCCTTCCTCGAGCCCCTCAATCAAGCACCCCGGGTATACTGAAGTAGATGTCACTCCGCATCGTAAGTTCCCCATATTTCTCCCAAACTTTTTCCCCGCGCTCATGCCCTTCCTTTCCTTTTCAAGTGATCGAAACTATTACCGCTGTCCAACAACAATCCTACCCCAACTTCTCCCGCGAGAGCAAGACCATCTCGAGCACCGAGAGAATCCCTTCGCCTCGTGGTAAGCTATCAACCCCATCGTCCTTCATTCAATCCTAATACATATCCCCTCTCCCTTTTGCAGTCTCAACTCTTGTTGAAATCCTTGCATCGTCCGCCGACCCCACCTCGATCCCTTCTGGTGGATCTCCAGTCTTCCAAGAGAGTACACCATACCGTGCTAGAGAGGAGTCGCACACAACGTTCCCAAGATCTTCATCCAAAAACTCGAAGTTCAGCAAGTTCGTCTCAGCCTCTCGTCGTAAGTATCTTCCTCCTTCTTCTTCGTCGTTTCGTCGTCGTGACCCGATTCTCGTTATAGAACGCCTCCTCCGATCACGCGGTAAAAAACAACGTCCTTCCGAACTTTCAGAAACTGTGAGTGAGCCCGATGCCATCGAAGTGGCTGCCGAAGTCGATGAGTTCCCAAGGATGGAGGAGGAGAGACTTCAATCGACGCCGTCCCAGTGGTCTCTTTGGTTCAAGGCGTGGAGGTACCGCATCAGGACGGGGAATCCTTTGCCCAGGTGGTGTTAAGCCCCGCCCCGTTCCCTAACCCCTCGCGCCGGTCTGGAGACACGGTTGCCTCGAGTTTCGCTTCGCTCACCGTCTCATGAAAACCATGATTTAACACTGCCACCCTTGACGGACCCTTGACGAAACCTTGACGAGTCACGAAACCTTGAAGAACATTAACGACGACCCTGAACGACCCTCGACGAACACCTGCCTTCGACCTCACAGAAGCAAACACCCATGGCGAGACCAAGACGGGACACTGCTGCCCTATTCTTGGACCAGCCCATTCCCTCCCACCACCTACCACACTGCATCCCCTCTCCACCAGCGACGTTACCTTGACACATTGTTCAAATCGCATTGCCCTTCGACCATCGCCACCGCTAAAGAGCCTACTGGCGACCCATTCGCTAACGTTATATTGCATGCTGCTGAGCAGGACTTGAAACCGCCCAATTTTGCGAGGGTTGGCGCAACTCGTACAAGGCATCGCCTGACTTGTCCCCACTATTTACAATTTGAAAGGTATGGGCAACCCGTGACTCTAGGTGAATAGAATGATCGACTGCAGTGAAATACTGTCTCGAATGTTCGCGATTGCAAGCAGAGTCGAAACTCGGAACAGTGAGTCGCGTAAACCTCGAGCTCTTGCGTGCGCGTGTGCTGCGATTCCAACTTATTTATCTTTGGGTGTCATGTATTTGTTTGACGCGCAGAGTTCATCGTGCGGAGACATGTGTATAATCTTTGAATTCTAAGTATAATATATTCCTGCTATGCTAGTACGCCCAAAGCAGAGAGGATGGTAGGGACGTGAGGGAGTGGTCCCAGCGTGACAGGTCACGCGTTAATCACAGCCAGCGTGACCTCTGCAGAACGCTCAAGCGCTTAGCGATGGTGAACGTCGTTTGAACCCAAACGTCCACCACCGAAGATGGCGAGCGCGAAGGACAATAAGAACAAGCTGGCGTTCCTGTCCATGCCGGCGCCAGCGTCGTACGTCGCTGGTCTGGGTCGAGGGTACGTTCAAAACGACTTTCGACGCAGGCTAAACAACTGACGACTGGACAGTGCGAGCGGGTTCACTACCCGCTCCGACATCGGACCTGCGAGAGAGGGTCCCAGCGAGGAGGTCATAGCGTGCGTATTCCCTTATTCTGCATATCTTCTAGTGCTAAATTGACGCAGTGAAGCCCGCGCAAAACGAGGCGAAGAGGCGGAGGTGGACCCGGAGCAGTTCCAAGATCCCGACAACGAATATGGGCTCTTCGCGGGTATGACATATGAAGCGGACGACGAGGAGGCAGACAAGATCTACGAAAAGGTGGACGAGGCGATGGATATGCGGAGGAAGGCGCGGAGGTGGGTGCTATGGTTAGTATTCGCGTATGTTTAATGGCTGCGCTGACTGTACCGCGATACAGAGAAGCTCGCGAACAAGAACTGCTCTCGCAGCACCGCGCGGAACGGCCCAAGATTCAGCAGCAGTTCGCCGACCTCAAGCGCGGGCTGTCCCAAGTCACGGACGCTGAGTGGGAGTCCATCCCGGAAGTCGGGAATCTGACGAGGCGGAAGCGGCAGAGAGGCAACGAACGCACGTACGTCGTGCCCGACAGCGTCATCGTAGGTGACAGAGGGAAAGGGGAGTACGAGAGCAGCCTGGATCCGATGCTGCAACAGGTGCGTGTTTTACGCTTCGTTCGCTTTGATATGCTCATCCTCGACTCAAGACTGGCGGCCTTACTACGCCAGCAGACGGCGCTATGACGAATTTCGTCGAAATCGGCCAAGCGCGAGACAAGATCCTGTCCCTGAAGCTCGACCAAGCCACCAACGGCTCCGTCTCGTCCTCATCTGCGTTCGCCTCCGGCACGTCGACCTCAATCGACCCCAAGGGCTACCTCACCTCCCTCGACACACACGCGTCGACCATCAAGTCCGAAGCGGAGATTGGCGACATCAAGCGCGCGAGGATGCTGTTCGACAGCCTCGTGAAGAGCAACCCGAAGCACGGGCCTGGCTGGATTGCAGCAGCGTGTCTGGAGGAGCACGCGGGGCGGATGGTCGCTGCGCGGAAGATCATAAAGAAGGGGTGCGAGGAGTGCCCGAGGAGCGAGGATGTATGGCTCGAGGCTGCTCGGTTACACGTGAGTCGTCTTCTATGCGTGTTGTTCGGTGCTGACACGGTTTGTAGAACAACGACGATGCAAAGGTCATTCTGGCGAACGCGGTGCAGCATGTGGGACAGAGCGTCAAGATTTGGCTCGCTGCGGCGGATCTGGAGCACGATGTCAAGGCGAAGAAGCGGGTGCTTCGGAAAGCGCTCGAACACATCCCCACGTCGGTCAGGCTGTGGAAGGAAACCGTCAACCTCGAGTCGTCGCCCTCTGACGCACGGATCCTCCTCGCACGCGCGGTCGAAGTGATACCATCCTCCGTCGAGCTGTGGCTCGCGCTCGCGCGTCTCGAGACGCCTGAGAAGGCGAAGGCTGTCCTCAACAAGGCGCGCAAGGCCGTTCCGACGAGCTGTGAGATCTGGATCGCGGCGGGGCGCTTGCTCGAGCAAGAGGTATCGAGAGGGGAGGTGAAGAAGGAGGAGGGGGTGGAGGAGAGCGAGGAGGAGAGGAAGAAGAGGGAGAAGATGCTGCTGGCGGTGGACAAAACGGTCGAGACGGGCGTGAGGGAGCTCCGGAAGCACGGCGTGCTCCTCACGCGCGAGCAGTGGATCGCGCAGGCGGAGAAATGCGAGGCGGAGGGGTCGTTGCGGACGGCCGAGGCCATTGTCAAGGCGACGGTGGCGATCGGCCTGGACGAGCATGGCGAGGAGGATGAGAAGTATGATATTTGGGTGGGCGATGCGCAGGCGAGCGAGAGTAGGGGCGCGATTGGGACGGCGCGGGCGATCTTTGCGTATGCGCTCAAGGTGTTCCCGCATCGGTCGGCGCTGTGGAGGTTGGCGGCGGCCCTGGAGAAGGAGCATGGGACGCCAGCTTCGCTCATCGCGCTGCTCGAGACCGCGGTGTCGTACTGCCCCACGGCGGAGGTGCTGTGGTTGATGTTGGCGAAGGAGATGTGGGTTGGGTTGGGCGATGTGAAGGGAGCGAGAGGGGTGCTGGAAAGGGCGTTTGATGCGAATAGCGAGAGCGAGAGTGTCTGGCTTGCGGCGGTAAAGCTTGAGAGTGAGAGTGGGGGCGAGAAGGGTGGGGAGGTTAATGTTGCGAGGGAGCTTTTGGGACGGGCGAGGAGTGTCGCTGGAACGCAGAGGGTGAGTCGTTGGTTATTTTCTTTCTCCTTCAAACATTTTTCGCTGTTCTTTCGGGCATTCCTCTTGGGCGCCTATCCTTGGCTGCATGGTGGGGTCTGTCCTGCCGTCATCGTCGACGCTTCTCCTGCATCTTTCAGTATTTCGATTCAATGAACATTGGAACTAACCACGTTATCATTTAGATCTGGATGAAGTCGGCGGTCTTCGAACGTCAACAAGGAAACTACGACGTGGCGCTTTCGACCGTATCCGAAGCAATCAAGAAATTCCCCAAGTTCGACAAGCTCTACATGATCCAAGGCCAGATCTACCACGAGCACAAGAACAACATCCCCGCTGCGCGCAGCGCATACGCAAACGGGCTGCGCGCCGCCCCCAAGTCGCCTACTCTGTGGATCCTCGCGTCGCGGTTGGAGGAGGCGGACGGGAAGAGTATCAAGGCGCGCGCGCTGTTGGAGAAGGGGCGCCTTGCGAACCCCGGCGAGGAGCGGCTGTGGGCAGAGGCTGTGCGTGTCGAGGAAAGGGCTGGAGGGGGCGCGGGGAATGCGCAGGCGAAGGCGCTCCTTGCGCGGGCGCTGCAGGAGTGCCCTGCGAGCGGGCTGCTGTGGAGTATGGCGGTGTGGGCTGAACCAAGACCTGCGAGGAAGGGGCGCAGTGTGGATGCGCTGAAGAAGAGTGCGGAGGATGGGCGGATTGTGTGTACGGTCGCGCGGCTGTTTTGGAGCGAGCGGAAGGTGGAGAAGGCGCGGGAGTGGTTTAGGCGCGCTGTGCATGCGGAGGTGGGCGAGGTTGGGAGGGGGCTGTGGGGCGATGGGTGGGGGTGGTGGTTGAAGTTTGAGAGGGCGTATGGGACGGAGGAGCATCGGGAGGTTGTGAGGGCGCTTTGTGCGGCGGCGGAGCCGAGGTATGGGGAGGTGTGGGCTGCAGTTAGTAAGGATGACCGGAATCGGGGGGTGGGCGTGAGGGGCGTATTGGAGTTGGTGGCGGATAAGTTGGAGTCGTAGTCGATAGGCTTCGGGCCTTTCGTATTTCCCCTATCGAGCTGAAACTTTGGTGTGTAGAACAGTCTGAGTGTTGAATTCAATGTCGCTTTGTTGTTTCATCTGAATACCGGTGGCTACAGTATAGGGATACATTTACAGAGTGCATTCCTCCCTCTTTCCCTCCCACTTCGAAATAACCCGAGGATTTCGACTGTGATGAGCGCACCTAGAGATGTACACGATTGCATATACCTGGGTGCTAATTTCGGTGGGACTTGCATCGGACTGGCATCAGTGACGGTATTGGTTTCCTCCGGAGGGCGCGCAGCTGAGCTGCCCTGATGATCGCAATCCTGTCGTCAACTTTATGTGCGTCCCTGAGTTTGAGAGGATTTTGAGTACGATGGCGCAGGCCTCCTGTGATCGACTGACAGCAGGTACAAGCAAGCTGCCTGTCATCGTTAGCTTCGGGTGCCACGAGTCGGTGCCAAGGTTGTAGCGGCCTCATGCTGGGCCCAGGTCTGAGGCGTACGATGGGCGTTATCATGCTCTGGGAACGTCGTTTGATTCTTGAAATTTGGAATGAAAAGTCGCTGTTGTAACTTGTCCCGCGTTGTTGTTGTTATCATCTCGGAACTTGGACACGTTCATGATAGTACCATGGCAATGGATATGGGGTGAAGTAGGTGGTAGTGAAGAGACCGCAGAGGCGTTCTAAACGCTGGTCACTGAGGGCGAAGTCTGATGGGATGAAGTGTGAGTCACCATGGCCACGGAATAGACCTGGGGTTAGGTGAGTGCCCGAACATCAATTCGAGTGGCTTGCCTACTTGGCTGGAGTTGAAGATGTGGCTTCTCACTTTTTTCCCCCATTCTGTCTTCGCAATGTCGGACGAGGGGTCCGTTGTGTTGTGGTGGGCGCTTAATCCAAGTTTGGGCGCTTAATCGAGCCAAACCTCTCAGGGCCAGGCACATAGAGGCAACTTTCCTAGTTTCTGGCCTTTCGATCTCAGGTAAATGTCAGTACCCCCAGCTTCGATGTAACCTTGGACGACATGCTTTAAGCCGTGACTGTGACGGAAAGCTTGCGGAAAGGCTGGTTGACAAGAACAACCGCTATTTCCGCGTTCCTGGGAGCGACTCCCCAACTTGTAGATACTTTCGTCCAAAAATCACATTTTTTTAGTACAAACCCTTTATCTCGGTAATGCCCTGAGGATCCTGATTACGGTCAAGTCGGGCACCTTCAATGGGATTCAAAAAATTTCCCTGTCAGCCGCAGACCATAGCTTTGGGTACCACGTCCTTTTGACGCTTTCTCCCCGTCAACTCTTTGTTGTCTCCGGCTGGCTGTTCTTCCAAATATGCTTCAAATCCGAGCACAATCGCTGTTGATTTCTAGACTTCTTCGTTTGCCCTACATATCGGATAACAAGAGGTTTTGTGGCTGCCACGGCTGGCAGGGCACACAGTGCCACACACCATCATACATATAAGTAAGTACGTATATCTTATCTGGGGATATGGAACTAGTAGCTGGGAATCGGGGCGCCTTCCCGAGCTGCGCGATGCTGGGCGCCTCTGCTACCGTGCCCGATCCAACGTCTCAAAACTTATGGTCTCCACTGGCAGCCTCCAGAATCCAGATCCATGAACAGCTGGTCCGAGGATGAAGGCTAGTATGCGCGCCTCGGGAACATGATTCGCCGCTGTACGTGTGCGCCTTTTTCCCAAATATGAAAGGTATTGGGTAAAAGGGGGATCTCCGATGTCCATTTGCCTCCGGAATCAAGGCACTAAGCTATGTAATTATTCTCCATCGCATCTTGTTCACAAAACTTTTCGATACCAGAGGGCTTACGCAGAGCTTATAAGAGACTTCCGAGGTCATTCTTCGTATGAAGTACGATCAGAAACAATGTACCTAGGAGGCTTGTCGGATGCAACGCATTGCCCTGCGCAAGTGGTGGCTGGGATGATTTGCTTTCAGCAGAATCCTGCCTTCAATGAAGTTCCATCCTTCGAAGCATCGTTGATTGAATCAAATCCAGTCCGGCCTTTTCACACGGAAAGGCCTCAACCTCTTTCTCTCCAGACTCCAGGACTTGGACCATGGTCTGGCGACGGCACAGCGCGGATGGAAGCAAAATGGAAGTGTATGAACGCCATATATCATCCAGAGAATTGGAACGCACGTCGCAGAGGAGTCTGTTGCCCTTTCCCGTCACTATCGCCCATTTCACGCCATTGACATTCCCAATTCTGTTCAGTTTGACAAACAATTTACGCTTCTGGAGTCTAGGGCCAAATAGCTCCGGCAATCTTGAGAGATTGACACGGACAATAGTCTGAGTCGGACCTCGAGTTCGGACAGGCCTTGTCAGCCCTTGTCCAACCATACGAGCTGCCAGTTCAAATTGCCAACAATTTCGTACCCGCTCCCGTGGCACACATATAAACCTGAGCGCCGCACGATGGGCCTCCCCAAGGCTCCGCTGTTCTCTCCTTCTGTCTCGTTTCTCCACTCTTTCCCTCCCCTCCTTCACTTCCTCGCCGCAGGTCATGGCGACCCCACATTCATTTGAAAGCCTCGCCTTTCGCCTAACAGATGCCCCATTCGGGTCTTCTGTTACATGCAGCTTGACGATTGAGAACACTGCCAACACGCTGCCTAAACACACTTCGTGCGTCTCTACTGGAATTTACGCAGTCACTGGACTCGCCGCCTGACTGTCTCCTACAGTGATGAGGAGCCTCCCTTCCGCTTTACTTTCGCCGTTGACTTTGACGACGCCACTCTTGATGAGAGGAAAGCAGCTGAATGGCTCAATGCCCACCTACAAAGCTGCTCCGTCGTTCCCGTCAATGCAGTGAGTCACCCTTTCCCTATAGTCCAATGCAGTTCCTCAAAAATTTCTTTAGGACGACACACAGCAACTTGGTGAGCTTTTTCAGCTCCCATGTTCTGAGAAAGCCATTTTCTGACCTCGTCCTCACAGACCCCAAGTCTCTTGACAAGATCAAGCTTACGGTGAAGAACATGGCTGGACTCTGGGCCAAAGCTCAAGCAAAGAACCAGCTCACGATGACGGTCCCTTCCGCCAGCTCGTCGAGCACGACTCTTAACGACATGGGAACGCCCCAGATTCGCCATCGCGAACTGCGCCTGTCCGAGGTCTCTTTCGACAAGGGCAGTCCCAGAAACTTCTCCCTTCCCCTTCGCTCCTCGGTTCCCGGCACCCCGTCCAGGGAGGAAACCGACTCGAAGAGGCGCACCCTCTTTGATGATCTTTTCATCGAGCAGCTTTCCAACGTCAAGTGGAAGCAGGAGCACGAGCAGGAGGCCGCAGCTACACCTGAACCCAAGCAAAACGAGGTAAGTCCCATTCCTGTGCGGCCTTCGTTGGAGTATACTTACCTGAATGGTAGGGTCTTATTGCGCCTATCACTCCCCTCCAGCCTCTCTTTATTCTTCCTCCTAACCCGAGGAATCCCGCTGCACCTCTCACTCCCGACATAACCCCTCCCGCGACTCCAGTTGTCCAAGAAACACCCATTCACCGCGTAGTCGTGACTGAGGAGAAGGCACCAGTTGAAGAAGAGCCCACGTCCAAGTGGTATCACTTTTGGCACACACATGGTCGTCTCTCCAATATGAAGCCCACGATCGCGGTCCTGGCGGATGAGTCTGTTGTCGTCCTCCCGAGTCCCCCGACCGATAGTGAGAAGTATCTGTACGGTCAGACCCGTCGGTAAGTATTTGAAACGGTTTGCCTCTTAAGGGGGGGTTTTGAACTGACGTGCTTTCCTTAGCCTTCCTCTCTACCTCTTCGGAACGTTCTCGTTCCTGAGTGTTTCCGTCGGTATGTGGTTCTTCGTCATTGCATCCAAGTACTACATGTGGTATGTTCTCCATATTTTCCCCCCAACACAACACCGACATGGTCTCACGTTTGTCCCCAAGGCTCGGCGTCTTCGTCGCGTTTATCCAGGCCTACCTGTCAATCTCCTACTTCGTCGGCTTCTGCGGAAAGGACTTCGATATCCCGGGACATAAGAAGATTGTGGAGGAATACGCTGTGAAAGACAATGAACCATGCCCCTCGGTCGACGTCTACCTTCCCTGTTGCAAGGAACCCATCGAGATTCTCGAGAACACCTACAAATACGTTGCCAAGATTGACTACCCAAACCTGAAGGTGTGGGTCCTGGACGATGGAGGCATGGATTCGGTCAAACGCCTCGCGACCGCCTACGGCTTCAACTACATCTGCCGCGACAACCGACCCGAGCTCAAGAAGGCTGGCAACCTCCGCTATGCCTTCACCCGCACCGAAGGCGACTTCTTCCTCATTTTCGATGCTGACTTCTGCCCCCGTGCCGACATTCTCAAGGACATGATCCCCCGCATGCGTCATGACCCTAACATCGCCATCGTCCAAACCCCTCAGTTCTTCCGTCCTTGCGCCGAACAGACATGGTGTGAGCAAGGTGCCAGCGCCACGCAGGAGTTCTTCTACCGTATCGTTCAGGTCAACCGTGACCGATTCGGCGCTGCCATCTGTGTCGGCTCCAACGCCCTCTACCGCCGAGAGGCCCTCGTCGACGTTGGTGGTACCGCCGAGATTGGCCACTCCGAGGACGTTCACACCGGCTTCTACGCTATCACCCGTGGATGGACCTTGAAGTACATGCCCCTGGCCCTCGCCTGCGGTGTCTCTCCCGACACCCCTGCGGCCTGCTTCTCGCAGCAAATGCGTTGGTGCGCCGGCTCCTCTTACTTGCTCACCAACCCCGACTTCTGGGCATCCAAGTTGACCTGGGTGCAGAAGTTGTGCTTCATGAGTGGAATGCTCTTTTACTCATCGGCCGCCTTCATGATTCTCGTCAGCAATCTTCCCGGACCCCTCCTCGTCTGGCTCAACCCCCAGCTCGTCCTCTGGTACAACTGTTTCTTCGCTGTCCCTTCCCTCATCTATGCCACCATTATCTTCCGTATGTGGTCGCGCGTCAACTACAATTTCAACGTCAACTACGTCTTCACCCTCCAGCAGTACGCGTACTTTATGGCCATCAAGGATCGTATCTTGGGCACCACCGCCGCCTGGGTCCCCTCCGGTGACAACAAGGCCCACGTCAAGCCCGGTGAGAAGAAGAAGAAGCCGAACAACAAGCACCGCAATATGCGCATCCTGTGCTTCGTCTGGGTTTGGGGTACGGGAGCGACCATGTTCGCTGGAATCGGCTACCGCATTTACCAAGGCTTCCACTGGTTCCATTTCCTGCCCCTCATCATCTTCGACTTGTTCCAGCTCTTCCAGAGCCACAAGTTCATCTTCTACAGCAAGTAACTGGTCTCGACTTCGCTCTGTATTCCCCGTGCACACATTGAACTTTCTGATTGTACATCCTTGCTACGACTGCTATATCGACCGCACTATTCTTACCTTACTACCTTACATTGTATAACTTGTTTGGTGTCCTGTCCTTTCTGTATGAACTCTTCTGGTTAGATAGACACTTGAGCGCTTGAGCCTGGACTTTGGATTCACACATTTTAGCTATATTGTTTGTCCTGTACATTGACCCTTCCTTCCCTACACCCCGTACCCCAGACTCCAGTGCTGTAATTAATTCCAGCGTGTCGTTGAACGTTGAAACTTCTCTTATTCAAACCAACCCTTTCCGAACCTGATGCATTTAATACTATGCCATATGTGATATCTGTTACAATTATTTCTATGAAGTGGTCAAAGTAAACACGCAATTGTAAACCGGCAAAAAGGTGGATAGCTGCCGACAGCACCACCGTATCCATCGAAAGCCGCACTCCCAATCCTTACCAGTTCGATCAAGTCGAAGAGCATGCGTATACCCTCAGGTCCCGCGCTCTCCAGGACCTGTGTTATACGCCTTTCCGACCTGCCGGGGAAGTGGGACAACGCCGAGGAGGGAGAGGCGCGTGCCACTCCAGCATCCTCAGGGCCATCCATTCCCTGCAAACCGTCATGAGGATGAGCGAAGTGTTGTACGCCAGCGCCAGCGAAAAAACGTGATCTGTATCGTCGACATAGATATAGCAGAAAACATCGATATATCCGTCGCCGCAGCAATAGGTGAAGATTTCCTAGAGGAGTTCTGCCGGTAGGCTCTTGAAGGTAGAGTGGGCGCCGTGCCCTCCAAACGATACAGGTGCTATGGGTTTGTATGCCTCAATAAGCGGGGCCACTGTGTAGGCCAGTAGTCGTCGGCCCAGGGACCAGAAGAGTTCAACGACACGGTGCGCAAAGCTGAACTTGAAGGCAATCAGTGCAGCCCATTCTAGACACGTCCGGTCTTCGAAGAGGTTCAGTGCCATCTTGTAGCTGAAAGGACGAGGTATGTGTCGCGGGTAGGAACTCGAGCAATTGTGCGTCAGTTAGGGAGCCTTCTCAACCTCGTCGCCGCAGCACCCGAACCATCCTAGGTCCCAGGATCCAGTGATACGTTACTGTCAAGCTGCGTTCACACCTGTCATGGAGTCAAACCTTTGACAAGGGTCATATAAGTCGTGCTTCACGTTTGGATGATGCAGCAGCCTGGTCAGGACATGGTGATACAAGTCGTGCTTCACGTTTGGATGGTGCAGCAGCCTGGTCAGGACATGGTGATACAGTCAACTGTCAGAATGATCATGGCCTGCAAGAGTCTCAGTATGGTACACACATATATGCCATAGTACGAGACGAATCGAATCAAAAGAACCTGCAATTGCACAGGAGCTCACCACCTCCCAACCCCCCAGGCATTATACGCCACGCCCCTAACATTCCACCCACCATCTTTCGGCTGCACGTCACCTCCCTCATCCACCGCCCTGCTATACACAACCCCATGTTCCTCCGCGGACTCGAGACTCGCTTCCCACAGAGTCCAGCTCCATCTGCCCTCCTGGTATGTGATCTTCGCTTCGCGCCATGTCGCGCCCTCATCTATGCTAAGCTCGACACGCTTGATGTTTCCGTTCGCCCCCGGAGAAGCGAAGCCCTTCACGAAGACCTTCCCATCGGGCGTGCGCTGCGCCGACCCGACGATAGAGTTGAGAGGGAGGACAGTCATAGAGGGGTACTTCGACCATTGATCCCGCGCTTTATCCTTGGTGTCAATCTGCGACGGGTTATCGATTATCAATGAGCGCGACAAGGTAGAGAGGGAGGGCTTACCTCCGGAGGCAGAATCTTATAATCGCGTTGTTGATAGAAATTGGGAGACTCGTGCGCACACACTGTGATCGTATCGACCCACTTGACCCACCGAGCCCCAAGGTAGCCAGGTACGATGACCCTCAGGGGACCCCCATGATCCGGGCTCAGCATCTCGCCGTTCATCTCAAACGCAATGAGGACGTCCGCCGCCTCGTCCAGCGCTCGCTCCAACGGTATCGACGCTCCGTAGTAGGTATCGTCTTCGCACAGCGTTGCGTACGAGTCGAAGCACACGTGTAGCTGCTCATTGTCTGTGGTAGGTTGGATGCCGCAATGCAGGAGGACGTCCCGGAGGGGTATGCCGCCCCATTTGCAGTTGGCGATGACACCATCTTTCCAGGGCACACCGTTGACTTTCTTGATGGCACCCATTTCGTTTCTCCTGATACCAGCGCACTGGGGGAGGAATACAATGAGCTTCAAGGATATGACACGAGAACGGCGATGCACACCTGGAGAGTAGCGACAACTTCCTTCACCCGCCACCCGGCCTTGATTTGGGCCATGCTAAGGTTCGCCTCTTGCTTCACGAGGCCCTTCACAGCGAGGGTATACTTGCCCTCGTCGAACTCGCGGACCGGACCATGGTTCCGACAGTATACCAGGTCCTCTGGCGTTATAGGAAACTCGGACAGCGATGAAGCTAAGGGCTCGGCGTTGAATGGTTCTTTCGCCTGAATGTGCAGTAGAGTGGAATGTGGGGGTTCTTGTGAGAAGTCCATGGTGAAAGATAGGTGGGGGTATGTGGGGTCGTGGTTTAGGGACAGGATGCTTTAAGCAGCGTGTTAGACCTGCACGGGATCTCGCCATATGACTTGTCCCTGAGCTGACACTGTGACTCATACATGGACCCAGGTCCCAGGGACGGAGCTAAGAGTCGGCTTCGAGTCACCGTGAGCGGCGTCGTCTGCATTCCGACAGATAGATGGGGGTGGTACGAGGGCAAGAAGGGATGGATACCTGCGCCTGAAGGCTGAACCGTTCTGCGATGTCGCCATCGTCTCTCATATTCACGTGATAGGGATATCCTCTAAACGAATGGGCATTCGGTGTACGGTTTTACAGTGAATGTAATAACGAAGGGAACGGTGCTCTAAGGCTCGAGGGAAGCGGGGAAGGTGCCGGCCTCGCGCTGCTCGTCCCACTTGGCAATCTGTCGATTTAATGGTCAGTAAACGCGCCGGTGAAGCGTCATGCAACATTCGACTCACCCATTCATCTAAAGACACGGGGTAAAGGCGTCAGGCGTGAAGTTTAGGGAGAAAGGGGCAGAATACGCACTGGGGCAGAGGGAGTTGTACGCCTTCTTGAACTGCTTGCAGGGAGCGTAGTCCTCGCCCTTGGCGGTGATGCACTTAAAGTAGTCGGTGTAGTTCTGGAAGCTTTTCTCCGCATATTAACACCCCGGCTTTCCATCGTCAGAGTTCGCGTCGTCGACGTACCAGTTCCTCGTCTGGTTGGTGTTGGGGAAACGAGCTAACCAAGCGCCCGTCTGTCAGCTTACATTGTTACAAAACAGAACGGGAAAAGCTGAACGCACCGTCAAACCCAACGGTCTGGATAACGTATTTGCTGCACATTTCCTCGTCAGTGGCGTTCTTCCTCTGCACACTCTCCGAGCACTACGCACCTCTGGAGATCCTCAGACATGGCGGCGGCGGGCGGTCGTCAAAAAGTGAGTTGGGAGTGTGCAACGTCGGGTTTTGGCGGAACCGTCACTGTCGACCTCAAACACCGCTTACTTAAGCACCATCGGACCCTGTCAGCGCGCCTCGAGCTGCCTGGATTCATCTTGTTCCCAACCCTCATCATCCCATCTCGCCCTCTTTTGAAACGTTATACCTTCGACATGGACGCATTGAAGGCCGAGATTGCGTCAAAACGCAAGGTGCTGGAGGACCCTGTTGCTGCAGCACGGCCCACGAAATACATGAAGCGCGGCGACCTGGAGCGATTGAAGGAGGAACAAGAACGCAAAGCCCGGGAAGAGAAGAGAAAAGTAGAGGAGGAGGCAACCGCCAAACGCAAGGCCGAAGAGGCAGCAACCCGCGTCGCTGCTGCCCAGGCAAAGGCAGCCGTAGAGGCCAGAGCCAAAGCTCAAGTAAGTGATGCATCCGCGGCCCCCTCATTCGTTGTGCAGTGTGTCTGAAACGTGGATGGAGAGTAGTCTTCTTCCAAGAGCCCTTCAAAGAGTCCGGGTCTCTTAGTCGCGGAGCTCCAAGATGCTATCATGTCCGACGCACAAATGAAGGAGCAATACGCAATCTCCAATGAGGAGACCATCCGCCGGCTGCGGTCGAAAGGCCAGCCCATCCGACTGTTCGCAGAGTCCGACAAGGACAGGCGTCTGCGCCTCCGTGCCCTTGAGCTCCTAGATGAGAAGGACCACGAGCGGCTAGGAGGCCAGAATGACTTTAAGAAGGCGCTGGAAGATGTGGAGAATATAGAGCGCGAGATGCATAGCAAAGGGTCGAAAGGGAAGAAGAAAGCAGCGGCCTCGGGTGAGGATGGTGTAGGGGAGGGCGGTGTGTTGGATTTGGACCTTGTGAAGACGGACCCCGACAAGCTGTACCCGATCATCTATTATGCTTTGAAGCGGATTTTGAAGGAGTGGGGAGAGTCAATGGATGAGCGGCCTGGTACGCTTTATTCTCTCGTTCTTTTGGGAGGGGTGTTAACATGTGATGTAGTGGAGATCAAGCAGAGCAGGCAAGGCAAACTTGCCGCGGCGACGCAAGTTCAGTCCGCGGAATATCTCAAACCACTCTTCAAACAGCTCCGGTCTCGCGTATGTTTTCTTTCCCCTGCCCCTTCTTCAAGTCTACAATGCTTAATTCGCTCACTCGGACAGTCCCTCCCGCAAGACGTCTTAGCCCGTATAGCCGAGATTGTGCACCACGTCCAAAAGCGCCAGTACCAGCGCGCGAACGATTCGTATCTGCGCCTCTCGATTGGAAATGCGCCGTGGCCTATTGGTGTTACTATGGTTGGGTGCGTGACCCTCTCTTCCGCCTCTCGTGATACACGAAAATGTGTTGTTGAACTGCATGTATTGACCTGTTCATGTATAGTATTCACGAACGTTCAGCTCGCGAAAAGATCTCGGCGGACCAGGTCGCGCATGTCCTCAACGATGAAGTCAGTAGGAAGTATATTCAGAGCTTAAAGAGGTGCGCCCGTCTCTTTTATTTGGACACCCTCAGTGGACATCGTGTGCTGACACCTTGAGTAGGCTTATCACGTTCTCTCAGACGAAATACCCCCCAGCGGACATTTCACAGCTTATGGGATAGTTGACTGGCTTTCGGATCTCAGTGACCTGAAAAGGTGACTGCTACTCAAAAGTCCATTCGCCCAGTCCGCCCCGCCAGTCTCCTCCATCGTGTATTTACAAGAACCCAGACTGAAACTGATCCGTCTTTGCGTACATAGATGGCCCTTTTGCCTAGAGATCGAAAGATGAAGCCGTGGGGATGGAAGGTAATCTAAAAGTGTAAGGAGCTCTACAAACCGAGGGTAAGGGGGCTCCGGGGTAAAGATTTCAGGAAGGGCTTCGTGCGGACTCTTGGGATCCTGGTGGAGAATGGTATAATGCCGGTTTCTGAAGAGCACTGCTTGGGCTGGGTGCTTGTAACGGTGCACTTTCACGAAGATATAGGTCTTCTAAGATCTTTAACGACGAGGGCGTTATGATGCCGACCTCCCGTGCCCTATCCAGATGCATAGACCAGCAGCGATGAGCTCGAGTTTGAACGAAGGCGCCCCCCTCTGGCAGGCGAAACAGCACTCCGTCTGGACCCAGCGGGTCCAAAAGCTTGAGGATCCGGAGGACAACCACGACTTCGCCCTCCTTCACCAAGTGAAATCTGTTGTTTTTCGGCGCCTTCTTCAGCTCAAATCTGACGACAGCATATCCTGAAAAAACGAGAGTCAGGATAAACAGCTTAGCGGCTCTCTGGCAAAGCGGAGGAACGTTATGAAACCTCACCTTTATACTCTCTCCAAGGCGCATCTTGGAGGGTGTCTGAAGGTCCATGTCTCTCGCTCCAAAACAGTAAATGTGCCACTCGGTTAGATGGCACACAGCCCTCGTCTTGGAGGAAAGCGAGACGCAGTGTGTGTGCAGGTAGCTGGATTACGAAGGTATCCGAGACGGTATCGAGGATGGTCGACCGCCCTACTTTGGCCAGGTTAACCGCTGAAAGCAGCTTGTTAACCTCGCGGTCTTGTGCCGCATCAATAAGACCTTGGGATTGAAGAAGACGACGAATGGCGTCGTATCTTCGCACTGTGTAAAGCTGGAGCATATGTATGCGCCAAAGCCTGTAGCCGGTGTGGTCCAGCAAGTCCCTCCCGCTTGCGAAAAGGTCGGCTGCTAAATCGGATGAAGAACCAGTATCCACCACACGAAACCTGATCTCCCCGGCGCTTCCACGCTGTCCTGGCCTGCTGTGGTAGTAGAGAAAGCCTCTAGAGCCTGGAGGGAATGGGGTGTTCGAAGCAAGGTAAGCAAGCCTGGTAGTAGTGGCCCCAAAGGCGACTGTGGGTTGGATAGGCCCATGCAAGTCAATGATGTCCGAGATGTTTAGACATCCTGGATCCAGGTTTTTGACAGTGCGCCTTTCTGGAGCCCTCCGGAGCGGAACATCGTGTTGAACAGCAGAACTTGACATCGAGCGAAACGGCTGATTACATCCATGCGTCGTCCATGGCGTAGACATAGTGCCCAGGAAACAAGCGCGAGGGGTTCCATTGGCCACCAAGCATCCCAAGGCTCTGTTCGGGATGGATGAACCTGAGCAACGGACATGTTGCTGCATGCACCAAGAACTGTTAATTGCTATCAGAATTCTAGGTAGCCCCCAACAGGACATACCAAGGCTCGCCGGAGAGCGCTGTGAGCGCGCTGGAGCATCGCCCGTCGGAGTGTCGTGCGGAGGAGATGTGGTGGAGGAGGAAGGACTTGCGATTCCGAGTTCCTAGTCTACGTGCGAGCGCCTCCGGAAGCCGGCGCCAAACAGCCACAAAGTACAGTGCAGTTTTCGCTAGTAGCTACCATACCGTGACAGACAATAAGTGAGTAACTTCATATTGGAATCTCGTCTCCATTCTTCAGCTAGGAATGTAGCGAAAACATGACAATGACGGTAATTTGGTAGAGGTAAGAGGAGAGCGGCAACACCACATGTATGTGTTGTGACAACTATAAGTATGCTTATACATGGAGGGTTGTTCAAACGATAGAATATGCGAATGTCCACGAGAAGAAAGTCCTTGAAGAAAACAGCGAAGAATCAGCAGTTGCAAACAGAACAACGATGCCCTACGGACATGTGGCAACCGCTATGTGAATGTCTATAATGGATAATGGAATGCTAATTGGAACGACGAGATATGCAGTGCAAGAGAAGTGGATGCTAGGAGAAGTGAATCATGTAAGTGTGATGCAAGGTGATATACAAGTAACAAGATGTGAGTGTGATAATGCAGAGATTAGTGGCTTTCCAAGGAGCGTAATTTAAGATGTCGATGAAATCAAACAGAGGGGCAATGCTGAGAATTTGCAGCCAAGAAGGTGGTCAGGAAGGAAGGAAAATAAGTGGGCCGAGATGAGACTGGAACATCGTAAGGAGTGAGTGTGGAGCTTCAATGTTCAGCGGGGATTTAGGCCAGGTGATTGGGGGTAATGAAAAGTGGCAATAAGGTCTTCCTGAAGACGCTGTTCAGAGACAGAGTGCGGCGCTGGGGAAATTAAAGTCGGAGGGGCTGGAGTGTATTGTTCGGCATATGGATTCGATCCAGGATGATAGCCGCTGCTTGTCGCTTCGGACGTTGCGCTGGGGTCAGAAATATGATGATAGCTGTAGTCCGGAACCAGATTAGATGGGCGATACGAGACGCCGGGTTGAGTTAGGTTGTACTGATAATAAGTTGGGGGCTGTATGGTATGTGGATTGGTTCTAGTGTCGTTCTGAAAGTAGTGTTGCTGAGGATTAGATTGTGGCTGCTGTTGATCGTAAGTTACCGAGCTCGGGATTAAAGGAACAGTGAGGTCAAAATGCGCTGAAGTTGTAGGGTAAGCAGAAGGTGGGTCTGTAGAGCCGGATGCGTAGCCACTGGCCCCAGTCGAGCCTCCCGGTTCGAACGGGTACGAAAGGGTGTAATACTTAGTGGTTGTCGGAACAGAAAGGTGTGAGTTCGAGACGGAAGCTGTAACGAGAGAATGACTGTGCGACATAGGTGTCGGGGTGGATGCTGGGACCGGGTGCTCCGGAGCTGGCGTCAGATACGAGCGAGAAGACGGAGGAAGCGTATGAGGCATCGTGGGGGGTCGCTGGGGTCCTGAAGGCATCGGTGTTGCTCGATTCGACGACGGCGGCTCGTAGGGGTAAGTGCTTGGGCCAGCTTCGCATTGCTGCTGTGGCCGTTCGGCCTGCTTCAAGGGAAACATGGTCACATAGTCCTCCTCCCACTGTGACCTATGTTCCTGCCTCTGCGCGTGAATGCGCTGCTCTTGGGCATTTGAGTGTGCATGGGCATCGAAGTAACCAGGAAGGGTATGCGCTGCCTTTGGGAACCCATCAACTTGCTGCTTGTGCAATGGCTGGGTACCCGCCAAATTGGACGGTTCGTAATGCATCAAGTGCTGCGCTGAACCGATACGACCCCGTGGGGAACTCCGCGCCGGCGAGGATAAGTCCTGTATATCGAGGCCAGGTAAGCCGCTTCTGGTTTCAAGAGGGCTCATAGAGCTGGATCCATGGCCCGAATGTGAGTGGTAGGAGTACTCAGACAGCGAGGGTGCTGCTGAAGAGGATGAGCTCGAGGATCCCGGTGAACGTGCATCGACCTCATCTACGAAGCTGTTCTTTAGCGCCGACGGTGAGTTTGACGCCAAGGCCGCTACCAGGTGTTTCAAAGGCAGGGAGGGTCCTTTGATTCGATGCTCAAGTACTCGCGTCGCCTGTTGATATTCGGTCCAGTCTGGACAGGGATGCCACCGCCGAGTAGGTCTTACCTCGCCCGGGAGTGAATTGAACGTGTCGAGAAAGAAGGAAGGTGGGCAGGCGATGGTGATCGTTAGTGACCCAAGTCCTGTTGACGACGTCGACACAGCCGTAGAGCCCCTCGACCCACCAGCATTCCCAGGCGCCTCATGGAACTTTACATCCGTGATTGTATCGAGCGGGATAGACATCTTGAATGCCTTTCCAGCGTTGTGAACATACCAGCAGAGTTGCCGTTTGCCTTCGCAGATGTAGGCCACTAGGTCGTACCTGGACGTTGCTGACCATTTGCGAACCCATGTTCCAACGATCAAGCTGCTACATGGGATGACCATGATCGAAACTGAGTTTTAAATGGTTCGTATGAGACGAAGTAAGTCATTCGATCGAACAATGGGAACGTACCATCGTCTTCGTTGATGCGCGAAGCAAGCTCCGAATCGTACCCAGACGACAGAGCAGGGGGCATATCACAAGGAGGCCGAGAAGCTTCGGCAGTCTCGTCTTCCGGTTTCGACTTTCTCTTCACCGGCCTGGGCAAACGTCCTTCCCTGACCCTCTGCTTCGCTCGCCTACATAGGAGCGAAAATGAAAGGGTGGCTGTCAATATTGTAATACTTAGAATTCGAGCAATAAACGTCGACGTACCGATTCTGGAACCAAATTTGGACTTGACGCTCCGGCATGCCGATGCTGGCGCTGATCTCCTTCCGTCTAGGTATGCCGGGCTTCCTATCCTGCGCAAATAAGGTCTCGAGTTGCTGGGTCTGAATTGCAGTGGTTTTGTATCTCGTCTTCGGGGCAGGCTCCTGTGAGTCGGATAGGGAAGTGGGTGACGACGCGAGAGTGTGACTGTAACTGGCAGTGGAGTCCATCCGATTGTGACGAGATTGGCTGCCTGACCCGGAGGCGAGGGGTGGGTTCATAGCTTATCCAAGCGACTGAGTTATTAACAACGGGATTTGACGCGTCCCAAGCGCGTTCCCGTGTGTTAGAGATAGGTAGATTATGATAGAAGAAGAAGCTACGCACAACGCGTCAGACAGAAGACAGACATAGCTGGCAGGAAAGACGTACCGGATTAGGATTGAGATGGCGCGAGGTCCTGCCCGCCCACGATTCAGGAGATTTAGATAGAGGTGTTTCTGGTCGGCGGCGAAGAGTAGAAGAAAAAAGGAACCTGTGGTTGTGACCAGTTAGAGTCCAGAGCAAGGAGGGTCAACGTCTCCAGGAGCCGTCTGTTAGACGGTACCAAGCACCGTGTGACAGAGCAGATCCACTAACGCAGAAAGGCAACCGACGCTTGAAAAACTGACCAGTCTAAATGGATCAGATCAAGGCACTATAGATCTCAGATGGTCGTGAGGCTCACGAGACTTGGTTTGGAGAGGGTTTTCAGCAAACGCGCCGGGATGTCGAGGAACCTGTGTTTCGAAGCGAGAGAGGTTATGTACTGAGGACGGCCCCACCCAAGCTCACTGTGAAATTGCCCCTCAGGATGCGAGAAGGCGCCGCCCCGCATGCAAGACGGAAAGGAGCTAGCGGCCCCATTCTCCAATCGCAGCGGCACCCACAGGTTGTGTGGTTCACAAAGGTGACGAAAACCCATCGGGCCGTAGTCTTAGCGCGAAAATGCAGACCCGGCCGTAACATGATCTTTGTCACCGACAAGAGCGACGGTTGCACACTGATTTCAGAGGGGTTCTAGGAGGAACAAGTCCGCATATTCCGCTACAAATCCGGTAGTCAGTTAAGCGCCGGACAAGCGCGAACACGTGTTGTCCAAGCCAAAGCCTAGCGCTTCATCCTCGTGGCAGGTGCACACTCTGTCCACAAATTGTCGAGGGGTTTGCTTGTCTCTTCGGATGCCCAACCTGGCTCCTGGAGTCAACCGAGCAGTGACGCCTGTCAGCGGACAATCAGACAGCATCTCCATTCCGACAACGTGAATAACGGCAACCCGAAACGCGATTGTCACAAGTGGCGGCTTGTTGAAAGCCTTTCAAGGAGAAGATTCAAGAACATGAACAGAGTCATCTGAAAGCAAGCTGATAGAGAATGAGAAGTGGATAAGAAGGGTAATAAATATTCAACGCACTGAGCGATTTACTCGACCAATTCCGCCCCTCTAGCTGTCACCGCTCCACAGGTAAAATTCAACATCTCGTAAGTCCTTGTAATGGATAAACTTCAATAAAGAATACGTGATGATGGAGTTAAATGCGACGGAACTTGAACGAGACAGAAATGCATACGGTATCAAGGCAGAGTCGCACCTTGGTCGCACCCCCCACCTTTGTCTTACACACGGGAAGGAGACGAACATGCATGCCCTTGAACACACCCAAGCACCACCGTAAGTTCAGTGCATTAGAATTGCAGGGATAACAACCATTGGAGCAATATCCGAGCACTGTACGCCACTGTTAGCCCAAGGTCTGCGTCCTCCTCACTCCTTTCGTCATTTCTATCGTCATTTCTTATACTTAGCGAGCTTACCGCCAGTCACGCCGCAGAGTCTCCCTCCGGGAAAAAGGTTGTGAAATGTCGACTTCTTGTTCCGTCCCCTCTGGATAACGTGCGGAATTACCCCGCAGGCATGGCGCAGCTGAAGCTGATCATGAGGTTTGATAAACCAGCAATCCGCCCCTCCTATTCCGAGAGAGGTGTTGAAGCACGCGGCGACAAACCCTGTAACGACTCGGCAGGGACGACCGCCCCCACCAGCCCTACAAGGGCATCCGCATCCGATCTGCATCCAGGGCAAGGAGGTGAGAAACGCATAGCAAAAGTTAGCAAAAGGCACGGACAACGAACTTGAAACGTAGTACAAGCCACCAGATCATTTCGCAGAGCAGGGAACTTGGGAAACTTCGGGTGCGTTTCAGCATTGTACTTGCTGTTTAGGGACTCCGCCTCAGACCGCGAGGAAGCTACAACCCTGACCAAGCCAATTAGAGAGCAAATCGGGCAAAGACCAATAGTGAGGCCTGAGATACGAGTATCCGAGTCCCCTGACAGAGGTGAAGCCCTAGTTGCCACGAGTAACGAGGTTGCACTGCCAGTCATCTCCATAGTAGCAAATGAGCGTAACTGCTGGGCCGCATCTGAATGCCTGTTTCGTCAGTGTACTGCGGTATCGAGTCAGCTCATGCAACCAGGTCAAGTGTGGTCAAATGTCAAGGCGTCACGCGTCACGGTGACTCGCTTGGTGGATTCGTCCCCGCATAAGCACCCGTAGATATTTTGTATCGGATGAGCTGGACGAGAGGACGGAAGGAATGAGATGATAGCGGCGAGAGCGAGTGTCGAACGCACTCACCCAATGCAAGCATCATTTACCATCCATTCCGAAGAATGTCGCCAAAAGCACCAATCGATAACCCCCGCATCGATATGATAATGCATGCTGATTTCATTACCGAGGAAATAACCACCACACACAAGAGAGAGAGAAAAGTGAATAAGATGATTACCATGGGGAGTGCATAAAAGTGGGGTGATGATAGGATACAACAAAACAACATACCTGCCCGACTGTAATAGTAGACGAGTTCATCGCCGCTATACTTACGCACAGGCAGAGAAAAGGCACAGAGGAGAAAAAGAAAAGCACCATCGAGCAGGCGACGAAATACCCCAGAAAGCGTTTGTGCGTTTGTCCTCAAGACCTACCAATCTTGCAGACATAGGCGACTCCAAGGGGTGGTAAAGGTGATGAAAAGCGAACGCTGGAGACGATATAATATACCTCCTTCACCATCAAACCTTGAACTAGTAGCGCGGTCGCTTCGCGTCCCGGTCATCGTATCCGCCCATCCCTGCGTCGCGCTTGAGGTCTTGTCTTGGTGGTCCGCCGTAGCCGCCAGGCATACCACCTGGCGGTGGTCCTCCATGGGGAGGAGGTCCGCCGTATCCGTTTGGAGGGCCGTCGAAGCCGCCGCTTCCGTGGTATCCAATACCTCCGCCGCGAGGGGGTCCGCCCCTATAGATAAAAATGTTAGTAAAATGGTCAGAAGGCATAGAGAAGTGCACAAACCTGAATCCGCCACCTCCGCCTCCTCTCCCGCCGAAATCGTCACGGCCGCCACGGAATCCTCCAGGAGGACCGCGGTCGCCACCTTCAAAGCCTCCTCGGAACCCACCGCCGTATCCTCCACGGTCTCCGCCGGGAGGACCTCTATCACCGAACCCTCCACCTCCTCGGTCACCCCCAAATCCGCCTCTGTCACCAAACCCTCCTCCTCTATCGCCAAACCCACCCCTGTCACCATACCCGCCTCGTCCTCCACCTCCAAATCCGCCGCGTCCACCACCCCTGAAGCCCCCTCTGTCCCCACCGCGACCACCGCCAAACCCTCCCCGGAAGCCTCCTCTTGAAGAAGGGGGCGGGGGCGCCATGGGCTCTGGGCGTTTGGGACGGCCGCCCAGACCACCTCCGAGGCGGCGGGGCTTCCAGCCCCGGACGGTGCGCCCGCGTTCGACATCCACCAGAATCCTCTTACCCATGATGTGCAAGCCATCGGATTCCTTGTAGGCAGCTGTGAGGAAGATTAGAATTGTTGGCGCTGTGGGTTAAGACGTTACAGGAGACACGGGAAGCATACCTTTCATATCGCGTTCACGTTCGTAGACGATGAATGCGTAGCCCCTGCTGCGGCCCTTCTTGTCGCGCACGATGCGGACGCGCTCGATTGTGCCGTAGCCCTCGAATTCGCGCCGCAAATCAGTTTCTGTTGCGCTTTTGTGCTGTGCAACGAGTCAGCTGGGTAATGAAAGATCAGGAGAGGGCGCTGCGTACCAAGCGGGAGATGAAGAGTGTTTTATATGGATCCCCAACCGCCTCAGGATCGTCCGAAGGCTTGTCTGCGAGGCGACTGCGCGTTAGCAACGATGTTTCCAGGCATGAAAAATGAACTGAAGACGTACACGAGTCTTTCGCAACACGAAAGTCGTCTGCCTTCTTCGCCTTGCGCTCCTCCCTGCGAATCTGGCGTTTTGTTTCCTCTGCGAGGGTGAAGACGGGCTCCTCGCCCTCCTCCATGTTCTCGTCGTTGGCTGCTGCATTGAAGAGATGGTCCGTGTCCTCGTCCTTTAGGCGCCTGAGGATGTCTGCGACGCCGGAGACGGACTTGTCGCGGATGCGGTCGATGTCTCTGTCGACCGGGCGAGCATAGGGCAGCGGGGGACGGGGCGCGAAGAGCTTGAGGAGATTTGGGGGGAGCAGATGTGTGCCGGGCATGGTGACGGCGAGAGTCAAGATGCTTTTCAAACTCCGCCTCTTGCGACTTTTCCTCCCTCTGTCCTGCGGTCAGTTGCCCAGTCCCGGTCCATGGTCCCAAGCTCATAAAACAAAATCCAGATGCAGAGGAGTCTGCTCAGAACGACGTGCTGGACCCGCCAGCTCGGCGTCGGGAGGCTCTCGACGTCGTCGGCAGCGTTGTCGAACACCTTCTTCCTCCACAACACCCAATGGCTGCCCCCCGGTTACGAGGGCACAAAGTACAGGCCTCGCTCGCTGCAGAAGGGCACCCACCCAGCGCTCGCAGTCCCAGAGCCGCCGCTCAAGGCCTTCCGGAACATAGATACCCTGTCGACACGCCGCCTGCTCAACGTCTACGCCCAACTTTCCAAGGCCCGGCTGACCGTGCTCGTCATGCTCACCTCCATGTCGGCAGTAGCCCTCTCACCACTACCCACTACAGTCCCTATTCTCCTCTCAACCGCCATTGGGACGGCGCTGTGCTCGGCCTCCGCCAACACCCTCAACCAGCTCCAGGAAGTGCCATTTGACGCCCAAATGGCCCGGACGCGGTCGAGGCCCCTCGTCCGGCGCGCCATCACCCCACTGCATGGAGCTGCAGTAGCACTCGCGACAGGCATTGCGGGCCCTGCCCTGCTGTGGTACATGGTGAACCCCGTCACCGCCATGCTCGGTGCAGGCAACATCGTGCTCTACGCGGGCGTCTACACGTGGATGAAGCGAAAGTCGATTTACAATACCTGGGTCGGCTCCGTTGTTGGCGCCATCCCTCCCCTCATGGGTTGGACAGCCTGCGGCGGGAAGCTTCTCCCATCCTCCGACTATCCGGTCCAGTTCTTCCTCCCCGACTTCCTCACCACCAACCCCCTCCCCCTCGACATCTCGCTCGTCGACAACCCACTCTCTCCCTTTGCCCTCTTCATGTTACTTTACAGTTGGCAGTTCCCCCACTTTAACGCCCTCTCTTACCTCGTGCGCGACTCGTACGCTCAAGCAGGCTACACCATGCTTTCTGTCACCAACTCGGCCAAGAACGCCCTCGTTTCCCTCCGCCACGCCGCCCTCCTCGTCCCCGTCTGCTCGGTCCTCGTACCGCTATCGGGCCTCACCACCTGGGCATTCGCACTCACGAGCTTGATTCCCAATCTCATCTGTGTGCGTGCCGCGTGGAGGTTCTACAAACACGGTGGGGAGAAGAACGCCCGATCGGTGTTCCAGCACAGTCTCTGGTACCTCCCAGTCATGATGGGACTGATGATGTTCCACAAACAGGGCATGGACTGGTTGAAGTGGCTCGGTTTGGCTGGTGACGAGGAGCAGGACAAGGAGGAAAATGAAGCCGTCGTCGTCGCTTCTCAGTAGTTTATCAGCTTGCTAGATACCTACAGTGTACCACCATAATAGATTCGGAATGACTACCAAGTTCCGTGACCCATCTCGTTTAGACGGCCCATGAACAGACATACAGAGAGGCCTACGTCGTCTTCCCCTGCGCCTTCCCCGCCTTTCTTGCCTCCCTCTTCTTTTTAAGTGCCTCCACTCTCGCCTTCATACTCGCGACGCGCATGTCCGCCTCCTCCTGTATCTGTTCCTCCTCCAACAGCCGGTCCATAATAAGCTCGCGATCCTCCCTCTCGCGTCTTTCGCGCTTCTGCTGCTCAGTCTCCTCCTCCCCCTTCGCCTGTTCATCCCCTTCATCAGGTACTACTCCACCTTCAAAGCCACTCTTCTGCTGCTCTGTGAAGAGCTCCTCCTCACCGGCGACGGTCGCGCGCGCAAAGGCTTCGTGCTTCTGTGCCACCGGCTCTGCCGCCGACTGCATCGACAACAGCTCGCGCTGGAATCGCTCGTACTCCTCATCCACGGCCGTCTTTCCTTGGGGCGCAGGTTTCGATGTCACATCATCCACAGCCATGGCATCCCTCTCTTCTTCCTCGTCCTCATCCGGCTGGGGTATAGACCGCGAAGCGTCCGAGAAGAAATCCGCCGGGAACCCACCCGCACCACTCGACGCCGCCGTCCGCCTCTTCTTCGCCTCCAAATCTACGCCCTCCTGCTCAGATACGGATGCCTTCCGCTTCCCTGCCCCCATCCCTGGCGATGCTCGATCCCGATCCTCCAAACTCGCGTTCGCGGCAGCATCTTCCAACTCCTGTTGTTGTTGTTGTTGCTGGGCTTGAGCCTGTGCACGCGCCCGTGCAGCGGCCACAGCGGTGCGGTGGGCCTTGCTCCCGAGGTGGCCCTCCCATGCGGAAGCGTGCTTTATGGGCACGCTGCATATCGAGCATCTGAGTTGGTCGGAGGAGGTGTATGAAGCGTAGGGGTGCGATATGCGGGCTTCTGCACGTTTCGCTTTGAGGAGGGCGCGTGCGTCTGACATGCTGGCTTGGTTGGTTTATGTGTCCCGGGCGCGTGTGGAATGTGGGGAGTAGATGAGGAGAATGAGTTGAGGAAGTGAGTGGGAGGGTGGTGGAGGTATGGGATTGAGTTGGATTGATCGGATTTGGCGCCCGTTGGGTGTGATCGCTTTCCTTGCGGAATCGACTCACGGCTGCCTTCCTCCTTCTCTCCCTCTTCTTTAACTTGTAGTTTCACGAGCTGATCGTGCACTCGTATAAAATGTGTGTCAAGGGACTATGTTTGTATAACGAGACTAGAAACCTCAAAGCAGAGAACAGAATAGTCGCGGAATGACACTCGGGATAGCACGACAAGGTAGTAGACATGCTTATAAGTAGTACGATGTGCGATTCCTACTTACTGCTGGTGAGGTTCCGGTATTGAGTGAGCAAAGATACTTGTCCGACGGCTTGCAATTGGCGACCCCGCGCTGGCAGATGCAATTTACGCTGAAAATGCACCTGGGGTCGAAAGAGTAACTGTGTTCCCCTGAACCCCGTAGAGCGAAAAGTTGCTTTTTGACCTAATCGTGCACCGAATGCCGTATACTTTAGAAAGTTTTGGGTAATGGTTGGCCAGACATAGGTGTGGTTTGCATTTCTGGATATATGTGTGTTCTCGATGCTTTCCGCTCGTAGTATCCTTCGTCATATTAAGGGCTGTAAGATAGTCGATATTTTTATCCGGGCACTGTAAATGCAGTTTGGATGGAGAGGAGGTAAAAGGGTTGCCGATACAGATGGCCTGTCGTGTGGCAAAAGGACAGGGATCCAGGTGGTGTAGCTGGCAATTTGAACGAGACGTGGACGGGTGGTTAGCCACGCATTAGAAGACGGTGGGTTTTGCTTCCTCCTGGGAAGGACCAAGTTCGCTTCGTACGCGTCCGGCATAGGCTCTGCTGACAACAGTGACTGTAAGGGAATGATGAGACGAAAGACCCAAGAAGAGCGAAGGAAGAAACGTACATGCTTCGAGGTACTTGTCGAAGCATCCAGACAAGCAAGCCTAATGCGCGCAACCCTTCTCAGTTCGGTAACTTTCACATCACAGGGAAAACAGACCTGTTCAGTCGAGGATAACGAGGTGCCGGGGTTGACAACGCAGCTCTTAAAGCACCGTTCGGTTGAAGCCTATAGAGAGGGCGGGGGTATGAAAAGGTCAACCTGAGGACTACAGTATACGTAGACATCCAATTTCACGTACGTTCATAAGCTCTTGCGCGTTCGTCAAGGCTGTCTCGTTCCGAATATGCTGCATAACCGCCTGCTTCCTAGACTCCATGTCTATATAACGTCAAGCCTGTCAGTTAAGATACCACTAGTTAGCCGCTTATATCTACCATTGGGAGCCGATGTTGAGGTGGTTGAACCAAGACCGAACATATTGAATATTCAAGAGCAGCAAAAAATGGGTGATGACGTTCAGGAACGACGACAAACGACTCTCGGCGGCAACATTTCCGCGATTAGTCATCCATCTGATCGCATTCCTGTTCCGGAAGCGGTGCGCAATTATTGCTCTGACTCTTTCCTCTTAACCACATCGATATGGGGGCTGGCGAATCCACGGGAAGAGGCGGCCAGGAGGCTGAAGGGAAAGCGGAGGTGATAGACTACTACCAGATTTTAGAGGTAGCAGAAGACGCCACGGCAGACGAGATCAAGGTGGGCTGGACAAGTCCTAATACAATCTACGGGTTCGAACTATCTTCATTAGCGCTCGTTCCGTCGTCTGGCTCTCATTCACCATCCGGACAAGAACCATAATAACATCGAGGAAGCAACGCAAAAGTTTGCTGTGCTCCAACAGGCCTACGAAGTGAGCACCATTTGCAAGTCTTCCACAGCTATCTACCTAACTCTCCTGATCTTCAGGTTCTCAGCGACGAACAAGTAATATAACCCCAATCTTGCATCTTTCAAACCTTACCTCAACTCCCAATTCAGGAACGCGCCTGGTACGATTCTCACAAAACATCTCTGGTTCCTGAAGCCGACGGGGATGCAGTATTTGAAGACATTCGAAGCGGAAAGGCGCCTCCTCGGACTAGGGATCGTGGACTCACTACTCGCCATCTGGCTCGCTTCTTTGATGCCTCGATATACAAAGGATATGACGACGGAGCAGATGTGCGTACCTCTATAACGTTAACGCGCTCACTCTCAACAATATCCCACCACAGAGCTTCTTCACGATCTACCGCAACCTGTTCGAGAGGCTGGCCTCCGAAGAGAACATGATAAATCCCGGCGCTGAATACCCCTCCTTTGGATACTCGAAGTGGCCTTGGTCTACTGAGATGAAGAAGCGGACGGACGCAGACGGTGCAGCCAGGGAGTTTTATACCGTCTGGACCAACTTTGGTTCGGAGAAAGAGTTTACTTGGGTAGAACAATGGAAACTTGCTGAAGCACCCGATCGTCGGGTACGCAGGTGCGTATCAACTCATGGCTCCTAACTCGATGTCTATCTGACATGAAATCAACAGACTAATGGAAAAGGATAACAAAAAGGCGAGGGACGATGCTCGCCGAGAGTACAACGATACTGTTAGGGTAAGTTCATCTGGCTTATACCTTCTCCTCTCTGCTAAACCCCCCTCTTAGTCTCTCGCGAAGTTCGCCCGCAAGCGAGACCCTCGCTTCCAAAAGCATCAGCGCGAACTGGACGAGATTGCACGCTCCAAAGCCGCGTCTGCCGCCGCCTCCGCTGCCGCCGCCTCCACTCCCACAGCGGCAACCGTTGACTTTGTGGAACAGGAATGGCAGAAGCCCGACCCCACGACACTCAAAGCGCACCAGGCCGCGGACCTTGAGTGGGGCGTTGTTGAGGGAGAGAACGAAGAGGAGTGGGAGTGCGTCGCTTGCAACAAGTTTTTCAGGAGCGAGGCGGCGTGGGATAGCCATGAGAGGAGTAAACGGCATTTGAAAGCGATCGAGAAGTTAAGGCAGGAGATGGAGTTGGATGACGATGAGTTAGAGTTGCAGGAGGAGGATGGGGAGGGGGAGGTTCCTGTTTCAGATGGAGAGGATGAGGAGGAGGGTGACATCGAATCTTCGACTATCTTGGGAGAGGACGAAGGGGTAGACGAAGAGGGAGAGGAAGAGGAACGGACGAGTTGGGAATGTGTCGCATGTGAGAAAACCTTCAAAAGCCAAGCAGCATGGGAGAGTCATGAGCGGAATAAGAAGCATCTGAAGGCGATGGAGAAGTTGAAGTGGCAGGCGCAGCAGGAGGAGGCGATGAGGGTGAAGGAGGAGAGAGCAAAGGAGAGGGGAAAAGAAAAAAGGTCGAAAGCTAAGCCGCACACGAAGAAACAGACACCTGTTACCACAGAACACCATGTGGAGCCCGATGCACCTTCCTCAATACCTCCCCCACCAGCGCAGGACGAACTTGAATCTGCAACGCCGGCCTTGCTACCAACTGATGAACCTGGAATTGATGCTCAAGAGCAGGCCTCTCCGGAGCTAACGACAACATCCAAGCCGTCGAAAGGCAAATCCAGGTCGTCTACCCCTGTGGCGGACCTTTCTCTCCATGAAATAGAAGATGATGGCATGCCTCTCAGCAGAACAGCGCGTAAAGCACTGCGCCGGGCGAAGATCGAGGACCTCAGCAATCAGCCTTCTCGAAATGTCAGCGACGACGAGCCTGACGTAGTGAACAACTCGAAGAAGTCCAAGCGGAAAGAGAAGACCAAGGACACTGGCGGCTCGGAGACTACATCAGTGAGTAACGTCTCGGCAGGATGTAGATGGCTTACTGATGGCTTTCACCTGAAATTGCAGTTCCAGTGTAATGTCTGTCAAGAGGCCTTCCCCAGCAAAACCAAGCTCTTCAATCATGTGCGAGAGGAGGGCCACGAAGCGGCTAAGATTGGCATTGATCAAAAACGATCGGGTACGAGGGGGAAGAAGCGGTAGATTGCCAGTAGTTTTTATTCAGATAAATGTATTGTCTTTGACCACCATCTACGATCAGAAATATCGAGCATACGTCGAGCTCAGCCCTCCGAGTCGTCTGAATACGAAGGTTCACCAAACACACTATTAACGGAACCTGGACCTGAAGGTCTTCTGGGGGGTATAAAGCTCAAAGTAAAAATCGTCCAACCCGACACCGCTGTTCTGGATGGCCTTCATAAGGTTCCTTTCTGGAGTGTTTACAAATCTGGCCCGAACTTCAGCTAGGGGGATTAGTTCGCCCGCGTCTACAGCCTGGCCTGTGCGACGGGTAGCAACTAAGTCTACTAATGCACTCTCCACGGGCTCTCCGGAGCCGCGTAGGGTTATCTCAAAAACTTGGAGTCTGGGACAGCACCACTCCTCCCCAGACGTGCCAGCCGCCATCTTCTTGCCGAGGAGGTCTAAAGCAGATCGATCCCTCTCGCTGGTAGTTTGGCCTCGGCCCAAGCCTGGGCTGCCTATCAGCTGGAGCTTTGACAGATTGCTCAAGGCTTGAAAACATAGGAGCATGGCAGGGGGCGTGAGTGCCATGTGCGACAGTGTTAGAGATGTAAAGGTGGAGCCAAAGCTGGTGAAAAGCTCGACAAGGGCGCCAGTGAGATCATCAGGCTGAGGATCATGCACAATAAGCAGCGATAATTCTCGTAAGGATGGAAGGGTGAGGCGTGAGGCAAATCCGTTGCCTGGGAAGTCTCCATCGAGGGTCAAGGTGACGAGGGAAGGGACATTTACAAGCTCTTGGGCCACAGGAATTTCTTTGACTTGCTTTCGCACACGGAAGGATGCGTGGACAATATTTGGGAAAGCCTTGAGTGTACGCAGAATATGGCCGCTGTCGGTAAGAGGGGACTCAGTTGCATTCGTGTGCCAGGTGTTGATGTCGAGGCTTGTCAGCGGTGCCCATTGCTTGAAGATTGTATGTGAGGCTATCTTTCCCCAGATTCATGGTGCTCTGGAGTGTTCGGAACCTTGATATACATCGTCGACCAGAGGAGGGGCGTGTCAAGAGCCAGGCGACGCCATTCGCGGCTTACATGACTCGCCACGACCGCGCACGAGATGTTTGTATCCCAATACTTGCTTTCGAAATCCGGGTCCGGAGTGTCGCGAGCAGTATGGTCGAAAGAACATCGTCGGGGAATCGTTTAATGGGTGACAAGAGTGCTCTGTGCCTGAGCTCAAAGAGTTTGGATGGACGTCAGGTCGGAGGTTTCCAGGCCAGCCTGAATTTGAGAACTCGGGACTCGACGACCTTTTCGTAGTCGCTTTCAAGCTGACCACCTCTTCCTCCGATGGTGCATAGTTGGTATCAACGTACATGGGGAGAAGAAATCGGCCGTGACCTTCCTCGACACAGTTGATGGCGAGTTCAGGGCCATGTCAGATACATCTACGATCAGTTGAATCCCATACTCATTTATCACCATAGGCTAGCCTATCCGGTCCTATCTGTTGTGCACCATGTCATCGAGGAGAAAATGAACAACGGCGCGAACAATGAACACTCACTTGCTGGGCTCAGCGCGACAGAACTCATATACTACACAGAGTCACTGTGGGCATGCGCGAAGGCAGAACAGATTAATCAAGGTTCTATAACGGGGAGAACAACAAAGCAGCGTGAGCATAAAATGTGTTAATAAAATTCCCCTACTACCGGGCATGCGAGGTGGGAAACGGCGGTTGGTGACCGTGTTAATAAACTTCTTCTACTGTCGGTTGGGGCGCACAGCGTTGTGCAGGGGATCGCTACGATTAGCGTATGTCTGTTTAGTATTGGAGGTGGCCGATGGCGATGCATGGTGATTCGGTGGTGGGTGCTAAGAGGAAGCGCAGAGGGGGAGGGTAGGCGAGCTTGGTCATCCATCTGCGCACCAAGGCCTCGTCAGGGCCATTCAAGTCGTCAATGCAAAAAGGGCACGGTGAGGAATGTCGAGGAATGCAATGGATGGATGGATGATTGTCTGCCTCCGTGAGGTCGAAGGCAGGTGGTCGTTAAAAGTCGTTAAAAGTCGTCAATGCCTGCGAGGCAACAATTTTATCGGTTTTTATGAGAGGGACGGGAAAGGCTGGGGAGGGGAAGCGTGGTTTAACGCCGCTTGTGCATAGACTGCTCGGTCTTGAGCCAGTTGGCAGGCTTCTTGATCACGAGGTGGTGTCTCGCGTGAGGTTTGAGCGAGAGAGGCAACCGCCAATATTTTGTGCTTGGGTCCTCGGCCCGCGCGGGACAGTGACGACGTTCAAGTTTTTCAGGGGCTTTGACGAGCTGCCAGTGTCCGGAGGAGCGGGAAAGGCGACCTAGAAGACGGGAACGGGATTAGGATTGAGGACGAAAGGAGGAGGGATAAATGACGGCTACTTACGAGATGACGCGGCGAAGGAAGTCTTAAACTTGGGCTCGTTTAGAGATGAAGGGTCTGAGGATGCTGGGTGAGATCCATCGATGGGCATGGTTGGGGTTATACTCCTGACGTCTAGAACAGGAAAGGAGATCAGTCAGTAAAATTTGAGGCGAAGACTGCGAGGCAGATGGCTTACGACGAGTGTGTACAGTGACCCCTTGGGTGAGGTGGCTTTTACGAGGGGGGTATGGGGTGCCCTCGTTCACGTAAACTTCGACGAAAGATGAGACTGTGCACCGGATTAGGATGAGACGAAATGGGAAAAAGGAGGTTGACGACTTACAGATGTTACGAGTCAATTCGGGTCGCTCTGAGCTCAAGGGGTTCTTGACGTCGGACTTCTGAACGTGAGCGGCAATAGTCTCGTCGGCTGAACACAAGAGAAGGGGACTGAGTAAAAGAATCGGAAGGAGAGGACGGAAAACTTACAAATTACAGATGTTCTTGGTTTCATAACCTTGGTGGACCAGTCAAATGGGTCGTCGCGCTGGCCAGTGGTCATGGCGACTACGAAAGGAAAGGGAACACAATCAATATGGGGTGCAAGGGCGGTAGAAAGTACTCACTGGAAGTCCAGGATGACCCCAAGGAAAGGTCAGTCGCAAGGCTAGACCGGACAGACGACTCGGTCGCAAATTGTAACGAACCTGCCTCCACCAATAGCGAATCCGGTTCCTCCTCCTCCGAGGAACCGGATTCCCTATTCTGAGCAACAGGAAGGACCGAGCCAACGTTGCCGGGTCCTGAGGGGTGAATGATGTCAGCGACTTGAGACGAAACAACAGGGAAAGGAGAGAATACTCACCTGAGACAGCGATGTCAAAGGGCGGCAGCAGTTCGTCGTTCGAGACATCCAGCGCGGCGAGGTCTCCGAGAATGTCCAAGTAATGGAGGTAACTCTGAGTGAAAGCATCCGCGCACCCGTCCCCTGGGAGCGGATACTCCACCCGCACAATCATATCGTCCATACACCTCAGAGATGCCCTGTCCAGATGAACATTTTTGACGTTTGGCAACAGCTGCAGCTTGTCGAAGAATTCCATGACGGTAAACCGATAGATGTTCTCCCGGGACATTTGGATGATGGCCTGGTAGTAGAGTATCTCCGCGCAGACAGAGTCGAAGCGGAAGTCGGGATTCTTGTTGCCCATTTTGTACAGAAGAGTGACGACGAGAGCGTGGATCGCCCTGGTGGGTGTGAAGTCTGGGAGCAGGCCAACTGCTTTGATGAGGAAGGCTTCGAGGCGGTCGATGTTGGCGCTCCAGAGGGACGTGGGGCCAGGCTCGTCGCAGAGGTGGTTCGATATATGATCCTGCAGCCAGACGGCGAGGAAGTGGATCTGGTCTTCGCGAGCAGAGAGAGGCTGTTCCCAAGCGCAGAGGGCGGTTTGGTGGGTGGGGGAGAGTGTCAACATGGTGGCAAAATAGTAGGCAGAGGAGGTGGTGGTGGTGGTGGGAGATGGTCAAGAGGCTAGGAGAACAAGAGAGTCGGGCGAGCACTATATATCCAAGGAGGTGAACCAGACTGGCCATCATTTGGTCTCTGCCTGACTCTGATTCTCCTCTAGGTGTGTGAGGAAAGGAGAGGATGAGTCCATGCAGTGGAGGTGGAAGAAAGACACGCATGCCACTGTGCAATCATTTGTTCGGGTGCTCGTGGCTGTGCACTAGGCGCTGCGGGCGCCAAAAGCCATCTCTGCTTTCCAGCCTCTCCTTTCTCATCGGCCAAGCCCGCTGGAACCAGCCGCACCTCGGTCATGGTGTCCGACCTGAGGTAAAACTGCACACCTACCAACGGCCGTAACCCTTACTTATCCGAGTTTCCTCGATCCTCAATAACCAGTCTTAATGCCAAGATCCAAATGCATGCGATGGATAGTAATATTATAACGATATGATATCTCTAAGGGTGTACGAATCCGAGGACCTGATCGCAAAAGGCAAGACGAAGGCGGGCTTACGACTTGTCCTTGAAGATCTTTTGGATAGCGGCAGTCGAGTAGGACTTGGGGCGCTCGAGGGGGGCACCGAGGGCACGGTCCCAGATGAGCTGAGCGGCAACACCGAAGGCACGGGAGACACCGAAGAGGACGGTGTAGAACTGCATCTGGTCCATGCCGTAGTGGGTAAGGAGGACACCGGAGTGGGCGTCGACGTTGGGCCAGGGGTTCTTGGCCTTGCCGGCCTCGAGGAGGATGTCGGGGACGAGGTGGTAGATCTGGCCGACGAGCTTGAACATCTTGTCGTCGGGGAGGTGCTTGAGAGCGAACTCGCGCTGGGCGGTGTAGCGGGGGTCGGTCTTGCGGAGGACGGCGTGGCCGTAGCCGGGGACGACCTGGCCGCTCTTGAGGGTGGACCAGATGTACTCCTTGACGGCCTCATCGGTGGGCTCCTCGCCGAGCTTGGACTGCATCTTCTTGAGCCAGATGAGGACCTCCTGGTTGGCGAGACCGTGGAGGGGGCCAGCGAGACCGTTGAGGGCGGCGGCGTAGGAGAGGAAGGGGTCGGAGAGGGCGGAGCCGACCAGCTTGCCGGTGTGGGCCGAGACGTTGCCGCCTTCGTGATCACTGGGGAACGTTAGAAAGATATTCCGGAAGTGACGTAGCGCGCGCGCTTACCTGTGGATGGTGATGTAAAGACGCATGAGCTCAACGAAGGCAGGGTTCTCGCCGAAGCCGAGGAGGGTGGAAAGGTTGGCAGAGTAGTCCTTGTTTGCATCGATGGCGGGGAGCTTGCCCTGGGCCTGCTGGGCAAAGACGTTGCGGTAGATGCGGCCAGCGATGTTGGGGAGCTTGGCGATCCTTCGGAGGAGTTAGGCGAGTGACGTCACAAGAAGTGTTCCGATACTCACAAGTCCATGCAGTCCTCGAAGACGGGGCCCCAGTACTCCTTCTTGTTGACACCCTCCTGGTAGGCCTTGGCGAAGGCGGAGTTGTGGTTGAGGGCGGTGACAGCGAGGGAGAACTGGCTCATGGGGTGGAGAGTCGGGGGGCATCGGTCGAGGATCTCCTCAACGAACTCGGGGAGGGCGGCACGGGCAGCCCACTCCTTGGAGAGAGCGGTGACCTGCTCCTGGGTGGGGATCTCGCCGGTGACGAGGAGCCAGAAGAGACCCTCGGGGAGGGGCTCGGACCCGCCGGGGGCCTTGGGGAGGAGCGCCTGGCACTCGGGGATGGTCTTGCCGCGGAAACGGATACCCTCCTCGGCGTCGAGGACGGAGCCGTCCCAGATGAGGGCGGGGAGGCCACGCATACCGCCGTAGAGCTGGTCGACGATGACGGGGCCGAAGGCCTTCTTGCCGTGGGCAGCGCGGGTGGCCTTGACCTGCAGAAGGGTGAGTTACTTGTGTGCGGGGAGGGACGGAAGGGACGGACATTCTCGATCTCGGCGGGGATGAGCTCGGCAAGACGCTCCTTCAGCGACAGAGTCTTGGAGGAGGTCGATGCGAGGCGAATCTGGGTGCGGACACCAGCGGGGCGGGCCTGCAAAGAAAGGGTGAGCTCGCTGTGGACGACGACGACGAGGGCGAACGTACGGCGCGGAGGAGGGAACGGGTAGCGGAGGCCATTTTGTGGAGAAGGAAGAGACAAGTGACGAGGTGCGCCTTTAAAAACATTCCGCATTCCGGGACTTTCCTCTACGCGATCACGTGCAGCCTTCCCCAAAATGATGGCAACAATGGACCGATCTCTTCCCCTCCCGCCATGGCTAAACGTAAACGAGAGGGCGCAGGCCAGGATCCTACGCCCGCGGGGCTCCTCCCCCAGGTACGCTGCATCCACGTCCAAGGGACTGTGCTGACTTCGCCACAGAAAAAATTTTATCGCCAGCGGGCGCACGCCAATCCGTTCTCGGACCACTCGCTCGACTACCCTGCGTCCCCCGCAGACATCGACTGGTCCCAGCACTACCCTGCACACCCAGGAAAGGTCCCAGAGTTCGCAGATGTCGGCTGCGGCTTTGGGGGCCTCCTCATCGCCCTGGCACCCCAGTTCCCCGACACCCTCATGCTCGGCCTCGAGATCCGCGTACAGGTCTCGCAGTACGTCCACGACCGCATCGCCGCCCTCCGCGTAACACACGCCAACGACGATGGCAAGCAGTACGAGAACGTCTCCGTCGTCCGTGCCAACGCCATGAAGTTCCTCCCAAACTACTTTACGAAACACTCCCTCTCCAGCCTCTTCTTCCTCTTCCCCGATCCCCACTTCAAAAGCCGCAAGCACAAGGCCCGCATCATCTCCCCCACCCTCCTCGCAGAGTACGCCTATGTCCTGCGGCCCGGCGGCATCGTCTACACCATCACCGATGTCAAGGATCTCCACGAGTGGATGAAGCTCCACCTCACAAACTTCCCTCTCTTCGAGCCCGTCGACGAGGACACCCTCCGTGCAGAAGGCAAGGGCACCATCATTGATGCCGTCTACCGCAGCACCGAGGAGGGCAAAAAGGTCGAGAGTAACAAGGGCGAAAAGTGGCTCGCCTGTTTCCGACGGATAGAAGCCCGCAGATAATAGCCATCAAAAATGTAATTAGTACACTTGTATCGTAATCAGCCTCTCTGTACTCTACCGCCATGGCCGCACCCGCAGCTGCCCTCGCAGTGCCCCCGTCGATCCTCGACACCGACTTGTACAAGGTTCTTGTGCCGTTCCTCGCTCGTTGCGCAGGCTCTAGCTGACTAGAAGTCAGCTGTCTATGCAACAAGCCGTGCTCAAGGCCTTTCCTGATGTGAATGCTGTGTACCGCTTCACCAACCGCACCCGCACCACGCTGTTCTCGCGCCAGTGTGCAGAGCGCTTCCGCACTGCCGTATCTCGTGCGTTATACTTCCTTACTCCAGGATCGGGCACTTACCCCGGGTAGACTTTGCATTCCTTGCACTCACCCCTGAGGAGCGCACCTGGCTCGCGAAGGAATGCCCCTTCCTCGATCCCGCGTACCTAGACTACCTAGAGGCATTCAGGTTCAAGCCCGAGCAGGTCGACATTAGGTTCGAGCCGTCCGAGGGGGATCCGTCCCGGGGCCAGATACAGATCGACGTCGAGGGCCCATGGGTCGAAACGATCATGTGGGAGGTCCCGCTCATGGCTTGCCTCAGCGAGACCTATTTCCAGACTGTTGACACGGATTGGACGTACGACGGGCAGGAAGGTGCGGCGTTTGTTTCGGTCATGGGTTGGGCTAATGACCCGTAGAGCGCGCATATAAGAAGGGACAGACGCTTTTGAGTGCAGGGTGTACATTCAGCGAGTTTGGGACGAGACGGAGGAGGTCGTTCCGTACGCAGGAGATTGTGGTTCAGGCCCTCGCGAAGGTGGCGAAGGACGCTGAGGGTGCGTCGAATGGAGGCAAATTGGCGGGGACGAGTAATGTGAGTCAGTTCCTGTCCCTTACCCTTCGGCGCTGACACCGGCGATGGTTTAGGTGCATCTCGCAAGGCTGAATGGGTTGGCTCCGATTGGTACAATCGCGCAGTGAGTTCAAGTTCTAGTTCCTTCCGGTTCTCTGCCTAACGGGCTATTCTCTTATAGTGAATGGTTTATGGGTGTACGTCCGCGTTTATCGCCGCTTCGCATTGACTAATTACGGCGTTTTAGGTCGCGGCGCTGACGGGGTACGAGAACGCGAATGGACGCGCGCTTGATATATGGGAAGAGATCTATCAGAGTCGGACGGCGCTCATCGCGCTTACGGATACATTTACGACGGAGGCCTTCTTCAAGGTACGTTGGGCGCCCGCCTGTACCGACTGCCGGCGGTTAACCTCGGTCCTAGGACTTTTCTGCTGACCGCGAACGCGCCGCACGTTGGACGGGCCTGCGCCAGGACTCCGGCGACCCCTTTGAGTTTGGACCACGCGTGAAGCGACTGTATGAGGGACTGGGCATCGATCCTGCAACGAAACTGCTGGTATTCTCGGATAGCTTGAGCACGGAGAAGGCACTTAAGCTCAGGAAACAGTGTACGGAGTTGGGGTTGCCGATAGGTGAGTGGCGCGTGTATTTCATTCCGTCGGTTGTGTTGCTGACCATGTGATAGTTTCGTTCGGAATTGGGACGCACTTTACGAACGATTTTACGACTGTCTCGTCCAGTGGGAAGGAGCCGAGCAAGGCGCTTAATATTGTGATCAAACTGCGCGAGGTTGATGGGAAGCCGTGTATTAAGCTGAGCGATGATCTGAAGAAGGTGAGTGTGGTGCCGGGCGTAAGTGGGTGGCGCGAGGTATGCTGATTATGTTTGCATTTCAGACAACGGGAGATAGGGAGACAGTGGATCGGGTTCTTGGGATGTATGGGTTGCCAAAAGAGTAGGGGGTGCTCATGGGAGTAGATATCAATTTTGGGGATAAGAGGCATTTATATGGTCTGCTTTCTTGGACATGAGACTATAAACTGTACAAACAGTTGATGGGTAATGAGCTTGGTGTGGGCATATGCCTTTATTGTCAGTTTTTTGTTCAAATTTCCTGCTGTAAGTACTTTTGAGAGTGATTTGTCCAGATTTGTGCCCATTTTCTCGCCGCATTCATATCCAGGTATGCCAACACATGTTTGACCACTTCATTGTCCTTCCCTAAGATCCGGGTAGACCTGTGACAGGCCCCTCTGATCTGGCGAGGTTTGATTCTAAATAATCAGGCATGACGTAGAGGGACCTGTACTTTCGATTATTTTTTTGAGAGATAGCCCAGATTGATGGCTTGGGGTTTCCGATTGGCCAAAATGGGAAGACCGAATTAGGGTTTAGCAGGGATGTCCTGCTGGCTTCACGTCTCGTCCAACTTCCTATGCTGTGCGACGTCCCTATTCCCTGCAACGGACTATTTCGCTGAACCTATTGTAAACCTGACGGAATAGAGAGTTATCTCATTGACATTTGAGCAAACTTTGGATGCTGAAGGGCTCAATGAACTCTGATACATTGTCAGTCTCTCACACCGTCAGCCCAGAGGTTAGAGCCTGATTGCAGAGGAGGGTATGGCCATTGGCCCAGTGCTTTTGATTTAATTCTAAGGCATGTTACCTACTGCAAAAAGAGTCCTCTGACTGCTGGGCTCAGCAGGAGACTTGAGAGTGACAAAAAGAAGCACTGGGCTTGTGTCTAGCAGTCTGGCTGTGCAGTCCGGACGGTGGAGCCCCCACCTCTGAGGCATCTCTCGTAGTCGCCTTTTAGGTGGTGGCTGTACTGTGATGCAATCAGAGTGCCGCAAGAGTGTCTGGACTCTGGGGGACTGATTGGTGAGGCCTGAAGGTGAGTGCTGATGCAGGGTTGGTATTCTGGAACTAGTTTCTTGGTGAAAGAGGTATATAAAGCACTCTGTATCCCTCTCTGTTCAAACTAGGTGTTGTATTGGAGAAGGAGAGCATACAGCAGTGGTGGTCTGAAGCCAACGCAACAATGCGCTCGATATTCCCTGCTCAACCCTAATTTGGTCTGCTCAGATTTGGGAATCAGCTTTCCCCACCATTTTGGGCTATCTCCCAAAAAAATAATGCTTTACACCAGTCCCTCTATTGAGGGATCGCTTTGTGACCATTTAATTTATTAAATCCTCATAGAGCGGCCACTAGTCATGAGTCTAAGATCCTGGTAGTTTTAGCTGTGATCTCAACTCTGTTCAGAAACTTGATTGTGCTGGCTGGCATGGCAGAGTTGGAGGTAAGGTGATTATTTATGGTGAAAATGATGGGCATCTTGTCTTTTCCATTTTTGCTCTACGCAAGGCCTCTGATTAACAGGGCAAAGAAAACATAAAATGCGAAGAAAAAAATCTATTCTGTACCCAATAGCATTTCGGTGTGAGGTAACAAGTGTCCTGACTTTACTTTCTGATGATAACTCAATGAGACTCAGGCCATCTGAATATTTGAGTGCTTCGTCAAAAATAGATTTCTCTTGAGGATCTAGTTCTTTTAATTCTACTGAGTAACATGTAGTGAATTGCAGGCTCAGGCTCGGCCCAAAAGCCGCGGCTTGGGCCCGGCTTTGGTCGGCTCAGGCTTGCAATTATCTCGAGCCAAGCCTTGAGCCCCCAATTCGGTCGGGCCCGGCTCGGCTCAGGCTTGGGCCGCGGCTTTTCACTACGATTATTTTTCTAATGAATCTCATATTCGGTCAGTGATTTTTTGTATTGAAGTAATCTACAGGTCAGTCCCGGTCATCACCCGCAGTCCAGGACAACATTTTCACTCAAAAGAACACATTACTATTCCACAGAATTGAACCGGCAGCCTCAGGGTAACATTTTGTAGGCCTTAGCCGCTGCACCATGGCGTCACATAATATTTTCAACCACTGAAGGCCTAAGCCGCGGCTTTTTGGCGCGCGGAATTCCGAGCCGGGCCTTGAGCCCAGCCCGGCCCTACTGCCAAATTGAGTAAGGCCCGGCTCGGCTTGGCCTGTAAGGGCCCGGCTTGGCCCGGCTCGCGGCTTTAGTGATCACCACGGGTTTCCCGCGGCTCCCGTGGCAGTGACCCGGACCCGGACCCGGGCATGACCCGTACCCGCGGTGCGCGGGTTTTCCCGTCAAAACAAGCCCAAAAACGGCCAAATCGGCCAGTTTTTGGGCGAGATATGAGCCTTTTACTAAAAGGCTCATATCTCGCCCAGTTTCTGCCCGATTGGGCCGTTCTTGGGCTTGTTTTGAACCGGACGGGTCTGGGAATGATGACCCGGACCCGGCCCGCACCCGCGACCCGGCCTGCGGGTCACGGGTTTCCAAAACCCGTGGTGAACACTACGCGGCTTTGAGCCCGAGCCTGTACATCACTAGTAACATGTTCAGGGTGTCATGTCAGAAAAATCTGACCTGGCATGCCAACAGCTGGTTCATTGCCAGCCAGTTCCCATTAGTGTTAGGCAAGGGTGGGCGAACCCGCGCGGGTTACGGGGTTCAACCCGGCTTGGATTGGGTGCGGGTTGCCATATATGGCGATTGCTGCAAGTTGCAACCCGCTGCTGATGGCCGGGTTTTGCCGGGTTTCACTGCCTCTAGTTCCAAAATTAAGGTTTCGGCAGTGGCTGGAATCTTTTTCGGTCAAGCCTCAGCCCTGCCGCCTTCTGAGTTCATTCTCTCTATCTATTTGCAAGTCTACAGCTATGTCTGAATCACTTCCTCCTCCTGCAAAATCCCGAGTTGGCCATATCATCACCGCAACCAAGTGAAAGCTCTCAGCTCCAAAGTAAACATTCCTTAAGGCTGTGAAGAAGCCTAGAACGTCAGACGACCCTGAGCCTGAGAAGTCGAAGCCGTCGAAGAAGGCAAAACCAGGTGCAGTGGCACCGTAGACGAAGATCATAGGTCCCTGTCCAGTCGCATGTCAAGTCAAAAAGGCGATTGTTATTGAGAGCGATGATGACGAGGACCTCGACAACAGGTCCTCGAATGGGGAAGTCCTCGATGCCAACAGTGGCCACATTATGGAAGAGGTCTAGTCGGATGGCGAGGTCGCTGAGGTGTCCATCAAGGAGATAGATGATGAGGTTGAGTTGGGTGCATAGCGAGATGTCATTCATTCTTATGAAATTAACTAAGTTTACGTTGCAGAAAAAAAGAAGAAGACATTCAAGAAAGGGGTCTACAGTTTTTTCAAAGACCCGGTCATCGAGTATATCGACGGTCGCCTCACACACAAGTTCAATTGCATACAAGGTACTGCCTGTGGCAGGCCATCCAAGTTCATCCGCCACGTTCAAGATACCGGCAACGTGATGTCAATAGGCAATATGTGCGACCATGTCAAGAAGTGCTTCGGCCTTGAAGCACTGACAGCAGGCGACGACCTTACTGCCAACGGCGTATGCGAGGTATCCTACAAGAATGGAGGGGAGCCCACAGCGGACGCGATTACGGTCGTGTTCCAGAGAAAGGGCGGGAAGGGAGCCGTTACCTACTCGACGCGTGCTCACATGAAAGCCGAGTCACGGTACATTGTCTCAAGTCCCTAGTATAAGATCCAAAAGCTTACGGAACTACATTACCTAGTGCCGAGCATGTGCAATGGATTGCAGAGAGCATGTGGTCCTACTCGACCGTGCTGACTGAGGTTACCTCTCCAACATGAAGACTGGCTGCCCCCATCACTATGTTCCATCCCCCAGCACTGTCGCGTGTGATATGAAATATGCATTCGGACACATGCGCAATCATGTTGCAAAGATCCTGCAGGTATGTTGTGCAGTGTCAGGCTCCAGTTGCGCATACAATACTAACATGGACTTACCTACAGGAATACCCTGGCTCCCTCCACTTCGCCACTGACTGCTGGAGCTCACTGAACCACCGCACATTTGCGGCATTTACAGTGCATCTCGAGCAGAATAGCAAGCCGTTCGTGCTCCTGCTTGATGTCATTGAGCTCCCCCGTTCCTATTCAGGAGTCAATCTGGCAACAGCGTTTGCTCAGATGCTTGAGGAGTTTGGTGTTTCTGATAAAGTAAGTCAACATCACCTATGTAGCATGCAAAGCTAACCATACCTTTGAAGATCCTTGGCGTGATGTGTGACAACGTGAGCAACAACGACACGATGGTCGCACGGCTCGCCGAGATAGAGAACTCATTCACCGGGGAGGACAGCCTCACCCGGTGCTTCCTACATGTCATCAATCTCGTGGCGAAGACAACGATCCGCGTGTTCGACCCACTGAACAGAAAAAAGGATGTTGACATGATAACAGCCAAAAGCGAGCTCGCCAACCTGTGCGCCAACCTGGACAACAACGAGGAACAGATGCAGGCAAGGAGGAACTCGAACCGGATGACGAGGGTTTGGAGATGCTGGATGGAAGCGTCGAAGGGTGGGTTGATGAGCGCGCTGGGATGGCACCCATCGAACACGCTGACCTCGATGAGTCAGTCTTACCTGTCAGGAAAGCGATCGCGAAGGTAAGCGTTGGTTCAACTCATGACACTCTCTGGGCTCACCTTCTATCCAGCTTCGTCAGTTTGCGTATGCTGTTCTCCACTCAACCACCCTCCTCCTGCCTCAATGGTTTGAGATTCTCTGGCAGCTCGGGTTAAAGCTCAGGACGATGCCGTGAGATGTCGCAACACGATGGAATTCGACATTCAACATGCTCATTTTCGCCCTGGTGTACCGACGGGCAATCGATTGTCTTGCGGCTGACCAGTCGGCAGGGTTGCGGGTGTACGAGTTGGGGAAGGAAGAATGGGAATTGGTGAAGCAATTGATGGACGTTCTCAAGGTGCATTCAAGTTGTTATGTTTCTCTCATGGCTTTTCTGACTTCTTCCCATCCACCGCCTGTACCCTGGTCCACCGCCCATATCACCTCCCACATCAACACCCACTGTCACCGCCCATACCCGGGTCCACACCTGGGTCTGCCGCCCATGCCTTCCCATCTCCTCAACAACTTCCTTTGCAACACCTGAGTCCGCCGCCCATACCTTCGCATTTACACGACCTTGCTTTCCATCGCCCACCCGTATTCGCTCTCTCTCTATTCGCTGCTCTCCGTCGCCTCTCGTACTTGTTGCCACTCTCGTGTTCCCCTCCCTCCATCATCTCTCACTTTCCATCGCCATCGCGTGGTGCTCGTTGCCACTCTCACTTTCCTCGCGCCAACCAGGTCTATAAACATGCGACACTGCAGTTCTCCAGAAGCACTCCGACACTCCCCTCCGTGATCCCAGCCATGGATCACATTGACGATGTGCTCACAATACAGAGCATGGAGAGGACTTCGCACTCCCCCATAGTTCCCACAGGACTCCAGCTAGACTTCTGCTAGAAGTCCAGTGGACTTGCTGGACTTCCAGTGGACTTCCTGGACTTTTGCTGGACTTTTTGTCTGGTAAAGGGGTAAAAGTGCCCTGAACCAGAGTCCAGCAGAGTCCAGCAGAGTCCAGCAGAGTCCAGCAGAGTCCAGCAGAGTCCAGTAAGGTCTAGTTGGACTCCAGTACCTGCCAAATTAGAGTCCGGTACAGTCCGGGAGGTGTCCAGTCCAACTAGAGTCCTGCCGGTCCAGTGAACTGTCCAGCTAGACTCCGCTAGTCACATTAGTTATAATTAAGGTACAATCATAAAAGCCTATTGTTATTATTTTATAATTAAGCCTAATAGTGACAGGTGATGCCATCATTATTGTGAAGCATTGGAAACCCATCATATTACTTGCTGATGCTATCATTTACACAAAAGACCTAGATTGAATAGTGTAAGCTCATTTATATGGGCAGTTGTCAATTTACAGTCAATGTTCGGAAAGTATTTTGCATTTTCCCAGGCCATTCTTGGAGATTTTTAGAAACTTCTGATTGACATAAGCACCAAAAAGTGATGGCTATGTTTATATAAAATAAAAATAAAAGTCCAGCAAGAGTCCAGCAGGAAGTCCAGCAAGACATCTAGCAGGAATCTAGCAGAATAAAGTAGATATGGATTGTTAAAAGTGTCTACTAGAAGTCCAACAGATATCAGATATATATGGAAGTCATCATAATATGTATTAAATTACCAAAATACTATAAGGGTCTAGCCAGACTCCAACTGGACTTGAACTAGATTTTCAAGTCCTAACTGGCCTCAACCAGACTCAACTGGACTTTACCAGACAAGCTGGACTTTTATTGGACTTCTATTGGACTTCTGGTGGACTTCCAATAGAAATGCACCTTTTATGGTAAGTCCAGCACAAGTCTATTTATTGAAAGTCTACCGGAAGTCCAACGGACAAGCTGGAGTCCTACAGGACTCCTGGGGGAGTGTGAAGTACAGCCATCTGACACGGGGTAAGGCAAAGGCAGGGAATTGGTGGGAACAACACAATGAGTATCCCCAGGGCCGCGCTCCGCTGTGTGGGGAGTGGTGGACAGGGTGTTCGAGGGGCCAGCTGAGGCTCCTCTACACAAGACCTGTGAACACGTAAGGTAGGCTGAAAAACATTGGAGTTTTTGTGGAATTACATAGATTATTGCCCTCGTAAGTCAGCTGGAACTCCTGTGGAATTACGCCGGTGGCGTTTGTCTATGTGGAAATATGCGGGAATCATTGCAAAATTACATCCGCTTCATATTTCCGGTATATAGTCAAATCAAATACGTGGACCTTTTGGGTGAATTACCGACGGGTGATATTTACACAGAAAGTGACTTCCAAATACAGACATATTCTTGAGGAATTACGCCTCGCGTGACGGCGTGACGGCGCATGTGCGACGGTCACACATAATTCCGCAACAAGTTCAATGGCTTTACTTGGAACGAACGAGCCATCCGTAATTCTACATTTTGTTCATTAATCTTACATGGAAATTACGCCTAATTCCAGTAGCTCATCCTCAACCTCGCTTTCATTGCCGTCGCTCTGATTCCCCTTCACACGCGACTTCGATTTCGACCTGGGCTTCCCAGATTTCTCCTCTCCTTCGCCGACTTTGAATGCTTGTACTTCGCAGTCTTCCGGGGCTGCAGATCAAGCACAACTTCCACCTCGTCCCCTCTGAATCACCCCCCACCCTCTCCAACGTCGCTCTCCCACTTCGCATTCTTCGTAGCACTCGACCCCGTCTTGCCCTTCCTCCTCCGACCACCTGCTCCGTCCTCACGGTCTCAATCCTCGTTATCGTTGTCGTCGCTAGACCGCACACCCCTCTCGCTCCGCGCATGCGACTGACTCCGCGTCCTCATCCGCCCCTCCGACGCCTCTCTCCGCGTCCTCTCCCGCCCGCAACTCTCCCCACGGCTCTCTTTCCTTCCGCAACTCTCTGCCTGGCTGCAGCTCTGCCCGCGACTCGCATCGCGTCCACGGCTCGCGTCGCGTGCACGGCTGGCATCGCGGATCCCAGGCGGCCTTCCCCTTCGCTTCGGTGCGACGAGACATCACCGTCATTCGGTAGTTAGATAGCGAAAGGTCACCGCATCAGCTTTCCCCACCAGCAAAGGGAGCCGACGTGCTGCCCCCTCGACGGTGGCGCACAGAGTGCAGTCTTCAGATCTCCGGCTCGTCCCCTGCCATCTCGATTATGCTCAGCAGACTGTTAACGCTAATTTGTATACCTGTATCTTTAATGGGCCGCGGCCGCCTGTGAATCGAAGAGCTCGTCAGCCATGTTACTCCAACAGTGGTCCAAAAAGGCGACCAGGCTGCGATAGGTGCGCGCGGAGCGCGATATTCCGGAGCGCGGTATTCGAACTCGGCGGCGTCGAAGAGGATAAGGTCGGCCTAGAAATATTCGACGGCGTCGAAGAGGATGAGGTCGGCCTAGAAATGTATGTCAGAGCGTTCCGAGAATTGATAATTAATCCCTACCTATGGATGTACTCAACAGCTTCGTTACACCATGCGCCAAAAGTGACAGTGAGCCAACGGGACCACTGCGGCCAGAAACCAACCGGAAACGGGCCCACTACGAGATCTCACCGGCGGTTAACCTCCCCATTCAAGTGCAATAGAATTCACTACAGTCACGGTTCTCGTCATTTGCCCTCCAAGCTAACAGGCGCACTTTAGGGCTGGCGCAAGGATGTAGTCATTCCATGCTCCTCAAATTCTTGTTATTAACATGAACTGTGTCTCGCTTCGACATTCGACAAACTCACCTACCCTCAGAACTTCAAAGTTCTCGAACGTCGGCAAAGACGGCTCCGACAACGAAGCCTGGCCAACCCCAGGGCATTTGCGCTCGGCGACACATCGAGCACGATCCCGCACCTGTGGTAAGCGCCGGTCGTCTATCTGAGACTGCGTAAGCACCCTGTCTCGTCTCGACCTTGTCCAAGATCTCACCGGATTTCCCTGTAGAAGGTTAGGTATCGAGCGTGAACGACGACGGCTGCGAGACACTGCCTGCTGGGCATCAGCTCAGAATTTGTAAGCACCCGCCCTCCACCCTTATTGAATCTGCAGGACTCAGTAACACAGGCGGTCATTCTTTTGGTATTCTGTGCAAATAACTAAACATTACGGTTACTTGTAGGGCTGTCGACAACGGCGCTGAGTTCGGCGTCCGAGTCTCACAGTTCACAGGGCCGTGGTCGTCGCATCGCAGTGAGTGTATCTTCATCTTCGGTTCCTGCAAAACAATTGTTGACAGGCAAGCGAGGTTCTGTTGGTGTAGCGATGCTGGTGAGTCGAGCGGCGGCGTGTTTGGACCTACGGCAGGTGGGTCAGCCAAACTGAGTCAAGAGGGATTCGATACGGGCGTACCTCGATGTCCAAGCCATTCGGGACGAAGCGGATGCCTGTCGGCGGTGAAATCGAAGAGCTGGAAAGGAAGTAAGCCAATTGCAACTGAATGTGGCCGACTTGAATGTGCAGCGTACCTCGGTTCGCCGTCACAGCGGTCCTGAGTTCAACGGCTACTTGTTAATCGAACGTCAAGAATGCGAGCTGTAGTGCTGCGATTCCGGTCTCACGGGCGTCCTGAGATCCGCCGAAGATTCGAGCGGCCCTGGCGGTGAATGTGCACTGCGGCGGCGAGGGAGGCGAGGGAGGGGCCGGTCAGTCAACCCTGGGTCAAAGCTGGGTGAATACAGACACACGGCGTGTAGATAAGGAGCCAGGACTCACCTACACTGACATACCACACAGATCCTCTGGTCCGATCTTTCTGCGACGAGCGATGGCACGCAGCTTGTGAGTCGAGGTTCAGTTCCACGTACTGCTATTCACAATATGCGGTGCTCACCTTGGGGTCTAGAATCTCCAGCCGTCCGCGAGAGTAGCAGCGGTCGGGTCTGGATCTCGTTGAGTAGTCACAAACGAGCTCGCGCACAGTCGGCTCAATGCAGGAGCCGTAGAAGGGACGGTATTCACGGTGATGGGATCCCGTCGAGTAGGGGCGAAGAAGTGCAAGGCGCGCAAGTGTGGAGAAAGGCCAGCATCGGTTGTCAGGGCATGATTAAGATATACTGGGTGCGACAACGTGAGAGGAGAATTGGACTGGAGAGAGTGAAACCCGAACGATGGGAATAACTCTGAGCTCAGTTCTACCTCACCAACCTTTCGTCCTCCCTATTCGGCCAACAGTGGGCGACTCAACAGCACCGCACCCAGCTCCTACGCTTGTCGAGTATCTGGAGCGCTGGGTGTCCTGGTCGGGTCTGGGCGGACAGAAACGAGATGTCGAGGCGTTCTGCACCTAGAGAAGGAGGAATGATGCGATTAGAGACGATTTAGCCTGAAAGTGTCGTTTGAGACGTACCTGACAGTAAGTGTAGCTACTAGCGACGTACGTGACACTAGGTTGGATTCTGGCCGGCTTGCTCAGTTCAAATGGCCAATTACTGGAGATGGGAGTAGAGACAAAACCGTCGGATGTCAGATTTGGGACATTCGTCGGAGGCAAAATCCTGGGAACATATGGACATATTCGGTAATCCGACGATTCAGGCGCTGGTCCGACAGAAAGCCGACCGATAAGCGCCCTATTATAGGCCATTCGTATTGCGCCCCTGCTGCGAACGCGGAGGGCGACCTCGGCCAGCTAGCCACAACCTAAGCAGCAAGATGAACCAACTATGCATATGCGAGCTCGACCTCGGACGCGGGATGAGAAGGCTAAGATTTGGTTTAAAAAAGTATATGACATTTAGCTACTACAAGAGTTATAAGGCTACAAGAAGTACTTCCTCCCTGCGTCGTTGGAGGCAAGCAGAAATCGCAGAGGGCGGTAATGGACCACCCACGTTGTTGAATAGGAGAAAAGGGCGTGGGGGCCCGCGAATTGTTGGTGGGGAATTGGCTGGGGCCGGTTGTAAGCGAGGAATGTTGCGGGTGACGTTGGCGCGGTTGTTCGCCTGGTTGGACGCGTGCGAGAAGTGACGGATAACTCGTTCGCGCTGTCGAAGGAGCGATGGGCGATGGGAATGGTGTTGGGTTCATTCGCGTCGTTGGACACGAGCCGTGGTGGGAGACGACGTGAGCAAGGGGTGCTCGGTGCGGGGGAGCCGGCGGTGGTGGGCGCGTGCGGTCGTTGTCAAGGTCAGGCAGGGACGAGGAGGAGAGTCGTCACGCCAAGTGCTCTTCGCTTGATCCAAGTAGAGGTCAACAGCATTGGTAGCAGCCAAGGATAGCTCAGCGTTTCCGACGACGAGGATTGCGAGGATTGTGTTTGCGAGGGCATAACGGTCCTTGTAGAAAGTGTTCTCAGTCAAGCGATCGCGATGGATGACCTCGTGGTGCTCGGGCTCGAAGTCGAGCGAGAACAACTGCGTACCTTCGTCCTGTTAGCAAGCCCCAAGTTGACCGTAACGCGATATATCAACTTGGACATGTTCTTCTTGATCTTGGCTTGAGTGACCTTTGCGGGCCCTATTCAGAAAAAGGAATCTGGATACGCACAAGGCGGATTCAGAGTTAATCATGCCCTTGTCTCCGGTGGCCCTTGTACGTACAAATATATGTCAGGAAGAACGTCGAAGAGCTCATCTGGATTATAGTCGCCGTGCCAATCGGGCGTAGCCTCGAGCCTATAGAACTATGAGAAGTAGCGCAAAGGAGATATTCGTAGTACTTACAAGGTTTGCAAGCCAGGTAACGGGTGCAACGTGGAGGACCCTCCGGACGACGTCGAGAGGGCGAGAAGGAGAGTTCGCATCCGAAGATGGAGAGAATCAACAGGCCCGAGGGTGGAAGTTGGATTCGCGTGAATCCAACTTCCCATTCTTCTCCTCCCCACCAGCATGAACCGACTTTGGAGCGAATACAAAGTCGGTTCGTTCCTCGTCGCATTGAAAAGCGATGACGAATCACGTTTCACCTAGCACCCAGCCGTCGCCACGGTTCTCAACCCCGCCCTCCCACCGCGATGGTCGCCACTACCAAGCCTCCACCGCGGCCAACCTCGCACCCCGTCCTTTCACTGAACAACGACGACGGCTCTGGTCCCCACCACCACCTTAGAGGCGACGGCGGGTCTCGATGCCACCTGGCACTGCTGCTCAAGGCTTTAGTGCTCATGCATTGTGGTTGGGAAACGGCGCTTAACGCAGATCCCTCAGTACCGGCCTCGCTCTGTCCGCCGTCGCCTGTGAGTCGTAGTTGTAAAGTCGATTCCTCGCTCATCTCTCACCACCACCTCTCACCTGCCCTCGCATTGAAGCAGGACGACAACTCTCGTCTCCGCCACACCTCACTCATCGTCGCAATGGTTCTCTCCTAGACATCGCACACTCCGACGCTGCGCGGACGAGCGGCCGCAGCTCTCGACACTCGTCTTCGTCTTGTCGTCACCTCACCCGTCGCTGCACCGAAGTACTTCGAAACGACGATGCTTGGTTCAGGTTCGTGACGCACCAGCGCACTCTACCACAGCACCTCCACTGAACTCCCCTGGGGCCTGTTAACGGAGGGTGTCTCTGATGGTCGGGATTTCGTGTATGTGGGGCTGGTACTCACCGTTGTTGACCTGGCTCCGTAGGCTCTTGTGACTACAAATTGACCCGTGAGTGTGTTTTGAGCACGGCGTTCGGAAATTTCGCTTACCTTCGTCGGTCCGCTTCAGGCGCACACACCAGACTCACAGGCACGTTTAGATGCCACCCCAAAGCTTTCGCTGCAGGTCGTGCCGCCTTCCCAGACCAAGTTCTCTCCGAGCGCGGTGGTGGAACAAAGTCCGCGCTGCCTGCACACGAGAATCTCTTCCATGGGGTGGCTGGGTGCAATATACGGGTGAGTAAATCATTTTCAAAGGCCATTTGCCAGTACTCACCTCAATACTGAACCACAGTGCACTCGCTTGGACGGGCTTTGACCTCGACCGAGCCGCTGCCGCTGCGCGACCCGCAGATCATCCGGTGAGCACCCTGGTATCACAGAATGGCTGTATCGGTGATCAATGTAATGTCGACACTCCCGAGTTCTTGAGAGTGTTTGCACGATGCTACGGCAGGCATTGCCCGTGAGTCTATGGTCGCATAAGGAAGGAGCACTGAGAGAGTGGAATGGGAGATGCGTGGGAGGTCGTTCCTCCGGAGACCAGAGCAGTGAAAGGAGGATGGGCGTCAAGAGATAAGTTGAAAAGGGGAAGCGTGGGATGTGACTGCCCGTTTCGCGAAGAGCTTGAGCAGACGTCATCGAAGGATGCTGTTAATACCGCAATGTCCAAGCCACTCGGAACGCTTCTCGTCCGTTCGCGGGGCCGTGAGGTGCGCGGGCGGCGACTACCGGTCGATGACAAAGAGCCTGGGCACAAAGACGAGCGCCATTTATCGCCGCCCTCAGGATGGCGAATGTCTTTGAGAAGAGAAACCAGACGGATATGTAGAGGCACGCCACGATGGCATCGTGCTTGGAGCCATGCTTGAAGCAACGCATGAACGATGAACGATAGATGGTGCCAGTGCAACAGTTACGGGTTACGATCAGCTTGAAGTTAGTAGAGTTCGGCAGTTCACGGGCCCTTCGTCGCATCGCAGTGCCTGTATGGTCATCTTCGATCCTTGTAGATCCATTATTGACGGGCAGGCTAGGTACTGGGGCTGGAAATGCATGCGAGTTTGGCGGCGGCGTGTTTTGAATTCAAACCTGAACCTTTGGCAGGTGGGTCAGCCAACTGAGTCATGATCAGAGGCATTCGATACGGACGTACCTCGATGCGCAAGCCACTCGGAACCTTGTTCTTTCGCGGAGCGTTCCGCAAGGGGAGCTGCGGATTTGTAGAGTACCTATGAGGAGCTCCACGAAGGTGCCGAAAATGCGTGGTAGGTCGTGAAGGAGATCTTTGCCAGAGGATGTGGACGACAGTGGGAATGAAGTCGAGTTCAGAATTATCAGTCCGCCTATACGTCCCAGATCCGGGATGGTCTTCATCTGGACCAAACCTTCAATGCGGGATGCAACGAAGGTGCTGCTCGTTCGTCCATAATCTCATACAAGTGGTTGAGTAGCGTTCGCCGGACCGGGGTCGCGAGGAACTGTCGAATAGATTCCTGGGTAACGACTTTGTTCAGTATTGGTATGATAGGACAAATGTGGACTTCACCTTTCTCAAAGGTACCCCGTTTGTTGGACAACCTTGATGATGCGCAACGAACTGGAAACAAGCCATTCTCCAAAGGTCGTATCACCCTCTGGAGCCCCGTAGCGCATAGCGTCCTCGAGGAAGGACATCTACACCATTTGGGACTTGTGAAGACAGACATAAAGAGCAGCACCCACCCTTACTTGTGCCTGAATCAGAGGGCCCACACGCTTTCAGGTGTGCACACTGCAACCTTCCGGGCACGCTCTTCTCTTCCCTCAGTAAAAGTGTTTTTAGTGACGTGTGCATTCTGAGGAGGGAAGAATTGGTAAGTGCAAGCGAACCAAGGAAATCTTCGAGGCTTACCTATCGCAGTGCCGCCGGTGCGTCCCATTTCCAGATCGAATGTAGGAACCATGTAAATGCATCGAACGTGATTCGGCACTGTCGCCAGCACATGGCGAGACATACGACAGTGCGGCCTCGTAGCTCAGCGCATCCAGTGGCTGAAGGGCACATGTGCAGATACTTTGGCGGATATGTGATATCGGGGAACGCAAGGGTCGGTTGCGTGCGGACGTGGTTCACGCGAGTCGATGGATGCCTGTCGACGGTGAAATCGAAGCGCTGGAAAGGAAGTAAGCCAATTGCAACTGAATGTGGCCGACTTGAATCGGTTTTGCCGTCACAGCGGTCCTGAGTTCAACGGCTACTTGTTAATCGAACGTCAAGAATGCGAGCTGTCGTGCTGCAATTTCGGTCTCTCGGGCGTCCTGAGATCCGTCGAAGGATTCGAGCAGCCCTGGCGGTGAAGGTGCACGTGGGTGGGGCCGGCCAGTAAATCCTGGGTCGAAGCTGGGTGAATACAGACACAGGGAGAGTAGATAGAGAAGCCAGGACTCACCTACGCTCAAATACACGCAGAGCCTCTGCTCCGACTTTTCTGCGACGAGCGAGGGCAGCTTGGGAGTCGAGTTTCAGTTCCACGTTCTGCTATTCACAATATGCGGTGCTCACCTTGGGGTATAGAATCTCATGCATATGCGGGAGTAGCAGCGGTCGGGTCTGGATCTCGTTGAGTAGTCACAAACGAGCTCGCGCACAGAGTCGGCTCGATGCAGGAGCCGATGCCGCAGAGGGAAGGGTATTCATGTTGCTGGGACCCCGTCGAGTAGGGACGAAGAAGAAGCGCAAGGCGCGGAGGGGGTGGAGAAAGGCCAGAACAGTGGCCCACTCAACAGGGCCGCACCCAGCTCCTATGTTTGTCGAGTATCTGGAGCGCTGGGTGTCCTGGTCGGGTCTGGGCGGACAGAAACGAGACGTCGAGGCGTTCTGCACCTGGAGAAGGAGGAATGATGCGATTAGAGACGATTTAGCCTGAAAGTGTCGTTCGAGACGTACCTGACAGTAAGTGTAGCGACGTACGTGACACTAGGTTGGATTCTGGCCGGCTTGCTCAGTTCAAATGGCCAATTACTGGAGATGGGAGTAGAGACAAACCATCGGATGTCAGATTTGGGACATTCTGTCGGAGGCAAAATCCTGGGAACATGTGGACATATTCGGTAATCCGACGATTCAGGCGCTGGTCCGACAGAAAGCCGACCGATAAGCGCCCTATTATAGGCCATTCGTATTGCGCCCCTGCTGCGAACGCGGAGGGCGACCCCACTCACCGCTTCGATGAGCAATGAGCCAAATCGTTCCTAGTCGGCCAGCTAGCCACAACCTAAGCAGCAAGATGAACCAACTATGCATATGCGAGCTCGAGCTCGGACGAGGGATGAGAAGACTAAGATAGCACGTCGATGATAGAAGGCAATCGGACGCCAATACAAATAAAATACAATTCTCGAGGAAAGGTAGACAGTGTGGGCTGAATCGAAGAATGTAAGAACAACCAATACAAAGCCGCGCGTGCTGCAGAAGACGACGTAGAGGTGGAAGGGATGGATGAAGACCAGGACAAGGGCGAAGGGGAGCGCAAGGGCAGGATCACTGGCACATTTTCTTCAGTGTAAGCCCTGGGTTGGGATAGGGGGAGGGACTGACCTAGATGCGGAGCTGGATTGGTACATCTTGCTGATGCTCCGTGTCGGAGGCCAGAATACGCGTGCATTCGCTTCAGTGTGAGTGCAGGAATTATCTACATCTTCACTGAAAGGCGGGGTCTGTGTCTCTTTTTCCTGCTCCTCTCGTGCACCAGCACCACGATCCCGAGGTGGCCGGTGCTGCGGGCGAAACTAAGGTCCGTGTTCTTTCTCCTCCACAGCGCTGTTACTGATATTAGTGTTGACGCCTTTCGAGAAGCATCAGCAAGGAGGACGAGTTTACGCGAGACTCGAAGAATCCGAGCTCTCGAAAGCGTGTTATGCGAGCAACACGATTCAGGGAAATCGCGCTATGCTGAGCTTGATGCTGGCGTTCTCATCGCGAATTCGAATTCGGGACGCAGTCGGAGCATGGCGCTAACCGGGTATCCATTTTCTCGGCAGTATTCATGCGCTGACCGATATTTACACCTGATGACAACAATTATGGTGACTGTAGGCATACGCTTCACAAAGGGAGGACTCACTCGATCGAGATGTAATGTGAGGGGAAGAATGCGAACTCTCGCAGAGAGCAGCAAGCCAGTTCGCCTCGTCATCAACCGTGGGGTCTTCCTGGAAGGGCGGGTCTGGTGTGCCCAGTACCTATTGTTCGCAACAAGGTTGACGATGCGGGCAATCAGAGTTGTGTTGTGCCCATCTGCTGCTTTCGACAAGCAGGAACGAGGATGCCAAAGGAGCTCCTGAACTCGTGAAGAGGCATAGGGGAGGGTCGGCGACGTTTGTTCTGTGCATGCAGACATTGGATAGTCGACGTCTATCCAGTAGTGCTCCTCCGACTAGAGATCCATTCTGAAATTAGCAGGCTGAACAACGTTCGAGACTTTCGATCTACTCACTTCGATGGCAGGGGACTTTATTTGATTTGGACCCAGGAGACGATCTGATTCGACATCTCGAACTTGGAGAGTAAAGGTAGCCGCTCTTCACTGCCGTCGTCGTCTGCACTCGGAGGTTCAAGCTCTACGAAGAGATTTGGTCAGATCTTGCACGGGATCGAGACGAGACAGGGCACTTACGCATTCTCAGATAGACGACCGGCGTACCCCAGATGCGGCATCGAGCTCAATGTGAGGGCCGTGGTCGTCGCATCACGGTCCTCCTGGGTCCTGCAAAACGATTGTTGACAGGCAAGCGAGGTTCTGTTGGTGTAGCGATGCTGGTTAGCCGAGCGGCGGCGCGTTCGAACCTATGGCAGGTGGGTCACGGTCAGCTAAACTGAGTCAAGATGGATTCGATACGGACGTACCGCGATGTCAAAGCCACTCGGAACGCTTCTGGACCTCGCGGCAGACCGAATCGAGGAGCCATTTAAGCGCATCGAACGCGATTCTGCGACTGTTTCCAGTTCATGGTGAGGCCGTGTCGTCTTGAGATGGGTTCTCGAGGCCGTGGGGTCGGTACTGACGGGGAAATTCGTACTCTGCATCTCGTGCTCGCTCGGCATAGGTGTGTTTCCGACACCGGCGCGCTGGATCCAGAAATATGTAAGCCAGGCAGTTGTGCTTGTGATAGATTGCAGACTCACGCACCTTGGCTGTCCTGTAAGTCGAGAGCGGCGTGTAATATACTCGAGAGGGTACAGAATCGTCGCTGGCCAAGGCTCAGATCATCGAGGCGAGATCGTCGAAAGGTTCATTCCACTGTATGTCGTCCGTTCAAAGTTTGTGGGTGATCCTCGTCCTTATTTTTCCCAGAGTTCAGAATAGGTCGATAGTACTAGAACCAGTCAAGCAACGAGATGGAGGGAAGAGAGCAATGTTGCGCTCTGGCAGGAGAGCTCGCATCGGAGTTGGAACCCTGGGAATATATCTACATTTCTGGATTTTCGGACCCGTTCTGACAGATCCCGACAGGATTCGGACGCCCAGGCGAATTAGCGCCCAGCCTGCTTCTGTGTACCCGATGGAACCCGCGAAGTATGAGAAACTATAACGCACCGGTACTCGGCACTTAAGCCGATTCACGCCGCCATCCTAGCGGTTAGCTCTCAACGTTTCCAGGTACGCCTGCAAAGTCTCGTAGGCCTCAGGCGAGAACTCCCGTGTGGGGTTTGGCTCAAGGTCCGCCAACCCTCCTCTCCACCTCTACAAATATTGGATCTTGTGATATCCCCGTCTCATAAAGTACTGTGTCTCCTCGCGATTATCCTCCCTTGCGTACATACTAGGCTAACACTTTCCAGCTCAGCCTCTCACACCTCCTCTGTCGTATTTCCCTCGCAATTCTGAGTCCCCCTTGACGGTATGTTTTCACTTTTCCCCTTTACTCAACCAAACCGTGCATCATTCTCTGCGTCTACCCACTGTGATTTGAACAACTCGGTCGAGCACCTTCCACCTTTGGTTGCCACTAGGGCGCTTATCGGTCGGCTTTCTGTCGGACCAGTGCCTGAATCGTCGGATTACCGAATATGTCTACATGTTCCCAGGATTTTTGCTTCCGACGGAATATCTCAAATCTGACATCCGACGGTTTGTCTCTACTCCCATCTTGCTCCCATCTCCAGTATTGGCCATTTGAAGTCGGCCAGTATCTACACCTACGTCGCTACGCTTACTCAGGTACGTCTCTCGAACAACACTTTCAGTCTAAATCGTCTCTAATCGCATTATTTCACCTTCTCCAGGTGCAGAGCTGTGCGCGAGCTAGACCCGACCGCTGCTACTCTCGCCTACTCAAAGACTCTCGCGGATGGCTGGAGATTCGAACCCAAAGGTGAGCACCGCGTATTCTGAATAGCAGTACGTGGAACTGAACTTCGACTCACAAGCTGCGTGCCATCGCTCGTCGCAGAAAGATCGGACCAGAGGATCTGTGTGGTATGTCAGCGTAGGTGAGTCCTGGCTCCTTATCTACACGCCGTGTGTCGACGGATCTCAGGACGCCCGAGAGACCAATCGCAGCACGACCGCTCGCATTCTTGACGTTCGATTAACAAGTAGCCGTTGAACTCAGGACCGCTGTGACGGCGAACCGAGGTACGCTGCACGTTCAAGTCGGCCACATTCAGTTGCAATTGGCTTACTTCCTTTCCAGCTCCCGCTCCTACCAGCCAACCACAACCTTGCGCTTCTCCTGGTCTTACCGTTTAGCGCACGGTTGCTAGGTATAGGCCAGGGCGTTTCAAGAGGCTGGAAGTGACTTAGGGAGGAAAGATAAGCTGAGCGGGGCGAAAGGAGAATTGTGGGACGGGGCCGGCGCGCGCATTGGTGCAATGAAGCTCCACCTTCCGCGGCGATACTAGCACGCCAGGTCGCCCAAGTGCGACGTCCCCTCCGAACTCATGTGAGCACTGTCCTTCCCCGTACTCGCCAATCACCAACTGACCGGACCTATAGGCCTCCCCGTTGCGAAGTCCATGGCCCAGCAGGCTCACGCTGCCAGCATCCCCAAGGCCGCGCACCTCTCCCCGAAACCGCCCTCATTGACAACTGCTCCGCTACCGACAGGTGAGCGACACGACGATGCTTCGTGCATCCCCACCACCAGCCGCTAACAACCAACCCTCACCATTAACACCGGCGCCTTCGCCCCCTCGTCATGACGCTCAGGGAATGGCGCTAGGCAGCTCACAGCTCGAATAGGTGAGCTCTTTTTATACCAAACCTCCCTCTCGGTCCCTAACACCCCCTCGTCCAGCGCCCCCTAACTTCGACGGCGCCAGCTCCATCACGCCCGTAGATACAGCATGAACCACCACCACCACATCCGCTGGCGCTGACCGTCCCACGACGACATCTCAATTACCACAGCGCCGTGCGACGGCGCCAGACCACCATCCTTCGGCGCCCACCCTCCAACTCCCCCAGCCTCCTCAGCCATCGACAGCGACCGGATGACCACCACCAACAAGGTGCTCCGTCCTCTGTTCTCACCTCCAAACGCTTCCGCGCACGCCACGCTCGCTGAGGTCCGGACCTCATTCGAAAGGTCGTTTTTTGGACCACAGGATGGCCATTACATCGCATGGCGTGAATGCGTCGAACTCGAATTGGACCTGGGGAGTGAGGCATGCTGCGCCTTGAGCTGGGTGATATTGCACGAGTGTGCCGCGAGGGTACAGAACTTGGGCGTCAGGTGGGAAGGAAACACTGACGTCGAGGGGTCATATAGCTCAGGTACGATTACCCTTAATCTATCTAGATGAGTAACTAATCGCACCACAGGTTCGGACGACGAAGACATCTTCACACTCTCCAACCTACACCTGCCCATGCTCCACACGCTCACCTCGACGGACATGTACGACCTAGCCTCGCTCACGCCGCTCTCCTGCACAGCCGCGCTCCTCACCTCTCTCATCCCTTATCCCCTCTGCACTCAACCCATCCTCCCCTGCGCCCAACCTCACCACCCTCCGCCTCAACCTCGCCGGGCTCCCGTTTTCCCACCCCGAAGCGCAAGTACTCCAGCCCCGCAGGCTGGCTCATCCAAACGTCCTCCACCGTACACTCAGCAACATCGAAGCGCATTCTATGAAAGTGATGCGGGAGATCGATGCACGGGGTGTGTCGGTGTATGAGCGCGTGTTCTTCGATCCTGACAGCCGGGCTAGAATTGGGGTGTTGGAGAGGGGCGATCATTGTGCGGCGCTGCAAGGGCTGGGTTAGGAGTGTGCGGTTGTGGGCGGAGTTGGAGAGGGGAGAACGGGAGGATATGCAAGGGGCATGGAGGGCATGGGGAGGGTGTTCGCAGGGGTTTATCTGAGAAGGGTGGGAAGGAGTGTGAGGGTGAGGATGGGGGATGTTGAGGATCTCAGAGATGACTAGTCTTTGCCTAATCGCCTAATCGCCCATCTGGCTCTGCTACCTTTCGCTGGGGTTGAAAGGATGGTGCTGGGATGAGGGATGAACAATGATGGACAGCAGATATCTCTGGTAGTGGAGGGTTGAGGGTTATCTACATGCAGTCCGCCGCCGCGCTCAATGCAGCGGCCACCCTCGTCACGGCGGCGATAAATCATAATGTGGTGGTGGATGTAGGCATCAAGCGACGGCGACGACGTGCCGATGGGCATATGGAATGTGTGCTAGGCGCGTTGTTCAACGCAAGTACAGCGCGACGGCGGTTGGCGGTCCACTGCAAGCGCGCACGTGTGGAACTGGAGAAGGGAGCTCATTTTGTCAGAACGAACACTCCCGGGAAAGGGGAGCAAGCGGTTAGGGAATGAAGGTCTGTATATCCACACTGTCTGCAACGTCAAATACCCTGAGCTATGTTAAATGTACTAATTTTCAAAAATTAAACACAGACTCGTAACATGCCGTGTTTGCAACGGCCACTGTGCAAGTATCCCCCACATTTTAGCCGTAGCCTCGCTGCTCATGTTATGCCACCGACTAGCGCAGGGGTTGCTTGCCTCCCCCCTCAGTCTCCTCGAATGCAGCGGCCTCCGTGTGGATCGGCAGTTGATGCTGTATCCTTCGCCCACTTGTCCACCTCGACTCTCGTCAGGTAGTAATGCTGGGATACTGAGCGTTCATCCCTCACCCCTCGCATCGGGCCGAGTTCCTCACCCACTTCCTTCCCTATTTCTCGCCTCGCCAAGCGTTTCAACGAGTTCCCGCCGTCCATGGTAACCAAGATGCCGAAGCGAAGGGGACTCTCGCCGTCTAACATGAGGTGGGACGAGGTGGTTGGGCGTCGTGCATACAAGGGTGGGGTCACGCAGCACGCGTTTCCCGAGAACGAGCTCCAGGGTAGCTACAAGCTTCAGGTTATAGACTGCTTTGGTAAGTTCAGCTACACTATCTGAAGGAATATCCGGCTTACAGCTTCCCAGAAATATATTCTCATTATGCCGAACTTCGAGCGGGAGACCAGGGGGTACCTGCTGCGCTCATATCCCAAAGGCTGATTCCAACCGCCCCATATACCCCATCCACCGCGTTCACAGTGAGGACGCTCGAGCTATACCGCAATCTCCATCTCTGCTCCCCGTCTCTCGCTCTCCAGCCATATATCAAAGGCCTTTGCGACTTGCAGGGCATTCCCTTTCGCCGAACATACTCGGACGCGTTCAACACCGCGTATGATCTATGTCTTGGCATCACGGAGGAGGTTGAAGAGATGGTTCTACGGGCGCTTGATCGCAGCAAGCGTCTCTGGCGCCTAAAGAACGTATGTCCGGCTTGCACATATGTGTACGCCTGCACCATACAGTCTATTTTTTTTTGAATCCGTCGTTTCGCAGGTGCGTTTGATCGTGTCTTGAAGTCCGGTGTTCCGCCTGGCGTCGTCTGGGTAATACAGAAAGATTAGAATGCAAAATACGCGCAAGAAGATGCGCCACATACCGTTTATTCTGGCCCAGAAGACTCTGAAACCCCCCTCCTGCGTAACTCGATTCCAGATGAACGGTTCCGCTGAGAATGTCAGCAGCCGTCATGGGTTCGTCCATCCACTGGCTGGGGCCTGCCTCGCCGCCGTCGTCGTCGTCGAATTCCATGCTGCCCATCTCAGATGACGCGCTGGGAATATCGAGATGGGCAAATTGGCTCTTGCGCCGGGTCCCTGAAAGAAGCTCAGGGTCGGACAAGCAAATGAAATGTGTTGTGGGCTCACCTTCCGCTTCTCGTCGCGTGTCTACTGTGTGCTGCAATATTTTTCGGTGGGATTTAAGATCCAGTCGGCGCTGCTCGTGGACTCCAGACGAGTTTGCTTGGGATGAAAGTATTCGAATGCCCCGGCGGGACGACGAGGTTGCCTTGCGTCGTTTCATTTGTGCGGGTGTAAGGAAAATGACTCTGCGGGTGTTCGATTTTGCCTGATCGTGAGTCAAAGCACCATCTTTCTCACGTTCATCTAACGCGTCGCGTCGCGTTTCAAGATTTCTCAGTTCAACATTCCGCTTGTCAAACCGATGTTCTTCAGTCCCATCTCACACATTCTTTCCTCCCCACCACATTCTTCCAATTCTCTCCTCCCGTCTACCTCGCTGCTTCCCTCCCCCGGTTCTTGACGCCGCACCAGGCATCGTCCACGGATTGGAGAGCGCACCGGGCGTTTTGTGTTTGCTCTCATTACTCGCCTTCTCGCGCCCTACATCACCCGTATCCCTCAATCCTCAACTTTCTACGTGCATCTCCAGGAAAACATGAAGTTTATTTCCTCCACAGTTGTAAGTCTAGTTGGGCTTTTGATTGATTTCCAGTGCTAGTGCTCACCAGATGCCCGATTACACAGGCTCGAAAATCGCTCTCGGGCAAGACCTACTCAAGCTTTTGCGTAGCAAAAGCGCCAGCGGACGACTTCTCCGTTGTACCCTTTCTCCTCGCAGCCTTTGGCGCCGAGGACACGGTGGACATTGAGCACAGCGAGCCTTCCCCTGAGCCGACCGCCGATGCCGCGCACCGCGCGCCTTCCCCCTCACCAGTTGGACTCGCTGGTGTCACCACGCCCAAGCGAAACCTTTCTGACGCTGGGTTGGACGATGAAAACCCGTCGTCCAAGCGCCACGCAGCTCCAAGCCCGTCTATTCACAGCGACGGCTTGAACCCGCTACCAGACACGATGGCGTCGGATGCGAGCGCGCCGCCAAAGGCACCGGTAAGGAAGGCGAGGGATAAGGCGCGGTTTGGCACATACCGAAAGAACACGCGCGTCAACGCCACGGTAGCTTCGGGTCAGGAACCGAAGGCAACCAACGTGAAGCAGCACGTCCCGGGGAGTTCGTCGACTACCCCGTTACCACAGGCCATCGACTTCGACGCCCTACCGGTCTCCTCCAGCGGCTATGAGGCGCTGACCAAAGGGTCTACCGGGCCAAATGACGCCCGCACGCTCGCTGAAGTCCTGGCAACCGGGAAGAGGCACGTTGCCTGGGATGGGATGTAAGCCAACCAATTGCGCACGGCTATCTGCATGAACTGACCCCGTGCTAGCACTCCCCTCCTCTTCACTGACCCGAAAACCGATACGATTGGCATGGCTGCCGTTGGCCGACCTGACGATCCATTCTACGTACTCTCAATCAAGCACGCATGCGAGAAAATTCTTGAGGCCGGCCGTAACGCGAAATTCACGAGCGCCCAGCGTGATCACAAGCGCGGCCGCGAGTTCGGGGCGCTTAATGTTGGTGTCCTTGCTGGACATGGGCCTAAGCAGCCCTACAACCTGCTAAATGGCGTGCACGAACCTATGCTCGCCGAACTTCTTGCTGATGAAGACATTACAAGGGTTGCCACGTTCCAAAGCGGTACGTAGAATTCTCAACTCTCCGAGTCTTCTAACCTGTACTGAAGCACCGTCCTCGCAGCGACGTTCCGTATTTTCATGCCCAAGCTATTCAAGCGGTACCACGCTCTCCGCCAGGATGTCGAGCGCCATATGCCCCACCTCCAGTGGAACTTCAAGAAGAGTGTTTTCTCTGCGGCGGCTTTCAACTTCGGGCCGCAGACTGTGACTGCTCGCCATCGGGACTGCATGAACCTCCCTGGAGGATTCTGTGCCATTACGGCGATGGGCGAGTTTAATTCCAAGCAGGGCGGGCATCTTGTAGTCGAAGAGCTGGGCATCGTAATTGAGTTCCCAGCAGGATCAACTATCCTCCTTCCCTCTGCAGTCTTTACTCACTCTAACACTGCAATCCAGCCTGGTGAGACCCGTGTCTCATTCACTCAATTCTCCTCCGGCGCCTTATTCCGATATGCCGACAACGGATACCGTACTGAGGAAGAGCTCAAGGCTTACAACATCGACCTGTACAACGACATGATTCACAGGAAGTCAAAACGTTGGGAGAGTACTTTGGAGCTCTGGAGCACACTTGCAGACGTTCTGAAGTACGCAAAGTTGAAGCTCACGGAGACGGGGTCTGTTGTGGATTCGGACGACTTTGAAGATGCAGACTGCGGACAAGCTTAGAGTAGGACCTGCAACTGTATTTCTTGACTGTATATAAGTACTGGCCTTCTGCGAATGTATGACTATCATTTGTGTTTTTCCGAAATTTTGGTTTGTGGTAGAGATTCTGTGTGCGATCAGAGTTGGACTTGCTTGTCAGTATAGAACAATACACTTTTCAATAAGATATACTGGGTGCGACAACGTGAGAGGAGAATTGGACTGGAGAGAGTGAAACCCGAACGATGGGAATAACTCTGAGCTCAGTCCTACCTCACCAACCTTTCGTCCTCCCTATTCGGCCAACAGTGGGCGACTCAACAGCACCGCACCCAGCTCCTACGCTTGTCGAGTATCTGGAGCGCTGGGTGTCCTGGTCGGGTCTGGGCGGACAGAAACGAGATGTCGAGGCGTTCTGCACCTAGAGAAGGAGGAATGATGCGATTAGAGACGATTTAGCCTGAAAGTGTCGTTTGAGACGTACCTGACAGTAAGTGTAGCTACTAGCGACGTACGTGACACTAGGTTGGATTCTGGCCGGCTTCCTCAGTTCAAATGGCCAATTACTGGAGATGGGAGTAGAGACAAACCGTCGGATGTCAGATTTGGGACATTCGTCGGAGGCAAAATCCTGGGAACATGTGGACATATTCGGTAATCCGACGATTCAGGCGCTGGTCCGACAGAAAGCCGACCGATAAGCGCCCTATTATAGGCCATTCGTATTGCGCCCCTGCTGCGAACGCGGAGGGCGACCCCACTCACCGCTTCGATGAGCAATGAGCCAAATCGTTCCCAGTCGGCCAGCTAGCCACAACCTAAGCAGCAAGATGAACCAACTATGCATATGCGAGCTCGACCTCGGACGCGGGATGAGAAGGCTAAGATTTGGTTTAAAAAAGTATATGACATTTAGCTACTACAAGAGTTATAAGGCTACAAGAAGTACTTCCTCCCTGCGTCGTTGGAGGCAAGCAGAAATCGCAGAGGGCGGTAATGGACCACCCACGTTGTTGAATAGGAGAAAAGGGCGTGGGGGCCCGCGAATTGTTGGTGGGGAATTGGCTGGGGCCGGTTGTAAGCGAGGAATGTTGCGGGTGACGTTGGCGCGGTTGTTCGCCTGGTTGGACGCGTGCGAGAAGTGACGGATAACTCGTTCGCGCTGTCGAAGGCGAGCGATGGGCGATGGGAATGGTGTTGGGTTCATTCGCGTCGTTGGACACGAGCCGTGGTGGGAGACGACGTGAGCAAGGGGTGCTCGGTGCGGGGGAGCCGGCGGTGGTGGGCGCGTGCGGTCGTTGTAAAGGTCAGGCAGGGACGAGGAGGAGAGTCGTCACGCCAAGTGCTCTTCGCTTGATCCAAGTAGAGGTCAACAGCATTGGTAGCAGCCAAGGATAGCTCAGCGTTTCCGACGACGAGGATTGCGAGGATTGTGTTTGCGAGGGCATAACGGTCCTTGTAGAAAGTGTTCTCAGTCAAGCGATCGCGATGGATGACCTCGTGGTGCTCGGGCTCGAAGTCGAGCGAGAACAACTGCGTACCTTCGTCCTGTTAGCAAGCCCCAAGTTGACCGTAACGCGATATATCAACTTGGACATGTTCTTCTTGATCTTGGCTTGAGTGACCTTTGCAACGGGCTCTATTCAGAAAAAGGAATCTGGATACGCACAAGGCGGATTCAGAGTTAATCATGCCCTTGTCTCCGGTGGCCCTTGTACGTACAAATATATGTCAGGAAGAACGTCGAAGAGCTCATCTGGATTATAGTCGCCGCGCCAATCGGGCGTAGCCTCGAGCCTATAGAACTATGAGAAGTAGCGCAAAGGAGATATTCAAGGTTTGCAAGCCAGGTAACGGGTGCAACGCGGAGGACCCTCCGGGCGACGTCGAGAGGGCGAGAAGGAGAGTTCGCATCCGAAGATGGAGGGAATCAACAGGCCCGCTTTGAGAAGAGAAACCAGACGGATATGTAGAGGCACGCCACGATGGCATCGTGCTTGGAGCCGTGCTTAAAGCAACGCCTGAACGATGAACAATAGATAGTGCCAGTGCAACAGTTACGGGTTACGATCAGCTTGAAAGTAGTAGGTAGTCACAAACGAGCTCGCGCACAGTCGGCTCAATGCAGGAGCCGCAGAAGGGACGGTATTCACGGTGATGGGATCCCGTCGAGCAGGGGCGAAGAAGTGCAAGATATACTGGGTGCGACAACGTGAGAGGAGAATTGGACTGGAGAGAGTGAAAGAATAACACTTGAGCTCAGTTCTACCTCACGAAACTTTCGTCCTCCCTATTCGGCCAACAGTGGCCCACTGAACAGCACCGCGCCCAGCTCCTATGTTTGTCGAGTATCAGGCGCGCTGGGTGGCCTGGCCGGGTCTTGATGGACAGAAATGAGATATCGAGGCGCCTGCACCTGGACGGGGAAGAACGATGCGATTAGAGACGATTTAGACTGGAATTGTTGTTCGAGACGTACCTGACAGTAAGTGTAGCGACGTACGTGACATTAAGTTAGATTCTGGCTGGCTTGCTCAGTTCAAATGGCCAATTACTGGAGATGGGAGTAGAGACAAACCGTCGGATGTCAGATTTGGGACATTCCGTTGGAGGCAAAATCCTGGGAACATGTGGACATATTCGGTGATCCGACGATTCAGGCGCTGGTCCGACAGAAAGCCGACCGATAAGCGCCCTATTCCAGGCCATTGGCATTTGCGTGTCCCTGCTGCGAACGCGGAGAGCGGCCCCACTCACCGCTTCGGTGAGCGATTAGCCAAATCGTTCCTAGTCGGCCAGCTAGCCACAACCTAAGCAGCAAGATAAACTGATAGAAGTACAATACAATTCTCAAGGAAAGGTGAACGGCTGTGGACGAATCGAAGAATGGAACAACAACCAATACAAAAAGAATTTGCGTGCGGGACTGGGTTGGGGTAGGGGGAGGGACTGACCTGAGATGCGGACCTGGAACACGCGTATCTTCTGAATGGCTTGTTTAGTCCTCAAGTGGCCGATTAGCACCAGAGATGGGCGTGGAGTGTGCTAGGAGCCAGGAGTGTGCGAACTCGGCTCCCAGCATCCAGCCGAGCCTCTCACCTCTTTCAAGCGTCGACTACCTTCGAGCGACTTAACCAACTCGTCGTGATCCTCATCAAAGACGCTGCTTTCTTCAGCCCCACCCACCCGCACCTTCATTCGTTTCTTAGTTGTCTAGTCATTCGTTAATCTTTTATACATGAAGTCATACGTTGGCTAATCGCCTGGATTGTGAGGTCCAAATCCGGAGCGATCCCAGCCTCCCCAAGCGGCTGCTAGCCAATTTAAAGCTCACTCACACCCAACCTTGCGCTTCACTTTCCAAGCTCGTCGTTGATCTCTAAGTTGCTCTCCTCGCTACTTACGTCTAGCTGGAAAGTCGGATTTCGGCCATTCGTCGGAGTCGAAATCCTGGGACTATGTAGACATATTCGGCGGATACGACGATTCAGGCGCTGGTCCGACAGAAAGCCGATCCGCGCCCATTTTCAGGCCAGTTGCAGTCCCAACGTGCCATGGACACCCCGCCATTTCTTGCGCTCGTTCTTTGGCAGAGAACGAAGTTGTGCTACGTCAAGGAGTACGAAAGGTATATTTGAGCGCAGAGGAGGATCTTTCCATAAGAACGATAAAGCCATATGTAGATGTAGAACTAGTAGGGTACAGCCTATGTAGCCAAAGCGTCGTGGTGTGCCCAGTCTGCGTGGTCCCTGTCTTTGGGAACCAAAAAGTGTTTCTCTTCGGTCCCAAACGCCTTCAGCATCATGTCCTTTAACTAAAAGTGAACATCAGTGTCGGTCAAAACAGAGGACTTGGTTCCCTTCAAATACCTCTGCAATGGCCTTCTTCTTGTCAACTTCTTGAGTTCTCGCCTCCGTGAAGCCATCGTCGAGCTCAGAAAGCTTGGTGATAAGTAGCTGCCCTGTTATCAGTCGATGGTACGCGATCCTGCTAGAGTACATGACCCACCTCAAATGAAACGCGTTCCACGTTTATATCAGGTTCCCCGGCAGTTTCGAATGCGACGCGTACCCCATCAGCGACACGGCTGTTGAACTGCTTTGAAAGCGTGAAAATCAATTCCCGCGTCGCTTTCATCTAAATGGGCATCAGTAAGCTTAAGCCAGCTTAAGTAAAACGGAAGATAGACGCACTTGAGCAACAGCCACTCCCTTCGTCGAGTCCCAATGCGCCTTCGCCTCCTCGATTCTTTTCACCAACACAGAGCGCTCTCGCAGTGTTTCTTTAAGCTGGAGGAAGGTCAGCATTCGCTTGCAACGTGGGTAAGCTTAGGGCATACCTCCTCGAGACGCGATTCCGCGGCAGCGCCGTGAGCATCAAGGTCAATGAACTCGACAAGCTCGTGGAAGCGCTTGATTTGGGCGTCATGAACCCGCGATCGTTTCGCCGCGCCCTTGACCGTCCGAGAGGAGGCCAGTTTCCTGGGCGACTTCCTAATCGAAGCCGTGATCAGCTGGTCAAGATCTGGAGAGTCGGCGTTCGGTATCTCATTCCAGCTGAAGGTAGAGAAAAGCACAGCTTAAACACAAGTCGAAATCGAGTTTTTTGCAACCTACACATTTCCCAAGTCGGATAACAGAACTTCCTCTTGATATTCGCTGAGTCTGTTAGCGTCCCTGACCACGACCAGTTGACCAAAGATCTTTCGCATCGAGGTTAGGTGAGCGAATGATTGGGAGTGCTGAAGTGACTGACGAGGTGCAAAAGACCGGTTCTCAGGGCTTCGTCGACGGAACCGCGAGGAGAAAACCGGTGTTTGGAGGCCTTTACTTCTCGAAATACTGGCAGGGAGAGGTCAAACAACGTCTCAAAGTATATGTGAAACCCCATTACCAGCGTCTTTAATATCCGAACCTTTCAAGATGGGGCCATGCCCATCGGAGCGGAGCGAAGCAATGGCGATAACAATCCCTAGAACACAGTCATTCAGCCTTGCTCTCATGTAGTATGTCCGTAACACTTACATTCGAGAGATGTACGAGTCATTGAGATAAAGTTCAGGTGAAAGCTGGTGTGATATTCAGTAGAGGAAGAGGGATGTGCGAAACTTACCGTGAGGTAGGGCGGCGACTATATGACCGGTCGATGACAAAGAGACGGGAACAAAGACGAGCACCATTTAATCCCCGCCCTCAGGATGTCGAATGTCTTTGAGAAGAGACCAGATGGATATGTAGAGGTTGGAAACGGTGGGCTTTCTATGACGTTAGCGTTAGGATCTTCTTTGTCAGTGTTCACAAGATATTACCTCGTGTCCTTCTCCTGGGCTCCTCGAGGCACGCCACGATGGGATCGTGCTTGGAGCAGTGCTTAATGCAACACCTGAACGATAAAACACTAGAGCTGAATGGCGCCAGTTCAATAGCTACGAGTGCCTGGATGGTCATCTTCGATCCTTGTAGGGTGATTATTGACGGGCAGGCTAGGTTCTGGGACTGGAAGGGCATGCATATGCGGGCGGCGGCGTGTTCGACCTTTACCAGGTGGGTCAGCCAAACTGAGTCATGATCAAGAGGCATTCAATACGGACGTTCCTCGATGGAACCTCTGACTTTCAGAATATCTATGAGGATGTCGCCCGGTATAATGGTGGAGTTCTTCATCTGGACCGAGCCTTCTATGAGGGATGCAACGAACTTGCAGGGCATGAGGAATCGAATCTTCAAGGATCGTATGACGACGATGTCTTGCGGTAGCCTTGGGATTCGCAGCGACGCATAGTTCACAAGGTAACTGTATGCGTGGATCTGGCCTGCGGGACTTGTTTTGGGCAAGGACTTGACTGCGAGATTGGCAATGGGGCTCAGGGAGATTGACTCAAAAGATAGCTTGGCCGGCTCAAGAGTAGTTGGTGGTACGTCAAAGTAGGTCCTTTCTGAGATAGTTGGAGAGGGCTTCCATGAGTTCGCGCAAAACGATGCTCGATGTCGGATTGAGGAAGTCGGGCGCAAGGTTTTCGATGCAGTGTTCCGGCGTTCGAAGACCCTGTCGTGCTAGCCTAGGTTCCACGAAGGGCAATGGCTAGGAGTGACATGAGGAAGGAGATGTGTGAGTCACAAAGGGACGTCAAGGCAAGCTCAACGATCATGCGGTAGGTAAGCGGTTGAGGCTCTCTAGCACCTGGGGAAGCAGGGGTAGGACAGCCCTGTAAAGGATCTCGAATCGACCACCGCCCGTACCAATAGCTCGGGACAGGGCCCAAAGGAGAATGAAGGGGTGAGTTGGCTTCCCTGCTTCGACGGTTTTGCAGCAAGCGGGAAACAGTCCATGTCAGAGGGCTGGGAAGCGAGAATAGAATCATTGAGAACAGGAAATACAGCAACAGCACTGAACACCATCTTGAAAGCCGGATAGTAGCACCGGTCATCGTACTCGTCACCAAGCTGTGGCAGCCTCTCGATGAGGAACTTTAGAACGATGATGAGCAGGGTCATGGTAGTGATCTCGCGAATGAATAAGAAATGGCAGACGTTTGAGGAAGACAATTCGCTTCTGCGCAGAAGCGAAGAAGAATGCAATTTTGTGCGTCCCTACACATTCATCCTTTGAAAAGTCGAAAGGCGAACGTTCCGTCAAGGCGGGGGGGGGGGGGGCTTCCAATTTCTTTAGCGCGATTAGAATAACGCGGGAGTGTAAAAAGTGCACGATAGAGTTGCCGACATTCTGTAGCTCCATTAGCCTAGGTGCGAGACGAGAAAAGATAACAGCGCACCGTTTATAACATCCTTCGGGTCCTTAACACATTCGATGCACCACCTATGGGCTTTGAAGAACCCTTCGATGATCGGTTCTCGGGGAGCTGTCTCTGTTCCTGACCCTGCGTTCAACGGTTAGCATCCTGACCAGAACACGTCTCAATGGGTGCTGTCGCAGCTGCCCTAGCTTTCTCCAGAGCTGCGCGAACCACGGGTTGCATGACACACAATGAGACTTTTGCAACGGTTGTGTCGGTAAAGCAGAAAAGGACTTTGGAAAAGGAGGTATGTGGAGACGGGAGCCAAGCAATGAGTTGAATAGGAGCGACGAGTAAACATGCACAATGCGTGCTTGCTAGCTGGTCGAATGATAGGTCCTCTTGATGTTGTGGATGAGGTCGGCCGCTGCCGAGTACAACATGGGCCTGTATTCGTCAGTACTGCCGTATCACGTTGGGGAAAGGCTACACACTTCAGGCTTTCATCCCCAGCCCGTCCTCGAGTGAGAATCGTTCGTCCATAAGCTTATACACGTGGTTGAGAAGCGTTCGCCGGACCAGGGGTCGCAAGTAGGTGTCGAATGAGTTCCTGGGGGATAACTTTGTTCAGCATTGGTATGAGGGACAAATGTGACCTTACCTTTCTCAAAAGGACCCCGTTTGTTGGACAAGCTTGATGATGCACAACGAACTGGAAACAAGCCATTCTCCAGAGGTCGTATCACCCTCTGGAGCCCCGTAGCGCATAGCGTCCTCGAGGAAGGACATCTACACCATTTGAGACTTGTGAAGACAGAGATAAAGAGCAGCACCCACCCTTACTTGTGCCTGAATCAGAGGGCTCACACGCTTTCAGGTGTGCACACTGTGGCTTTCCAGGCACGCTCTTCTCTTCCCTCAGTGGAAGTGTTTTTAGTGACGTCTGCATTCTGAGGAGGGAAGAATTGGTAAGTGCAAGCGAACCAAGGAAATCTTCGAGGCTTACCTATCGCAGTGCGGCCCGTGCGTCCCATTTCCTGTTCCTATATTAGCGCATCGAACGCGATTCGGCACTGTTTCCAGCACATGGTGAGACATACTACAATGTCTCGCGTACGAGGCTAGGTCAGCACATCCAGCGGCACCCGGGCAGTTGAGGGCAAAAACAGGCTCGCCGACAGTGTCGGCTCGAGCAGGAGCCGATGTCGCAGATGGGACGCCGCCTCTTGAGGCTACATACGACATATAGGAGAGGTCTATGCATTTGCACTATATCCCTAGGAGGCATGGGTCCACACGAATCAGAAGCGACAACGGAAGGGCATCCATGAACAAGTACGGAAGTGCGCTCCATCTTGTCATATGCGTATACGTAGGTCCTGTGTCGAAGCTGCTGTGTGAGGCGTTCTGGGCGGTTAGGCTAGGTTCCCTGCTCACGTACGTCGAGTAGGAGCGAAGCAAGGCACGGGGCACGGAGGGGTGGCGAAAGACCAGCGTCTGTCAGGGCATGAATAAGATATACTGGGTGCAACAACGTGAGAGGAGAATTGAACAGCGGAAGAGAGCGAACACTTACCCGACCCATGAGCTCACTTCTCCAACACCAAATTTTCGTAATCCGTATTCGCTGGCCCACTCAACAGCGTCGCACCCAGCTCCTACGTCTGTCGAGTATCAGGAGCGCTGGGTGTCCTGGTCGGGCCTGGACGGACAGAAACGAGATGTCGAGGCGCTGTGCACCTGGAGAAGGAGGAATGATGCGATGAGAGCCGATTTAGTCTGAAAGTTTCGTTCGAGCCGTACCTGAGTAAGCGTAGCGACATAGGCGTAGATTCTGGCCGACTCGCTTAGTTCAAATGGCCAATTCCAGGAGATGGGAGTAGAGACAAACCAAATCTGACCCTTCGGAGGCAAAAGTCCTGGGAACATGTGGACATATTCGGTAGATCCGACGATTCAGACGCTGGTCCGACAGAAAGCCGACCGATAAGCGCCCTATTCCAGGCCATTGGCATTTCCGTGTCCCTGCTGCGAACGCGGAGAGCGGCCCCACTCACCGCTTCGGTGAGCGATTAGCCAAATCGTCCCTAGTCGGCCAGCTAGCCACAACCTAAGCAGCAAGATAAACTGATAGAAGTACAATACAATTCTCAAGGAAAAGTGAACGGTGTGGACGAAATCGAAGAATGGAACAACAGCCAATACAAAAAGAATTTCCGTGCGGGACAAGACGACGTAGAGGTGGAAGGGATGGATGAACACCAGGACAAGCGCGAAGGGGAGGGCGAGGATCACTGGCACATTTTCTTCAATATAAGCGCTGGGCTGGGGCAGGGGGAGCGACTGACCTGAGATGCGGACCTGGATTCGTACATCTTGCTGATGCTCAACGGAGGCCAGAATACGCATGCATCGCTTCATTATGAGTCCAGGATGGGAATGGGGGAAGTACGACGGCCAGGAACTCGTCCTCCTTGCTGATGCTTCTCGACTTCTCGAAAGGCGTCAACACCAATATAATCCCTTCAGTAACAGCGCTGTCGGTAGAACTAGGAGAAAGAACACGCACCTTAGCTTCGCCCGCAGCACAGGTCACCTCGGGATCGTGGTGCTGGTGCACGAGAAGAGCAGGAAGGAGTTACACAGACCCACCCTGTCAGTGAATACGTAGATCACGTTTACGCGAGAGGAGAACCCAACCCTAAGGGGTCGTGGTCGTCGAGCTGAAACATGGTCCTGGAGGCGTAAACCGCGATCCTCGTCCTCGCCGAACAGGGAATTGGACTGTTTCTGTGAGGTTGAATGCCTTTGAGGAGGCTTTATTTGATTTGGACCAGGAGACGATCTGATTCGACATCTCGAACTTGGAGAGTAAAGGTAGGAGGAGTTGGTGACGACGCAGATGGGACCATTCCGGACGAACTACCACGGGGGCCGACCATTGCTGAGGCAGATGTGTATCAGCCTCCGGATCCCATGACTGCTGTACCCGCTCTTCACTGCCGTCGTCGTCTGCAGTCGGAGGTTCAAGCTCTACGAAGAGATTCGGTCAGACCTTGGACAAGATCGAAACGAGACAGGGCATTGACGCACTCCCAGATATATAGACAGACGACCCTCGTATCCGAGGTGCTGCATCCAGCTCGATGAGCGAATCTTGCGAAGCTTCGAGGCATACCTTCCATCCACACTGCGGCTCGTGCGTCCCATTGGCAGACCGATTCCAGGAGCCAGTTATAATTAAGCGCATCGAACGCGATTATGCGACTGTTTCCAGTATGTGGTGAGGCCGTGTCGTCTTGAGATGGGTTCTCGAGGCCATGGGGTCCGTACCGACGGGAAATTCGTACCCTGCACCTCGTGCTCGCCCGGCATAGGTGTGTTTCCGACACCGGCGTGCTGCATCCAGAAAGAAGTAAGCCGGGTAGTTGCGCTTGTGATAGGTTGCAGACTCACGCACCTTGAGAGGGGCGTGTAATACTCGAGAGGGTACAGAATCGTCGCTGGCCAAGGCTCAGATCATCGAGGCGAGATCGTCGAAAAGTTCATTCCACTGTATGTCGTCCGTTCAAAGTTTGTGGGTGATCCTCGTCCTTACCTTTCCCAGAGTTCAGAATAGGTCGATAGTACTAGAACCAGTCAAGCAACGATGGGAAGAGAGCAATGTTGCGCTCTGGCAGGAGAGCTCGCAACGGCGTTGGAACCCTGGGAATGTATCTACATTTCTGGATTTTCGGACCGTTCTGACAGATCCGACAGGATTCGGACGCTCAGGCGAATTAGAGGCGTTTAGCGCCCAGCCGTCAGGCAAAGAAAACACCCAGGATTCGAGATGGCTTCGGAACGATTTAACTCTTGAACAAAGCAGCTTTCTCGTATCGCTATTTAAGGCCTGTGGAAAGGGACCCGAGTATCCTGCCGCCGAGTCAAATTCACGCACCCGCACTCGCCTTGTAGTTTGTACAGAGAGACTCGGGGCCCCAAGTATACCATTGTCGTCTATTTGCCGCGACCAAGAGCGACGAAGAATTCTGTAGGTCAGTGTAGTGATGAAGTTGCTCAACCTGTCTTATACCAACCTTGGCTGGCGAAGGCCGGCTCGACCTCACCAGACCGAGATCTGCGGGAAAATGATAAATATTCAGCGAGAATAATCCTATGAACATACATGGCAGGGCATTCAGTGACAAGAGAATTGGATGTGACTCTGGCATAGAGGGGATATGCAAAATGATCTATGTGTACTTAAGATGAATCGACGATAAGTCGCTGCGTTTGATGACTTCATTGGGCAGGAGGAAGCGGATCGAGCACGACACCAGATCGTCTTGTAGCATAAACACATTGCAAGCGAGTATACTGCGGGCTATTTGATTCGTTGAGTTCACGGACGGTGTGATGCACCAGATATTCGTAACGGTGCTCTGAGACGCCATTACCCATGATCAGAGGCTTCGATGAACGAAGGAAAGCCTATTGTGACGTCAGAGAGAATGCGACACTGCAAAGTTCGACACAAAATAGCGTACCAAGATATCGTCTTTCATCCTCGTGTACACGTTTTCTTGATATCGCTTGCAATTCCAATTTCCCTGGTATAACGGGCAGCCAAACATCTTTATAAACAACGTTATCGAACGCGTCATGACCTTGTATCCAACCCTCCAAGTTAGTCGCGGCCGTGGTGTCCCCGCCTGCCGCGATGACAGCCTCGCGGAGGTGGGCGAGAAATGTGGCCCACCAGGGGTAGGTGCGAAGAGGATCAGTGGGGTTCGCAGGGATTATTTTATGGTCTCTGTCGTAGGTTTGGAAATCGTACTCTTGGGCTTCAATGAGACCGTTGGGACGCAAGACTCGAGCGACGTGCTCGACGAGGCGGTGGTAGTGTCGAATCTGGAAGAAAGGAGACAGCAATACTCATGTCAGGACTTAGAAAAGTAAAAGGTAGCTACTGCTCACCCCGAAAGCAATCAGCCGACTGTGTACGACGTCGAACTGGTCATAGAAGTGCTCTATCCCTTTGTTCAGGTTGTCTATCTCCATTCTGTAAAGAAAACCTCGAATAAGGGACTCCATCGCATTATGGACATGCTCGAAGGCCCACCTCAAATTAGATGGGAAGTCATCATCTCTGAAAAGGCCGGGAAAATGTGTCAGAACAGTGCAGCCGAGTCTTAATAGATACCAATCTACAAGAGACCTACTCGCTTAACGGAACGAGGTCTACCGCAATAGCATCACAGTACGGAAAGTCTCGGCAGGCGTCTTTAATCCTGTGGGTCAAGTTGAGTGAAACAGGATCGTGACGTCGCGCCGCACAGAGACATACCAGCCTCCACTCCCACACCCAAGCTCAAGCTGCTCAAGTACCTTCTTGGTTGGCTCGTAGTGTCCTTGACGAAGAGCCACTCCCATCGGAGGTGGATACTTTGCTCCAAAGATGTCAATGAACATGTTGTGTTGCTTCTCTAAGATCACGACGATTCGTAAGGTGTGTGTCAGATTGCGGGTCCTGAGCATAGAGTGCGTACCGAGCCTGTCTATCTCCTCCTCATCCGCTGGCAGCCGGTATACATCGCAGTATGTATTTATCTCCCGTCCGAACTCCTCGCGGTACATGCTCTCGCGCACCGAAGGCGTCACCGAGTAGTTGGACGGTGATGGCGTCCTGAACCGCTCAGAGGAGTGATATGAATATGAGCTCATCGTGCCCGCCCGCGGCAATGGACTGAATACCCTGTTCTTCTTCTCGTGAAAGGAGGACACAGCGTCCGAGATAGTCATGTCATCCCCATCGGAGACTCTGCTCCCGGAGTGCTGGCTCAGTTTCTCGCTGTCGACTGATGAGCTCACCTCGTAGTCGGCGTCCTCCTGAATCTCATGATCAGAATCATCCGCACGCTCGTCATCGCTGATGAACTCGTACGGGTCGTGTAAGCAGATTCGGCCATGGTGTGCCCTAGTTCTAGTTGTGGATGCTGGTCGAGAGGATGTGAAGGGTCTGGAGAAACACCTGATAGTGAGTACTTTTATTGACACTGGCAGTATCTGGGTCGGACAGAACCTACTTATTACGAAATGCCTCCGGTAACCCATCGTCACCGCGTCACCCCTAAAATCATTACTGTAGAGCGCGAAAACATGATCATTGACCCCAGTAGATTCAAGTTGGCGCTCTCAGTTCACCGTTCGGCTCTCAGATGGGATTCCGGCGCGCTGTAAGGATATTAGTGCCATATTGTAATCTTAATCAACCTCTCAAAGTGTCTCCGTTACCAGTCGTCCGAAAGAAGCGGAGATCCCTGAGAACTCTTAAGCAGGTCCAGGGGTGCCGCCCGTCATCGTCGATCAGATCGCAACCCTCACCTTCTCTCCGAACGGAACACATTTGAAGCACAAATATCCTATAGCGAAGAGGTTTCCGTGGTTATCAAAGTGTATGGTATGATGAGGAAACTAAACCCGATATACTGTCTCCTAACTACCATTCGACTATCATACAGTGACGATACAGGCCTCACTGGTTCTTCCGGTCACTGCATTTCTACCTCGTCTGACAGCTCGTACCCGGCCTTACCATCAGAGCTTCGACTGGCCTGCAGTTCGTAGTCCATGAGGCTATCGATCTCTATCTCCCAACCATGTTGCTTCACAACAAATGTACAGGCTTCTCCACCCGAGTCCGAGGTATTGGAGTGGTGCGGAGCGCATCCCGAGCCTTCGCCGTCCTGGTGGCTATCCTCCACCTCGCAAACCGCCCTCTTCTCCTGACTCCAGGATAGCAAGGTAAGGCGACCCTGCTCCATGTCGTTTTGGTCATGTTCGACTAATGCGCCCTCACTATCCTTCGATGAACCCAGCTCCCTAACTATGTCCTCTCCATTTGTGGCCCAACCCTCCTCTTCAAATGCGACCTGCCCATCCGTAGCTGAACCTTGCCCTCCGAGTGCGTACTCCCCATCCGTAGCTGAACCCTGCTCTTCAAGTGCGCCCTCTCCCCTTCCCTCATCCCGGACATTATCACCTTCGTCCTCCAACCCTGTAGAAAGCTGTTCCGGTTCACGAGGGTTCCTAGAGATGCAGAGCAGCCGCGGCAGCTCCAAATAATCCACATCATCCTTCTCCATCTCCTCTCCGTCCCCTTTACTTCCTCCGGCTGGTTCGACATCGTCTCTCTCCTCGCGAATATGTCCAAGCAAATTGAAAGCTGGTGGAGAGGAAGGATGTGCGACAAGTGGCGGTGATTCCGGGAGGAGCTGGCGAGTGGCACCTGCGCTCGCCTCTCCCCATTCCATTGAAGCCTCCTCTACTAGGGGCTGGAATTCCCGGATCGGCGTGTCGTGGTCGTGTGATTCAGAGCCCTCTATGGACATGGGAGAAAAGAGGACCGGGAGAGTGATGAAGAGCGCTGTGAGTGTAACCAAGAAGAGCAAGTCGATTGCAAGCTGGACAGCGCTTGATAATGCGGCAAGCGCGGCATCTTTCACAATATGGAGCGAAATCACAGTCGGTTTGGAGGTCGAGTGAGGCATTGGAGTTGGTGGGCTGGGGAGGTGCGACGTTGGTGGATGGGAAAGCGAAATCTCTTTCCAATATATCTCTCTCCCAGTCGAAAAAACTTCGACAAAGGCACGATGTACCACGGTAGTACTCGGCACGGTTACCGATGGACCCTTCCGTATACTCAAAGGATGGAGCAAAGCAGAAAGAAATCTTTCCATCCCAACCATACTACATATCCGTGTCACAACTAGTGGCATGCGCCAAATGAAAGGCGATCGATCAGAAGGTCCTATCATTCTTGAAGCTTGAAGCTTGAGACTGGTCACCGGTCACCAGCTAAAGTATAACGAGGGTTGCAAAACGCTAGTCACGTCCGTCAGGAGAATGCGAACGATTGGACACTGGACACCAGCAGGCCAAGATGAGTTGCATGTGTCACGGCCCACCGTCGTATCGCTTTCAACGATCAATGTCGATCTTCTCAATGGTCAGCTTAGAAAGGGTAGAAGGCAGTGATTTCTTTGATGAAACGTGTGTCGGTCGAGGCTCTTATCAAGGTTCCTTTGTAGCTCAGTTCTTGAAGTTTGAAGACCGAGCTCCGAATCGGAGGAGCGCAACCACTTCTCTTTGTTCTGCTTTCTGCCACCGCTCCTGAACCCCTTTTCCAACCCTCAAATTCGTTGATCTCGGATAGCGGACAAGGTTTCACTCGCAATGAGATGTTCGGAGCTGCGACAATGTAACGAATTAGAGTTCGCTTTCCTCATGATCCCGTCGGCAGCCCTCGTGCCGACTTTGTTTGTGCTTTGTTTGGACATCACTAGTATATATACTGATGTACTGCGATAAGTAGATACTCAGAATCTTCACTGCTTTAACCCGTTCTGTTGATTCTCGTGCGTGTGCCAGAACTCACCGTCCACGACGGAGTCTTCTGTCACATTTTTTTGAACGCAACAAAAAGCTCTCAACTCTCTAACTCTCTCTCTACTCTCTCTCTCGTACACCTTCGCCAGGCGACTCGGACGACAGACGGTTTGGCCACCCGAAAGCGACCAGCACCCGGCGACTACCCCTCTCCTACATCCTAGAATCAGCTAACCATGGCTTTTGTGACTAGGACCCCACCCGTAACCCGAGCTCGTGCTCGTGCTGTGCCTGCGTCGGTCGCATTGCGCGACGAGGACAGCTTCGCTACCCCTGCTGGAGCGAATACCACTGCTGCTGCCCCACGACCGTCGGTCAGGTCGATAACGCGACCGCCGGTCTGGCCCCGACTCGCTTGTTCAGCGAGGTTGGGGCCCCTCGTCCACCTTCCCCCGCTGAGCCCCTTGTGCGCGCTCCTGAAGGTAATAGGGATGATACCCCCCAGTTCCCCTTCTCCGGTAGTGTAGCCCAGTCCGATGTCGCAGAGAGTCGGGCTGGTAATACCCAGACGGGCGCAGAGCAGTCTGGAGGTAGTTTTAATGATAATCATTTTACCCCCCAACCTGATGCTGCAGACGACGGCGGTCCTTGGGTGACCGTCTCGCGTCGTCGCCGAGCGCGCAGCTTTGACACCTCTGAGATCCCTTCCCCCAATCGTGGCCCTCGCATTCCCATCCACGCGATCCAGCTTACCCCGTCTCAGATCGAGACCGTACGCCACGCTGAACAACAGGTCCCGGAGGAGGACCGCCATCGCTTAGCCAGGCGAAATGATGCAATCGCAGCCAGCCATGCTGTGAACCATCAGGCGGCCGACGTTTCATCAAGCGACGAATCCAGTCGCGGCGTCGGACCCTCTCAGCCCAAGGGCAAGGCTGTGGACCCCCGTAACTGGGGTGGTGTTGATCTCAATGAGGATGAAGTAAATGTTGACCTCCAGCGCGCTGCCCTTGAACAGTACAATCAGAATCGCGAGGCCGTCGCACCGGCTTCGCCTGACATGCCCTCTCTTGGTACCATTTCGGATTCAGAGCCAGAGTCTCCCAAGAAAAGACGTAACCGCCGAAAGCGTCGTCACACTCGTGATTATCGTGATATCTCTGAGTCTCCACCTCCTGAGAACCCCGCGTTTTCCATCGATAACCTCCTGCCAAATCAGCTCAAGCCCGGTAACCGGCGTACCCCTGCGTCTCAGACCCACGAGCCCACGCCTCCTGCACATGGCGTCAGGCGCCAGGAGCGCAATGCTGACGTGCGTCCCGTTACTCAGATTGCCCCTAACAGCTATCTGGGCAATGCGCTGCGCGGGCTGAGCAAGCAGCCACCCAATCGCGTACCTCGTTCCCCATCAGGTCGTCGATATGCTCGTGTTCACCCCGAACACATGCTGCGCAACGGACCAGGCGGTGACCCAAGTGATCCCGGATCATCCGACTCTGACGCTGGATCCAGTTATCATGGAGGAAGATACTCCCCGCGTGGTCATTACCGCGGGCATGATGGGCGTCGCAAGCGTCATCGCTCGCGCACCAAGTCTCCCAAGCGCATGATAATTCGCCCCACTGAGCCTCAGAAATATTCTGGAGCTCAGAATACCAGAGAATTTACGCGCTTTATTCGCGCTTGTCACATGTACCTTACGATGGGCCGCGTGCCTCAAGAATTCCATGTCCCTCTCATTTCTAACTTCCTGGATGGACGCGCCGCGGACTTCTACGAGCAGCGCGTCTCTAGTAACCCCGAGCAGTGGACTCTCGCTGAGGTCTTTGAAGAAATGTTCAATTACATTTTCCCACCTGATTTCCGACTCGGCGTTCGCCGTAAGATTGACTCCATGCAGCAGGGCAATCGGTCGGTCAATGACTATGTTCATGCCATGGAGGAGCAGTATAATCTCTTGGGAAATTATGACGAAGTCGACCGAGTTGTCCATCTATTTGAGGGCTTCAAGCCTTCCATGCAATCCGCGTTATGGATGGATAGGCTGCACCCCGAGAAGTCCACATGGGACGAGGTTGTGGAGGGCGCGCGCATTATTGAGTTGGCCGAGGCGTCGGCTAACCGCGTGCATCAATCTCACCACTCTCGATCCGGGAACCAATCCTCTCGCACTCAGAGTGATACTCAAAATGGCAGTCACTCTCAAGGCTATCGCAGCCACGGCGGCAATGGCAACGGCGGATCATCGCGAGCCAGCAATGACGCCGGGCGTGATAGACGCCGCAGCCAGTCTCGCGCCCCCTCCGCCGCTCCCTCTGGTAGCCGCACTGGCAATCACTCGCGTCCCTTCAATCAGAACTCTAATCGCAACAGTCGCGCACCCTCCAACAGATCTCGTGGATCATCTAATTCTCAGCTTAAGCGAAAGCACACCCCAGAGAAGGAAGCCGAGTTGCGCGCCGCCGGCAAATGCTTCATTTGTGAAGAGACCGGTCACTTCGTGCGCAACTGTCCCCGCGCTAATACGGTGAAGTCTTCTAATGGGAAGCCCCCGGGATGTCTAATCATAATATTGATATCCCGGAGGAGACATCTGAGAATGAGGGATCTGTACTGGAGGACATGCCGTATGGTGTTCATGCCATCGGTATGAAGTTTGATTGGGATTCGGAGTCTGACTCTGAGCCAGATGATGAGTACTCGCGTGCGTGCCGCGACGACGCCCGAACCAAGAAGTATAATCACTTCAGGCTCATGTGCCAACAAGAGCAGGGACTTGGTGATGGACCTCCGTACGATTTGGACGATTGGGCCAATTATTCGCAGTATAGCCGACCGCGCAAGCAGCTGGGCCACCAGTACGAGATGGTCGCGACGAATATTCTTAATTCATCGCAGCCGTACCCCGGTGATCCTCGCTACATTCGCGAGTGGGATCGTGTTAAATACCGGTTCTCGGTACACCGTGTGAGCATTGATGATTACCTTTTGGAGGATTCCGTCACCGGTGCTACCTCTGTGTTGCCCGTGTACATGCTGCACGACCCCAACTTCCGTCCTGCTCATTGGTTTGCAGAACGGAGGGCGCGTCAGCTCAATCGGCCTATCAAACGCGCATATGAGCGCACTATGGGTGACCCAATCTCCATAGTCGCCGAGTGCCATCTTCGTGACGGAATTCGCACACTTTATCCATCTCCCGTTGACTCAGACATTGACCCAGAGGACCGCTTCATTGTGCAGAAGTATGGTCACAATTTCTATTGCATCAGCGATGCAGCGCGAGACCGCCGCGTGCTGATCCCGTCCCACGACATCTCAAACCCCCTCTTTAACCTCGCGGGCTGGTACGCCCTTGTAGTCAACAAGAAGCGAGGGTACGAGATGTGCGAGCTCCCTGATGAGACGGGATTTCCCGAGCGCTTTGACGACGCTCGGAGCGTGGACTTAGCGCCCGATGATGTCAGCGATACCACTCATGATTCCATGCCCGATGAAATTTCGGAGCCAGTCAACGATTATCTGGGATGTGCCCGTGGTTGTTGCGATGGGAATCGAGACTCGCGTCACTTGGGAGATGTCTACGCTGAGACACTTCAATTGGTGTTGACCAGGGGAGTGCCCTATCCGGGTGAGAAGCCGCTGCGGGAGATGTCGAGTGATGCACGCAAGCGCATACGCCATCGATTCATCGCTTACCGACTCCCTCAGAATGGCGGCGTGTATGAGATTTGCGACACGCTAACTGAGAAGTCTCACTTCTTACCTGAGGATCTCTTGCATGACCCCCGATTCAACCCCGCTATGTGGTATGCCCGGCGCTGCTGCCGTGAACGAGGCATCACCGATGAGTCCCACGCAATCGCGCAGTGGGCAATTGGTCGATTTGTTGGCGAGACTTCCATGGGCAGATGCATGGAGCGTCGTCTGGAGGATATTCTAGCCAGTGGTGCCCCGTTCGCCGCTGATGCCGGCGTGCCTATCAATGCAAAGGTGGCCCGATTTGGCGTGGAACTTGACTCAACAAGTACGTCCCTTCGCCACTTTGTGATCCTCGATCGGCATCTAGAGCTCACCTCTTATCTTTCGGTAGCCCGTGTGCGTGATCCCCGGCTTGACTTGGTAGACTGGTACTCGTTTGAACTCGAGTCTCGTCTCTATCGGTTCCCGCAAGTGAACGACGTCACCGAGCTTCACTGGAATCCGAACCAGGTATCACGCGGTCCCGAAATGCAGTCGGCCACTCATCGAGGGTGGTGCGAGCAAGAACTGATTGTGAGTGACATCTCCATCAGTGAATATGAGGATTGTTTCTCACCTGAGTCTGAGCTAGAACGAAATGACCTTGGCAATATCCATCTCTGTGGAGTCCAAGTGCCCCGGGACTCGTACCCGGCGGTTCAGAGGACTGCGGCGTCGTTGAAAAAAGCTGTACGCGTCGTACCTAAGCCAGTCATTGTCGTAGTTAGAGTTAATGGACATCCTGCCCGCGCTCTGCTTGATAGCGGTTCGCTCGGCGATTTTATCTCGTCCACTCTCGCAGACCAGCTCAAACTTAAGGGCGATAGATTAGAGAAACCTATACCTCTTCAGCTCGCTGTACAGGGCTCCGGTTCGACGATCTCCTTGCGCACTAAGGTGAAGTTTGAATATCAGGATATTTCAGAGGACCGGGAGTTCGACGTGATTAACGTCTCCGGCTATGATCTCATCCTGGGTACACCTTTCTTGCATCAGCACCAAGTGTGCGTCGGACTTAATCCTGCCCGTGTAGTTGTAGGCTCCAGTGAATCTTTGCCCATTAAGGCTGGCCCCGAAACGCGCCGCGTTGTAAGCGCGATTGACGTCGGTCAGATTGATATTGACCGGGCGCGCGCAATGCTACTTGAGGAAGCGAAGCCGCTGTGCAAGGATGTCGACGAGACACCTCTGCCACCGTTGAGGGCCATCAACCACACCATACCTCTCATAGATGAGACCAAGGTGTATCCGTGGCGGGCGTCACGATGCCCAGAACCATTTCGCGCGCAGTGGACTGAGAAAAAGAATAAATATCTCAAGTCCAAGCGCTGGGTACTCACGTCTGCCCGGAACACCTCGCCCATGCTGCTTATACCCAAGCCCAAGCGCGATCAGCTGGAGCTGCGCACTGTCGTCGACCTTCGTGAGCGAAATAAAAATACCGTTAAGCTCACGTCGCCGTTGCCCGATATGGAGGGTATTTTGCGCCGCCTTGCACGTAAGCCGTTTCGTTCCAGCTTAGACATGAAAGCTGCATATGAACAGATTCGTGTCGTGCCCGAGCATGTCGAGCGCACTGCTATGACGACCCCAGACGGCAACATGGTTAGTCTGGTGTTCCAACAAGGCGACTGCAACGCGCCGGCTACATACCAGGCCCTAATGAATCACATCTTCTCCCCATATATCGGCCATTTTATGGACATTTACCTCGATGACATCGTCGTTTATTCTGATACTCTGGAAGAGCACATTGAACATGTGCGGAAGATCTTCGAGGTCCTGCGCCGTGAACAACTATATCTGGGGATTGATAAAATTCGCCTTCTGGCCCGGGAATTGGATATCCTTGGACGGATCGTCGATGACGACGGTATTCGCATGGATCCCGCTAAGGTTGACACTGTAGTCGCCTGGAAAACCCCCACCAATCGTGACCTGCTCAGGGGATTTTTGGGCTCAGTCGGCTATCTGGCTGACGACGTACCTGGAGTACGCGTACCCATGGGTATTCTGACGGCGATCACTGGCGACGCTGTCCCGTTCCGTTGGGGTTATACGGAGCAGCGCGCCTTTGAGGATATTAAGCGCCTAGTCCAGGCCGCGCGTGATCACCGTCGGGTCCCACTCGACTATTCGGAGGGCGCACCACCGATTTGGCTTGTCACTGATGGGTGCGCCACGGGCATTGCTGGCGTGGTGTCTCAGGGTCCTGACTGGAAGACGGCGAAGGTCGCCGCATTCTACTCGGCGAAGTTAAATAGCGCACAGAGGAATTACCCCACGCATGAGATTGAGATGCTCGGTGGCGTCGAGACTATGCTGCGCCACGCTGACATTCTGCAGGGGTGTAAGTTCAAGTGGGTGACCGACCATAAGGGTCTCATTCATTTATTGAATCAGAAGAACTTGTCTCCTCGTCAGGCCCGGTGGATTGAGAAAATCAGTCCATTTGACTTTACCGTGGAATATATCCCGGGTTCTGAGAATGTTCTCGCCGATAGCTTGTCCCGTATGTATTCTAATGATGCGCCTGGCACTGTGCGGGCGCGTTCAGAGTACACTTACCATGATGTCGTCGACGACGACACATCCATTCTGGCTAAGTCCGAGCCGCCGGTTCTCACGGGTCTCGAGGCGCTGTCTGCTGTGGTAGGCGGCCGCGTGACGCGTTCACGCACGCGCGCTGCTGCGGCCGCGCAGGCTGTTGAGACTAGTCGTGCCAACAGCGGCGCTTCACTGGCTGAGCCGATGGTTGGTGAAGAGACTCTCGAGAGTTCTCGAGAGCCGGAGGGCGGGACTGCAACAGAACCAGAGCAAACTGGCAGCACTAAGCTTACCATCCGCATTCCAGCCAGATCCAAGCGCAACCCTGCACCAGATACTAACACTTCCCTCGTAGATGTGGTTCGCTGCGCCGAAGGCATAGACCTGTGCGAGGGACTCAAGGGAAAATACGCCGAGGATAAGGTGTTTAAAGCAATTATTGAGAATCCGAGAGACTTCAAGAACTTCGAAGTCGATGAGGGACTTGTTTACCTCAAAGAAAACGGAAATCGCACTCTGTGCATTCCTCGGGTTCTCATTGGCGGAAGGAGCGCGCGAGAAATCGTGATTGATGAGGCGCACTCCCTCCTGGCTCACCTTGGCGCATCAAAGACGCTGGAATATCTGCGTGACCACGTTTGGTGGAAGGAGATGGTTTCTGACACCAAGTCATTCTGCGAGACGTGCAATACATGCCGTCGCAGCAAGCCCACCAATCATAAGCCCTACGGATTGTTAAATCCTCTTCCCGTGCCGACTCGACCTTGGGAGTCCATTGGAGTCGACTTCGTAGGCCCTTTACCCAAATCCAGCAATCGCAATGGCACGTATGACAGCATCACAGTTGTCATATGCTTGCTGACGGGAATGGTGCATTTGATCCCAAGCCATACGACTCACACAGCCTCAGAGCTAGCCGAGCTCATGTTCGAGGAGATATACAAACATCACGGAGTGCCGCGCAATATCATTAGCGATCGAGACGTGCTATTTACGAGCACATTCTGGAAAAAACTGCACTCCCTTCTCGGCACAAAGCTCAGGATGTCATCTGCATATCATCCCCAGACCGACGGATCCACTGAGAGGGCCAATCGCACGGTCACTCAGATGCTGCGTCAGTGCATAGACGCCCGACAAACTAATTGGGTCCAAAAGCTCCCGGGCGTCGAATTTGCAATTAACTCTGCCAGATCTGAAAGCACCGGACATGCTCCATTCTTCCTTAACTACGGCCACATGCCGCGTGCGATGATATGGAATTCGGCGCCTAAGGAAGAGTTCCCGGCTGTGCGGAATTTTGCCCTCACCAAGAAGTTGGCGCTCATGGCTGCGCACGACAGCATTTTGTCAGCACGCGTAAAACAGACCCGTGAGGCCAATCGTCATCGCCAGGTGGCACCTTTTGAGGAAAATGACCTCGTGTACATCTCCACTAAGAACATAACGTTCCCAAAGGGTTTGGCGCGCAAGCTCGTCCCCAAATTTATCGGCCCCTACAAAATCACACGAGACTTCAAGAACCACTCGTTCAAGGTCGAGCTCCCCGCCGAGCTGAAGGCTCGAGGAGTACACGATGTTTTTCACGCGTCACTCCTGCGTATTCACAAGCCCAACAACGATAGGTTGTTTCCTGGGCGCTTAGATTCGCAGATTGTTCCCTTCGGCCCTCAAGACACTCCCGAAACTGAGTGGGCTGTCGATACCATCATTTCACACTCGGGTACTGGATCCGACGCTCTGTTTGAGGTGAAATGGAGGGCGGGTGATGTCACTTGGCTGCCCTACCATCAGCTTCGCGAGGTACAAGCGCTTCAGAATTATCTCGAAGCGCTCGGAGTCTCGAACATTACTAAACTACCATCTGGCAAGGGCACACTGCCTCGTGATGACCCTGAGATCAGCCTAGCGAGCGTGATTTTTGTTGACGAGCACGGGCAATATTTTAATGATGAGCCCACGTTCGGAGACGTGCCCCATTTCATGCCCGACTCATACTCTAAGCTCGACGGCTCCGTCCTCTCCTCTCTAAAGTTCACCAAAAATCGTCCTGCTCCGACTCCGGCGCGCCCTTCTACGTACTGGGCGCGCTACCCCTTCGAACCTCATCCCACTGCCACCAAATACCCACCCTTCGCGTCGTCTGGATTTGTACGCATCTCGCGAGACCTTGTCGGTCTTCACGCCCCGGGATGGAATCGGTCCGTCTGCAAGCCGTGGATCGTGCCGTCTGCCCTCGTCCAATTGTGGTGCAAGGCTGATGGCATGTTGCGTGGTGGAACCATCCCGGAAGCCTACCCAGTCGCCTATGAAGAGGCTCACTCCTTCTGGAATGAACTTCACCCAGCCACCCGTGTCTACGATCACCCCAACGGCGAGGATCAAATCCGCGAGCACGCCCCCGACGCTCACTATTTCGCCTATGTCGACGCCGATGGTAAAATCCAGACCCCGGGCCTCCCTATGAACATTAACCTGTTCAACTTCGATCAAGACGTTCTGTTCTCGCCTGCCAACCTCCCCGCACGATCTACCGCGAATCAGGCGCCCAGCAGCACTGCCGCCACCCCGCGTGATCAATACTCTCGCGCGTCCATCGAAGACAACTTATGGACTACGGCTGCTCTCGCCGGTTCCATGGGCATCCGCGCTTTGCTTGATCCCTCGGCTACCACCCCAATTCCCATTCCAGTCCCTGCCGCTGCGCCTGCGTCCACCGCAGCTATGCCTAACTTCCAGCCAGCTCATACCACTCTTCCCCCGTTGCGTTACGTTGATCAGGGCGATCATTCTGTCAAACGCACCTATCAGTCTTCGTCCAGGGCCAACTACACGCGTCATCATCAACACAAGAACCCCTACAAGCCTAAGAACCCCGTCGAGCGGCGCAAGATCACCAAATCCAAACCTCGCAACAAGCGCGCCGGCTCGACTACCAACTTGAACGACGCAAGTCTCACCAGCGACGTCCCGCTTCAGGACCGTATCTCGGCCGCGCCAAAAGTCGCACACTACAAGCAGGACCGTCCGAAGTACAGTCGGGGCGATACCCCTGTCTCCATTCCTGGAGATGTCGACGAAGAAATGGGCCCTGGCTAGCCACCCATCGCGGACATCAGTCGCACCTCGCGCTTACCCCGTTCTTTCACTTTTCACCCCCGTCCAACTCGTTTCGCATTCTTTCTCATTCACTCGTTGGACTTGTTCATTTTGTGGCATTCTTCGAATACCAGGAGGGCGAATGTAACGAATTAGAGTTCGCTTTCCTCATGATCCCGTCGGCAGCCCTCGTGCCGACTTTGTTTGTGCTTTGTTTGGACATCACTAGTATATATACTGATGTACTGCGATAAGTAGATACTCAGAATCTTCACTGCTTTAACCCGTTCTGTTGATTCTCGTGCGTGTGCCAGAACTCACCGTCCACGACGGAGTCTTCTGTCACAGACAACTTGACGACAAAGGTAAAACGATCACGAGATGATATATATAATCGCCTCTGGACGCCTCAGCCCAACATATTACAATCTGCCGCCTATCTCACCTCCAACTTCTGTGATGTCAAATACCGACTACCTCGACTCCAAAGGCTTTTGGTGCGTTGCTTTACAAGTGTCAAGGTATCGGTAGGGACTAACCATCATGCATCATCGCTGCGCAGGTTTTGCACGGTGAAGCGAAAGTATTCCACGGTTATAAAGCCTGGTGCACCGATGGTCATCAAACGCGCTATCCTTCCTTTGGCCCTCAGAAAATCTGATGCTAACCAGGCTGGGTGGCTCTGTCGTCTGATGGTGACCAGGATGGTCAACGGCCTTCCTCAGGACGACGGTATGAGCGTCGCTACGCTCATTCCCTATCGGGTGAGTGACCTACGCTATCTTAAGCTGCTGTCGCTGACGGAGAAGTAGATCGATAATGGAGCTTTGAATATCCGGTTGTTCCCTGGAGATCAGTATGCCTTGGACATCGAAGGAGGCGGAGAGTAAGTACCTCTAACGCGCCCTTTCCTGGGAACTTTACTGAGTTGAATCCGTCTCAGTTCCGTGTCCGTCTCTGGGGAGTTTATCAGTGCGTCTTAGGCCTTTTCACTAACTTTCCAACTAACCATTGTAGTATAGCTGAGGACGATGAGGAGTACCCAGAGACAGAGCTGCGTCTGGTCGTTGCTAAGTGCGTTTCGAACAAGATGTGCTCGTTCAATCAGCTGACATATCCTTGTACTAGTAGGTCGGTTTCCAGCGGCGGTGGAGCGGAGCCCAGCCACTGAGCCAGGAGGCAGCAGACTAGTACTAAAGAGGGGATTCAGACTGTATACTAGGAACGCCACATTACCTTTAACAAACTCTAGCCTCGTTCTCGAAAATCATCCAGTATCGAGCCTTGAGTAGTGATCATTGTTCAGTACTAATACTGGTGACGCCAAGTATGTCTTCGAATCAAGGGGTTCTAGTGGAACGACGACGAGGTGAGCTTGCTGTAGTCCTGGCTTCTGGTATGTCCGATGAGACACCGTCACAACCAAGTGTGACCGCCTGGAAGTTAAGGCTGAATGTGAGCCAGGCTCGAAAGCCACCACGGCGGCTTCCATGCTCTGGAACGGTTTTGCAAAGTAATCTGACGGATCAAATCCTACATCTGGTGCTGCCACGCCTGGGGCCAGCTGGAGCCCTCCTTTTCATCAGACATTGACAACGCTCCTTTGACAACGCTCCTTTCACCCTCCGACTTTGCATATTCTCTTTGTACCGTTGCACCCTTTGCTCAGGCTTTCTATGAGGCTACCTCACGTCGATAGCCACTGTGGTCGGATTGGTAGGCCGCATTTAAAGGATGCACTGCTTGCCAGTGGCTGGATTGAACGCGCACCTCAATGCCGAAAGATCTCCCTGCATCTGCACGAAGACCCGACGTTTTCACCCCCTACTTTCCCAACCACTCATCCCCACGCCGTTCGGAGCGTCTCATCATAAAGCATATCTTGAACTCAGGCACATCCCCTCGTAACGAGCCTACTTTCAGTTCTCCGACCCCTCGTCCCCTGCTCCGTACCTATGCTCATGCTCGGCGTCGAACTACCCGTCCAGACCCTCACGTAGCCCCATCAACCTCTCTTCTACCCACGAACGACAGTCCAACCTCCTCGAAGTCTTGTCAGTCCTTCTGTTCGACCTCTGGGCGTCTAGCCGCAGCTGGACGCGAAATGGAAGTCATCTCGGAAGAGGTGGGCACACAAAGGGCGACACCTGTTCGGCCCATCGAACCTGCCAAAATCGGGGCTTCAGATGCGGAGGTCATTGAAAGGACAAAGAAGGCGCTGGAAGAAGCCGGGTCTTGTGGTATCTGCGCAGCCTTTATGTCGAAGCCTTACATGTAGGTGGATGGTTTGAGTTCTACCTTGAAGTTGAGCTACTCTAACATCGTTGCCCATTAGCCTTGGATGCGGCCACAGCTTCTGTTCATCATGCCTGCGAAGGACCTTCGAAGCCTCCCTCCTCGAGCGTTTGCGACGGTTCCGCCTTAGGGCACATGTTGGTCATCACCAGAGCGAATGCCAGTCAATCCCACAGTCTGACGAAGGACTACGACGGCTCATCAGATGCGTCCAACGTCATGGCGAGCGACCAACTAACCTCTTCACATATTCGTGCCCCATGTGCAGATTCGAGACAAACAAGATTCCTGTGGTCAACTTCGCGCTGTGCGATGTTTTGAAGCGTGTAGTAGATTCTTATAACGATCGTTACTTTCCTTCATATGCAGAGGAAAGCAACGGTGCGACGGACTCCCCATTTCGAGGATTGTTTCTGACAGAGAAAGTGCTCGTCAAATCGCGCCTGAAAATGTAGATTTAGATAGCGTAGGGCTCAGCGTACATTGTAGACAATATATCAAGGTCTTAACTTTTAAAGGCCTTATTTTATCTTGATATCTGCGACGTTTTGGTGTCTTCGATCGCTGTACGGGGGCCTTATGGAAGACCGATGAAAAGGTGCGTAGGGGCCCGAAGCTTCGCTCTCCATCGCATGAAGATCCTCCTTGTCGATACGCGTCGTTCCGAGGATATTGAGACGGCGTATTGGAACTCGCAAAGTGTGTCAGAGTAGTGAGGATGGAGTGTGTCAGAGTCGCCGAGGCGGTGACCCCGACTGAGACGACGGCTACTAGGCCCTAGACTTGTTACCACCAGCTTCATCGTCATCACCACCTCTATGAGTGATACTAAATTATGACAATATCAGCCTGCTATCAGATGAGAGCGAGGTATAACGCACCTTAGAGGAGTACCGAATCGACCCAGGGGATCCGTTGACGGCAAGGGGCGTTCTGGCTCGTTCATCTCGACGGCGAAGGTCGCGATGCGCCCCAGGGGCTTTATCACAGTAGTTTATGAGACGATGACATCGCTAGGTCCGATATCCGTACAGGCGGAGAGGGGGTTTGCCGGACCTTGAGCCAAGCCTTGCAATAGCAACCCACACTGGAGTTCCCGCCGACGAGCCGAGTCTTTAATTTGTCAGGCGTACCTGGAAACGTTGAGAGCTAAACAGTGGGATGGCGGCGTGAACGAACTTAAGCGCCGAGTACCTTCGCACCGTAGCTTCTCGTACTTCGCGACTTCCATCAGGTAAGTACACAAAGAAGTGAGAAGCAGGCTGGGCGCTAATTCGCCTGGGCGTCCGAATCGGCTCCGAATCCTGTCGGATCTGTCAGAACGATCCGAAAATCCAGAAATGTAGATATATTCCCAGGGTTCCAACTCCGTTGCGAGCGCTCCTGCCAGAGCGCAACACTGCTCTCTTCCCTCCATCTCGTTGCTTGACTGGTTCTAGTACTATCGACCTATTCTGAACTCTGGGAAAGGTAAGGACGAGGATCACCCACAAACTTTGAACGGACGACATACAGTGGAATGAACCTTTCGACGAGATTCTGTACCCTCTCGAGTATTACACGCCCCTCTCAAGGTGCGTGAGTCTGCAACCTACCACAAGCGCAACTACCCGGCTTACTTCTTTCTGGATGCAGCACGCCGGTGTTGGAAACACACCTATGCCGGGCGAGCACGAGGTGCAGGGTACGAATTTCCCCGTCGGTACGGACCCCGTGGCCTCGAGAACCCATCTCAAGACGAACGGCCTCACCATATACTGGAAACAGTCGCAGAATCGCGTTCCATGCGCTTAAATGGCTCCTGGATTCGGTCTGCCAATGGGACGCACGAGCCGCAGTGTGGAAGGTCTGCCTCGAAGCTTCGCAAGATTCGCTCACACTTACCAATTCTTCGCCCCTCAGACTCCAGACACCCCACCATCGAGGTCACTGAGAGCAGCTCCACTCAAGGTACGTGAGTATGCCATTAATCACAGGCCTGATTCCAGAGATAGAAAGCGTACACCAGGATGGCCATATGAGCTGCGTAAGAACTCGCCCTGTGCACTCCCGGAGTGGGAGTGGGCGCTAGTGAGCCCTAAAGTCAAGGTACGTGAGTATGCCATTAATCACAGGCCCGATTCTCTTTCTTAACTGTACTTGGTTTCAGCACGCCGAATCCAACTCAACACACGCATGTGCACAAGACGCAGAGTCCGCCTTCCCCGTCGTTGCCTACCCCACAGCCTCGACAACGTATCTCAAGGCGCAACGGGCAACCCCATATCCCATGCTTGTGTGCCTCATGGGCGGCTCCGCGAATGGACGAGGTCCAGGAGCGTTCCGGGTGGCTTGGACATCGCGGTACCTCCGCATCGAACCCCTCTTGATTCAGTTTAGCTGACCCACCTGCCATATGCTTTAGGCTCGACTCACCAGCATCGCTACACCAACAGAACCTCGCGTACCTACCGACAATTGTTTTGCAGGACCCAAGGAGGACCGCGATGCGACGACCACGACCCTCAGCCGCACCTGGGGTACGCCGGTCGTTTGTCTATCTGATAGTCCGTAAATGCCCTGTCTCGTCTCGATCTTTTCCAAGATCTGAACGAATCTCTTCGTAGAGCTTGAACCTCCGAGCGCAGACGACGACGGCAGTGAAGGGAGCAGTCAAGGGATCCGGAGGCGTTCTGATACACATCTGCCTCAGCAATGGTCGGCCCTCGAGTGAGTCCTCCCTTTGTGAAGCATATGCCTACAGTCACCATAATTGTTGTCATCAGTGTAGATATCGTCAACGCACGAATACTGCCGAGAGACGGTTACCGCCGTGCTCCGACTCTGTCCCAAATCGCGACGAGAACCCCAGCATCAAGCTCCTTGAGCATAGCGCGATTTCGCTGACTCGTGTTGCTCCCATAACACCCTTTCGAGAGCTCGGATTCTTCGAGTCCCGCGTAAAGACCGTTTTCGAGAAGCATCAGCAAGGGGGACGAGTGCCTGGACATCGTCCTTCCCAGATTCCCATCCTGCACTCACACTGAAGCGAATGCACGCGTATTCTGGCTTCCGAGGAGCATCAGCAAGATGTACGAATCCAGATCCGCATCTCAGGTCAGTCCCTCCCCCTATCCCAACCCAGAGCTTACATTGAAGAAAATGTGCCAGTGATCCTGCCCTTGCGCTCCCCTTCGCCCTTGTCCTGGTCTTCATCCATCCCTTCCAACTCCACGTCGCCTTCTCCAGCACGCGTGGCCTTGTATTTATTATTCTTACATTCTTAGATTTCGCCCATTGTATTTGTATAGGTTGGCTCCTATCATCGACGTGCTATCCTAGCCTTCTCATCCCGTGTCCGAGCTCAAATGTTCAATTCGTTTGTCTTGCTGCTTAGGTTGTGGATAGCTGGCTGGCTGGGGACGATTTGGCTAGATCCCTCACCGAAGAGGTGAGTGGGCCCTCCGAGCAGGGGCAGGCAAATGCCAAGTCGGACCAGCACATGTTCCCAGGATTTTTGCCTCCGACGGAATGTCCCAAATCTGACATCCGACGGTTTGTCTTACTCCCATCTCCAGGAATTGGCCATTTGAACCGAGCAAGTCGGCCTCAATCTACACCTACGTCGCTACGCTTACTCAGGTACGTCTCTCGAACAACACTTTCAGTCTAAATCGTCTCTAATCGCGTCATTCCTCCTTCTCCAGGTGCAGATCGCCTCGACATCTCGTTTATGTCCGTCTAGACCCGACTAGGACACCTAGCGCGCCTGGTACTCGGAAAGCGTAGGAGCTGGGCGCGCTGCTCCACCCATCTGCGCCTTGCACTTCTTCCCCAGCTACTTGACAGGATCCCAGCATCATGGTCACCCTCCCTTCTGCGGCATCGGCTCCTACATGAAGCCGACTCTGTGCGCGAGCTCGGTTGTGTCTTCTCAACGAGATCCAGACCCGACCGCTGCTACTCCCGCATATGCAGGAGATTCTATACCCCAAGGTGAGCACCGCAAATTGTGAATAACAGAACGTGGAACTGAAACTCGACTCCCAAGCTGCCCTCGCTCGTCGCAGAAAGGTCAGAGGAGAGGCTCTGCGTGGTATGTGAGCATAGGTGAGTCCTGGGTTCTCTATCTACTCGCCCTGTGTCTGTATTCACCCAGCTTCGACCCAGGACTTACTGACCGGCCCTCTCACGCGTTTCCCTCGCCGCTGCAGTGTACCTTCACCGCCAGAGCCGCTCAAATCCTTCGACGGATCTCAGGACGCCCGAAAGACCGAAATAGTAGCACAACTCCTCGCATTCTTGACGTTCGGTTACGAAGTAGGCCTTGAACTCGGGACCCCTTTGCCGGCGAACCGAGGTAAGCTGCTACACCTTGGCAAGGAGTACGATGACCAGGGCTACTATCCGGCTTTTCAAGATGGTGTTCAGTGCTGTTGCTGCATTTCCTGTCCTAAATGAACCTATCTTCGCCTCCCAGCCCTCTGAACTGTTCATGGATCGTTTTCCGGTTCCCGCAAAGCATCGAAGCGGCGAAGCCAACTCACCACTTCATTCTCCTTTGGGCCCTATTCCGAGCTATTGATACGGGCGGTGGTCGATTCGAGATCCTTTACAGCGCTGTCCTACCCCTGCTTTCCCGAGGTGCTTGAGAGCCTCAACCGTCAACTTACTTCCGAGGTGATTGTTGAGCTTTGCTTCATCGCCCCATTGTGACTCACAGCACATCCCCTTCCCATCTCTCCTTCCTCATGCAGCTCCTACCCTTCTCCTTCGTGGAACACCTGAGATAGAGTAACAGGGTATTCGAAGGCTGGAACTTTGCATCGACAACCTTCCCGACCTCCTTGATCCGGCATGGGCATTGTTTTGCGCGAACTCATGGAAACCCCTTTCAACCCTCTCAGAAAGGACCCACTGTGATGTACCGCCTGAAGCGGACCGACGAAGGTAAGCGAAATTTCCGAACGCCGTGCCCAAAACACACTCACGGGTCAATTTGTAGTCACAAGAGCCTACGGAGCCAGTCAAAACCCAGTCCCATCGCACCCACTTCCACTCACCTCGAAAATTGCGAGGGCAACTGCAGCGCCGCCCCCGCATCTCCGGTCAGCTGACCAGGTCAACAACGGTGAGTACCAGCCCCACATACACGAAATCCCGACCATCGTTAACAGGCCCCAGGGGAGTTCAGTGGAGGGACGGTGCTGTGGTAGAGTGCGCTGGTGCATCACGGACCTGAACCAAGCATCGTCGTTTCGAAGTACTTCGGTGCAGCGACGGGTGAGGTGACAAAGACGAGCGTCGAGAGCTGCGGCCGCTCGTCCGCGCGGCGTCAGAGTGTGCGATGTCTAGGGGAAAACCATTGCGACGATGAGTGAGGTGTGGCGGAGACGAGAGTTATGGTCCTGCTTCAATGCGAGGGCAGGTGGCATCGAGATCCGCCATCGTGTCGAAGGTGGTGGTGGGGACCAGAGCCGTCGTCGTTGTTCAGTGAAAAGACGGGGTGCGAGGTTGGCCGCGGTGGAGGCTTGGTAGTGGCGACCATCGCGGTGGGAGGGCGGGGTTGAGAACCGTGGCGACGGCTGGGTGCTGGGTGAAACGTGATTCGTCATCGCTTTTCAATGCGACGAGGAACGAACCGACTTTGTATTCGCTCCAAAGTCGGTTCATGCTGGTGGGGAGGAGAAGAATGGGAAGTTGGATTCGCGTGAATCCAACTTCCACCCTCGGGCCTGTTGATTCCCTCCATCTTCGGATGCGAACTCTCCTTCTCGCCCTCTCGACGTCGCCCGGAGGGTCCTCCGCGTTGCACCCGTTACCTGGCTTGCAAACTTTGAATATCTCCTTTGCGCTGCTTCTCATAGTTCTATAGGCTCGAGGCTACGCCCGATTGGCGCGGCGACTATAATCCAGATGAGCTCTTCGACGTTCTTCCTGACATATATTTGTACGTACAAGGGCCACCGGAGACAAGGGCATGATTAACTCTGAATCCGCCTTGTGCGTATCCAGATTCCTTTTTCTGAATAGGGCCCGCAAAGGTCACTCAAGCCAAGATCAAGAAGAACATGTCCAAGTTGATATATCGCGTTACGGTCAACTTGGGGCTTGCTAACAGGACGAAGGTACGCAGTTGTTCTCGCTCGACTTCGAGCCCGAGCACCACGAGGTCATCCATCGCGATCGCTTGACTGAGAACACTTTCTACAAGGACCGTTATGCCCTCGCAAACACAATCCTCGCAATCCTCGTCGTCGGAAACGCTGAGCTATCCTTGGCTGCTACCAATGCTGTTGACCTCTACTTGGATCAAGCGAAGAGCACTTGGCGTGACGACTCTCCTCCTCGTCCCTGCCTGACCTTGACAACGACCGCACGCGCCCACCACCGCCGGCTCCCCCGCACCGAGCACCCCTTGCTCACGTCGTCTCCCACCACGGCTCGTGTCCAACGACGCGAATGAACCCAACACCATCGGCTCGTGTCCAACGACGCGAATGAACCCAACACCATTCCCATCGCCCATCGCTCGCCTTCGACAGCGCGAACGAGTTATCCGTCACTTCTCGCACGCGTCCAACCAGGCGAACAACCGCGCCAACGTCACCCGCAACATTCCTCGCTTACAACCGGCCCCAGCCAATTCCCCACCAACAATTCGCGGGCCCCCACGCCCTTTTCTCCTATTCAACAACGTGGGTGGTCCATTACCGCCCTCTGCGATTTCTGCTTGCCTCCAACGACGCAGGGAGGAAGTACTTCTTGTAGCCTTATAACTCTTGTAGTAGCTAAATGTCATATACTTTTTTAAACCAAATCTTAGCCTTCTCATCCCGCGTCCGAGCTCGAGCTCACATATGCATATATAGTTCGTTCATCTTGCTGCTTAGGTTGTGGCTAGCTGGCCGACTAGGAACGATTTGGCTAATCGCTCACCGAAGCGGTGAGTGGGGCCGCTCTCCGCGTTCGCAGCAGGGACACGCAAATGCCAATGGCCTATAATAGGGCGCTTATCGGTCGGCTTTCTGTCGGACCAGCGTCTGAATCGTCGGATCTACCGAATATGTCCACATGTTCCCAGGATTTTTGCCTCCGACGGAATGTCCCAAATCTGACATCCGACGGTTTGTGTCTACTCCGATCTCCAGTAATTGTCCATTTGAACTGAGCAAGTCGGCCAGAATCTACACCTACGTCGCTACGCTTACTCAGGTACGTCTCTCGAACAACACTTTCAGTCTAAATCGTCTCTAATCGCATCATTCCTCCTTCTCCAGGTGCAGAGCGCCTCGACATCTCGTTTCTGTCCGTCCAGGCCCGACCAGAACTCCCAGCGCGCCTGATACTCGACAAACATAGGAGCTGGGTGCGGCCCTGTTGAGTGGGCCACTGTTCTGGCCTTTCTCACCCCTCCGCGCGCACTTCTTCTTCGTCCCTACTCGACGGGGTCCCAGCACCATGAATACCCTCACTTCTGCGGCATCGACTCCTGCATCAAGCCGACTCTGTGCGCGAGCTCGTTTGTGACTACTCAACGAGATCCAGACCCGATCGCTGCTACTCCCGCATATGCATGAGATTCTATACCCCAAGGTGAGCACCGCATATTGTGAATAGAAGAACGTGGAACTGAAACTCGACTCCCAAGCTGCCCTCGCTCGTCGCAGAAAGGTCGGAGGAGAGGCTCTGCGTGGTATGTGAGCATAGGTGAGTCCTGGGTTCTCTATCTACTCGCCCTGTGTCTGTATGCACCCAGCTTCGACCCAGGATTTACTGACCGGCCCTCTCACGCGTTTCCCTCGCCGCCGCAGTGTACCTTCACCGCCAGAGCCGAATCCTTCGACGGATCTCAGGACTCCCGAGAGACCGAAATCGCAGCACTACAGCTCGAGTGTACCGTCGACAGGCATCCATTCGACTTGCGTGAACCACGTCCGCACGCAACCGACCCTTGCGTTCCCCGATATCACATATCCGCCAAAGTATCTTCACATGTGCCCCTTCAGCCACTGGATGTGTGAGCTACGAGGCCGCACTGTCGTATGTCTCACCATGTGCTGGCAACAGTGCCGAATCACGTTCGATGCACTTACATGGTTCCTATATTCGATCTGGAAATGGGACGCACCGGCCGCACTGCGATAGGTAAGCCTCGAAGGTTCACCTGGTTCGCTGGCACTTACCAATTCTTCCCTCCTCAGAATGCAGACTTCACTAAAAAACACTTTTACTGAGGGAAGAGAAGAGCGCGCCTGGAAGGTCATGTGCACACCTCAAAGCCTGTAAGCGCTCTGATTCAGGCACAAGTAAGGGTGGGTCTGTTCTATATCTCTCATGTCCTCAAAAGTCTTAACCGGTCTAGATGCTCTCCTTCCTCGCGTACGCTATGCGCTACGCGGCTCCAGAGGGTGATACGACCTTTGGAGAAAGCCTTGTTTCCAGTTCGTTGGGCATCATCAAGCTTGTCCAACAAACGGGGTACTTTTGAGAAAGGTAAGGTCACATTTGTCCCTCATACCAACGCTGAACAAAGTTATCCCCCAGGAACTCATTCGACACCTACTTGCGACCCCTGGTCCGGCGAACGCTTCTCCACCACGTGTATAAGCTTATGGACGAACGACTCTCACTCGAGGACGGGCTGGGGATGAAAGCCTGAAGTGTGTAGCCTTTCCCCAACGTGATATGGCAGTACTGACGAATACAGGCCCATGTTGTACTCGGCAGCGGCCGACCTCATCCACAACATCAAGAGGACCTATCATTCGACCAGCTAGCAAGCACGCATTGTGCATGTTTACTCGTCGCTCCTATTCAACTCATTGCTTGGCTCCCGTCTCCACATACCTCCTTTTCCAAAGTCCTTTTCTGCTTTACCGACACAACCGTTGCAAAAGTCTCATTGTGTGTCATGCAACCCGTGGTTCGCGCAGCTCTGGAGAAAGCTAGGGCAGCTGCGACAGCACCCATTGAGACGTGTTCTGGTCAGGATGCTAACCGTTGAACGCAGGGTCAGGAACAGAGACAGCTCCCCGAGAACCGATCATCGAAGGGTTCTTCAAAGCCCATAGGTGGTGCATCGAATGTGTTAAGGACCCGAAGGATGCTATAAACGGTGCGCCGTTATCTTTTCTCGTCTCGCACCTGGGCTGATGGAGGTACAGAATGTCGGCAACTCTATCGTGCACTTTTTACACTCCCGCGTTATTCCAATCGCGCTAAAGAAATGAAGCCCCCTGCCTTGACGGAACGTTCGCCTTTTGACTTTTCGAAGGATGGATGTGTCTCGTGCGTCTCACTTTATGATCTTGACCCGCACCTGAACGAATAGAACGACATTGTCGACTGGTTCTACCATACACAGATGGAGCTCGATCCTCACGTCTTCCAAGAGGTAGGGACGCACAAAATTGCATTCTTCTTCGCTTCTGCGCAGAAGCGAATTGTCTTCCCCAAACGTCTGCTATTTCTTCATCCCCGAGGTCACTACCATGACCTATTACTCTTTTGCAATTATTGAAACGCCTCTTGGATGAGAATCCGATCCGAATACAGCGCCTTCTACGCAGGCCTAGCGCATACCCCCTAAGGTTTCTACTTGCGCAGGGGAGACTCTTCAACGTGTAGGGCTTGGAGCTCAACCTTATCAACAGCCCATACCCGCGCACATGCATGTACTCAGTGTAGTCCTCGAGTCTCTTAGCACCTGAAAAATGATAGGAGGCATGTCCATTCCTTCAAGATGAATCGATGACTAGACGACAATGTGAACACAAATCTCCGCAGTCTTGTAGAGTCGTGACGAACGTCTGATAATTGACTACAGAGTGACTACATTCCCTAACAATCGGTACCTGTACATGCTCCAAAAGATACAGACACGCAGACTAACACGGTCCAGCCAGTCAGGGAACAAATTCCCCGCACCCACTACTGAAAGTCAGGCAGGTTGAGGAACGGAAGTTGTGTCCCCCGTTCTTGCCCCGTTCCCGATCAAGTGGCATGGCAGGAACCTAGACCGCATGGCCCAAATATAACCATTACTATGTGAAGCTTTGCATTCGCCTTCTTTGTCCTTCTTCGTGCCTTCGTGGCTGCCCCGAGTTTACATTCATAATGCAATGTCAGACGCCAGGCATCTTTCGGATTAAACTGGTCGCGTAGGCCTCTACCGGATGCAATTCCATCATCATTCTACGCCTCAAGGCGTCACCGCCAACTTCCTTTCATTTTCTCCTCTGAATCCTTTCATCAAAGTAGTGCAGTCGTCTCTTCGTCGTACTGTATTTGATATATAGTCTGAATAACCTCCAAATGGAGAGTCAGCTTCGTGTGCGCTCCGTCGGTTTATTTCAGGCTGTGGCTCCTCGTTGACCACTTTGCTAACAGGAACGGGCGACATCGGCCGGCATCGTTGTCATTAGGTCCTTCCCCCCACCCCTCCGCGCTCTATACATGTTGGCCATGACATACTACCTCCATCTCACGATCACCATCATCAGGGAAGACTTCGTTCGCTTGGAAAAGAGTCAGATAATAGGTAAAGTTGACGACACGCTCGATCCACATGCTTCAAGTTGTTCGCTGATTATCTGGCCTTTGTAGAGAATGAATTCAGGATAAGGTCGTGTCAGATACAGTATGAAGGGAACTTCTGCGGTCTATACGCCCCTGCTCTCTTAGAGCAGTGCGAGCACTGGGGGATCTGTATGACCCGTCATGCTGAGGCTTTCAACAGAATGGAGCTGTACGGTGCATACCTCAGTAAGTCGGTTCAGACGATGTTAGAGAATCTCTCCATCCTCAGCCTAGTGCGTTCATTCCAGTTATAGCACTTTTGGACTCACAGTATCCTAACGCTATCTGTTCGCAGGTTTTTCTCATCGCCTCTCTTCATCTCATTGTGGGGAACAGGAAGATTCACGGCACTGTTGGGGTTGAAAGCGAAGGATGAAGGCCGACGTAGTTTTGAAGGTGGCTTGGAGGTCCTCGACGACTTAAGGACAGCAGGTCGAGTATAATAGGAAATTGTAGTTAATCGCTCACCAACGACCGGAATACTCGCCTTTATGCCGGGCAGAGGAGAACTCAAGAGCGCTGCGCATTCCTTGAAGAAGCGTTAGGAAATCCGACCCTAGCCAGACAAAGATTCAGTTTGTGGGCTCCCATGTCTTTTCATACTCGCGACTTCCATCGGTTTCACACTGAATCCAACGAAAGAAGAGGAAAGCAGGCTGGGCGCTAATTCGGACTGAGCCGATTCACCAAATACAATTGGAAAATCCAAAAGTGGGTATTCATTCCCAGGATTCCAACTCCGATGCGGCTCAGGTCAGGCTGCCTTATCTCCTCCCTGAACTACTTCAGCCTCGAAAGATCCGCGGGGGGCTGTCAGCACCTGGCAGGGATCCTTCGCCTCCCCTCCGACTGCTCTCGCAGTATCACACACCGCCGCTTAGAGTTAACGAATGCGACTGACGCAGTCGCCGCAGGTTCCCGCTTCCTGCAGTTCGACATCGAGTACAAGGAGTGCGCTGTTGGATTGGGCCTGGATATCCCCTTCATACGGCTCGTCACAAGGGGTTCGTCCCGTTCGGCCGCAACGCTCCGCTTCGATCTGTCCAAGGCCTTCATCGATCTTCCAAACCCACAGAGCTATCTCAATAGGACCGTCTACTTCCCTCAAAGGACATCCCGCACCCTCACTGGTATCGATGTTTTCCACTATCGAATGTGGCTTGCAATAACATCGGCCTTGCGAAGGCCCCTTTCGACTGTGCTCGGTCTCCATTTGTGGTTCGATACCGATTTTCCCGCCCCCTACTTTTTCCGCAGCCTCTTGAGGTCCACTGTCCGCTTACGCGAAGTGGTGTTTCGCGCTTCCGACATATGGACCCATCCTTCGATCCATACATTCCTCGATCGCGACATCGCTCCAGCTTTAACTAAACTCAAGATCCCACTTGATGCCACGGCCCACTCTCCAAAGGTAGTAGAGGCTCTTACTCGATATCTCAGAAGCAGGTTAGAGATAACGGAGGTGACGTTTCGAGTGCGGCGCTTGCCGAAATGGGCTCCAGATACAGTCACGGTGCGGGGGGTTTGATTCGAGATATTAGCCGGGACGTCCCCGACACTGTAGCGCTCAGCTGGGTTATGTACTGAGAATCAGTGTATTTTCTTCAAGGTGTACGCAGGTTGTACGTAGAATATAACTGCATCCACCTCTGCCTCCCGGAGCTGCATCCGTCAGATCGCCGGTTGGCCATCACTGCATCGCCACCTTCATCTATCCTTGCCTCTTACCCTCACCTTCAAAACTCAAGCATCGCCAGTCTTGATACCCTTGACGAGACCACCTCTCAATTGCGTTGAGGATCCTACAGTTATCTCCGCCCAGCAGCAGGCCAACGATGGTGACGTTGGAGAACGAAGGTCTCAGAAAGGACCGCCCCGAAGCAGTCCTTCTCTATATGTCGGCTAGCGCTTTCGGTCTTTCTGAAGTCTTTGTGAATGTATATCTGTATTATTGAGTGCCTGACACCCAGAGTGGGCACGTGGACGTGCCAATCGGTGAGTCTTTCTCTTTCTTAAGATCTTCGCTCGGAGCAGCGTTATAAATATGATTCTTGTCCATCTCCCTTACCTCCAGTCTCCGTCGAAGTGTCTCCCAGGATTGCAATTGTACAATGTGAGTTCTCCCCACCACCGTACCACACAGGATAGTTCTCATCACTCTCTTCCGTAGCTTGACGGTACGGACATGGAGAACGACACCGACAACAGGGCGGCGTCCGTTCCGCGTTACGTTCATGGGTCTATCCTCACAACTATAAACGAAGAGCCTGAAGAGGAGAGTGGGCGCCTCACAACTATAAACGAAGAGCCTGAAGAACCTGAGGAGGAGAGGGGGCGCGTAGAGCTGGGCCCAAGCCTACTTGACTATGTGAGCTTCCTGTGTGCTTGACTGAACGCCGCATCCGGAGACTTACCGTCTCTGTCCTTTAGGTTCTAAGTCCCTCTCAGGTGGGGACGGAGGAAGTACCTGGAGCTGGAGGCATTGAAACCACGAACGTTAACCCCACGGTGAGTCCTTTCTGCGCTTGAAATGTTCGTAATTGTAACTGAAAGGGCGCTCAGTCGATGCCTCCCGCGGCTTCCATTGTCGAGGGGCTGAGTAACGCGAGAGTCGAGGGTTCGGTATGTTCTCGCGCGCCTCAATCATATCCACTCTTACTGACTACTTTCTGGTCTTCCAGGAGTCCGGATTGTCTCCTTTGGGTCGGAAGATGGAGGCGTCGAGTCTTGCAATAGACGAGGAAGCGGGATTCCCTACTTCGGGTCCGAAGATGGAGGTGTCGAGCCTCACAGTAGACGAGGAACATTGGCCAGCGGTTAGTCATACCACTTGGAATCTTAATATGTTCGATGCTAACCTTTGAACAAAGATTGGTAGCATTGATATATTTACGAAGGTCCCAGAGGGATGCTGTCTGAATCACACGACGTGCAGGAAGTGTCTTTGGAGACTCTCTAGGGCTCCTGTCACCACGGCTCCGCCAGAGATTCTATCAAGGATCTTCTTTTTCACTATCATCCGCCCCGCCGCCAATCGTCAAATCCCCCACAAATCTGGAGCCTTCGATCTCCTCCACATCAGTCACGTTTGCTCCCTCTTTAGGGCCGTGACTTTCAACACACCTACCCTCTGGGCTCTCGTTCCCTTCCTCAACGATGCCAGACCTCGTTTCTTGGCCCTTATTATGGCCAGATCCAAATGTGTGCCTCTTACCGTTTCGGTGGTCGAAGATGAAGCGCTGTCGACAATCAGTGCCCGAAGCATCTGGACCCACCTCTATTTGAGTTTTGACCGGGTCGCTTCTTTGCGCATCGAGATAGCGGAGGGTTGTGGTGGATTCAACTTGATGATGATGCTCTCAATGCCCGCTCCCTGGTTGGAGGAGTGTACTATCATCTTCCACGGCCAACGTAACGTTTGCATCGACTCCTTCTACCGCGGCTACCTAGCCTTCGATGGTCGTGCACCTCAGCTTCATACCTTACATCTCGTCAACTGTTACATCCATCCCAGGCTATGCGACTTCCCCTCCCTCATCACCACCTCTTTCTCCTATGTTGGTGATCGCAACGTTGACCCCAATTCCGACCCCCTTATGACCATCCTCCCCATCTTTGAATGGGGCCACGACTTTTTTTACTTGCAACATCTCACCATCGCCAACGCCATTCAACCTGCCCAGCCTCGCGATCTTAGGACTCTCATGGACCTCCCTCCAGCTCAGCTCCCCCATCTTCAATCCTTCGTCATCACTGCTTCTCCCGAATTATGCGACCATGTTATTTCGATTCTACGCCTTCCACCGACATGCTCGCGGATTGTGAACCTCGTTTTCTCTCAGCTTGATCGGCTTAGGATCTACCATGCTCGCCGCGTTGCGGGCGTGGCGTGCGCTTTCGTTTCGCCTGACGTATACTATGTCAGTTGCGCCATCGACATCGGGGACCATAGGTCGTCGCTTTGCCTTCGCGGGACCGGTCGGGCGAATGTTGTGATCACCTTCGACACCCCGGAGCTCAAGGTGCACCCCTCTGCATTGGCTCATCTTATCGACATCTTCACTTTTCCCGTCATGGCAGCCATTCACAAGGTCACGTCCTCGGATTTATTTCGACATCGCCTATGGCAGTCCCTAGCGTGTAACCTTCGACCGTTACTGAAATCTGTGCGCACTCTTGGCGTCTCACTCGAGGCCTACCAACCCCCCCAAATCCTCTTCGACTTTTTCCGTGCGTTGGCAGGGGTCGAAACAATCACCACCAGTCACTTCAGCCTCTGGAACTACCTATGCTTTGCCACTCCATCGGGAGACATCACCTTCCCCAATCTGAGGAGTATTGAAGTCCCTTTGGACGACATTACGGTCGTGGCAACAATGGATAGCCTGGTCACCTTTCTCGAGCGGCATGGCGATATCCAGTCGGTCACCTTTCGAGTCAGTTCACGCTGGCTTGGGAGAATGGGGTTCGCAGCCTCTGAGGAGATTCGCTGCGTCGTTGCGACAATTGCGGAGAACTTCCCGGCTTCGGTTGCACTCAGGTGGGTTAAGGAAGAGGACAGTGCGCAACACTAATCTCTACCCTCCATCTCGCTGCGTGATTGGTTCTAGCTCTACCGACCCTAACTCAGGGAAAACAAGGACAGACATGCTCTATAAACAATTTTTTCTGAATCTGTTGCCTCTTTACGCCCTGGTACGCCAAGCCTGATGCTCGCTCGTGCGACGTAGGTCCGACTACTTGTAAATTGTACCTTGGTTCGTATTCTCAACATCATGTTAGCCATGGACGTTTTACTGCCCTGCCTTCGCGTGTATTCACTCGTATCATATGCATCGCTCGCCCATCCTCTCCCGAGTTCGTTCCCAACCCACTAGCCGCCAGGGTTTCGTTCAAAGATGCTTCCTCCGCCTCAAAATTTTCTCTGTACTCCATGGATCTACGAACAAGTATATCTTCAGCACGTCTCACCGGGCACCCCTTCTGGATCCCACTCATCTCATCCCTATCATCGCCATATCCTCACAGGTTGCTCTACTCCAAGCTGCATGCAACCGTGCCGCGTAGATGTTCCGCACTGAGGCCAAGAGCATGATGCTCTTAAAGAAATAATGGAGAGGATATGCGAACCACATAGGAAAAGCTCTCTTTCTCTAGCCTTTCCGAGGCTGCAGGCGACATGCACGAGTTGTTGAGACGTGTATCCTCTCTACCTTAGCCAAGGCCTATTCACTGTCGCAGTACCTAACGATGGCACTTCAACCTTAGATATCCCTGTCTTTGATGGGCTCATTGATCATGGCTTCACCCTATTCGCCAACGCAACGCGAGCAGTTGGACTCCTCCTGCCGAGCGGTCACCAGGGCATTTCCCGACCTCCTGATGTACCCCATTCACTTTACTGACGCCGGCAGCTACGGTTCTCGCCTTCCTTCGACTACGTGGACTTTGGAAGTCGCTTAACCTTGTGGATCCACTGAAAGGATACAAACCAGTGAGCATGACTTCACCTTGAAGGAGACTCAAGCTGATTTCGGAAGTGGGACGTGGGGTACCCATCAACTAGCCAAGACATACTACACCTGTGCTCTGCGGTTGATAGGACCAGTAATTTGTTGCCGTTTCTCTTGCAATGCTAAGTCCGTATCAAACAAACGGATAACTGTGCCCATGCCATGGCTGGTGCGAAAACTGTCGAGCAGCAAAATGCATATTTTCAGGTCATGCTACTCCGACCGATCCTGCGGCCTGCGCTGAGAAGCAGGTGTTTGAATATGATTGATGTTGGGGTCGAGCTGCTTAGGACGGATTGAAGGAAGCCAGGAGAGGTCATACTTAATCATTCGTTAGGCGACCTATGAATCCGATACGTATATTCTGACAGATGACATGGACATGGTGCCACTGCTACATCGTGCGGCGAAAGGACTCGGACGAAAAATAATTGGTGCCTGATGTTTGGGGACGAAAGCGTGATCTCTTGGACTCCTGGACTCACCCATCCTTCACAACCAGCACCACTGCAGGATCGAGTACCGCTAGCTGTTACGGCGGTGGTTGAGTACGGCATTGTGGCGCCTGATATATGTCTAATCAACGTTTTGGCGAAAGCAGTTCTTAATACCCAGCCGTGATTCCACAATTCCGAGGAAGACTGCAATGCATGGCAGCCTGAGGGGGCCGTCTGTTGAAGTCGAGCCTGCTTTCGTCAGCCAAGCTTGCTATAGAGGCACGTTGCCACACTGACCTGCAGAATTCCTCATCGCTCTCGGTCGTAGCAAATAGACGACAATGGCATACTTTGGGCCCCGAGTCTAGTATCTGTTCAAAGGCGAGTGCGGGTGCCTTAATTTGACTCGGCGGCAGGGTACTCGGGTTCCTTCCTATAGCTCTCAAATAGCAATACGAAAAAGCTGCTTTGTTCAGGAGTTAAATCCTCCAGAAGCCATCTCGAATCCTGTGGGTGTTTTCTTTGCCTCCTGACGGCTGGGCCTGGCTGGGCGCTAATTCGCCTGGGCGTCCGAATCCTGTCGGATCTGTCAGAACGGTCCGAAAATCCAGAAATGTAGATATATTCCCAGGGTTCCAACTCCGATGCGAGCTCTCCTGCCAGAGCGCAACATTGCTCTCTTCCCTCCATCTCGTTGCTTGACTGGTTCTAGTACTATCGACCTATTCTGAACTCTGGGAAAAATAAGGACGAGGATCACCCACAAACTTTGAACGGACGACATACAGTGGAATGAACCTTTCGACGTCTGAGCCTTGGCCAGCGACGATTCTGTACCCTCTCGAGTATATTACACGCCGCTCTCGACTTACAGGACAGCCAAGGTGCGTGAGTCTGCAATCTATCACAAGCACAACTGCCTGGCTTACATATTTCTGGATCCAGCGCGCCGGTGTCGGAAACACACCTATGCCGGGCGAGCACGAGGTGCAGAGTACGAATTTCCCCGTCGGTACGGACCCCATGGCCTCGAGAACCCATCTCAAGACGACACGGCCTCACCATATACTGGAAACAGTCGCAGAATCGCGTTCGATGCGCTTAAATGGCTCCTAGATTCGGTCTGCCAATGGGACGCACGAGCCGCAGTGTGGAAGGTATGCCTCGAAGCTTCGCAAGATTCGCTCACATTTACCAATTCTTCACCCCTCATACTCCAGATACCCTACCGCCGAGGCCACTGAAAGCACCTCCACTGACATAGATACGGACAGAGATAGCAAGCCCACACCAGGATGGCCATATAGAGCTGCGTAAGCGCTCGCCCTGTGCACTTCCGGAGTGGGAGTGGGCGCTAGTGAGAACGTCAAGGTACGTGAGTATGCCATTAATCACGAGAGTGCGTAGACGCCCTGTCTCGTCTCGATCCCGTCCAATGTCTGCACGAATCTCTTCGTAGAGCTTGAACCTCCGAGTGCAGACGACGACGGCAGTGAAGAGCGGGTACAGCAGTCAAGGGATCCGGAGGCGTTCTGATACACATCTGCCTCAGCAATGGTCGGCCTTCGAGTGAGTCCTCCCTTTTTGAAGCATATGCCTACAGTCGCCATAATTGTTGTCATCAGTGTAGATATCGGTCAACGCACGACTACTGCCGAGAGACGGTTACCGCCGTGCTCCGACTCTGTCCCAAATTCGCGATGAGAACCCCAGCATCAAGCTCCTTGAGCATAGCGCGATTTCGCTGGCTCGTGTTGCTCGCATAACAGCCTTTCGAGAGCTCGGATTCATCGAGTCTCGCGTAAAGCATCAGCAAGGAGGACGAACGCCTGCGCATGGTCCTTCCCAGATTCCCATCCTGCGCTCATACTGAAGCGAATGCACGCGTATTCGGGCATCCGAGGAGCATCGGCAAGATGCGAATCCAGCTCCGCATCTCAGGTCAGTCCCTCCCCCTACCCCAGCACAGCGCTTATATTGAAGAAAATGTGCCAGTGATCCTGCCTCGCCCTCCCCTTCGCGCTTGTCCTGGTGTTCATGCATCCCACCCCCCTCTACGCCGTCTTATCCCGCACGCACATTCTTGTATTGGTTGTTGTTCCATTCTTAGATTTCGTCCACACCCGTTCACCTTTCCTTGAGAATTGTATTGTCCTTCTATCATCGACGTGCTGCCTAGCCTTCTCATCCCGCATCCGAGCTCGCATGTTTCGTTTATCTTGCTGCTTAGGTTGTGGCTCGCTGGCCGACTAGGAACGATTTGGCTAATTGCTCATCGAAGCGGTGAGTGGGGTCGCCCTCCGCGTTCGCAGCAGGGGCACAATACCAAAGGCCTGGAATAGGGCGCTTATCGGTCGGCTTTCTGTCGGACCAGCGTCTGAATCGTCGGATCTACCGAATATGTCCACATGTTCCCAGGATTTTTGCCTCCGACGGAATGTCCCAAATCTGATATCTGTTTGTCTCTACTTGGTCGCTACTCCCATCTCCAGGAATTGGCCATTTGAACTGAGCAAGTCGGCCAGAATCTACACCTAATCGCTAATTACTGTCAGGTATGTCTCGAACGACACTTTTAGTCTAAATCGTCTCTAATCGCATCATTCCTCCTTCTCCAGGTGCAGAGCGCCTCGACATCTCGTTTCTGTCCGTCCAGGCCCGACCAGAACTCCCAGCGCGCCTGATACTCGCACGCCGTTGGGACCTGGGTGCGACCCTGTTGAGTGGGCCACTGTTCTGGCCTTTCTCACCCCTCCGCGCCTTGCACTTCTTCTTCGTCCCTACTCGACGGGGTCCCAGCACCATGAATACCCTCACTTCTGCGGCATCGGCTCCTGCATCAAGTCGACTCTGTGCGCGAGCTCGTTTGTGACCAATCAACGAGATCCGGACCCGACCGCTGCTACTCCCGCATATGCAGGAGATTATATACCCCAAGGTGAGCACCGCATATTGTGAACAGCAGAACTATCTCCTCGCCCTGTGTCTGTATTCACCCAGCTTCGACCCAGGATTTACTGACCTGCCTCTCCCACGGGTTTCCCTCGCCTCCGCAGCGCACCTTCACCGCCAGGGCCGCTCGAATCCTTCGGCGGATCTCAGGACGCCCGAACATAGGAGAAGCTCTCTTTCTCTAGCCTTTCCGAGGCTGCAGGCGACATGCACGAGCCTCACCGCAAACATCTTTGCTGACTGTCGCACACACACCTATCGAATGTGAGTGGACTGCGAACACTTCCTACGACGAAGCGATGATGACTATAAACTCGGGATAGGTTCAGAGATTGTTAGCATACCGAGAACCAAGTAGTTCTAACTACTTGTACGCTGCGCTCCGTCGGTGACGGTTGTCCTTGGGAATGGCTTTTGATACAAACCCTTTTAGACTCCTCCTTGCCTGACCCCTGCGGACCTTCTGTCGACTGTTTGTGGAGGACGCGATAGTGAGAATTGAGCGCCTTTCGGTTCCGATTTTTTGTCAACCGACTCCAACAGAGTGTGTTGCAAAAGCAAAGCGCGGCTCCGAATCGCATACGAGCTTTCTCTCTCTCTACCCTCAAATGTTGAGAGGTAACCACTAGGATGGCGGCGCGAATGAGGTTAAGCGCCGAATAGCATCATAGCTTCTCATACTTCGCGACTTCCATCAGGTACAAAGAAGCAGGGTGGGCGCTAATTCTCCTGAAGGTCCGAATCCTGTCGGATCGGTCCAAAAATCCAGAAATGTAGATATATTCCCAGGGTTCCAACTCCGATGCGAGCGCTCCTGCCAGAGCGCAACATTGCTCTCTTCCCTCCATCTCGTTGCTTGACTGGTTCTAGTACTATCGACCTATTCTGAACTCTGGGAAAGGTAAGGACGAGGATCACCCACAAACTTTGAACGGACGACATACTGTGGAATGAACCTTTCAACGATCTCGCCTCGATGGTCTGAGCCTTGGCCAGCGACGATTCTGTACCCTCTCGAGTATATTACACGCCCCTCTCAAGGTGCGTGAGTCTGCAATCTATCATAAGCGCAACTACCCGGCTTACTTCTTTCTGGATCCAGCACGCCAGTGTCGGAAACACACCTATGCCGGGCGAGCACGAGGTGCAGAGTACGAATTTCCCCGTCGGTACGGACCCCATGGCCTCGAGAACCCATCTCAAGACGACACGGCCTCACCATATACTGGAAACAGTCGCAGAATCGCGTTCGATGCGCTTAAATGGCTCCTAGATTCGGTCTGCCAATGGGACGCACGAGCCGCAGTGTGGAAGGTATGCCTCGAAGCTTCGCAAGATTCGCTCACATTTACCAATTCTTCACCCCTCATACTCCAGACACCCTACCGCCGAGGCCACTGAGAGCACCTCCGCTGACCCAGATACGGACAGAGATAGAAAGCGCACACCAGGATGGCCAATATAGAGCTGCGTAAGCGCTCGCCCTGTGCACTTCCGGAGTGGGAGTGGGCGCTAGTGAGAACGTCAAGGTACGTGAGTATGCCCTTAATCACGAGAACGCCCTGTCTCGTCTCGATCTTGTCCAAGGTCTGAACGAATCTCTTCGTAGAGCTTGAACCTCAGTGCAGTGAAGAGCGGGTACAGCAGTCAAGGGATCCGGAGGCGTTCTGATACACATCTGCCTCAGCAATGGTCGGCCTTCGAGTGAGTCCTCCCTTTGTGAAGCATATGCCTACAGTCGCCATAATTGTTGTCATCAGTGTAGATATCGGTCAACGCACGACTACTGCCGAGAGACGGTTACCGCCGTGCTCCGACTCTGTCCCAAATTCGCGATGAGAATCCCAGCATCAAGCTCCTTGAGCATAGCGCGATTTCGCTGGCTCGTGTTGCTCGCATAACAGCCTTTCGAGAGCTCGGATTCATCGAGTCTCGCGTAAAGCATCAGCAAGGAGGACGAACGCCTGCGCATGGTCCTTCCCAGATTCCCATCCTGCGCTCATACTGAAGCGAATGCACGCGTATTCGGGCATCCGAGGAGCATCGGCAAGATGCGAATCCAGCTCCGCATCTCAGGTCAGTCCCTCCCCCTACCCCAGCACAGCGCTTATATTGAAGAAAATGTGCCAGTGATCCTGCCTCGCCCTCCCCTTCGCGCTTGTCCTGGTGTTCATGCATCCCACCCCCCTCTACGCCGTCTTATCCCGCACGCACATTCTTGTATTGGTTGTTGTTCCATTCTTAGAGTTCGCCCACACCGTTCACCTTTCCTTGAGAATTGTATTGTACTTCTATCATCGACGTGCTATCCTAGCCTTCTCATCCCGCATCCGAGCTCGCATGTTTCCTTTGTCTTTCTGCTTAGGTTCGATTTGGCTAAATTGCTCACCGAAGCGGTGAGTGGAGCCGCCCTCGCGTCCGCAGCAGGGGCACCGAATGCCGATGACCTGGAATAGGGCGCTTATCGGTCGGCTTTCTGTCAGACCAGCGCCTGAATCGTCGGATTACCGAATATGTCCACATGTTCCCAGGATTTTGCCTCCGAATGTCCCAAATCTGACATCCGACGGTTAGTCTCTACTCCCATCTCCAGTAATTGGCCATTTGAACTGAGCAAGCCGGCCAGAATCCAACCTAGTGTCACGTACGTCGCTACACTTACTGTCAGGTACGTCTCGAACGACACTTTCAGGCTAAATCGTCTCTAATCGCATCATTCCTCCTTCTCCAGGTGCAGAACGCCTCGACGTCTCGTTTCTGTCCGCCCAGACCCGACCAGGACACCCAGCGCTCCAGATACTCGACAAACATAGGAGCTGGGTGCGGCCCTGTTGAGTGGGCCACTGTTCTGGCCTTTCTCCACCCCCTCCGCGCCTTGCGCTTCTTCTTCGCCCCTACTCGACGGGGTCCCAGCAACATGAATACCCTTCCCTCTGCGGCATCGGCTCCTGCATCGAGCCGACTCTGTGCGCGAGCTCGTTTGTGACTACTCAACGAGATCCAGACCCGACCGCTGCTACTCCCGCATATGCACGAGATTCTACCCCAAGGTGAGCACCGCATATTGTGAATAGCAGAACGTGGAACTGAAAGTCGACTCCCAAGCTGCCCTCGCTCGTCGCAGAAAGGCCGGAGGAGAGGCTCTGCGTGGTATGTGAGCGTAGGTGACTCCTGGCTTCTCCATCTACTCTCCCTGTGTCTGTATTCACCCCAGGATTTACTGACTGGCCCCACCCACGTGCACCTTCACCGCCAGGGCTGCTCGAATCCTTCGACGGATCTCAGGACGCCCGAGAGACCGAAATTGCAGCACGACAGCTCGCATTCTTGACGTTCGATTAACAAGTAGCCGTTGAACTTGGGACCGCTTTGACGGCGAACCGAGGTAAGCTTCACCTTCAAGTCGGTTGCAATTGGCTTACTTCCTTTCCAGCTCTTCGATTTCACCGCCGACAGGCATCCGTTCGACTTGCGTGCACCGCGTCCGCATGCAACCGACCCGTGTGCCCCCCGATATCCCATATCCGCCGAAGTATCTTCACAGCTGCCCTTCAACCACTGGATGTGCTGACCTGGCCTCATACGCGAGGCACTGTCGTGTGTCTCACCATATGCTGGCAACGGTCGCCGAATCGCCTTCGATGCGCTTACATGGTTTCTAGGGTTTGGTCTGGTAATGGGACGCGACGCGCTGTGATAGGTAAGCCTCGAAGATTCACAAGATTCGCTACACTTACTTATTTTTCCCAATTCAGAATGCAGACGTCCCTGAGAATATTCACTGACGCATAGAGGGATGCGGACAAAAGAGGCAAGACGACCATGTGAGCTGCATAAGCACTCGCCCGCTGTGCACATCTGAAAGTGTGTAGTGCTCTGTTTCTTTTCGACCTCGTACAAGATCTGACCAGAGTTAGTGTAAACGAGTCTGCGAATGCCGAACATGGACATGCAAGGCATGGTCAGCAATCGAGGAATACGGGGTCGCTCTGATGCTTGTAGCTTCGTCGAGTTGAACATAAGAATCGGCCGAAATTATTGCCCGCTATTGTAGGTACGCCGCCTATTGATGTGTTCCTCGCATGAACATTCCTACGTTGGTCAGTCGACGTTATTTCACTAGTACCAGTACCTTTCATATCACTACCCTGCGCAGTGTCGACGTATCACACTACACCAAGTTACCGTCTCGTTAGACTCGCCCTTACACATTGATCGGGAAGGTTGGCGTTGTGATATTGCCAGTAAGGCTACGTATCGAAGCTGGCAAAGTCCCAAGAACCACTGGTGTGGGCAGCGCAGGATCGACCTGGTCGACGATCAGGATCACTTGTACTGCTGAAAGATTCTAGGACGATTGGCGGTGGAACAGGTTTAAATCTTTCGTTCCAAGGCCTCCCTGAGCCTCGAATGGGTCACTTTCAGTTTCTTTGTGTCACGTACTCTCAAAAAGCCGCTCGCTCTGTGAATTACCTTCCCTTAGATTCCTGCGCACCCTTCCCATCCCTTATCTTCCTGTCAGGGCGCTCAGCGGCAATATACCTCTTCTAAAGTCTGTCAAAGTACTTCTTTTGACTCAATCGGATTCTTACCTTTCATATATTTCCTAGTCTCTAGCCCGTTTTCTCTTCGCACGAATCCGGCCGCCACTAGTCTTCGTCCTTCTGTGACCGAACCCAAGGCTCTAAGTGTATGAGAAAATCCTCCCGAATGACCGAACTTCACTAACAAAGGCAACTTTCCTTGCAGTATGTATCCGAAGCAGCATGAACACGGCATCCATAGGCTTGCGAACGAGACTATCAGTCATATTTTCCTCTCTGGACCTCTTACACTTTCGACCAACCCCGAAACGAGCACCTCACCAGCTTTCAGCCTCCTCCTCGTCTGCCGATTGTGGAAAGACACGGCGTTGTCTTTGCCTTCCCTCTGGACAACCCTGGACTTGGATGTTTGCCGCTTAGAGGAGAAGTGTGGGAAAGCGACGGCGCAGGTGCTCGTCTGGAAGTTCGCCGAGCTTTGTCTTTCTAGATCCTCGACGCGACCTCTCTCTCTCACCATTTGTCGCTCCATCACGGCACCAATGGAGAAGCTTGCAAGCTTGGGCGCGACGTCGGATCGCTGGGTCTCATTGACCGTGGCGTCGTCGACATTGTTCAGGATCATCGACCACCAAAGCTTTAGCGGATTTCCTTCTCTTCGTTTCTTGGACTTAGCCATCTGCTCAAAGCCTCTTGGCCGCATCTCAGACTTCCGAGGGCCCATCATCGACCTCGACGACGATATGAATCTCGATCTTTCGGATGGGATCGACCTCAATGCCCCACGTTTGAGTCATCTCCAAGTACAGATCCAAATGTCCCTCAGTCACAGGAACGATGCCCAGGATGCTTTCCTCGCCCTTCCTTACCGCATCCGAACTGGTATCACTCACTCACTATCGCAAACTGTGCTCATCTTGGGACACTCTCCGACACAATGTATAGATCCCTGACGACCAACATGTCTTCCCTCACGCACCTCCGTCTCCACCTTTCAATCACCACGCCCCACATCTCCAGCAGCCTCGCACCCACTCATCCTCAAATCCTTACCTTGACCTACGTCACCCATCTTATGATCGACAGCAGGATGGGTGGCCATCCAGCAAGCCCCAACGACGTTTGGGGGCATCTGGGCCTCCTGAATCTTCCAGCCCTAGCCCATCTTCGCATCTCCCAGACAATGCCAGGGGATCCGGAGCATGGTCAGGATCGCTGCTTCGCTAGATTTCTCTCGGATTGTGGACCAATCCAAACCCTCGAAACGCGCCAGGTCGATCTCAGGCACACCCTTGCATTGGCCAAAGCCCTAAAGCCAGAAACGCTGGTACTCGCCAATTCGTTTGACGATCCCTCCATGCTAGAATCCCTCCGTAATCTCATGAAGGGGATCGTCGAGGATGACCATGGGTGTGTCACTCAACTGCGCACAATGGCGATATATGACTGTGCAGCTTCGGGAGCACTGGTCGCCCAGGATGTTGTTGACGTATTCGAATCCCTGCTTCACAAACCCCGAGGAAGTAAACGGCTCACTAGGACGTCCGTCCCCATACACTTCCAGTCAGTTCTGTCGAGTGGAATCACCCGAGCGAGCGTTTCGGCTGTCAATATCGAGCTTAGCTTCCATGCGCAGAAAACTTGTGCGTTTTCTGGGCAAATCGCTTCAGGAAATGAATCTTGTAGGGGATGAGATGGATCTTGGATGGGCCTACATCGTCCTTGAAGCCCTTTCATTTGTACCATATTGTACGATCGAACTTTCGCCCCCAGCGACATCGAGACCTATGTATGAACTGAATTAGACTTCAGAGTAGAGCTCTAGGACTATGGTCAAGTGAATATTTGCACCTGTCATCAATCAATACAAGTTTGAACGTCGCTTCACTCCTGCCTACCTACCTACCCCAAGGCGCCGAACCCCAGACTTATAAGCAACATCACTAATAGTCATGTATTAGAATCGGATCAAGTCGACACCCACATCGCTCAAGTCATGATCCATCGATTCATTGGGCCAATGCGCGTCGAGATAGGCAAAATTAGTACACAAAGGCCGTACCGCGAATTCGGAGCGGAGGGGTTCAGGATGAATTAATGTCAACGAAATGTCTCCTCAGTGGGAGAGCATCGAAGGTTATCATCCGATTCCCCCGGCAGACCTTGTTTGGAACGGGCGTCAGCAACCCAGTCGGCGGTTCACCCGAATCTACGTTGCATTGACAGGTCCTGCGAAGTACTCGCGACGATTGCCCCAGCGAAAAGTTACTCCCCGAATTAGTCTGGAAACGAGAGTACTAGGTAAGTATAATTCGAGGCACGAACACCGAGGGGTGACTGTTCTCCACTCGCTGCCGGATCGCCGAACAATCGAGGGGAGGGCGGCTTTGTTAATAAGCAGAAGATTAGCGCCCATCCTGCGTCTTCTCACTCCTCCCATGATTGGATAGCTTCGTATTGGCTTCGTAGGACCGTTCGATTGATGGAAGGGCCCGAAGTATTCAGAAGATATGGAGTATAGAATGGTCCTCCAAACAAACCGATCTCAGGTTCGTGTCCGATCTGTCCAATTTCTCATCTGCCAATTACAAGCGTCATGGATAATGAAGGTATTTAAAGCCCAAGATGTTATAATACATTCCATAGTAGTAAGCCTGTTATACTTTTGAAACATAGTAACCAACCCATGAAGCTTGTGGCATTCAGTCGAAGCCTACCTCCACCTCCCGAGAGCCATTTCGTACTGCCTCTTTAGCTTCGAAGCCTCGATCTGAAGCTTTCTTGTGACTTCCTTGCGTTCGGCGTATCTCTCCTGGGGCCAGGCCGGGTTGGACGCCCTCAACATATCCTTTGCATAGGTCTCCCTCTTCTTCGCCTTTGCAACCTCGTAGTCAGCGTCCGACCATTGCTTGAGCAGCCGCGTCCTGTCGACGGATTTGGGAGGCGTTTGGCGTGGTGTACTGGTAGACGCGCCTGCCGAAGGTGGGATGCGATAGCGGCCGGTGACACTGTGTGCATTGTCAACTCCCTTGTTGGCTTTAGTCGCCTTCTCGAGCCTCCGTCGCCAAGCCTCGCAGTCACGCTCCCGCCGCTTCGTAACATCTGCCACTTCTTGAACGCGCTCCAGGTTCCACTTGTAGTGTTCGGCGTTGTTCATCTTCCTTGCGTACTTCTCCCTTTCTCGAGCCAGCTTCACCTGACGTTGAGCTTTAGCGTGCTCACTGCGCAGAAAAGCGACATCCATTTCTTCGTCGTCGGTACGCTCTTCGTCGTCGCGTTCGTCGTCGGTACGTTCTTCGTCGTCGCGTTCGTCGTCGTCGGTACGTTCTTCGTCGCCGCGTTCGTCGTCGGTACGTTCTTCGTTGGTACGTTCTTCGTCGGTACGTTCTTCGTCGGTACGTTCTTCGTCGGTACGTTCTTCGTCGGTACGTTCTTCGTCGTCGTGTTCCTCGTCGCTGCGGTTCTTGCCGTTGCGTTCCTGGTCCACGCCATTGCGTTCCTCGTCGCTGGAGTCATCGTCCCAGCGTTTATCGTCCTCACCATTTTCGTGGGTTACATCAGCCGACCAGTGAGCATCTTCTGGGCTCTGAGGGCGTCCTTCGCCTTCCAAGCCATACCCGTATCCCTTCATCGCCTTGGCCTCTTTGTAGGCCAACCTCTTCAACTTCGCATCTTCCAGATACGCGTCCGTTCTGGCCATCACCGTTTTGCATCTTTCTTCGGGCCAATTGGGGTCCCCGGAATTGAACATCTTCACCGCATACCTCTCACGCTGGCGGGCCTTCCTCAACTCGATGTCGGCTTTGTCACGTTCGCGGAGGAGGTACCCGATGTCAGTGACATTCCTAATATTAGAAGGTCGTGATGGCTTATTACTGGAGGCTGAGAGCGATGTCCTGGCGATTAAGAAAGGGTTGGGAGTCGGTGGGGTGGCTGTCCTCGTGATTAGGAAAGGGTTGGGAGTCGGTGGGGCGATGATACCGAGTTGCGGGGATGCGATAGTAGCACGGTGGCGGACAGCAGGGCTCGGGCGAGGTGGATCCATCCTCGGCACGACATGCACAGAAGATTGTAACGCTCGAGCCGGTGGGCTGGTAAGCGGTGTGTAGCTTGATGCGCCGGATGTCCTGTTCGATCTGCCCTGAGCAGTGGCCGTCTGAGTAGCCTCGAGAGGCGGCAAATGCAAGTCTTCCGTGCGATAAGATGCTGCCTCCCTTCTGTGCCTTGACGCTACAGGCGTTGAGGGAACTCCAGATATGGGGAGAGTAACGGGGAGGGTGTACTTGGGGCCAGAATTCAAGTTGAGACCGAACGATGGAACTTTCCGGCCACCGAAGTGAACTTCGTGCGGTTCGTGGACATCATTCAACCTGCTACTGTGCCGCGGTTGGGATCTAGGAGTAGTTGAGGCGCTTGGGTGCCCTGTAGTGCCACCGATGCAATTAGCAGGGTTGAAGCCTGAAGGGTAAAGTTAGACCACTTACCGTGACCATGATAGCTCATGGATAAGTATCTTCAGCGTTCTCAAGTGAGATGGGCGAGGAGAGATGATTGCTTGGGGAAATGTTCAGTGAGAAGGACTCGTAAAAGCGGTACCGTGGGGGGGACCAGTAGAATGGTGTGACGCCTTTATATGCAAAGTAGCCACTATCATCTTGGACCAACTAGCCACTGCTGTCCTTCGGGATGTTCTTGTCATAAAGGAAGCGGGCTTGCGACCGGCAGGTACCTGGTGGTGGTGGTGGGGATTCTGGTCCATTTCTGAACGACGGCCCCCGCGGCCGTGCCGACCGCGAACCTGAGTCGGAAATATCCGAAAGTCGGCATCCACGCGGCTTGCACTAAATTTCCACGGTCGGTCGGGGCCCACTCCTGCTCTCGCCCCTTGAGTACATTGGACGTCTAACGATATAAACCATTATACCTCTCGCTCTATGTGCCCGATGAAAGCTACAATCGCACCGGACTCTGGTGACGGTAAGATCCCATTCCATATTCGCGATCATGGCGGGTCTAGACGTGCGTTTACTCCAAAGTTGAATAGAAAGTGACGCTATGGAGATGGACAAAGACAGGTTTGAGGCCGAGTTTGCTGCTCGTATCTCGAAACGAGCGCAATCGAAGCCCAATCGACGCCGATACATCTCTTGCAACGCTTTAGTCAAACCCAACTCTGTTTCGAAGGAATTAGATGCGTGTCGACGCACATACCCTGAACAGTCGACGTCGGACGACGACGAACGTCTCATGCAGTACAAGCCCCCCGCGCGTACCCCCTCCAGACCCGCCCCCACCTTAACTTCCCCCAAGCCCGCACCGCCCTCACCGGCCCCGTCGCCCGCATCCATCCCACCACCAGACGACCTCCCCCACGAATATCAGCAGCTCCACCGACTCCAGACAGACACCGAGGCACGGCTCGAGCTCACCACGGCGCTCCTGCGCACGCGCACGGAGGAGCTGAGCGTAGCGCAGGCGTTCATGGTCACTGCGGACCGGGTGAGCGTCGCGGAGGTCGTGCGCGCCGTGGAGGAGGTGAATGATTTGGTGTTCCAATGTGCAGTGGATTTGTCGGATGCGGTTTTGGATGCGCGGGCGACGAGGAAGGCGAAGGGGATTCATGGTGTTAGTGTGGAGGGGAAGGGTAAAGGGTGCTCGGCATCAATGGAGGGTATTTCTGGGGATTGGGGAGCGGAGGTTGTGAGGAGGCTTGAAAGGGATGTTTTGGGTGTGGATGAGGGGGAGGGGAGCACGGTGTTGTTTGAGGCGATGGTGCAGAATGTGTTGATTGAGGCGTGTGCGGGTGTTACGAAGACCTTGTGCTTTGCCGATAGCAAGGTGGATCAGTATTTGAAGGAGGTGTGGGAGAGGATTAAGAGGTCGCGTAAGTCAAGTGATCCATCGCCTCCCCACTCCATATTTACCATATATTTTGCCTGTGACAGACGAACCCTGTATCGCGAAGAACTGGCTAGCAATGACGGCGAGCCGCGCTTCGGAGTCTACTCCTACCGACCGCGCTACCGAAGTTGTCACCAGGCGCTTGTGGAACCTCGTGCTTGTGGCAGGCTGGCAAGAGTCGGCCTCCTGGAATGAGGCGCCTATCATCGCAGACAGGGTGAAGACGCTCATGTCCAAGTCTCTGGGAATACGCGAGATGTTGATGCAGGGCGTGCTGAGTGCAGAGGTCGAAGTCTACTTCCCGCGCAAGGAATGTTGGTTCGACGAGACTTGTATGACCGATACGCATGCGCTTGGTGGTGTGGGTTCCCCAAGGACGGGGGAGAAGGCGAAGGCGAAGGAGGTTAGGGAGATGGGTGGGACGGAGATGCATATGTTAAAGAGGGCTGTGTGTGCGACGGCGCTGGGTGTTGCGTGCTTCAAACCCAAGGCTAAGGCCGAGGGAGCGGGGGAGAAGGGGGCGAAGGCTGAGCTGGCGTTAAAGCCGAAGGTTTTACTGCATTCGACTTTGGAGGAATGGGATGCTTGAGGGTGCGCACGAACGCTGGCGCCGGAGTTGGGCGTCGCTCGCGGTAGGCGTCCCAATGATTGAACGAGATTCAAGGAATAGGGCATGATCGATCCCAGTGAGAATCGGAATCTCCTGGGGACATCCCAGAGTATCTTATTTCACAAAACTCGAGTGCCACTACTCCCGTAGTATCCTGGAAGCACCTTATTGAAGATCGGTTGTATTGTCCTCCAATAAATACCTACAACTCGCATAATATAATGATGGATTTTTGCCTCCAGTTTGCCTCCAGTATGTCAAAACCTCCTCGTAGATTGTGCGACCGTCTGTAGACTTCTCTATGCGCTCAATATGCGCTACATTTACTGGGGTTCTCGCTTTCGCGTTTTCGATGTCCGAAATACGGTAAATACGCGGGCGGGGACTTGCATGGACGTGTCAAGTTCCCCCACGCCTTTCTTCTCCTTCCACCGCCACCACCACTGCTCGATCTCGAGTCCAGCTCTCCTGTGCAACCTCGCTGTGCCGCAACATCCCCGCCGTTGCTCGCCGAATTACTGTTGCACATCTCTGAAGCCGAATGGCGGTTGTTGGCCTGTGGCAGGTTGAAACCAGTTACCGAGGTGATGATGGTGGTAAGTCCGGAACAGATCTCTCGTCGTTCACGTCCTTAACTTTCATTGGACATTCTAGTAGTCGTTTTGGCGTATCCTACCAGGTGAAGAGAATCGCCTTAACTCGCTTTGGGCTGCTCGGACTTTGCTGCAGCCCTTCAGTACTTCTTCCTGTTCAGCGTGATTTGACCACCCCGCCATTAACGCCTGCCTCCCTGCACTAAAAGTCCCCTTCCCGCTGTGTTCCAGCTCGCCCTGAACACGCTACCATCGACATTCACTCTCGGTCTCGCTTCGCTCCATGCCGTACGGTGAGTTTGGTTACTGGTGCCGTTTATTTGGGACCTATGCTGACTTTCGCTCACCGGCTCTCGAACGTGTCGCTATCCTGAGTGTTCGCTCTCTGCCTTGTTCGCTGGGAGAGGAAAGGGGAGGAGAACGGGGTTCCAGGAGTGCAGAAGTAGGAGGACCAGGGAGGGCGAGGAGGGCACCAGGATGGGTTTCGGTTTGCATTCAATTTGCAGTACATTCCCTACAGCTGTTTCTATGCATATGGTTGAAATTTCAATTTGAGAGGCAAAAAAGTGCCACTTTTTCCTCCCAGAGTACCCTGGTGTCAACGTATTGTATGTGTACTAAAAGATACTCTGGGATACTCTGAGGAGACTCCATTTCTGACTGGATGCATGATCTTTCGATTGCCTAGGGCATAATGTTAAGTTATATACCCGTTACATTGTATATTTATTGTATGTATGTAATTCGAACATTCAGATTTCAGGCAGATTGAAAAGTGAGACATGAGAAAAGGGCTCGTTGGCTCGTTAAGCGCCCGAAGGCCTAAGTAGAGGGTGGCCTGTGGACTGTCTTGTTGGCAAGCAAAGCCTCCGAGTTGCCGTAACCACGGACCGGTGGGGCCCTCCGGCCGGGACGGGATACACGGGTAGCCAGTGAAGCACGGACTCTTCACACTTCCGACTTCCTGTTACGACGGACACCTCTGAGGGGAAAGGCCCAGCTATCCGTTCCATTTCCTTCCAGAACGGCTTTCCGATTTCCCGAAACTCTGGAAACGTCCGTGGGTGCTCCCCGATGAACCTGCATCGGATCATGCTTTGTGGAAGAAGTAATGCTCTGCGGATAGGAAATATACTGTTTCATGGATGCAAAGCATTGGCCGAGCCGTCGGGTAGAAAGTATTTGGATAAAGATTTTCGCTTCTCCGGAAGCATGGTATCCTGATTCATGTACTATGTATACTCTTTGAAATGTCGATCACCAGCCGTTCCCACACAAGGCCAGGTGCGACAACAGCCAGGATCTCCTCCACTCCTTCAAAGTCCTCGCTCACACCTTTGTAAACCCACTCCAATTGTGTCTTCGCATTCTCGCTCATACACAGGCAACTGAGCTGCCTTTTCATGAGGGTAAGCTCCTTGTGCACCGATTCTCTGACTCTTCAAACAGGAGGTCCACTGAATCCTCGTAGCTGTGTTCCCTGTGCCAGAGCCTCGCTGGCCTTTCGAGCTGAGCACCTTTCCAAGGCATCTGTCCGCAAGGAGCTCTTTGATATGTGCCTCGTTCTTTTGCACTTGGTAAATACTAGTCTGTATCCAACACTCAGAGCGAATGCGGAAGAGGAATGTACAGGAATGTAGTGACATACGATTCCACATCGGTAGGAACCACCTCCAAGATTCTTGGTTGCCTGACCATGTAGATCTCCAACTCCCGCACATCCCCCAAGCTGTTCTGGTCCCCAGTCTCCATCATTCTTAATACAGTGTCCAGAGCGGAAGGTGCGATGGCATCTGACAACGGCGGTGGGATGAGCATTAGTATTATGGTGCCAGTCAGGAAACGCGGATAGAAGTTTCCGCCGTACGTCTATGTAAGTGGCAACTATATAAATATTGTTCCAGGAGAAGTGGGGGTTGGGCGAGAGTACTTTCTAATTGGTATATATCTTATGCCTGCCTACGGCTCACTCCTGACTCTATGATCATTGCATATTCATATTGCATACCATTCGTCCTTATGGTGTGCCAGGAACCTTGAGCAGCTGTTGCGCCCTCCTCCCGGCAGCTTTCGAAGTCGTTAGGGTCCATCTATCTTGGACATAAGGGATGGCGGTGGGGTTCTTGCGTCCTAAGTCCGTGGATATCAGGAGACAACCGACCATTGATACCCACTTGCTAATAGCCGAGGAAGCATGGCGATTCAAGGGATTCCGAGGTGGTAAGCCTCATGGTCTCCATTGACACACCTGTAGGATTCCAACGGTCTTGGGACCGGATTCCCATGTTCATCCCTGCCCATTGAAACTGGAATTGCCGACATAGAGATCGTGGAGTTGGCCTATGATAGACCAGCCAATACTCAAGCCCTCCCCAGCTGTATTCGCAGTCTGGTAGAATCGGGCACACCTGCAGTCGCCCGCGGGGTGTGGGAAGCACGCCTCTGCCTTCTTTCCGCTCTCACTGCTTGACAGCCGCGTAGACGGTAGAATCCAGTTCAGACGAGACCTAAGGGTAATCGTATCAAGAAGCTCGACGGTCTGCCGCCCAACTTGAAGTTGGCAAGGCGGTCCTCCCACCTAGAGTGGAGACGCCCCTCAGCCTGGCTCCTATCGCCCTGTCCTTTCGCCATCGTCGCTTTTGCAATCTCCCCCTTCCATATCCCAGAATAGGCAGCAAAACCATTGATCCTGAATTCACAACTCTGGCCTCCTCACATCGATTCGACCTCGCTCTCCTTCAATGAAACAACCAGTGAGTCAAAACATTTTCTCAGAATGGTCCCTAGGATGCTTATAGACAACTAGAGCAAGGGCTCGTCGGATGGTGCCGCCAGTAATGCAGAAGCTTCGCCGCGCGCGATACGAGCCTTACGACGTGGAGAAGCTCAATCCGGGTCTCCGATGTCTATGCGGATTGCGCAGCCTAGCACTGCGCAGTTTCCAAATGAAGGTTCCCGCAGGCCACGCCGTCCACCATTGTCCCCGCTTAAACTCAGAGTCCCGTCCACCCCGGGCCCTGTTCCGTCACCGGCAAGCCCCCTTCCCTCAGGCCAGGACGGAGACGATTCATGGTTTGGCTCCCCTCACCTTGCCCGCCATTCAGTTCCGCATCCGCTTACGGATGGCAGCTCCGGGAGCTCTGACCCCGAGCTCGATTCCGTTTCATCCGAGGACGAGGTGGAAGTAGATGAAGAGAGTGAGGAGGACAATATCAACCACTGCCCAAAGAGCCAAAAAAAGGGACGCATCTCCAAGAAGGACATGGGGGAGCTGACAGATGCATTCAAAATCGTTGATGGAGCACTGTTGGCAGTCTCCGAGAAGACAGGGAGATCCTTCAAAAATGTTGTTTCATTGTGGAAGGAAACACACAACATCTCACGTACCTCTCATGGTCCCTGGAACCAGTATCAGCGATATTTCACCCGTAACGCCGATGGAGAGCGTAAGTTCCTGAAAATCAAGAACCCAGATGCGTCCTGTGAGCATGCCTCCCTTTGCGATTCTCCCTTGCGGTTGAATTTCTAATCATCGTTTCTCCATACTCATCAGGCGAAGAATGCTTCCAAGCCTTGAAGAAACGTTACCCCAAGAAGTGGAAGGCCATCGTCGATCAGTACGACAAAATAATTACCGAAAAGGTGGGAGAAGGAACCCTTCTCACCCGCCGCTGGCCTTGAGCCCAGCCCGGCCCTACTGCCAAATCGAGTAAGGCCTGGCTCGGCTTGGCCTGTAAGGGCCTGGCTACGCCCGGCTCGCGGCTTTGAGCCCGAGCCTGTAAGGCACTACGCTCAGCCTTCCGGAAGTATCGCAGCTCTGTCGAAAAAGGCGGTCATGCAGCTCATATACAAAATAACTTTCAAACGGTATCCCTTGTTGTGGGCGGTTCCGTAAATACTGACAACATCCTGGGGTTCGCATATGAATCAGAAGGAGCAAAGGGTGTAAGCATTCTACTGCATGTTGTCCCGCTTCCACGACTTAGTATTTCTCTGTCTTCCAGTTCATCAGCAAGCTTCCGATCGACGGAGATATTCTCATTTCTCTTTTAAGAACCTATGTATAGTAAGCCTTCATCAATTTCGTTTCAAATGGATATGGTCCAGCTCCCAGAGCCTTCGAGTCTCCACCCAATGGGTATTTCACAAGCTTCCCCAGAATGCCATATCAACCCACGGTGCCCTCTTCTTGACCGGGTCGTCTCCCTGCTCACCTGTCCTACTGACTTCCCTTTCCGCATCCGATCCGATACCCACTCTCCTTCTGCACGTTCAGTCCGCACGCCGACCAATCCTTCCGACGCGGAATGATCCCGGGTTTCCGTTCTCTCCTCTCCACCGTATCTTTCTTGTTCCGACCCGTCTCGACGTCCGCTGACATCCCTTTCCGCTTGTGATCCAATATACGCACCCTGATCCATCCTACGACCGTGTCCTTGATGTCCGACGCGGAATTAACCCCGAGCTTCCTTCTCTCTACTGTATCCTTCTTGTTCTGACCCGTTTCGTTGTCCGCCTCGGAACAGGGGGGTCCATTTCTTCTGGCTCCGCATATCAGGGCAATCCTTGCCCTCCAGTACCTTCATCGATTTGAGAGCTTCTGCAGAATCGGATGATCCATTGGTCTCATCAGACCTCCATTGTTTCCTCGTTTCATGAGAAACCTTACTGCGAGTATTGAAGGCTTCTTGTTCTACTCCTCTTGGTGCCCCCTCCATCTTCCAATTCGCTCCGTGCTACCCATCCCATTAACCCCTGTACTCTTGTCCTGTTCCCCCTTATCTCCTTTCCTGTCCCACTCCTCCAGCCACCATTTTCCTGAGAGAAAACCAAAGGGTCCCATAGTACCGCCTGGAGAACAGCAATTATAGATGTGGCTGCACATTTTGGAACCAATTCTTCCTACCTCAATAAAACGTTGTCTTGTTGGTGTTCAACGCGCATCCAAAATTCTATACTCAGTACAAACATATGACTCTTGATAGTTCAACCGCCTGCTGCCATTTCCGGCCATTGTAATTTTGGTCTCCGCCCGGAGACCAGTTTTCTTACCGATTCTCCGGACTCCGACCAGATCACCACCCGGGCGCCCGGGAAAACCCATCCTGTCGCACGACGCGAGTTCCTATCCGCATTACGGAACGGAACCTTAATCAAGTTGGGTTTCCATCTCCTGCAGGCCTATTCCGCCATACTAATGATCCGCCATCCCAAATTTTTTTGTCCTCCTCCCATGCTCCTTGCCTTGCGCTACCGTCCCTCTGTCATCCAACCCCATGGCACAACTGCCAGGTTTCAACCGACCAAAAGCGATTCAATATAAGCACTGACTAATCAAGGTGTAGGTAAACCCAAGAGAGCGCCTGGCAAAAGCTCCAAAGCACTGGTCTATGAGAAAACTGCACTACCCTCCTCCCTGCCAAACAGCCGAACCTGCGTTGACACTACACTCTGAATCACAAAGCGGTAGGGTCTCTCCAAACCGCCGTGGAACAGGAGAACTCACGCCATATGGCCATAGTTGATTCCTTTGCGGGAGGAGGAGCAGGCAGTGGCCTGGGTGATCTTGATGACGCGACATCCCCTTTGGAAACAGATCATTTGCCTTTCCCTTTTCGTACTTTGGTGAAACTGCCCAACACTGCAAAACACCTTCCAGGCCAGGCTCCCCACCAGCCGCTCTTCTCGCAGCGATGCAATCCGATGGTCGTGGTACTAGGAGGAATGTTTGGTTAATGATCAATGATGTGGTACAAACAGAATGAATGGGCTCTGCAGCTCGATAGAGCGGCTGGTGACACTGTGAGGCCCGACATCATCGGATAAATGATTGGCCCTAAGCTAGGTGCTCTGGGCCTCAAATGGGTCGCGGCTCCCCTCGGCATTGCATTCCTGCTGGTTTGCAAGGCCACTGGAATGGTCCCAGATATGGTCTTTTTAACAGTATATTTGAGACATAAACTTCTAGTATGCTCAGCTGAGCCTCATGGGCGGTATTTTGACGAGATGTTAGACTTTCTGGAGCACATTATGTCTACCCATCTTGGACCCAGAAGCCGGAGATTGAATTGTTTCTGGAGGTGCCCAAAGTTTTCTTTTTTAATGTGCTAGACTGCAGGGAATAGCCAAAATAAACCTTGCATAGGTTTCTATCTCTCTAAGCTTATGCATGAGCAATGTGGGATGTCTACCTATGGACGATATGGAATACCTTGCACAAGGCGAAGATGAAGTTGCCGAGGGGAGCCGCGACCCATTTGAGGCCCAGAGCACCTAGCTTAGGGCCAATCATTTATCCGATGATGTCGGGCCTCACAGTGTCACCAGCCGCTCTATCGAGCTGCAGAGCCCATTCATTCTGTTTGTACCACATCATTGATCATTAACCAAACATTCCTCCTACTAGTACCACGACCGTCGGATTGCATCGCTGCGAGAAGAGCGGCTGGTGGGGAGCCTGCTTCCAGGCCATTTCTCACTTACAAAAAAAAGGCCCCACAGGATTTCACGTGACTGCAGACTACGGTGCCTAGGGTGGGAATTCCCTTCAGGCGGGCGACCTTGCCGGTCGACGGCATTCGCGATTTTGATGGCAGCTGTTGCCATCTGGGCTACTGCCCATGATGGGAAACATGGCTCCTGCGCAGTGCGCAAGGGCCATACCAGAAAATTGTCAAAATATAGTATCATCAGTCCTGCCTAAGGTGTAAGACAAGGTATCCAACGTCCAGTTCTGGGGTCTGTTATGGTGTTCCATGTCGCTTCCTCTTGCTCTCCTATTCTTCGGTGCATTACTTGCTCCTGAGTCCCAATGTACTTCTGATCTATCTTCTTACTACGTTCCTATGTGTCATTCAGTAAATGTTTCTAATAAGATCTGGCATATGAAACTCGATATAAAAATAGGGTAGGTTGTTCCTGGAGAGTCCGTCTGTTTCAAGAAGTCGTAGCAGTCTGTGCGATCGGAACAGTAGGCAAAGACGAGGAACTCGATGGAGGGAGGGCCTCGCAAACCCTAATGTCCGCAGCTGCCTCCACCGCATTCTGCTCTGCGTTATCCCGGCCGTAAGGAGAGGTTGAGTGCGAACCCTTTGAACGAAACCACCAGGTGAGGTCGCGGTGCACCCATTTCAGTATCGCATGCTTCAGAGAAACAATTAACCAATACTAACACATATTAGAGGGGCGTAATCCTCTTCTTAATCGCATTTAAGCTGAGTATGCTTCGGTGCAGGGCGCTTATATGCCTGAACCGTGCTGAAAGGTATGAATCCAACCTGAATCGCACTCCTCGGTGCTTAGAACAGCATTAATACGGCTTCAAAAAGCTGTATAACAAGTTTTGAATACTACTGTACTCATATAGAAGGGCGAACAATGGTTTATCGAGATGTATACTACGACTTTGCCCAACGCGTCGCGTCGCGTCGTGCTGTCGGAGCTTCAAACCATAAAGGTACCGGGTGACTAAGGATTACCGGATTTAGGGGGTGGCAAGATCCGCCGATCTGCCACCTCTTGATATGGACGCTCTACCACTTCGTGCGTTCACACTTTGGTAGGACGCATAGTTAGGATACCTCAATGAGTATGGCATGATTGGGCGCAGCTTCGATGAGAAGCCATCTCGGATACATCCTACGGAACCGATCTCACCTTCTTGAGGTCTCGCCAGCGTTGCTCCATCTCCAGGTGCAGCGAGCTGTGTTATCATGCCCTGGCCTGTGTCTTCAGCTCAATAAAACGCGCTCTTGCGAAGTGTCCCTCGCCTTGAATGAACCGAGCTCAGCATGCATGTTTGAATCCAAAGCGGAACCATCAGCAGCACGGTCGCCGATTCAGAGCTACCCCTGAAAGGGCTGATACGGAAGGATCAGGTGCCTGAAAGTGTGACACAGTCAGTTTACGAACCGCGTTCATCTATTGGGGTCGGCCAACAGCGCTTGAGGCAGACGAGAAATCCAAACACTTGAGCAAGGGGAAATCTTTTCAGTGAGTACCAATCCGCTTTCGCCTGGACCTTGTTTGGTATTTCCATTGACATGAGATTTCTAGTAACGTTTATTCGAGCTGCCAGTGGAGAACTTCATCAGTCGCCAAGCTGGGTAAGCTTGGGCGCACCTCCCCGAAAGACCAATTCGTGGCAGCGGCCGCGGCGTCAAGCTTCAAGGTCGAGAGTGAACCCAAAGCTGTGGTACCCATACACCGCACTGGTCGGTTTGACAGCGCAATCGGGAAAGGCAGCTCTTAAGTATCGCCAACTCAATTCGAGAACCCCCAAGCACATGAGCAAAAATACGGCAGTACCGATCCCTGAGCTGTCATCATCAACTCTTTCTCCCAGGTATGAGCTGAGAAGCGACTGACCAACATTCTGGGCGGACCTGCGGGTGTGCCTGCCAGCGTCCGACGACGGCAGTCAAAAAGCTGATGGAAGGAGACTTCAAGTTGTTGTCTGCGATATTCTTCACAGGAGGCAGAATACGCTCAGACTAACGGGTCTGGAATCACTTTGTGCTGCTCCTGGTTTAGGCCGCTTTTAATAATCATTGGAGAGTGTGACATCATGATGAGCTACAGGGAGTTAGCAATTGGCGTTGAATATAGTGTCAAGAAAACAGGAGACTGCACTGCAAATATGACGCGGAGGCTCTCTGGCGAGCGGTGGTTTGCTCAAATTTGGAATGGCCGATCAATGGATATAAAGATGAAAGTAACTGTTGTTCAACGCCCTACCTCACATAACAGTCAGATCAAATACTCAGTACAGTCGTTTGTCTCATTTGGTCCAGGGTGTCGCTAAAGCCTGGTGACAACGATGTAGGCATCTGTTCGATAGAATGTCAACCAATAAGCGCTTCCTTGTCCATGGCGTATGCTCATACATCTGGAATGCCTCGAATAGCGTAATAAAGGGAATCGGATTCTACTTCAGATTGCCGCGCATTTTCGAATGGAGATGGTCGTCGAATTGGGGAAAGAGCCACGATTCGCTCCGATCTAGCTAGGCAATATCAAACAACGAGTTCGAGGCCAAATGGAACACACACTTGAGAAACCAAACATCTTCTTTCGAGAAGCATTCCCATACTTCTTTTCCATACGCATTCTTCGTTGAAGGAGCAACATCATTCGCTATACCTCGGGGCTCAGAATAAACTTGAGACGCACCTCTAGGAGCGTCCTTGGCATCAAGACCGATGGACTCAACCAGTTCGTGGAAGCCCTTGATCAGCGCTTCGTGAACCCTAGAAAGTCTCTCCGGATCCGTCCGGTTCACTGCCTGGAAGACGAGTTTCAAGGCGACTTCTAAAAGGCCAGTTGCTGAAGGTTGGTAGAGTCAGCTTTCGGTACCTCATTCCATCTGAGGGTAGAGAGAGAGAAAGCTCGTATGCGATTCGGAGCCGCGCTTTGATTTTGCAACACACTCTGCTGGAGTCGGTTGACAAAAATTCGGAACCGAAAGGCGCTCAATTCTCACTGTCGCGTCCTCCACAAACAGTCGACAGAAGGTCCGCAGGGGTCAGGCAAGGAGGAGTCTAAAAGGGTTTGTATCAAAAGCCATTCCCAAGGGTCGCAAGTAGGTGTCGAATGAGTTCCTGGGGGATAACTTTGTTCAGCATTGGTATGAGGGACAAATGTCGACTTACCTTTCTAAAAAGTACCCCGTTTGTTGGACAAGCTTGATGATGCCCAACGAACTGGAAACAAGCCTTTCTCCAAAGGTCGTATCACCCTCTGGAGCCGCGTAGCGCATAGCGTACGCGAGGAAGGAGAGCATCTAGACCGGTTAAGACTTTTGAGGACATGAGAGATATAGAACAGACCCACCCTTACTTGTGCCTGAATCAGAGCGCTTACAGGCTTTGAGGTGTGCACATGACCTTCCAGGCGCGCTCTTCTCTTCCCTCAGTAAAAGTGTTTTTTGGTGAAGTCTGCATTCTGAGGAGGGAAGAATTGGTAAGTGCGAGCGAACCAGGTGAACCTTCGAGGCTTACCTATCGCAGGGCGGCCGGTGCGTCCCATTTCCAGATCGAATATAGGAACCATGTAAGTGCATCGAACGTGATTCGGCACTGTTGCCAGCACATGGTGAGACATACGACAGTGCGGCCTCGTAGCTCACACATCCAGTGGCTGAAGGGGCACATGTGAAGATACTTTGGCGGATATGTGATATCGGGGAACGCAAGGGTCGGTTGCGTGCGGACGTGGTTCACGCAAGTCGAATGGATGCCTGTCGACGGTACACTCGAGCTGTAGTGCTGCGATTTCGGTCTCTCGGGAGTCCTGAGATCCGTCGAAGGATTCGGCTCTGGCGGTGAAGGTACACTGCGGCGGCGAGGGAAACGCGTGAGAGGGCCGGTCAGTAAATCCTGGGTCGAAGCTGGGTGCATACAGACACAGGGCGAGTAGATAGAGAACCCAGGACTCACCTATGCTCACATACCACGCAGAGCCTCTCCTCCGACCTTTCTGCGACGAGCGAGGGCAGCTTGGGAGTCGAGTTTCAGTTCCACGTTCTTCTATTCACAATATGCGGTGCTCACCTTGGGGTATAGAATCTCATGCATATGCGGGAGTAGCAGCGATCGGGTCTGGATCTCGTTGAGTAGTCACAAACGAGCTCGCGCACAGAGTCGGCTTGATGCAGGAGTCGATGCCGCAGAAGTGAGGGTATTCATGGTGCTGGGACCCCGTCGAGTAGGGACGAAGAAGAAGTGCGCGCGGAGGGGTGAGAAAGGCCAGAACAGTGGCCCACTCAACAGGGCCGCACCCAGCTCCTATGTTTGTCGAGTATCAGGCGCGCTGGGAGTTCTGGTCGGGCCTGGACGGACAGAAACGAGATGTCGAGGCGCTCTGCACCTGGAGAAGGAGGAATGATGCGATTAGAGACGATTTAGACTGAAAGTGTTGTTCGAGAGACGTACCTGAGTAAGCGTAGCGACGTAGGTGTAGATTCTGGCCGACTTGCTCAGTTCAAATGGACAATTACTGGAGATCGGAGTAGACACAAACCGTCGGATGTCAGATTTGGGACATTCCGTCGGAGGCAAAAATCCTGGGAACATGTGGACATATTCGGTAGATCCGACGATTCAGACGCTGGTCCGACAGAAAGCCGACTGATAAGCGCCCTATTCCAGGCCATTGGCAGTTGCGTGCCCCTGCTGAGCCCTGCTGCGACGGACGCCAATACAAATAAAATACAATTCTCGAGGAAAGGTAGACAGTGTGGACTAAATCGAAGAATGGAAGAACAACCAATACAAGACCGTGCGTGCGGGACAAGACGACGTAGAGGTGGAAGGGATGGATGAACACCAGGACAAGGGCGAAGGGGAGCGCAAGGGCAGGATCACTGGCACATTTTCTTCAGTGTAAGCCCTGGGTTGGGATAGGGGGAGGGACTGACCTAGATGCGGACCTGGATTGGTACATCTTGCTGATGCTCCGTGTCGGAGGCCAGAATACGCGTGCATTCGCTTCAGTGTGAGTGCAGGAATTATCTACATCTTCACTGAAAGGCGGGGTCTGTGTATCTTTTTCCTGCTCCTCTCGTGCACCAGCACCACGATCCCGAGGTGGCCGGTGCTGCGGACGAAACTAAGGTCCGTGTTCTTTCTCCTCCACGGCGCTGTTACTGATATTAGTGTTGACGCCTTTCGAGAAGCATCAGCAAGGAGGACGAGTTTACGCGAGACTCGAAGAATCCGAGCTCTCGAAAGCGTGTTATGCGAGCAACACGATTCAGGGAAATCGCGCTATGCTGAGCTTGATGCTGGCGTTCTCATCGCGAATTCGAATTCGGGACGCAGTCGGAGCATGGCGCTAACCGGGTATCCATTTTCTCGGCAGTATTCATGCGCTGACCGATATTTACACCTGATGACAACAATTATGGTGACTGTAGGCATATGCTTCACAAAGGGAGGACTCACTCGATCGAGATGTAATGTGAGGGGAAGAATGCGAACTCTCGCAGAGAGCAGCAAGCCAGTTCGCCTCGTCATCAACCGTGGGGTCTTCCTGGAAGGGCGGGTCTGGTGTACCCAGTACCTATTGTTCGCAACAAGGTTGACGATGCGGGCAATCAGAGTGGAAGTGTTTGGGCTGATATATGGGAGCCAGAGCGATCGTCCCTCGGGAATGATGTTCGATCATTGACACCCAGGACGACCGTAGGCCTGTACCCCATAAATCCACTGCATTCTGGTTTTAGAATAACTCTAGAGGTATTCTAAACATATAACCCCTCTTCTTCAATGCAAGCCGGTAGGGGTTACCAGTACCTCAGTGATGTGCTGGCAATGTGCCAGCCTTGCGGAATGCGCAGATATCCGTAAATACTCTTAAATTTGGTATCATTCGATTCGTATCTCAACTAGGCTGACAACGGTATCAGTATCGTCTGGTTTGGTGAAGAAATGCCTAAGTTATGGGGTCAACAGGATCTGAGGTCGAACTCGCCGGCAACGACTGGAGCCCGCCTTGCGCTCTCGCTTCTGTCATACCGTCTATAAATCCACCTCTTCTATGTCGCTCTTCGCCCACTCCGAGTCGTGCCTGCCGACTCAAAAAAATACAGGCAAGGCGAAGCGTCCCCCATGCTGCCATGTTCACGTACTACCTGTTCTCTCAATTGGCTCTGACTCGGAACTGCGCTTGCTGTGGGCTCTCTTTTGTCGTCTTTATTCACCACTGTCCAAATTGTCCAAATGACCTATTCTCGTTTATACGCATAACCAGTTGGTGCTCGTGAGCCCGATTTGATTTACCACCCCCGCAGCTATCCCACGGATCCGCTACCTGAAAGGCCGAAGCTCGTTCAAGTTGGAACGGATCCGCAGCGTGATAAGCGCCCTGAATTATCCGGGTGAGTACGGCCCGTTTGTGGGTCCGGGGCGCCGGTTGATTAACGCAGATTCGGAGGACGCATAGCGCTTTTTGACTTGGACGACCAGCTCAGGAAGACTCGTCTTGTGTGAATCGGAACACACTGACAATGTTCGGGGCATTGCTCACCCGTTGGGATGTCAACAACCTCATGGCACTTTCCTGCAGGCAGGAGAAACCCGTATCGATCCCGAGGTCCTTTGTTTCGTGTTCCACATAAGCATCACCACAGAGGGGCGTCCCTCTCTCTGCACCCCGACTCTGCTAGTTCTTTCTCAGTCATTCAGCTTCTATCCTTCTCGACCCTGCTACTCTCTCACTCGAAGCATCGGTTCAATCGTTGAACGCGTCTTTCAGGTGAGTAATCGAGTGCACCTCGGTTCACCTTCAATTTCATATACTCATACCCCCCAACCCCCTCTATGTCTACCTAGTCTCCTCATCTGAACGTTATTTTATTCATTGCCTCGCTTTCTCACTGCGTTGAAATTATGTCCGAGATCGCAGTGCTGAGGTGCGTACAATATCCTTTGAACTGGCTCACTCGTTCGCCAACACAGCTCTTTCATTTAGCGTGACTCTGAACAGGCGTGCGGGCGGAATTCACACACTACCCAATGAAATCGTCAATAATATATTCCTATCCGGATCCTTGACCCTTTCCACCAATCCCACGACGAGCACCTCCCCTGCGTTCACCCTCCTCCTCGTTTGTCGCCGCTGGAGGGCGCTGGCTATAGCTTTGCAACCCCTCTGGACGACCCTGGATCTCGACCGCTGCTATTTGGAGCAAAGATGGGGCCAAGCGACCGCGGAAATTCTCCTCTGGAAGTTCGCCCAGCTGTGTCTCTCCAGGACTGCGACACGCCCCCTCCATTTTACCTTTTGTTGTGGCTCTATTGGCGCCCCCATGCAGAAGCTCGCAGAGTTGGGCGCGACATCTGATCGTTGGGTCTCCTTGACCCTAGCTTCCAACACCTTGACCACTATTCTCAACGACAGGAAGAATTTCGCCGGATTCCCCGCCCTTCGACACCTGGACATGCACATGCTTTCCCGACCCCTTGGTCGCATCAGCGACTTCTCAGGACCCATCATCGATATCGACGACGATCCAGATTGGGCACCTTTTGACGGCGTCGCGTTGGATCTCCCTGCGTTGAAGTTACTTCGCGTCCAGCTTCGCATGTCGCTCAGTCATAGGAACGATGCTCAGGATGGTTTTCTTGGCCTCCCTCGGACAATCGGCACCAACATCACCCACCTGACGATCAGAAGCTGCGCCCATCTTGGGACACTTTCCAAGAGGATGTGCGCTGCGTTATCTGCCAGCATGCCCTTTTTAACCCACCTTCATCTCAATCTCTCGACTTCCACACCCCAGATTTCTAGCAGTCTGGCTTCGGCTCAACCATCGGCCCTCACCCTTCCCTTTGTGACCCACCTTGTTGTTGACGGCGGAAGAAAGCATCAGGAATCACACCACGATGACGTTTGGAGACATCTGGCCTTCCTGCGTCTCCCGGTGCTCGCACATCTTCGCATATCCCAGACAGCACCCGAGGATCGAGATCCCAGCACAAATCCCCACTTTGGGAACTTTCTCTCCAACTGTCACCAGATCCAAACCCTTACGACACACCAAGTCAGTCTGAAGCACACTACGGCACTCCTCGAAGCACTCAAGCCTAGGGCGCTCACGATCTCGGACGCCTTCGACCATGCCTCTTCCCGGGAGGTCCTTTGCAATATGCTGAAGGGAATGCTAAAGGGTGGCCAGTCCAACCCCGAGCTGGACCGCATCGCGGTCTACGATATCACCTCGTCAGGAGCGCAGCTCGCGGAGGACGTTGCGAAGTTGTTGGAGAGATTTGCGCGTCCACCCCTTCGAGAAAAGGTCGGCGATACGGACATTCCGTCGAAATCCATTGCCGTGCACTCTCGAGTCTCACCTTCGAGAACCTTTCAAACCCGCATCCGTGGTCAAGCTGGGTTGGTGGTTGCTGTTAAGCTTTGCTTCCATCTGCATCCGCCACGCTTTTTCTCGCAACAGCGATTAGCGACTGACTCGGAGGAATGGGAGGAATGGTGCTCGGACTCTGACTGCAAAAGCGGCGCCTACTAGAGTATGCTAGAATGTAAAATAGATAACTTCTTACTTGTGCGACGCTAATCTGTATTTCAACTGGCGGTGAATGTCCACTGCGGCGGCGAGGGAGGGGCCGGTCAGTCAACCCTGGGTCGAGGCTGGGTGAATACAGACACACGGCGTGTAGGTAGGTAAGGAGCCAGGACTCACCTACGCTCACATACCACACAGATCCTCTGGTCCGATCTTTCTGCGACGAGCGATGGCACGCAGCTTGTGAGTCGAGGTTCAGTTCCACGTACTGCTATTCACAAAATGCGGTGCTCACCTTGGGGTCTAGAATCTCCAGCCATCCGCGAGAGTAGCAGCGGTCGGGTCTGGATCGTTGAGTAGTCACAAACGAGCTCGCGCACAGAGTTGGCTCAATGCAGGAGCCCATGCTGCAGACGGGACGGTATTCATGGTGATGGGATCCCGTCGAGTAGGGGCGAAGAAGTGCAAGGCGCGGAGGGGTGGAGAAAGTCCAGCATCGGTTGTCAGGGCATGATTAAGATATACTGGGTACGACAACGTGAGAGGAGAATTGGACTCAGTTCTACCTCACCGACCTTTCGTCCTCCCTATTCGGCCGACAGTGGCCCACTCAACAGCACCGCGGCCTAAACGGTAGCTTAAAACACTGCTTCAGGGAAGTCATCCATTTCCCAGGATTATTATACCACTCCGCACTCAGTCCAGCAAATCGGACAGCGGCGTTCGCTGGCACTCGTTCCTGCAGGCTTGCCTCCATAAACACGATTCGGCCCAGCTTCAAACTTCACGCCCCAGCGCTCAAGTTACCACCCGCCGATAGGCGCCCATGAGCAGCCAACAGGCCCGCGTTTGGGCAACAAGATCCAAGCGGGACGCCCTGGCGATGGTAGAAGTTGTAAATCTCGGTATTCTAAATCTCGTATTACCCGTTATTGAGGAGTCTGGTTTCATAACTGGCAGTGTTTATAGCCTTTGCTAGCATCACTCTTCCATTGTCAGCTGACGATGCGATGCTGTGGCTTTGTTCAGGGTTGTCTCGGAGACTCGGACGAACTACACGACTTCACTCTTCAGTCAGACCCTACTTAGTACTTTTCGACACCTTACTGGGGATGTGGCATGAAGATGGACCATATCATCTGAGTCCTCATGAAGATGGACCTTATCATCTGAGTCCTCATGAAGATGGACCTTATATTATCATCTGAGTCCTTTGTCCACAGCGGCAATTTTCCCTTTCTTTCTTTCATCCATGCAAGAAAGGCGTTATTTAAAAAGCCTGTAAAATCCCTACTCGTATCCGCAGTTCCCCGGAACCTCTGTTCGCAATGTCGATTCAAAGCGATAATCCCCAACGTGTGTACACCTCGTCGATGCTCAAGATATTCGACATATACGTTACTAATCTTTGTCGTTTCTCTCCAGCCCTCATGAAACCCTCGAATAGGGTCGCGTATGGCCTGAGGACATCCCCTTCTCTTCATGACACCGGTCGTCCCGCATCCGGATCGCTCGCTGGCATCACCATAAATGGCAACGACCTCGCGCGCCTTCCTCCTCCACTGGTGCTACCCAAGCACGTACTGGAGCTCTATGAAGATCATCTGCGTGTCTGCGAGCTGTGTCACCTCCTCATCCAAAAGTGTGAAAGGAAAGAACCCAATCGCCCCAAATATTACATCGAGCACGTCGAAAGCTGTATAGCCTGCAGAGGGGCAGCCAAGGCCTGCAGGCTAGGGAACGACCACACTTCCGTGACGACACGCACTATCGTGAGCCCCAGTCTATCCATACATATGCAACAGCTTCGGGCATCTTCGATGGGGGGATCTGCAGTACCGGATGCTATTCAAAGCTTGGGGTTCGAATGGAGGTTTCGTCGCTTCATTCTTTTGTTCATCGCCTTCTCTCTCTGGCTTTTAGAGTATCGATGCCTTGCGCTAGTGATCATCGGCTGTGCCGTCATCTTCTAGCTAATTGGTCGTGTGGCTTTGAACTTACAACTTACATAGCAACGATAGTTTATACGCCAGTTCTACAATCTTCTCCTTGTTCCGTTGATCACAGCGAGTCTCGTATCGAATCCATGCTCGGCAATATTAACTGGGAGTAATAGAACCAGCACCAAAGGCTGCAACGAGTACATTATACAATAGAAATCGGCTTGCCTAACTTCCATCGGTGTTCGTTACAATAAGCTTTCTACCAGATAGTGGCCCAAACAGAAGCATGATAGCAGGGCACTCGACCAAGTATGTCAAGAGCCATGCAAGGCCAGACCACGGCACCCAGACGGCACCATACGACTTCCACCCTGATGAGCCAGGCATGGCGGCTTTCGAGCTCTAAATCGCGTACATCTCCCTCAGGAATCAGGCATGCATTCATTAGCGTTTGCATGCAGACCCTTCGACGTTCGATATGCTGGCGGAGCAAGAAGTCACAACCTCTCTCCCAGTAAGAGAGAAGTAAAGCTCTCCGCCAGTTCCGACTCTGAGAGAGTGGTGAGGATGACCATTCAGGCCTTGTGTTGCTCTTGGGTTCCGCAGACGCCATTCTATTCAAGATGTTATGTCAGGGCCGCCCAAAAAGTAGAGAGTATGCCACACACGCAATGGTTTCAATCAACTGGTGCTATGTAGCCCAGCGTAACCGTCTTGCAATTGACACTAGATCAGTGAAGGCGGTTCGAAGGGAAAGTGAAGGCCCTGCGCCGAACTCGAAGCCGAACGTAATCAACGGACCACGAAGCCTACCCAAATAAGACACCGTCACTCGGAATCCGCGGTTTGTGCACTTGCATTGACAAGGGATTTCACTACCTTTAGTCGATATTGGTGTTGCGAGCCCGACTTGTTCCCTATTTCGCCAATGCGTACAACTCTGGATTCTGAACGCTCATTGACATGACACTCTTAGGAATAGAGTCGTCATCATATCTGCACCACAGATCCTGTAGTACACGGAGAGAACTAACCTTTTAAATGTGCCAGGGCCAAAACGTTAACAATTTCGAACTCCCACCGACCTCATGGTTCAGGTCCCCCGAGTCCGGTGCCTCATCGTCCCCATTATGCAAAGGCCCCTCGCAGCACGGTCTGGCGGGGTAGCATAGCGGCACAAAGAGGCAATGTCCTGGTGAGGTTGCAGTCGCTTCACCGCATGGTGCTGATTTAAACCGAATCAGTGGGGGAAGGAGGTACTTAGATGCAGAGTAATATGATCAGATCAGGGCCAGTGGGCATCAACGGCATCATGATCCAAACACGAGCAAAGCGCCCAACAAGCGCCAGTCAACTGTCATACTTATGTAGGTCGTACAGACTCATACTCAAAGACAACAATCAAGGTATTGCACTCGCAGAGGAAGCGGAGGGGCGACCTCGAGTTAAGGGGGAGCTGATTGGCCAGAGTATTCGGGGAGTACTGCGGCATGTGTCGAAGACAACGGATCCAGGGTACTTGGCAAGTGGTTATATTGCAAGGTTGTAACGAACATGTCCACCTCTTGCCCACGATTGGCCAGAACGTTTCGAAATGGTTTCAATCGCGGTGTCCAGCCCGGAAGTTGGACATTTTCCATCTTCAACTGGCCTCAGAGCGATTAGGATAACGCGGAAGCCACGTAAAAAGTGCATGATAGAGTTGCCGACATTCTGTACCTCCGTCAGACCAGGTGCGAGACGAGAAGAAAAGATAACGGCGCACCGTTTATAACAGCCTTTAAGTTCTCTAACACATTCGATGCACCACCTATGGGCTTTGATTCTCGACAAAGGACCCTTCGATGGTCGTTTCTCGAGGAGCTGCCTCTGTCCTGACCCTCGCAGCTGCCCTAGCCTTCTCCAGAGCTGCGCTAGCCACGGGTTGGATGACACACAGGCTTCGCTTTGCTTTGCTATGAGACTTTGCAACGATTGTGTCGGTAAAGCGGAAATAACTTTGGCAAAGAAGATATGTGGAGACGGAAGCCAAGCAATGAGTTGGATAGGAGCGACGAGTAAACATGCACAATGCGTGCTTGCTAGCTGGTCGAATGATAGGTCCTCTTGATGTTGTGGATGAGGTCGGCCGCTGCCGAGTAGAGTCGAGTTTCAGTTCCACGTTCTGCTATTCACAATATGCGGTGCTCACCTTGGGGTATATAATCTCCTGCATATGCGGGAGTAGCAGCGGTCGGGCCCGGATTTCGTTGATTGGTCACAAACGAGCTCGCGCACAGAGTCGGCTTGATGCAGGAGCCGATGCCGCAGAAGTGAGGGTATTCATGGTGCTGGGACCCCGTCGAGTAGGGACGAAGAAGAAGTGCAAGGCGCGGAGGGGTGAGAAAGGCCAGAACAGTGACACACACAACAGGGCCGCACCCAGCTCCTATGTTTGTCGAGTATCAGGCGCTGGGTGGGTCTGGACGGACAGAAACGAGATGTCGAAGGAGGAATGATGCGATTAGAGACGATTTAGCCTGAAAGTGTCGTTCGAGACGTACCTGACAGCGACGTACGTGACATTATGTGTAGATTCTGGCCGACTTGCTCAGTTCAAATGGCCAATTCCTGGAGATGGAGTAGAGACAAACCGTCGGATGTCAGATTTGGGACATTCGTCGGAGGCAAAAATCCTGGGAACATGTGGACATATTCGGTAGATCCGACGATTCGGACGCTGGTGCTCGAATACATACCCATTGCACGGTTGCTTTTTGACTCGAACTTGGTGAGCATAACAGATATGCTCGCAGATTATGTCTTCCCTCGCTGATCTAAGGTAATGTGGAAGAGAGGAAGAAATGAGATATGAATGGGGCAGCAGGGATTAGAAGAGAGCCTCGATACTCCGTACGCGGATCGAGTTGGTAAATACACGGTACATGGGTATGCTACAGGAATAACCACATTTGTTTCTAGAGACCTTCTAACTGATAATACATATTTAAATCCTTTCCGAAACGCCTCCGTTCGAGACCCCATCTTCAATGGTGCTATCCCTCTTCCGATGACCGAGTGAACCCAGCCAATCCCCAACCACAAGCAGCGTGCTCCTCTTCCTCTTATGCATCGCGCGCGCCTCCGCACTATACGCAGGCAACGCTTCTGCCCCAGTCACAGTCATACTGCTCCCACTCCTCCTATGCTCCTTTTCCGTAGCCTGCTCGACTGATGCTGACAGCCGGTTCTTCGCCGATTGCACGGCTTTTGAAGTCTGTTTTGTGCCCCATTCCTTTAGCCCTCCGTGCAGCCTTCGCGGTACGCCTCCTTTTCGTATGCCGCAAATATCGCCCAGAGCAAGAAGGAGACAAAGAAGGAGATCATCCTGTATCAAAATCGTAAGTCATCCATCTAGCAGTAGCTCCAGTGTGAGAGGATACGTACGACCAGATTAACAGAGCAAATGGCAAGGCGTACATCAACGCCAATGACTCTAGGCCCCGTCTTGAGACTTCGGTGAGCGACAAATGTTAACTGTAGAGGATAAGACGTTAGTTGGAGTAATCAGGGAGTGGCGAGACCTCTACTGACGTTCATGGCCTCCCGATGCTGCCTTAAAAGCAGCAAACTAAACACAATCGTCCCCATGCTCGCCAAGATCGAAAAATAACTCGCTCTTTGCTCGTCCCGCCCACAGCCCCAGCATTATCCACGCTTTGAATAGTAAGGAACGACACATTGGCCGTCAAGACGACAGTGCCCTACGAGCTCAATTAATCTCGACGAATCCATCATGAAAGGACCGTGTACTCACATATAATGTGATGTCTCTCCACTCCTCCACCATCTTTTCAGCAGACTTCGCCAAAGAATGCTTGCTCACTATCTCCTCCACCGTCATCTCCCTCAATCTCCTCATATGCATCGTCGGGCTCCCGAACATCCCTATCGACAACAAGGTCATCATCCATAGGGACTTTTTGGCCATAGCCCGTACTGCAGGATCTGGCGAGGGGTCTGCGCCCACCGCCACTAGCTTCCGCTGCTATCAGTGTCACTGGAAGTGGATGATCCAAAGATAGTAGTCCACCATGGCCTGTGCTGCCCGAGTACGGAGGCCTCAACCCATTTTTGAAGCCGGTGGGGAGAGTAGTGGATAGATTATGTGAGGTTCAGCCGCGCTCCTCGTTCGCCATATAGATTAAGGAATCTTTCGTGATCTGTCAAATTGAAACCCCATAAGCTTGCAATCGCAGATGCAGCATGAGAGGCCCCTTGCAAAATTCGCTGAGTAATCGACCTAAAATCGATGCAGAATTTCGTTAGTTCCCATATAATTGACAGCGGCAACTGAAGAGACCCAATAGTTCACATATGACTCTCCTCTCCCCATGACTCATCCTCCTCTTCTCCCACTTCTTCCCCTCATACCGATGTACGATTCCCTGCATAACTTTCAGCTCGTCCAGGTCCCTCGGCTCCGTCGTCGAGGCCGCACTTGTCACCGCATCTAAGCGCCCATTCAACACGACCATCCAACATCACAAATTGCAGGAAGCTCAACTCACCTCCAATCCAATATCCCACAAAGTCATCGGCCTCCCCCAAGCCCTGTCACTAAGCTCATATAAATGCGGGAACAAGTCACTATGGTACCAATAATGGCTCCGCATCTGCAGACCGACAAGCCACTCCGTCTGCTCCACATGTACCTCCCCCAGCATGAATCCGAAATCGAAAGGGTCGAGTCAGAAGAGCGTCTGCGTCGGGTGCGAGACGAAGTAGTATCCGATACGCCCAGTGAGCCTGAATTCGAGGACCAGGACGACGGGCGCGATATCCTGAGGATACGTTTTCCGTTCTTCTGAACCACGTTTCTTGGTAGGTTTGAGAGGGCGGCGAAAGGCGATGTCGTTTCGTGTCATGTAGTCGAAGATTTGGCCCATGTAGTCCTGAGGGCGCCAAAGCAGGGATGAAACGCACGTTTTCGGGGGACTCGCAGTAGAAGTACCTCGTTCCTTCAGGGTGGACAAAGAGCTTCCATCCTTCAGGAGCTCGAGGGGCACGGAATGAGGTTTTGAGGGGTTCCATGATATGTGGTTGCGACGCCACGACAGGACTAGTTACAGGACAGATCGTCAACGTCGACTCTGACAGGACGCATAAGAAGACTCACTGAACATAACCCCTCCTATATCTCTCATACTCAATCCTCGTCGTCACGCCCACAAGATGTGGAATCTCCTTGCTCATCGCCAAATTCGCATACCGAGCAGACGCACGATCCATTTCCGCGACCTGTGGCTCATGCCCAAGGTAGGGGTCGTGGAACTGCGTGTAGAGCCCGCCCGACTCCGGTTCCTGTCCTTCTAACTCCCCCTCCTCAAGCGTCTCTTCTTGCTCCAGGACCTCATGCCCACACTTACACCGAGGGCCTTCACAGCCTGAGGGATAATATGACGTCGTCCGCGTTCTCCTCAATGTACGCACCCACCCCGACGCCCTCTCGGTATGCATATCATCTTCCTCCGCCATATCCCCTTCACCCTCGCCCTCATCCTCCTCATACACCCCCGCCTCAGTAGTCGGCCATGCCACCCCTTCGTGGTAAGTCCCCTCCTACTACCGGTACCGCTAGTTGTATGTGGCCGCTGGAAATCAGACTGCTGTAAAGCGGCGTTGACATCCTGCGCGACCGCAGACGCCCTGCGTATCGCAGCCTTCTTCATCTCCAGGCATGCAGTGTTCTTCCGCGCCCTCGTTCCATAGCCCTGGTTCACATTAACCCGTGCAGGAACTGCTGCTGGGCTCGAGAGCGTCGAAGTGTATCGACCGGGACGCGCTGTGGAGCTGGGGTTGAATGCAGTCGATTTGCTGCTGTGTGGCCGTCGAGGGGAGGTTGCACTTGAAGGTGACGGGAACGTGAATCCTGATGATAGCTCCGACTCTGCTGTGATCGCCCTGTTGACTTGCGGTGGGCTGGACTCCAGACCCGAATCGTTGTCGTCCATGTACTTGAGGAATGGGTTGTGCCGTCGTGGACCGCCGGGGGGAGCTGGGGCTAGGTGGAATAGTACATGGTTTGCGGGTGCATGAGGCGACGATGCCGTGTCCACCCTCGATTCGGATTCAGCCTCGTGCGAAAAGTCGACTGTGCTCGTTGGACTCTTGTTGATAATTGGGGTAGGGGAAGTAGAATGGAGGATAGGTCGGGGATCTTGTGGTTCGTTCGAGGCGAAAGCCGGTGGATAGGGCGGTTGCAGCTGGCAGTGGGTGAAGTACGCTGCGAGCTCCAAGTTGCGGGTCTGGTTTGCTGGCTCCTCTTCCGCGACACGACGCCTCTCGATCTCGATGGTACACCAAGGAGGTATTCACGGGCAGCTGTCACCTTTTCTCCCCACTGTCAAAGGTTTCATGGTTAGACGATATTTCCCAAAGACTTCTCGTAGCATGCGCACCCGTCTGGCTTCATCGTCAGAGGTGAGGACCACGAGCAACAAGGCCTCGAGCACCGAGCGGAAGTGGTCTGGGCGTCCGCGAGCTTGTTTCCTGACACGCTGCAATAACCCTCCAGGAGCTCAGCGCGCACTGACTGCAACGACCGCACAGCGATCGGCAAAACTTTTATGGGCGACGACTCTCATGGGTTGCGCCTCAGATGCAGCGCAAGGGGTGGTAGCGAAGCAAACGTGGTGGGGTATACATGTGCCGACCGGTATATTGACACAAACAGGGGCTTCAAAGGGGCGAAGTTGACGACACCGAATTGGCGGGTAAGGAGCTGTGGAACACAAGATAAGCTCCTGAATATTCAAGTCAGGGAAATGGGCTCACCTGCATCGCCGTTTCGAACGAACCAGCAGCGACGTGATCGGCAGCCAGTGGCGAGTTGCACACCCAAAGGTCAGTTTCATTAGGCCCAGGGGTTGCACCCGCACCCAACTCCTCCTCCTCCTCAACGGCTGTCTCAGCTTCAGGCGCATGGAGCTCATCTCCAGCATCAGCATCGAGGTCCCAGCCACCTTCTTCAGGATCAATATCGTCGTGCTCCTCCTCCTTCGCCCAGGCATCGAGTGCGCTATGTGCACCGGCAGCAGCAGCATCTCCATTGACATACTCAGGCTCGACACCGCCCTCGAGGACGCCATTAGCCAACGCTTCGTCGAAGAAGCTCTCCCAAGTTAAAACTGACGGCCAGACAAGGTCGGAGGTTGAGGTTATCACGGGCGGTCTTGAGGTTCCATAGGACGGTACATCGTCGATAGCAGCTTCAGTAAGCCCAGCAGCCTCGAGGATCTCAGCAGCAATGTCGTCGAGTCCGTTCGTCCTCGCCGTCAGGTAAGCAAGAGGGTCTAAACAGCATGTTAGTTTGACTTCGAACAAAATCACGAGTGCAACTCACAGAGTCCTACATCACGAAAGACAGAGATCCGGCCTTCAATATCGCCAGCGAAGAGGGCATTGTGGAATCGCGACATGGAGTCCCCACGGGCATCAGCAATCTTCTGCATCTTCTGGAGCTTGTCCTTGCTGCCAACAGCGAGGTAGAGGAAGGAGAGCTTGTCGAAGTTCTTAGTCTGCTGATAGGCCTTCTCGACAATCTGATGAATGGTCGAGCAGTAAGCACAAGCGTGAAGCACCAAAACCAGTTTCGACAGACCTTGTGGTTACCCTGCTTCAAGGCCTACTGGGCAAGACGGTTCCAGCAGTCAGCCCGGTTGATCTGTTTCGCCATTTCTATTGCAATCTCCAAGTTGCCGCACTCGATAGCCAGCTCGAAACGAATGTTGGTATCTTGAACGAAGTGCAGCGCGGTCTGTTCATTGCGTTAACCTTCAGTCCTTCTAACGATGAAAATGGGCCAAAAAAAAAAAGGAACACACCTCAGGGAATCCCTTCTTCCGGAGGTAAGCAATGATACTCTGCCCAAGCAAGGTCGAGGTGCGGATAATGTAAGGCATCTCTTCATAGTTGTCCTTGAGCAGAGCCAACTTGAAGCGGTATTCTGTGGAATCGAAAGTGATGGTCTTCGGGCGGGCGGAGCGATCGAGGCAGTAGACAGTCAGGGTTGTCGAGGGTGCAGATGACACCATTGTCACTGTAAGTCACGGTAAGTTTTTCAACCAATTTGAGATGTTATGGGATGACGCTTGCGCTACGGACCCCTGGGACAGGCAGTATTTGATGTGGTTGAGCGTTGAGTAGATGAACACGCCAGCGTCATCCCAAGCACCAGACTTGATACGGATGGTCTCGTGAACAAGACTGTGCTGGGAGAAGTTCTTGTTTGCGACAGTAATAGCTAATGGAGGGTGCTTAATTGAGGAGAGGACTGTGCACAGAGATTCTACGCACTGTGCTTGCTCATCGACGCCACCAAGCTTCCGTCATTGCTCCAGAAGATCGAGCGGGCTGTTGATCTCGCCTATAGTCTTTTGTTGCTGAATATCGTACAGGACAACCGAGGTCGTCGAGCTGAGGACCAAACAGGCCGTTCCACCGTAGAAGATCTCGTTGGTCAGAACGGGTGGCTCGATGCTCTTCACGACCATGTTGGAGAGATCCCTGACTTCGATGAGCTACAACATGGGTGTCAGTGAAATGCCGACAGGAAGCAAGCTATATATAATCGTACCTGGCTGGCCTTGTTGAGAATGGCAAACCTGTTGCGCGCAACAAAGATCGCACTTTGGCCGTTACCCCTCTTCCCATCCACTCAGCCCGAGCCTGTTGGGGCAAGTTGGCCAACTCGTAAATGCCATTAAGTATCCGAGCTGATGGTCAAGAGCACCGCGCGTTCCGCCGGGTTAAAACTGAGCGTTCCGAACTTCTTCACGCTCAACAACCCAATATCCGACCCTGTATTGAAATCATACGCGGGAACGTACTTGTCCCGGACGTAGCTCAGGGTATCCTGGTTCACATAGAACGCCGGACGCTCCCTCTCGAGCTTGAATACAATCAACCCACTGTCGTGACCAGCAGCAAACAGGTTGAGATTGGGATGGGCAGCGAGCACCCAGAACCGATCGTGTTCTCTCCTAAACGCCTGGATCGCGGTCCGCTTAGCCAAGTCCCACACGCGCATCGTCTTGTCCTCTCCGCACGACACGACCAGCTCGTGCTTGGGGTGGAAGAGGGCGTTGGACACATTGTTGAAGTGGCCGCGGCACGAATCGACCTCCCAGGCCTTCGTCTCGCTCATCCGCCATACCTTGATAACGCGATCGTCGTCGGCGAAGATGATTAGAGGAAGGGTGAGGTGGAACATGGCGTAGTTATCACCGCGGTCGTGGCCCTCCAAAACGTGCTTGACTGTAGAGAACGAGTCGAAGGCCTAAAGTTCGCAGGGCCGGTGCTTCCAGAACCTTGATTCTGGGGCCCGCCGCTGGGCGCTTTGAGGAGAGAGCCGAGATGTCCCAGACGCGCAGAGTCTGGTCCATTGATGCGGAAACGATGAGATCCTCCTTGGGATGGAACTGGGCGGACATGACATAGTGCAAGTGCCCGGTGAGGGTGGCGATGCATTGCCTTGAGGTGCTGTTCCAGATACGTATGGTTTGGTCGTCGGAGGCGGGGATCTGCAGTCAGCGGTAAGCAACCACAGTACATGGCAGTCGATGGGGTAGAATGAACGCACAATACACGGCATCTCGTGATGGAACTGGACTGTTCGGACATAGTCCAAGTGTCCGTGGAGAGTGAACAGGCATCGGCGATTCTGAGGCGGATATCTGGAAATCGCGGTTGTCGTGTCAATGCACCCCTTCTGCAGCGGGACTCGAGGGACCAAGAACGCACCCCACACTTTGATTTTATAATCATCGCCTCCAGTTACCAGCAGCGGTCGGGTTGGGTGAATTGCAATGCCTCGGACGGGGCCTGTTCCAAGCAAATTGGCCTCATAAGTGGACTGCGAATGAGAGAGTTATCGCAACGCACCTTCGTGTTCCTCGAACCTATCCACCAAGATTCCCATCCGATAATTCCACAATTGAACGCTTCCATTATGGAGTGCAGCCGCCAAGAGAGGTTGCGATGGGTGGAAAGCAAGCCCCAGACCAAGTGTGTTTCCGACACTGGCGGGCTGGATCCAGAAAGAAGTCAGCCGGGAAGTCGCTCTTGTGATAAATTGCAGAGCCACGCACCTTGGCTGTGCTGTAAGTCGAGAGCGTCGTGTAATATACTTGAGAGAGTACGGAATCGTCGCAGAGGATGGGTTGACGGCCTGGCGCATGGCCAAGGCTCAGATCATCGAGGCGAGATCGTCGAAAGGTTCATTCCACTGTATGTCGTCCGTTTAAAGTTTGTGGATGATCCTCGCCCTTATTTTTCCCAGAGTTCAGAATAGGTCGATAGTACTAGAACCAGTCGAGCAACGAGATGGAGGGAAGAGAGTAGTGTTGCACTCTGGCAGGAAAGCTCGGCAACGGAGTTGGAACCCTGGGAATATGCCTACATTTCTGGACTTTCGGACTGATCCGACAGGATTCCGACGTTCAGGAGAATTAGCGCCCAGCCTGCTTCTCACGATGGAAGTCGCGAAGTATGAGAAGCTATGATGCAAAGGCATTCGGCGCTTAAGCTGATTCACGCCGCCATCCTAGCGTTTAGCTCTCAATGTTTTCAGGCACGCCTGGCAACACAGAACGATGAAAGAGATTTAAAACCAAGACTAGGATGTACATGCTTGAACTCATATATTTTACAACGGGCATAACATTGAAATCGGGTGAGAGTGGTTGCGAAATGGAGCATCGCAGCGAGAGCGAGGCATGCCCCAAGTGCTCGAAACTAAAGATTAGCCACGAGCTCTGAATCATCGCGTTCGGGCTGATCACTATCCAGACACAGATGGTTAGCTCGGCACGTTGACGTTTATTATGGCACCGACCTGATCATCCCCATTCCATTCAAGAAAGTATAGCCGTTCGGCGAAAACCCTTCTCGGAGAGTTGCGAGAACGTGGATACACTCTTTTCCGTGGCGGAACGACGCCTCAACGAGTCGTGTACTGCTTGAAGGTGACGAGGAAAGCATCGTGACGAACCGGTACCAAGCATAAGCTGGGCGTCGAGTCGTAAGCAAGGCGGAATAATCCTCCCGAGACATACTCCCAACCGCGCATGGGACGCCCATGGTCCAGTCAATGGTAGCAACGGCGTCGCTTGGACCTACATTGTGTCCTGCGAGGCACATGAAGTTGAAGAAATGAACGAGGACTGCGCCGAGATTCTCCTTGCTCCCCCAAGGAAACCACTCATGACTCCGACGACGAGCTGCATGACCAGTGTAAGCGGCATTTCTCGGTCAAAGGGAGCTCAGTATGAAGGGACTGACTCACCTTTCAGCAGCTTAGCCGCACTGGAACACTCAGATCGATGAAGAGCGTCCCAGTCTTCACGCTGACACTCCGTGGAGCAATAAAAAACCGTCTTACACGCGACGCAAGTCTTTCGCTTAGGAGGGTTGCTTGCTCTCGTGATACTGTTGGTCTGTCCTTGAATTCGAAGGTGCTGTGAAAGGCAAACGTAAGCCAGAGCCCTGAAAAGTTCAAAGGAACAAGTCCCACTGACGTTGAGATTGTCACAAGCAAAGGCATAGCATGCTTTGTGTGCTGTACTCGGTAGTGCGCTGAAGGTCAAAGTCGAAGTAAAATTACGCCAGGCCGGGTCTGACGGGGGCGAAGCCTTGGGAATATTGGCGCTATGGTGCTCGAGGGATTGAAAGACAGCTTGAGAGACTCGGGAATAGGGAAGGTAGGACGACAAGTGTTCCAGGAGGGAGCGGACGATCATTTTCGAAGCGCGGTCATCTCCCGCTGTTCTGATGCATTCGCGCAAAAGTGGAGCCATGTCTGCACGAGAAAGATGGACTACCTTGGAGATTATTCCTTCGGTGTTTTCCTCGGCCATCGCCATCAGGGTTCCAATTTGAGCGACCCTCCAGCGTTTTATGGAAGGGATAGGGATCAAGGCGAAAGCAGACTCGGTGTTAGCCTTCAACGCACCTCTTTTAACAGCCCACTTCCATATATTCTCCCAATTTGGAGACTTCGATAGACACTCCAGGAGGTAGATATAGAGGTCATGCATCCCAATTGTGCACAATACCGCCCCTTCAGTTTGACCTGAATCACGATTCAGGCCATCGATCTGGGTAACGTATGACCTGAAGAACGCCCCTGCTCTATGTGGGATTTGAAAGTGGTCAACCACCGCGTCATTCGCCGAGCCTTTCATATCCAAGCAGTTGGAAAAGAACTTGATCATGGCGGTGACGGTGATTGTTGTGAGGGGAGAACCTTCGTTGAATTCTCCGCTCCATATCCTGAAAGCCAGTTCAACGGTAGCCGAAGGGTCGCCCATGATAGCGTGACGAGAAAAAGGCGGGGCGGTATACGCGCTAAGGAAGGAGGCCGCGATCGAGGTGGAAGCACCGAGCTTCTCACTACCGGGCACAAGACTACCCGAGTACTCGATGGCGATGGCGAGCCAGGAGAGGATGATTTCCCAATCCTCCTTTAGAGTGACCGAGAATGCGGAGACGCATGGGGGGGATCAGAGGCTATGGCCTGACCAACACAGTGGACCACGCTGACGCTCAGCAGTGCCCGGACCACTGGCTCCAGTTCGATTCCGTTGACGGGCCCCGACCGAAGAGCGCGATAAGATCGGGGAGGGTGTCGGAGGAATGGCATCACGGCTTCGAGTGGTCGAAGATCAGAGCTATTGTAAGGGTACGCGTCTCGTAAGGCTTCGAGGTAAACGATCACGCCAGTCGCTCCATTTGCTAGCAGCTGGATCGAGTTGATTTATTCCGACGATGAAGGGTAAGATCATGAAGAACTCACTCGCCGCGCGCAATATTCTTCCTCACCAACGGCGGCGGTCCGTGCTAGAGGCAAAGTAGGGGGCGGGACGCGATCCATTGGTCAAAGGGGGGTTTGAAAAATTCATGGGGTGCATACAGGTGTATATCTAGCAAGGCGAACGTATAAACCACAATGGAAGGGACGCACAAAGAAAGTATTTCGCATCATTCTTCGGAGTGATCGGCGATCCCTGAGGCTCGTGTCGTCTCATCCAGCTCATGGCGGGCAGAAGAGTATTATGTTAAAGCATAGCCAGATAGGAAGTTTAGATAATACGCACCCATAGTGACTTTCGTGGTGAAAATGAAAACCTTTCCTTGCCTGTACGTCTTCATTTCGACAGCGTGTGTAGAACAAAGTAGCTGTTTGTTGGCATTGTGTACGTGCCACAAGGAGGCCGGGCTTGTCAACGAAGCTCATGGGTAAGCCCTTTCTCTCGGCGTACTGTGCCGAATCCAACATATTTGGAAACTCATGGACTTGCGTCCACATCCTCTACGCAGTTGGCGTCAAGCCGGGGTAGACTTTTGGTGGAAACTTCACCTCGGCCCCAAGTGGGATTCGAAAATGTAAATCTCGAGTCATCGGCGTCATAATTCATTCGGAGCATCCGTGTGATACAGCTCGCGGCGTCGATCGTGTAGAGCTGCCGCACTCAGGGTATATTGGAGTTTTAACCCTTGGCCGAGACGGTAACGGATTCCGGAAGGGTATTATATCCAGACCTTGTTATTTGGGGGACATGTCAGGATCCAATATCTGGAGAGGTGGAGAGGAGGGTTGGACGGACCTTGAGCCAAGCCTTGCAATAGTGCACTCACTGACCCACACTGGAGTTCTCGCCTCCGAGCCGAGTCTTTGCCAGGCGTGCCTGAAAACATTGAGAGCTAAACGCTAGGATGGCGGCGTGAATCAGCTTAAGCGCCGAATGCCTTTGCATCATAGCTTCTCATACTTCGCGACTTCCATCGTGAGAAGCAGGCTGGGCGCTAATTCTCCTGAACGTCGGAATCCTGTCGGATCAGTCCGAAAGTCCAGAAATGTAGGCATATTCCCAGGGTTCCAACTCCGTTGCCGAGCTTTCCTGCCAGAGTGCAACACTACTCTCTTCCCTCCATCTCGTTGCTCGACTGGTTCTAGTACTATCGACCTATTCTGAACTCTGGGAAAAATAAGGGCGAGGATCATCCACAAACTTTAAACGGACGACATACAGTGGAATGAACCTTTCGACGATCTCGCCTCGATGATCTGAGCCTTGGCCATGCGCCAGGCCGTCAACCCATCCTCTGCGACGATTCCGTACTCTCTCAAGTATATTACACGACGCTCTCGACTTACAGCACAGCCAAGGTGCGTGGCTCTGCAATTTATCACAAGAGCGACTTCCCGGCTGACTTCTTTCTGGATCCAGCCCGCCAGTGTCGGAAACACACTTGGTCTGGGGCTTGCTTTCCACCCATCGCAACCTCTCTTGGCGGCTGCACTCCATAATGGAAGCGTTCAATTGTGGAATTATCGGATGGGAATCTTGGTGGATAGGTTCGAGGAACACGAAGGTGCGTTGCGATAACTCTCTCATTCGCAGTCCACTTATGAGGCCAATTTGCTTGGAACAGGCCCCGTCCGAGGCATTGCAATTCACCCAACCCGACCGCTGCTGGTAACTGGAGGCGATGATTATAAAATCAAAGTGTGGGGTGCGTTCTTGGTCCCTCGAGTCCCGCTGCAGAAGGGGTGCATTGACACGACAACCGCGATTTCCAGATATCCGCCTCAGAATCGCCGATGCCTGTTCACTCTCCACGGACACTTGGACTATGTCCGAACAGTCCAGTTCCATCACGAGATGCCGTGTATTGTGCGTTCATTCTACCCCATCGACTGCCATGTACTGTGGTTGCTTACCGCTGACTGCAGATCCCCGCCTCCGACGACCAAACCATACGTATCTGGAACAGCACCTCAAGGCAATGCATCGCCACCCTCACCGGGCACTTGCACTATGTCATGTCCGCCCAGTTCCATCCCAAGGAGGATCTCATCGTTTCCGCATCAATGGACCAGACTCTGCGCGTCTGGGACATCTCGGCTCTCTCCTCAAAGCGCCCAGCGGCGGGCCCCAGAATCAAGGTTCTGGAAGCACCGGCCCTGCGAACTTTAGGCCTTCGACTCGTTCTCTACAGTCAAGCACGTTTTGGAGGGCCACGACCGCGGTGATAACTACGCCATGTTCCACCTCACCCTTCCTCTAATCATCTTCGCCGACGACGATCGCGTTATCAAGGTATGGCGGATGAGCGAGACGAAGGCCTGGGAGGTCGATTCGTGCCGCGGCCACTTCAACAATGTGTCCAACGCCCTCTTCCACCCCAAGCACGAGCTGGTCGTGTCGTGCGGAGAGGACAAGACGATGCGCGTGTGGGACTTGGCTAAGCGGACCGCGATCCAGGCGTTTAGGAGAGAACACGATCGGTTCTGGGTGCTCGCTGCCCATCCCAATCTCAACCTGTTTGCTGCTGGTCACGACAGTGGGTTGATTGTATTCAAGCTCGAGAGGGAGCGTCCGGCGTTCTATGTGAACCAGGATACCCTGAGCTACGTCCGGGACAAGTACGTTCCCGCGTATGATTTCAATACAGGGTCGGATATTGGGTTGTTGAGCGTGAAGAAGTTCGGAACGCTCAGTTTTAACCCGGCGGAACGCGCGGTGCTCTTGACCATCAGCTCGGATACTTAATGGCATTTACGAGTTGGCCAACTTGCCCCAACAGGCTCGGGCTGAGTGGATGGGAAGAGGGGTAACGGCCAAAGTGCGATCTTTGTTGCGCGCAACAGGTTTGCCATTCTCAACAAGGCCAGCCAGGTACGATTATATATAGCTTGCTTCCTGTCGGCATTTCACTGACACCCATGTTGTAGCTCATCGAAGTCAGGGATCTCTCCAACATGGTCGTGAAGAGCATCGAGCCACCCGTTCTGACCAACGAGATCTTCTACGGTGGAACGGCCTGTTTGGTCCTCAGCTCGACGACCTCGGTTGTCCTGTACGATATTCAGCAACAAAAGACTATAGGCGAGATCAACAGCCCGCTCGATCTTCTGGAGCAATGACGGAAGCTTGGTGGCGTCGATGAGCAAGCACAGTGCGTAGAATCTCTGTGCACAGTCCTCTCCTCAATTAAGCACCCTCCATTAGCTATTACTGTCGCAAACAAGAACTTCTCCCAGCACAGTCTTGTTCACGAGACCATCCGTATCAAGTCTGGTGCTTGGGATGACGCTGGCGTGTTCATCTACTCAACGCTCAACCACATCAAATACTGCCTGTCCCAGGGGTCCGTAGCGCAAGCGTCATCCCATAACATCTCAAATTGGTTGAAAAACTTACCGTGACTTACAGTGACAATGGTGTCATCTGCACCCTCGACAACCCTGACTGTCTACTGCCTCGATCGCTCCGCCCGCCCGAAGACCATCACTTTCGATTCCACAGAATACCGCTTCAAGTTGGCTCTGCTCAAGGACAACTATGAAGAGATGCCTTACATTATCCGCACCTCGACCTTGCTTGGGCAGAGTATCATTGCTTACCTCCGGAAGAAGGGATTCCCTGAGGTGTGTTCCTTTTTTTTTTTGGCCCATTTTCATCGTTAGAAGGACTGAAGGTTAACGCAATGAACAGACCGCGCTGCACTTCGTTCAAGATACCAACATTCGTTTCGAGCTGGCTATCGAGTGCGGCAACTTGGAGATTGCAATAGAAATGGCGAAACAGATCAACCGGGCTGACTGCTGGAACCGTCTTGCCCAGTAGGCCTTGAAGCAGGGTAACCACAAGGTCTGTCGAAACTGGTTTTGGTGCTTCACGCTTGTGCTTACTGCTCGACCATTCATCAGATTGTCGAGAAGGCCTATCAGCAGACTAAGAACTTCGACAAGCTCTCCTTCCTCTACCTCGCTGTTGGCAGCAAGGACAAGCTCCAGAAGATGCAGAAGATTGCTGATGCCCGTGGGGACTCCATGTCGCGATTCCACAATGCCCTCTTCGCTGGCGATATTGAAGGCCGGATCTCTGTCTTTCGTGATGTAGGACTCTGTGAGTTGCACTCGTGATTTTGTTCGAAGTCAAACTAACATGCTGTTTAGACCCTCTTGCTTACCTGACGGCGAGGACGAACGGACTCGACGACATTGCTGCTGAGATCCTCGAGGCTGCTGGGCTTACTGAAGCTGCTATCGACGATGTACCGTCCTATGGAACCTCAAGACCGCCCGTGATAACCTCAACCTCCGACCTTGTCTGGCCGTCAGTTTTAACTTGGGAGAGCTTCTTCGACGAAGCGTTGGCTAATGGCGTCCTCGAGGGCGGTGTCGAGCCTGAGTATGTCAATGGAGATGCTGCTGCTGCCGGTGCACATAGCGCACTCGATGCCTGGGCGAAGGAGGAGGAGCACGACGATATTGATCCTGAAGAAGGTGGCTGGGACCTCGATGCTGATGCTGGAGATGAGCTCCATGCGCCTGAAGCTGAGACAGCCGTTGAGGAGGAGGAGGAGTTGGGTGCGGGTGCAACCCCTGGGCCTAATGAAACTGACCTTTGGGTGTGCAACTCGCCACTGGCTGCCGATCACGTCGCTGCTGGTTCGTTCGAAACGGCGATGCAGGTGAGCCCATTTCCCTGACTTGAATATTCAGGAGCTTATCTTGTGTTCCACAGCTCCTTACCCGCCAATTCGGTGTCGTCAACTTCGCCCCTTTGAAGCCCCTGTTTGTGTCAATATACCGGTCGGCACATGTATACCCCACCACGTTTGCTTCGCTACCACCCCTTGCGCTGCATCTGAGGCGCAACCCATGAGAGTCGTCGCCCATAAAAGTTTTGCCGATCGCTGTGCGGTCGTTGCAGTCAGTGCGCGCTGAGCTCCTGGAGGGTTATTGCAGCGTGTCAGGAAACAAGCTCGCGGACGCCCAGACCACTTCCGCTCGGTGCTCGAGGCCTTGTTGCTCGTGGTCCTCACCTCTGACGATGAAGCCAGACGGGTGCGCATGCTACGAGAAGTCTTTGGGAAATATCGTCTAACCATGAAACCTTTGACAGTGGGGAGAAAAGGTGACAGCTGCCCGTGAATACCTCCTTGGTGTACCATCGAGATCGAGAGGCGTCGTGTCGCGGAAGAGGAGCCAGCAAACCAGACCCGCAACTTGGAGCTCGCAGCGTACTTCACCCACTGCCAGCTGCAACCGCCCTATCCACCGGCTTTCGCCTCGAACGAACCACAAGATCCCCGACCTATCCTCCATTCTACTTCCCCTACCCCAATTATCAACAAGAGTCCAACGAGCACAGTCGACTTTTCGCACGAGGCTGAATCCGAATCGAGGGTGGACACGGCATCGTCGCCTCATGCACCCGCAAACCATGTACTATTCCACCTAGCCCCAGCTCCCCCCGGCGGTCCACGACGGCACAACCCATTCCTCAAGTACATGGACGACAACGATTCGGGTCTGGAGTCCAGCCCACCGCAAGTCAACAGGGCGATCACAGCAGAGTCGGAGCTATCATCAGGATTCACGTTCCCGTCACCTTCAAGTGCAACCTCCCCTCGACGGCCACACAGCAGCAAATCGACTGCATTCAACCCCAGCTCCACAGCGCGTCCCGGTCGATACACTTCGACGCTCTCGAGCCCAGCAGCAGTTCCTGCACGGGTTAATGTGAACCAGGGCTATGGAACGAGGGCGCGGAAGAACACTGCATGCCTGGAGATGAAGAAGGCTGCGATACGCAGGGCGTCTGCGGTCGCGCAGGATGTCAACGCCGCTTTACAGCAGTCTGATTTCCAGCGGCCACATACAACTAGCGGTACCGGTAGTAGGAGGGGACTTACCACGAAGGGGTGGCATGGCCGACTACTGAGGCGGGGGTGTATGAGGAGGATGAGGGCGAGGGTGAAGGGGATATGGCGGAGGAAGATGATATGCATACCGAGAGGGCGTCGGGGTGGGTGCGTACATTGAGGAGAACGCGGACGACGTCATATTATCCCTCAGGCTGTGAAGGCCCTCGGTGTAAGTGTGGGCATGAGGTCCTGGAGCAAGAAGAGACGCTTGAGGAGGGGAGTTAGAAGGACAGGAACCGGAGTCGGGCGGGCTCTACACGCAGTTCCACGACCCCTACCTTGGGCATGAGCCACAGGTCGCGGAAATGGATCGTGCGTCTGCTCGGTATGCGAATTTGGCGATGAGCAAGGAGATTCCACATCTTGTGGGCGTGACGACGAGGATTGAGTATGAGAGATATAGGAGGGGTTATGTTCAGTGAGTCTTCTTATGCGTCCTGTCAGAGTCGACGTTGACGATCTGTCCTGTAACTAGTCCTGTCGTGGCGTCGCAACCACATATCATGGAACCCCTCAAAACCTCATTCCGTGCCCCTCGAGCTCCTGAAGGATGGAAGCTCTTTGTCCACCCTGAAGGAACGAGGTACTTCTACTGCGAGTCCCCCGAAAACGTGCGTTTCATCCCTGCTTTGGCGCCCTCAGGACTACATGGGCCAAATCTTCGACTACATGACACGAAACGACATCGCCTTTCGCCGCCCTCTCAAACCTACCAAGAAACGTGGTTCAGAAGAACGGAAAACGTATCCTCAGGATATCGCGCCCGTCGTCCTGGTCCTCGAATTCAGGCTCACTGGGCGTATCGGATACTACTTCGTCTCGCACCCGACGCAGACGCTCTTCTGACTCGACCCTTTCGATTTCGGATTCATGCTGGGGGAGGTACATGTGGAGCAGACGGAGTGGCTTGTCGGTCTGCAGATGCGGAGCCATTATTGGTACCATAGTGACTTGTTCCCGCATTTATATGAGCTTAGTGACAGGGCTTGGGGGAGGCCGATGACTTTGTGGGATATTGGATTGGAGGTGAGTTGAGCTTCCTGCAATTTGTGATGTTGGATGGTCGTGTTGAATGGGCGCTTAGATGCGGTGACAAGTGCGGCCTCGACGACGGAGCCGAGGGACCTGGACGAGCTGAAAGTTATGCAGGGAATCGTACATCGGTATGAGGGGAAGAAGTGGGAGAAGAGGAGGATGAGTCATGGGGAGAGGAGAGTCATATGTGAACTATTGGGTCTCTTCAGTTGCCGCTGTCAATTATATGGGAACTAACGAAATTCTGCATCGATTTTAGGTCGATTACTCAGCGAATTTTGCAAGGGGCCTCTCATGCTGCATCTGCGATTGCAAGCTTATGGGGTTTCAATTTGACAGATCACGAAAGATTCCTTAATCTATATGGCGAACGAGGAGCGCGGCTGAACCTCACATAATCTATCCACTACTCTCCCCACCGGCTTCAAAAATGGGTTGAGGCCTCCGTACTCGGGCAGCACAGGCCATGGTGGACTACTATCTTTGGATCATCCACTTCCAGTGACACTGATAGCAGCGGAAGCTAGTGGCGGTGGGCGCAGACCCCTCGCCAGATCCTGCAGTACGGGCTATGGCCAAAAAGTCCCTATGGATGATGACCTTGTTGTCGATAGGGATGTTCGGGAGCCCGACGATGCATATGAGGAGATTGAGGGAGATGACGGTGGAGGAGATAGTGAGCAAGCATTCTTTGGCGAAGTCTGCTGAAAAGATGGTGGAGGAGTGGAGAGACATCACATTATATGTGAGTACACGGTCCTTTCATGATGGATTCGTCGAGATTAATTGAGCTCGTAGGGCACTGTCGTCTTGACGGCCAATGTGTCGTTCCTTACTATTCAAAGCGTGGATAATGCTGGGGCTGTGGGCGGGACGAGCAAAGAGCGAGTTATTTTTCGATCTTGGCGAGCATGGGGACGATTGTGTTTAGTTTGCTGCTTTTAAGGCAGCATCGGGAGGCCATGAACGTCAGTAGAGGTCTCGCCACTCCCTGATTACTCCAACTAACGTCTTATCCTCTACAGTTAACATTTGTCGCTCACCGAAGTCTCAAGACGGGGCCTAGAGTCATTGGCGTTGATGTACGCCTTGCCATTTGCTCTGTTAATCTGGTCGTACGTATCCTCTCACACTGGAGCTACTGCTAGATGGATGACTTACGATTTTGATACAGGATGATCTCCTTCTTTGTCTCCTTCTTGCTCTGGGCGATATTTGCGGCATACGAAAAGGAGGCGTACCGCGAAGGCTGCACGGAGGGCTAAAGGAATGGGGCACAAAACAGACTTCAAAAGCCGTGCAATCGGCGAAGAACCGGCTGTCAGCATCAGTCGAGCAGGCTACGGAAAAGGAGCATAGGAGGAGTGGGAGCAGTATGACTGTGACTGGGGCAGAAGCGTTGCCTGCGTATAGTGCGGAGGCGCGCGCGATGCATAAGAGGAAGAGGAGCACGCTGCTTGTGGTTGGGGATTGGCTGGGTTCACTCGGTCATCGGAAGAGGGATAGCACCATTGAAGATGGGGTCTCGAACGGAGGCGTTTCGGAAAGGATTTAAATATGTATTATCAGTTAGAAGGTCTCTAGAAACAAATGTGGTTATTCCTGTAGCATACCCATGTACCGTGTATTTACCAACTCGATCCGCGTACGGAGTATCGAGGCTCTCTTCTAATCCCTGCTGCCCCATTCATATCTCATTTCTTCCTCTCTTCCACATTACCTTAGATCAGCGAGGGAAGACATAATCTGCGAGCATATCTGTTATGCTCACCAAGTTCGAGTCAAAAAGCAACCGTGCAATGGGTATGTATTCGAGCACCAGCGTCCGAATCGTCGGATCTACCGAATATGTCCACATGTTCCCAGGATTTTTGCCTCCGACGAATGTCCCAAATCTGACATCCGACGGTTTGTCTCTACTCCATCTCCAGGAATTGGCCATTTGAACTGAGCAAGTCGGCCAGAATCTACACATAATGTCACGTACGTCGCTGTCAGGTACGTCTCGAACGACACTTTCAGGCTAAATCGTCTCTAATCGCATCATTCCTCCTTCGACATCTCGTTTCTGTCCGTCCAGACCCACCCAGCGCCTGATACTCGACAAACATAGGAGCTGGGTGCGGCCCTGTTGTGTGTGTCACTGTTCTGGCCTTTCTCACCCCTCCGCGCCTTGCACTTCTTCTTCGTCCCTACTCGACGGGGTCCCAGCACCATGAATACCCTCACTTCTGCGGCATCGGCTCCTGCATCAAGCCGACTCTGTGCGCGAGCTCGTTTGTGACCAATCAACGAAATCCGGGCCCGACCGCTGCTACTCCCGCATATGCAGGAGATTATATACCCCAAGGTGAGCACCGCATATTGTGAATAGCAGAACGTGGAACTGAAACTCGACTCTACTCGGCAGCGGCCGACCTCATCCACAACATCAAGAGGACCTATCATTCGACCAGCTAGCAAGCACGCATTGTGCATGTTTACTCGTCGCTCCTATCCAACTCATTGCTTGGCTTCCGTCTCCACATATCTTCTTTGCCAAAGTTATTTCCGCTTTACCGACACAATCGTTGCAAAGTCTCATAGCAAAGCAAAGCGAAGCCTGTGTGTCATCCAACCCGTGGCTAGCGCAGCTCTGGAGAAGGCTAGGGCAGCTGCGAGGGTCAGGACAGAGGCAGCTCCTCGAGAAACGACCATCGAAGGGTCCTTTGTCGAGAATCAAAGCCCATAGGTGGTGCATCGAATGTGTTAGAGAACTTAAAGGCTGTTATAAACGGTGCGCCGTTATCTTTTCTTCTCGTCTCGCACCTGGTCTGACGGAGGTACAGAATGTCGGCAACTCTATCATGCACTTTTTACGTGGCTTCCGCGTTATTCTAATCGCCTTCAAGAAATTGGATGCCTTCAGCCTTGACGGAATGCTCGCCTTTCGACTTTTCGAAGGATGGATGCGTCTAATGCATGTCACTTTATGATCTTGACCCGCGCATGAACGAATAGAACCACATTGTCAACTTGTTCGGCCATGCACTGACCTCGATCCTCAAGTCTTCCAAGAGGTAGGGACGCGCAAAAGCGAATTGTCCTCCTCAAACGCCTGCCATTTCGTATTCATTGCGAAGTCACTACCTCGACCCTTCTCGTCAAGAAGCTTCCACAGCTTGGCGAAAAGTACGATGAAATCACAGCCGCTGCTACTATCCGTTGTGTCTTCAAAGTGGTCTTCAATGCTGTTGCTGTATTCCTTGTTCTCAACGAACCTATTCTCTACACTTACCAATTCTCCCCCCTCGGTATGCAGACGTTGCTGAGAATACTCCCAGTGACACAGAGGGAAGAGATATAAAGAGCGCGCCAGGCCGGTCGTGTGAGGCACAAACACTCAGGAGATCATAGTCCAAAGCCGTCGAAGTTGGCGGATAGCTGTGTCTCTCTCTCTGTCAAGAACTTGCATCTGGGCACGATCGTCATCCAATCGTGTTCAGTAGATATTGAACGTAACCTATTACTCCTTTGCAATTATTGAAACGCCTCTTGGGTGAGAATCTGATCCGAATACAGTGCTTTTTACGCCCGCCTAGCGCATACCCCCTAAGGTTTCTAGTTACGCAGGGGAGACTGTTCAACGTGTAGGGCTTGGGGCTCAACCTTATCAACAGCCCATACCCACCCACATGTACTCAGTGTAGTCCTGGGGTCCCCTAGCACCTGAAAAGTGATAGGAAGCATGTCCATTCCTTGAAGATGAATCGATGACTAGATGAATCGATGACTAGCCAACGTATGAGCACAAACTTAACAGCTCCCTTTCCACATCGCGCTGTCAACCGACTTGGGTGCGGTGTATGGATACCAAGCCAGGTAATTCAACCTTTGGGTTCACTCTCGACCTTGACGCCGCGGACGCTGCGATGAATTCGTCTTCGGGGAGGTGCGCCCACGCTTACCCCAGCCTGGCGACTGATGGTGTCCCTCCAGCTCGAATGCTCAAGTGGTTTTATTCCCTGTTTGGCTCAAGGTCTCTGTCGGCTGACTCTAATCGATGCGGTTCGTAAACTGACTGTCACACCTTCAGGGTGGCTCGGCGACCGTGCTGCTGAAAAGCTGCGCCCAAATATGCCATACTCATTGAGGTATCCTAACTATGTGCCCTACCGAAGTGTGCGGCGAACGCACGAAGGACGGGCAAATCGCTGGAAATGGGCGCCTATCGGTTGGCATGTGGACTGGCCCCGGTATATCGTCGGATCTATCGAATATGTCCACATATTCCCAGGTGCTTAATTTTGGCTGCCCTAACAGTTTGTCACTACACTGATCGCTAGGTTGTGTAGGTTGTCGATTTCCAGGCTAAACCGTCACTAATCGAGGCTGTTTCTCTATATCCAGGTGGGAAGCGCCTTTCTATATCAGTTTACCTGTTGGAAAATTAAAGGACACCCTGACCAAACGCTGGGTACAGATAGTCAGCGCGAGCCCGTTGATGACAAGCCTAGAATGGCGAGATGGGCGGTCCTGTTCAGTGGTTCGTCTTCAAGTGCCCCAATGGGGAGGGTGAAATCTAGGCCCAATTTTCGTGGCGGTTCAGCCTACTGTACTTGCAAGACACTTCACTTCGGGTACGCGATTTGAGTCCATAGTACGCGAAGGTGCCAACGATTTTGAAACCGAATACAGGAGGGGTCTCCCGCCCTGCAATCGCCTTCCCATACCGACGGTGGGCCTTCACGAAGGCATCGTGGGGGAGGCTCGCCCATCGAAACGACTTCCACCTTGAGTCGTCAGACCAACTTGATTCGCTAGCTTTGAGGATCAACAAATCGTGGTCTCTTTTCGCCAGACTTCAGGTCGCCCGGATGATCATGCGTGCGGTCTATCTGCATCTTCTCATGGCTTATAGACGCTGACCTCGATTCTGTAATGGCTGAAGAATCGACCTTTCGTGATTCTAATACTCTAATAGTCGAGACAGCTCCCCTCGTTTTACACCACGGCCCTGTTGACTTCCCATAAACGCCAGGCGCTTGAAATCCTCGTTTGCAGATGTTTCACTAGTACTGGAACCTTCCGTGAATATCTCTTTCCCATCTGACAGACCTTAAAGACTGTTTTATCGGCGCCTTTTTCCAGGCGCAATTGCGAGTCCTCCATCGCATTGCCTGTACTCACTTTGAGTATCTCCCGACAATCTTAATGTACAACTCGTCCTGTAACGCACTGCCTTCACCGCATCTATCTCTTCAGAATCACACGATTGCAATTGGGCCATGTGTATATCGCATATTTCAATCAACTCCAGAAGTACTTTCTCCCTCAAACATTTACCCGGCGAAGCAACCAAAACAAAATATTACAATCCTGGCCTATGAAAAACAAACTCCCCCGACTCCTCGTCCCCATCATCACCGAGCTCATCCTCTTCCTCAATAGGCTCCATCGTCGAGCTTGCGTTGCTTCGACGCCGGGTTTGGCGAGAAGGGCCTGGAGCTGCAGATACCTGAGGTGAAGCCGATTTCTTCCTCGGTGCTGGCTTCGAGGCCTTCTTCTCCTCCGCATTCTTCGCCGCCTTCTTCCCATCCGCGGTCTTCTTTGCAGCTGGCTGAGAAGGGGCAGCGTCAGAGGCCTTGCGTTTCCCACCTGTCTTGTTCGACGTCCTGGCCGTGGCTTTCGTTGGCTTCTGAGGGGCGATCTCCTCCGCGTCAGCTTCGATGAAGCCAATGAGGTCTAAGGAACTGATGCCATTGAGTTAGTATAGACCGAGCAGAGACCCTCGAGCAGGAACGCACAATGAGCCTTTTGCTTCGATGATATACTCAATTCCTGCTTTCAACTCCAGGTTAAGGAGCACTTGCTCACACTGTAAACAGTCTCGTCACCCATTGTCGCAAAAAGTGATGAACAGTGCACAACGAACCGTGTATCGCACAAATCCCGCGATCGGACCCTTGGTCTGAGGTGCATCGCCCGCCGAGAAGACCAAAGATCCGCGAGTCCTCTCAGCGATAGGATTATTCTCTGAGAGGCACGCATTGGTTATCGTTGTCGGATAGTCCGGTCGTAAGGTGAGCGTCTCCCCGGCCTTGATCCTTGTACTAAACCTGAATTCGGAATCCGTTCAGTTTGTGACCGTCTGGACGAGGTATGGCTATTGCTCACCAATCGGTCATTGTAGGTCAATAGCTGCTGGATTTGCGAGGAGTGGGGTTGGAGGTGGAGGTGGAGAAGCGAATGGAAACTTTCGAGTGGTCCTTTATAACGACTGCCACAGCACTTTCCAAACTACGCCGGTATCAGTGGCACCAGTAGACAAAGAAAAGGTTTTCTTTCTTTGAGATAACCAAAATGTAACGATAGCATATCAAAGGTGTGAAGGAAAGCGAGAGCGTCGAATCTGAGCCGCGGCGAGGTCCACAACTTGAAAGGCGATGATTTAGAAAGAAAGTCGGAAGAAACCCACAAGTAGGAAAGTCCCATTCGGAAGGAAACTGAGCGGGAACGTGACATCGTCTCGTCGGAGAATCGCAGACAGATGTGCTCCTATGTCTTCCTATGTGCCTTTACGGGGTTTCGACACGCACTGCCGCATCGTTTCGCAACATAGGAGCGCAGCGATGCAGCCTTGATGACCTTTGAAATTCCTCTAAACCTTTCACGGTGAACGTCTTTATTGCGCGTGCATGGACCATCGACGGGCGGTGGCCTTGCGGCCTACCTGCAGTCCGATCGATCAATTGGTAAATGTATATCATAGAGCTCTCCGAGACAAGTAGATTGTCTTACACCCCGAATCAAATATGCCAACCACCAGGACACCTAAACGATCGCGACCTCCCTCGGACATCAAAGTTCCTTACCCTAGCCTGGCCACATCTGATCGCCGTTTTTTCCGCCATAGGGCAGTCCCTCCAGGACACATTCCAGACCGCGACTCCACTCCTCTGCCACCCACCCCTTCGCTTAGCATCTTCAGTGATTTCGACGTCCCAGTAAGCCTGGTTGACTATGCCCTACCTTCTCTCCGGCGAGGAGGACCTGGAGATTTGAGGGTTTTAGACGATGTCTCCCCATCTAAACTTGCAAGCGATAATGAACTGGTCGAGGAAATAGGGAAGTTAGCGGAGAGGCATGGGAAATGTATTCTTTGTGACGCTGTTCCAGACGGCCCTTATCAGTGAGTTCAGTATTGTGCTTCTCGAGCATTTGTCTGAAGAGGTTCAGGCTCGGCTGTGATCATATCTTCTGTGAGGGGTGCCTACGCCAATGGTTCGAGGAGTCCCTCCGCAAGAAATTGCGGGTCCTACAGCGACGTCGACAACACATTCACCACGACCTGGACGAATGCCAATCCATCCCTTTCACGGAGTTCCAACAAATGCGGCTCATCGAGTGCCTGGAGTTGCACAGCTTGAAGCCCTCTGACTTTTTCAGATACGAGTGCCCGCACGAGGGATGTCGGAAGGAGTTTTGTGACGTGCCTACGAAGGATTTCACTTTGGCCAGCCTCCTGGCTGGGATACAGGGTACTGGCAGGGAGGTGGGGGGATCACCATTGACTCACATATCTAGAGAACTACCATTCGAAGGATTGTTCCTGACTCGAAAGCTTCGGGCACGATTTAGACCATTGACGATTCTGTAATATTGTGTGTGGATTGTTTTCAAGTATTCATCATAGTACGCGTACACCGACTGGTCTGGTTGTCAGATGAGATAGAGATTCATGGAATGTTCCAACTCGCAACATCTGCAAACGAGGATCTCAAGCGCCTGCAGCTGGCGTGTATGGGAAGACAGCAGGGCACTGGTGTAAAACGAGGGGAGCTGTCTCGACTACTAGGATCACGAAAGGTCATGCTTCTGCCCAGGTCAGCGGCGTTCATAAGGCATGAGAAGATACAGATAGAGCGCAGGCGTAATCATGCGGGCGACCTGAAGTCTGGCTAAAAGAGTTCAAGGTGGCATCTACGCGTATGACTTTTGTCCACGGCGGCGTATGCTCACACATCTGGAATGCCTCGAATAGCGTAATAAAGGGAATCGGATTCTACTTCAGATTGCCGTGCATTTTCGAATGGAGATGGTCGTCGAATTTGGGAAAGAGCAACGATTCGCTCCGATCTAGCTAGGCAATACATATCAAACAACGAGTTCGAGGCCAAATGGAACACACACTTGAGAAACCAAACATCTTCTTTCGAGAAGCATTCCCATACTTCTTTTCCATACGCATTCTTCGTTGAAGGAGCAACATCATTCGCTATACCTCGGGGCTCAGAATAAACTTGAGACGCACCTCTAGGAGCGTTCTTGGCATCAAGACCGATGGACTCAACCAGTTCGTGGAAGCCCTTGATCAGCGCTTCGTGAACCCTAGAAAGTCTCTCCGGATCGTCCGGTTCACTGCCTGGAAGACGAGTTTCAAGGCGACTTCTAAAAGGCCAGTCGCTGAAGGTTGGTAGAGTCAGCTTTCGGTACCTCATTCCATCTGAGGGTAGAGAGAGAGAAAGCTCGTATGCGATTCGGAGCCGCGCTTTGCTTTTGCAACACACTCTGTTGGAGTCGGTTGACAAAAAATCGGAACCGAAAGGCGCTCAATTCTCACTATCGCGTCCTCCACAAACAGTCGACAGAAGGTCCGCAGGGGTCAGGCAAGGAGGAGTCTAAAAGGGTTTGTATCAAAAGCCATTCCCAAGGACAACCGTCACCGACGGAGCGCAGCGTACAAGTAGTTAGAACTACTTGGTTCTCGGTATGCTAACAATCTCTGAACCTATCCCGAGTTTATAGTCATCATCGCTTCGTCGTAGGAAGTGTTCGCAGTCCACTCACATTCGATAGGTGTGTGTGCGACAGTCAGCAAAGATGTTTGCGGTGAGGCTCGTGCATGTCGCCTGCAGCCTCGGAAAGGCTAGAGAAAGAGAGCTTCTCCTATGTTCGGGCGTCCTGAGATCCGCCGAAGGATTCGAGCGGCCCTGGCGGTGAAGGTGCGCTGCGGAGGCGAGGGAAACCCGTGGGAGAGGCAGGTCAGTAAATCCTGGGTCGAAGCTGGGTGAATACAGACACAGGGCGAGGAGATAGTTCTGCTGTTCACAATATGCGGTGCTCACCTTGGGGTATATAATCTCCTGCATATGCGGGAGTAGCAGCGGTCGGGTCCGGATCTCGTTGATTGGTCACAAACGAGCTCGCGCACAGAGTCGACTTGATGCAGGAGCCGATGCCGCAGAAGTGAGGGTATTCATGGTGCTGGGACCCCGTCGAGTAGGGACGAAGAAGAAGTGCAAGGCGCGGAGGGGTGAGAAAGGCCAGAACAGTGGCCCACTCAACAGGGTCGCACCCAGGTCCCAACGGCGTGCGAGTATCAGGCGCGCTGGGAGTTCTGGTCGGGCCTGGACGGACAGAAACGAGATGTCGAGGCGCTCTGCACCTGGAGAAGGAGGAATGATGCGATTAGAGACGATTTAGACTAAAAGTGTCGTTCGAGACATACCTGACAGTAATTAGCGATTAGGTGTAGATTCTGGCCGACTTGCTCAGTTCAAATGGCCAATTCCTGGAGATGGGAGTAGCGACCAAGTAGAGACAAACAGATATCAGATTTGGGACATTCCGTCGGAGGCAAAAATCCTGGGAACATGTGGACATATTCGGTAGATCCGACGATTCAGACGCTGGTCCGACAGAAAGCCGACCGATAAGCGCCCTATTCCAGGCCTTTGGTATTGTGCCCCTGCTGCGAACGCGGAGGGCGACCCCACTCACCGCTTCGATGAGCAATTAGCCAAATCGTTCCTAGTCGGCCAGCGAGCCACAACCTAAGCAGCAAGATAAACGAAACATGCGAGCTCGGATGCGGGATGAGAAGGCTAGGCAGCACGTCGATGATAGAAGGACAATACAATTCTCAAGGAAAGGTGAACGGGTGTGGACGAAATCTAAGAATGGAACAACAACCAATACAAGAATGTGCGTGCGGGATAAGACGGCGTAGAGGGGGGTGGGATGCATGAACACCAGGACAAGCGCGAAGGGGAGGGCGAGGCAGGATCACTGGCACATTTTCTTCAATATAAGCGCTGTGCTGGGGTAGGGGGAGGGACTGACCTGAGATGCGGAGCTGGATTCGCATCTTGCCGATGCTCCTCGGATGCCCGAATACGCGTGCATTCGCTTCAGTATGAGCGCAGGATGGGAATCTGGGAAGGACCATGCGCAGGCGTTCGTCCTCCTTGCTGATGCTTTACGCGAGACTCGATGAATCCGAGCTCTCGAAAGGCTGTTATGCGAGCAACACGAGCCAGCGAAATCGCGCTATGCTCAAGGAGCTTGATGCTGGGGTTCTCATCGCGAATTTGGGACAGAGTCGGAGCACGGCGGTAACCGTCTCTCGGCAGTAGTCGTGCGTTGACCGATATCTACACTGATGACAACAATTATGGCGACTGTAGGCATATGCTTCACAAAGGGAGGACTCACTCGAAGGCCGACCATTGCTGAGGCAGATGTGTATCAGAACGCCTCCGGATCCCTTGACTGCTGTACCCGCTCTTCACTGCCGTCGTCGTCTGCACTCGGAGGTTCAAGCTCTACGAAGAGATTCGTGCAGACATTGGACGGGATCGAGACGAGACAGGGCGTCTACGCACTCTCGTGATTAATGGCATACTCACGTACCTTGACGTTCTCACTAGCGCCCACTCCCACTCCGGAAGTGCACAGGGCGAGCGCTTACGCAGCTCTATATGGCCATCCTGGTGTGGGCTTGCTATCTCTGTCCGTATCTATGTCAGTGGAGGTGCTTTCAGTGGCCTCGGCGGTAGGGTGTCTGGAGTATGAGGGGTGAAGAATTGGTAAATGTGAGCGAATCTTGCGAAGCTTCGAGGCATACCTTCCACACTGCGGCTCGTGCGTCCCATTGGCAGACCGAATCTAGGAGCCATTTAAGCGCATCGAACGCGATTCTGCGACTGTTTCCAGTATATGGTGAGGCCGTGTCGTCTTGAGATGGGTTCTCGAGGCCATGGGGTCCGTACCGACGGGGAAATTCGTACTCTGCACCTCGTGCTCGCCCGGCATAGGTGTGTTTCCGACACCGGCGCGCTGGATCCAGAAATATGTAAGCCAGGCAGTTGTGCTTGTGATAGATTGCAGACTCACGCACCTTGGCTGTCCTGTAAGTCGAGAGCGGCGTGTAATATACTCGAGAGGGTACAGAATCGTCGCTGGCCAAGGCTCAGACGTCGAAAGGTTCATTCCACTGTATGTCGTCCGTTCAAAGTTTGTGGGTGATCCTCGTCCTTATTTTTCCCAGAGTTCAGAATAGGTCGATAGTACTAGAACCAGTCAAGCAACGAGATGGAGGGAAGAGAGCAATGTTGCGCTCTGGGAGAGCTCGCATCGGAGTTGGAACCCTGGGAATATATCTACATTTCTGGATTTTCGGACCGTTCTGACAGATCCGACAGGATTCGGACGCCCAGGCGAATTAGCGCCCAGCCAGGCCCAGCCGTCAGGAGGCAAAGAAAACACCCACAGGATTCGAGATGGCTTCTGGAGGATTTAACTCCTGAACAAAGCAGCTTTTTCGTATTGCTATTTGAGAGCTATAGGAAGGAACCCGAGTACCCTGCCGCCGAGTCAAATTAAGGCACCCGCACTCGCCTTTGAACAGATACTAGACTCGGGGCCCAAAGTATGCCATTGTCGTCTATTTGCTACGACCGAGAGCGATGAGGAATTCTGCAGGTCAGTGTGGCAACGTGCCTCTATAGCAAGCTTGGCTGACGAAAGCAGGCTCGACTTCAACAGACGGCCCCCTCAGGCTGCCATGCATTGCAGTCTTCCTCGGAATTGTGGAATCACGGCTGGGTATTAAGAACTGCTTTCGCCAAAACGTTGATTAGACATATATCAGGCGCCACAATGCCGTACTCAACCACCGCCGTAACAGCTAGCGGTACTCGATCCTGCAGTGGTGCTGGTTGTGAAGGATGGGTGAGTCCAGGAGTCCAAGAGATCACGCTTTCGTCCCCAAACATCAGGCACCAATTATTTTTCGTCCGAGTCCTTTCGCCGCACGATGTAGCAGTGGCACCATGTCCATGTCATCTGTCAGAATATACGTATCGGATTCATAGGTCGCCTAACGAATGATTAAGTATGACCTCTCCTGGCTTCCTTCAATCCGTCCTAAGCAGCTCGACCCCAACATCAATCATATTCAAACACCTGCTTCTCAGCGCAGGCCGCAGGATCGGTCGGAGTAGCATGACCTGAAAATATGCATTTTGCTGCTCGACAGTTTTCGCACCAGCCATGGCATGGGCACAGTTATCCGTTTGTTTGATACGGACTTAGCATTGCAAGAGAAACGGCAACAAATTACTGGTCCTATCAACCGCAGAGCACAGGTGTAGTATGTCTTGGCTAGTTGATGGGTACCCCACGTCCCACTTCCGAAATCAGCTTGAGTCTCCTTCAAGGTGAAGTCATGCTCACTGGTTTGTATCCTTTCAGTGGATCCACAAGGTTAAGCGACTTCCAAAGTCCACGTAGTCGAAGGAAGGCGAGAACCGTAGCTGCCGGCGTCAGTAAAGTGAATGGGGTACATCAGGAGGTCGGGAAATGCCCTGGTGACCGCTCGGCAGGAGGGGTCCAACTGCTCGCGTTGCGTTGGCGAATAGGGTGAAGCCATGATCAATGAGCCCATCAAAGACAGGGATATCTAAGGTTAAAGTGCCATCGTTAGGTACTGCGACAGTGAATAGGCCTTTGCGATTCTCGGTGAGGTCGGGATAGAGGCAAATAGCATCATTGGAGGCGATGAAATTCATGAGAAGTGGTATCCCAACAGTGTGCATTGCTCATACGTGTGAAGGGCGGTTTCGGCAAGGTAGTAGCCACTTCCCTGATCACCCGATGTGTTGTTGTCGTCTTAAACCTGTTGGTTGGGGGCATCCAAGTCCGGGTAGGAGCCCATATGCGTGTAAACCTCCAGGACGCGAGGCATGGGTACGTCTTTGGCGAAAATTCGAAGAGCACCTATGCCCCCAATTACTGACCCGTGGTACTCCATTGACTCGAGAAAGGGACCCGAATTGAGTCCAAAGGTCCGGAGGGTGTAGTACACGCGAACAGAGACTGGATCAGCGACGAATTTCTTCATGTGTCGACACGAGTCATGCAAGGAGCGGCGGTCGGAGAAAGGGAGGAACGGGATAACCAAAAGGGCGAGGTCAAGAGGAAGGCGAAACCCTGCCGCGTCTCTAGTAGACGCTGAGAAAGCCCTTCATGAACACGACCTATTCCAGTTGTGCGAGAGACTTCTCGGTATGGATAACGTTGTAATTGCCTTCGGATACGCATTGTAATTGAGACGGGAAAGGAAGGGGCTTGCCAGGTGGACCCGTCGTGCGATTGGGTGTGAAACCGGATTCCCACCTGGGAGAAGTGAGCAAAGGATAGAGGGGCATGAGGTGTAGATTAGTGCCCAAGCAAATAATTAAAATGGTTCCACTGCCTACAGAAACGTAGGACGGACTAGTTCTTGCATCGTGAAGAGGTGGAGAACATGGAACAGACTCCCCTGCAGTGTTCAAGAACTACTCGAAGGATCAATACTGCAGAGGAAGCTCGGGTGAGATGGTGTCACTGCAATTCATCCAAATTATGACATTAGATTTCGCGGATATAGGAAAATCATAGGCAGAACGAACGAACGGCCGCTACGGAAAGAAATGAAAAAATAAAGTCGGATGTCTAGCTGTCCTGCTCCTGACCTCGGTCTGTAGCCCGCTGAGCTTTTCCAGTGTGTCAGAAGCTGAGCAATGGTTAGAGGCCCCATCATCGAGCACATCCAGCCCCCCAGTGAACAGCTCGTATAATCACACTGGTTGAGACTTGGAAAGACAGAAGGGATGAAAAACAGCACCCACCTTTGTTTGTGCCTGAATCAGGACGCTTACACGCTTGCAGGTGTGCGCAAGGGGCGAGTGCTTACCCAGCTCACATGGCTGCCCGGGCGCGCTCTTCTCTTCCCTCAATGGAAGTGTTTTTAGTGGCGCCTGCATTCTGAAGAGGGGAGAATTGGTAAGTGCAAGCGAACCAAGCGAATCTTCGAGGCTTACCTATCGCAGGGCGGCCCGTGCGTCCCATTTCCAGATTGAATATAGGAACCATGTAAGCGCATCGAACGTGATTCGGCATTGTATCCAGCACATGATGAGACAGACTACAGTGTCTCGCGTACAAGGCCAGGTCAACACATCCAGCGGCTGAAGGGCACCAAGTAAGATACTTCGGCGGGTATGGGATATCGGGGGCGCACGGGTCGGTTGCGTGCGGACGTGGTTCACGCAAGTCGAATGGATGCCTGTCGGCGGTGAACTCGAAGAGCTGGAAAGGAAGTAAGCCAATTGCAACTGAATGTGGCCGACTTAAAGGTGCAGCTTACCTCGGTTCGCCGTCAAAGCGGTTCTGAGTTTAACGCCTACTTATGGTCTCTCGGGCGTCCTGAGATCCGTCGAAGGATTCGAGCGGCTCTGGCGGTGAAAGTAGACTGCGGTGGCGAGAGAAACGCGTGGGAGGGGCCAGTCAGTAAATCTGGGTCGAAGCCGGGTGAATACAGACACACGGCGTGTAGATAAGGAAGCTAGGACTCACCTACTTTCACATACACACAGATCCTCTCGTCCGACCTTTCTGCGACGAGCGAGGGCATGCTTGGGAGTCGAGTTTCAGTTCCACATACTGCTATTCAAATATGCGGTGCTCACCTTGGGGTATGGAATCTCCAGCCATCTCAACGTATGCGAGAGTAGCAGCGGTCGGGTCTGAATCTCGTTGATTGGTCACAAACGAGCTCGCGCACAGAGTCGGCTTGATGCAGGAGCCGATGCCGCAGAAGTGAGGGTATTCATGGTGCTGGGACCCCGTCGAGTAGGGACGAAGAAGAAGTGCAAGGCGCGGAGTATCAGGCGCGCTGGGTCGGGTCTGGACGGACAGAAACGAGATCTCGAGGCGCTGTGCACCTGGAGAAGGAGGAATGATGCGATGAGAAACAGATGGGGAGTAGACAAACCGATGTCAGATTTGGGACATTCTGTCGGAGGCAAAAATCCTGGGAACATGTGGACATATTCGGTAGATCCGACGATTCAGACGCTAGTCCGACAGAAAGCCGACCGATAAGCGCCCTCAGGCTATTCCGGGCCATTGGCATTTGCGTGCCCCTGCTGCGAACGCGGAGAAGGACGATGGCCAGGAGGAACTCGTCCTCCTTGCTGATGCCTCTCGAAAGGCGTCAACACCAATGTAATCGCTTCAGTAACAGCGCTGTCGGTAGAGCTAGGAGAAAGAACACGTACCTTAGCTTCACCCGCAGCACAGGTCACCTCGGGATCGTGGTGCTGGCGCAAATTAGAAGGTCCGCCATATTGTGCAAGCCCTTGGCTGCGCCTAGCGCATGCTCGTCTTGCCACTTCACCCTTCATGGGTCAGCTAAACTGAGCCAAGAAGGATCCGATACGGAGGTACCGCGACCGGCGCGACGTCCAAGCCACCGGGAACGCTGCTGGACCTCGTCCGGTACTAGGCAATGATGGGGGAAGGTGGACTCTGCGTCTTGTGGTCGCTCAGCACATGCGTGTGTTGAGTTGGATTCGGCGTGCTGAAACCAAGTACAGTTAAGAAAGAGAATCAGGCCTGTGATTAATGGCATACTGGCGTACCTTGACGTTCGGGCTCACTAGCGCCCACTCCCACTCCGGAAGTGCACAGGGCGAGCGATTACGCAGCTCTATATTGGCCATCCTGGTGTGGGCTTTCTATCTCTGTCCGTATCTGGGCCAGTGGAGGTGCTCTCAGTGGCCTCGACGGTAGGGTGTCTGGAGTATGAGGGGTGAAGAATTGGTAAATGTGAGCGAATCTTGCGAAGCTTCGAGGCATACCTTCCACACTGCGGCTCGTGCGTCCCATTGGCAGACCGAATCTAGGAGCCATTTAAGCGCATCGAACGCGATTCTGCGACTGTTTCCAGTATATGGTGAGGCCGTGTCGTTCTGAGATGGGTTCTCGAGGCCATGGGGTCCGTACCGACGGGGAAATTCGTACTCTGCACCTCGTGCTCGCCCGGCATAGGTGTGTTTCCGACACTGGCGTGCTGGATCCAGAAAGAAGTAAGCCGGGTAGTTGCGCTTATGATAGATTGCAGACTCACGCACCTTGAGAGGGGCGTGTAATATACTCGAGAGGGTACAGAATCGTCGCTGGCCAAGGCTCAGATCATCGAGGCGAGATCGTTGAAAGGTTCATTCCACAGTATGTCGTCCGTTCAAAGTTTGTGGGTGATCCTCGTCCTTACCTTTCCCAGAGTTCAGAATAGGTCGATAGTACTAGAACCAGTCAAGCAACGAGATGGAGGGAAGAGAGCAATGTTGCGCTCTGGCAGGAGAGCTCGCAACGGAGTTGGAACCCTGGGAATGTATCTACATTTCTGGATTTTCGGACCGTTCTGACAGATCCGACAGGATTCGGACGGAATCTCAGGCGAATTAGCGCCCAAGCCAGGCCCAGCCGTCAGGAGGCAAAGAAAACACCCACAGGATGACCCGCGCCTATTTTGCACTGTCCTGACGTACCATGGACACCCCACCATTTCTTGCGCTCGTTCGTTGGCAGAGAACGAAGTTGTGCTACGTCAATGAGAGTTGTGCAACGTCAATGAGTACCAAAGGTCTTTCAATAAGAACGACAAAGCCATATATAGACATGGAACCGGTAGGATAGCCTATGTAGCCCAAACGTCAATGTGGGTCCAGTCTACGTTGTCCCTGTCCTTGAGAACCATGAAGAGATTCCCTCCCACTCCAAAGGCCTTCAACATCATTTCCCTTATCTGAAAAGATATATGAGCATCCCCGCATGGAGAAACGCCGCGTCTCTTTTGAAATACCTCTGCAATGATCTCCTTCTTCTCGGCTTCTTGAGCTTCAATCTTCGCCACCCCACTGTCGAGTTCAGCGAGCTGCACAATCAGTTCCTTGTATCTTGTCAGCCAAATGTTAAACGCTCCTGCTAGATGGCGCAACTCACCTCAAATGAAACCGGTTCCTCTATGTCGCTGTCAGGTTCTCCCGCATGTTCGAATGCAGCGCGGACCCCATCAGAAATATGGTCGCCGAATTGTTCGCAGGCCGCAATAATCAATTCGCGAATCGCTTTCATCTCAATGGGCATCAGTTAGCGGGCGCGAGGGGCGCGAGGCAGGACGAAGTGGACGTACTTGAGTACCGGCAGCTCCCCTCTCCGAGTGCCAATCAACTTTGGCCTTCTCTATTCTGTCCACCAAATCGGAGCGCTCTCGCAGTGTTTCTTTAAGCTGGAGGAAGGTCAGCACTCGCTTGCAGAACGTGCGTAAGCTTAGGACATACCTTCTCGAGGCGCGAATCGGAGGCAGCGTCCTGAGCATCAAGGTCGATGAACTCGACAAGCTCGTGGAAACGCTTGATTTGGGCGTCATGGACCCGCGAACGTTTCGTCGCGCTCTTGATCGTCCGAGAGGAGGCCAGCTTCCTGGGCGACGTCCTAATCGAAGCCGTGATCAGCTGGTCAAGGTCTGGAGAGTCGGTCTTCGGTATCTCATCCCAGCTGAAGGTAGAGAAAAGCGCAGCTTAGACACAAGTCGAAATCGAGTTTTTTGCAACCTACACATTACCCAAGTCGGATAACAGAACTTCCTCTTGATACTCGTTGAGTCTGTTAGCGTCCCTGACCACGACCAGTTGACCAAAGATCTTTCGCGTCGAGGGGTTAGGTGAGCGAACGATAGGGAGTGCTGAAGTGACTGACGAGGTGCAAAAGGCCGGTTCTCAGGGCTTCGTCGATGGCACCGCGAGGAGAAAACCGGTGGTTGGAGCCCTTTACTTCTCGAAATACTGACAGGGAGTCAAACAACGTCTCAAAGTATATGTGAAACCCCATTACCAGCGTCTTTAATATCCGAACCTTTCAAGATGGGGCCATGCCCATCGGAGCGGAGCGAAGCAATGGCGATAACAATCCCTAGAACACAGTCATTCAGCCTTGCTTTCATGTAGTATATCCGTAACACTTACATTCGAGAGATGTGCGAGTCATTGAGATAAAGTTCAGGTGAAAGCTGGTGTGATATTCAGTGGAGGAAGAGGGATGTGCGAAACTTACCGTGAGGTAGCGCGGGCGGCGACTATATGACCGGTCGATGACAAAGAGACGGGGAACAAAGACGAGCACCATTTAATCCCCGCCCTCAGATGGCGAATGTCTTTGAGAAGAAACCAGTAGAGGTTGGAAGCGGTGGGCTTTCTATGACGTTAGCGTTAGGATCTCCTTTGTCAGTGTTCACAAGATATGACCTCGTGTCCTTCTCCTGGGCTCCTCGAGGCACGCCACAGCGCTTAAGGCAACACCTGAACGATAAAACACGAGAGCTAAATGGCGCCAGTTCAATAGCTACGATCGAAGGAGTAGTATCAGGATATGAGCACGGTGATGGAGTTTCGGCAGTTCACGGGGCTTTCGCCGCATCGCGGTATCTGGATGGTCATCTTCGATCCTTGTAGGTCGATTGCCGACGGGCAGGCTAGGGTTCTGGGGCTGGAAGGGCATGCGGGCGACGGCGTGTTCGAACCTTTAGCAGGTGGGTCAGCCAAACTGAGTCACGATCAAGAGGCATTCGATACGGACATACCTCGATGTCGCAAGCCTGGGAGTTGCTGATTTTCAGAATATCTATGAGTAGCTCCAAGATGTTGTCGAAATTGCATGGTAGGTCGTGAAGGAGATCTTTGCGAGAGTACGTTGGATGAGAGTGGGAATGAGGTTGAGTTCCCGATTAGCAATCCACCTATGTCCCAGATCCGGGGTGGATGCCACAAGTCGTGTTCTTCCACGTCCATGAGACATTTGAAACAGGAAAGTGAAGCGATTGGTGGACTATAACGAGGATGTCGCCCGGTATAATGGTGGAGTTCTTCGTCTGGACCGAGCCTTCTATGAGGGATGCAACGAACTTGCAGGGCATGAGGAATCGAATCTTCAAGGATCGTATGACGACGATGTCTTGCGGTAGCCTTGGGATTCGCAGCGACGCATAGTTCACAAGGTAACTGTATGCGTGGATCTGGCCTGCGGGACTTGTTTTGGGCAAGGACTTGACTGCGAGATTGGCAATGGGGCTCAGGGAGATTGACTCAAAAGATAGCTTGGCCGGCTCAGAGTAGTTGGTGGTACGTCAAAGTAGGTCCTTTCTGAGATAGTTGGAGAGGGCTTCCATGAGTTCGCGCAAAACGATGCTCGATGTCGGATTGAGGAAGTCGGGCGCAAGGTTTTCGATGCAGTGTTCCGGCGTTCGAAGACCCTGTCGTGCTAGCCTAGGTTCCACGAAGGGCAATGGCTAGGAGTGACATGAGGAAGGAGATGTGTGAGTCACAAAGGGATGTCAAGGCAAGCTCAACGATCATGCGGTAGGTAAGCGGTTGAGGCTCTCTAGCACCTGGGGAAGCAGGGGTAGGACAGCCCTGTAAAGGATCTCGAATCGACCACCGCCCGTACCAATAGCTCGGGACAGGGCCCAAAGGAGAATGAAGGGGTGAGTTGGCTTCCCTGCTTCGACGGTTTTGCAGCAAGCGGGAAACAGTCCATGTCAGAGGGCTGGGAAGCGAGAATAGAATCATTGAGAACAGGAAATACAGCAACAGCACTGAACACCATCTTGAAAGCCGGATAGTAGCACCGGTCATCGTACTCGTCACCAAGCTGTGGCAGCCTCTCGATGAGGAACTTTAGAACGATGATGACCAGGGTCATGGTAGTGATCTCGCGAATGAATAAGAAATGGCAGACGTTTGAGGAAGACAATTCGCTTCTGCGCAGAAGCGAAGAAGAATGCAATTTTGTGCGTCCCTACCTCTTGGAAGACGTGAGGATCGAGCTCCATCTGTCCAGTCGACAATGTCGTTCTATTCGTTCAGGCGCTGGTCAAGATCATAAAGTGAGATGCACGAGACACATCCATCCTTCGAAAAGCCGAAAGGCGAACATTCAGTCAAGGCGGGGGGCTTCCAATTTCTTTAGCGCGATTAGAATAACGCGGAAGTGTAAAAAGTGCACGATAGAGTTGCCGACATTATGTACCTCCATCAGCCCAGGTGCGAGACGAGAAAAGATAACAGCGCACCATTCATAACATCCTTCAGGTCCTTAACACATTCGATGCACCACTAGTATGGGCTTTGAAGAACCCTTCGATGATCGGTTCTCGGGGAGCTGTCTCTGTTCCTGACCCTCGCAGCTGTCCTAGCTTTCTCCAAAGCTGCGCGAACCACGGGTTGCATGACACACATACCTCACTTTGCTTTGCTATGAGACTTTTGCAACGGTTGTGTCGGTAAAGCAGAAAGGACTTTGGCAAAGAAGATATGCGGAGACGGAAGGCAAGCAATGAGTTGAATAGGAGCGACGAGTAAACATGCACAATGCGTGCTTGCTAGCCGGTCGAATGATAGGTCCTCTTGATGTTGTGGATGAGGTCGGCCGCTGCCGAGTACACCATGGGCCTGTGTTCGTCAGTACTGGCTACACACTTCAGGCTTTCATCCCCAGCCCGTCCTCGAGTGAGAGTCGTTCGTCCATAAGCTTATACACGTGGTTGAGAAGCGTTCGCCGGACCAGGGGTCGCAAGTAGGTGTCGAATGAGTTCCTGGGGGATAAGTTTGTTCAGCATTGGTATGAGGGACAAATGTGGACTTACCTTTCTCAAAAGTACCCCGTTTGTTGGACAAGCTTGATGATGCACAACGAACTGGAAACAAGCCATTCTCCCGAGGTCGTATCACCCTCTGGAGCCCCGTAGCGCATAGCGTCCTCGAGGAAGGACATCTACACCATTTGAGACTTGTGAAGACAGAGATAAAGAGCAGCACCCACCCTTACTTGTGCCTGAATCAGAGGGCTCACACGCTTTGCACATGTACACTGTGGCCTTCCGGGCACGCTCTTCTCTTCCCTCAGTGGAAGTGTTTTTAGTGACGTCTGCATTCTGAGGAGGGAAGAATTGGTAAGTGCAAGCGAACCAAGGAAATCTTCGAGGCTTACCTATCGCAGTGCGCCCCGTGCGTCCCATTTCCTGTTCCTATATTAGCGCATCGAACGCGATTCGGCACTGTTTCGAGCACATCCAGCGGCAGCCGGGCAGCTGAGGGCAAAACGGGCTCGCCGACAGTGTCGGCTCGAGCAGGAGCCAATGTCGCAGATGGGACCCGCCTCTTGGGCTACATACGACATATAGGGAGAGGTCTATGCATTCGCACTATATTTGATCCTAGGAGGCATGGGTCCACACGAATTAGAAGCGACAACGGAAGGGCATCCATGAACAAGTGTACGGGAGTGCGCTCCATCTTGTCATATGCGTAGGTCCTGTGTCGAAGCTGCTGTGTGGGGCGTTCTGGGCGGTTAGGCTAGAGGTTCCCTGCTCACGTACGTCGAGTAGGAGCGAAGCAAGGCGCGGAGGGGTGGCGAAAGGCCAGCGTCTGTCAGGGCATGAATAAGATATACTGGGTGCAACAACGTGAGAGGAGAATTGAACAGCACTTACCCCGACCGATGGGAATAACTCTGAGCTCAGTTCTACCTCACCGACCTTTCGTCCTCCCTATTCGGCCAACAGTGGCCCACTCAACAGGGCCGCACCCAGCTCCTATGTTTGTCGAGTATCAGGCGCGCTGGGTGTTCTGGTCGGGTCTGGACGGACAGAAATGAGAGTCGAAAGAGGAATGATGCGATTAGAGACGATTTAGCCTGAAAGTGTCGTTCGAGACGTACCGAGAACACCCCGTTATTGGAATCGTCGGGCGTCCGGCAACCGGCTGTACGGGCGTCCGGCTGTCCGGCTGTATATCATTTGCACTCCAGGAACACTTAAGGGCGGTTGAGGTACATATCTCGCCAGCGCGTAGAGTCTTTGAGTACCTCGGGGAACTCGGGAATGGGAAAATGGTTGGCGGGGGATTGGTCAGGAGCTGATTACGAAGTCGATTCCTGATGAGCCAAGTCGGGCGGAAAGTCCCACGCCCCATTCCACCCCGCCAACGAACTTAGTCCATTGTGCTATCTCAATTACTATATTTTTGCATATATAATAGCTACCAGACATACTTGAGGTGCGTTTATGAGTGTCTATGGTACCTTTAAACGTTTCTTTCCATCAAAAAGGGGGAAGGTTAAGCGGGTGGCCTGAAAGTGATCCCCCGCCCTATCCACACCCGCCAGGGTGCTTACATGCAGATTTTAAGGGTGAAAAATCATTTAAGTATCAATAATAGCCTATTCTACGCAGAATAGGGCCTCCAATTCCCTCCCAGGGTAACCAGGAAGGAATGAAACCCCTCGAGTATCAAGGCCGGACGGCCGGACGCCTGGCAGAAAGCCGGACAGCCGGACAGCCGTCCATGCCGAACAGCCGGCGGTTCCAAATTCACAGTATTATGGACGTACCTGACAGCGACGTACGTGACATTAGGTTAGATTCTGGCCGACTTGCTCAGTTCAAATGGCCAATTACTGGAGATGGGAGTAGAGACAAACCGTCGGATGTCAGATTTGGGACATTCCGTCGGAGGCAAAAATCCTGGGAACATGTGGACATATTCGGTAGATCCGACGATTCAGACGCTGGTCCAGAAAGCCCCACCGATAAGCGCCCTATTCCAGGCCATTAGTATTTGCGTGCCCCTGCTGCGAACGCGGAGGGCGGCTCCACTCACCGCGTCGGTGAGCAATTTAGCCAAATCGAACCTAAGCAGAAAGACAAAGGAAACATGCGAGCTCGGATGCGGGATGAGAAGGCTAGGATAGCACGTCGATGATAGAAGTACAATACAATTCTCAAGGAAAGGTGAACGGTGTGGACGAAGTCTAAGAATGTAGGACAAAAATACAAGACCGTGCGTGCTGGAGAAAACCTAGAGGTGGAAGGGATGGATGAAGACCAGGACAAGCGCCAAGGGGAGGGCGAGGGCAGGATCACTGGCACATTTCCTCGAAGGCCAGAGTATATTCCCTTTATTATGAGCACAGGATGGGAAGGGGAAGGACTGACCCGTGTGAGAGCCAGGCACTCATCCTCCTTACTGATGCTTCTCGAAAAGCGTTAACACCAATAGCATCGCATCAGCAACAGTGCTGTGGCTAGAACTATGAGAAAGGACACGCTTCGCCCGCAGCACCGGTCACCTCGGGATCTCGGTGCTGGTGCACACGAGAAGACCAGGAAGAAGGCACACAGACCCCGTGTGTCGTGTGTCAATGAAGATGTAGATCGTGTTTACGCGAGACTCGAGAAAGGCTGTTATGCGAGCAAAACGAAGCACTGAAATCGCGCTATATTGAAGGAGCTTGATGTCGGAGTTCTCATTGTGAATTCAAGATTACAGTCGAAGCATAGCGGTAACAACGTATCCATTCTTCCAGCAGTGTTCGCGCCTTGACCGATATTTACACCTGATGAAAAGAGATATGTGGCTGTAGGTGTACGCTTGACAAAGAAGGGACTCACTCGGTCGAGGGGTAATGTAAGGAGACACTTTCCCTCTATGCCTTGTACTTCTCCCACTTGGGTTATAAGGTGAGATATCACATCATCGAAAGGTACAAGATATCGCGCGTCCTGGTGTCGGTTGTAGACAAGGCGTCCGGCGACAACATGATACCGTCTATAAGGGTCTGCAGCTGAGGCTTCTTCAGGCAGTTCTTCGTACGGAGATATAATCGCGAACGTCTGGGTGGTATTGATGCCATTCGAAACGCGAGTGTGAGTGAAGAGATTGAGTATCGCCCCAGGGAGCCAACCGCCGGGCATTTGGAAAGATACTTGGCTGTTATTCCGATGATTGTTCCGGGTTGAAAAAACTTGAGCAAAGCGCCTGACGGTGTGTCGAAAATACGCAAATCCTTCGCATGTAGTACAACTGGGATCGTTGATGGCCACCCACTTGCGCAGCGCGTCGTAAACCGCTGGTTCGATAGGCGCAAGATCATCCGTTTTCCAAGTCGAGATTTCTTCGTCACGCTGATCATCGTCGCTGAAGAAGACCTCATTGATGTTCATGCGGTACCTCTTGCTGTAGTTTTCGTGGAAAAAGCCTGCCAAGGGAGCCAAATCTTTAGGTAAAAGTCCTTTTTGTGAGAATATGGCTCGAATTCGCTGTGCGCTGCAGAACTTGCTGAACATTGTTTCTTCCAGTTGACCTGAAGGGATTTCAGTAAGTAAAATGCGCCAACCCTCAGTTAAGAACCCACCGAATTTGTGGTTGGTAGGGAGCGATTGAATGACGTAGTTGTACCGTTCGAAGGCGAAACACCGCCAAGCATGAACAGGTCCAAACATCCTGAGGTGCCGAGGGAAGTGCAAGGCGAGGTGCTGGTATGGGGTGATGTTTGACCTCGGGTATAATTCGAGAAGGCTCGATAGGTACAGTTGGATATGGCGCTCATAGTCCTGTACGCGATCTTCGTTCATTCGATTCATAGACGCAATCTTGACTGCTGCAACAAGGTGGAGGAAGTTGTCGAGACATTTACGCTGGAAAGAATCCGGGTGGGCGTTGCCCCAGAGGCGAGTTAGGGTGATTGGGAGATTGATAAGGCAGAATGTTCGCCATTGAGCTGCAGTAAATTTCCCAAATCGAGCCTCTCCTGGACTGCGGGGTCCGCTTGGCTGCCATGAAGGTCGATTGATGGACTGCATATCGCGCCGGATTTCCTTTAAAACCCCCTTTCCGAGTATGTTTGCGCATTGGTTTTTCGCTTGCGTCGCGATCGCAGTAGCGTGGATACCGTTCTCATCGATTATACCAAGGCGTTGGCGCTGCGAGATAGCGTTGAGCGCGACATGAGGAATACCTGTGAAACACTAACCTCGTCCTGAATGTATTGGAGCAATAACTCTTTCTTCAAGCCATTCACTTCCTCATCCGACTTCGGCGGGACTATGGTGGGCTGGACGTGTCGAATAAAAACCATTAGGAGATCCGGTTTGATGGCCTTTGTGACTGTTGTTTTACTGGCATGCCAGAAAAAGTCGTCAGTTGTGGTTCCATCGCGAAGTCTTTCATAATCCGCAACATGATCAATGTTTTCCTCCACAATGTGCTTGTCGTCCGCTGTCCACCACCGTTGTTCGATGCGCTGAGCCAAGAAACGGTCAGCACCAGATATAACGCTGGATAACATATACAACTCACGTATTGAAGGAGGCGTGAAGCTAATTCGCCCCGTGTCCCGTCAACAGATAAAACACCACTATCCACACACAATTGGCGAAGTAGGTGCTTCTTTAGGTCATTTAATCTGCCTCTCGAGCCATTCCGGAGGACGAAATGAGCGTGCTGCATCTCCACTTCAGTGGGGGGAACAAGGGTTGGATCCGAAGGACCTTCTCCGTCGTTGATTTTGACGTCCATCCCCCAGATGGTACGTACGTGGTGCTGAAAAAGTCGAAGGTAGAAAGCGTGCATGGAATCGATGAGGGTGTACTTCGTGGGGTCCCAGTAAGGGAGGCGAAGGAGCTCGGACCAGCGAACGCCATGTGCTGCGTAAACAGAACGACGTTCAGCCGTCGTATTGGCGTCCCGCCAACGCCTTGCGTGGTATTTGTGCTCTTCCCAGGTTCGCGGCTCCCAGGTGTCGGACTGGATGTTGTTCATGTCATGACGATCTAGTTTGCATTCCGAACAGAAGATGGTGTGGCTGTGGCTGGCAAACCCGCTCATCTGTCGCGCAGCCGGGAGGTCGCAGACAAGGGGGACTATGGCACCGCGGACACGAATTCCATGGGGACGTGAGAAGGTTCGGGACAGGTATATGCCTTCGCGCCATAATATCAGGAAGTCATCAATGAGGGGCTTGAGGAGGTGGTTCAATTCGTGAAGTGATGGCTGCCCCGGACCTGGTATGATGCCAACAAGGTAAACGTTCTCGAGATTGTACCGAATTTCAGGCGGGAGGTTCAAGCAAACCATGTAGATCCCACCGACGCTGACCTTCTTCCCCGACTGCTTGTTCCCGTATGGGTTGAGCCCATCCATGTTCAAGCTGAAAACGAGTCGACTCTCTTCCGATGTGTCCGTGTATCGTTTTCCATCAAAGAACTTGAATGTGCGAAGCGCGTCGGCGTCCCAAATGTCCCAAGCATCGGGGTCGGCGTCGTGGGCCCCGCGCCTACATGGATCGCGGTAGAGGTAATCCTTCAAGTCTGATCGAGCGAATAATTGAGACAGATATTGCTGGGGGGACTGATAAGGATATATTCGTATGGGTTTCGCTTTTTGGCCTTGGTGTTGCTCGTACTTGAAGTTCTTCCCAACCCAAAACCGAGCATTGCAAATGCCATTTTTGGTAGTGTTCGGGCATCGTTCAAGACGCTTGGTGTGGTGATCGTTGGGGTCGAACCAGTGAATGTAGTAGCACTGCTTGCAACAGACGAAGGAGGCGTATCGTGGAACAACATCCAGTAAAGCAAGGACGGGACCGATTGTGTGGAACATGCCCCTTGCAGCATTTCGAGCGCGAATGTCAACGGATGAAGCAGTGAGAATCTGCAATAGCAGGCCTAGAGCGCTGAGTAGGAACTTGCAGTCGTCCTGTGATACGTTTGATAGTAGATATAAGCTTGCGGCGATGAGATACACCAATAGGAGGGACACCGGGATATAGGGTATAGCATCCTGGTAGTAACGCGCTATTAAAGAGAGACGGTTAGTTCTATAATTGAATTACTCAAAGGAAAGGGCTTACTTGTATCAACAAAATAGGGTTGCTTTGTGAGATCCGCTTGTCTCTTCCAATCGGCAAGTCGTGCTTCGCGTAGGGACCTACGACTTTGGTCTACAGTCTCTACAACAAGTAGACTTTGCATTCGAATGGTAGCAGACGCGTGTTCCTGTTGCATTCGCGCATATTTGGCTCCTTTGTCCAGGAGGTCGAAGTATCGAAGGTAGTCGGCATTGGATGGGGTATTCACATCTAGTGAGCAGATTCTGTCGATATCTTGCTCGGTCGGATTTCCCGGAAGCCCGTATAGATGGGGAGTCTGAGAGAATACGAAGGGGAGAATATTGAACTGCGATTTTTGTGGGCAGCTATTCTTGAGTTCCTTGAGGATGTGAGCCAACTCTTCAACAATTTCCTGGTTCTCGTCGCGGGCCAAGGGGGGATCTAGATCCATCGAGTGCCCTTCCAGCTCCACATCTGGTTCAGTGGTTATATCCAGGGACATTCGTCGATCGGGTGGTAATGGAGGGTCGTCCCAGCCGTTGGCGCGAAGTTGGGCAAGTCGGGAATCGACGTGCGCCCGTTGGCGGGCATTCCGTTTGTGGGCCAAATGTTGATCTTTAGTAACGACAACGCCATTGGGATCGGCCTGCAGACATTTCGAGCACATGCAGTTGACCAGACTATCGTCTTCAAGCATAATATCAGTCAACGATTCAGGTTTGGGGAGAAGTCGATATGTAAGCGGGCTTTAGCTGGCCATCGGTGGGATTACTAGCCGATTACATAACATCGTGGAAAGATGCAAAGTAAGGAGTTCTGGTGCTCAGCGCTCAGCGCTCAGCGCTCAGCCGCTATGTACTTGTGACGGTTGAACGTTGAACGTTGAACGTTGGATGATTGGATCGATGTATGAATAAGTAGTACTTAGGGCGGAGAAGAAACGAGAAGGTTCTCCTCGAATTGAGTTCTCGCGGCCACTTGTTTGTTTTGGTATCTGCCAACGCCCTTCCGTGGATCGACTGGATTCAGCACACACAGATTCAGCCAGTTCTGTCGACTCGCCCTCCTGAGTTCGGAGCTGTTCGGAGTCTGTGCCATTCGCCTTTCGTCACATTCAGCTGTTTGTTGTCATATATTTGGCCACATCCGAATCAGTGGCGAAGCACACCCTTCTCCCTTCTTGCCAGGTTGCTGCACCACGGTACCAATCATCGCCAGTTACCCACTTTCAACAGAACATGTGTATGTCTTGATTTATGGCTATTACTCGTTCCTCCATCTGACTATGAGCAGTAGATCCGTGCTATGAAGGCGAAAACGAGAAATGGCCCAAATGGGCACCACCACCCCCATGCCCCATCTCTAGACTTTCTCGGAGTCAGCAAAGGGCTTTGCTGGTTTCTTGTTGGGAGAAAGCCTGTGATACACTGCTGCGCCAGTATATCAGACACAGGAAGTGCTATATGCAAGGTCTTATGGTTGTGTTTCTGGTTCCCGAGGCTGATGTCCATGATTTCGAGCTTAGGAGCCGTCATCGTTGGCTCCTCAGGGTGGAAGAAGCGATCAACCACATATTCGACACAAGCGACTGGCCGCATAACACACTAAAGCTGTTCTCAGATGGGATGAGACCCAGGTATTACGCCCCTACTTGGGTTACTCTCTGGTAGGGACTTCATGGGGAACCGCGAGGACAACATTGGGAGATCCTGGACGCACTGAAATTTGCTTACTACATTGCTTCTATACCATATCCATAACAGAAGTGGGACTACATCACCTTAATACCTAGCTACCCGCCTCTTCTTGAACGACGCCTCACACTGAATTCACTTTACTATACTAGCTACCAAATAGCTACCAGCTTCTTCTTGCTATACCATTTGCTAACATCGTACACGTATATTTCTTATGCTTTTTCGATTACTATTGAACCTTGGGGACACTTGTCCTTCTGGGGCATTGCTCACGCTGGTGAGCCGAGCGTTCTCGTTGAGTAGAGCTCAACTATGTCTCTGGAGGCCAAGTCTCTGGCCCTTCCCATTCTGCGCTCATGCTGAAGCGAATGTATGCGTATTCTGGCCTCCGAGGAGCATCAGCAAGACGTACGAATCCAGGTCCGCATCTAGGTCAGTCCCTCCCCCTATCCCAACCCAGGGCTTACATTGAAGAAAATGTGCCAGTGATCCTGCCCTTGTGCTCCCCTTCGCCCTTGTCCTGGTGTTCATCCATCCCTTCCACCTCTACGTCGTCTTGTCCCGCACGCACGGTCTTGTATTGGTTGTTCTTCCATTCTTCGATTTAGTCCACACTGTCTACCTTTCCTCGAGAATTGTATTTTATTTGTATTGGCGTCCGTCGCAGCAGGGCTCAGCAGGGGCACGCAACTGCCAATGGCCTGGAATAGGGCGCTTATCAGTCGGCTTTCTGTCGGACCAGCGTCTGAATCGTCGGATCTACCGAATATGTCCACATGTTCCCAGGATTTTTGCCTCCGACGGAATGTCCCAAATCTGACATCCGACGGTTTGTGTCTACTCCGATCTCCAGTAATTGTCCATTTGAACTGAGCAAGTCGGCCAGAATCTACACCTACGTCGCTACGCTTACTCAGGTACGTCTCTCGAACAACACTTTCAGTCTAAATCGTCTCTAATCGCATCATTCCTCCTTCTCCAGGTGCAGAGCGCCTCGACATCTCGTTTCTGTCCGTCCAGGCCCGACCAGAACTCCCAGCGCGCCTGATACTCGACAAACATAGGAGCTGGGTGCGGCCCTGTTGAGTGGGCCACTGTTCTGGCCTTTCTCACCCCTCCGCGCGCACTTCTTCTTCGTCCCTACTCGACGGGGTCCCAGCACCATGAATACCCTCACTTCTGCGGCATCGACTCCTGCATCAAGCCGACTCTGTGCGCGAGCTCGTTTGTGACCAATCAACGAGATCCGGACCCGACCGCTGCTACTCCTGCATATGCACGAGATTCTATACCCCAAGGTGAGCACCGCAAATTGTGAATAGCAGAACGTGGAACTGAAAGTCGACTCCCAAGCTGCCCTCGCTCGTCGCAGAAAGGTCGGAGGAGAGGCTCTACGTGTATGTGAGCGTAGGTGAGTCCTGGCTTCTCTATCTACTCTCCCTGTGTCTGTATTTACTATTCACCCCAGGATTTACTGACCGGCCCCACCCACGTGCACCTTCACCGCCAGGGCCGCTCGAATCCTTCGACGGATCTCAGGACGCCCGAGAGGCCGAAATCGCAGCACGACAGCTCGCATTCTGGACGTTCGATTAACAAGTAGCCGTTGAACTTGGGACCGCTTTGACGGCGAACCGAGGTAAGCTGCACCTTCAAGTCGGTTGCAATTGGCTTACTTCCTTTCCAGCTCTTCGATTTCACCGCCGACAGGCATCCATTCAACTTGCGTGAACCACGTCCGCACGCAACCGACCCTTGCGTTCCCCGATATCACATATCCGCCAAAGTATCTTCAAATGTGCCCCTTCAGCCACTGGATGTGCTGAGCTACGAGGCCGCACTGTAGTGTGTCTCATCATGTGCTGAATACAATGCCGAATGACGTTCGATGCGCTTACATGGTTCCTAAATTCGATCTGGAAATGGGCCGCCCTGCGATAGGTAAGCCTCGAAGATTCGCTTGGTTCGCTTGCACTTACCAATTCTTCCGTCCTCAGAATGCAGGCGCCACTAAAAACACTTCTATTGAGGGAAGAGAAGACCGCGCCCGGGCGGCCATGTGAGCTGGGTAAGCACTCGCCCTTGCGCACAGTTCTGATTCGGGCACAAACCCTTCTGTCTTCCCAAACCTCAACCGGTGTGATTATACGAGCTGTTCACTTGTCTATGAAGCCATGCATTAAATCAAGCCGTGTATTAGTATCGTATTTGGGACCCTATCAGTTATACGGGATGATCCAAGGTCTCTGGAAGACTTCAACCGAGCAAACTAAGTTATCGTATCCTTCGTCAACACCCTCGAATCCATTTTCATCCTCCCCTCCACCATATCCGCCCTCAGCACCTTCTTCGACTGCATTCGCCTCCTCTCCCCCCCAGATTGAATCTAACAGAACTTGGAGATAGAAATTGGCAGATTCATTCAACATGCGCTCTTCTCTCCTCCCACCCTCTAGCGGCGGGAGAAAGAAAGTCAAGTTCTCCAGGCTCTCGCCACCGATTGCCAGAATAATGGCTTCGATGTTCTCATCAATCCTCGGGATTGCCTGAGTATAGTTAAAGTGGATCCTCGCTTCCACGATATAGTGTAGTTTGCGAAGAAAAGCCGAGACGTCTAAAAAGGGGTGATTAAAATGCCTGACACCTGCTTTAGTAGGTCGCACATACCAGGCGTTCTGTCCTCGCGAATACAGAGGTCGAGATATTGGATATAATTGCCTTGGGAGGTCGCGTAGGCCATGAGGGGCGCCAACGGTTCGGAAGCGATGGTAAGCACCAAGGACCGCACTGGGATCGTGTGTCGGGGGAACAATGCCAGCCACGACAGAAGCTCGAAACCACGCGGCCCTAACGAAAGGTGGTCGAAGGATTTGGATATAACGTCAATAGGTGCCGCGGGTGTGGATGGGTCGATGTAGGCGACATCGAGCTCTGCACTTCTTAGGTTTGGAAGGGAGAGGAGTAAAGTCGAAAGAACGGTAAGACTTGGGAGGGTAGCAGTGATTTCGACGTGTGTGAGGGTCGCCCAAGACGATAAAATCTCCCAAGGAAAGGGCGAGCATTGAAAAGGGTCTAGCGGTATGCGAGAGAGTTTCAAATTAATCGCGGTTGTAATTCGAAGCTGGCTGAAGTAAGAGAAGAAAGCATCCCCTAAGAGTTTGGCTGCGTCCGGGCGTAAAGGGCCTGGTGTCCATGGTTGGGCGTCGAGGATGAGTTGGTCCGAATGGAATCTTGGTAGAGTGCAAAACGGAGATTGCGCGATTTGAGAGAACCCCAAAAGTACCTCGAAAGAGTCGAGTCGGACACCGAAGGACCAGATATCTAGTAGAAGATGGTGTCGAGAACGTGGAACCCAGGCGCGGGCGACAAGGGCCAGGTTCAAAAGGTCCATTCTGGAAGAATAATGATCGATGATACGTTCGAATATTTCGACATGCATGACGGTAGGTAGATAGCTGCAGATAGGGGGGTTAGAAATTGGTCGGATAAGCTCATAGTCAAACGCAGGCATACTTTCGGATGTGGATATCCAATAGATCGGCTCGGAGGAGAATGAAAACAGAAAACAGACGACAGTCCACACAATGAAAGATAGTTTGGGATATTTCAGCACCAGGACTATATAGCCCCGAGCTCGTCTCCTTTGATATTCTTTGACCAGCGTCCTGGCAAAGGCGGGTAGCATCGGAGGTCCAAGCAAGGTCAGAAAGGGGTAAGTACTCTGACTCTGACAAGGACCAATGCTTTCAATCCGAGATAAACAAGGGACGAAACAACATGGATTGTGGCCATGCCACTGGTGGAGTCAGATGCTGAGACCTGGAGGTGTGAACCGGTGACACTGACTTGACTTCAAGGGCGTCAAGTTCGGAGCTGAGAGCTGAGCTGCACTAGCTTACCAAGAATACCCAAGAATACGATCCAAATGACCAGAGGCTATCAAAAGCCATGTCACGGCCGGGCGTCAAAGTTTCAGCATCCAAAAGGGAGATAACAAGGAGATTGAACTGAGCTATAATCATTGCTATGGTGATGATTAATGATTGCACATGTTCGGTCATATTAACCGCTTTGAATCGATGACGTAACTGAAAGGCTCGTACGTTTACCATCTCTTCCAGATCAGGCCCCAGGGCAAGAAGGGGCAACCCCAGGGCCTCAGGCCTCAGTCGCCCACCCTACGTCTACCATCTCTTCCATGTACAGGCCTCAGGAATGTACCTTGATGGCCGGGAATTCGGAGGACAGACTAGGTGGGTCCACGGTTCAACAAAGCAACAGGTGAATAGTCGTTTGTGAATTGTTGTCGTGGCGACATTGCTTGTAGGGGTCTAAGAAATAGATTGAAAGTGGCATTAACAGGGCTTATACCAGGGGCTTGGAGTGGTGGAGATGCGAAAGCAGTGGCATTTGCCACGTTTATAACAGCAGGAGCAATCTTAAGAGTGCATCAACATTCCCGATTGCCCTTCGAAAACGCCGCCATGCCAAAAGTCGAAACGACGCCCACCTCCACCATCGCACGTCGAAGGATGTTTCACAAGTTATTATTTGACAAGGATTCCAAGATCCCAGGCACTATTAAAGTCACACTCTCGGGGAACCACCGACTCTCAGCTCAGGATGGGAGCGGAAGTGGTTCTGCTGGGACGTCGCTTGACAGCAATGGCGCGACAGCCGCTCCGCACAACGAAACTGGCGCCGACGGCCTCGCTATGTCGGGCAACGGCGCGACAGCCGCTCCGCCCATCTCGGAACCTGGCGACAGCGCTATGTCGGGTCCCGATGAACAGCCTGTTGCGAAGGCCCAGGGCACTCGCTCGAACCACCATCAGGACACAGAGGCAGAGAACGTGAGTTAATTGCCATTTCCTTGATTGTTCATGAAACCGAATATCTTTAGTACGACGAAGCGCCATTTGGATGCTTCAAGGACAAGCGCCTCTACGGAAAGGAAAGCTTTTATTATTATTTATTCGCTCACAGGGGAGAGATCAATCGTCCCCCTGTTCACCCACCGGGAATGACGTTTCAAGCCGGGACTCTGTTTATTCATCGGGATCCAGCAACCTGCAAGGTCCAGTCCTGGAGGTGGGAAGAAAGGGCGAGCCAAGGCTTAGGGTGGATTCTATTGCACGAGCTCGAAGAACGCCAGATATACGATCGGCCGTACCTGTACACTGTTTCGCCTCGTGGTGTTCCTTCTTGGATACTTCGGGAGAGTCACCGAAAGAAAAAGTATCCGACCACGAGAACGTAGACCAGTATCCACTTTAGATTTAAGGGGAGCATGGACGTGGAGCAATTCGACAATTATGATTTAAGCGATGGATTTGATAGAGTATGAGACACGGTTGACTAGAAAGAAATCCAACTATCGCATCAGCCCTCTCCACCAGCGACCATGAAGGGAGGCGCTGCTCACTTGGCGCTGCATGGGGCGCAGCCTTCAAATTCCTGTAATCTCTGGCGCTTCCCCCGCCATCTCGATCATGTTCAGCAGGTTTATAACGTCAATTTGCAACCTAGCAGATGTGGTGGTTCATGTTTGGCGCGAAGGCGGCGTCGCTGGTCGCGGGAGCTATTGGCCGGGTTCGCAAGGTGTCGAATAAGTTCTCCTGGGAGACGACTTTGTTCAGTATTGGTATGACAGGACAAATGTGGACTTCACCTTTCTCAAAGGTACCCCGTTTGTTGGACAACCTTGATGATGCGCAACGAACTGGAAACAAGCCTCTCTCCACAGGTCGTATCACCCTTTGGAACCGCGTAGCGCATAGCGTACGCGAGGAAGGAGAACATCTACACCGGTTAAGACTTTTGAGGACATTAGAGATACAGAACAGCACCCACCCGTACTTGTGCCTGAATCAGAGCGCTTACAGTGCACATGGCCTTCCGGGCGCGCTCTTCTCTTCTCAGTGAAAGTGTTTTTAGTCAAGTCTGCATTCTGAGGAGGGAAGAATTGGTAAGTGCAAGCGAACCAAGCGATCTTCGAGGCTTACCTATCGCAGTGCGGCCCGTGCGTCCCATTTCCAGGTCGAATATAGGAACCATGTAAGCGCATCGAACGTGATTCGGCATTGTTTCCAGCACATGGTGAGACATGCTACAATGTCTCGCGTACAAGGCCAGGTCAGCACATCCAGCGGCTGAAGGGCACCTGTGAAGATACTTCGGCGGATATGGGATATCGGGGGGCGCACGGTCGGTTACGTGCGAACGTGGTTCACGCAAGTCGAATGGATGCCTGTCGGCGGTCAAATCGAGAGCTGGAACGGAAGTAAGCCAATTGCAACCGACTTGAAGGTGCAGCTTACCTCGGTTCGCCGTCACAGCGGTCCCAAGTTCAACGGCTACTTGTTAATCGAACGTCAAGAATGCGAGCTGTCGTGCTGCGATTTCGGCCTCTCGGGCGTCCTGAGATCCGTCGAAGGATTCGAGCGGCCCTGGCGGTGAAGGTGCACGTGGGTGGGGCCAGTCAGTAAATCCTGGGGTGAATACAGACACAGGGAGAGTAGATGGAGAAGCCAGGAGTCACCTACGCTCACATACCACGCAGAGCCTCTCCTCCGACCTTTCTGCGACGAGCGAGGGCAGCTTGGGAGTCGACTTTCAGTTCCACGTTCTGCTATTCACAATATGCGGTGCTCACCTTGGGGTAGAATCTCGTGCATATGCGGGAGTAGCAGCGGTCGGGCCCGCTCGCGCACAGAGTCTGCTCAATGCAGGAGCCAATGCTGCAGAAGGGACGGTATTCATGGTGATGGGATCCCGTCGAGTAGGGGCGAAGAAGTGCAAGACGCGAAGGGGTGGAGAAAGGCCAGCATCGGTTGTCGGGGCATGATTAAGATATACTGGGTGCGACAACGTGAGAGGAGAATTGGACTGGAGATAGTGAAACTTACCCCGACCGGTGGGAATAACTCTGAGCTCCCTTTCGTCCTCCCTATTAGGCCAACAGTGGCCCCGCCCACTCAACAGCACCGCGCCCAGTTCCTACGCTTGTCGAGTATCGGGAGCGCTGGGTGTCCTGGTCGGGTCTGGACGGACAGAAACGAGATGTCGAGGCGCTCTGCACCTGGAGAAGGAGGAATGATGCGATTAGAGACGATTTAGACTGAAAGTGTTGTTCGAGAGACGTACCTGAGTAAGCGTAGCGACGTAGGTGTAGATTCTGGCCGACTTGCTCAGTTCAAATGGCCAATTACTGGAGATGGGAGTAGACAAACCATCGGATGTCATATATTTGGGACATTCCGTCGGAAGCAAAAATCCTGGGAACATGTGGACATATTCGGTAATCCGACGATTCAGGCGCTGGTCTGACAGAAAGCCGACCGATAAGCGCCCTATTCCAGGTCATCGGCATTCGGTGCCCCTGCTGCGGACGCGAGGGCGGCTCCACTCACCGCTTCGGTGAGCAATTTAGCCAAATCGAACCTAAGCAGAAAGACAAAGGAAACATGCGAGCTCGGATGCGGGATGAGAAGGCTAGGATAGCACGTCGATGATAGAAGTACAATACAATTCTCAAGGAAAGGTGAACGGTGTGGGCGAACTCTAAGAATGGAACAACAACCAATACAAGAATGTGCGTGCGGGATAAGACGGCGTAGAGGGGGGTGGGATGCATGAACACCAGGACAAGCGCGAAGGGGAGGGCGAGGCAGGATCACTGGCACATTTTCTTCAATATAAGCGCTGTGCTGGGGTAGGGGGAGGGACTGACCTGAGATGCGGAGCTGGATTCGCATCTTGCCGATGCTCCTCGGATGCCCGAATACGCGTGCATTCGCTTGAGTATGAGCGCAGGATGGGAATCTGGGAGGACCATGTGCAGGCGTTTGTCCTCCTTGCTGATGCTTCTCGAAAGGCGTCAACACCAATATAATCGCTTCAGTAACAGCGCTGTCGGTAGAACAAGGAGAAAGAACACGTACCTTAGCTTTGCCCGCAGCACAGGTCACCTCGGGATAATGGTGCTGGTGCACGACACGAGAAGAGCAGGAAGGAGTTACACAGACCCAGCCTGTCAGTGAATCACGTCTACGCGAGAGGAGAACCCAACCATAAGGTGTCGTGGTCGTCGAGCTGAAACACAGTCCTGGAGGCGTAAACCGCGATTCTCGCCCTCGCTAAACAGGGAATTGGACTGTTTCTGCGAGGTTGAATGCATTTGAGGAGACTTTATTTGATTTGGACCAGGAGACGATCTGATTCGACATCTCGAACTTGGAGAGTAAAGGTAGGAGGAGTTGGTGACGACGCAGATGGGACCATTCCGGACGAACTACCCCGTGGGCCGACCATTGCTGAGGCAGATGTGTATCAGAACGCCCTTGACTGCTGTACCCGCTCTTCACTGCCGTCGTCGTCTGCGCTCGGAGGTTCAAGCTCTACGAAGAGATTCGTCCAGATCTTGGAAAAGATAGAGACGAGACAGGGCATTTACGGACTATCAGATAGACAAACGACCGGCGTACCCCAGGTGCGGCTGAGGGTCGTGGTCGTCGCATCGCGGTCCTCCTTGGGTCCTGCAAAACAATTGTCGGCAGGTACGCGAGGTTCTGTTGGTGTAGCGATGCTGGTGAGTCGAGCCTAAAGCATATGGCAGGTGGGTCAGCTAAACTGAATCAAGAGGGGTTCAATGCGGAGGTACCGCGATGTCCAAGCCACCCGGAACGCTTCTGGACCTCATCCATTCGTGGAGCCGCCCACGAGGCACACAAGCATGGGATATGGACACAAGCGCATGGGATATGGGGCTGCCCGTTGCGCCTTGAGATACGTTGTCGAGGCTGGGGTTAGGCACTGACGGGGGAAGGCGGACTCTGCGTCTTGTGCACATGCGTGTGTTGAGTTGGATTCGGCGTGCTGAAACCAAGTACAGTTAAGAAAGAGAATCGGGTCTGTGATTAATGGCATACTCACGTACCTTGACTTTAGGGCTCACTAGCGCCCACTCCCACTCCGGGAGTGCACAGGGCGAGTTCTTACGCAGCTCATATGGCCATCCTGGTGTGCGTTTTCTATCTCTGTCCGTATCTGGGTCAGTGGAGGTGCTCTCAGTGACCTCGGTGGTGGGGTGTCCGGAGTATGAGGAGTGAAGAATCGGTAAGTGTGAGCGAATCTTGCGAAGCTTCGAGGCAGACCTTCCACACTGCGGCTCGTGCGTCCCATTGGCAGACCGAATCTAGGAGCCATTTAAGCGCATCGAACGCGATTCTGCGACTGTTTCCAGTTCATGATGAGGCCGTGTCGTCTTGATATGGCTTCTCGAGGCCATGGGGTCCGTCGGAAATTCGTACTTCTGCATCTCTACTTCTGCATCTCGTTCTCGCCCGGCATAGGTGTGTTTCCGACACTGGCGTGCTGAATCCAGAAGGAAGTAAGCCGGGTAGTTGCGCCTGTGATAGATTGCAGACTCACGCACCTTGGCTGTCCTCTAAGTCGAGACCAGCGTGTAATATACTCGAGAGGGCACAGAATCGTCGCTGGCCAAGGCTCAGATCATCGAGGCGAGATCGTTGAAAGGTTCATTCCACAGTATGTCGTCCGTTCAAAGTTTGTGGGTGATCCTCGTCCTTACCTTTCCCAGAGTTCAGAATAGGTCGATGGTACTAGAACCAGTCAAGCAACGATGGGAAGAGAGCAATGTTGCGCTCTGGCAGGAGCGCTCGCATCGGAGTTGGAACCCTGGGAATATATCTACATTTCTGGATTTTTGGACCGATCCGACAGGATTCGGACCTTCAGGAGAATTAGCGCCCACCCTGCTTCTTTGTACCTGATGGAAGTCGCGAAGTATGAGAAGCTATGATGCAAAGGTCCCAGAGGGTCCTAGGCGCTTCTGTGTCGCATTTATCAACTGGAGCTATTTACTATCTCTGCCTTCTTGCCCAGCTAGTTTGAATCACGCTGCACGAAACGACCAGGGAATCTGATACAAATGCGCACCATTTGACCTTCTATGCCGCGAAAAACGAACATGTTTGAATAATACAGTGGTGAAGCCTCTGAAGTTGAGTAGAAGGTGTGATGAATGACGGATGCCAAGGTTCTTTCTGGAAAGTGGGATCGAGGGATCGACTGGTCTCCGACTAGCTCAATCCCTGAATCGTTCGCTTGAATCGCTACCTCCTACCATTCCCCAACTCCACCTGAGCCTGAGGAAATCAACCGACTCTGCGCAAATCTTGGGACATAAACTCGCGCATTGGCCTTTATCATTCACATATGAACTACGCTCCAACCTCTCCTCGATTTTCCCCCTGATATCACCGTCCCGAAAAATCCTCCCTCCTCGACTAAGGAAAATAAAATTTCTGGTAATTTGGTTCATTAACATCATGGGATTGGCTTGACAAGCGACGTGTACCTTTGAGTTCGCCCGCCTGAGCCTGCACCTTTAAACCGCTCTTCCATGGATCCCGATGTGATACACGCACGTTTCATCCCCACCCCAATTTGATATCACTTCGATAATGACCATGTCGTAGGAACCCTTGTCGCACGGGCCTTGTTGGACCGCAAATGCCTGTCGAACTCGAGGAGCCTGAATATCGTACTCCAGTTCTCTCAAAAGAAAGACGGGGTCTTCCCTTCGGATTGCACCTGGAAGGAATGCAGACGTTGCATAGTCGGCCACGGTCCTCTGTTCGGTTCCTGGTGTGCATCCGGCAATGTCAATTGCTTCGACTGGGCGACCCCATATTTGCATTTTCCGAGGTGCCTGAGAAAGCATGGAGTCAGAGAGCTGCTCGTGGAGAGGGTATGCGAATGAGATTGCTGAGATATTGGCGGGCTCGTGTAGCCGAATTGCTACGTGAGCACTAGATCCAGGGAATCTCCAACAGTCATCCAATATGGGTGGGTCTGCGAACACAAACAGGGCCGATCTTTGGTCCAAGGCTCGCGTTTCGAGGCACACCGGCCAGATGCAGGGGAGCCACCGACTGCCATGGTCTGTGGTCATTTCGAAAACGATGTGCGCCTTGGCACCATGTAGAACGAGGTCGCGATCTACGCCTAAATTGACGCCAAGAAGATCGTTGATGCTCCCTATCATTGACATTGCGACGGTTAACTGCTTCCCGTAACGCAAGAGATGTGCCTCGAGTGCCCTGAGTGTTTCCCAAAGCTGATGGTCCGGGACAATTGGTCGGCAAAAACGTGGTGGGTCGACGAATATGGCTGACCCGGAGGCAAACCAACACCCAAGCCGTGCGATATCCGAAAGGGCGAGAGTTAGACACCAAGATCTTGCAAGAATGATCAAGCCTTTCCAGATAGATTGGCATGTCATCATACAGAAAAGGTATACCTATATCGCGATAGATTTGTTAGGATAGTAGAACAAAAAGATGCGTGCAGAAGAGCTTGACTGACGCTGTTAGAAAAGAATGCTCTTGGTCTCTGCCGCGAATTGCATTGCGTTCCGAATTTCGCTGGCTGTTGGGACAAGGGAGGAATTACTATAGCTGAATCGTCGCCCATGAGACATTGTATATCGTAGGCGATGTCCTCTCCCTTTGGGAGAAGCTGGGCGAATGCCATGGAAGTGTGGAGCTGATGTGGTCGTCGAAGATGAAAGGGAAATCACTCAAAGTGCACCATGGCCCATCAATGCGAGTCGGATCAACGCCATGAGGCAAGTCCATCGTCCAGGATTCGGTGAGGGTTCTTTGTTCGTCATGTCAATAACTGTACCTCTTCCCAACTCTCTCGGTAACGGAGCAATGGACGCAGAATGTGAGCCAAACACACAAACGGTCTCCAACACGAACACCTCCACCGACCAACCGTGTCTTTCTGGGTCAATAGTAAACACGCCGACGATGGATCATGCACTGATGGAAACGGCCCGTCAACTTGGAAATGACGCCCTTCAAACCCTATTCAAACCTCTGCACGCCACGAATCTACAACTATTCGAGGCACACACTGACCAAGATCGGCGTTTAATGGCCGTCGAAAGGCTTGTTCAAGACCACTTGTGTCACCTATCTTCCTTGCAAAGTATCATAGCGAATGACTTTTCGAAGGAAGTGGAGGCCAGACTAGAGGAGTCTTGCAGGGTGAGGAGTTCTCTCGAACGCCTAGCCTGCACTACCGACACCCAAAACGACAAGGTATCGGAATTGGAGATGTGGGCACAGACTCATCTCGGTTCTCTGGAGCGCGTCGAAACCACTCTCAGCGCACATAGAGCCAAGTTTGAGGCACTGGAATCGTCGTTGAAAACTACGCTTTCAATCCTGAAGGAATATCAAAGTGCCGACGAGGATCGGAGTCGGATCCATGCAAGTTCTCTACCAATTCAATGCATGGACAGATCTAAATTCAATTTTGCAGCACGAGCTCCAATGCGAGATGGAGACATTAAAGACGACCATCTCACTGCGTCTTTCACGTTAGTCTTTCCTATTGCTGACCTGCCTCACTGCCTCACCGAACTTCGCTTCATCTACAATTCTCTCCTAGATTTTGTTGAGGAACTTGAAGGCTATCAGCTGCTTTCCAAGGAGGCAATGAGCACAGCGCGCGCTTCTTTGACGAAAGTAGTGAGTTTATCCATCTGCGAAACGCGACCTCAAGTCAAACTCATCATATTTCTCTTAGACTGAAGTCGGAGATAAATTGTCCAAGCTGAATGAACTGCTCAAAAGTACTAGAGCACAATCACAAATGACGGAGTTGGGTCAGTCAGCGCACTGAACTCCTATCGTTCAGCATTCATCCCCTCTCGTATACAGCTCTATTCAAAGCTCTACAAGATCATACTGTTATAACTGAACAAGTCGGTAATCTCTGATTGCATGTGAATAACGCTCACACATAATGATGTAGGGGCATATTGCGTTATCCGCTAGGCAAAACGAACTCGAGAATATAAGCGGTATGTCGCTTTATAACTGCATCTTTGACATTCAATTCTACTGACATGATGGGCGAAGAGCAACGCTGGATCGATCTGGAAGGTCGTATGAGCGAATATCTCCTTGAACTACCACTAGCTGAAGCGCGGCCGAGGAATTCGCATGCATATGAGGACTCAGAAAAGGCGACGTCCACAGCTCCTGTACGCCCCTGTTCTCTCAACTGCTCAGCACTAACTTTCTACAGTATCGTACCTTGGCATCTGAGATGATTCTAGCTGCCTCGTCAGATTCTAATAGAGGTAGCGATGATCCGGAACGATACCTGTCTTTGGGAGCGACTGAAGTACTGGCAGAGGCCGGTTCTGAGTTTGAGGCCGGCGCTTCGGGTAGTAAGTGGCTTCGCCGTTACGCATTTCTCTTCACAGGCTGATGTTGGCGTTGGTAAGCTGGAAATGTCAGGAACGATCTAGAGCGCGAGGTTGACGCAACGCGATATTCCCTGTCATTCGGCCAGATATGGGAGATTTATCGAGGTTGGGCTGCGTACATTGGTCAGTTCGTCCTTTGCCTGGCAAAATGCAATATCATCGGCCCATACTGCTTGTCATCTAAGCGCGACAGTGTTTCATGTCGCTAATCTCCTGATGATATTTAGATGCTTCCAAGGCAGCAGCGAACCTCGCTTTCAATCCTTTGTTTTGGCTGGAATCCCTCGCTTCCTACCTTCCACCCCCTAGGTCAAGCAAGACTGCAACGCATAGAGTTAATCATATTCTAACTCGGGCACAACGGTTGCTCTGGTCGAATCTCCGATATTTTCCGACCACCTACTCGGACTGGTTTCTGTCGAGTCTGTATTCTGTCCTGTACCAGTGGAGGGTCGTTCATTCTCCGAGTTTTGATCAAATTGGTACGTCTACCAGTCCTGCTGTGGCCCTATTGGTGCTTATCGGAATCTAGAGCACTGGATCAGGGACATTAGCAATTCCTTTGAACTGGCCACCGCTACTCTTGATTACTGTAAAGACCTCAGCTTGATCTTCCTCGTGCGCACGATGGTGTACACGTCGACCGTCGCTGTACGATCAAACAGTCGGTCATTCGCTAAACACTTCGGTTCAGACTCTAATATTTGCGCATAGATTTAACCCCTCTGCACATCCTGGCAAGGAATAGCAGGAACCATCCACACTGGGCCTTCGGCAGCATAACTGGACGCCGTACGTGTTGGCATCTCCCTACTTGCAGTTTCATTTCTTGACTGGAACATAGATTCCCAGGCTCTTGTGCGAAGGATCATGCTCATCTCTGCGCCATGGCTTTTTGGGTTTCTACTGGTGTTGTGGTACCTTTCATCGGAGCTGCCGGATGAGGAGATCGGTCGGCTTCAGAGGTTAGAACGAATGAGCAGACACCGGCGTCATTGGACTGGTTATCATATCTGAATATGGAGCACCCTTCTCACGACCTATCAAAGCTGTAGTACAACCTGTTGATGCAATTTGAATTGCGACCACCACTACGTACTTGGACTTTTTCTGACGAGCGTCACATCAAGTTCTATTCAGGCCATTCTGGGCACAGGTCCTGTATTATGCATTGGTATTGAAGTCCCTACATCGGCTGCCTGCACCAATTTTTGACTCTCTCAGTTTTTATGGTTACTTCTCGCGTGCGGACTGCCACAGTACTTCGTTTTCACTCTGCACACCACATTCAACCTCTCAACTGGGGTGCTTCAGTGCACGGAATACATTCAAAGATATCGTTTCGCTCCAGGCTGAAGCTATGAGGTACGGTCATAAGCTCAATCTTCCTGGCTGTTAACTAAAGCTTGAAGTCTATCTTCTACGCCATGGCCCCGACTCCTGAGTTACTCCAAGTCCAGTCCTCGCTGCTCAGTGCTCGTGCCCAATGCTCAGTGCTCAGTGCTCGTGCTCGCTGCTCGCTGCTCGGCGCTCGCCCTCGGTGCTCATCATCTCGACCAACAGATCATCTCGACCAACAGTCACATGATGACACTAAAGATACCGTCCCAGATGGATCATTGACTCTGCCTTTCATTAGCGGATGGTATATTTCTGCACACTCCTGATATTAAGTCATTGCAAGATAGTGCCCCATAATGGGAGTTGAAGCAATGGAAGTAGACCGTGAACCTCTCCAACCTAGGTAGGTTCTTATAAAAAGATTCTGCACTCATGTTTACACGTTTATTACAGGCCCTCTCTTTCACAAAGCAAAATCAGGAAGAGAGAGACGAGCGAAGAGCCTCCCCCCGAAGAATCTCCCAAGGATGATACTGCAGTGGCTGTATCTGACCCCCGTTTCGTGACCGTGAACCTAAAGCGTCGGAAAATCGACACAGTACGAAGTCCCTCAGCCTGCCCCGGCACGAACACCGGTCCTCCCAACTGTCAGCCTTCGCTCCTACCAGTCCCTCATGAGACCAAGGATTTCGATTCCATAAGTACGCATTTCATCGAAACTTAGAAGATATATAAACTCACGACGCACAGTGGATACCAGTCCTGTGAAGCCGGCAACAAGTTCGAGTACCCAAACGAAGCAGATAACCCCCATTCCAACAGAAGTCCCAAGTTCGGATAAGCAAACAAAGGACGCAACCACCATTTCCTCGGCAGGAAATGAGGCCCCTACCGAAGAACCGTATACTGGTGTGAATCGTGTTGATTCTGAGACAGAAGCGTTGACACTGCAAGCTGGCGCGAACCAACATCGAGAAGGCGCCAATGGCGCCCAGGAAGAAAGATCATGTTCAACACGCCAAGAGACTAACTACACGGAACCCTCAGAACATGTAGGTGAGGATGAGGAGCAAATGCTTATTTCATTTCCATCTACCGAAGTCCTTGACGGTACGTGCCTCCCCCAGTTCGACGATCAAGCTATTGATAATTACGACTTTCCAGAGAACCATCCTACCGGAATACCCAACCTGGGGACTCCATCTTCATATTCTTCAGAAGGTACTTGTCTCCTTGTCTCTCTCATGTTGCATTGGACGACTACTCAACTTGAATCAGAATCCCCAACCAATCCCGACCTAAATCACGGGCCTGACGACGCAGACGACGAAAGGGTGCCTTGCCCTCCCCTGGTGGTGGTGCTCGAAGGTACGGTTGCTGTAAAAGTATCATTTGTAATATCTAATCGCTGAGGATGTGTTGCATGTCGTTAGAAAGCGAGACAGGGTCCTCTTCAAGCCAGCGGACTGAAACAAGGCGTCGTAGCCTAATTATCATGGGGGTTACTTCAGATAATGATTACGCCAATTATCCACCCGCGGGTGCCAGTGATGTAGACGACCAGTGTGTTGGATTCCACACCGTTATTGATGAGCTTCCTGGTAACGTAGCATCCTAACCCCTCGCCTCATCGGTGCTGATTTTCGGCGATAGACCAGGATGACTCCGCGGTCTCTAGCTCAGATTCAGGCGACGCTGAGATGGGAGACCATCTCGTGGGCACAGTGCCTTTGAGGCCTGTTATGGACGGTGGGTAGCTCCCTAAGTAGAATGCGCTGCGCTGACCTTTTCCAACAGACCAGAATGGTTCGATAGAACTTAGTCCAAAGCCTTCCTCAACCATCCTTCTCGAACGCACCTCCGCGCCCGCACGGTCGGTATCTGTCGTACAAGGTAAATGGTTCACTCCAGAAACATCAACTCCAGCTTGAACTAATGATCCATCATAGAGCGGAACGAGGATTGGTTGAATTGCTCAGGGCCAGAGCCAGACGAACTCAACCAGGCGGGTTTTCTCCCAACAGCAGAACGTAGAATTGGGCACCAGGATGACGAAGCGAGCGATGCTCTGATGGATACTCAGAATGTTAGCGCCAGTAAGTGTCAGGTGTTTGATCCGGTTCGACCTCTGAACCCATAGCTATCTTCACCGTAGAGATGGATATGATGCCATACAGTGAGGAAAGGAGAGAAGAAACTGGGATCAGACCCGCTCAAGTGCTTCCAGGTACTATTCACTGCGTTCCCCCGTCAGTTTTTCTTAATTTATACCTCCTATAGAACCCATTTCTCCGATATCCAATATATCTGAGGATGACGACGACGATGTCGAATGCGTGGGTGCGTCCTAGAGTTCTACCAAGTGCAATAATCATGCTGACGATTTCCAACCTGTGCAGAAGGACTTCTACAACCGAGAACTTCTCGCCACTCGCCTACAGATTCGATGAGAGTGTCACACTCCCCAGCTTATGCAACGGGTTCGGACTGGATGGACGAGCCAGCTGCCCCAGGAGGTCCTGCCACGGACGTGCTGCCAATGAGTGCGCTTGAAGAAAGGGATGATCTGCCAGTGTACGGCGAACGGGCCTATCTAGATACCACACTGTCAGTGGCGCCACATCAGAATGCAGCAGATGGCGACGGGGATGTGGACGCATCCAAACATACAACCATGAACCCGAATGTCCTGGTTTCAAAGGCGATAGACAGGGGAGAGGAACGCTATGGGGACAAGGGGACTTCCCTTGGCATGGAGATATCACCTCTTGACCCTCCCCCCACAGCGGCGGACCATGTGCCTGCTGTTCTTCAAGTAGCCAGCGGCGGGGATGGGTTCGTGGAGAAGGAGGAAGGAATGGACAAGGCATCCCAAATATCAATCTCGAGCGATACGACCAGTTCGGCGGAGGGAACTGACGTGGTAATGGATTTCTTCAACGCCGGTACACACGGGGGCAGCAAGGAGAAAGAAGTCAGTCCCGTCGGCAGCACAACAACGCAAAATATATCCACTACACAGCGTGCAACTGGGGAGCTTGAAGGCCAAGGGGAAGACCTCAATCACGGACTACGACTATCGGATGATGAAAGATCAGCGGGTAGGGGGAGGGAGGATGCTGAAAAGGAAGGACAGGACGGTAGACATACTTTCAGAACGGAGGGTTAGTCTTGGGGACGTGCCCAAATTGAGAGGACTGACCATCTTTCCAGGGCCTGACAAAATATTTGCTTCTGGGGCAGCTCCACCAGAGGATGGACGGGGCGCCGATGATGCTAACAACCCGTCCACCGAAGGATCGCCTGACATCGGTATGTGTGGCTCGTCTTGTCCAGGTTTATCGGTCGGCTGAGCTAACAGGTTTACAGTCATGAGTGATCAGGAGCCTTCCCTTGAGCGACAAGTGGGCTTTGGGATTCAGGGGATGCCCAAGTTCAACTCTCCGCCCCTGTTCCTGGACGAGGATGCGCCGCAGGCGCCGACAGAACACGTCGGCACACAGGCTGGAAAACATGGTGAGGGCGTATACCCATTTTCCCCGCCTGTATCTCCCGCTGATACCATCGTAGCAATCGGGAATGTCTACCCTGAGGACAATGGTTATGAGCACCCCACGGGCCTTCCTGACACTGGTACGCCGCCATCTGACATGTGTGTTCGTCGGACTCAACGAAGGTAAGTAGAATCTGTGCAGAAGGAGTCAGGTACCCAGGAGTATCAAATCGGCCTACCTTTTGCCACGGGTGGGCAGGAGAACCGTGCGTCGCAGCGTTACATCGTCCTCTCGATTTCAACTGACCTCTTCACAGCGCTATCGGAGGATGAACGGGGCGCCGATGATGCTCTCAACCGGTTCACTGAAGGATCGCCTGACACCGGTACGTGTGGCACGTCTTGTCCATGTTATCGGTCAGCTGAGCTAAAAGGTCTACAGTCATGGCTGACCAGGAGCGACAAGTGGGCTTTGGGGTTCAGGGTATACCCAGGTTCGACTCTCCGCTCCCGTTCCTGGACGAGGATGCGCCGCAGGCGCCGACAGAACACGTCGGCGCACAGGCAGGAAAACATGGTGAGGGCATATACCCATTTTCCCCGCCTGTATCTCCCGCTGATACCATCGTAGCAATCGGGAATGTCCACCCTGAGGACAGTGGTCATGAGCACCCCAGGGGAGACCCCCACGTCATTGGTACGTGCCATCTGACATTTGTGTTCGTCGGACTCAACGAAGGTAAGTAGAATCTGTGCAGAAGGAGTCAGGTACCCAGGAGTATCAAATCGGCCTACCTTTTGCCACGGGTGGGCAGGAGAACCGTGCGTCGCAGCGTTACATCGTCCTCTCGATTTCAACTGACCTCTTCACAGCGCTATCGGAGGATGAACGGGGCGCCGATGATGCTCTCAACCGGTTCACTGAAGGATCGCCTGACACCGGTACGTGTGGCACGTCTTGTCCATGTTATCGGTCAGCTGAGCTAAAAGGTCTACAGTCATGGCTGACCAGGAGCGACAAGTGGGCTTTGGGGTTCAGGGTATACCCAGGTTCGACTCTCCGCTCCCGTTCCTGGACGAGGATGCGCCGCAGGCGCCGACAGAACACGTCGGCGCACAGGCAGGAAAACATGGTGAGGGCATATACCCATTTTCCCCGCCTGTATCTCCCGCTGATACCATCGTAGCAATCGGGAATGTCCACCCTGAGGACAGTGGTCATGAGCACCCCACGGGAGACCCCCACGTCATTGGTACGTGCCATCTGACATTTGTGTTCGTCGGACTCAACGAAGGTAAGTAGAATCTGTGCAGAAGGAGTCAGGTACCCAGGAGTATCAAATCGGCCTACCTTTTGCCACGGGTGGGCAGGAGAACCGTGCGTCGCAGCGTTACATCGTCCTCTCGATTTCAACTGACCTCTTCACAGCGCTATCGGAGGATGAACGGGGCGCCGATGATGCTCTCAACCGGTTCACTGAAGGATCGCCTGACACCGGTACGTGTGGCACGTCTTGTCCATGTTATCGGTCAGCTGAGCTAAAAGGTCTACAGTCATGGCTGACCAGGAGCGACAAGTGGGCTTTGGGGTTCAGGGTATACCCAGGTTCGACTCTCCGCTCCCGTTCCTGGACGAGGATGCGCCGCAGGCGCCGACAGAACACGTCGGCGCACAGGCAGGAAAACATGGTGAGGGCATATACCCATTTTCCCCGCCTGTATCTCCCGCTGATACCATCGTAGCAATCGGGAATGTCCACCCTGAGGACAGTGGTCATGAGCACCCCACGGGAGACCCCCACGTCATTGGTACGTGCCATCTGACATTTGTGTTCGTCGGACTCAACGAAGGTAAGTAGAATCTGTGCAGAAGGAGTCAGGTACCCAGGAGTATCAAATCGGCCTACCTTTCGCCCCGGTTGTACATGAATGGATTGAGCTACTTTGTGCGTCGGTTACATCGCCCTTTTGCTTTCTGCTGACCTCCTCCCAGCGCCATCGGAGGATGAGCGGGGCGACGAAGATGCTCCCAACCGGTCCACTGAAGGATCGCCTGACACCGGTACGTGTGGCGCGTCTTGTCCATGTTATCGGCCAGCTGAGCTAAAAGGTCTACAGTCATGGCTGACCAGGAGCGACAAGTGGGCTTTGGGGTTCAGGGTATACCCAGGTTCGACTCTCCGCTCCCGTTCCTGGACGAGGATGCGCCGCAGGCGCCGACAGAACACGTCGGCGCACAGGCAGGAAAACATGGTGAGGGCATATACCCATTTTCCCCGCCTGTATCTCCCGCTGATACCATCGTAGCAATCGGGAATGTCTACCCTGAGGACAATGATTATGAGCACCCCACAGGCCTTCCTGACACTGGTACGCCGCCATTTGACATGTGTGTTCGTCGGACTCAACGAAGGTAAGTAGAATCTGTGCAGAAGGAGTCAGGTACCCAGGAGTATCAAATCGGCCTACCTTTTGCCACGGGTGTGCAGGAGAACCGTGCGTCGCAGCGTTTTATCGTCCTCTCGGTTTCAACTGACCTCCTCACAGCGCCATCGGAGGATGAACGGGGCGCCGATGATACTCCCAACCCGTCCAACGAAGGATCGCCTGACATCGGTATGTGTGTGGCACGCCTTGCGTATGTTTATCTGTCTGCTGTGCTAAAAGGTCTACAGTCATGAGTGATCAGGAGCCTTCCCTTGACCGACAAGTGGGCTTTGGGATTCAGGGGATGCCCAGGTTCAACTCTCCTCCCCCGTTCCTGGACGAGGATGCGCCGCAGGCGCTGACAGAACACGTCGGCACACAGGCCGAAGAACACGGTGAGGGCGTGTACCCATTTTTCCCCGCCTGTATGTCCCGCTGATACCATTGTAGCGATCGGGAACGTCCACACTGAGGGCAATGGCCATGAGCACCCCGCGGGAGACCCCCATGTCACTGGTACGTTGCCATCTTCCCTCTCATGCTCGTCGCTCTGAACGTAAGTAGCATCAGTGCGCAAGGAGTCAGGCAACCCAGAGTATCAAATCGGCCTACCTTTCGCCCCGTTTGTACAGGAAGACATTGAACTACTTTGTGCGTCGGTTACATGTCCTTTTGGTTTCTGCTGACCTCCTCCCAGCGCCATCGGAGGATGAACGGGGCGCCGATGATGCTCCCAACCCGTCCAACGAAGGATCGCCTGACATTGGTATGTGCGGGACGCCTTGCGTATGTTTATCTGTCGGCTGAGCTAAAAGGTCTACAGTCATGAGTGGTCAGGACCCTTCCCTTGACCGACAAGTGGGTTTTGGGATTCAGGGGATGCCCAGGTTCAACTCTCCTCCGCCGTTCCTGGACGAGGATGCGCCGCAGGCGCTGACAGAACACGTCGGCACACAGGCCGAAGAACACGGTGAGGGCGTGTACCCATTTTTCCCCGCCTGTATGTCCCGCTGATACCATTGTAGCGATCGGGAACGTCCACACTGAGGGCAATGGCCATGAGCACCCCGCGGGAGACCCCCATGTCACTGGTACGTTGCCATCTTCCCTCTCATGCTCGTCGCTCTGAACGTAAGTAGCATCAGTGCGCAAGGAGTCAGGCAACCCAGAGTATCAAATCGGCCTACCTTTCGCCCCGTTTGTACAGGAAGACATTGAACTACTTTGTGCGTCGGTTACATCGTCCTTTTGGTTTCTGCTGACCTCCTCCCAGCGCCATCGGAGGATGAACGGGGTGCCGATGATGCTCCCAACCCGTCCAACGATGGATCGCCTGACATCGGTATGTGCGGGACGCCTTGCGTATGTTTATCTGTCGGCTGAGCTAAAAGGTCTACAGTCATGAGTGGTCAGGACCCTTCCCTTGACCGACAAGTGGGTTTTGGGATTCAGGGGATGCCCAGGTTCAACTCTCCTCCGCCGTTCCTGGACGAGGATGCGCCGCAGGCGCTGACAGAACACGTCGGCACACAGGCCGAAGAACACGGTGAGGGCGTGTACCCATTTTTCCCCGCCTGTATGTCCCGCTGATACCATTGTAGCGATCGGGAACGTCCACACTGAGGGCAATGGCCATGAGCACCCCGCGGGAGACCCCCATGTCACTGGTACGTTGCCATCTTCCCTCTCATGCTCGTCGCTCTGAACGTAAGTAGCATCAGTGCGCAAGGAGTCAGGCAACCCAGAGTATCAAATCGGCCTACCTTTCGCCCCGTTTGTACAGGAAGACATTGAACTACTTTGTGCGTCGGTTACATCGTCCTTTTGATTTCTGCTGACCTCCTCCCAGCGCCATCGGAGGATGAACGGGGTGCCGATGATGCTCCCAACCCGCCCAACGAAGGATCGCCTGACATCGGTATGTGCGGGACGCCTTGCGTATGTTTATCTGTCGGCTGAGCTAAAAGGTCTACAGTCGTAAGTGATCAGGACCCTTCCCTTGACCGACAAGTGGGCTTTGGGATCCAGGGGATGCCCAGGTTCAACTCTCCGCCCCTGTTCCTGGACGAGGATGCGCCGCAGGTGGGAGACCCCCATGTCACTGGTACGTTGCCATCTTCCCTCTCATGCTCGTCGCTCTGAACGTAAGTAGCATCAGTGCGCAAGGAGTCAGGTCACCCCGAGTATCAAATAGGCCTAGCTTTCGCCCCGGTTGTGCAGGAACTCCGTGCGTCGCAGCGTTACATCGTCCTTTCTCTTTTCGCTGACCTCCCTCCAGCGCCATCGGAGGATGAACGGGGCGCCGATGATACTCCCAACCCGTCCAACGAAGGATCGCCTGATATCGGTATGTGCGGCACGCCTTGCGTATGTTTATCTGTCGGCTGAGCTAAAAGGTCTATAGTCATGAGTGATCAGGAGCCTTCCCTTGACCGACAAGTGGGCTTTGGGATCCAGGGGATGCCCAGGTTCCACTCTCCGCCCCTGTTCCTGGACGAGGATGCGCCGCAGGCGGGAGCCCCCCATGTCACTGGTACGTTGCCATCTTCCCTCTCATGCTCGTCGCTCTGAACGTAAGTAGCATCAGTGCGCAAGGAGTCAGGTCACCCCGAGTATCAAATAGGCCTAGCTTTCGCCCCGGTTGTGCAGGAACTCCGTGCGTCGCAGCGTTACATCGTCCTTTCTCTTTTCGCTGACCTCCCTCCAGCGCCATCGGAGGATGAACGGGGCGCCGATGATACTCCCAACCCGTCCAACGAAGGATCGCCTGATATCGGTATGTGCGGCACACCTTGCGTATGTTTATCTGTCGGCTGAGCTAAAAGGTCTATAGTCATGAGTGATCAGGAGCCTTCCCTTGACCGACAAGTGGGCTTTGGGATCCAGGGGATGCCCAGGTTCAACTCTCCGCCCCTGTTCCTGGACGAGGATGCGCCGCAGGCGGGAGACCCCCATGTCACTGGTACGTTGCCATCTTCCCTCTCATGCTCGTCGCTCTCAACATAAGCAGAATCTGTGCGCAAGGAGTCAGGTCACCCCGAGTATCAAATAGGCCTAGCTTTCGCCCCGGTTGTGCAGGAACTCCGTGCGTCGCTGCGTTACATCATCCTTTCTCTTTTCGCTGACCTCCTCCCAGCTCCATATGAGGATGAACGGGGGGCCGGTGATGCTACCAAACCGTCCAACGAAGGATCGCCTGACATCGGTATGTGTGGCACGCCTGGTGTATGTTTATCTGTCGGCTGAGCTAAAAGGTTTACAGTCATGAGTGATCAGAAGCCTTCCCTTGACCGACAAGTGGGCTTTGGGATTCAGGGGATACCCAGGTTCGACTCTCCGCTCTTTCTCGCCGTCGAGGATGCACCGCAGGCGCCGATGCGACGCCTCGGCACCCCGCTTGGGAAGCACGATATTGACCGACTTGATACCAGATCCGGTACACCCGAACCTGACTCGCAGGTGTCGTACCACACGTTCAGAAGCGGCTTAGAGGATCTTGCAGACCCTGGTATGCTCCACCGCAATCATTGTTCTTTTCACTGACCTTCAATATCTCTTAGGCCTGGATGCTGATTCGGAAGATAATTGCAATCCGCGGAACCGTCCCGTTCGCGGCCGTAAGCTTCTTCCAAACCACTAAACAAAGTCTTCCATCTAATCCCTTCTTTCCGCCAGCCACACATACTCCTCACAAAGGCAAGAAAGTTCAAGGAAAGCGATCCTGGCGCTGCAAAGCATCGACGGCGTCCCACATGCATCCTCCCCCGAACCAGCCATTCTCGGATCCTAACCACTCTGATGTTTCAGATATCCTTACCAAAAGTAGGTATCGTCGTGGAAGTGATATGAGCGAGAAATCCCACGATTCTAGCCCTTCGGACAATGACGAGGAAGGTTTCGGTCCTACTCCTGCTAACAGCAATGGCTACAGGTGGTGTGGCGGGAACAACAGGGCTCGGCCACAACCAGCAATAGGAGCCCTTGTACGTTTGATATGTCATTTATTTCCGTTGAACGGTCTTAATGATATCATAGCTCAACCAAACCACGAAGCCTTCCCATACACGGAGGATTGATGTATTGGGCGAGAGCAGTGAACAATGCATTAGGCATGCAGAAGTTTATGCTGTCCTCCAAGAGCCGCGGAATGCGAGGTTATCTCAAATCATACAAGTACGTTAGCCCTATGTTCGATGAAATCACCCTCCTATCTAACATGATAAAGCCATCTGGCCAAAGCTCGAGAGCCAGATCAGAGGACCCCAATGATGAGCTAGTTTGGCCGCGTACACCTGAACCGGATTTGGGAGCCCCAGACAACTCGACCTCGAACTTTGGCTCAGAGAATGCGGTACGTCCTCATTACTGAATCTGCAGTTCTATCTCTAACACTGTCCTGGGTTAGAGAGCGGCGTTCGAGAATATGGCTGGAAAAACAGCGGTGTGTCATATTGTCCTTCCATTCCTACGAGGGACCTCATTTAGATTCTTCAGCCCATGCAGCAGAACCAGGGTGCAGTGCTGCTTGCGGAAATGGGAAGATTCAGAGAGATGATGACAGAGCTGCTGCCAGCAAAGATCAACAAGGTGGCACCCAAGAAGCGAAAGGACTACGAACGCAAAGAACGTTCTGGTCCGGTTGTGAAGCTGCATGTGTGTCATAAGCTGCTGACTTCGCGATCGTGCTCACTGATGCAACCTACTCTGCAGGCTCTTGTTCGCGAGCACGCGAAGCTCATGATGGGTCGAACTGATCTTGACGAGGTTAACGGCCAAATTCCAATTACCACTGTCGACATTCAACACGTTACCTTTTGGTCGAGGAACAATGCTCGCTTCAGCGGACCCAGCGAGGAGGAATTCAAGCTCTTCCTCGACTACGCTCACACCACTCCAGTACAACGCTCCTTAGGCCACAGGTGGAATAAACGGGCAACCGCCATCTTCACCAAGTCGTTCATCGAAAAGTATCCCGCATATGAAGATAGAGAGAAAGATGTACAGGATCACTTCTTCGGGACACATGTGAAGAAATCACTCGTCAAACAATATGTTCGATTCATCGGGCTCATGGAAATCGAGGAAGTTGCTGAGCTCCGAAAGCGGCTTGCGATCCAGCAACGAAGAATCAATGTCAGTCAATTTGTTTCGCTCACACCGTGGGATGCCTATTGAGAATCGGTCCCTAGCGTCACAACCGAAGATTAAAGACGTGTTCCTGGTTTAGTGCACAGCCAGACATGCTCCGGTTTCATTCCTATCTCAAGCATTCAATGCCTTGGAAGGCTACCAGTGGAGATGAGAGTGACACGATCGACTGTGCAGACGGGATACAGCGTCGCGGCCTAGTTCTCTCGAGAATTGATTGGAGGGCTGAAGCACTACGCCAGTGGGCGCAAACATTAGACAACCTCGACCTGGCCCTGCGCTTTACCAATGGCGCCCGCCCTACACCTGGGGGCTTCCCTCGCCAACGCTTTGATCCTAAAGATTTCAATCCACCTCGTGAATTGAAAGAAACTTGGAGTACCGGATACGTCGTCGGTTTGCCAGAAAACTTTTATGCGAGAGAGTGGCTAGAGTCCCTCCCGCAGCATGACCGTGAGGCACTGAAGATGAGTCCTCCAGTCAGTCTTGAATTCCCACCAGATATCCTGGAGTGCGTACCTTTTGCTTTTTCTTTCCTGCAGCGCCCTGTTGATCCCATGATTATAGGTTCGCTCGGACGGCGGGGAAGGTTGTCAATCGAGAGACACTTCCACTACCTGGTGGGGCTCAGCGCTGAACTTGACCTTTCTCCCTCAACATCTATTTTAGCTAATCAGATCATGTGAAATGTCTTGTCGTGCTCATTGGATAGAATTGCCTCCTGTTGCTTTATCAAATTTGCTAGAAAGAGACCCAAAGTCACAGTGAGCACATGTGAGTGCCTGCAGGCAGTCAGAGATCCTGGGCCAAAGTCACTCATTCCGGGGACGAGCCTAACGCAATGCATGAGGCCATCGAATCGAAGCCACTATGGCGGGAGTTGAGAGCGCGTTCTTCGAAATACCTCGCTGCGAAAAGTTTGTTCGCAAGCAAAACACTCCGGTTGTTTGCCAAGCCTGGTATAGAGGCACGTTGAGAAATTTGATCACCACACTGACCTATAGAATTCCCCATCGCTCTCGGCCGTAGCAAATAGACGACAATGGCATAATTTGGGCCCCGAGTCTATCAAGGCAAGTGCGGGTGCCTTAATTCGACTCGGCGGCAGGGTACTCGGGTTCCTTCCTACAGCTCTCAAATAGCAATACGAAAAAGCTGCTTTGTTCAGGAGTTAAATCCTCCAGAAGCCATCTCGAATCCTGTGGGTGTTTTCTTTGCCTCCTGACGGCTGGGCCTGGCTGGGCGCTAATTCGCCTGGGCGTCCGAATCCTGTCGGATCTGTCAGAACGGTCCGAAAATCCAGAAATGTAGATATATTCCCAGGGTTCCAACTCCGATGCGAGCTCTCCTGCCAGAGCGCAACATTGCTCTCTTCCCTCCATCTCGTTGCTTGACTGGTTCTAGTACTATCGACCTATTCTGAACTCTGGGAAAAATAAGGACGAGGATCACCCACAAACTTTGAACGGACGACATACAGTGGAATGAACCTTTCGACGTCTGAGCCTTGGCCAGCGACGATTCTGTACCCTCTCGAGTATATTACACGCCGCTCTCGACTTACAGGACAGCCAAGGTGCGTGAGTCTGCAATCTATCACAAGCACAACTGCCTGGCTTACATATTTCTGGATCCAGCGCGCCGGTGTCGGAAACACACCTATGCCGGGCGAGCACGAGGTGCAGAGTACGAATTTCCCCGTCGGTACGGACCCCATGGCCTCGAGAACCCATCTCAAGACGACACGGCCTCACCATATACTGGAAACAGTCGCAGAATCGCGTTCGATGCGCTTAAATGGCTCCTAGATTCGGTCTGCCAATGGGACGCACGAGCCGCAGTGTGGAAGGTATGCCTCGAAGCTTCGCAAGATTCGCTCACATTTACCAATTCTTCACCCCTCATACTCCAGACACCCTACCGCCGAGGCCACTGAAAGCACCTCCACTGACATAGATACGGACAGAGATAGCAAGCCCACACCAGGATGGCCATATAGAGCTGCGTAAGCGCTCGCCCTGTGCACTTCCGGAGTGGGAGTGGGCGCTAGTGAGAACGTCAAGGTACGTGAGTATGCCATTAATCACGAGAGTGCGTAGACGCCCTGTCTCGTCTCGATCCCGTCCAATGTCTGCACGAATCTCTTCGTAGAGCTTGAACCTCCGAGTGCAGACGACGACGGCAGTGAAGAGCGGGTACAGCAGTCAAGGGATCCGGAGGCGTTCTGATACACATCTGCCTCAGCAATGGTCGGCCTTCGAGTGAGTCCTCCCTTTGTGAAGCATATGCCTACAGTCGCCATAATTGTTGTCATCAGTGTAGATATCGGGCAACGCACGACTACTGCCGAGAGACGGTTACCGCCGTGCTCCGACTCTGTCCCAAATTCGCGATGAGAACCCCAGCATCAAGCTCCTTGAGCATAGCGCGATTTCGCTGGCTCGTGTTGCTCGCATAACACCCTTTCGAGAGCTCGGATTCTTCGAGTCTCGCGTAAAGACCGCTTTCGAGAAGCATCAGCAAGGAGGACGAGTGCCGGGACATCGTCCTTCTCAGATTCCCATCCTGCGCTCATACTGAAGCGAATGTACGCGTATTCAGGCATCCGAGGAGCATCGGCAAGATGCGAATCCAGCTCCGCATCTCAGGTCAGTCCCTCCCCCTACCCCAGCCCAGCGCTTATATTGAAGAAAATGTGCCAGTGATCCTGCCTCGCCCTCCCCTTCGCGCAAGTCCTGGTGTTCATCCATCCCTTCAACCTTTACGTCGTCTTGTCCCGCACGCAAATTCTTGTATTGGTTGTTGTTCCATTCTTAGATTTCGTCCACACCCGTTCACCTTTCCTTGAGAATTGTATTGTCCTTCTATCATCGACGTGCTGCCTAGCCTTCTCATCCCGCATCCGAGCTCGCATGTTTCGTTTATCTTGCTGCTTAGGTTGTGGCTCGCTGGCCGACTAGGAACGATTTGGCTAATTGCTCATCGAAGCGGTGAGTGGGGTCGCCCTCCGCGTTCGCAGCAGGGGCACAATACCAAAGGCCTGGAATAGGGCGCTTATCGGTCGGCTTTCTGTCGGACCAGCGTCTGAATCGTCGGATCTACCGAATATGTCCACATGTTCCCAGGATTTTTGCCTCCGACGGAATGTCCCAAATCTGATATCTGTTTGTCTCTACTTGGTCGCTACTCCCATCTCCAGGAATTGGCCGTTTGAACTGAGCAAGTCGGCCAGAATCTACACCTAATCGCTAATTACTGTCAGGTATGTCTCGAACGACACTTTTAGTCTAAATCGTCTCTAATCGCATCATTCCTCCTTCTCCAGGTGCAGAGCGCCTCGACATCTCGTTTCTGTCCGTCCAGGCCCGACCAGAACTCCCAGCGCGCCTGATACTCGCACGCCGTTGGGACCTGGGTGCGACCCTGTTGAGTGGGCCACTGTTCTGGCCTTTCTCACCCCTCCGCGCCTTGCACTTCTTCTTCGTCCCTACTCGACGGGGTCCCAGCACCATGAATACCCTCACTTCTGCGGCATCGGCTCCTGCATCAAGTCGACTCTGTGCGCGAGCTCGTTTGTGACCAATCAACGAGATCCGGACCCGACCGCTGCTACTCCCGCATATGCAGGAGATTATATACCCCAAGGTGAGCACCGCATATTGTGAACAGCAGAACTATCTCCTCGCCCTGTGTCTGTATTCACCCAGCTTCGACCCAGGATTTACTGACCTGCCTCTCCCACGGGTTTCCCTCGCCTCCGCAGCGCACCTTCACCGCCAGGGCCGCTCGAATCCTTCGGCGGATCTCAGGACGCCCGAACATAGGAGAAGCTCTCTCTCTCTAGCCTTTCCGTGGCTGCAGGCGACATGCACGAGCCTCACCGCAAACATCTTTGCTGACTGTCGCACACACACCTATCGAATGTGAGTGGACTGCGAACACTTCCTACGACGAAGCGATGATGACTATAAACTCGGGATAGGTTCAGAGATTGTTAGCATACCGAGAACCAAGTAGTTCTAACTACTTGTACGCTGCGCTCCGTCGGTGACGGTTGTCCTTGGGAATGGCTTTTGATACAAACCCTTTTAGACTCCTCCTTGCCTGACCCCTGCGGACCTTCTGTCGACTGTTTGTGGAGGACGCGATAGTGAGAATTGAGCGCCTTTCGGTTCCGATTTTTTGTCAACCGACTCCAACAGAGTGTGTTGCAAAAGCAAAGCGCGGCTCCGAATCGCATACGAGCTTTCTCTCTCTCTACCCTCAAATGTTGAGAGGTAACCACTAGGATGGCGGCGCGAATGAGGTTAAGCGCCGAATAGCATCATAGCTTCTCATACTTCGCGACTTCCATCAGGTACAAAGAAGCAGGGTGGGCGCTAATTCTCCTGAAGGTCCGAATCCTGTCGGATCGGTCCAAAAATCCAGAAATGTAGATATATTCCCAGGGTTCCAACTCCGATGCGAGCGCTCCTGCCAGAGCGCAACATTGCTCTCTTCCCTCCATCTCGTTGCTTGACTGGTTCTAGTACTATCGACCTATTCTGAACTCTGGGAAAATAAGGACGAGGATCACCCACAAACTTTGAACGGACGACATACTGTGGAATGAACCTTTCAACGATCTCGCCTCGATGATCTGAGCCTTGGCCAGCGACGATTCTGTGCCCTCTCGAGTATATTACACGCTACTCTCGACTTACAGCACAGCCAAGGTACGTGAGTCTGCAATCTATCACAGGCGCAACTACCCGGCTTACTTCCTTCTGGATTCAGCACGCCAGTGTCGGAAACACACCTATGCCGGGCGAGAACGAGATGCAGAAGTAGAGATGCAGAAGTACGAATTTCCGACGGACCCCATGGCCTCGAGAAGCCATATCAAGACGACACGGCCTCATCATGAACTGGAAACAGTCGCAGAATCGCGTTCGATGCGCTTAAATGGCTCCTAGATTCGGTCTGCCAATGGGACGCACGAGCCGCAGTGTGGAAGGTCTGCCTCGAAGCTTCGCAAGATTCGCTCACACTTACCGATTCTTCACTCCTCATACTCCGGACACCCCACCACCGAGGTCACTGAGAGCACCTCCACTGACCCAGATACGGACAGAGATAGAAAACGCACACCAGGATGGCCATATGAGCTGCGTAAGAACTCGCCCTGTGCACTCCCGGAGTGGGAGTGGGCGCTAGTGAGCCCTAAAGTCAAGGTACGTGAGTATGCCATTAATCACAGACCCGATTCTCTTTCTTAACTGTACTTGGTTTCAGCACGCCGAATCCAACTCAACACACGCATGTGCACAAGACGCAGAGTCCGCCTTCCCCCGTCAGTGCCTAACCCCAGCCTCGACAACGTATCTCAAGGCGCAACGGGCAGCCCCATATCCCATGCGCTTGTGTCCATATCCCATGCTTGTGTGCCTCGTGGGCGGCTCCACGAATGGATGAGGTCCAGAAGCGTTCCGGGTGGCTTGGACATCGCGGTACCTCCGCATTGAACCCCTCTTGATTCAGTTTAGCTGACCCACCTGCCATATGCTTTAGGCTCGACTCACCAGCATCGCTACACCAACAGAACCTCGCGTACCTGCCGACAATTGTTTTGCAGGACCCAAGGAGGACCGCGATGCGACGACCACGACCCTCAGCCGCACCTGGGGTACGCCGGTCGTTTGTCTATCTGATAGTCCGTAAATGCCCTGTCTCGTCTCTATCTTTTCCAAGATCTGGACGAATCTCTTCGTAGAGCTTGAACCTCCGAGCGCAGACGACGACGGCAGTGAAGAGCGGGTACAGCAGTCAAGGGCGTTCTGATACACATCTGCCTCAGCAATGGTCGGCCCACGGGGTAGTTCGTCCGGAATGGTCCCATCTGCGTCGTCACCAACTCCTCCTACCTTTACTCTCCAAGTTCGAGATGTCGAATCAGATCGTCTCCTGGTCCAAATCAAATAAAGTCTCCTCAAATGCATTCAACCTCGCAGAAACAGTCCAATTCCCTGTTTAGCGAGGGCGAGAATCGCGGTTTACGCCTCCAGGACTGTGTTTCAGCTCGACGACCACGACACCTTATGGTTGGGTTCTCCTCTCGCGTAGACGTGATTCACTGACAGGCTGGGTCTGTGTAACTCCTTCCTGCTCTTCTCGTGTCGTGCACCAGCACCATTATCCCGAGGTGACCTGTGCTGCGGGCAAAGCTAAGGTACGTGTTCTTTCTCCTTGTTCTACCGACAGCGCTGTTACTGAAGCGATTATATTGGTGTTGACGCCTTTCGAGAAGCATCAGCAAGGAGGACAAACGCCTGCACATGGTCCTCCCAGATTCCCATCCTGCGCTCATACTCAAGCGAATGCACGCGTATTCGGGCATCCGAGGAGCATCGGCAAGATGCGAATCCAGCTCCGCATCTCAGGTCAGTCCCTCCCCCTACCCCAGCACAGCGCTTATATTGAAGAAAATGTGCCAGTGATCCTGCCTCGCCCTCCCCTTCGCGCTTGTCCTGGTGTTCATGCATCCCACCCCCCTCTACGCCGTCTTATCCCGCACGCACATTCTTGTATTGGTTGTTGTTCCATTCTTAGAGTTCGCCCACACCGTTCACCTTTCCTTGAGAATTGTATTGTACTTCTATCATCGACGTGCTATCCTAGCCTTCTCATCCCGCATCCGAGCTCGCATGTTTCCTTTGTCTTTCTGCTTAGGTTCGATTTGGCTAAATTGCTCACCGAAGCGGTGAGTGGAGCCGCCCTCGCGTCCGCAGCAGGGGCACCGAATGCCGATGACCTGGAATAGGGCGCTTATCGGTCGGCTTTCTGTCAGACCAGCGCCTGAATCGTCGGATTACCGAATATGTCCACATGTTCCCAGGATTTTTGCTTCCGACGGAATGTCCCAAATATATGACATCCGATGGTTTGTCTACTCCCATCTCCAGTAATTGGCCATTTGAACTGAGCAAGTCGGCCAGAATCTACACCTACGTCGCTACGCTTACTCAGGTACGTCTCTCGAACAACACTTTCAGTCTAAATCGTCTCTAATCGCATCATTCCTCCTTCTCCAGGTGCAGAGCGCCTCGACATCTCGTTTCTGTCCGTCCAGACCCGACCAGGACACCCAGCGCTCCCGATACTCGACAAGCGTAGGAACTGGGCGCGGTGCTGTTGAGTGGGCGGGGCCACTGTTGGCCTAATAGGGAGGACGAAAGGGAGCTCAGAGTTATTCCCACCGGTCGGGGTAAGTTTCACTATCTCCAGTCCAATTCTCCTCTCACGTTGTCGCACCCAGTATATCTTAATCATGCCCCGACAACCGATGCTGGCCTTTCTCCACCCCTTCGCGTCTTGCACTTCTTCGCCCCTACTCGACGGGATCCCATCACCATGAATACCGTCCCTTCTGCAGCATTGGCTCCTGCATTGAGCAGACTCTGTGCGCGAGCGGGCCCGACCGCTGCTACTCCCGCATATGCACGAGATTCTACCCCAAGGTGAGCACCGCATATTGTGAATAGCAGAACGTGGAACTGAAAGTCGACTCCCAAGCTGCCCTCGCTCGTCGCAGAAAGGTCGGAGGAGAGGCTCTGCGTGGTATGTGAGCGTAGGTGACTCCTGGCTTCTCCATCTACTCTCCCTGTGTCTGTATTCACCCCAGGATTTACTGACTGGCCCCACCCACGTGCACCTTCACCGCCAGGGCCGCTCGAATCCTTCGACGGATCTCAGGACGCCCGAGAGGCCGAAATCGCAGCACGACAGCTCGCATTCTTGACGTTCGATTAACAAGTAGCCGTTGAACTTGGGACCGCTGTGACGGCGAACCGAGGTAAGCTGCACCTTCAAGTCGGTTGCAATTGGCTTACTTCCGTTCCAGCTCTCGATTTGACCGCCGACAGGCATCCATTCGACTTGCGTGAACCACGTTCGCACGTAACCGACCGTGCGCCCCCCGATATCCCATATCCGCCGAAGTATCTTCACAGGTGCCCTTCAGCCGCTGGATGTGCTGACCTGGCCTTGTACGCGAGACATTGTAGCATGTCTCACCATGTGCTGGAAACAATGCCGAATCACGTTCGATGCGCTTACATGGTTCCTATATTCGACCTGGAAATGGGACGCACGGGCCGCACTGCGATAGGTAAGCCTCGAAGATCGCTTGGTTCGCTTGCACTTACCAATTCTTCCCTCCTCAGAATGCAGACTTGACTAAAAACACTTTCACTGAGAAGAGAAGAGCGCGCCCGGAAGGCCATGTGCACTGTAAGCGCTCTGATTCAGGCACAAGTACGGGTGGGTGCTGTTCTGTATCTCTAATGTCCTCAAAAGTCTTAACCGGTGTAGATGTTCTCCTTCCTCGCGTACGCTATGCGCTACGCGGTTCCAAAGGGTGATACGACCTGTGGAGAGAGGCTTGTTTCCAGTTCGTTGCGCATCATCAAGGTTGTCCAACAAACGGGGTACCTTTGAGAAAGGTGAAGTCCACATTCTGAACAAAGTCGTTACCCAGGAATCTATTCGACACTTCCTCGCGACCCCGGTCCGGCGAACGCTACTCAACTACTTGTATGAGATTATGGACGAACGAGCAGGAACGGACGCAGCTCCCCAAGGAATGACCATCGATGGGTTCGTTGTCGAGAAGTCAAGGCCCATAGGTGCTGCATCCAATGTGTTAGAGAACCCGAAGGAAGTTATAAACGGTGCGCTGTTATCTTTTCTCGTCTCGCACCTGGGCTGATGGAGGTACAGAATGTCGGCAACTCTATCGTGCACTTTTTACACTCCCGCGTTATTCTAATCGCGCTAAAGAAATTGGAAGCCCCCCGCCTTGACGGAACGTTCGCCTTTCGACTTTTCGAAGGATGTATCTGTCTCATGCATGTCACTTTATGATCTTGACCCCCGCCTGAACGAATAGAACCACATCGTCGACTGGTTCTGCCATACGCAGATAGAGCTCGACCCTCTCGTCTTCCAACAGGTATGGATGCACAAATCTGCATGCTTCTTCGCTTCTGAAACGTCTGCCATTTCTTATTCATTCGCGAGGTCACTACCCCGACCCTGCTCGTCATCGTTCTGAAGTTCCACATCGAGGGACTGCCACAGCTTGGCGAGGAGTACGATGACCGGTGCTACTATCCGGTTTTTCGAGGTGGTGTTCAGTGCTGTTGCTGTATTTCCTGTCCTAAATGAACCTATCTTCGCCTCCCAGCCCTCTGAACTGCTCATGGACCGTTTCCCGCTTCTCGTAAAGCGTCGAAGCGGCGAAGCCACCTCACCCCTTCATTCTCCTTTGGGCCCTGTTCCGAGCTATTGGTATGCGCGGTGGTCGATTCGAGATCCTTTACAGCGCTGTCCTACCCCTGCTTCTCGAGGTGCTCGAGAGCCTCAACCGCGTACCTGCGACATGATCGTTGGGCGACGTCCCTTTGCGACTCACACATCTCCTTCCTCATCTTTCCTTTCCCGTGCACCCCCAGCCCTTGCCCTTTGTGGAACACCTGATAGCATCACAGGGTCTTCGAACGCTGGAACTCTATATCAACAAGCTCACACCCAACTTCCTCAAGCCAACCATGAGCATCGTTTAGCGCGAACTCATGGAAGCCCTCTTCCCATCTCAAACCTGCTCCTCAAAGCCACCACCTTGCCCGCACTACAACTGGTATTCTCGGAAAGCTAGGTGTCCGAACTCGCCGGCTACTGCAGAAAGGATCCACTTTGACGTACCACCACTCTCTCTTTCAATGCCCGAAGCAAGCCCCGGAGACCAGATCCACGCATACAGTTACCTTGTGAAGTGCGTGCCACTCTTCCTTTATGAGCTATGTTGTCACCCTCGGGTATTCAGTATTTTCTTACACAAACTTAAGGGATTGAAAAGTCAGGACATCTTGCCAACCGCTTCATCTCCTTATGCCTTGATGACTCATGGACGCGAAAGAACGCTGGGTGAAATGGAATTCTACTCGTGGCATTCACCCTAGGCTCGTTATTATATAACCACCCGTGACTGTTTGAAATTCCCCTGTGCTCGCGCATGATAGGAGTTCTTCCAGTCTCGTTGCTAGCAATCACTGGCACACAAACAACTTCAACTTATCTATTTTTCTATCAACCGGCCACTAATATACCAAGAGATTGGAAACGAGTCCACATTCGCCCTGGATCTGGGACATAGGCGGATTGCTGATCGGGAACTCGCCCTAATTTGCACTCTTGTCCACTTCCTCTGGCAAAGAGATCTCCCTCACGACCTACCACGCAATGTCGACAACATCGTGGAGCTCCACATAGATATCCTGAAAAACAGAAACTCAGGCTTGCCGCTTGACCTCAGTGGGGACGGCCTCCACGTTCGAACCAAACTGTCGTACCTTGCTGGCATGTTCTTCCCTGAGCTCCAGAGCCCCAACCCCATTATTCGAGAAGCGTCTCAGGAGTCAGAAGTGGGTTTTCTTCCTCGTCGAGTTCAGTGGACGCCCTGCCAAGCGGCATCTATACAATGCCTTTAAGGGCCTTGCCGTTCATGAAGTAAATCGGTATGATCGAAGCTGTCCGTTGTCAGTTTGGATCCTCTGCGATGAGCTCCTTCGACCCCTACAACGAAACCCTCGGTCTCGCCGACGCTGAGGACAGCCAGCTTTCTGGACCACGCTACCTTCGACGGGGCGCGCTCGAGGTTTTCAAGCTCTTGTCCACGTCCTCAAAGATCTTCTTCACAGCCTACCGCGCAACGTCGACAACATCGTAGTGTTTCGTAGATATTCTGAAAATCAGCAACTCCCCTTGTGGGCGCCTAAATGCCTATATATGCTATAACCTGCTAGTGTGGAGTTCATTCAGACGTTGGCTCCTTCCCTCCACGATTTCTACCTTCTATTCTAACGGCTGTCCCAGTCAGAGGGCGCTTCCTCCAGGCCTTGTTATTTAGGGTGCCCAAGTCCCCAACGTTGGCAGAGTTCGTCGCTCTCGGTAATGTGACTTCGTCCTTCGTCTGAGTCAGAGGACAGATAATGGTATCCGGATGGTCTTCTTCGCTTCCTTCTGCTATATTGAAATTCACTATTCTTTTGCTTGGACTTGAATATGTTAGATGTTGAAGGACTTACTTAGGAACTTTCCGGAAAGAAGGAGAGACCTGTGCCACAGATTAATACTTTTAGTTAGGTATTTCCTTAAAAAGAGGTCTGAGGCGCGGGCAGTCGTCACTCACTGTCCGCCTCCAAGCAATTCAAGATGGTAGTGATCTTTTGGGAGAAGTCGAAAGTTAATCTGTGCATTATCAACCTTCAATCTACGGCTTCAGCGTGAGGGAGGCCCAAACAGGAGTAAGTTCACGTACTCGGCACGGAGTGAGGTTCACGGCCATGACACCTGCATTAGGAATGCCATGTAATAACCTTGACACCTTGAGGTTGCACATTGTGCGCGGTTCGTTGGGCGACGACCCGCGCACATCGATAGGAACAACGGCTCGCTGGAACAGCATCGGAGCCCCGGGGCTAATTCGCAAGACACAGCCTCGGTCCAGCTCAATGAACCTAGACGACTCATGATCCAGGCTACAGCATTCGAACCCAGGGAAGACGTAACGCACCAAATTCCTGAGGATTGCATAGCACGTAAGTGCATCTTGGGCACTAAAACTGGTGCTGATGTTGGCTTTCAGTGGGCTGCAGATCAGTACAGAATGCTGCCGCATCCTGGCACGACCGTTCCCACGAAAGGGAAAGTACACTGTACATGGTAGGATAAGATAACATGGCGTATTTGAAAGAATACATAGTAACTGGCACAAAACTAGGAAAAGGTTCGACTTTGAAGAATCTGTTGAATGTGCGGATCGTGAGAGGTCGATCCTTCGCAATCAGTGTGTCAAGGACGTGGATGCGATTCAGCAATGACGCACGGACGGTCATTCGAGTGAGTCAAGATCCATTTATTAATAACGAGTGTTGTCCTTGGGACGGCTATTTGTTGTAATCTTCGGTGCTACCAAAGGGCTGCCGAATACCTTTTGTGAAGCAGAGGGGCCCAGATATCCGCTATTTCTATGTGCATATACAACCGAATGAGTTTCACGTACCAGTCCAGTGAGTTACGCCGCGGTGCGTTACGTTGTGACGGAAGATCCTACCTACGATAGCCCAATGGGTGCCTGAGTCCGTAATGCATCTCGTGAAGATAAGAAATGGCCTTGCCCACCTTAGACTGGACCTGACAAGTGTCGTTGAAAGATGACAAGGAAAATCAGATGGCGAAAAGGTTTCGATGAGTGAGTCTCCTTCATATCGTCTTCGGGGAGGTCGCGAGGGCAAACAAGCTACCGTGGGATGGGGAGAGGGAGAATAAATTGGCCGAGTACGTTACTTAACTTGGCTGTTAGTCCTGTCTTTGATGGAATAACTCTCAGTCCAGGGATACGGTGGCGCAATCGGCGGACAGTGCAGACAGGAGCCAGAACCGCGACGAGAATCCCCAGTGTAACGGCCCACTCAGCACGCACGCATTTCTCGCCATCCCATGCTTATCAAGTGTCCGTGCCCGCTAAGTATCCGCTGAGATGGTCTCCAGGCGCCTGGAGATAAAGAAACATGTAACCTCTGACTGCTAGGTGCAATGTGGTCCAATGTTGTGTATGTTTATTTGGGACGGATTAAGTACACTGATCATGATCTCCAGATTTGTCGGATCAACCATACTGTATATGTATTGAGAAAATGATGCGATCATCAGTCGTCACGCCGTACATGTCACAGTCAATGGCTGCCAGGATTTGGGCCTTTGGCTCCTTTGTCCTTGGACGAGGCCGAACCACACTAAGCCAGGCGTCGCCTTCTCCCTAGCCTCCACTCCCAATTACCTCGTAAGGTCTATCCGTTCCTGCTTTACAACACAGCTACTCACATCTTTTGAAAAGAAATGCTGCTTGAAGATACTAATATCGAGGAAGGCCATGGTGTACGCCCCACCTTGACATACACACCTTCGTCCTCTATACGCCTTGCTTCTTCAGAAACGTCCCCTCCGTTGCTGCGGTTCATATGCTTTTCCCCTGACGGCAAGTATATTGCTGGAGCGTTCGATCTCAAGATAATGGTTTGGAAGCAATCGCTCTCTGAAGATGCTGGGTCCATTGCCGAGAACTGGACAGTGGTGTCGGACTATCCATTGGAAGGGGGAGGGGTCGAAGACGCACTCTGCTGCATGTCGTGGGCGAAATCTGGTGTTCTTCTTGCAGGTGCAACGACTGGAGATGTGTTGGTCGTCAAAGTGACGGAAGCGGTGAGCGAATTCAATGTGATTCCAAGTAATCTCGAATGCTTACATCGCACAAGGGAACCTCTGTTCACATTTTCTTAGCAGCTGAAAAACCTATCAAACATCTTGCCCTTAACAAAGATAAATCACACCTCACAATAGTGGCTGGCGACGCCGATACCACGATATGGAAGGCGGGTTTCCCTCCCGTTCCTCCCGGGACGGTGTCCGAAGGTCTGTGCTTGTCATTCACATCCCAACGGCACTGACTTCGCCTTCGCCTTCGCCATCAGAGCAATGGGATCAGATCCAGAAAGTGCCTACCCCTGAAATACAGTATCCACCAGATGAAAACCTGGAGGTTACTTTCGTTGGATGGAAAGAGACGGATGGTGATGTTGTTATACTGGCATATCTTCATCATGGAGTGCGGTACGCGTTTACTTTTCCAATCAGCCGTGTATAAATTGGCTCAAATGACATAGTTCCTGGAATATTCGCGACCAAAAGCTCGTTACAGTGCTGGATCTTGATACCGTCATGTAAGTAGTTGCTCATTGTGGTCACCACCTTCTGCCGTTCAAACGCACAGGTAGATATGCAGGCGCCTTGTCACCAGACGGGCGGTACTTCTCAGTGCCTAACAGGAAATCAACCTTCGATATCTTTGACCTGAAGACCAAGGAGAAGCTTAATCGTCTCCACGATCCTGATGATGCGACCTCAAATACACACTTAAGCCAACGAAACCGACCTGGTCTATTCGTTCACGAAGGCCGGTACTTCATTGGGGCGGGTCTCGGGAAGGTGAATCTATGGCAGGTTGCTGGGAATATCCGTGTGCAACGTCTATCTCTGAGTATGTCTACCATCTTCATTTCCAACACCACCCCACTTCCCTCCCAACTCTCGGCTGAGTCTCTTTATACCGTAGGCGAAACGTTTTCTCATTCAGCGGTAACTTTACTCGCCGTGCGTTGTCTCTCTCTTACTCCCGCTCAAACAAACTAAGGGTCATGTTCAGATTAGCGACACAGACACGGCCAGCTGTCTGAAGGGTGAAATCCGAGTTGCTGCCTGTACTCAGGGTCCAGAACAGGTTATCACGATCTGGAAAGCCCGAAGTAGGTGCCTTTGAACCGAACGTATCGCTATCGCTAATGCAGCTGCCTAGCCCTTGGAAACTCGCCGATCACGAAGATTATCGAGAACAGACATGAATCCCCTGAGATCCTAGGAGAATCTAATCGCTCTCGATCTTTGTCCATCTGGCTTGCAGTTTTCTGTGCGGTATTACTGTCTTCCCTATTGAGTGGGTGGTTCGTCTATCGTGTCTACAAAGACTGGTTTAACGGTGCTGTCTAATCTATTGCGCGTATGATGTTGAGCGTGTCATACGATGGGGGTAGTGTAAGGACGATCTTACTCGCAGCGCGGACGTAACCCCTGTTTTCTATGAAATCAATGAACGTACTCAATGCCCGTGGACCATCCAAAAAACGGCCCTTGAGTCGCGGGACCCGCGTCAGCCGCTGACTAAGGAGAGGAACGGAAATTGCCGTTCGTTCGTCGTTCGGACTCCTTGTGCAATTCCTGAGCCCGCACTTTGTTATGTCAAAGATGGGCAAAATGGTCCATGATAGGAGTGGCCTCTTTGAAATGAGTGGCCTCTCCTCATATATTAAGGTGCTGTCCTCCGGATGCTGGTCTCCCCATCAACTATCTGCTTTACATTGCCCTCGAACGGTCGATTATCGTCGGCGTTGCAACTTAGCGACGCTGAAGATACTTTTCATCCATGGGCCACAACACACATTGTAAGTTGTCTAATTCCATTCCTGAGCCACATACACCCTAACCGCGTTGGTGGCACTACAGTACGACCCAGTGCCTCTACCGCTCGATCCCAATCGCGGCCTGTCCACAGGCTAGATGTCCACCCTACGCACGGAGACCCTCAAAACCGAGAATCCAACCAAGTCGTGGGTGCGACTCCACCCCGCTCGACCTCCCCTGCCCGTAGCTTCAAGTCTAAACTCCCTCCTATACTCCCTGTCTCTCGAACACCCTTAACGCCGGTTGCAACGAGATATGGTCGAGTTTCTCGGATGCAAGAACCGAACCTGTCGCCGCTTGAACCGCTCCATCTTACCGTGGTACCCTTCACGCCGGTTAAAAAGAGTCCTATTCGAGGGCGGCAAACCACACATGCCTCTATACCAGGCGGATCGAACTCGCGATCTGCCGCAGGCAGCCACACACCGCTTACCAGCCCACCATCCCGAAAGCCCAAGCCTCTTGCGCGTGCGGTGCCGATGTGGACTCCAGATCGCTCCCTCTCTGCGGCAGGCAGCCACACGCCGCTTACCAGCCCACCATCCCGAAAGCCCAAGCCTCTTGCGCGTGCGGTGCCGATGTGGACTCCAGATCGCCAGGACCGTACACCGGCGGCACGCGATACTACCAGTCCCTCTCCCAATACTGTGTTGCTCGCGGCGAAATCGCTCTCAATCAGCGCCAATTCTCGCTCGTCCCCAGTTACTGCTGGGGCTGGGCTTGATATTGGACGCCTCCTCCGCGAACGTGACAAGGCAGACCACGAGTTGAAGAAAGCGCGTCAGCGCGAGAAGTACGCCATGACGCAGACCAAGGCTCGGGCACCTCTTTGGACTGAAGCAAGGTGCGAAGCAGTCGTGGCCTTGACTGCTGAGTATAGGGAAGATGCAAGGTTGAAGAGGATGGCTTATGACGAAGCAAAGAGAATGGAGGTATATGGTCATATGTCGGGAGATGCGGGACGACTTCAGGGGCCGGAAGATGACCACCGGTCCGAGGTTGAATCTGTGGGTGGCAATGAGGCGAGTCGAAATCACCATGAAGAGAACGAAGACCAAGACATTAATGAGGATAGCGACGATGAGGGAGTCAACGGAGAAGTCGACGAGGACTTCGACGAAGAAGCAGCCGATGAGGAAGTTGACGAAGAAGAAGCCGACGAGGAAGTTGACGAAGAAGAAGCCGACGAGGAAGTTGACGAAGAACGGTTCGAAGAAGAAACCGACGAGGGAGCTGACGAAGAACGGTTCGAAGAAGAAACCGACGAGGAAGTTGACGAAGCAAGGTCCGGAGAGGATGTCGATGAAGAGGGGGCCGATGATGGAGACATTGGGGAAGATGACGGCGGGGAAGGTGCTCATGGGGGAAGCGCCGACGAGGGAAAGACTTTCCTCGGTCTTCTGCGCAGCGACTACGCTGAGGCTCAACATCAACTTAAGTTGGCTCGAGGCAGGGAGAGGTACGCCAGGAAGTTGTTTAACGCCAATCACCACAAGTGGAGCTCAGAGCGCGTTGAAGAAGTGGCAAAGAATACCAACTGGTATGAGCGCGATGCCGAGAGAAAGCGGAAGAGACTCGAGAAAGCGATGAAGGAGAACAAAGGGAGGGGTAGCCAGAACGACGAGACCGGCCTCCATCGCACCCCACCTTCGCTATACGGATCTGCGAGGACACAGCGTCGGGTTCTTTCCAGAACTTAAGATGGTAGTATCGGAGGCGAAGAAAGCTTCTGTTAGATAAGTATATTTAAGTGCGTTTTCGCTTTCAATGAAAAGTACCTTTACCTTTGCTCCATGGGTTATGTAGACTGCTCCGAATCGTTGGCGGTGGTTTCGCGGCAAGAATCCCATCGGACTGTTAAGAGAAATCGATATCCACTATGAAGAGACGGTAACGGATTCCGGAAGGGTATCATAGTCCAAGCGGTGGTAGTTTTTGGGAACGCGTCAGGATACGATATCTGTAGAGGTGGAGAGGAGACTTGATGGACCTTGACCCCAGCCCCTTGCGATAGCAACTTCCCCAGACTGGAGTTCTCGCCTCCGAGTCTTTGCCAAGCGTAACCTGGAAATGTTGAGAGGTAACCACTAGGATGGCGGCGCGAATGAGGTTAAGCGCCGAATAGCATCATAGCTTCTCATACTTCGCGACTTCCATCAGGTACAAAGAAGCAGGGTGGGCGCTAATTCTCCTGAAGGTCCGAATCCTGTCGGATCGGTCCAAAAATCCAGAAATGTAGATATATTCCCAGGGTTCCAACTCCGATGCGAGCGCTCCTGCCAGAGCGCAACATTGCTCTCTTCCCATCGTTGCTTGACTGGTTCTAGTACCATCGACCTATTCTGAACTCTGGGAAAGGTAAGGACGAGGATCACCCACAAACTTTGAACGGACGACATACTGTGGAATGAACCTTTCAACGATCTCGCCTCGATGATCTGAGCCTTGGCCAGCGACGATTCTGTGCCCTCTCGAGTATATTACACGCTGGTCTCGACTTAGAGGACAGCCAAGGTGCGTGAGTCTGCAATCTATCACAGGCGCAACTACCCGGCTTACTTCCTTCTGGATTCAGCACGCCAGTGTCGGAAACACACCTATGCCGGGCGAGAACGAGATGCAGAAGTAGAGATGCAGAAGTACGAATTTCCGACGGACCCCATGGCCTCGAGAAGCCATATCAAGACGACACGGCCTCATCATGAACTGGAAACAGTCGCAGAATCGCGTTCGATGCGCTTAAATGGCTCCTAGATTCGGTCTGCCAATGGGACGCACGAGCCGCAGTGTGGAAGGTCTGCCTCGAAGCTTCGCAAGATTCGCTCACACTTACCGATTCTTCACTCCTCATACTCCGGACACCCCACCACCGAGGTCACTGAGAGCACCTCCACTGACCCAGATACGGACAGAGATAGAAAACGCACACCAGGATGGCCATATGAGCTGCGTAAGAACTCGCCCTGTGCACTCCCGGAGTGGGAGTGGGCGCTAGTGAGCCCTAAAGTCAAGGTACGTGAGTATGCCATTAATCACAGACCCGATTCTCTTTCTTAACTGTACTTGGTTTCAGCACGCCGAATCCAACTCAACACACGCATGTGCACAAGACGCAGAGTCCGCCTTCCCCCGTCAGTGCCTAACCCCAGCCTCGACAACGTATCTCAAGGCGCAACGGGCAGCCCCATATCCCATGCGCTTGTGTCCATATCCCATGCTTGTGTGCCTCGTGGGCGGCTCCACGAATGGATGAGGTCCAGAAGCGTTCCGGGTGGCTTGGACATCGCGGTACCTCCGCATTGAACCCCTCTTGATTCAGTTTAGCTGACCCACCTGCCATATGCTTTAGGCTCGACTCACCAGCATCGCTACACCAACAGAACCTCGCGTACCTGCCGACAATTGTTTTGCAGGACCCAAGGAGGACCGCGATGCGACGACCACGACCCTCAGCCGCACCTGGGGTACGCCGGTCGTTTGTCTATCTGATAGTCCGTAAATGCTCTGTCTCGTCTCTATCTTTTCCAAGATCTGGACGAATCTCTTCGTAGAGCTTGAACCTCCGAGCGCAGACGACGACGGCAGTAAAGAGAGCAGTCAAAGGCCCTCGAGTGAGTCCTCCCTTTGTGAAGCGTATGCCTACAGTCACCATAATTGTTGTCATCAGTGTAGATATCGTCAATGCACGAATACTGCCGAGAGACGGTTACCGCCGTGCTCCGACTCTGTCCCAAATTCGCGATGAGAACCCCAGCATCAAGCTCCTTGAGCATAGCGCGATTTCGCTGACTCGTGTTACTCCCATAACACCCTTTCGAGAGCTCGGATTCTTCGAGTCTCGCGTAAAGACCGCTTTCGAGAAGCATCAGCAAGGGGGACGAGTGCCTGGACATCGTCCTTCCCAGATTCCCATCCTGCACTCACACTGAAGCGAATGCACGCGTATTCTGGCCTCCGACTCGGAGCATCAGCAAGATGTGCGAATCGAAGTGCGCATCTTAGTCAGTCCCCCCCTTACCCCAGCCCAGCGCTTACATTGAAGAAAATGTGCCAGTGATCCTGCCCTTGTGCTCCCCTTCGCCCTTGTCCTGGTCTTCCTCCATCCCTTCCACCTCTACGTCGTCTTCTGCAGCACGCGCGGCCTTGTATTGGTTGTTCTTCGATTCTTCGATTCAGTCCACGTTGTCTACCTTTCCTCGAGAATTGTATTTTATTTGTATTGGCGTCCGATTGCCTTCTATCATCGACGTGCTACTTAGTCTTCTCATCCCTCGTCCGAGCTCGAGCTCGCATATTTCGTTTCTCTTGCTGCTTAGGTTGTGGCTCGCTGGCCGACTAGGAACGATTTGGATAATTGCTCAGCGAAGCGGTGAGTGGGGTCACCCTCCGCGTTCGCAGCAGGGGCGCAATACGAATGGCCTGTAATAGGGCGCTTATCGGTCGGCTTTCTGTCGGACCAGCGCCTGAATCGTCGGATTACCGAATATGTCCACACGTTCCCAGGATTTTTGCTTCCGACGGAATGTCCCAAATCTGACATCCGACGGTTAGTCTCTACTCCCATCTCCAGTATTGGCCATTTGAACTGAGCAAGCCTGCCAGAATCCAACCTAGTGTCACGTACGTCGCTACACTTACTGTCAGGTACGTCTCGAACGACACTTTCAGGCTAAATCGTCTCTAATCGCATCATTCCTCCTTCTCCAGGTGCAGAACGCCTCGACATCTCGTTTCTGTCCGCCCAGACCCGACCAGGACACCCAGCGCTCCTGATACTCGACAAGCGTAGGAGCTGGGTGCGGCGCTGTTGAGTCGGCCACTGTTATGGCCTCTCCACCCCTCTGCCCTTGTTATTCTTCGTCCCTACTCGACGGAGTATGAATACCCTCCTTTCTGCAGCATCGGCTCCTGTTCTGCGCTGCACGCCGTGTGTCACCCGGCTTCGACCCAGGATTTACTGACGGGTGCCTCCCACGCGTTTTCTACTCGCCTCCGCAGTGCACCTTCACTCCCAGGGCCGATCGAATCCTGATTATCCTTCGACGGATCTCAGGACGCCCGAGGGACCGTAATCGCAGCACGACAGTTCGGCGTTGAACTCAGGACCGCTTTGATGGCGAACCGAGGTAAGCTGCACACTCAAGTCGGCCACATTCAGTCGTAATTGGCTGACTTCCTTTTCAACTCTCCGTCCGTTCGCGTAGCGCGTCCGCAAGCAACCGACCCGTGCGCCCCCCGATATCCCATATCCACCGAAGTATCATCACAGGCGCCCTTCAGCCACTGGATGTGCTGAGCTGGCCTCGTACGCGAGAATGACTTGGACATCGAGGTACGTCCGTATCGAATCCTCCTTGGCTCAGTTTGGCTGACCCACCTTCGGTTGATCAACCCGAGGGCATATTCCCTCGGCGGCACATCAAGCACGATCCCGCACCTGTCGTAAGCCGGTCGTCTCTCTACTGGGAATCGGGATGCAGGTCAGCCTCGAACCTCCGGTGTTACCTGTAGAAACCTTGGGCCTTGGGCGAAAAGGGGATTTTCCGTCGTACATTATAATTACTCAACACTTAAACTTATCGTCGAACCGAAGCATTCGGGTGGTTAACAACGCTGCAAAAGCTAGGCTATTTACTTGCGAACACTAGAACCCTTCTTAACCTTCCCAGTTTCGGCTTGTTCTGGCTCCTCCCTCAACTCTACACCGACCAAGTTGATTGCCCTGAAAGGTACCGCTATTCAGTTTCAGATGCAAATGCGTCACAGGTTCGACGTACAGTGCGCCAGCCACTAGGAAGTAGTAGGGAATTCCGACTTCCAAGGTTAAATCCAAAGCGACCTGCTCGCACTAATCGAGGGAAAACGGGCATCAGGATATAGCAGGCTTAATGGCAAAAAGGATATCACCATGATGGTCGTAAACGCAGCGAGCGGGAACTCGAAAAACTTGTCACCCATGATACCAATTACCAAGCAACACCGGGACATCCCCTGACTGGTATCATGGGGACCAACATCCAGGAAGGCGCTGGTCAGGCGGATGCGATGCTTCGGAATAACGCCCTTGACCTTTCCCATGGATGGCAAAACCTTGCGGACCCTGCACTCTGGTTAAGTCTCATAGCGTGGGGCGAGCGAAATGGTTCTGAGCGCTTACCATAAATTCATGATGCTATCTGGACTTCGGATCCGTTGCTTGGGATAATAATGGATGGCCTCGAGAAGCACTTGCAGTATTTATATGGAGGTTGGTCGCGTCAGTTGAAGTCACAGGAATGTGTACGCGGGGATACCATACAAAGAGAGGATTGCTTAAAGGGAATCGCCTTACCTGCAATTTCATGAGGCCGTGCTTTGCCTTTGAGGAATGCCCGATCGTCACAGGCTATCTGCTCTGGAAATTAAAACATAAATGGAAAGTGTTCATTGTCACTAACTTGCCTTTGTATCATTGTCGACAAGGGGAACGTAGATCGATGATGTGCACCTTTGCAGTACTGGATGGTGATAATAATATGCCCTCGGCATCAGCCCCACTGTACATGTGATCTACTAGCTGCAGGCCAACAGGCTGCGACGCGGAAGTTTGATTGTCCTTTTCTTTCAAGCGGGGCGCTTCAATGAAGCCTTTCACACATAATCGTCATCATCGCCATCATTACATGTAGGCGCCAGGGCCCTGGGTGCCCATTGTTCACACCATTGAAGGTCTATAATTCGACAGGGAGGACCGAGCTTGATAGGCGCTACGATGCCTTCGAATGGATCGACCTGCCAGTGACAAGGACAATGATTCGATCCTGGAGGAGAAGAATGGGACATATAATTCTTTGCTGGATTGACAGAGTCTGACATTGGTAGTAGTACGAGTGGTGAATTCATGTCCAGACTGTATCTTCTGCCTCAGACGATAGAGCATTGGTGCGTCGCCTGAAAGCTTTGTCGCGCATGCTATAGACCGGGACTAAGAAATTTAAATGTCTTTGTCGTACTGGACTCTTTGTTGACGTCAAAAATGCCACATCCCTGCCGGTCCTCCTTCAATTGTCGATTCTATTCCACTTCCCTTGACTCTACGATAATGACTCGAACAGCAGTGCAATGTATGCCGTCTACTGTATGACCCTCAGCTATGTTCGCCCTTGACGCTAGTATAGGGGTCATCATTGCAATTTCAAGGCTTCGAGGGGACTACTTAGACGAGCCTTTAAGCTACTCCAAAATCAGAAAATCAAGTACGCCGCATGTCACTTCTCATACTATAAAGATGAAATTCTCATTTTATATCACTAGTTCACGACGAAGCCAGACAGAGCGGTCACTCATATTCGCCGCATCGGGAGGAACAGTATGTCCATCGAGCTCTTCAAGTTCTCGTGAGTTCAGCCCTCGTCCGAGGGCCATCGTCGGCGTCCTTCGTGATGGCATACTGAAGCCCCTTCTTACTCCAACCGCTCAGATTAAGCAGGAGCTACTGGCTGACTCCTTGGATGGGGATATATGGTCTGACCAAAACGATATCCTGTACCTAACTGAGAAAGGGACGCGCGTGTAAGTTATACTTATATTCATAAGCTAGTAAGGTACAACTGACAGCAGGGGACAACTCCAGGTGGAATGACATCGCGAGATATTGCCCTGACTATAGGCTTGACTCACTAGGTGCTCGACGAGCTAAGAGGGCATATCCTTTCGCTCAATCTAGGCGTCGAAAAGAGAAGCTTTCATCCTTACACAACACTCAGCTGAAGCGATTCTTCGAGATCAACGAGCAATGAACGAGAGCAGGGTCGATAGCCTGAGAGCAGGTCGGAACCGGTTCGCGTAGCTTCGAATGCAACACAATCCAACGTGCACTGTTACGAGTCCGTTTACGGAGTCGTTCTTTAGCCCGGCGTTTTGGAGACGCCTACGATAAACACGGCTTGTACATGTTTGGTTTCCGCGAGTGATGTCCGCCTGGATCGGAGTTCCCCTTGAGCTCATTAAAATGACCTACTCATACCCGGAGGATAGTGGACACAGATGCTGATACACGATGTGTGTTGTTCAAGGATACTGGGTATGTGTTGTAATAATATACTTATTGATCCTCGTGTACAACTTGTGTAGTACTACTAAGACTTGAAAGGCATGCAATGGGCTCAAAGTGGCGAGCGGAAACGGACTCGTAACCTGCCATGCCTGCATGGCCATTACACAAGTATGGCCTCAAAAAAGGATCCTCTTGATCACCGGGCCTATTCTGGGACCTCTAGCTCCGACAGGTACCAGGTCCGTAAGACAATCGAACCTATCACAATGCCACCTATAGCTACATGCATATGATGCGACGCGATTCTGCCACGAGGGACCGTGACATCGCCGATGCTTATAATTATAAGACATACACCGTGTAGACTCTCGTGAATTGAATACTGTCGTTCGACAAATACTTATTAAATCTTATGTGTTCACCCGCGCCTTGGGATATGTATGACTATGACTGGTTTTGCCACCACTTGGCCCACCCAGCAAGCGGTCAATTCATGATCGGATCAAATATGAATGTCGCCCTCCTTCGAATTTGCCGCTTCGCTCTTTGTCGCATACTCCCTTTGCTCCCTTCGAAAGCTTTTTGAGATCACCTCGCGTTGTTTAACCCACTAGGAATATAGGTAGAAGTCGCGTTAAAAGGATGCTCCTCTTACCCCTCGTTAAATCGAACAAACTGTCATGCCTAAGGCCATTCCTTCTTCTGACCGAGGAGTCACCCCCTACCTTCCTAACTCGCCTTCCCCTCGACGCTCTGAACGCCTACTCGCTAAACATACCTCAAAAACACGAGCTTTATATCAGGAGGGGCCTACTCCTGGCAGTCATCGTCAGCTTCACCTATCGACCCCCAAGGTCCCCACGAACGATCGTTTGCCATCCACAAACGGCGAAGGTCTTGAAGGGTATCAATCTGTTGCTGCTGTACCGTGGCGCTGCGAAACGGAAGTCATTGATGAGGAGGAGGACCAACAAAGGGTAACACCTGTCAAGACCCCCGAACCCGTGGAAGCAACAAGGCCTTCGGATGCGGAAGTCATTCGAATGACGATGAAGTCCTTAGAAGATTCCGGGTCTTGTAAGATTTGCACATTCTTCATGTCGAAGCCATACATGTAAGTGGTCAACTTGAGCTTGAGGTGCGCTTTCTTTCAAGCTGGACAAATCTAACCTCATCGTCAATTAGCCTTGGCTGTGGCCATACCTTCTGTTCATCCTGTTTGCGGAGGACTTTTGAAGCGTCCCTCCTCAAGCGTTTGCGTGGGTTTCGCCGACACGTTGGACATCGCAGGATCGAGTGCCAGTCTATCCCACAGGACGACGAAGAGCTAATCCGCCTGATCGAGTGTGTTGAAGACCACGGCCGATTGCCGACGACAGTCTTCGTCTATGCGTGCCCGCTTTGCAGGTCCAAGACACGCAAGGTCCCCAGGGTGAACTCTATCCTGCAAGACACTTTAAATGATCTGCTGCGCCATTACGACGGTCGGTATGCCCCAACGTTCTCGGTCGAAACCGAACCAACTCGTCCGTTCCAAGGGCTGTTTTTGACGCAGGATGTCTGCTTGATGTCAGGCTTGAGATATTCGAAGATAGATGGTTTAGCTATTGATTAACTCTTTGTCCACTCTTTGTCCTACCCAAAGGCCCTATATATTCACCATATATCACCCATGTTTCCCTGTTCAAAGTGATAGATGCTTCCGATGGCGGTCCCAACCTGTTTGAGATATTTGTGACGACGGGGTTCGCCTGTCCCACCCATGGACTCCGATTCAGTCAGGAGGTAGTGAAGATGGAATTTTGCTCGGTGCTCAGGGTCAGATCTCCTGCCAGATTCAATTTCATAAATGAAGCCGTATATCACAGAAGACATGCCCTTATTTCTCCAACACGAGCAAACATCCTATAGATATTGTCCCGCCCCCCGGTACCCAAGCACACGTTCAACATAGCTCGTTACATCGTCGAGCAGTACGCTCCGGCCCAGAGCGGGGAATCGTGCGAGTGTACGACCTGTGGATAAGCAGAAAATGGTCGTAGATATCGCGTCGTGCTCAGAGGTTAGTGAGGATGGAGTGTGCGCCTGTGCACAACTCAAAGGCGCCGCGCTGCATCTCGGTTGGTGGACAGGCGGGGTGCCCGATCTGAAACTCACCTACGCATAAAGGAGCAGCACAAAGTCCGATCCAAGCGGACATCACGCGCGGAAGGATACAAGCCGTGCTTATCGTTAGGCTCGATTCCAGCCGTTACTCGTTCCCCAGGGTATGGGGTGCCATTAGGTTGCACATACTTTTAAGATAGAGAACCAAGCTGAGTGTGATTATTATTCCGAGGAGACGAGTCCTCATCTGTCATATGGCAATATCCGGTACGGCGTCTGGGGCCCCAGTGGGCGACCTCCCCGTGCTCGCTTCAGCGTGACAGGCCGGTGCAAGGCCGCCGCTGTCCATCAAGAGGCTGTGACACAGCGGTTGCTGGATTATAATAGAATATATATCTGAATAATCCCTTTTCAATCCCTTTTATCCTCCACTTCCAAGCTTCGAAGGGCTCACGTCGGCCAAGGCATTCCAGCCTCGTGCCGCCAAAAGATGACTCCTCAGGCAGCCAATTCTAAGGCGCATATAGATGGTGAGTATAGTCGGGTCAGCCGTCACACGTCTTGGCGGTAGTGGAAAACGCATGGCGATAAGCCGCCACGAACTCAGGGTCTTCTTCCAGAAAGGTCAGGGTCATTTGACTTAAAAGGTAGCCTGGCGTACGAGCTTGGAATCGTCCTCGACCTCACACATATCTGACCCCTCCCAACCGGGATACGACGTTCCACCCAACCCCACTCGCAAGGAGCCAGGCCCCTCCCATGAGCGTCCCTCTTATCCCATCCAACAAGACTCGTGACCATTTTGCTCTCAAACCTGTGACCCAGGAGGTGGCCATCTATGACGAGTCGCTCGGGGAAACCAGGAACGTAGGCGACTCGCTCGCGGCCGAGCCCCTTCGTACGTTTCGTACCTTTATTGACCAGTGGTATCTCGAGACTGAAGAAGGCTCAGAGCTGCGGACCTACTCAGCTCGGCTACGCAGTACTCTAACGGAAGGTCCTCCGAACCAATTGAGGAACGTCCTCCACATTGGATGTGGGACCACAGAGTGGTAAGCATTGGGAATCCGATGTGGGAGTGGTGTGTGGTGTTTGACACACAAACAGGATCAAGGCCGTCGCGCAGGATTTCCCGGGGTGCCAGGCTCTCGCACTTGATGTTACCTCAAACAGCGAGTAGGTGCAGTCCACGGTGCTCAAATATGAGCCATTCGGACTAATTCACCTCATCTTTAGTCTCAGAAGCTGCCCTGTTAATCTCAGGTGCGTTTTCTCATGTTGCCGTGTTCATTACCCCCACTCACCTTAAATTCAAAGGGTCGAAGACGATGATTTTAATGAGGGGCTAGAGCACCTCTACAACAGCTTCGACGCTGTATCTATTCGCCTCACAATGTTGCGAGTGAGTAGCCTTGGCGTTGCCCCCATCCTGTTGAATTGACTCTTCTCAGGTTCGAGACTACCCTCGTCTCGTTGAGCACAGCTGCCGAGCTCTGAGACAGGACGGCATCCTGGAGATTTTGGAATACGATTTACACGCCTATGATCGGGACCACAGAATCATCCCAGCGAACACCGTCGACCCACTCGGGACTCATCCTTGGTGGGCTACCCTCCTCGCATACATCCGTGAAGCAGTTGATGCTACGAAAGGAAACATAAAGATGGTCTGTAGTCTGGAAAGCTGGGCGAAGAATAACCAAGAGCTTGGTAATGTTCTCGCCGCGCAGCAATGGGTGCCCGTTGTTCTAGGAGATCACCAGGAAGCCAGTGCCGATATTGATACTTGTCGTGTTATGAATGAGCATCTCTTGGTGTGTTGTCTTAACTTAATAGAGGCTTATGCGCTGATTCTGAACACTAGGCTATGCTTGATTTTTCAAAGCCCCTCCTTCTCAACAATGGTGCTTCAGCACGCTTTTGTGAGTTTCTAGTCGGAAACGCTTTACAGGAATTGCGCAGGCCAGATACACCCCAGTATGCACGGCTCACCAGCATCTGCGCCTCTAAAGGCCCTGGTGCTGTGAGTCCAGTCACCTCATCTTAACTGCCACGCATTGCACTCTTTCTACCTTTCCTGCACTTGTAAACAAGCCATACCACCATTATGCTACGTTTAATTCTGTAATTTCTACCCTTCAATCTGCGGTCTAGAACGTCACGGCTCAACGCATTCGAAACGACCACAAATGAATATACAGCGGTTCCCATACCCCTGACGGCCGGTTCGAGAGTCGGCGTCAATGTCGAGACCTCCAGTTTATCGTTTCAACCAGAGCGACGACCAGAAGGAGAATGTGAGCCAAGGCCTTTTCGTCTTGGCGATGTAACGGTATTGGTAGGGTTAAAGAGCGTTTTGGAAGGTTGGACGTCAGGCCGCGCGTGCGACGCTGTGCGTTCGTGAGGGCGACACTCCTTGCGGACACAGCTATAGTCGACATTGACACAGCACACGGACTTCCCCAGCAGTGAATCGCACATCGGACACCTTCCGCGAGGTCTGTTCAGTTGGTATGGGATGATGTCATTGAAGGCAGCAGCCCTTAAAGTGCCACATACGCCGGCACCGGAGACGAAGGCTGTGGTACAGTGAGGAGGTGATTATTCCTTGAATGCGCCCCCCCTGTTGGGACAGATGACAGGGCAGGTCTGCCTTTCTTCCCATTGGAAATCACAGCGCATCGTGGCAAAATTCGCCCTTAGGCATATTCCGATCGAATTGTTCAATTCGACAGAAATTGGGGTGTACATCTCCCAGACGGCCGCGGTGGACGAGCTTGAGCGACAGCTGCAAGCGGCAAAGGAAGCGCAGAGAATCGAAACCGAGAGGCTGAAACGAGAGTTGGAAGGTACGGTGTGCTCCACGCCCGCCAGCTACCTACAGTGCTGACGGTTGGATCCACAGAGGCCGAGAGAACCCGGGAGGAAGAGGCCCGAAAACAGCGAGAAGCAGAAGCCAGGCGTAGACAGGAGGAGCTTCACCGTATCGAGGCCGAAAGAAAACGGGCAGAAGAGGAGAGAGCAAGGGAACAACGAGAGTGGGAGCACCGCATGCGGGTGGAAGAGCAGGAACGTAAGGCCGCCATTGAGAGGCAACAACGCGAGCTTGAGGCGAAGATTGCCGAGGAGCGCAGACAGATGGAAGAAAACGAGAGGAGACGCAGAGAGGCGCAGGCGAGGTACGAGCGTGAGCTTGCAGAGATGAGGGAGAGAGAACGAGAAGCAGCTAGGCGCAGGGAAGCTGAAGCTGAAGCCGAGAGGCACGGATACAAGAGGAGGCGCGTAGAGAAAGAGAGAGACGGCAATGGGAGTACGAAGAAAGGATGGCCAGGGAGCGCGCGCGCATCGAAGAAGAGCGACGGATGCAGCGGGAGAATGTCGAGAGGTTAGAGCGAGAGCTGGAGTGGCAGCGACAGAATGAAGGAGGAAAATAACCTGATCCTGCGTCCGGGCGGCAACGGATACTGCAGTAGTGCTGGTAGGGAATGGGTGAGACCTTCAGGTCAATACGAGTCTCAGAACCTACTCTGGCTGTTCTCCTGTATTCAAATATGAGGTCAGCCATAAGGAGGATATACTCCGGCAACATCTGAATCCCCTTGGGGTGAAGTATAGTATAGTCCAACAGTGCTCGAAATGGTTGCGGGAGGGCCGAAGAAGGCCAAGGCACCCCATGGGGAGAATGAGCGCTGAGCCCCCAGTACTTATGACGGATGGAAATAACTCTCAGTCCAGAGCTACGACGGAACCGCGACGAGAATCTCACAGAACTTCTGTGCCTCCAGTCGCACCGCACACATTCCTCGCCATCCCGTACTCATCATCGAGTAGAGTAATAGGCGCCCGCTGACTCCTGAGTACTTATCTAGTAACCCTTTCGTCGGAGTCGAAATCCTGGGAATATGTAGACATATTCGGCAGATACGACGATTCAGGTGCTGGTCCGACATGTACAGAAAGCCGACCCACGCCTATTTTCAGGCCATTTGCTGTCCTGACGTGCCATGGACACCCCGCCATTTCTTGCGCTCGTTCTTTGGCAGAGAACGAAGTTGTGCTACGTCAAGGGATACGAAAGGTATATTTGAGCGCAGAGGACGATCTTTCCACAAGAACGATAAAGCCATATGTAGATATAGAACTAGCTATAGTAGGATACAGCCTATGTAGCCAAAGCGTCGTGGTGTGCCCAGTCTGCGTGGTCCCTGTCTTTGGGAACCAAAAAGTGTTTCTCTTCGGTCCCAAACGCCTTCAGCATCATGTCCTTTAACTAAAAGTGAACACTCAAAACAGAGGACTTGGCTCCCTTCCAATACCTCTGCAATGGCCTTCTTCTTGTCAACTTCTTGAGTTTTCGCCTTCGTGAAGCCATCGTCGAGCTCAGCAAGCCTAGTGATAAGTAGCTGGCCTGTTATCAGTCGATGGTACGCGATCCTGCTAGAGTACATGACCTGCCTCAAATGAAACGCGTTCCGTTATATCAGGTTCCCCAGCAGTTTCGGATGCGACGCGTACCCCATCAGCGACACGGCTGTTGAACTGCTTTGAAAGGGTGAAAATCAATTCCCGAATCGCTTTCATCTAAATGGGCATCAGTAAGCCAGCTTAAGGTAAAAAGGAAGATAAACGCACTTGAGCAACAGCCACTCCCTTCGTCGAGTCCCAATGCGCCTTCGCCTCCACTCCCTTCGTCGAGTCCCAATGCGCCTTCGCCTTCTCTATTCTTTTCACCAACACAGAACGCTCTCGCAGGTGTTTCTTTAAGCTGGAGGAAGGTCAGCATTCGCTTGCAGAACGTAAGCTTAGGGCATACCTCCTCGAGACGCGAATCCGCGGCAGCGTCAAGGTCAATGAACTCGACAAGCTCGTGGAAGCGCTTGATTTGGGCGTCATGAACCCGCGATCATTTCGCCGCGCCCTTGACCGTCCGAGAGGAGGCCAGTTTCCTGGGCGACTTCCTAATCGAAGCCGTGATCAGCTGGTCAAGATCTGGAGAGTCGGCGTTCGGTATCTCATTCCAGCTGAAGGTAGAGAAAAGCACAGCTTAAACACAAGTTGAAATCGTTTTTTGCAACCTACACATTTCCCAAGTCGGATAACAGAACTTCCTCTTGATATTCGCTGAGTCTGTTAGCGTCCCTGACCACGACCAGTTGACCAAAGATCTTTCGCATCGAGGTTAGGTGAGCGAATGATTGGGAGTGCTGAAGTGACTGACGAGGTGCAAAAGACCGGTTCTCAGGGCTTCGTCGACGGAACCGCGAGGAGAAAACCGGTGGTTGGAGCCCTTTACTTCTCGAAATACTGACAGGGAGGGGTCAAACAACGTCTCAAAGTATATGTGAAACCCCATTACCAGCGTCTTTAATATCCGAACCTTTCAAGATGGGGACATGCCCATCGGAGCGGAGCGAAGCAATGGCGATAACAATCCCTAGAACACAGTCATTCAGCCTTGCTTTCATGTAGTATATCCGTAACACTTACATTCGAGAGATGTGCGAGTCATTGAGATAAAGTTCAGGTGAAAGCTGGTGCGATATTCAGAGGATATGAGCATGGTGATGCAGTTTCGGCAGTTCACGGGGACTTCGTCGCATCGCAGTGCCTGGATGGTCATCTTCGATCCTTGTAGGTCGATTATTGAAGGGCAGGCTAGGTTCTGGGGCTGGAAGCTTATATAAGGGCATGCGGGCGACGGCGTGTTCGACCTTTACCAGGTGGGTCAGCCAAACTGAGTCATGATCAAGAGGCATTCGATACGGACCTACCTCGATGGAACCTTGTTCGTCCGCGGAGCGGTCCGCAAGGGGAGTTGCTGATTTTCAGAATATCTATGAGGAGCTCCACGATGTTGTCGAAATTGTGTGGTAGGTCGTGAAGGAGATCTTTGCGAGAGGACGTTGGACGAGAGTGGGAATGAGGTTGAGTTCCCGATCAGCAATCCATCAATGTCCCACATCCGGGGTGGATGCCACAAGTCGAATTCCATTGCACCCTGGGTTCTTCCGCGTCCAGCAGTCATCAAGGCACAGGAAGGTGAGGCGGTTGGCAAGGTGGTGGAGTATGACGAGGATGTCGCCCGGTACAATGGTGGAGTTCTTCATCGCAACGGTGTTGGCCTGCTCGATCTGCCTAGGCTAGTCTCTTGCAGGGGCATGAGGAATCGAATCTTCAACGATCGTTTGGGATTCGCTGCGACGCACAGTTCGCAAGGTAACTGTGGGCGTGGATCTGGTCTCCGGGGCTTGTTTTGGGCAAGGACCTGACTGCGAGATTGATAATGGGGCCCAGGGAGATTGGCTCGGGATTCCCAGCGAAAGAAACAGATAGCTTAGCTTGGCCGGCTCGGAGTAGTGGTGTACGTCAAAGTGGGTCCTTCCTGAGATGGCTGAAGGGGGCTTCCATGAATTCGCACAGCACGAGGCTCGATGTCGGATCGAGGAAGTCGGGCGTAAGGTTGTCGTGCAAAGTTCCAGCGTTCGAAGACCCTGTTATCCTATCTCAGGTGTTCGACGACAGGGCAAGGGCTAGGAGCTGCATGAGGAGGGAGAGATGGGGAAAGAGATGTGTTGTGTCGCAAAGGGACGGTCAAGGAACGCCCAGCGATCACATCGGGGGTAAGTTGACGGTTGAGGCCCTCGAGCATCTCGGGAACCAGGGGTAGGACAGCGCTGTAAAGGATCTCGAGTCGACCACCGCCCATACCAATAGCTCGGAATAGGGCCCGAAGAACAGGGAAGTGGCGACTTGGCTTCGCCGCTTCGACGGTTTTGCGGCAAGCGGGAGCAGTCCATGAGGGGTTCAGAGAGCTGGGAGTCGAGGATAGGTTCGTTGAGAACAGGGAATACAGCAACAGCACTGAACACCATTTTGAAAAGCCGGATAGTAGCACTGGTCATCGTACTCCTTGCCAAGGTGTGGTAGCCTCTCGATGAGGAACTTCAGAACGATGATGAGCAAGGTCATGGTAGTGACCTCGCGAATGAATAAGAAATGGCAGTCATTGAGGAGGACAATTCGCTTCTGCGCAGAAGCGAAGAAGAAAGAAGTTTTGTGCGTTCATACCTCTTGGAAGACGTGAGGATCGAGCTCCATCTGTGTATGGCAGAACCAGTCGTTCTATTCGTTCAGGCGCGGGTCAAGATCATAAAGTGTCATGCACGAGACACATCCATCCTTCGAAAAGTTGAAAGGCGAGCTTTCCGCCAAGGCTGGAGGCATCCAATTTGTTTAGCGCGATTAGACTAGCGCGGAAGCGATCTAAAAAGTGCATGATAGAGTTGCCGACATTTGAGAACTTTGGGAGTTCTGAAGGCCGGTCAGTTTGTAGAATGTCGAAACGAGCCACACGACTCACACAGTCCACAGGGCCGCGGTGGTCGCATCGCAGTGTGTATCTTCATCATCGGTCCTGCAAAACAATTGTTGGCAGGTAAGCGAGGTTCTGTTGGTGTAGCAATGTTGGTGAGTCGAGCGGCGGCGTGTTTGGACCTACCGCAGGTGGGTCAGCCAAATTGAGCCAGGAAAGATTCGATACGTGCGTACCTCGATGTCCAAGTCATTCAGGACGAAGCGGATGCCTGTCGGCGGTGAAATCGAAGAGCTGGAAAGGAAGTAAGCCAATTGCAACTGAATGTGGCCGACTTGAATGTGCAGCGTACCTCGGTTCGCGTCACAGCGGTCCTGAGTTCAACGGCTACTTGTTAATCGAACGTCAAGAATGCGAGCGGTCGTGCTGCGATTGGTCTCTCGGGCGTCCTGAGATCCGTCGACACACGGCGTGTAGATAAGGAGCCAGGACTCACCTACGCTGACATACCACACAGATCCTCTGGTCCGATCTTTCTGCGACGAGCGATGGCACGCAGCTTGTGAGTCGAGGTTCAGTTCCACGTACTGCTATTCAGAATACGCGGTGCTCACCTTTGGGTTCGAATCTCCAGCCATCCGCGAGAGTCTTTGAGTAGGCGAGAGTAGCAGCGGTCGGGTCTAGCTCGCGCACAGCTCTGCACCTGGAGAAGGAGAAATAATGCGATTAGAGACGATTTAGACTGAAAGTGTTGTTCGAGAGACGTACCTGAGTAAGCGTAGCGACGTAGGTGTAGATACTGGCCGACTTCAAATGGCCAATACTGGAGATGGGAGCAAGATGGGAGTAGAGACAAACCGTCGGATGTCAGATTTGAGATATTCCGTCGGAAGCAAAAATCCTGGGAACATGTAGACATATTCGGTAATCCGACGATTCAGGCGCTGGTCCGACAGAAAGCCGACCGATAAGCGCCCTAGTGCGCAACCAAAGGTGGAAGGTGCTCGACCGAGTTGTTCAAATCACAGTGGGTAGACGCAGCGAATGATGCACGGTTTGGTTGAGTAAAGGGGAAAAGTGAAAACATACCGTCAAGGGGGACTCAGAATTGCGAGGGAAATACGACAGAGGAGGTGTGAGAGGCTGAGCTGGAAAGTGTTAGCCTAGTATGTACGCAAGGGAGGATAATCGCGAGGAGACACAGTACTTTATGAGACGGGGATATCACAAGATCCAATATTTGTAGAGGTGGAGAGGAGGGTTGACGGACCTTGAGCCAAACCCCACACGGGAGTTCTCGCCTGAGGCCTCCGAGACTTTGCAGGCGTACCCGGAAACGTTGAGAGCTAACCGCTAGGATGGCGGCGTGAATCAGCTTAAGTGCCGAGTACCGGTGCGTTATAGTTTCTCATACTTCGCGGGTTCCATCGGGTACACAGAAGCAGGCTGGGCGCTAATTCGCATGCTGACAATCTCTGAACCTATCCCTAATTTATAGTCATCATCGCTTCGTCGTACGAAGCGTGCGCAGTCCATTCACATTTAATGGGTGTGTGTGCGAACAGTCAGCAAAGATGTTTGCGTGAGAGAGAGAGAAGATGTGCGAGCCAGACCATGAGCTGGGGTTAGATGTAGGACTGGTCAAGGTAGAGAGGATACACGTATCAACGACTCGTGCATGTCGCCTGCAGCCTCGGAAAGGCCAGAGAAAGAGAGCTTTTCCGATGGGGTCCGCATATCCTCTTCTTCGCTTAATGTTTAAGGGCATCATGCTCTTGGCCCCAGCGCGGAACATCTACGCGGCACGATTGTATGCAGCTTGGAGTTGGCTTGGAGTAGAGCAACCTGTGAGGATATGGCGATGATAGGGATCAGATGAGTGGGATCCAGAAGGGGTGCCCGGTGAGACTTGCTGAAGATATACTTGCTCGTAGATCCATGGAGTACAGATAAAAATTTGCGGCGGAGGAAGCATCTTTGAACGAAACCCTGGCGGCTAGCGGGTTGGGAACGAACTCGAAAGAGGATGGGCGAGCGACGCATACGATACGAGTGAATACACACGAAGGCAGGGCAGTAAAACGTCCATGGCTAACATGATATTGAGAATACGAATCAGGTTACAATTTACAAGTAGTCGGACCTACGTCGCCCGAGCGAGCATCAGGCTTTACTACCAGGGCGTAAAGAGGCAACAGAAAACATTGTTTATAGGGCATGACTGTCCTTGTTTTCCCTGGGTTAGGGTCGGTAGAGCTAGAACCAATCACGCAGCGAGATGGAGGGTAGAGATTAGTGTTGCGCACTGTCCTCTTCCTTAACCCACATGAGTGCAACCGAAGCCGGGAAGTTCTCCGCAATTGTCGCAACGATGCAGCGAATCTCCTCAGAGGCTGCGAACCCCATTCTCCCAAGCCAGCGTGAACTGACTCGAAAGGTGACCGACTGGATATCGCCATGCCGCTCGAGAAAGGTGACCAGGCTATCCATTGTTGCCACGACCGTAGTGTCGTCCAAAGGGACTTCAATACTCCTCAGATTGGGGAAGGTGATGTCTCCCGATGGAGTGGCAAAGCATAGGTAGTTCCAGGGGCTGAAATGGCTGGTGGTGATTGTTTCGACCCCTGCCAACGCACGGAAAAAGTCGAAGAGGATTTGGGGGGTGTGGTAGGTCTCGAGTGAGACGCCAAGAGTGCGCACCGATTTCAGTACCGGTCGAAGGTTACACGCTAGGGACTGCCATAGGCGATGTCGAAATAAATCCGAGGACGTGACCTTGTGAATGGCTGCCATGACGGGAAAAGTGAAGATGTCGATAAGATGAGCCAATGCAGAGGGGTGCACCTTGAGCTCCGGGGTGTCGAAGGTGATCACAACATTCGCCCGACCGGTCCCGCGAAGGCAAAGCGACGACCTATGGTCCCCGATGTCGATGGCGCAACTGACATAGTATACGTCAGGCGAAACGAAAGCGCACGCCACGCCCGCAACGCGGCGAGCATGGTAGATCCTAAGCCGATCAAGCTGAGAGAAAACGAGGTTCACAATCCGCGAGCATGTCGGTGGAAGGCGTAGAATCGAAATAACATGGTCGCATAATTCGGGAGAAGCAGTGATGACGAAGGATTGAAGATGGGGGAGCTGAGCTGGAGGGAGGTCCATGAGAGTCCTAAGATCGCGAGGCTGGGCAGGTTGAATGGCGTTGGCGATGGTGAGATGTTGCAAGTAAAAAAAGTCGTGGCCCCATTCAAAGATGGGGAGGATGGTCATAAGGGGGTCGGAATTGGGGTCAACGTTGCGATCACCAACATAGGAGAAAGAGGTGGTGATGAGGGAGGGGAAGTCGCATAGCCTGGGATGGATGTAACAGTTGACGAGATCTAAGGTATGAAGCTGAGGTGCACGACCATCGAAGGCTAGGTAGCCGCGGTAGAAGGAGTCGATGCAAACGTTACGTTGGCCGTGGAAGATGATAGTACACTCCTCCAACCAGGGAGCGGGCATTGAGAGCATCATCATCAAGTTGAATCCACCACAACCCTCCGCTATCTCGATGCGCAAAGAAGCGACCCGGTCAAAACTCAAATAGAGGTGGGTCCAGATGCTTCGGGCACTGATTGTCGACAGCGCTTCATCTTCGACCACCGAAACGGTAAGAGGCACACATTTGGATCTGGCCATAATAAGGGCCAAGAAACGAGGTCTGGCATCGTTGAGGAAGGGAACGAGAGCCCAGAGGGTAGGTGTGTTGAAAGTCACGGCCCTAAAGAGGGAGCAAACGTGACTGATGTGGAGGAGATCGAAGGCTCCAGATTTGCGGGGGATTTGACGATTGGCGGCGGGGCGGATGATAGTGAAAAAGAAGATCCTTGATAGAATCTCTGGCGGAGCCGTGGTGACAGGAGCCCTAGAGAGTCGCCAAAGACACTTCCTGCACGTCGTGTGATTCAGACAGCATCCCTCTGGGACCTTCGTAAATATATCAATGGTACCAATCTTGTTCAAAGGTTAGCATCGAACATATGAAGATTCCAAGTCGTATGACTAACCGCTGGCCCATGCTCCTCGTCTACTGTGAGGCTCGACACCTCCATCTTCGGACCCGAAGTAGGGAATCCCGCTTCCTCGTCTATTGCAAGAGTCGACGCCTCCATCTTCGGACCCAAAGGAGACAATCGGGGACTCCTGAAAGACCAGGAAGTAGTCAGTAAGAGTGGATATGATTGAGGCGCGCGAGAACATACCGAACCCTCGACTCTCACGTTACTCAGCCCTTCGACAATGGAAGCCGCGGGAGGCATCGACTGAGCGCCCTTTCAGTTACAATTACGAACATTTCAAGCGCAGAAAGAACTCACCGTGGGGTTAACGTTCGTGGTTTCAAGGCCTCCAGCTCCAGGTACTTCCTCCTTCACCACCTGAGAGGGACTTGAAACCTAAAGAACAAAGACGGTAAGTCTCCGGATGCGGCGTTTAGTCAAGCACACACGAAGCTCACATAGTCAAGTAGGTCTACGCGCCCCCTCTCCTCCTCAGGTTCTTCAGGCTCTTCGTTTATAGTTGTGAGGATAGACCCATGAACGTAACGCGGAACGGACGCCGCCCTGTTGTCGGTGTCGTTCTCCATGTCCGTACCGTCAAGCTACGGAAGAGAATGATGAGAACTATCCTGTGTGGTACGGTGGTGGGGAGAACTCACATTGTACAATTGCAATCCTGGGAGACACTTCGACGGAGACTGGAGGTAAGGGAGGTGGATAAGAATCATATTTATAACGCTGCTACGAGCGAAGATCTTAAGAAAGAGAAAGGCTCACCGATTGGCACCTCCACGTGCCCACTTTGGGTGTCAGGCGCTTATACATTCACAAAGACTTCAGAAAGACCGAAAGCGCTAGCCGACATATAGAGAAGGACTGCTCCTTCGGGGCGGTCCTTTCTGAGACCTTCGTTCTCCAACGTCACCATCGTTGACCTGCCGCTGGGCGGAGATAACTGTAGGACCCTCAACGCAATTGAGAGGTGGTCTCGTCAAGGGTATCGAGACTGGCGATGCTTGAGTTTCAGAGAAGGTGAGGGTAAGAGGCAAGGTAGATGAAGGTGGCGATGCAGTGATGGCCAACCGCTCCCCTGCTCATAGAGAACGGCTATCATGGCGTCTACAGACTGCCCCGTTTCTTTTTCTAGCGCCTGCTCCATGAAGCTTGCGAATGGGGGCCCATATCGGAATATGTCTGTTCGAAACGTGGAGTTGAGATACAGAGCTAGACACCGGTGTTTGGACACGAACCTCAAAGCCGGGAAAACTAAAGCTGCTTCCAATGCTGGAGAATTAGATTGCGCCGTGACTATGGCTCCATGATCACGCTCGCCATGTCAATGGATCGATTTCTTTCCTCAAGGGACCACACTTACCCGGGTTTATATATAAATTGCTCGTCGACAGAGGGGACCTCGTGGCCATACTTGACCTTCAGTATCATTGTTGCTGCATAGCAGAGGTGTCAATGGGATTGAATATTGTAAGCAAAGCAATGTGAGAGACGGGCTTGAATATGCTTGAATATGTTTGCGGGTGTATTTCGAAATCCTATCGCATGGGTGGAGGATCGCTGATGAAACTCACCTCGCTATCTCGCTGTGATGCTTGCAATGATCCAGACGACCTCCATCGTGCAGCCGTATTGGCCAGGTAACGAAGACCTCCTCGCAGATTCAGAGTGGACTCCCTCTGCAAACCATAGGTACCCGATCCTACGCATGCACCTGACGGTTAGGCGCGGCCTGGCTTCAGTAATCGAAGGTGACGTACTAGCTATAGGAGATGCACAAATCGAAGGTACTGGAAAGGATGGCTGACGACTGGAGACGTCGGGACCTTCAGAGAAGGTTCAGGAAATGGGTAGTACGGAATTTCGATTCCACTAAAGCCAAGTAAGCCAACTTGGTTCCAAAGCATCGCACGAGGTACTCACCGGTCGATTAATCCTCGACTTAGTCGCGCTCCAGACGGTCTCGCTTCACGGCATTTGTAGCCTATTGGGTAGTCAGACTTCCGCGGCGAGACAAATAAACATATGGTACTCACCTGGGCTCCCTGACTCCCTCCCAGCGCCCTCGAGTAGACTGTCTAGCATGTCAGTGAACCCCAGAGAGCTCCTATGAGCAGGCGCAGGCGATCCGTATCCGTGAGCAGCAATCCCTGTCGTTGTTGGTGGTCGAATCAGACAGCCACTATTCGTCCAATTCGTCGGAATCGTCCAATGCGCTGGATATGGTGATGGATTCCCACATTTACAACTCCGACCGTGCGCGCACGCCGGGCGCTCGCTCTTCCGACTTTTGTTCTCTCCGTTGCACACTCACCTCTGGCTCAATGGGCTTCCGACACCATAGGCGCAGACTCTCTCCGGGGCGCATGTTGCAGGCTCACCTGAAATGCTGGTGAGCATGGAATTCGGCTGACTTGACAATGCAGCGAACTCATTGACACGAATTAGACGCCCGTAGCCCAAGAGAAAATACAACCTCCTTTGCATCGGGACCCTTTCTTGTGACGGTCCGGATAATTACATACGATATCTCCACAGGTTCTCGAAGCCCGAAGGCCCCCTCAATCGTGGCCTCGTTGATTAATTGATCTCTCGTCTCGCTGAGCCCTCACCCAAGCCAACGCAAGCTATCGACGTCTTTCCACCCTTCCTAGTTCAATCCTACAAGACTGCACCGTCTCCGACAAATTATACCCAAGCCCTTTCGAAGGCGGGTCGCTTCCTGGGCCTAAAAAACCACCGTCTTTCGGCTCCGTCGCAGGTAAGTTCCGAAAGGCAGAGTCTCACTCCCATTAGTACGTTGGCAGTCGGAGCTGTTTGATGCTCGGAACGTGACTAAAGTAGGCAATGATATGGGATAATGGATCCGAAACCCAGTGTCTCGAAGGCTGTCGATGATGGGGACGGACCTCTGCCAACGTGGAGAGCCAATGTCGGGGAGGTTGAGATAGCCCGTGCGATCAGAAGTGAGCCGAGGATAGCGTGAACCTCAGAGGCCCGATGCGAGATTATCAGAATATTGAGCAAGAGGGAGTTTCAAACAAGATTTATAGAATCGAGCGCTCAGATCAAAGACATAGTCCTAGTATCTAATCCAAGTCACAAAAACGAAGTTAGGGAAGTCCTCGCTGATGTTGCGAATCATGTTACGGATCGCGTCAGGAGCAGCGTACCCCAGCCCCGCGAGCGTCGAGTCGCGTACTCGAAAAGTCACCCCCTTTACTTCACGTCTATGGTGGAGGAACTCCGTTAGAGTCGCTTTGACTTTGAGGTTCTCGGATTCGTTGTCGAGCGGAATTTCAAGCTTGTTCAAGGTGGGAGCATTGTCGCGATCGAGACATGCTTGGATCGACGGGTGTGCCAAGAGATCGTTGGTGCGGAACACCACTTCTTCCATCCGACTCATGGCTTGTATTAGCTCAAGCAAGAGGCATGGAGCAAGAGAGTCCTTCCCAAACCAGAGGTTGAGAATCGGTATGGTCGACAGAGGTTTCGTCAGGGCGGATGTGATTGCGGTCCAGATTTGGTATAGAAAAATGTGCTTGGCGGTAAGGGATGAGGTTTGGGGGAAGCAGAGCATTCTGATGAGGAGATGCACCGGCTCCGGAAGCTCGTCCAGGTGAACCTGTGAAAGCTTGAAGCGGAGCGTTGCGACCATCCGGTCCGCGATAAGGCGAAAGTAGGGCGGGTCGCTGGGAGTTCCAACGGAACACTGCTTGTATCTGACATCGAGAGGAATGAACAAGGATGCTGCGTGAGCAGCCGAATATGCATCTTCAAGTCCCTGGCGTTCTTGAGGAAATATGATAGTGATACTACGTGAGCATGATGTTGGAAGTTGCAAAGCATGGGCAAAGTGTTGACATCCCTCGGTGGACGTCTCCAGGATAAAACAGCGAAGGGAAGGGAGCGCGACGGGGACCTGAGAAGCGCCAAGTGCGACGAATGCTGGCCGTTCGATGCAATTGAACAATGTCAGAGTTCGAAGGTATTTAAACCCAGCTGGCCATCTGAAGAGGTCACCGGCAGGCATGAAAGGTAGCGCGTCCTGAAGGAGTTGGTCGCCAATGTACTGAATCGAGATGTCCGAGAGGGAAGGGAAGGAGGAATAGTGCATCGGTGGAAGGTAACAGTTGACAAGGTTCAAGCTTCGAAGGATGGGAGCATGATTGTCAAAAGGCCCGAGGACACGTCCATTGAAGAATTCGAGGGGAACGTTCCGGTCGCCCAGAAGGAGGATGGTGCATTCTATCAAACTCTGCGCCGAGGTTGAAAGAAGGGATTGCAGCACAGAACCCTCGTACGCAACGGCAAGCTCGACCTGCAGCCTTGAGACGCGTTTGAAGTGGGAAGTGATTTGGCTCCGGAGCTGGGGATTTTTCGCAAGGCTTTCATCCTCCATAAACGAGAGCTCCAAGGTACAGTGCTCCGACCTGCTGAGTATGATGGGAAGGAAGTCTTCGTGTATCCCATTAATGTAGGGCGCCTTTGCCCAAAGGGAGGGGTCGCTGATTACAACTTCCCTAAAGTAGGAAGAGACACGGCTGATCTTGAGGAGCGCTTGAGCGTTGTCGGCGGAATAAAGGTGCTTCTCGGCCGAGTCGAATGAGTCGAGCATATCATGAAATATCTTCCCTAGTATCTCGGCAGGAAGACTGGAGGCGGTACTACCAAGCTCGGGGGTAGCCATGGCATCCTTAAGCTTGTGGCCGCCCTCGGCTCCCGAAGTGTCATTCGTGGAATAGTTGGGTGCACAGGGCTGCTTAGCAGTAGTCAGTAACCATTACCAGATATCTAATCGAGTCCCAGAGATAGACTTACCTTTAAGCGCCAATTGAAAGTGTTGAAGAACATGGGTACAATCGATCCCACCGACGCGACTAGAATATCAAGTTCAAGTTAAGTTCGATTAGACGCCAGGGGTAGTCGAGTTGTAAAATAAGTAACCCACAGTGAAGATAATGGAGGGCGCTGCAGGGCGAGATAACTTGGAGGACATTGCGAACCTTCGGCCTTTAATGATAGAGAGACAAAGAACATCGATTGAAAGGGCCGACACGTGGGGTTCGGTGGAAATGGGGGTCAGTGCAAGGAAAGTGCAAGAAACCGCAGGATCCAAGCAGAATCGCCGTGAAGGAAGGCGCACATCATCATACTATTGACCACAGCTCATATATGCCCAGCGATGACGGACGTTGGAGAAGTGCTTGAACCCACTCATATTGCATTCTGGCGGTTACGATGCAAGCCCGGTACCTCCCAGCGGTTATAATTAGTACCTATTCGAACACGATCAGATGCTATCGACCTTACGATTAAACATGTGCAAACATAGAGTGACTAAAGGAAGGCAATGATAGGATAAAGTAGGATAGACCGAGGCTGAATGCATGATACAGAATCGGCCCAAGTACACCGGGTGTACTTGGGCTGATTCTGACTTCAATAGCTTCCTGGGGGTCAAACTCTGGCTTTGACTACTCCTTAGATACTAGACGCCCAGAAGGGTGGCGGCAAGCACGTTGCTTGCCTCCGCACCATCCGAACGATGATCAACAACATGATCATTGGTGTTACCAACGTACGAGGGATTCAGGGCCCGTTTCAGAAGATGTTCTGTCTAACTCTCTTTCCAGGGTTTCCTCTACAAGATGTGCACGGTCTATGCCCATTTACACATCAACTGCATTGTCAACGACTCTGCCAACTCGATGGAGATCCTAAACGTTTTGTGAGAGAAGGTGCGTTGTGGGTCTATCCCTTCTGGCCTCAGCTAACCGACACCGTCCGCCCTGTTAACATGCTTGAAGGTGTCACCAATGTTGAATCAAAAGCTCGGCAGGATGAGCTCATCCTCTTCGGTAACGACGTCCACAATGTCTCCCAGTCAGGTACGACCATCTGGTTGCCTCATACCCCCGCAAATACTGACCTATCCATCGCAGCTGCCTCATCCAGCGAATCTGCCGGGTCCGCAACAAGGATATCCGTAAATTCCTGGACGGTATCTATGTGTCCGAGAGGACCACCGTCGTCCAGGATGAGTAAAGGGTCGCTTCTAACGTCGTATACCTCTTTCACTTTTTATGTCCACATCCATATGCATGCAATCCATACATCTGAAGCAGGGCTCCTTCTACTGGAGTCTGGCGGACTGGGCGTGCTGTCATCGCCGCGGTTACAACATTGTCATCCTTTAATTGCATTTGCCATATGTCCTTGAAATGGCTATGGTAACGTGCTTTCGACTCGGCGTTATTTGAGTATCTCCAGGATCGACGTACAGTTTCCTCGTTCTCCTGAACAGCGGTGTTCAATTTTGGGTGTTCTCCTGAGGACACACAGGATGTGCAGCAGCAAATTAGATTGGCCTATTAACGACGGTTACAATGACTATTTCTATGGAGTATCATGATTCTGAGCACGATGGTCTCCTCGGAATTCACCCGATGAACGGTATCCAAACCTTTCACTCGGGCCCGTCGGTACTCCTTGTACTCGCTCCCGGAGAACTTTATAAGATTTGCCTCTTCAACTAGAGGAACGTGAGCAGGTCCATGTCATAAATGGTCCGACTTACATTTCAATCAATAGTAAAAGAAACTCCACGAGAGGCAAGGGTATAAGACGAAGCAGATGCGGGTTTTGCTGAGTGCTGATGCCCAGTAAAAGATTCCAGCCTACGACGGTTACCGGAACCACCTGTTAGAAGATAAGCAAGTGCTGAAGGCTAGTGGTAAGCGTACCGTAAGCGTAGGGCGCCATCTGTGACGAGGACATGATCCTTTCGTTTGTTGCAGGAACAGCATGCGAGAAATGGATTGCCGCATGTATCATTGCAATTGAGCGAGGGAATTGTCCGAGAATCAAAGCGATCCTACGCAAAGGTTAAATGGTGCGGCTTCGACGACGTTGTGCTGGACGTCCGAGGGATGCTACAGCGAAACAGTCTTCAGAACACTTTGAAACAGAAAAAAGGGCGAGAGGGTTGTTAGACGAACCTCTTCTCGAGCCGAGAATATCAGGAGGCGGAGATGAATCACCAGCTTTGATTAGCTGTCGACACAGTCTTTCATTGTGCATGAGGTAAGGGATAGCGGACCTGTGGATCATCATGTCGGCGCACTCCCAGAAGAGTACGAGGGTAGCCTGGCCTCGGTGGTCGATGCTAACCCCAAAGAAATGGTATGAGCAAACGACCGCAGGGGGACAAGTTGAACTCACCTAGTTGGGTCCGGTAGCCAACGAATAGGTATAGATGCGTTCGCTGCGTAAATAGAAGGTATTGGAACGGCTCACGGAGGACCAGATACGTCCGGATTTTCAGAGAATGTTCTGGGGATGAGTAATCTAGGGCTTCGATTTCCCTAAATCCAAGTAAGCCATATTGGTTCCTAGGAATCGCACGTACTCACTGTTGAGTTGGACGATGACCTAGGTAAGCTGTTGCGCCGGTTTCAGTGCCAAGTCGTGGGATCGTGCGCTAGACTACGTTCTGCGTCCCGAAGACGATGCCGACTCCCAATGTCGCGCTCCAGATGGTCTATCTTCGCGGTATGGGCAGCCTGGCGGGTGAGATGGTCAGACTTCCGCCTATTTAGAGGCGTATTTTACTCACCTGGCCCCTTCAGCGCCCTCGAGTAGACTGTCTAGCATGTCAGTGAACCCCAGAGAGCTCCGATGAGCAGGCGCAGGCGATCTGTGGGCAGCAATCCCTGTCGTTGTTGGTGGTCGAATCAGACAGCCAATTCGCCCAATTCGTCGGAATCGTCCAATGTGCTGGATATGGTGATGGATTCCCACAATTACAACTCCGACCGTGCGAACACGCCGGGCGCTCCAGGCTCTTCCGACTTTTGTTCTCTCTTGGTTCTCTCCCTTGAACCCTCATCTCTGGCTCTAAGCACTTCCGACGCCATCTACTCAAATTCTCTTTTTTGCGTCTAAAATGACGATGGGCGCTCAGCTGAAAGGCACGAGCATGGAATTTCGCCGATTTCACAATGCCGCGAACTCACGAAATAACACAATAGACGCCCGTCGACCGAGATCCATCGTGATCCTTGCCTGCGTCGGGTTGCAAATTTTCATCCAATCCACAGGTTTTCGAAGATCAGAGGCCCCTTCAATCGTGACTTCGTTGACTAGTTTATTTCTCGTCTCACTGACCCCTCATCATAGCGCTCAACCGACTCCTCGCACCCGAGTCAAACGACCGCTCTTGCCCTGCACAGACCAGGCGGTGTCGTTTAGGCTGTTAACATGGCAAGCGTTTCTAATTATTACCTCAACGCTCCCACAAGCCGTCAATAACGGCGTGAGTGCTCTAGATTGTTCTACAGTCGTTAAACTTGGGAAAGAGAAATCACGAGGTGCAGAGTACGAATTTCCCCGTCGGTACGGACCCCATGGCCTCGAGAACACATCTCAAGACGAACGGCCTCACCATATACTGGAAACAGTCGCAGAATCGCGTTCGATGCGCTTAAATGGCTCCTGGATTCGGTCTGCCAATGGGACGCACGAGCCGCAGTGTGGAAGGTCTGCCTCGAAGCTTCGCAAGATTCGCTCACACTTACCAATTCTTCGCCCCTCAGACTCCAGACACCCCACCATCGAGGTCACTGAGAGCAGCTCCACTCAAGGTACGTGAGTATGCCATTAATCACAGGCCTGATTCCAGAGATAGAAAGCGCACACCAGGATGGCCATATGAGCTGCGTAAGAACTCGCCCTGTGCACTCCCGGAGTGGGAGTGGGCGCTAGTGAGCCCGAACGTCAAGGTACGTGAGTATGCCATTAATCACAGGCCCGATTCTCTTTCTTAACTGTACTTGGTTTCAGCAAGCCGAATCCAACTCAACACACGCATGTGCACAAGACGCAGAGTCCGCCTTCCCCCGTCGTTGCCTACCCCACAGCCTCGACAACGTATCTCAAGGCGCAACGGGCAACCCCATATCCCATGCTTGTGTGCCTCGTGGGCGGCTCCGCGAATGGACGAGGTCCAGAAGCGTTCCGGGTGGCTTGGACATCGCGGTACCTCCGCATCGAACCCCTCTTGATTCAGTTTAGCTGACCCACCTGCCATATGCTTTAGGCTCGACTCACCAGCATCGCTACACCAACAGAACCTCGCGTACCTGCCGACAATTGTTTTGCAGGACCCAAGGAGGACCGCGATGCGACGACCACGACCCTCAGCCGCACCTGGGGTACGCCGGTCGTTTGTCTATCTGATAGTCCGTAAATGCCCTGTCTCGTCTCTATCTTTTCCAAGATCTGAACGAATCTCTTCGTAGAGCTTGAACCTCCGAGCGCAGACGACGACGGCAGTAAAGAGAGCAGTCAAAGGCCCTCGAGTGAGTCCTCCCTTTGTGAAGCGTATGCCTACAGTCACCATAATTGTTGTCATCAGTGTAGATATCGTCAACGCACGAATACTGCCGAGAGACGGTTACCGCCGTGCTCCGACTCTGTCCCAAATTCGCGATGAGAACCCCAGCATCAAGCTCCTTGAGCATAGCGCGATTTCGCTGACTCGTGTTACTCCCATAACACCCTTTCGAGAGTTCGGATTCTTCGAGTCTCGCGTAAAGACCGCTTTCGAGAAGCATCAGCAAGGGGGACGAGTGCCTGGACATCGTCCTTCCCAGATTCCCATCCTGCACTCACACTGAAGCGAATGCACGCGTATTCTGGCCTCCGACTCGGAGCATCAGCAAGATGTGCGAATCGAAGTGCGCATCTTAGTCAGTCCCCCCCTTACCCCAGCCCAGCGCTTACATTGAAGAAAATGTGCCAGTGATCCTGCCCTTGTGCTCCCCTTCGCCCTTGTCCTGGTCTTCCTCCATCCCTTCCACCTCTACGTCGTCTTCTGCAGCACGCGCGGCCTTGTATTGGTTGTTCTTCGATTCTTCGATTCAGTCCACATTGTCTACCTTTCCTCGAGAATTGTATTTTATTTGTATTGGCGTCCGATTGCCTTCTATCATCGACGTGCTACTTAGTCTTCTCATCCCTCGTCCGAGCTCGAGCTCGCATATTTCGTTTCTCTTGCTGCTTAGGTTGTGGCTCGCTGGCCGACTAGGAACGATTTGGATAATTGCTCAGCGAAGCGGTGAGTGGGGTCACCCTCCGCGTTCGCAGCAGGGGCGCAATACGAATGGCCTGTAATAGGGCGCTTATCGGTCGGCTTTCTGTCGGACCAGCGCCTGAATCGTCGGATTACCGAATATGTCCACACGTTCCCAGGATTTTTGCTTCCGACGGAATGTCCCAAATCTGACATCCGACGGTTAGTCTCTACTCCCATCTCCAGTATTGGCCATTTGAACTGAGCAAGCCGGCCAGAATCCAACCTAGTGTCACGTACGTCGCTACACTTACTGTCAGGTACGTCTCGAACGACACTTTCAGGATAAATCGTCTCTAATCGCATCATTCCTCCTTCTCCAGGTGCAGAACGCCTCGACATCTCGTTTCTGTCCGCCCAGACCCGACCAGGACACCCAGCGCTCCAGATACTCGACAAGCGTAGGAGCTGGGTGCGGTGCTGTTGAGTCGGCCTGTTGGCCGAATAGGGAGGACGAAAGGTTGGTGAGGTAGAACTGAGCTCAAGAGTTATTCCCATCGTTCGGGGTAAGTTTCACTCTCTCCAGTCCAATTCTCCTCTCACGTTGTCGCACCCAGTATATCTTAATCCCTGACAACCGATGCTGGCCTTTCTCCACCCCTGCGCGCCTTGCACTTCTTCGCCCCTACTCGACGGGATCCCATCACCGTGATTCAGAATACCGTCCCTTCTGCGGCTCCTGCATTGAGCCGACTGTGGGCGAGCTCGTTTGTGACTACTCAACGAGATCCAGACCCGACCGCTGCTACTCTCGCGGACGGCTGGAGATTCTAGACCCCAAGGTGAGCACCGCATATTGTGAATAGCAGTACATGGAACTGAACCTCGACTCACAAGCTGCGTGCCATCGCTCGTCGCAGAAAGATCGGACCAGAGGATCTGTGTGGTATGTCAGCGTAGGTGAGTCCTGGCTCCTTATCTACACGCCGTGTGTCTGTATTCACCCAGCCTCGAGTCAGGGTTGACTGGCCGGCCCCTCCCTCGCCGCCGCAGTGCACATTCACCGCCAGGGCCGCTTGGATCCTTCGACGGATCTCAGGACGCCCGAGAGACCAAAATCGCAGCACGACCGCCCGCATTCTTGACGTTCGATTAACAAGTGGCCGTTGAACTCAGGACCGCTGTGACGGCGAACCGTTTCAAGTCGGCCACATTCAGTTGCAATTGGCTTACTTCCTTTCCAGCGCTTCGATTTCACCGTCGACAGGCATCCATCGACTCGCGTGAACCACGTCCGCACGCAACCGACCCTTGCGTTCCCCGATATCACATATCCGCCAAAGTATCTGCACATGTGCCCTTCAGCCACTGGATGCGCTGAGCTACGAGGCCGCACTGTCGTATGTCTCACCATGTGCTGGCGACAGTGCCGAATCACGTTCGATGCATTTACATGGTTCCTACATTCGATCTGGAAATGGGACGCACCGGCTGCACTGCGATAGGTAAGCCTCGAAGATTTCCTTGGTTCGCTTGCACTTACCAATTCTTCCCTCCTCAGAATGCAGACGTCACTAAAAACACTTTTACTGAGGGAAGAGAAGAGCGTGCCCGGAAGGTTACAGTGTGCACACCTGAAAGCGTGTGGGCCCTCTGATTCAGGCACAAGTAAGGAGTAAGGGTGGGTGCTGCTCTTTATCTCTGTCTTCACAAGTCCCAAATGGTGTAGATGTCCTTCCTCGAGGACGCTATGCGCTACGAGCCTCCAGAGGGTGATACGACCTCTGGAGAATGGCCCGTTTCCAGTTCGTTGCGCATCATCAAGGTTGTCCAACAAACGGGGTACATTTGAGAAAGGTGAAGTCCACATTTGTCCTATCATACCAATACTGAACAAAGTCGTTACCCAGGAATCTATTCGACGCTTCCTCGCGACCCCGGTCCGGCGAACGCTACTCAGCCACTTGTATGAGATTATGGACGAACGAGCAGCACCTTCGTTGCATCCCGCATTGAAGATTTGGTCCAGATGAAGACCATCCCGGATCTGGGACGTATAGGCGGGCTGCTAATTGTGAACTCGACCTCATTCCCACTGTCGTCCACATCCTCTGGCAAAGATCTCCTTCACGACCTACCTACCACGCATTTTCCGCACCTTCGTGGAGCTCGTCATAGGTACTCTACAAATCCGCAGCTCCCCTTGCGGAACGCTCCGCGAAAGAACAAGGTTCCGAGTGGCTTGCGCATCGAGGTACGTCCGTATCGAATGCCTCTGATCATGACTCAGTTGGGTGACCCACCTGCCAAAGGTTCAGGTTCGAATTCAAACACGCCGCCGCCAAACTCGCATGCATTTCCAGCCCCAGTACCTAGCCTGCCCGTCAATAATGGATCTACAAGGATCGAAGATGACCATACAGGCACTGCGATGCGACGAAGGGCCCGTGAACTGCCGAACTCCTTCGCCATATCCTGATACTACTAACTTCAAGCTGATCGTAACCCGTAACTGTTGCATTGGCACCATCTATCGTTCATCGTTCAGGCGTTGCTTCAAGCACGGCTCCAAGCACGATGCCATCGTGGCGTGCCTCTACATATCCATCTGGTTTCTCTTCTCAAAGACATTCGCCATCCTGAGGGCGGCGATAAATGGCGCTCGTCTTTGTGCCCAGCCTCTTTGTCATCGACCGGTAGTCGCCGCCCGCGCACCTCACGGCCCCGCGAACGGACGAGGTACAGAAGCGTTCCGAGTGGCTTGGACATTGCGGTATTAACAGCATCTTTCGATGACGTCTGCTCAAGCTCTTCGCGAAACGGGCAGTCGCATCCCACGCTTCCCCTTTTCAACTTATCTCTTGACGCCCATCCTCCTTTCACTGCTCTGGTCTCCGACGGAACGACCTCCCACGCATCTCCACACTTCCCATTCCACTCTCAGAGTGCTCCTTCCTTATGCGACCATAGACTCACGGGCAATGCCTGCCGTAGCATCGTGCAAACACTCTCAAGAACTCGGGAGTGTCGACATTACATTGATCACCGATACAGCCATTCTGTGATACCAGGGTGCTCACCGGATGATCTGCGGGTCGCGCAGCGGCAGCGGCTCGGTCGAGGTCAAAGCCCGTCCAAGCGAGTGCACTGTGGTTCAGTATTGAGGTGAGTACTGGCAAATGGCCTTTGAAAATGATTTACTCACCCGTATATTGCACCCAGCCACCCCATGGAAGAGATTCTCGTGTGCAGGCAGCGCGGACTTTGTTCCACCACCGCGCTCGGAGAGAACTTGGTCTGGGAAGGCGGCACGACCTGCAGCGAAAGCTTTGGGGTGGCATCTAAACGTGCCTGTGAGTCTGGTGTGTGCGCCTGAAGCGGACCGACGAAGGTAAGCGAAATTTCCGAACGCCGTGCTCAAAACACACTCACGGGTCAATTTGTAGTCACAAGAGCCTACGGAGCCAGGTCAACAACGGTGAGTACCAGCCCCACATACACGAAATCCCGACCATCTGAGACACCCTCCGTTAACAGGCCCCAGGGGAGTTCAGTGGAGGTGCTGTGGTAGAGTGCGCTGGTGCGTCACGAACCTGAACCAAGCATCGTCGTTTCGAAGTACTTCGGTGCAGCGACGGGTGAGGTGACGACAAGACGAAGACGAGTGTCGAGAGCTGCGGCCGCTCGTCCGCGCAGCGTCGGAGTGTGCGATGTCTAGGAGAGAACCATTGCGACGATGAGTGAGGTGTGGCGGAGACGAGAGTTGTCGTCCTGCTTCAATGCGAGGGCAGGTGAGAGGTGGTGGTGAGAGATGAGCGAGGAATCGACTTTACAACTACGACTCACAGGCGACGGCGGACAGAGCGAGGCCGGTACTGAGGGATCTGCGTTAAGCGCCGTTTCCCAACCACAATGCATGAGCACTAAAGCCTTGAGCAGCAGTGCCAGGTGGCATCGAGACCCGCCGTCGCCTCGAAGGTGGTGGTGGGGACCAGAGCCGTCGTCGTTGTTCAGTGAAAGGACGGGGTGCGAGGTTGGCCGCGGTGGAGGCTTGGTAGTGGCGACCATCGCGGTGGGAGGGCGGGGTTGAGAACCGTGGCGACGGCTGGGTGCTAGGTGAAACGTGATTCGTCATCGCTTTTCAATGCGACGAGGAACGAACCGACTTTGTATTCGCTCCAAAGTCGGTTCATGCTGGTGGGGAGGAGAAGAATGGGAAGTTGGATTCACGCGAATCCAACTTCCACCCTCGGGCCTGTTGATTCTCTCCATCTTCGGATGCGAACTCTCCTTCTCGCCCTCTCGACGTCGTCCGGAGGGTCCTCCACGTTGCACCCGTTACCTGGCTTGCAAACCTTGTAAGTACTACGAATATCTCCTTTGCGCTACTTCTCATAGTTCTATAGGCTCGAGGCTACGCCCGATTGGCACGGCGACTATAATCCAGATGAGCTCTTCGACGTTCTTCCTGACATATATTTGTACGTACAAGGGCCACCGGAGACAAGGGCATGATTAACTCTGAATCCGCCTTGTGCGTATCCGGATTCCTTTTTCTGAATAGAGCCCGCAAAGGTCACTCAAGCCAAGATCAAGAAGAACATGTCCAAGTTGATAGATCGCGTTACGGTCAACTTGGGGCTTGCTAACAGGACGAAGGTACGCAGTTGTTCTCGCTCGACTTCGAGCCCGAGCACCACGAGGTCATCCATCGCGATCGCTTGACTGAGAACACTTTTTACAAGGACCGTTATGCCCTCGCAAACACAATCCTCGCAATCCTCGTCGTCGGAAACGCTGAGCTATCCTTGGCTGCTACCAATGCTGTTGACCTCTACTTGGATCAAGCGAAGAGCACTTGGCGTGACGACTCTCCTCCTCGTCCCTGCCTGACCTTGACAACGACCGCACGCGCCCACCACCGCCCGCTCCCCCGCACCGAGCACCCCTTGCTCACGTCGTCTCCCACCACGGCTCGTGTCCAACGACGCGATGAACCCAACACCATTCCCATCGCCCATCGCTCGCCTTCGACAGCGCGAACGAGTTATCCGTCACTTCTCGCACGCGTCCAACCAGGCGAACAACCGCGCCAACGTCACCCGCAACATTCCTCGCTTACAACCGGCCCCAGCCAATTCCCCACCAACAATTCGCGGGCCCCCACGCCCTTTTCTCCTATTCAACAACGTGGGTGGTCCATTACCGCCCTCTGCGATTTCTGCTTGCCTCCAACGACGCAGGGAGGAAGTACTTCTTGTAGCCTTATAACTCTTGTAGTAGCTAAATGTCATATACTTTTTTAAACCAAATCCTAGCCTTCTCATCCCGCGTCCGAGCTCGAGCTCGCATATGCATAGTTCATTCATCTTGCTGCTTAGGTTGTGGCTAGCCGGCCGACTAGAAACCATTTGGCTAATCGCTCACCGAAGAGGTGAGTGGGGCAGCTCTCCGCGTTCGCAGCAGGGACACGCAAATGCCAATGGCCTGGAATAGGGCGCTTATCGGTCGGCTTTCTGTCGGACCAGCGTCTGAATCGTCGGATCTCCCGAATATGTCCACATGTTCCAAGGGGCTGTCGGAATGGAAATTTTGGACCAGAGGTCGAAATTCTCCGTTTGGGCGTCTGGAGTACCCCTACCTACCTACCCACGGGAATATATTACTTAAATAGGCAATTATATGACATCATTAGGGTTGCTTTGACATCCCAAAAGTTGTGTTAAGAATAACGGATGCTTCAATATATATGTTAGAAGTCATATATATACCAGTAGTGATACATAGTAGGGCAGTATATATGTCAAAAAATGCATAACAGATATCTGCCACCCAAATGCAACCCCAAATACTGTACATACACACTAATGCACCTCTCATGTCACTGTTTTCTCCCTAGCTGACATGATTATATGGGCATAACAGCCATTCTACCCTCAAACTGACCCGTAAAATGTGTTTTCTATGCCAAAAATTTCCTTTTTTGGCCAGGTCAAAATTCTCTGGGCCTCCACCCCAGACCCCCCTACCTACCTAGACCCCGGGTCCGGGATTTCTATTCCGACAGCCCCTTGACATGTTCCCAGGATTTTGCCTCCGACGGAATGTCCCAAATCTTGACATCCGACGGTTTGTCTCTACTCCCATCTCCAGTAATTGGCCATTTGAACTGAGCAAGCCAGCCAGAATCTAACTTAAAATGTCACGTACGTTGCTACACTTACTGTCAGGTACGTCTCGAACGACAATTCCAGTCTAAATCGTCTCTAATCGCATCGTTCTTCCCCGTCCAGGTGCAGGCGCCTCGATATCTCATTTCTGGCCATCAAGCCCCAGCCAGGCCACCCAGCGCGCCTGATACTCGACAAACATAGGAGCTGGGCGCGGTGCTGTTCAGTGGGCCACTGTTGGCCGAATAGGGAGGACGAAAGTTTCGTGAGGTAGAACTGAGCTCAAGTGTTATTCCCATCGGTCGCCGTAAGCGTTCACTCTCTCCAGCTGTTCAATTCTCCTCTCACGTTGTTGCACCCAGTATCACTTATTTGAAAAGTGTATTGTTCTATACTGACAAGCAAGTCCAACTCTGATCGCGCACAGAATCTCTACCACAAACCAAAATTTCGGAAAAACACAAATGATAGTCATACATTCGCAGAAGGCCAGTACTTATATACAGTCAAGAAATACAGTTGCAGGTCCTACTCTAAGCTTGTCCGCAGTCTGCATCTGAATCCACAACAGACCCCGTCTCCGTGAGCTTCAACTTTGCGTACTTCAGAACGTCTGCAAGTGTGCTCCAGAGCTCCAAAGTACTTTCCCAACGTTTTGACTTCCTGTGAATCATGTCGTTGTACAGGTCGATGTTGTAAGCCTTGAGCTCTTCCTCAGTACGGTATCCGTTGTCGGCATATCGGAATAAGGCGCCGGAGGAGAATTGAGTGAATGAGACACGGGTCTCACCAGGCTGGATTGCAGTGTTAGAGTGAGTAAAGACTGCAGAGGGAAGGAGGATAGTTGATCCTGCTGGGAACTCAATTACGATGCCCAGCTCTTCGACTACAAGATGCCCGCCCTGCTTGGAATTAAACTCGCCCATCGCCGTAATGGCACAGAATCCTCCAGGGAGGTTCATGCAGTCCCGATGGCGAGCAGTCACAGTCTGCGGCCCGAAGTTGAAAGCCGCCGCAGAGAAAACACTCTTCTTGAAGTTCCACTGGAGGTGGGGCATATGGCGCTCGACATCCTGGCGGAGAGCGTGGTACCGCTTGAATAGCTTGGGCATGAAAATACGGAACGTCGCTGCGAGGACGGTGCTTCAGTACAGGTTAGAAGACTCGGAGAGTGGAGAATTCTACGTACCGCTTTGGAACGTGGCAACCCTTGTAATGTCTTCATCAGCAAGAAGTTCGGCGAGCATAGGTTCGTGCACGCCATTTAGCAGGTTGTAGGGCTGCTTAGGCCCATGTCCAGCAAGGACACCAACATTAAGCGCCCCGAACTCGCGGCCGCGCTTGTGATCACGCTGGGCGCTCGTGAATTTCGCGTTACGGCCGGCCTCAAGAATTTTCTCGCATGCGTGCTTGATTGAGAGTACGTAGAATGGATCGTCAGGTCGGCCAACGGCAGCCATGCCAATCGTATCGGTTTTCGGGTCAGTGAAGAGGAGGGGAGTGCTAGCACGGGGTCAGTTCATGCAGATAGCCGTGCGCAATTGATTGGCTTACATCCCATCCCAGGCAACGTGCCTCTTCCCGGTTGCCAGGACTTCAGCGAGCGTGCGGGCGTCATTTGGCCCGGTAGACCCTTTGGTCAGCGCCTCATAGCCGCTGGAGGAGACCGGTAGGGCGTCGAAGTCGATGGCCTGTGGTAACGGGGTAGTCGACGAACTCCCCGGGACGTGCTGCTTCACGTTGGTTGCCTTCGGTTCCTGACCCGAAGCTACCGTGGCGTTGGCGCGCGTGTTCTTTCGGTATGTGCCAAACCGCGCCTTATCCCTCGCCTTCCTTACCGGTGCCTTTGGCGGCGCGCTCGCATCCGACGCCATCGTGTCTGGTAGCGGGTTCAAGCCGTCGCTGTGAATAGACGGGCTTGGAGCTGCGTGGCGCTTGGACGACGGGTTTTCATCGTCCAACCCAGCGTCAGAAAGGTTTCGCTTGGGCGTGGTGACACCAGCGAGTCCAACTGGTGAGGGGGAAGGCGCGCGGTGCGCGGCATCGGCGGTCGGCTCAGGGGAAGGCTCGCTGTGCTCAATGTCCACCGTGTCCTCGGCGCCAAAGGCTGCGAGGAGAAAGGGTACAACGGAGAAGTCGTCCGCTGGCGCTTTTGCTACGCAAAAGCTTGAGTAGGTCTTGCCCGAGAGCGATTTTCGAGCCTGTGTAATCGGGCATCTGGTGAGCACTAGCACTGGAAATCAATCAAAAGCCCAACTAGACTTACAACTGTGGAGGAAATAAACTTCATGTTTTCCTGGAGATGCACGTAGAAAGTTGAGGATTGAGGGATACGGGTGATGTAGGGCGCGAGAAGGCGAGTAATGAGAGCAAACACAAAACGCCCGGTGCGCTCTCCAATCCGTGGACGATGCCTGGTGCGGCGTCAAGAACCGGGGGAGGGAAGCAGCGAGGTAGACGGGAGGAGAGAATTGGAAGAATGTGGTGGGGAGGAAAGAATGTGTGAGATGGGACTGAAGAACATCGGTTTGACAAGCGGAATGTTGAACTGAGAAATCTTGAAACGCGACGCGACGCGTTAGATGAACGTGAGAAAGATGGTGCTTTGACTCACGATCAGGCAAAATCGAACACCCGCAGAGTCATTTTCCTTACACCCGCACAAATGAAACGACGCAAGGCAACCTCGTCGTCCCGCCGGGGCATTCGAATACTTTCATCCCAAGCAAACTCGTCTGGAGTCCACGAGCAGCGCCGACTGGATCTTAAATCCCACCGAAAAATATTGCAGCACACAGTAGACACGCGACGAGAAGCGGAAGGTGAGCCCACAACACATTTCATTTGCTTGTCCGACCCTGAGCTTCTTTCAGGGACCCGGCGCAAGAGCCAATTTGCCCATCTCGATATTCCCAGCGCGTCATCTGAGATGGGCAGCATGGAATTCGACGACGACGACGGCGGCGAGGCAGGCCCTAGCCAGTGGATGGACGAACCCATGACGGCTGCTGACATTCTCAGCGGAACCGTTCGTCTGGAATCGAGTTACGCAGGAGGGGAGTTTCAGAGTCTTCTGGGCCAGAATAAACGGTATGTGGCGCATCTTCTTGCGCGTATTTTGCATTCTAATCTTTCTGTATTACCCAGACGACGCCAGGCGGAACACCGGACTTCAAGACACGATCAAACGCACCTGCGAAACGACGGATTCAAAAAAAAAATGGACTGTATGGTGCAGGCGTACATGAGGTGGGACGAGGTGGTTGGGCGTCGTGCATACAAGGGTGGGGTCCCGCAGCACGCGTTTCCCGAGAACGAGCTCCAGGGTAGCTACAAGCTTCAGGTTATAGACTGCTTTGGTAAGTTCAGCTACACTATCTGAAGGAATATCCGGCTTACAGCTTCCCAGAAATATATTCTCATTATGCCGAACTTCGAGCGGGAGACCAGGGGGTACCTGCTGCGCTCATATCCCAAAGGCTGATTCCAACCGCCCCATATACCCCATCCACCGCGTTCACAGTGAGGACGCTTGAGCTATACCGCAATCTCCATCTCTGCTCCCCGTCTCTCGCTCTCCAGCCATATATCAAAGGCCTTTGCGACTTGCAGGGCATTCTCTTTCGCCGAACATACTCGGACGCGTTCAACACCGCGTATGATCTATTTCTTGGCATCACGGAGGAGGTTGAAGAGATGGTTCTACGGGCGCTTGATCGCAGCAAGCGTCTCTGGCGCCTAAAGAACGTATGTCCGGCTTGCACATATGTGTTAGACGGCGAGAGTCCCCTTCGCTTCGGCATCTTGGTTACCATGGACGGCGGGAACTCGTTGAAACGCTTGGCGAGGCGAGAAATAGGGAAGGAAGTGGGTGAGGAACTCGGCCCGATGCGAGGGGTGAGGGATGAACGCTCAGTATCCCAGCGTTACTACCTGACGAGAGTCGAGGTGGACAAGTGGGCGAAGGATACAGCATCAACTGCCGATCCACTCGCTACGACGGAGGCCGCTGCATTCGAGGAGACTGAGGGGGGAGGCAAGCAACCCCTGCGCTAGTCGGTGGCATAACATGGGCAGCGAGGCTACGGCTAAAATGTGGGGGATACTTGCACAGTGGCCGTTGCAAACACGGCATGTTACGAGTCCGTGTTTAATTTTTGAAAATTAGTACATTTAACATAGCTCAGGGTATTAGACAGTGTGGATATACAGACCTTCATTCCCTAACCGCTTGCTCCTCTTTCCCGGGAGTGTTCGTTCTGACAAAATGAGCTCCCTTCTCCAGTTCCACACGTGCGCGCTTGCAGTGGACCGCCAACCGCCGTCGCGCTGTACTTGCGTTGAACAACGCGCCTAGCACACATTCCATATGCCCATCGGCACGTCGTCGCCGTCGCTTGATGCCTACATCCACCACCACATTATGATTTATCGCCGCCGTGACGAGGGTGGCCGCTGCATTGAGCGCGGCGGCGGACTGCATGTAGATAACCCTCAACCCTCCACTACCAGAGATATCTGCTGTCCATCATTGTTCATCCCTCATCCCAGCACCATCCTTTCAACCCCAGCGAAAGGTAGCAGAGCCAGATGGGCGATTAGGCGATTAGGCAAAGACTAGTCATCTCTGAGATCCTCAACATCCCCCATCCTCACCCTCACACTCCTTCCCACCCTTCTCAGATAAACCCCTGCGAACACCCTCCCCATGCCCTCCATGCCCCTTGCATATCCTCCCGTTCTCCCCTCTCCAACTCCGCCCACAACCGCACACTCCTAACCCAGCCCTTGCAGCGCCGCACAATGATCGCCCCTCTCCAACACCCCAATTCTAGCCCGGCTGTCAGGATCGAAGAACACGCGCTCATACACCGACACACCCCGTGCATCGATCTCCCGCATCACTTTCACAGAATGCGCTTCGATGTTGCTGAGTGTACGGTGGAGGACGTTTGGATGAGCCAGCCTGCGGGGCTGGAGTACTTGCGCTTCGGGGTGGGAAAACGGGAGCCCGGCGAGGTTGGGCGCAGGGGAGGATGGGTTGAGTGCAGAGGCGATAAGGGATGAGAGAGGTGAGGAGCGCGGCTGTGCAGGAGAGCGGCGTGAGCGAGGCTAGGTCGTACATGTCCGTCGAGGTGAGCGTGTGGAGCATGGGCAGGTGTAGGTTGGAGAGTGTGAAGATGTCTTCGTCGTCCGAACCTGTGGTGCGATTAGTTACTCATCTAGGTAGATTAAGGGTAATCGTACCTGAGCTATATGACCCCTCGACGTCAGTGTTTCCTTCCCACCTGACGCCCAAGTTCTGTACCCTCGCGGCACACTCGTGCAATATCACCCAGCTCAAGGCGCAGCATGCCTCACTCCCCAGGTCCAATTCGAGTTCGACGCATTCACGCCATGCGATGCAATGGCCATCCTGTGGTCCAAAAAACGACCTTTCGAATGAGGTCCGGACCTCAGCGAGCGTGGCGTGCGCGGAAGCGTTTGGAGGTGAGAACAGAGGACGGAGCACCTTGTTGGTGGTGGTCATCCGGTCGCTGTCGATGGCTGAGGAGGCTGGGGGAGTTGGAGGGTGGGCGCCGAAGGATGGTGGTCTGGCGCCGTCGCACGGCGCTGTGGTAATTGAGATGTCGTCGTGGGACGGTCAGCGCCAGCGGATGTGGTGGTGGTGGTTCATGCTGTATCTACGGGCGTGATGGAGCTGGCGCCGTCGAAGGTAGGGGGCGCTGGACGAGGGGGCGTTAGGGACCGAGAGAGAGGTTTGGTATAAAAAGAGCTCACCTATTCGAGCTGTGAGCTGCCTAGCGCCATTCCCTGAGCGTCATGACGAGGGGGCGAAGGCGCCGGTGTGAATGGTGAGGGTTGGTTGTTAGCGGCTGGTGGTGGGGATGCACGAAGCATCGTCGTGTCGCTCACCTGTCGGTAGCGGAGCAGTTGTCAATGAGGGCGGTTTCGGGGAGAGGTGCGCGGCCTTGGGGATGCTGGCAGCGTGAGCCTGCTGGGCCATGGACTTCGCAACGGGGAGGCCTATAGGTCCGGTCAGTTGGTGATTAGCGAGTACGGGGAAGGACAGTGCTCACATGAGTTCGGAGGGGACGTCGCACTTGGGCGACCTGGCGTGCTAGTATCGCCGCGGAAGGTGGAGCTTCATTGCACCAATGCGCGCGCCGGCCCCGTCCCACAATTCTCCTTTCGCCCCGCTCAGCTTATCGTTCCTCCCTAAGTCACTTCCAACCTCTTGAAACGCCCTGGCCTATACCTAGCAACCGTGCGCTAAACGGTAAGACCAGGAGAAGCGCAAGGTTGTGGTTGGCTGGTAGGAGCGGGAGCTGGAAAGGAAGTAAGCCAATTGCAACTGAATGTGGCCGACTTGAATGTGCAGCGTACCTCGGTTCGCGTCACAGCGGTCCTGAGTTCAACGGCTACTTGTTAATCGAACGTCAAGAATGCGAGCGGTCGTGCTGCGATTGGTCTCTCGGGCGTCCTGAGATCCGTCGACACACGGCGTGTAGATAAGGAGCCAGGACTCACCTACGCTGACATACCACACAGATCCTCTGGTCCGATCTTTCTGCGACGAGCGATGGCACGCAGCTTGTGAGTCGAGGTTCAGTTCCACGTACTGCTATTCAGAATACGCGGTGCTCACCTTTGGGTTCGAATCTCCAGCCATCCGCGAGAGTCTTTGAGTAGGCGAGAGTAGCAGCGGTCGGGTCTAGCTCGCGCACAGCTCTGCACCTGGAGAAGGAGAAATAATGCGATTAGAGACGATTTAGACTGAAAGTGTTGTTCGAGAGACGTACCTGAGTAAGCGTAGCGACGTAGGTGTAGATACTGGCCGACTTCAAATGGCCAATACTGGAGATGGGAGCAAGATGGGAGTAGAGACAAACCGTCGGATGTCAGATTTGAGATATTCCGTCGGAAGCAAAAATCCTGGGAACATGTAGACATATTCGGTAATCCGACGATTCAGGCACTGGTCCGACAGAAAGCCGACCGATAAGCGCCCTAGTGCGCAACCAAAGGTGGAAGGTGCTCGACCGAGTTGTTCAAATCACAGTGGGTAGACGCAGCGAATGATGCACGGTTTGGTTGAGTAAAGGGGAAAAGTGAAAACATACCGTCAAGGGGGACTCAGAATTGCGAGGGAAATACGACAGAGGAGGTGTGAGAGGCTGAGCTGGAAAGTGTTAGCCTAGTATGTACGCAAGGGAGGATAATCGCGAGGAGACACAGTACTTTATGAGACGGGGATATCACAAGATCCAATATTTGTAGAGGTGGAGAGGAGGGTTGACGGACCTTGAGCCAAACCCCACACGGGAGTTCTCGCCTGAGGCCTCCGAGACTTTGCAGGCGTACCCGGAAACGTTGAGAGCTAACCGCTAGGATGGCGGCGTGAATCAGCTTAAGTGCCGAGTACCGGTGCGTTATAGTTTCTCATACTTCGCGGGTTCCATCGGGTACACAGAAGCAGGCTGGGCGCTAATTCGCCTGGGCGTCCGAATCCTGTCGGATCTGTCAGAACGGTCCGAAAATCCAGAAATGTAGATATATTCCCAGGGTTCCAACTCCGATGCGAGCTCTCCTGCCAGAGCGCAACATTGCTCTCTTCCCTCCATCTCGTTGCTTGACTGGTTCTAGTACTATCGACCTATTCTGAACTCTGGGAAAAATAAGGACGAGGATCACCCACAAACTTTGAACGGACGACATACAGTGGAATGAACCTTTCGACGATCTCGCCTCGATGATCTGAGCCTTGGCCAGCGACGATTCTGTACCCTCTCGAGTATATTACACGCCGCTCTCGACTTACAGGACAGCCAAGGTGCGTGAGTCTGCAATCTATCACAAGCACAACTGCCTGGCTTACATATTTCTGGATCCAGCGCGCCGGTGTCGGAAACACACCTATGCCGAGCGAGCACGAGATGCAGAGTACGAATTTCCCCGTCAGTACCGACCCCACGGCCTCGAGAACACATCTCAAGACGACACGGCCTCACCACATACTGGAAACAGTCGCAGGATCGCGTTCGGTGCGCTTAAATGGCTCCTCGATTCGGTCTGCCGCGAGGTCCAGAAGCGTTCCGAGTGGCTTTGACATCGCGGTACGTCCGTATCGAATCCATCTTGACTCAGTTTAGCTGACCGTGACCCACCTGCCATAGGTTCGAACGCGCCGCCGCTCGGCTAACCAGCATCGCTACACCGACAGAACCTCGTTTGCCTATCAACAATCGTTTTGCAGGACCCAAGGAGGACCGCGATGCGACGACCACGGCCCTCACATTGAACTTGATGCCGCATCTGGGGTACGGCGGTCGTCTATCTGAGACTGCGTAAGCGCCCTGTCTCGTCTCGATCCCGAGCAAGATCTGACCGAATCTCTTCGTAGAGCTTGAACCTCCGAGCGCAGACGACGACGGCAGTGAAGAGCGGGTACAGCAGTCAAGGGCGTTCTGATACACATCTGCCTCACCAATGGTCGGCCCCCGCGGTAGTTCGTCCGGAATGGTCCCATCTGCGTCGTCACCAACTCCTCCTACCTTTACTCTCCAAGTTCGAGATGTCGAATCAGATCGTCTCCTGGTCCAAATCAAATAAAGCCTCCTCAAGGCATTCAACCTCACAGAAACAGTCCAATTCCCTGTTCGGCAAGGACGAGGATCGCGGTTTACGCCTCCAGGACCCTGTTTCAGCTCGACGACCACGACACCTTATGGTTGGGTTCTCCTCTCGCGTAAACGTGATCTACGTATTCACTGACAGGGTGGGTCTGTGTAACTCCTTCCTGCTCTTCTCGTGCACCAGCACCACGATCCCGAGGTGACCTGTGCTGCGGGCGAAGCTAAGGTGCGTGTTCTTTCTCCTAGTTCTACCGACAGCGCTGTTACTGAAGGATTATATTGGTGTTGACGCCTTTCGAGAAGTCGAGAAGCATCAGCAAGGAGGACGAGTTCCTGGCCGTCGTCCTTCCCCCATTCCCATCCTGGACTCATATTGAAGCGATGCACGCGTATTCTGGCCTCCGATGAGCATCAGCAAGATGTACGAATCCAGGTCCGCATCTCAGGTCAGTCGCTCCCCCTGCCCCAGCCCAGCGCTTATATTGAAGAAAATGTGCCAGTGATCCTCGCCCTCCCCTTCGCGCTTGTCCTGGTGTTCATCCATCCCTTCCACCTCTACGTCGTCTTGTCCCGCACGCAAATTCTTTTTGTATTGGCTGTTGTTCCATTCTTCGATTTCGTCCACACCGTTCACCTTTCCTTGAGAATTGTATTGTACTTCTATCATCGACGTGCTATCCTAGCCTTCTCATCCCGCATCCGAGCTCGCATGTTTCCTTTGTCTTTCTGCTTAAGTTCGATTTGGCTAAATTGCTCACCGACGCGGTGAGTGGAGCCGCCCTCCGCGTTCGCAGCAGGGGCACCGAATGCGATGGCCTGGAATAGGGCGCTCCAAGTTATCGGATCTGACATCCGATGGTTTGTCTTACTCCCATCTCCAGGAATTGGCCATTTGAACTGAGCAAGTCGGCCAGAATCTGCACCTACGTCGCTACGCTTACTCAGGTATGTCTCGAACAACACTTTCAGTCTAAATCGTTTCTAATCGCATTATTCCTCCTCCTCCCGGTGCAGAGCTGTGCGCGAGCTCGTTTGTGACTACTCAACGATATCCAGACCCGACCGCTGCTACTCTCGCCTACTCAAAGACTCTCGCGGATGGCTGGAGATTCTAGACCCCAAGGTGAGCACCGCATATTGTGAATAGCAGTACGTGGAACTGAACCTCGACTCACAAGCTGCGTGCCATCGCTCGTCGCAGAAAGATTGGACCAGAGGATCTGTGTGGTATGTCAGTGTAGGTTAGTCCTGGCTCCTTATCTACACGCCGTGTGTCTGTATTCACCCACCCAGGGTTGACTGTTCGGCGGATCTCAGGACGCCCGTGAGACCGGAATCGCAGCACTACCGCTCGCATTCTTGACGTTCGATTAACAAGTAGCCGTTGAACTCAGGACCGCTGTGACGGCGAACCGAGGTACGCTGCACATTCAAGTCGGCCACATTCAGTTGCAATTGGCTTACTTCCTTTCCAGCTCTTCGATTTTACCGCCGACAGGCATCCGCTTCGTCCCGAATGGCTTGGACATCGAGGTACGCCCGTATCGAATCTTTCCTGGCTCAGCTTGGCTGACCCGCCTGCGGTAGGTCCAAACACGCCGCCGCTTGCCTGTGAACAATTGTTTTGCAGGAACCGAAGATGAAGATACACTCACTGCGATGCGACGACCATGACCCTGTGAGCTGTGCCAGCCGTGTGGCCGTGGCTCGCTTCGACATTCGACAAACTCACCTACCCTCAGAACTTCAAAGTTCTCGAACGTCGGCAAAGACGGCTCCGACAACGAAGCCTGGCCAACCCCAGGGCATTTGCGCTCGGCGACACATCGAGCACGATCCCGCACCTGTGGTAAGCGCCGGTCGTCTATCTGAGACTGCGTAAGCACCCTGTCTCGTCTCGACCTTGTCCAAGATCTCACCGGATTTCCCTGTAGAAGGTTAGGTATCGAGCGTGAACGACGACGGCTGCGAGACACTGCCTGCTGGGCATCAGCTCAGAATTTGTAAGCACCCGCCCTCCACCCTTATTGAATCTGCAGGACTCAGTAACACAGGCGGTCATTCTTTTGGTATTCTGTGCAAATAACTAAACATTATCGTTACTGGGCCGTCGACAACGGCGCTGAGTTCGGCGTCCGAGTCGCCTTCGAAGGGTGCGTCGTACTACGAGCATTCCGCTGTTGACGGTGATGTCTCTTCCTCATCTACATCGCTCAAAATCTTGGACGGGATGCGTTTATGCACCATAGTGACACTGAAGATAAGGATAAGGAGCCGCCGTTGCCACCGCCGAGGCGGTCGCATGGGGTGGGGTAGGTGGGGTGTCGCCTGTGAAGACGCCGGCGAAGAAGTCTCACGCAAAGTCGCCTCTCAAGGGAAGAAGAACAACTTACAAGTCTCCGGCGAAGGTGTCTCCAGTAAAGAAAGGCGCGAAGAACGCGAAAGGCAATGTGGGTCTGGACGACGAAGACTCTGTCACCGAAGAGGAGGATGAGATCGTAGTCGTCACACCGAAGCAAAGGGGAAGGCCGCCTGGGATCTGCGATGCCAGCCGTGGACGCGATGCGAGTCGCGGGCAGAGCCGCAGCCGGGCAGAGGGTTGCGGAAGGAAAGAGAGCCGTGGGGAGAATTGCGGGCGGATGAGGACGCGGAGTCAGTCAAGGGCGCGGAGTGAGTGGGGGGTGCGGCCGGGGTCTTCTGAAGATGAAGATGAGGACAAAGATGGGGTGCGTGTGAAGAAGAACGAGAAGGGGAAGGCAAGGGGAAGGGAAAGAAGGAAAGGCCCAAGGGGAAGGGGAAGAACTCTGGCCTAGGGAAGGGTGGGAAGGATAAAAGCAAGAAGACCTTGGAGGAGAGCGCAAGAGGGAGGGGAGAAGGAGAGAGGAGAAGGGGAGGAGGTGGGGGAGCGCGTCTGGGATGCACACGCGGAGCGAGAGGGGTGTGCGGTCTAGCGACGACAACGATAACGAGTATTGAGACCGTGAGGACGGAGCAGGTGGTCAGAGGAGGAAGGGCAAGACGGGGTCGAGTGCTACGAAGAATGCGAAGTGGGAGAGCGACATTGGAGAGGGTGGGGAGTGATTCAGAGGGGACGAGGTGGAAGTTGTGCTTGATCTGCAGCCCCGGAAGACTGCGAAGTACAAGCATTCAAAGTCGGCGAAGGAGAGGAGAAATCTGGGAAGCCCAGGTCGAAATCGAAGTCGCGCGTGAAGGGGAATCAGAGCGACGGCAATGAAAGCGAGGTTGAGGATGAGCTACTGGAATTAGGCGTAATTTCCATGTAAGATTAATGAACAAAATGTAGAATTACGGATGGCTCGTTCGTTCCAAGTAAAGCCATTGAACTTGTTGCGGAATTATGTGTGACCGTCGCACATGCGCCGTCACGCCGTCACGCGAGGCGTAATTCCTCAAGAATATGTCTGTATTTGGAAGTCACTTTCTGTGTAAATATCACCCGTCGGTAATTCACCCAAAAGGTGCACGTATTTGATTTGACTATATACCGGAAATATGAAGCGGATGTAATTTTGTAATGATTCCCGCATATTTCCACATAGACAAACGCCACCGGCGTAATTCCACAGGAGTTCCAGCTGACTTACGAGGGCAATAATCTATGTAATTCCACAAAAACTCCAATGTTTTTCAGCCTACCTTACGTGTTCACAGGTCTTGTGCTAGTAGGCGCAGGGGCAGCGGCCTTGGACCTAGCAGGCACATGGCTGAGGCTGACCGGGCGCCCCATCGTCGTTTACCTCAGCCTGAGGTGGCTCATCGACGTGAAGGGGAGGCGGAGGAGCGTCAACATGAGGACTGTCAACGTGAGGACCGTCTACGCGAGGAGAGTCAATGTGAAGGGGAGGCTGAGGAGCGTCGACGTCAGGAGCATCGACGTCGGGAGCGTCAATGTGAGGAGCATCTACGTGAGGAGCATCAACGTGAAAGGGAGGCTGGGGAGCGTCGACGTGAAGGGGAGGCTGGGGAGCGTCGACGTGAAGAGAGACGCGCACCTGCAGAAGACCAGTCTCAACCGTAAGATGCTTTTCTGAAGTACGCAACTCTATTGTATTGATCTTTGGACTTCGCAGCCCCACGCCTCGTCACCAGCAGCAATCGACCCATGACCATGGTGACGACGACTTCTACGAGACATCGTAAGTTGATATCCTAACTGCAATACACCGATACTCAACTATCCTTCAGTGGCTCAGCTTCGAAGCACAAACACCCTCGATACGCTGCAGAAGAACCGACTCGCTTTGGCTCTTCGAACAGCGGGTCTCGTCGACCCACTGCGACTCCACCACGTTCCGGCGGATCGAACTCACATGCTCGTTCCCCGCACCCAGCTCGCGTGCACATTCCTTTGCCCAAGACTCCCCCAGGCAGTAGCTCTGGCGGGAACGATGCCTCGTGCGTAACAAAGGCCACAGCTCAAAAGGTCAGTCTCGCCTTCTGTACCAGGGTCCCGAGCTCGTTCTTACTTTGACAGGCTCCCACGAGATTTGGGGACTATCTCAACATGAACCCCGCTGTCAAAAACCTTTTCGTCTCAAGCTGCAACGCTGAGAAGGCTGGTAACTATCTCAAGGCGCGCGATCTCACACGTGAGGTGCGGATCGTCGCTGCCTTCGGTTCCAAGCATCCCTGGGATGTCACACTCGCTCAGAGGCAGGTGAGTATGCGACCAATGCTCGAGCATGATACTCACTGACCAACTCTGCATCAGGAACGTTTATGGGCATTAGTTCCGATAGAAGACAGACCGGTGAGCTGGGACGAACTTCACTCGGACGATGACGAAGGCGAAGGTCCATTCTATCCGGTTAAGTGCACGCCCTCGCCTCCGGCCTCCCCTCACATCCAGCAACAACCGTCGGCCCAAATCCTCGAAGCTCGAAGTCCGTTCAGGGTGCACGAGTACGACAACAACACCGGACTGTCGCCTTCGTCCCTGAAACGTAAGGACCGTCAGGTATCCGAACCTCCTCGCTCGAAGCGGCCCATCCTTCATGCTACGCCATCCTGGGGTGCTCCTCCGCCTGTACCGACCCAGGCTTCGCAGCCGGCTGGCTCCTCCAGACCTGTACCTGTGTCAGCGCGCAAGTCGAAAGGCCCGCCACGCCCTCCATCCCGTGTTCTTCCTCCCCGAGCTGGAACCAATCGTGCTTCGTCCGTTGCCTGTCATTCTTAGCTTTTCTTTCTTCGTATATCTTTGCTCCTCTTCTGCTTTGGAGTCGGCTTCTTTCTCTATTCCGTTCCTTTGAGATCGATGGACGCTTCGCACTTGGACTCACTTGTACTTTCTCCCACCCATAACCCCCTTGTTAAATCGGACGCTTCGCGACGGACTCGTTACCGTACACTTGATGTCTAGCATGTAGTACTTAATCAACATGGTTCCCCCTGGGATCAATGGGCTTGTACGGCCACGGTTCTGTGTACTACTGCGCATCTGGGAACAGCTGCAGAAATGATCCGACTAGCAGATATGCTGAGGCCAGCAGTTCTGATCCCGGCTACATTTCTGTTTCGCTCAGCAGATCTGATATCGACTACATTTCTGCAGTACTCAACAGAAATGCATATCGGTACCCATTTCTGCCCATATCTACCAGAAATGCGATCCGCTTTTTGTATGATGAGGTGCCACTCATCTTTGATGATCTTCACGGCAGTGTCGATCCAATCGGTGGGCTACCCAGCCTTTTTGAAATATGCAGTCTTGTAGCATGGGTGGAACACTAAAGGAAAATATCAGTAGAGATGTTACAGATATAAATAACAAGACTTACTCATCACAATGCAGTAGATGATGCAGTTGTCAGAGCAGGCATAGTACTTGTTGAGGATGAGGAGACCAGGCATGGAGGGTGGGATCATCAATGACGGTGTTGAAGAAGGCCATAAAGATATTGATAATGGGGATAATATTGTGAAGGAGTGGGATGGATAACTTGGACATAGTCTTGGTCGCATACATAATCATCTGAATGGCAAGTCAGTACAACAAATCATCTGAAAGAAAGGAGACGTACATCGAGCATGGGTGCGAGCTCCCCAAGAATGCCCCACTCTGTCGACAAAAGGCAAAAGCATTGGAGACAGATGCCTCGGGGTTTGTTAAGCTCCGGAAGGTCAACAAGATGGTCCAAGGCAGGACAGAGGTACAAGCACACCATTGTGGTTTCGGACATGCTATTCCACCTCGTCGAAACGTACTGAACTATCTTCTTGAACTTGATACTGACAGCCTTGCAACACTCAACAAGGTCTTCAGTGACTGTTGGGCTATGAGCAATCTTGAACCCGAGTTGTTGAAGCTATCTCTGGAGTAAGTACAAGACAATGAACACATTCAGCATCACGACGTACCTTGGTAATCAAAATGTTCACTGCCAAGGCCTCCTCTGCTGTCAGAGGTGTGAGATGGTCATCAAGTTGGGAGGCATTAACGATGTCTTCAAGGGTGAGGCTGTCAAAGGTGGCGACCTTAGGGGTGATCTTGTCGTCATGGGCATCATAGTCTTTATCGCCAACCACATCATCCTCCATCAGACTGCTCAGGGTCTCCTCATCCTCCTTGCTAAGCTCGCCTATCTTCCAACTGCTACATCGGCAACGAGGTTGAGAATGTGCACAAAGCACTGCACGTGGAACAAGGATCCTCAAAAGGTCAAGATGCAGCGGGCGAGCTCAGTGACAAGAGTGTCGTTGTTGGTGGTGTTGTTGGAAGTGAACGCCATGAGCTTCTTGTTGATGCCCTAGTTGTGAAGGAGCTCGACGAGCTTCGATGCAAGGTAGACCCCGGTGTGGGAATTTGTGAGCCTGGCATTGTAAATGAGAGAATAGAACACATAAATGGGAGGTGAGCACTTACTTGATGAAGTCCAGGACGAGAAACTTGAGGGCGAGGTCCTTGACAAAATGTATGGTGACGCCAATGAAGGAGATCACATTGGGGGATGTCCACTTATCTGCCGCAATGTGAAGCTAGCTAGGGTATGCCTAGACGGAAGGTGAGCATCGACGAGCAATCTGAGATAACAAACAACAGACAGCGGACGCACCTGAAGGATACCTGCAACATGGCCCTTGGACAACTCATGGATCTCGACCATATCATGGGCAATCGTCATGTGACCAAGGTTCATCCAGGTTCAGGTTGAGGAATATCTCGCAAAGGTTGGAATCCTCAATGATGATGAAGGCAGCCTCTTCTTCGTGATCCAAATGACTCACTTGACGCAATGGCAAGCAGGTTCGTAGGCCACACCCTGCATGTAGTTGCCCATTCTTCATCCTTTGAACTTGCTCAGCGTCGATGGGAGGGCTGCAGTGCAAAGGCTTCGAGGAAGTGGCCATAGATGGGCAACTTCCAGCCCTGCTGCTATGCCTCTGCAGAAGAATATGGTAAGTATGGTGGGACAGTCTGAGTTGGGGAAGTACTAACCCAGGACCTGCTCGATGGTTGATGTTGCAACATTCCACCGCTTGTCGAACTTCTGCCTGGAAGTGAAGGACATGGCAGGAGCGAGGATGTCAGTCATTGATGGCACCGGTGCAGCAACCTCAGTGGAATTAAACTGGGTGTCATCATCATCATCATTGTCATCCTGGTGGTCGTTGGTGTTGTCACCAGCCTCGACGTCCAAGTTTTCCTCATCAGAGCTGAGGATGAGGAGGGCGTTGTTGGGGTCCTGCATACACGTGGAATGTTTGCGCTTGCGGGACGAGGTGCAAACACCAGCGGCAGTATGGGAAGACAATGAGGCCATGGGGGGTAAGGCACGTCGAAACCTGGTTAAGCAGGAGGCTTTTAAACAGTTAGAAAAAAGTGCACGAAGTGCAAAAGGGGTGAGCTGACTCACGGTGACACGACCAAGATCAAAATCGCGATATTTTGCGCATTACGAGCACGGAACGGTACTCAAATCCCTGGGAATGATTTCGCTGGCCACTTACCAAAGCCAGGCTCTCAGTCATAATAACTGAGACCCTCTCACCAGTTCCCTGTGTACTCGAGCATGCAGAACGAGGCGCGTCAGTTCCTAATTCCATACAAGGGCCGGCGAGACTAGGAGACGAGCCTGTGGTGCCTCATAATAGTGCCCGAGCTCGCCCCCAAAATCGCTAAACAAATACTCATTGGTTGTACTCTAAGTACAACGGTACCCTAAGAGCCTACCTACGAGAACGGACTAAGCGCGCGTCTGGCAAACGCGCCTTCAGTCATCGCACCTCACCCCCCAAATCGAGCCAGTCGCGTCGCGTTCCCACCCCTCCCTTAGAGTCCAGACTTGGAACAACTTACCTCGAAGCCCGGTGCTTGAACTCCTCTGCTCTGAGGCTTCGATTCAGAAGCGTGCAGCGTGCGGGATGGAACCTGCCAAGTCCAAGCCTCAGTCAGCCGTATTTCACAAGGGCAGTCCAGAGAACAATAGACTCACCTTCCAGCATAGCCGTAGTGGGTAGCGTACACCTCGAGAAGGTGTACGCATCAGCCATTGAAACTCTGGTGCATCCAGAATAGACTTACCTCAGGCAGAGGAAGCGTACGGAGTATGCATGGTGCCTTAGCATGCATGAGCATGAAGCCTCGGCATGCTCGGCAACGCGTGCAGGCACTGACACCAAGCCTCGGTATTCCTCTTCCTCCTCAGAAATCGACCTCCAGAAGCAATAGAAGTCTTACCTCGTGTTGTTTCGGCCTTCCGTTCCCATTTTGTATCCACCTCGCTCTTTGTTTGTATGTGTGCACGCATCTCATTTTGTATCATATATACCGAATCCTCTGTAAATGTACGATCAGTGAATAGTACCCCCGTGTTTTGACTTACCTCTGTGCGATCTCCATCCCACCATTGTTCTCAACAGCTCTCACGTTCACTCGCGATCGAGCCCATCCGTCACCCTTCACCGGTGATCATCTCGGCCTCCCAGTCCCTTTCAGATTTCCCTATCCTTTCCTCCGTGTTCCTATCCCGTCCCTAGACCTTTGTTAGCACCTAGAGCAGACCAATAAGAACGTACCTGAGCCCAGCCTTGTGTTGCAGAACGAGATTAAGTCCAAGCAACCAGATCTAAGCCCATCTCGGCCATCGCCAAGCATCCATCAGTCACGCGGCTTTGTCAGCTGCATGCGTGCCTGTTGCCTGCGTAAGCACCCATTTCCCGAATCGATTTCTGAGCTCTTTACGCACATCATAAAATTCGGAGAAAATCACTAGAATCCGTAGAAATATTGATAAGCCTAGGATCAATTCTGCAAAGTTGAAAAGTTAGACAGGATAAGCACCTACGCGATTATTCCCGTTTTCCGCCAGCCGAAAACCCACAGAGTTCCCGTAAATCAGTTCTGAGCACATCAAGTCGTGTAATAAAATCACAGAAAATTCTAGTAATTCACAGAAATATTAAAGACCTTAGAACATCCATTAGTTTCCCTTACCCTCTGCCTGAAATCGTCTTAACGGATGATAGTTGGTGTGTGTGTTGTTTGTGTGAGCATTTTCCGTGCTCACACTTACCATCTCATCAACGGGAAGGTTCATCCTGCCCCCAGTGGCTCTGGCAGTATCCACGAACGTTGTAGATGGCCCCCAATGGCAAGCCTCGAACCCAAGTCACACATTGGCAGGGACTCAGTTAGCGGGGGACTGACAAACAATGAGGACAAAAAATCATCAGTATTGGACTAATATTGGATGGCAATGGGGAAGTGACAGGTAAGAATAGACCCACCAGCCATAGGGAATGGAGACAGGGGCAAATTGTTGAGCCTGGGATAGGGGGGAGAGGATGAGAGAGAGGGGAACAAGAGGGACTGTGTGAAGGCGGGAGGGTCGAAGAAGGGGGGAAACCACTGACTGGCAGCGCTGTGGGCTGGCAGTATATAACCGCTAGCCAGCATTTTCCCAAAGCTGTTCTGAAACAGTGCCAACTGCTGTACTTCACACTCCCCCAGGAGTCCTGTAGGACTCCAGCTTGTCTGTTGGACTTCCCGGTGAACTTCCAATGGACTTCTGCTGAACTTACCATAAAAGGTGCATTTTTATTGGAAGTTCATTGGAAGTCCACCGGAAGTCCAACAAGAGTCTAATAAAAGTCCAATAGAAGTCCAGCTTGTCCAGTAAAGTCCAGTTGAGTCCGGTTGAGTCCGGTTGAGACTTGAAAAATTAGTTCAAGTCCTATTGGAGTCTAGCTAGACTTTTATGGTATTTTGGTAATTTAATACATATTGTGATGACTTCCATATATATCTGATATCTGTTGGACTTCTAGTAGACACTTTTAACAATTCATATCTACTTTAAGTGTCTTGCTACACTTGAAAACATATTTCTGCTAGATTCCTGCTGGACGTCTTGCTGGCCTTCCTGCTGGACTCTTGCTGGACTTTTATTTTTATTTTGTATAAACATAGCCATCACTTTTTGATGCTTATGTCAATCAGAAGTTTCCAAAAATCTCCAATAATGGCCTGGGAAAATGCAAAATACTTTCTGAACATCGACTGTAAATTGACAACTGCCCATATAATTGAGCTTACACCATTCAATCTAAGTCTTCTGACAATGTGAATGATAGCATCAGCAAGTAATATGATGGGTTTCCAATGTTTGACAATAATGATGGCATCACCTGTCACTATTAGGCTTAATTACAAAAGAATAATGATAGGCTTTTATGATTGTACCTTAGTTATAACTGATGTGACTAGCCTGTTCCACTTGCTCCCAGAGTCTAGCTGGACAGTCCACTGGACCGGCAGGACTCCAGTTGGACTGGACACCTGCCGGACTGTACTGGACTCTAATTTGGCAGGTACTGGAGTCCAACTAGGCCTTGCTGGACTCTGCTGGACTCTGCTGAACTCTGCCGGATTCTGGTTCAGGGCACTTTTACCTCCTTACTGGACAAAAAGTCCAGCAAAAGTCCAGGAAGTCCACCAGAAGTCCAGCAAGTCTGCCGGACTTCCAGCAGAAGTCTAGCTGGAGTCCTGTGGGAATTATGGGGGAGTGCGAAGTCCTCGCCAACTGTCAGCAGTGTGAAAGTGTGGAGGCAGTAGCGATGTCCCTAATGGTATTGATTGGATAAGTGTTTCTGAATTCGGTGAACAGAAGACTCACCCGATTTTCTTCACAACCACCACCTTCCCTCCTGCTTTCTATAGTCCAAACAGTCCAAGGTGTGTCTTGCAGGTCATTTTGACACCTTAAACATACTGAATCATGGGGAGTAGGCTTACCTGCAATGTCCGGCAAGCCCATCATCAACATGGCGGCTATTTCCATCAGCACGGCCACCAAAAAGGCACCATCAGTAAACTCTGGCCTCTTTCAGAGCTTTGAAGAGAGATTGTGAGTATACTCGCTGGCATATTGATCTACTGTTTGCTTTGATATAGTCAGGTCAATTATTTCCTGGCCTTGGAGAAGGGGAAGTCCCTGTCCCACCTTTTTGTGAGTGATTTTTTTGATTTGTCATCTTCCTAAAGAGGACAACTGACCGAGCTGCCGCCAGGACTTGAGGAGGAAAGCTGCACCTCAGTCACCTGGTACAGACACCTACTTAGGTGCCAAAACGTGTAATTTCCGGCACCTAAGTAGGGGACAACAAACACGCGCCCCTCAAAATTGAAACTCCACCCGGATCATTTTGGTAGCACCGTCGTGGCCTTACCTCCTCTTCCCATTCTCCCATCTCTGTTCCCGTCGCTCTGCTGTTCTTCGCTGGAGGCGACATTCTACGCGCTGTGCGCCCTGTGCAAACTTTGCCGGAGGCATGGCGCCCTGCAAACTTCCGCCGGGGGCGGTGTGGGGCAACATTCAGCAAATTTTCGCCAGAGGCGACGGGTGGGTGGGTGGGCGCAAATTTAGCCACAGGCGTTGGGTTGGGCGAGCGGGACGCATTTCCCCGCCAGGATGGCATTCCAAGGTGAGGATAGAATGTATAGCTCACCGCGCTGATATTGTTGTCCTAGCAAAGCGAAGGGTTTTTGCGGCGCCGGCCGCGACGGCTGGGGCTCTGCCCCTGTCCCGCTGGGGGACTGCCGTCCCCCAAACCCCCGCCCGCCTTCGGCACTTATTTGCGGCTTATTTGTTTGTCATTTTTTCTTATTGTCCATGTAGGAATCTTTTGTATAGTCTAGTGTACCGCAATAACAACAAATTTTCTATTACCGATCTCAGTGTGACTGAATTCGCTTCTCCTTTCGCTTCCTCTTGAAAGGAACCATACCTGGCGCATATTCTGCTTCACAGTTGCCATCGACACCATCTTCCGGGCCACCATCATCATCCCCAAGCCTCAACGACACAGCAGATGAATACGCTGACTTGTTCTCCAACCGAGCATGTATCTCTGGGGTGAGAAAATCATGATATGGCGCAAGGATTTCGTCCTGTGTGCCGTTAGAGGTGAGAAGCAACTCCTTTATACTCTCCCATAAACCATCATGCACGCGTTGAACTTTCATAATTGCCGTCGTTTTCTGATTGATTTGTACGACATCGTCACTCGACAATGAGCCCGATGGTGAGACGGGCGACTCGGACACAGGAGTTGTATTCTCAGGATCAATCACCATTGAATCCTGGATAATCTCCATTGTCAAAATTGGCGGCAGTGGCGGACGAGCAACAGGACCCTCAGGACGAGGATTGGTGGCTCGTGCCTTTCCCTGGACCTGGTCACCCATCTGAGTACATCTATGAACAAAGGAAATAGTAAAATTCACCTTGCTGTTGATTTGTGCGTGCAGCTCCTCATACTGCTCCACGAGTACGGATGACTCCACAATGTTTGCACAATGTTTGTCTCATTTCCTGCAGCAAAGGATGGGGTGTCAACCATTTCAAAGCTGAACCTGTATCATACATAAGGTTAAAAATACATATGATGAAGGATGCTGATCACGTACGACTGCGACTGCTGGATTGGTGAAGATGACCGCGCGCTCCTTGCCTCGCACTCAATTTCGCTCGTAGCCATGGACTCTGACTGTTCACTGCCAGAAACATTGCTCTCCTCAATGATATCCTCTAGCTCCTTCTCCTCCTCGTCCTTTCCCTCCTCCAAACCAGACAGCCATCTCTCAACACGCGCTGCTCGCTCACTTGCCGGCACCGTGAATGACTGTTCCGAAGCGGCGGGTTTGATGGTGTGCAGGTTCTGCATATAGTCGCGCGTGTCTTGTTCGCGTTGAATCTTTGCGAAGAAGTCCGGCATTACATGAGTGATGACTAGCAAGATCCAGAGGTCGATCCGCGGTAGCCGTCCTGAGTGCTGGTAAGGCTCGAAGTATCCATTCTTGATGCGACCGTTGAATGATTCCAGAGCGTTGTTGGTCCTAGCAACTCGAGCAAGAGGAATGTTGAGAAGCTTGGATGCTTCGATTGTGCCGGCAGGAGACCAGGATGTCCAGTAAGCCTCGTCCGAGATATATGAGTCAAAGTACTTCAAAAACTTGAGAGCAGCAAGCGACTGGCGTTTAGCGAGGTCATTCCTTTTCCGGCCATGCTTCTTCCAGTAGTCGACCTCAGCCTTGTAGAGCGCCCGAGCGTCCTTGTAGATAGAGATCTCGTGCAATAGAGCCCGGAGAAAGGGTCCGATCCGTTTACGCACGTCTTGACGTCCCTTGCCTTTTGGAACGGATGCCAGAGCTTTGTTAATACCGTTTCGCCATGACTGACTAGAATGGAAGGAGCAGAGGAGCTGAAGTGCTTCGGGCCAGTGCGAGGAAAGAGCCGTCCTCTCGCGGACATCGTTGTCGGTGTTGACCACAAGCAGATTGATATATTGATGATCTCTGTTCGTACCAAGCCCTTCTTTGAAGCAATTGAGGAGATGCGTGAGAATGGCTGTGTTGTAGTCGGCGTGAACAGCCTTCGCAGAGTCCTTTGCCGTGAAGACTATAAAGCAGATCGGAATTCCAGTACCACGCTCGTTAAACGCCATCAGAATGCCGAGGAGAGCACGCCCAGAGCAAAAGCCAAATGTGAGGTCCATGAGTACTTGCTGATTATGACCGTAGAGCCAAGCAGCACGTTTCATCTCGGGTGTAGCGAAGACGAGCTCAAACCGTTCAGTGTCTGGTGAATGTGGGGCTGGTAATGGAGAGAGAATTGTGTCAGCAGCGGGGACGGTGGTTTAGGATCCTTCCTGCGAAACCAGAGGTCAAGATTCTCCTCGGCTGACGAACGCTGAGGGATGTCTCGTTCATTTGCAATTGTCCGGTAGAGCGATGTGACGTGATGAGGCTCGAGAACATGCCGTGCATGATTGTCGCCTGAAGATCCAGCCAGCCACTTCTTTTTGGCCCAATCCAGGGATTTTTGGCGTAGTAAGGCAAGAGGTGTGTTCTCGCAGAGAAGGTTTAATGCATAGTCACGAAGATCTGGATGGAGAGGGACGCGGGGATTGCGAGCCATCTCGATCTCCTGATCACAGGCATCAGAGTGATCGAGGATGCCCAATATCTCATCAATTGCAAGCATGCGGCGTGTACCTGGAAGTAATTAAAATGGTTCAGCCATTGCTCACTCATGCTCATCCTCCATACCATTTCCCTGTATCTCATGCGTTGTCACGAGCTTAATCCAGACGAGGCAACCGACATTCTTCCAGGGCATCTGTCGGTTCTCAGCTGCTCGTCTCCCACTCTGATGGTCTGCGCCACATTGGCACTGATACCAACGGAAGGTACGCTCATGTTTATGCTCCTCATTAGATTTGCCTCTCTGTGTGATGAACTTGCTGGTGGACTTGATGATGGAAAGCTTGCATTGGACGTCACGCATGTCCTCGTTGGGGATATACAATCCGAGCGAGATAAACAAAGCGAGCGCATCGGCTAACCAGAGTTAGGGCAAAGCAGGACTAATGATTGGACGAGAATACATTGCTCTTTGATGGTATATCCATACAGCTTCCTTTCTATGCCGACTGTATTGAGGTGTGCTTGAATTGCCGCCCAGTCATGTTCCGAGTATCGCGCTGCAGTCTTGGGAGGAAGATTCTCCTTGTTTCCGTTCTTGGGCCTCCTGAGCGTCTTGAGATTCTTGAGTTCTGGAACTGTGTCATTCAGGCCGAGGCCTGGAGGCTTCAGTTTAGGTGGCATATAGTCAAGAAACAAGAAGGAATCCAATTATTGGGCCAACACGGGCACCGTTGATGCGCCAACGCGTCGGCTTACAAAGATTTTTAAAATCCCGATCAAACTCCGACGCGCCCTGAGGGGCGCGAGTTTAAAATCCCTAAGTAGGTACCCCCCCTGGTCCTGTCCAGGCCTTGGAAATTTTTACCGGGGCTGGATTTTTATCCATAGCAGGACCAATGCCTTTTGGTCAGGACCTTGGTCCTGTACCATACTGAGTGGTCAGAACCAGGATCTTGTCACTGTCACAGGGTGTCTGGGGTCCCCATCTGAAAGTTCTGTTTCGGTTGGTCCTGTCCAAACAGTTGGGTATTGGTCTTGACCAGGCCCAGTGGACAAAAGACCTGCAGGCCTGGTCATGACCAGTCTGGTCTTTATAGCATCACATTACTTATGGCATTGATACCAATCTGACATTTGACAGGTGTCACTTGGCATCAATCTCAGATCTGGACCTATTATGTCATTGATAGTGTACCTGTGATTAATTTGCATGATGTCACAGATAAGATTAGACACTATGATGTCATTGATGCTGTGATGTCACTGATAGACCCTGTGTCTGTGATGGCACTGATAAGCCCTGTACCTGTGATGTCATTGATGGACCCTGTGCCTATTATGTCACTGATAGAATCTGTCACTGTCATGTCACTGTCATTAATTAGTGTCATGATGTCATGATGAGCATGATATCATGCCCATTTAGATAAGAGGAATATTGGGATGATTCATGAATAACTTTCCCAGTTTCTGTATGATAAGAATGATTTGTATATCATTAAGAAGAGTGAAATGAGGAGAGTACAATGGCATATGTGTTATATTCTATTTCTGTAGCTATACTGTTCAAACCCATAGAAATGTCATGATAGCAACAATATGCCATTTAGATAAGGGGGATGTTGCATAGATTCATAAATATCTGCCTCAGTTTTTGACTGATAAGAATAATTTTGGTAGCAATAGAGAGTGTAAAATAAGGAGCATACAGTGGTATAGCTGGTATGTTCCTTCCACACAGTTATACCCTGCAATACTATAAGGATGCCATTTGGGATATGCATTAGGGTGATCATCACTGAGGACAGAACACAATGTTCATTCCTGAACACAGATATACATCATATATCTAAACATGCAATGTCATTAATACAGCAGCATGGTTTACAATCCTTGAAGTATTGGTCATGTAATAGTAAAATTGCATAAAGTGGGTTTTGGGCTGCAAACCTTCTGATGACATAGGGAGTATGAATACATGGAGAGGAAGGAAGCAAATTCCTAGTCCTGAATGCAAAAAAAAGTAGCCAAAACCATCCAGTGAGCATGGAGATATGCATGATTTTAGAGCTAAGTGAGCTTTGAAGATGCACAGTTGTATAACCAGAGTTTCAGGTAAGGCCAGTTCTCTTTATAGATCAGCTTCTACTGCTTGGATTTGCTTGCAGTTTTTTTTAATGAAAACATAGCAATGGGGGGTGTACCCTCACAGTGGTTTCACACTTTTATGTGCTTGCCTTGAAGGTCAATAGAGACAATTGTCCCATTTGAGAGATGTTTTGGATAAAGTTCTATTCCTGCTATAATATGTATATTAAAGGGATAGCAACCTATGGGATAGCTCAAAGTATGGTTACAGTATGCTAGTATATACTTATACTTATGATATGGTGTCTCAAGAATACTAACCCTAATAGGAAGTTACATTTAGCTAGCATGTATAGTAAGGTTTATAGAAGCAAGCTTGGAATGTAACAAATGTATCACTGTACTCTACATAGCTCAAGCTTTCTAGTAATATTAAAATCATTTATTTTGGATATGAAATGAGTGAGATATTCACTTATTTTGACTGAAGTCTACCCTCATACACATCTCAAATGACACTTCTGTGAATTTGCAGAGTATAACTATATAAATAGAGTACACCACTTATACCATCTTTTTTTCCTTCAATTTACACTTTCTAATGATACCCAAATCATTCTTATCAGACAAGAACTGAGAAAGATATCTATGAATCTGTTCTGTACTCCTCTTATCTAAATGAGCTTATGCTGAATGTTTTACGGGCCCCACCCAATCAGGGGCCGCAGCCATCGGCATCACGGTGCAGCTGATTGGTCATCGGGAAATTCCGAAAGAGGACCGCGCTGGTCAGCGCGCTTGCATTTCGGCATCTCTCTGTGTTGCTCGCTTCCCCCGAATGTATTCGGTTCCACCAATGCTGTCATCGGAGGCAGCCATGGTTGGCCATGGGTGCCAGCTGTGAGTGCTGGGCCTGGGTTGTGAAGGAACTTGGTTGAGGCCATGCAGATCGTGGGAATCATCTGGGAATAGGCGCCTGCCCTGCTCGACATGGGCATTTCACCGGCTCAGCTTCAAATAAGTAGGCCCTTGGTGGCAATAAGTTGCATAAGTACTTACTTGGTACTTACTTCAGAATGTTTTACGGTAAAACGGCCTGTTTTACAGCAAACTGGTTTATTTTACGGGGACCCGCTCGGTTTTCGATGGCCAGCTTGATTCTCGGGTGCATGTATTGCAACTCTGATGCCGGTCTCTGATGCTTGCACGGGCCCTGCGACCATCAAACTTTATGTCCAATCTTATCTCTGAGCTTGCCCATCCCAGTGCACCCCAGGAGACATTCCTTGGCCCTTCCCATAAGTTGCACTAGCTGTTCATAGCTTCAAGTCTCTTCAAGCCTCAAGGAAACCACTTATTGGATTGTCCAGATCCTGGCTAATCTAGCACAATCACGAAAGACTTATTGTTCTCTGGGATACACCGTCACATACGCACATCCATTGTTATAAATCCTTTCCCTCGTCCTTCACCAAACTTTCAATCCGAGTCATCCCTGATTTACATTTCTTATACTCTTACCAGCTCATACCCTAAGATAAGGCAATCATGCTAAACAAAGGTAGTCCCTTGCCCATACCCGTATCAAATCTCAAGCCAGCTGAGAGAGACAAGTGCGATTATAGACGCGCCAGGCTCCCGGTCCCCATCACCCCATCCTGGGCAGCCATCGGGACTTCAAACCAGCCTCAGCGTGAGGTCCCGGACTTGCGGTAAAGGCACCCTCTGTAAAATACCTGTAAAACAGGGCGATTAAGGCTGCATGATATGATGCAGATCATCACATCATGACACTAATTAATGACAGTGACAGATGCTGTCAGTGACATAACAGTGACATCACAGGAACAGGCCCCATCAATGACATCACAGGTACAGGTCCTATCAGTAACATCATGCAAATCATGACATCACAGGCACAGGTCCCATCAGTGATATCATGTAGATCATGATATCACAGGTACAGGTACTATCAATGACATAACAGGTCCAGATCTGAGATTGATGCCAAGTGACACCTGTCAAATGTCAGCTTGATATCAATGCCATAAGTGATGTGATGCTATCAAGACCAGACTGATCATGACCAGGCCTGCAGGTCTTTTGTCCACTGGGCCTGGTCAAGACCAATACCCAACTGTTTGGACAGCAGTTGAACCACACCTGACAGTAGGATTGGCAAACTTTTTCTATGCATTGGGGACCGATCCAAATGGAACTTTTGAAGTAGGACCCCAGACACCCTGTGACAGTGACAAGAGTGGTACATGACCAAGGTCCTGACCAGAAGGGAGTGGTCCTGGACTCCTGCTCCTGCTATGAGGACTTCGCACTCCCCCATAATTCCCACAGGACTCTAGCTAGACTTCTGCTGGAAGTCCAGTAGACTTGCTGGACTTCCGGTGGACTTCCTGGACTTTTGCTGGACTTTTTGTCCAGTAAGGGGGTAAAAGTGCCCTGAACCGGAGTCCGGCAGAGTTCAGCAGAGTCTAGCAGAGTCCAGGAAGGTCTAGTTGGACTCCAGTACCTGCCAAATTAGAGTCCGGTACAGTCTGGCAGGTGTCCAGTCTAACTGGAGTCCTGCCGGTCCAGTGGACTGTCCAGCTAGACTCCGGGAGCAAGTGGAACAGGCTAGTTACATCAGTTATAACTAAGGTACAATCGTAAAAGCCTATTATCATTCTTTTGTAATTAAGCCTAATAGTGACAGGTGATGCCATCATTATTGTCAAGCATTGGAAACTCATCATATTACTTGCTGATACTATCATTCACATTATCAGAAGACTTAGATTGAATCATGTAAGCTCAATTATATGGGCAGTTGTCAATTTACAGTCGATGTTCGGAAAGTATTTTGCATTTTCCCAGGCCATTATTGGAGATTTTTGGAAACTTCTGATTGACATAAGCATCAAAAAGTGATGGCTATGTTTATACAAAATAAAAATAAAAGTTCAGCAAAGTCCAGCAGGAAGTCCAGCAAGACGTCCAGCAGCAATCTAGCAGAAATCTGTTTTCAAGTGTAGCAAGACACTTACAGCTCTTTGCATAATTGTTGACACTCGCCGCGTGCAATGAAAATAAGTTGAAACAAATAAATAATTCACTTGGGTTATATCTCCCGCCTCAGCTCCATTTCTCAGTCAGAATATGGTCTGGGATAGTCACTTAGAATTACCATGGGGCTTCATGAGGTCTCCAGACCTCAATTTGGAGGTATTCGTAGGCTGGGCCAGGAGCAGAGGAAAAACCCTAGATTAGGGCTTGATTTCTTCTGAAAGCCCTCCTGTGTCTCCAAATGCTGAATTACCACCACTACACGGTCTATATAGTATTAGATGCAACTATTTACTCATATATACCTTCTGAAGCAATTCTGAAGTGCAGTAGGGCCCCAGCTTCTGAAGAAATAGTGTTCTGTTGAATAATTATTTATTTTCAGATTGATTTGATGCACGAGCAGCGAGTGTCAAGCTTTATGAAAAGAGCTGTAAAGTAGATATGGATTGTTAAAAGTGTCCACTAGAAGTCCAACAGATATCAGATATATATGGAAGTCATCACAATATGTATTAAGTTACCAAAATAGCATAAGAGTTTAGCTAGACTTCAACTGGACTTGAACTGTATTTTCAAGTATCAACTGGACTTTACTGGACAAGCTGGACTTCTATTGGACTTCTATTGGACTCCTGTTGGACTTCCGGTAGACTTCCAATAGACTTCCAATAGAAATACACCTTTTATGATAAGTCCGGCAGAAGTCCATTGGAAGTCCACTGGAAGTCCAACGGACAAGCCGGAGTCCTAGGACTCCTGGGGGAGTGTGAAGTACAGCCAGCAGGGGTAAGGCTGCTGGGGATGGATTCAGCCATGGAAGCAGGGGCTTTGCCTTGGGAGAAAGAAGAGAAACCACTTGTCAAAGCCCTTATACAGAGCTCTGAGTGGAGCATGAGTCTGAATACCTTAGCATACTTCCGTGCTCGGTGGTTTGCCATGGCCGAGCTCCAGAAGGTGTAGAAGCCTGCTGTTACCTTTATGTGAAGAAGAGTTTTCTTATTTCCCCCCAACTCTTTTTACTTTGGCCTCCTACCATGGTGGTTGAGTTCATCAGCCCAGAGGTCCTTTCTGAGTGAGTTTGAAGTTCTGGCATCACTGCGACCTAAAAGGTGTGTTTGTTAGCTGAGCTGTCACCACTCTGTTGACAATGAATGTGTTTGAATAGCCCCCATACTCTTGGGAATGCTGAGGAGCAGTGGCCATTTATCCGTGCTTGCAGATTTCTTTTTGCAACAGGGCTTGGCCACCATGGCGAGGAAGCGCGGGAGGCCTTCCAGATGGCCATCTTTACAAGCATCTTTCATAACTGGCCAGAGCCCCTAGTAGCTCATCTAGAAGCAGTAGATCAGCGTGTCATGTGCAAGGTTCAGGCAATAAAGGCTGACCTTGAGGCTGCCTATGCAGAGACTGGGGCGTACAGGAGATCTCACCGTATTCAGTGGACCACCTAGATCTTGTGGACAATCAGCAAGATACAGGACCTTGCAGATAGGGTTCCCACTGCCACACCCCCTATGCAAGGTTTTTTTTTCTTTTTTCTTTTTTTTTTTTTTTTTTTTTTTTAATCTCCCAGTTTATTGTCCACTAGGGGCGTACCCTATGTAGGACATTCTAGTCTAGTTGTAGTCTATTCTATATAAAGAGCCCTGATGCCCCGATTTCCCAGCATGGCCCTTGCACTTACGACGGCTCCTCGCCCCCGTAAGCCCAACACGGAAACATCGTTTAGGATCCCTGCTCTGGCACTTCATCACCCAGGTTCTTCTGTCCTGCTCTATGGGCCGCTATATGGGTGGCTGTCTTTGTCCATGGTTCCCTGCATTTCTGCACGACCCTCTTTCTGATCCGCTGAGCAGCATCAGTCGAGGGCTTGGGGGGTACAAGACTACTACTATACTTTCTTGAGCAATCTGATTTTCTGTGCATGGCAGTTCAGCCTCTAATAGTGAGCTGATAGTGCAGATGCCTTGGGTTTATCAGTACCAAAAACCTTAGCGTGAGTTTGAAACCCATTCTTGACCCATCGAAACAAGTCTCTGGAGGGGTACTGTACGGATGAGAACCAGGACCCAGACTGTGAAATGGGGATATTGCTGTAGGTGATGATTGCAGATGGAATAAGGATCATAGAGCCAGGAGGGAGCTGGATGATCAGTTTGAGCTCTCACAGGATGAGGTGCTCCTTTGTCAGGTCGAATGAGCCAAGTGCCGTAATCCTGCAGAGGCGGTATAGAAGATTTGCATGGTCGCAGTGAGGGCAGCAAATGGTGCACCACCTGAAGTTCATGGTGAGGGTTGAAAAGACACTGTTGGCAAAGGGCAGCCAAGGTCTTTGTTCTCCTCTTTGATGGCATCCATGCACCTCCTGTAGCTAGCATGAACCTTGGGCTTACATTCGGCAAATGAGTCTGCCACCAAAGAGGGGTCAGCCGTGCATGCAACAGGCATTCATAAGTAGGGCGCACCTGAAATAAAACCAGCCAGCTTTATAAACTCCTCATTTTCTGCCACTGTTTCCATCACTTTACGCACTGTGGGCTTGAGGACACATGTTGCTGGGCCTTGGTGCCCTCTGCCAGCCACGAACCCAATCTGAAAGGCTCGAAAGTCTCCTTGATGAGAAATTCTACACTTGGGTCCCACTGAAGCATCGATAGATGCCCTCCCAGCCTCCAGGATGTTATTTATTTAATGGAAGCCAGTCTGCCAATCTTTTAACCTGCTCACCAGAGCACAGAGCACATTCCAGGAGGACCAGGTAATGATCTCAATGTATCCTCTAGAGTGTTGTCAGTGGCATTCAGAAAGGAAGGTCTGAATACACACTCTCCATCTCAGTTGTAGAGCAAGCACTCCTCCTTGACCAAAGTTTCAAGATCCTTAGTCCCATCATACATGTTGGTGTCTTTCAATGCGCGAAAGCTTGTGCTTTCAGCAGGTGCCCCATCAAGGTAGAAGTCCACCGCAATCCTCTTCTGTGCCCTAGGGCTGCAGTGTAGAGGAGGAGTAGTCATCTCAGTTTTGACAGAGAGAGATGGGCATGAGGAGCATGGGTTATGGGACTGGTGGGCCAAGAGAGCTGTACCCTTCTGGGTTACTGAATACAACTGTTTGGCTGCAGCTGTGAAAAATGGGTCAGTTCTGAGCAGGCATTAGAGGGGAAGATGATGGCACCTCACTGGAGGGTTAAGGTATGTTATACATATGGAGGCTCAGACTATACTAATACTTATTTATATTTTAGAGTCATTGCTGCCAATACATCACCTCAGTCACCTGGTTGAACCTACCTCTTAGGTATACCAATTTGAGGAAAAATGATACCTAAGAGGTCCTCCAACCATTGGGTCAACCATGAGTGGTTGGACCATTACTTGCAACCATCACAACCATCAACCATGGGTGGACTAATTGGGTGTAGGTGGTTGTAGAATGTCAAAAATGGTTGGGGTTGGTTGAGATAATAAAGGATCTTTGCTATAGTTGCAACCATTTTTCAAATTTGTCAACCACTCTTAACCAAGGTGTCTGGAGTCCTGCCTGTTTTAACTGAACCATGTGGTTCAACCGCAGATGGTTTAACCATTTATGGTCCAACCATATTGAAGATGGTTCAACCTCATTGTAAATGGTTGAACCAAGTGTGTCTGGGGTCCTATCATAATTGATGCATGGCAAATAGAGTTCATCAAATCTTCAATCATTATGTCATAGATATAGATAGATCTCAGATCAAGATCTATGATGTCATTGATGGTGCCTGTGCCTGTGATATCATGATTTGCATGACATCACTATAATTACTTGCTGTCATGCAAATCATGACATCATACTCATTTAGATAAGAGGAGTGTTGAGCTAGCACTCATACAAAGGCTTAGTCATAGCTATTTCCAAGGTCTCAGGTTCAATCCTGAGGCATGCCATTTATTTTCTTTCTGTCAAAAGTAGAGATCATAAGAGTTCACATGGACTCCACGTGGACTCCATGTGGACTCCACTGGCTTGGGAATACATATAAACTCTTAAGTCTAATGTGGACTGGCTGTGGAGGGGGGGTGGACTGATTGTAGAGGGGGTATGGACTCCACGTGGACTCCACGATGAGTCCACTGGTCAGAGTCCACAAAACACCCACAGTCCAGTGGTAGACCAGTGGACTGTAGCCAGTCCACGTGGAGTCCATGTGAATAGGTGGGGGACTGCGAATTACAGCATGTCTCAGAACTCAGCCCACTGCAGAAATTAGGCCATTTTATAACCTGCACATGGTCTATTTTTATCTCAAAACTCGATGTTCGGAAAGTATTTTGCATTTTTTGGCACTATCTCTTGAAATATTAGGTAAGTTTTTGATGATATCAGCATCAAATCATGATGGCTATCCATTTATGTAAAAATACCTTCATATTTTTCTCACACCTTGCTGGTGTCTTGTAGAACTGTTCTATAGGAACTGTTCTGCTGAACTTTCCAGTTGACCTGGAGGAATTCCAGTATACTGAACTCCTACTGAACCATGCTTTGGCTGATACTGAACTCCTCCTGAACTGAACTGAACTCTGGTGGAAAATCAGAACTCAAAATTTGGCAGGAGAGTTCAGTGGAATTCCAGTGGAAGTTCAGAAAGTTCACTGGAATTTCACTGGAATTCCTACTGAACTCCTACAGGAATAATGGGGCAGTGCGAAGTCCTCAGGTGAGGATTTTGCTTGTCCAAGTCTTCTTGGACTTCCTCAGCACTTAGTGGATTTTGCACTAGTGGCAAATCTCCGAGTCCAGCGGCATCTGGTGTCGGAGTATGCTCCCGAGGTGGCGGAGGTCAGGGTAGCGAGCGAAGGGCAGGGCCAATATGGCTTTGGTCAAATGGCGCATGTTGCAGCGTTGTTGGCGTTGACTCAGGCTGAGGTTGGTTCACAGGCGGAGGGAGTGGTGTATGAAGATGTGATGGGCCCAGAGTCAAGGGGTCAGTTGCCAGACTTGGATACCTAAATTGAACCGTGTGTCAGTAAGATATACATGTGGTCAAAGAAGTGTAGACTTACCAATGAGTCAATAAAGCTTCTTTGAGATGCGGCAGATTTGCACTTTTAGGGAGACGAAGGCTCAGGTGCGTGCATTCCTCTACTAGTGGGGCTTTGTGCGTAATCTGGGATCTGGAACAAAATTGAAACACATGTCAGTTGCAGAGCCAAAGCGGGCACGAGGTACTCACAGGGCTGCGGCAAAGCTCTCCTTGCTTGCGATGACCGCACCGCCGCTTTGGGAGGGCTCGAGCGTGAGCACCGAATGTCGATCCAAGGAAGCCAGGCCCGGGCCCTGGGAGGCAGCGCTAACGCCGCGCTGATTGATGGCTTCCATGCAGCATCTCAAAGGCGTTCAGAGTGGATTCGGAGCCGGTTAAGGAATAGAAAAGATGAATAACGATAGAATTAAAGGAGTATAGCGTAAATAGCAAGAAGGGGAATAGCGGGACGATGAGGACAATGTAAAGCAGAATCAAATCCAAAAATTCGTGCCCTGCCGGGTGCCTGTGGATGAGTCAGCGTAGTGGTGACCATGTGCCCCACACGGGGTCACAATGGATCGTGACCTGCTGCGCTTTTCGCCGTCAGGTCACAAACCGATTGTGACCTGACCTGTGCGAATTCCAGTGAGGTATTGTCAACCTTACTGGACTCTGCTGGACTCTACTGGACTCTGCCGGTGTCCGGTTTAGGGCAATTTCACCCTTTTACCAGACTAAAAGTCCAGCAGAAGTCCAGAAAGTCTATCAGAAGTCCAGCAAGTCCGCCGGACTTCCAGTGGAAATCTAGCTGGAGTCCTGTGGGAATTATGGGAGAGTGCAAAGTCCTCTGATCTGGGTGCCTATGTTTAGGGGTAAATATAGGCCCAGAGACTTTACAGTGTTGGGTGGCCTATCATTTAGTTCAGGTAGCATAGACAGGTCTTAGAGACTACACTCTATGGGGTTCCACCAGTTATCAGCCCTTAGGTAGGGAACTGCTCAAACTCTTGCAGATATCCACAATTAGTTTAAAGCAACCAAGTCTGTGAGCTTGACCTTGCTTACCCTCGCACCTTTTTAAAGTTAATCAAGTCTACTAAGATAAGATTGATTCGAGGAAACTGAGAGATCAAAGCAATGGGGAAAAAAAAGCATAATCTCCTTGAATGGTGAGCCATACCCTATTAAAAAGAAGTATTTTCTCATAGCCAATAGGTGCTTAGCTGCCTTTTCTATGCTTATAATTCCTTCTTGATCTTGGCAGACAGAAGAGTTTTGGTGTATATGCATGATTGCCTATTCCCTGCACTACTATGCTGCATGAGCTTCTAGGCATGATGCCCGCCTCTCTGCTAGTAACCCATCCCATTTCAAGATTAGTCAGTCAATTATGAGTGAGTGTTATTTGGGCCCTTTCACCTTATCTCACACAGCTGATTCTGTTTAACTCAGTATATGGCCATTGCTAAGACATTTGCATTTATTGCATATGCACTTTGAGATATACCTATAGGCAAAGAACTCACTGTAAACTATGGGGACAGTTGGTTTGAAAGAGACTCTTGTTCATGTATTAATTATACTGTCAAATCTGATGCATCTCCAGTTACTATTACAGCAGGCAAGGCAGCCATGCAAGGGAGATCAGCATATCTCTAAGCCTCAGACTCCAAGCCCAATGACAATCATGCTGCTGCAAAAGCGGGAATACAGGCTCCGCCAATACAAGGCGGAAAAGGCACAAAAGAAGGTCAGAAGTGTGGACTAGATTGATATATTAGTAAAATACATATTTGTGTACACTAATACAAACCATTAGTTGCAGGTCAACGATCACCTTTCCTAGTTATGTAACATTGCTCAAGTCTCAATGCTGGATGCAATGAGCTCAGCATTAACAAAGGCAGACACAAGTGAGCCACTGCTCTGAATCCTGCAGTTAGCACAAACCCAGCACATCGAGCAAATGCTACCCGACAGAACAACAAAGGCTTGAAGGCAACTTGGGAGAACTCACAGAAACTGCAGATGAGAACAAGGGGTGCCAGGTGCATGGGCAGTCATTGTTGGTGGTGCTGTGCATGGATATATTATTGTCCTCGATGTCCTTGAGACTTTGTCACAGATGGTTAAATGGAAAGGTTATTTGAGTTACATGAGTTGTATTCTGGAGTAGAAGCCAGAGTAGAGATAAGTGCCCATACTGTGGCTTTGGGGTCATGCTTGACCTAGATTCAGACTATTTACCTGAGCCTCTTTGTGTATGTTCTTTGTCACTCTTCAATAGTGCCAGGCTAACCTCTGAGCTTATTGAAGGCCCTGAAATAATTAGCTTAACTGCCTCATTCACAGGCACCTTTGTTTCACCCACTGCCACCACACTATTCTTCAGCACTAGCACCCTGAGAGCTATGGAGATAGCTTTGAGCATACAAGACATTGTATGGACTATATGCATTCCAAAAACACAGTTTAATGACTCCAACCCAGAGCACTGAATATTGATTCCTTGATCTTGACTTTAGAGCTGACACTCTTTTTTTAGGTTTAAGTAGGCCAAACTGTGTGTACCTACAAATAGATCTCAAGCTAGGCAACAAGTGAGGCTGTGGAGAGGTCATTGTTTCTATCACCCATATTTGCTCTACACCTGACCTTCTCAAGCAAAAAGTAGCTTATATAAAGGACAACTATTTCTTCTTTTAGACCTACATTGTTTCAGAGATATGGGAGCAAGGCACCATTTTTCAAGGATCAGAGTCTAGGTCTAAAAACTCTTTAATTAGCCCTGACTCAATTCCTTTTGAGCTCATAACAAGGTGCTATCCTCCTTTAGCATTTTATTTATACCTTGCAAATAATTATAATTGTAACATACATTAACAGGGACTTTGCACTGCCCCATTATTCCTGTAGGAGTTCAGCAGGAATTCCAGTGAAATTCCAATGAACTTTCTGAACTTCCAATGAACTTTCTGAACTTCTACTGGAATTCCACTGAACTCTCCTGCCAAATTTTGAGTTCAGATTTTCTACCAGAGTTCAGTTCAGTCCAGAAGGAGTTCAGTATCAGCCAAAGCATGATTCAGTAGGAGTTCAGTATACTGGAATTCCTCCAGGTCAACTGGAAAGTTCAGCAGAACAGTTCCTATAGAACAGTTCTACAAGACACCAGCAAGGTGTGAGAAAAATATGAAGGTATTTTTACATAAATGGATAGCCATCATGATTTGATGCTGATATCATCAAAAACTTACCTAATATTTCAAGAGATAGTGCCAAAAAATGCAAAATACTTTCCGAACATCGAGTTTTGAGATAAAAATAGACCATGTGCAGGTTATAAAATGGCCTAATTTCTGTAGTGGGCTGAGTTCTGAGACATGCTGTAATTCGCAGTCCCCCACCTATTCACATGGACTCCACGTAGACTGGCTACAGTCCACTGGTCTACCACTGGACTGTGGGTGTTTTGTGGACTCTGACCAGTGGACTCATAGTGGAGTCCACGTGGAGTCCATACCCCCTCCACAATCAGTCCACCCCCCCTCCACAGCCAGTCCACATTAGACTTAAGAGTTTATATGTATTCCCAAGCCAGTGGAGTCCACATGGAGTCCACGTGGAGTCCATGTGAATGAACTTATGATCTCTACTTTTGACAGAAAGAAAATAAATGGCATGCCTCAGGATTGAACCTGAGACCTTGGAAATAGCTATGACTAAGCCTTTGTGTGAGTGCTAGCCACTAGGCTATCTGGTCTTATATATTTTACTTTGTAATTAGACTATATCCTATACCATATCCTATTTTTAGACCAATTGCTTAGTTATTTTATAGCATCAACACTACAAAACAATGACAACAGTATTATATAATAAAAATGATGGGACCAAAAATCATCATTAGTGGCAGTCCAGCGGTAGTCCATAATCAGTCTAGTGGTTTGAGTCCAGTGGTAGTCCACATGAGTCCAGTGGCTTCAGTCCACAATCAGAGTTCACATGGACTCCACAGACTTTGGCAGGGAACGTGGACTGCTTGTGGACTGCTTGTGGACTGTTCGTGGACTAATTTTGGCAGAGGGCCTGCCAAAAATTTGGCTTCCAGTCCACTGGTATGCCACTGGATTCTTTGTGGAGTCCACGCGAACAGGTGGGGGAGTGTGAAGTACTAATGCAATTTTGACAGATCAGATCTGCCAATGCTTGCTCTATTAGAAAAAAAATCAAGTGCAAGGTGGGCAAGGGGTTTTCATTGCCCAACCTAGCTCAAACTTGATTCTTGAACTCAGAATCAATTATTGTCAGCAAACCACAGCTTTGAAAAATAGTAATCAGATGGTGGATGCTTTTTTTGATCAGAATAAACTCCTCACCCGAGTAAAATACAGATTCAGGAAGATGAGTATCCGTACCCATGGGACATGGAACTCACATAAGTTCTGGTGCCACCTCTTGGTAGCCTTATACTGCTCATGAGTATGACCATCTGGCAACATGTCATGAATGTCATCTTTTGCACTCTGGTTGACTCGAATTATCTGGTTTGACATCCTCAAATATGTGATGCTGGTGAGCAGAGTGTAGTGTGAAAAATCTTATGTAAGTTGTCATTTTGGGAAGGCTAGGTGCTTATTTACCTTTTGGGCAAGCCTGTAAAATCACTTGGTTCTTTGCTACACAAAGTATTAAAAAGTTTCCAACCCCCCAGTAAAAGCCAAGTTTGAATCTGACTATACCAAATTACCTAACCCCACCTTGCATGACCTCAAAGAGAGAAATGAGGCTAAGGAGAACAAAGAGGAAAGAAGGACTGAGAATGAGGTTCAAGTGCCTATTTCTGACAGTCAAAGATGGATACTGTCTGACACTATTTTAGTACTAGGCTTGACATACCTGCTATTGGTAGCTCTATTATTGTGTAAGCCACCCCTCCTAACCCTGCTCCCAACAGAAAGCTGGTGCCAAAACCCACTATCATCACTTCTAAAATGCTTGCTACAGCTACCAAGTTTAGCACCAAAAGGTTTCAAGCCTGCTTTGAAGAGCTTTGCTGCTAAACAATTTACTGAAGGTGGTTGAAGGAAGGAAAAGATGTAAACAGCTACTGAGCTCAATGGAGAAGCTGGCCGCACAAGGCTGGACTTCTTTTGATTAGTTTGATTGGCTCGGAATTGTGCTTCTTGTTTGTTGTCAATGTGGCATTTGGCAGCAAGTGCAAGGATAAAAGTATGTTTGTACTTAGGTAGAGGCTGGAAGGGTCCGCCCTGTGGAGGAGAGAATAGCAATGGTGTGATACTCTCAGCTGAAATCACATTATTTGGGGTGTTGGGTGTTGGAACAAGGTCTGGAGTGCAGAGGGTATTGATTTCCCCTGGAGAGGCCTTGTCAAAGTGGTTGCAGAAAGGGGAGATAACACATGCTCTGTTTTGCACTGTTATCAAATTATATCCTGCACAGGAGGATGTACCAGATGGGCTGTTTACCCCGCAGCCCAAAACTTGGATGATCATAAAAACTGGCTAGTATCTCCAAGGCTACATGCAAGCAGCACCATGGATAATGATCAAGGAGCATACTAAGCAAGTAAAAAATGTTGCACCTCATTACCTTAAAGAGAGTTGCTCCCATCTTCAACGAGGGCACTCAGTGCTATGAACTCCAGATAACTCCTGGCATGCCTTGTGTGACAAAGGTGAGCCTCATACAGTGGGTGCAGTTTACACTCTGGATTTCATCTGAGAATGCTTTTTTGATATATATGACTGTGCCAACAAGCTATGCACTGCTCTTCCTATTGGAAGCTTTGGCTCAGTTCCTGATGAGCTTGGGAATAAGAAAGACGAATAATCATACCAGTCCAACTAAGACACCTGCCAACCCCTCCCCTAATCCAAGTTCTGAACTTCCCCCCTATTCTGATATAAGGACCAAACAATTACTTTAATTTACACGATATGATGGTGGTGGCAGCCCTGTGAGATGGACTTCAAAGGCAGAGAAGATGAGAGAAGTTGGAGAGAAGAAGGATCACGGACGCGTGTCGCGGCCGTGAACTCAACGCCCTACCTCACAGTGGACAGGTTTGGATGCTCAGAGAGTAGAACATACCCCAAAGTCATAGCATCAGGTATGCATAAATAGTTCTGTGAGACATTCGGATGGTGTTCAGTGTATTCAGAGGCTCAAATTAGCTTCCCGAAGAGCTGCCATTACTGTATGTATTAATGCTTCTAGTCTCCTGAGATCTCGAAGTGTACAATGCCTTCTCTTCAAGTCCAGAAGAGAATGTTTAAACATGGAGACTACAAGGGCTTATAATAGTATTATACTACATGAGTGCAAGTACTGATGGATGTCGATACCCTTGGTAGTCGAGGAAATACTTGTACTCAATTGCAAACTTCAAAGCATTTCCAGGCATGAGGCACATAAGCCACATGTCATGCCACAGGTAACGTGTGACACTTCTCGCACTCCATTCATACTTTTTTTTTCTTGACACGACATACCAAAGGGGACCTCGGTACCATTGAATGCAACCATTGGTCCCAAGTAGACAGTACAATTTCGAGGAGCAATTGATTTACAGCATCTATCTGATGGTGTCAGTATGCTGAACGAAGGGTTGACACTAGAAATAAGATTTGACCAAGTAAGCTGTGGATCTTCTACACCACTTGCGTATCATATTTGAATTCTAAATTAACCAGAACCCAAAGTTCTCATGGACAAGCCACGATCATCCAGTGTTTCCCTATTCTTTCCGGCTGCTCTTCATACCCATGAGGGTCAGATTCGGAGAGGGTATATAGAGATTATTGTGAGGCAAATCATATCAGTATAGTCGCTGGTCTTCACCTTGGTATATCAGTTTCATTAACTGAGTCAATTGGATCCGGAACCCATGCAGTGTACACATTTGTGGTGCTTAAACTGTTCTTTCAGAGTTCCATACACTTCCTGTCACTTGTATATCTTGGTTAACAGTACATGTAGCTCTCAGTGTGTCTGGCCAGTTATATATGGAAGCCTAGGTAGGACCAGACGTCCGAGATCAAAGGTCCAGACGTCCGAGATCAAAGGTCCAATATAGGCGCCCGCCAGGCGCTTAAATCGACCACAGGATTCATTGTCTCAATTCAGGAAAAGGTTATTACCCGTGGATAGTATGCTTATATCTTCAGATTCTATACTATTCTTAGAATTATATACAGAGTTGAACTGCAGAGGCTATGAGGAACACTATGCATTGGGATTACTGATCAGGTGCGCCTGAATTCGGCGATCTGGAAGGAGAAGGTTGGACGCAGCTTGTGCGTCTGAATAACATACTCGACTGTATATGTGGCAGAGGGCTTTGGCTCCAAGTGTCTCCAGAACAAGTGCGCAGGCCCTAAATAGCACCGAACCAGTCATCAAGCATCTATCATTGTGCAGAATACAATTCAGGTGCACAGTCAATTGTACGGCTGTTGTCCCTGCACTCTCTTATGCAGATATATGTGTTGCTTTGGTCCAATTTCCCTGCAAACCAACTCAGTGGACAGGAAAGCCTACAGGTTATGGCAAGTTATGGGTTTTCACCAGTATGGGTTATTGTGGTGTTGACTGTATATAAGTACATTGTCAGCACCCCTCCATTCACTCGTGTCATAAGCCAACAGCACACCCACATTCATGTGATGTCAAAGCTGGGGTGAATCCATCAGTGGGTGTCTTCAACCAGATATAGACTCATAATACAGTATCACACTGAGCACCCTGGTGTGGGCATCCCCAGTGTCAGTACATAGACAGTTTGCATCCACGTACTCAGGCCAGAGTGCAAGGCTAAAGCAGACTTGTACACCGGCAGATGCACTCATATGCACTTTCGAGGTTCAGAGGCTTTGAACTCCTCTGAGTTCAGTGACCATACCAATTGCATACTATATGCACACATTGAGAGTTGTCGAAAGCTCATTGACAGGTGTCGGTCCAAGCTTCATGTGCACAGACTTACATGATGTGGAGCTTGGGCCTAGGCGTTCTCTCAAATAGATCGACTCGAGATTGACGCCCCTGATTAAACACAGGCATGGGAACCGGTCAGGGCTTGTACCAGAGCCAACTGCAATAGAATGGAAGCCTATATTTAACTCTGACGGATGGGGGACAAAGCCCAAAGGATGATTACTAATGTAAATCCTCATCACCACCTACCACTTATCTAGACTGCGTTCGACATGGATACACCCCTCATCACAGACGAAAAGATATAACAATTCTGAGGGATGCACCCTCAGTTTATACAGCGTGCAGAGGAGATGAGGAAGTCGGCTAGCCCCTACCTTCAAGCCATTGTACTTGAGCTTCAAGGCAGTCTGCCTGCATCTGCGTGTCCAGTGTTAGGGCGGTACCACAAGGCCAAGGTCATTCTGGGTCACAATCGAAACAATCGCAGAGATATTGGTGTAATTAAGATGGTGGTGCGTCCACAGAACTTACTCTGACCCTCAACGTGCTGAGAGACCTGCAGTGCCTCAGACCCAATGGAATCCAAGGTGGATGTAGATTTACTAAGCCTTCAGTTTTTGTGGCAGATGATGTGGAGAAGCTCCATCTCCTTGTCAATGAATTCAAGGCATCGCTCAAAGCGCTCAAATCGGGTCGCAGCTGTGAGTATAGCCCTTCTATTGTATGCAGATACTTACCCACCATGTCAGCAATCATGTCTCCGAAGAGGCTATCCGTCTTCCCTGTACCACCTGCCTCTCAAAGTGATGGTTGTGCGCTACATATACCCTGTGGATCCTCTATTTAAGGCGTCTCTAATGCAGTGGGCAAACTTTGCACTCCATCCTCCCCAGTGTCTGATGTCTCTCCCACCCCTTCCTCCCCTTACCCCACTTCCTTAAAGTGGAAACATGGCCCGGAGGACTCCATTGATAATGAGTTTGACCTCACTGGTGACTCTGTCTATGTTATGGAGAAGCATATTCACCTGAACTCGTCGAATGAGGCTACCTCCCCTAGCCTCATTGATCTCACAAATGACTACATTGAGATCATCTGAAAGCGAGTTTACCTATATCCTTCTCAAGGTTGACATAGCTCCAGCTCTGTGAAATATCCGTAAAACTGTAGTATTCAGGCCATGTATGCCTTTCCTTCCTCTTTGTGTACCTGTGATGCAATATTTATCCAGAATACATATGCCCAAGTGAATCTGCACCTCTATACTCGTTGTTCTGAGTAAGTCGAAGGTTTAGTTGCTGTCGTGCCCCTGGCTTGACAATAAGGTGAGAGTTATGTCAAATAAAAGATATGTAAGAGGAAAAAGCAATGACCTACTGTCCCAGATATGAGGACTTCGCACTGCCCCATTATTCCTGTAGGAGTTTAGGAGGAATTCCAGATTCCAGTGAACTTTCTGAACTTCCACTGGAATTCCAGCCAAATTTTGAGTTCTGATTTTCCACTAGAGTTCAGTTCAGTTCAGGAGGAGTTCAGTATTAGCCAGTAGGAGTTCAGTACACTGGAATTCCTCCAGGTCAATTGGAAAGTTCAGCAGGACAGGTCCTGTAGAACAGTTTTACAGGCAGTAGAGTGTGAGAAAAACATGAAGGTATTTTTACATATCATGATTTGATGCTGATATCATCAAAAACTTACATAATATCTTCAGAAATAGTGTCAGAAAATGCAAATTTCCAAACATCGAGTTTTGAGATAAAAATAGACTGAGTTCTGAGACATGAGTGTGAGAACATTATAAAAGATGTTGTCTATAACAGGAAAATGATGAAAAAGACTTGTGAGAATAATTAGTCAGCCTGTATGAGAAGCATCAAATAATATGAACAAATAAAGCTTTATATCAATCTACCATTAGTCTAGCAAGAGTTCACTGGAAGTCCAGTGGAATATTAGCGAACTTTTACTGAACTCCTATTGAGCATACTGAACTGAACTAAACATTTTGGATTCCTGTAGGAATTCCAGCAGAAGTTCGTTGGAAGTTCAGTGGAAGTTCACTGAACTTCCACCAGACATTGTTTCATAAAATCACTTTTGGTAAAAGTTCACTGGAATTCCACTGAAAGTTCACCGGTCCTACAGGAATCCTGGGGGAGTGTGAAGTACAGAATACCTGCCAAATTAGAGTCCGGCACAGTCCGGCAAGTGTCCAGTCCAACTGGAGTCCTGCCGGTCCAGTGGACTATCCAGCTAGACTTTGGGAGCAAGTAGAACAGGCTAGTCACATCAGTTATAACTAAGGTACAATCATAAAAGCCTAATAGTGACAGGTGATGCCCTCATTATTGTCAAGCATTGGAAACCCATCATATTACTTGCTGATGCTATCATTCACATTGTCAGAAGACAATTTACACTCGATGTTCAGAAAGTATTTTGCATTTTTCCAGGCCATTATTGGAGATTTTTGGAAACTTCTGATTGATATAAGCATCAAAAAGTGATGGCTATGTTTATACAAAATAAAAATAAAAGTCCAGCAAGAGTCCAGCAGGAAGCAAGATGTCCAGAATCTAGCAGAAATCTGTTTTCAAGTGTAGCAAGACACTTAAAGTAGATATGAATTGTTAAAAGTGTCTACTAGAAGTCCAACAGATATCAGATATATATGGAAGTCATAACAATATGTATTAAATTACCAAAATACCATAAGAGTCTAGCTAGACTCCAACTGGACTTGAACTGGATTTTCAAGTCTCAACCGGACTAACCGGACTCAACTGGACTTTACCGGACAAGCTGGACTTTTATTGGACTCCTGTTGGACTTCCGGTGGACTTCTAATGGACTTCTAATAGAAATGCACCTTTTATGGTAAGTCCGGCAGAAGTCCATTGGAAGTTCACCAGAAGTCCAACAGACAAGCCGGAGTCCTACAGGACTCCTGGGGGAGTGTGAAGTACAGCCTGCTATGGACAAAAATCTGGCCCTGGTAACATTTCCAAGGCCTGGACAGGACCAGGGGGGTACCTACTTAGGTGCCGGAAATTAATGTTTTAGCACCTAAGTAGGTGTCTGTACTGTGTGACTGAGGTGAAAGCTAAGGAGTCCAAACACTTGGACATTGGGACAGGGGATGTATAGCTATAGTTTACAGTAGTGAATATAGAGTATTTATATTGTTTGTACATTGAGTACCCATGGCGGGTATACATGGCCTTGAAACTGGCACCCAGAGCCTTACAGGTCCTTTTCCATGGGTTACCTGGCCCGCAGGTCTGGGTCAGATGGGTGTTTCTCACGTGTTAAATCACGGGTACCTGCTGGCTGATCCGGACTCGTGTGCAGTCTTAGCTGCTGAGAGAACCAGCTGGAGAGCTATGCTGGTGCTGCACTTCTGTACATAGGCCAGAGGGTGGGAATACACCTTCATACATATTCAAGAAATAGAATATGTGACACGCAAGAGCCTTACATTTACTGGTAGAGAGACAACACCTACATTCCAGATCTTCACTTTACCATACGACAACTTCTCAAAGCTAAGGTCACATGTGCACCCAAAATTTGCAATCTACAATCTCAGCTCGCAGATTCACGCTGGCGCTGGTATGAAAATGACGAGGAATTTAGCAAGTTGACTGAGCACTATAGGCCATCCCTATTAGCAGTTAGGCAGATATATGACAATTGGTCACAGAAGCCATTCTCACATAGTTGTAGATAGCCTGTTGGGACTCAGAACTCATCCTTCCAAAAGATAGGAAAGAGATCAATGAATTATTTATTCAGCAGATATAGAAGTAGTTGTATGACATGTCAATTTTATCATGCAACCGAGACCCAACAATAATGGTGACAATGAGGAGCAATGGTGACAAGGAGCACGATGGCGATGATACCCGTTTATGCCTCAGGGCTGCTCTGCAACCCCCTCCTCCTCTGCTCATCATCCCTTCCCTATCCTCCTCACCCCCACTGCCCCTTCCCTGTGTATACACCTCAGTATTCCACCTTCAACCCAGCGTTTGATACAGGTGGTTACCGACAACGACGAGAACACCATTGCAGGTCTCCGTACATGGCCTAAGATTGACCTTAATATCAGGGACTGTGGTAAAACTACACCTGTAATATTAGCTTCATTGATTGTGCATGTAGGCATTATCAACCTCCTTTGCGCAATGGGTAGAATCGATCTCACTCTAACCAACACAGAGGAGAAAACTGCTTTGATGGTGGCTGCTTCACAGCTCTATCACAGTGAAGGCACCATCAAGGCACTATAGAACAAAGAAAGAGGCAGCGCTCATGTGAAGATGAAGAGTACAATGGGCGAGCCATAGAAACATGTGCATTGTACTTCAACAGTGATCACCAGATAGACAATATACTTCTCAGCCGCTTCTCCAAGTGCAAACACAGTGTCATACGACAACATTGTGAGTAGACCAAACTTTGCCTTGTGCATACCATGCATGAGGTGGTTCAGAATCTCAGCCATCTTGGTGAGATCAACTGGCTTGTGTGTGTCTTCGATGGAATCAGCCCTCGGAAATCCATCGCTGTGTGCCTCTAGATTTTCCTTGTGTGCCCCGATGAGGACATCATCACTTGATCGCAGGACAAGGTCAATGGGAATCTGACAACCAGACACTATGGATGACGGGATCTTAGCACTTATACCACGCTGGAATAGGGTCGTGGTGGGATGAACCTGGTTGCTCTGCGCCTAGATCCAAGGTCAATCAAGCTGATTCAGACAAATATGGAAGGGCTGCTTTGATATGAGCAGCTTCCCAGCTGGGAGGCACACTCCTCAAGGTTTGACTCGATCTGATGCAGTAGCTATTTGCAAGTACTTCAAAGCTTATGATGCCCTCACTACTGAAGTAGACCACAAGATGTTCACATCTGTGGGGGAAGCAGCCAGTTTCCCTAATTACACTATCCAGCAGAAGTGGGTCAGGGAGATGTGGTGCAGGTGGAAGATAGCAGACCTCATCGAGGTAGCTCTTCATGAAGTGAACTGTTCCCCCTTCCAGATTGTCTGCATGGACAACCTTCAAACTCTTCCAGAATTCCTTTCTGTATCTAAAGCCTATTGATAGTATCAAACCCTTCCTGTATCTAAAGCCTATGATAGTATTGCGCATGCTCTCTTTGGTGCTGAAGGTCTGCGCAATAGCAAGATAGAACCCTTATTCTGCAGAACTGTCAAGATCATGGCTTTCTGCACCTTGCAGAACCTTCTCTGTTGCTCCATGCAGGTAAAGTGCACTCAAAAGAAAGAACTGATGATCAGCCAGGCTCTAAAGGGTAAGTCAATAACTGCCTTCAATTTTCTCAATATTTCTGACCCAATCTCTAAATCTTGCCCACAGAGTCCACTGTGATGGCTTTCATCGAGCTCCTCATTGGCTGGTGGGGGGATATTAACTCTGAGATGTGAAGAATAAGCTCTTAAGGCTGAGTTAACTGTAATTAGGGAGGAGCTTGGAGGAATTTGGGTTAGCACCCTTATTCATTCTTCTCTGCTCCTTCACCATTTTATCATGCCAATAGAACAACACTTGCCTACTCCTACAAGAAATAAACTTTTTTCCAAAGTCTGAAGTCTTAGGTCTTGGCAACCTCTTATCAAATCCCAAAAAAAAACCAGAAAACCAAGATAGCCTGGACCAATGTCTGCAAGTAGTGAGTTCTTCATAATAATAATGTGCTGCCAGTGTTCGATAGTTGGACCTGCACTAAGAACTGTGAAATAGATATCTGTTGTGCAAACCGCTGTGGGGCTATTTTTGATTGCTATTCAGTTTTAAATACAGGTTCTGGTAAACAATTTTAAATGAAGCTGGTGGGGAATGAGACAGCCAGTCTACCCCTCCCTCCAATCTATAATAGGTGCGAGAAGACAATAGAATTATAAAAATATCTGAATATTGTAGTTGTAAAAGTTTGGATTATTAGAATCAGGATGACACAATTCAACCTTCAAGTTATTGTCATTCCAAAGATGATTGCCTAGCAGAGTGAATAGAGCTTTTTCACTAATCACAGCAGCAATCAATGAAGCTCCTGAAGCCTCAAGGCATCTTTCAGATGTCTAGAGGAAATTTACCTTACCCTAATCTTTGGCATGATTAAATAAGGCTGGGTGTGTCGAGCGGTAAGCTTTTTTGTATAATTCAAATTTGAGCTTCTATCTAAAGTTTGAACTGAAACTGTTCAGTCTGAAGTCCAATTCCAATCTGAAAGCTGAACTTTAAATTAGATTCAAACCTTTCTTTCTCCAATGTACATGCAGGTAGATCTACCTCAGTTGCCCAGACTGGGGACCTTCTTATCGCACTTTCAGCCCCCGGCTTTCTTGCTTAGCCTAAAATCGTACCATTTTGCTTTTCATGCGCTCGGACCTTATCTGTTCCGGACTTTCCATGCACACACCCACACTACGCCACCACCGCTCTCATCCCTGCGAACTGCAGATAGTTCGCGCTTAAGCCTCGCTTGCTATGCCGCTTTCTGTCCCCCTTCTGCTCAGCCTCTGTCCTGCACCCCTCACCATTTCGCTCATATCTCTGCCCCCTATGTCGTTGTCATTGCCAAACTTCGCGAAGCTCAACGGGACCAACTACACCACCTGGTCCGGGAATTCTGAGTCCTGGCTTAAAGTCCACGGTCTCTAGCACATCATTTCTGGTGCCAGCACACACCCTGTGTCCCGGGAGGTCGATTCCTCGCCCCAGGTCGCAGGTGCCACTGCCTCCTCTCAGTCTGCGCAGTTAGCGACCTCCTCCGCTGCTCATCAGAAAATTCGTGATGCTTTTGAGGCCAAATGCGCTGAGTTGGTACTGTGATCATCGATCCAGGTGTAGATGGGAAGAGGATGCGATCCGTAGAGCTTACACGCGTTCTCGCTGCTGCGAGTTCTCAATTCTCACTTCATGCACACTGGTATGACACTATTCCAAGCCCGCATCACCCCCAACAATGCTGCGTTCATCGAGGGTGCGACTCTACCTGTTGCTGAGGCGGCCTACGCGATTTCGACATGCCCGCTTGACTTGCAGCTCTGGCACGAGCACCTCTGTCACCACAACTCTGCGGACATCCACAAGCTCTCCTCTGGTGGTCTCGCCACGGGTATCTCTCTCCCCTCCTCTGTTTTTTTTTTTTTTTTTTTTTTTTTTTTTTTTTTAAATCCTATTTGATATTCCAGGGCGCAGAGGCAGAAGAGAGACAAGGGATAACGCAGCCCCTGAGCGAGATACAGACAGTGGTCGGCCCTATGTGAAAATCTGCAGTGGTGAACTGAAGTCCCAATAGTCAGGGTACTGAACTGAATGTCATTTAAGCGAAATACTACACACCTGAAGTCCCAATAGTCAGGGTACTGAGCTAAGGGACTCAGGATGCCTACAGGGTGGCTAAGTACAAGTTGAACATCAAATGAGCAGTCACATGAGAGATAAGCAGATTAAATATGATAAGGTAGAAGATTAAATGAGATAATAGAGAAAATGCGCAGATAAGGATGGATAAGGCTGATCTGCCTATGGATAAGGTTGGATAAGAGTGTAGTTACCAAGTCAACCACTCTCAACACACTCCCCTGACTGTAACACACTCCCCTAGTCCAACAGAACTCCCATGCGGTCCCTTGCAAGGCGAACCAGAGGGAGGGCAAGAGCCTTGGTGAGCCCATCAGCAGGCTGCTCAGTACCAGGGATGCGCACAGGCTGAATGCGGCCACTGTTGGCCACATCTCTGAGCCAGAAGAAGCGCAAGTAAAGGTGCTTCATGCACCCAAAGTGCTCCGGGTTCTTGCTGACGCTGATAGCAGACTGGTTGTCAATGTGAAGCAGCGAAGCACCCTCCTGAGGGAACCCAGACTCCCCAAGGATGTTGCGCATCCATAGAATCTCCTTGCCAGCCTCCACAGCAGCCATGTACTCTGCCTCTGTGCTGGAAAGCGCAACAATAGGCCACAGCACCACCAGCAATGGTAGTCACATATGCACCAGTAGAGCGACCAGAGTCAAGGCAGTCACCATGGGAGGCATCACAATAGGTCTCAAACCTAACAGTGGCGCCATCACCGCAGTAGGTGAGCTTGTAGTCCATGGTGCCCTTGAGGTAGCGAAGGAGGTGCTTGAGGACTGCCCAGTGCGCAGGGCCTGGGTTGGAGCTGAAGCGGCCAAGGAAGCTAACAGCATAGGAGTTGTCAGGGCGTGTCATGGTGGCAAGGTAGAGGATGGCACCAAGGGCACTCAGGTAGGGAACAGTGCGCATGTGCGCCACTTCCTCTGGTGTCTTGGGACCCATGGTCTTGGAGAGCTTGATGCTGGGAGGAAGAGGGGTGCCCACAGGGTTGCAGTTGGACATACTATAGCGCTCTAGGAGGTCGAGGATGTACTGGCGCTGGGAGAGGGAGATGGAGCGAAGGGGACGGTTCCTGGAGATCTCAACACCCAGAATGAACTTGGTCTCACCCAAGTCCCTGAGCTTGAAGCACTTGCCCAGTCTTCAACTGTGCGGTCCAAGGCAGCCTTGTCCTTGGAAGCGAGGGTCATGTCATCAATATAGACAGGGACAATGATGCGGACGCCGTCCTTGGCATAGATGTACACCGAGCGGTCAGCAACAAGCCGGGTGAAGCCCATCTCCAAAAGCGCAGAGTGCAGCTTCAGATTCCACTGCCTGGCGCCCTGCTTGAGACCATAGAGGGCCTTGTTGAGCTTGCAAACCATGTTGGGCGGACCTTGGTGGAAGCCCTCAGGCTGGCGCATGTAGATGACCTTTTTTTTTTTTTTTTTTTTAAATCCTATTTGATATTCCGGGGCGCAGAGGCAGACCGGTCGTAAACTACTACAGCGTAATCGACATTTGAGGGAAAAGAGACAAGGCATAACGCAGCCCCTGGGCGAGATACAGACTGCGGTCGGCCCTAAGGGACGATCGGGGTCCAGCGAAGCCTAGTCCGCACGCCATGGAGTGCGATGTGTAGGCAGAAAGGAGAGGCCGATTGGCCGCGAGGGCGAAGCCCGAGCGCGCCTTTGGAACCCGCTGGCACCACCAATCGCCGGAATAGCAAGGCACAGATGCACACAAGAACCCTCCAAGCCAAGTCCAAGATGCCGCCGGTTTCGCCGAAGCTACTAACTGCACAGCTCCCCAGACCCAGCACCAGCCCGCCCCAGAAGGAGGTCGCGTGAGCAACCGTCCCCCCGGGTCAGCCCGGCACGGGGGCCCCCACCCACATCCACACCTGCCCGTCCTGCTTAAGGATTGGCACTGGAGAACACACTGGACATGCCCAGGCCTGCCTAAGCCTGTCATCCGACCCCCTCGGGGGCAGGCCGGAACCCGAATGAGGTCGGGTTCGCGACAAGATAACCAACAAGCTCCTTGAGCAATCTCGGAGTCCGCTGGGTGGCAGGAAGGTCGGGGCATCCTTCAAAGAGGTGGCGGCGCGTCTGGGTGGGCGCACCGCACGTGCAGGAGTGTTCCTCCGGGATGTTGAACCGAGAGTAATACTCGCCGATTGGGGCGTGGTTGAGAATGCACCTGCACACCCGTGCGCACAAGTGATTATCGTCAGCCACAGAATTGAGCCAAGTGCCGCCCTTGGCGTACGCTGGCTGGAGGATTGACCCGTCAAGGGCGTGGAGCTGCAGGAACTGGCTCCCCCTGTACCCCTCAGCGAGGAACTGGGTGTGCCAGGAGCTGATAGCAGACTCTGTGACCTTTCGGCGCACATAGTCAAGCGATGTGGCTGGGCGTGCCCCCGCAGGGACCGCCGGCAACCCACGTGCATGCAGGTGCGCGTCGTGCTGCAGGGCCCACTCCAGTTTGGAGGGGACCTGAACGAATTCAATGCAATGGTCCACGGAGAGGGCAAACCATGCCGCGAGGGCCTTGCAGACTGAAAGGGAGTGAGCCTGCCCAGAGTGGACAGAGGGGTCCACTGACCGCTTCGCCGAGGCGATGTGGTCAGTGAAGATGATAATCTTGTGACAGTCGTTCCGCTGAACAGCAGAGGCAACAGCCGCTTGGATTGCAAAGAGCTCTGCGTCCGCAGAGAGAACCCGTCCTGCTACCCATCGGGCAGAGGTCTTGTCGTCCCGGTCGCCCTGCGTCATCACGTACGCAGAGGCAGCCTGGTGGCGTTCGTTCCTCGGGACGGAGCAGTCCGTCCCAAAGCACGCGGTGTGCAGCTCTTCCGAAGCTTGCCAATACAGGAGGTCGAGCTCAGCCCGGCGCACAGCCAAGCCTTCCAAGCCCTTCCCCACGTAGACATTGAACTCCACTCGTTCCGAGTACAAGTCCATAAGCCGAGATCCAGGGGCATTCTCTTCCGCACATGGAGCGAATACCTCTGTGAGTTCTCCCAGCTGGGCGCTGGTTTGGGTTATAGTGTCGCGAACAGTCCTCCGGCGCCCATGCCTCGGCAACCAGATCGCAGCACGGTAATTGGGCACGGCTGTGCCCCTGAATTCAGCCCCCAGCAACGCTCGCAGGGGGTGTGTGTCGGACAGAGTGGCTGTCCTAAAGATCGCTCTTTTGGACAGCTTCTGAAGGTGAAGCCGAATGGGGGCGAGCCCTGCCAGGGACTCGACCCCACCAGTGGGGGAGGTGCGGAAGGCACCTGTGATCCAGCATGCCGCTTTACGCTGCATGGATGTGAGTTGCTTAAGGACACCGACATTCTTAGCACCCTCAAAGTACCAGAGCCTGTGCCCGTATGTCGCGATAGGCATCACGCATGCACGGTACAGGGTGCGCTTGTGTTTCGGAGTAAGGCCCCGATTCGAGTTGCCCAACATCCTCATTGCCATAACGGTTGTGAGGGCCTTGGTGGTATAGAACCGCAGGTGTTCCGTGAATGTGAGCTTGCGGTCGAAGAAGAAGCCGAGGTACCTCCAATAGGTCTTCGGTCGCAGTGGTGTCGCCCCTGTAAAGGGCGCAAATCCAAGGTCGAGGGGCCGGTTAAAGCCTGTCCTCTTCCAGGTGAAGTGAAAGAGCTCCGACTTGCTGTGTTCCAGCGCCAGTCCTGCTTTCCTGACTAGATCGAAGATGATTGCATATGCATGAAACAGCATGGTGCAATTCTCCTCGATGGATGGAGACTGGACTATGAGAGTCCCATCGTCGACATAGGAGATGAGAACAGAGCCAAGGCCCCGTTCCAGTCTCCGATACAGCTTCATAATAGGAGCGATGACTATTGCAGACAGAACAGGAGAGAGAGCCGACCCTTGCCCCACCCCCACGTCTGCCAGCAGCGGTTCTGATACGAAGTTGTTCCACGCATAGCGTGTTTCCCTTCCTACCAAGTAGGACTCGAAGAAGGTCACCACCGAGGGGTGGAAACCCAGCTTCTGCAGGACCGCCAGAAGGAACTGGTGGTTGATTGAGGGGAAGAACTGAGCCAGATCGAATGCGATCACACTCGTGTCCTGCCCCTTTGCCCAGCCCGTGCGCACCAAGTGCGTGAGGACGAGGCCGGCGTCTTCAGTGGAGCGCTGTCGTACTCCACCCGTCTGGTTCGGGTCGACCAAGTCATACTTGATCATCTCGAATTGGAACCTATTTGAGATCATCTTCTCAATGAGCTTCCCCATCGTGTTGAGAAGCACGATCGGCCGGAAAGCCTTGGGTGTATCATAGGAGGGCTTCCCGGGTTTTGGAATAACCACGGAGAGCGACTCTTTGAAATGCTTTGGCCACCGGCCTGTACACATACAGCCGTCTGCCAAAGAAACGAAGGCCTCCACACAATCGGGGTGAGCCAGGATGCGCTTCAGGTGCCTCCACGTAACATGGTCCGGCCCTGGTGCGGAGCGTGCTGAGCACGCTTGTAATGCTTGGGTGAGCTCTAGAACCGAGAACCCTCGCCAGTCACGGACAGGCTCCTGGGGGAGCTCGTTCAGGATAGATACATCTACCGCCCTGTCAGAGGCGGCATTGTAGGTGTTGTGCAGGGCGTCCCATAGGTCGCTCAGCTCGTGACAAGGCTGCCCGTTAAACTGGATAGCCTCGCATGGCGGATTCTTGCGCTCCTTGACCCAGGCCATGAGGTCCCAGGGGCGCTTGTTGGTTTCTGCAACCTCCTTGATGCGAGCATCAAAGAACTTGCGCTTGGCTGCCTTGGTAGCAGATCTTAATGCCTTGTAGCCAGCCAGGGTCTGATCGGCCCTGTATGCAGCTAGCGCGGCGTCACATCCGGCATCCCACCACTCCTTTGAGTGCGGTTTCACCTTGAATTCCTTGGAATGGCGTAGCCATGCCTCGTTGCACTCGCCGGCTATTGCCTGCGCAAAGTCCTCCACCTCGTCGGCAGTGGTAACAGGGTGCTGCTTAAGCCCCCCAATAACTCCTGCCAGCTCTGAGACGAACTCGGCCTCCTCATCGCTGTCAGGTTTGATGGTGCGCCGCCTTGCCGCTGGAGGAGATTGGCGGTGCACAATGCTACAGGCCACCGGATAGTGGTCCGATGGGCCCCTGGTTATGGGGTCAGGTGACCCTGATGGGATCAGCTCTGGATCACCCAGTCGTGATGGCTGTGATGCGAGCACCTCGGAGCAAGGCACAAACACCAAGTCAATAACTGAGTGAACATTGGGATCGGCGCGCGACACATACGTCGGGCCCGGGTTAGTGAACTTGGTCAATTCCAAGCCCAGTCTGGCTGCTGTCTCCAGCAGGAGGATAGCCGTCGTCCTGTGGTGTAAGACCCGTGGGTCCCACTCCCTAGAGTGACAGTTGAAGTCGCCGCCCATGTAAGATAGGGCAGGCAAGGCGTCGGCCTTCTCAGCAAGGAGCTTGATGGCGCGGTGTTGGTCGTCTGAGTAGACGTTCATAAAGTGCAGCACCCGATCACGCCCAAACAGGGACACAATCATGATGTCGCGGTCATCAAGGAGGTCTCGACGGTAGGCAGGGCGCCAGTGCGCTAGCCTGTTAGAAATATAGGTCAGAACACGGGGTCTTGAACCAGGCTCAGGGAGTCTCGCCATACACAGCCAGTTGGGGTGGCGGGGTGCTCCAATAACATCGGCTCCTTCTTTGCTTACCGTGGAGGGCGCCTGTCTTATAGTCTGCCAAGGGGGTTCTTGGATAAACAGAATATCGAATTCATCCTTTAGACGATCCAGAATAATATCTAAGTACGCATAGTTCTTAGCAATATTGAAACTCAGAACCCTAATCTTGCTGTCTGTCGAGCTAGACATAAGGAAGGGTGTGAGTGCTAGAGCGGCCGCGCTGTTGGTGAGCACGTACCTCGGAATACTTGGCCGCGGCCCAAGCGCGGTCAAAGCGATGGTCCCAGAAGGGACACTTGCGGTCAAAAACTCTGTGGCCGTCCCGGCGGCATGCCAGGCACTTCCACAAATGGGGGCACTCCACACCCGGCGGGGTGGGGAGAACTGGAGGGTTAGCTTTGGCGTTGCCCTTGCAGCCGCCGCACTGATGACGATGCTCGTTCTGGGAGTGAGGACCCCCACAGATCGGGCACCGGAGACGGCCTTGGCAGGCTTTGGTTGGGTGCCCCCACTTCCAGCACGTCTGGCAGAGAGGGGTCCCGGGAGAGGCACGTGCAGCCTGAATGACGCACTTTTGGCCGTAGATAAGCAGCTCCTTCTTTATGAGGCGCTGGGCGCGGAGTCCCTGTTGGGAATCCCAGATGTCAAAGAACACGTCACAGCGAGTGCTGCTCTTCGAGTTCCTGACGACGCGAGGAGGACCAGCCAAAACGAGATCAGATCTCAATGGCGAGGCCTCAAACGCGCGGGCAATGTCCTCAGGCTTGATGCGTAGGTTGGACTTAGCGTCGAGGATGAAAGGAACGTTCGGGAGCCTGAGAAAGCTCTTGGACGAAGGGAGGCCAACCCAAGCGACCGCGTCCGGCAGCTTACGATGGAGATATCCTCGGATGTGGTCAACTTCGACCTGCGCGGGGACTTCAGTGAGGGTCAGAGACCAGCCACCGTATGCGACTGCGCCTGCCAGCATCTGGGTGCGCGTCTGAGGATCATACTGACGGAGGCAACGGTTCACACCGTCGCGCACCGTGTCGTATGGGACTGAGTTGCCAGGATTCCTGTCCGGCTTGAATTCCACCAGGACCTGCTTGCGCGAGGGTCCCGCTGTGGTATGTGAGGGGTTCTTCTTCTTCTTCTTCACAGAAGCCGAGGAGGGAGTTCCCTGAGCGATGGCATGCATCCTGAGGATGTCGTCAGCCGAGACATGGGGCGCGGCCCTAGCAAGCTCCACGAGCCCTGCCACCTTCGAAGAAGGCGCAGTTTTCGCAGCAGCTGCAAAGGAAGTGGGCTTGCGCTTGGTAAAGCGGGCATCTCGGGGGTTGGAGGGGAGACCGGCCGGAATAGAGCGCTGGAAAGGAACCGCAGGCGCTTTAGGCTGGGGCCTGGGAGCCACATGGGCCCCGGGGCGCACAGCCTGAGGCTTCTGGCCAGAGGGGGCCGGATTAGGAAGCTTCTGAGAAGCCTCTCCCATTTCGACATCCTGCACAGCAGAATCCGGGCCGGGAGCGGCTGGGGCAGAGGGTTTCTTACCCCGGGTCAGGGCAGAGGGTTTGGAAGGCTTTGGGGGCCCCCGGGATGCTTGCCCCTGCTGTGGGGCGCGCTGCTGAGGTTCGATACGGCGCTGCTGGAAGCCCCTGCCTCCAGAGAGAGCAGAGTCTTGGGCAGGGTCGTATGGAGGGTGGAACACATGGTCCCTTCCAGCCCAGCTGGGTGAGGGAGGACGAGTATCCGGGTTGACAGGGCGTCCAGGAGGAGGGAGGGGCACACTACGACGAATCGTATGGTCCGGGTCCTCTGGGAACTCGCCAGGCGAAAGGTGCGGACCCCATCGGGTCTGTGTGATGGCCTCAATCATGAGACGCAGGGAGTCAGCGAGGTTTTCGACCTCGCCCTGCAGCGCCGCATCCGTGGGGGGAGGCATGGTGCGGAAGAACTGGGAGACTGCGTCCAGGGTGGGGGCGACGTTCGTGATGGTGGGGTACCACTCCTCCTGGGTAGGAGGTGGTCCATCCTCCGGGGCCAGGGACGAGTAACGGGAGCCGGGTGGCGACTGAGAGGCCATCGAGTGGTCTGTGTCCTGGAAGGGGCGAACAGGGGGTGGAGGGGGAGCATGGCCGGCTTCCTGCTGCTGAATAGCAAGCTGGGCAAAGGCGGCGGGGTTCCTGGGGGTAGAGCGCCCACTCACAGAGGCTGGGTGGGAGGTGCTGTGGGGTTGTCGTCCTCGGACTTCGCCCCCGGCGCCTTGCTCCGAGGATTCAGAGGTCGGCAGGGTGCGAAGGGCAGGGACAGTGGTGCGGTACGTCTCTCTAGTGACAGACTGGGTGCGGCTGGGCGGCTGGAGGCCGCCAAGGCGGGAGGAGGGTCGGCTAGGATGCTGGGATCCTGTGGAGACAGGAGTCGAGGCTCCGGAGTCGCTCCTGGGGGGCGAGGACCGTGCGCGGCGGCCTGGAGGGTCCGCCATCGGAATGCGAGGTGTTCAGTAAGCCTATAGACGGTCGATGAACGACTGTCTATGCCTTCGTACAAGCTGGGGGTCGACGTTGAGCAGGTGTGTTGAGTTGTCCCAAATAGGAAGGTAGTGGTTGAGGATCAAGAAGCGTTTTTGGCATGTAGATGACCTCGTCCAAGTCACCATTGGTGAAGGCAGAGAAGAAGTCCACAGAGCGAAGCTCCATGTCCTCAATGCCAGCAGCAGCGAGGGTGGCTCGGAACACAGCAGGACAGAATGTAGGGGCATGTGTCTCGGTGTAGTCGACTCCAGGACGCTGGCTGCACCCCATGGCGACTAAATACGCCTTGCATCGCTCCAGAGTCCCATCTGCATTGTGCTTAGTCTTGAAGATGAAGCCACAGTCAATAGCCTTTGCACCAGGTGGAAGCTCAACTATATCCCAGACTCCATTCACAATGAGAGTCAGGACCTCTTCTGTTGCAGCTGCATGCCACTCTACATGGTCCGGACCAGCCACAGCCTGCTTGTAGTTGCGAGGATCACCTGTAGGGCCTGCAGCGCCAGCGAAGTCTCTGTTGTCCTCACCATAACCGGCCAAGTCATCATCACTATCTGGACCAATTGCAGGAGTAGGCTCCCGGGCCTGCCATATAGGATTTGGCGGCGCTGGGGCAGGCTCAGGCAATGGAGAAGGTGAAGGGACAGGAGCTGGAGCTGAAGCAGGTTCTGGAGATGGAGATGGCGAGGGGGAGCGCGCAGGAGGCAATGGCGGCGTAGGAGCACACTGAGCAGGCACAGGAACTTTCCACCACTCCCCTGGCTTCTTTGACTCGCGATTCGAGCGTCGGACAGGCTCCTGAGGCACAGGAGTGCGCCCACGGCGTCTGGGAGGTGCGGGGAGCGCAGGAGGCAAAGGGGCCAACTCTGGAAGAGGTTCCGGAGCAGGATCAGCAGGAGGTGGAGCTGAAGCAGTGGGGGAGCAACAGGGGCAGGGACAGGGGCTGGATGAGCAACAATGGGCTCTGGAGGCTGAGGAACAGAGGGAGGCGCGGCTGGAGCATCGAGCTCAATGCCTGGGATACCAGGGACCTCTGGCGCAGGGGCAGGAGGAACGACGAGCTGAAGGGGTGGGTGCTGGGTGGTAGAGGTACCAGGGAAGTAGCGCTCGTCAAACTCGGCACATTCAGACGTGATGTGCTTCCTGGTGAGTGGGTTGTAGAAATTCCAGCCCTTCACTCGCTGAGGGTAGCCCACAAAGACACATTTCTCCATGTGTGACTCCAGCTTCTTGCGCTTGTCCCTCTGCACAAAGACATAGGCCGTGCATCCAAACACTCTGAAGCGACTCAAGTCCGGCTTCTTACCATACCCCTCATACGGCGTCTTGCCAAGAAGCGCAGAGGTAGGCAGGCAGTTCCACACCTTCACCTGAGTGCCAAGACAGCGACCCAGAAGGAGGGAGGCAGCTTAGCCTGGGCTAGCATCGCATCTAGCATGGTGCAGTTCGCTCGCTCTGCATCTCCATTCTGCTGGGGGCGGTTCCGGGTGGTATGGCGCCTCTGGATGCCCTCAGCATCGCAGAAACCGTCGAACTCGGAGGACATGTACTCCCCACCCTTGTTGTCATGCAGAGACTTGACCTTTCGGCCTAGCTGGGTCTCTGCGAGCGCTTTGAAGCTTTTGAAGGCCCCAAATGTTTCGCTCTTCCTCTTGAGCATGTAGACGATGCGGTAGCGTGTGAAGTCGTCAATGAACGAGACCCAGTAGCGATAGAGACAGAGAAGGGGCCGCAGAGGTCAGAGTGGATGAGCTCAAGGGGGACGAGGGCACGATGGCCAGTAGAGGGGAAGGGCGCAGAGTGCATTATGCCAGCCAGGCAGGGCTCACAGATGGGATCGCGTGTAGCAGAGGAGGGCCAGAAGACACTCGTAGACGGCTGCAGGGACAACCCTAAGGCCATGTGGACCACTCTGGAGGTGACCTACCGCCAGAAACACGCTGGGAGTTGCTTCAATGCGTACGATGACCTGTTTTCCATCCGGAAGCAGGAGGAGGAGACCCTCCAGACGCTTATCAACCGCGTCGATGAGGCTATGAAGCTGTGCCAGACCTTCAGGCCCAAGGAGTTCGACCTCAGCACCCTGGACAAGGAGCTAGCCTCCATGGTCCTCATCCGAGCCCTCCCTGATGAGTATTCGCACTTCATCTCCTCCTCCTCCTCATGGACAAGCTGGACAAGGAGACGGTCACCCAGGCCTTCCTCACTGAGGAGGTACAGCGTCGAGGTCTCAGCACAGACACCCAGTCTGCCGCCGCCATGTCCGTTGCTGCCTCCGCTTCGTCCACCTGCGAGTTCTGCTGTCGTCCTGGCCACGCTCAGGCTACCTGCTATGCCTTCGCCAGTGCGCAGCGCAAAGCGCGCGAGTACGTCGCTCAGGGAGGCCACCAGAGCAAGAAGTGTCAGCAGGCTGCGAAGAAGGCTCAGGAGAAGGCTCAGGAGGCTGCGGGTACCCCCCAGGCTGCTGCTAGTGCGACTGCAAGCTCCTCTGTCACAGAGTTTGCTGGAAATGCAAGTGCTGTTCCGGATCCTGTTGATCCCTCTTCCTCTATTCAACCCCATGCTGACTGACACCTCATCGCCGCCAGGACGAGAGCAGAACTCACAGGTGGACAAAGCGGAGCGTATGGGCGTGAAACTGTGGGGAACAGGGGACGGCCGTGTATGCAGTGGGTGAGCGCAGAAGAAACGACGAAAGGAGAGGACTTCAGAGCGCAGGGCTTCATAACTTGTGAAAATCTGCAGTGGTGAACTAAAGTCCCAATAGTCAGGGTACTGAATTGAATCTCATTTAAGCGAAATACTACACACCTGAAGTCCCAATAGTCAGGGTACTGAACTAAGGGACTCAGGATGCCTACAGGGTGGCTAAGTACAGATAAGCAGATTAGGTATGACAATTCGAGGCCTCGCCATTGAGATCTGATCTCGTTTTGGCTGGTCCCCCTCGCGTCGTCAGGAACTCGAAGAGCAGCACTCGCTGTGACGTGTTCTTTGACATCTGGGACTCCCAGCAGGGACTCCGCGCCCAGCGCCTCATAAAGAAGGAGCTGCTCATCTACGGCCAAAAGTGCGTCATTCAGGCTGCACGTGCCTCTCCCGGGACCCCTCTCTGCCAGACGTGCTGGAAGTGGGGGCACCCAACCAAAGCCTGCCAAGGCCGTCTCTGGTGCCCGATCTGTGGGGGTCCTCACTCCCAGAACGAGCATCGTCATCAGTGCGGCGGCTGCAAGGGCAACGCCAAAGCTAACCCTCCAGTTCTCCCCACCCCGCCGGGTGTGGAGTGCCCCCATTTGTGGAAGTGCCTGGCATGCCGCCGGGACGGACACAGAGCCTCTGACTGTAAGTGTCCCTTCTGGACCACTGCTTTGACTATGCCTGGGCTGTGGCCAAGTATTCTGAGGTACGTGCTCATCAACAGCGCAGCCGCACTAGCACTCACACCCTTAGCTCGACAGACAGCAAGATTAGGGTTTTGAGTTTCAATATCGCTAAGAACTATGCGTACTTAGATATTATTCAGGATCGTCTGAAGGATGAATTCAATATTTTGTTTATCCAAGAACCCCCTTGGCAGACTATAAGACAAGCACCCTCCACGGTAAGCAAGGAGGGAGCCGACGTTATTGGAGCACCCCACCACCCCAACTGGCTGTGTATGGCAAGACTCCCTGAGCCTGGTTCAAGACCCCGTGTTCTGACCTATATTTCTAACAGGCTAGCGCACTGGCGCCCTGCCTACCGTCGAGACCTCCTTGATGACCGCGACATCATGATCGTGTCCCTGTTTGGGCGTGATCGGGTGCTGCACTTTATGAACGTCTACTCAGATGACCATCACCGCACCATCAAGCTTCTTGCTGAGAAGGCCGACGACCTGCCTGCCCTATCCTACATGGGCGGCGACTTTAACTGTCACTCTAGGGAGTGGGACCCACGGGTCTTACACCACAGGCTGACAGCTATCCTCCTACTGGAGACAGCAGCCAGACTGGGCTTGGAACTGACCAAGTTCACTAACCCGGGCCCGACATATGTGTCGCGCGCCGATCCCAATGTTCACTCAGTCATTGACTTGGTGTTTGTGCCTTGCTCCGAGGTGCTCGCATCACAGCCATCACGGCTGGGTGATCCAGAGCTGATCCCATCAGGGTCACCTGATCCCATAACCAGGGGCCCATCAGACCATTATCCGGTGGCCTGTAGCATTGTGCACCGCCAATCTCCCCCAGTGGCAAGGCGGCGCACCATCAAACCTGACAGCGATGAGGAGGCCGAGTTCGTCTCAGAGCTGGCAGGAGTTATTGGGGGGCTTAAGCAGCACCCTGTTACCACTGCCGACGAGGTGGAGGACTTTGCGCAGGCAATAGCCGGCGAGTGCAACGAGGCATGGCTACGCCATTCCAAGGAATTCAAGGTGAAACCGCACTCGAAGGAGTGGTGGGATGCCGGATGTGACGCCGCATTGGCTGAATACAGGGCCGATCAGACCCTGGCCGGCTACAAGGCATTAAGAACTGCTACCAAGGCAGCCAAGCGCAAGTTCTTTGATGCTCGCATCAAGGAGGTTGCAGAAACCAACAAGCGCCCCTGGGACCTCATGGCCTGGGTCAAGGAGCGCAAGAACCCGCCATGCGAGGCTATCCAGTTTAATGGGCAGCCTTGTCACGAGCTGAGCGACCTCTGGGATGCCCTGCACAGCACCTACAATGCCGCCTCTGACAGGGCGGTAGATGTATCTATCCTGAACGAGCTCCCTCAGGAGCCTGTCCGTGACTGGCGAGGGTTCTCGGTTCTTCAGCTCACCCAAGCAGTACAAGCGTGCTCAGCACACTCCGCACCAGGGCCGGACCATGTTATGTGGAGGCACCTGAAGCGCATTCTGGCTCATCCTGATTGTGTGGAGGCCTTCGTTTCTTTGGCAGACAGCTGTATTCGTACAGGCCGGTGGCCAAAACATTTCAAAGAGTCGCTCTCTGTGGTTATTCCAAAACCCGGGAAGCCCTCCTACGATACACCCAAGGCTTTCCGGCCGATCGTGCTTCTCAACACGATTTGGAAGCTCATTGAGAAGATGATCTCAAATAGGTTCCAGTTCGAGATGATCAAGTATGACTTGGTCGACCCGAACCAGACGGGTGGAGTGCGACAGCGCTCCACTGAAGACGCCGGCCTCGTCCTCACACACTTAGTGCGTACGGGCTGTGCATAGGGGCAGGACACGAGTGTGATCGCGTTTGATCTGGCTCAGTTCTTCCCCTCAATCAACCACCAGTTCCTTCTGGCGTGCAGAAGCTGGGTTTCCACCCCTCGGTGGTACCTTCTTCGAGTCCTACTTGGTAGGGAGGGAAACACGCTATGCGTGGAACAACTTCGTATCAGAACCGCTGCTGGCAGACGTGGGGGTGGGGCAAGGGTTGGCTCTCTCTCCTGTTCTGTCTGCAATAGTCATCGCTCCTATTATGAAGCTGTATCGGAGACTGGAACACAGCAAGTCAGAGCTCTTCCACTTCACTTGGAAGAGGACAGGCTTTAACCGGCCCCTCGACCTTGGATTTGCGCCCTTTACCGGGGCGACACCACTGCGACCGAAGACCTATTGGAGGTACCTCGGCTTCTTCTTTGACCGCAAGCTCACATTCACGGAGCACCTGCGGTTCTATACCACCAAGGCCCTCACAACCGTTATGGCAATGAGGATGCTGGGCAACTCGAACCGGGGCCTTACTCCGAAACACAAGCGTACCCTATACCGTGCATGCGTGATGCCTATCGCGACGTACGGGCACAGGCTCTGGTACTTTGAGGGTGCTAAGAACGTCGGTGTCCTTAAGCAACTCACAGAGACTGGACTATAAGAGTCCCGTCGTCGACATAGGAGATGAGAACAGAGCCAAGGCCCCGTTCCAGTCTTTTTTTTTTTTTTTTTTTTTTAAATCCTATTTGATATTCCGGGGCGCAGAGGCAGACCGGTCGTAAACTACTACAGCGTAATCGACATTTGAGGGAAAAGAGACAAGGCATAACGCAGCCCCTGGGCGAGATACAGACCGCGGTCGGCCCTAAGGGACGATCGGGGTCCAGCGAAGCCTAGTCCGCGCGCCACCCGCTTTGCTGAGGCGATGTAGTCAGTGAAGATGATAATCTTGTGACAGTCGTTCCGCTGAACAGCAGAGGCAACAGCCGCTTGGATTGCAAAGAGCTCTGCGTCCGCAGAGAGAACCCGTCCTGCTACCCATTGGGCAGAGGTCTTGTCGTCCCGGTCGCCCTGCATCATCACGTACGCAGAGGCAGCCTGGTGGCGTTCGTTCCTCGGGATAGAGCAGTCTGTCCCAAAGCACGCAGTGTGCAGCTCATCCGAAGCTTGCCAATACAGGAGGTCGAGCTCAGCCCGGCGCACAGCCAAGCCTTCCAAGCCCTTCCGGACAGAGTGGCTGTCCTAAAGATCACTCTTTTGGACAGCTTCTGAAGATGAAGCCGAATGGGGGCGAGCCCTGCCAGGGACTCGACCCCACCGGTGGGGGAGGTGCGGAAGGCACCTGTGATCCAGCATGCCGCTTTACGCTGCATGGATGTGAGTTGCTTAAGGACACCGATGTTCTTAGCACCCTCAAAATACCAGAGCCTGTGCCCGTACGTCGCGATAGGCATCACGCATGCACGGTACAGGGTACGCTTGTGTTTTGGAGTAAGGCCCCGGTTCGAGTTGCCCAACATCCTCATTGCCATAACGGTTGTGAGGGCCTTGGTGGTATAGAACCGCAGGTGCTCCGTGAACGTGAGCTTGCGGTCAAAGAAGAAGCCGAGGTACCTCCAATAGGTCTCCGGTTGCAATGGTGTCGCCCCTGTAAAGGGCGCAAATCCAAGGTCGAGGGGCTGGTTAAAGCCTGTCCTCTTCCAAGTGAAGTTAAAGAGCTCTGACTTGCTGTGTTCCAGCGCCAGTCCTGCCTTCCTGACTAGATCAAAGATGATGGCATATGCATGAAACAGCATGGTGCAATTCTCCTCGATGGATGGAGACTGGACTATAAGAGTCCCGTCGTCGACATAGGAGATGAGAACAGAGCCAAGGCCCCGTTCCAGTCTTTTTTTTTTTTTTTTTTTTAAATCCTATTTGATATTCCGGGGCGCAGAGGCAGACCGGTCGTAAACTACTACAGCGTAATCGACATTTGAGGGAAAAGAGACAAGGCATAACGCAGCCCCTGGGCGAGATACAGACCGCGGTCGGCCCTGAGGGACGATCGGGGTCCAGCGAAGCCTAGTCCGCACGTCATGGAGTGCAATGTGTAGGCAGAAAGGAGAGGCCGATTGGCCGCGAGGGCGAAGCCCGAGCACGCCTTTGGAACCCGCTGGCACCACCAACGCCGGAATAGCAAGGCACAGATGCACGCAGGAACCCTCCAAGCCAAGTCCAAGATGCCGCCGGTTTCGCCGAAGCTACTAACTGCACAGCTCCCCAGACCCAGCACCAGCCCGCCCCAGGAAGAGGTCGCGTGAGCAACCGTCCCCCCAGGTCAGCCCGGCACGGGGGCCCCACCCACACCCACACCTGCCCGTCCCGCTTAAGGATTGGCACTGGAGAACACCCTGGACATGCCCAGGCCTGCCCAAGCCTGTCATCCGACCCCCTCGGAGGCAGGCCGGAATCCGAATGAGGTCGGGTTCGCGACAAGGTAGCCAACAAGCTCCTTGAGCAATCTCGGAGTCCGCTGGGTGGCAGGAAGGTCGGGGCACCCTTCAAAGAGGTGGCGGCGTGTCTGGGTGGGCGCACCGCACGTGCAGGAGTGTTCCTCCGGGATGTTGAACCGAGAGTAATACTCGCCGATTGGGGCGTGGTTGAGAATGCACCTGCACACCCGTGCGCACAAGTGATTATCGTCAGCCACAGAATTAAGCCAAGTGCCGCCCTTGGCGTACGCTGGCTGGAGGATTGACCCGTCAGGGGCGTGGAGCTGTAGGAACTGGCTCCCCCTGTACCCCTCAGCGAGGAACTGGGTGTGCCAGGAGCTGATAGCAGACTCTGTGACCTTCCGGCGCACATAGTCAAGCGATGTGGCTGGGCGTGCCCCCACAGGGACCGCCGGCAACCCACGCGCATGCAGGTGCGCGTCGTGCTGCAGGGCCCACTCCAGTTTGGAGGGGACCTGAACGAATTCAATGCAATGGTCCACGGAGAGGGCAAACCATGCCGCGAGGGCCTTGCAGACTGAAAGGGAGTGAGCCTGTCCAGAGTGGACAGAGGGGTCCACTGCCCGCTTCGCTGAGGCGATGTGGTCAGTGAAGATGATAATCTTGCGACAGTCGTTCCGCTGAACAGCAGAAGCAACAGCCGCTTGGATTGCAAAGAGCTCTGCATCCGCAGAGAGAACCCGTCCTGCTACCCATCGGGCAGAGGTCTTGTCGTCCCGGTCGCCTTGCGTCATCACGTACGCAGAGGCAGCCTGGTGGCGTTCGTTCCTCGGGATGGAGCAGTCCGTCCCAAAGCACGCGGTGTGCAGCTCATCCGAAGCTTGCCAATACAAGAGGTCGAGCTCAGCCCGGCGCACAGCCAAGCCTTCCAAGCCCTTCCCCGCGTAGACATTGAACTCCACTCGTTCCGAGTACAAGTCCATAAGCCGAGATCCAGGGGAATTCTCTTCCGCACATGGAGAAAATACCTCTGTGAGTTCTCCCAGCTGGGCGCTGGTTTGGGTTATAGTGTCGCGAACAGTCCTCCGGCGCCCATGCCTCGGCAACCAGATCGCAGCACGGTAATTGGGCACGGCTGTGCCCCTGAATTCAGCCCCCAGCAACGCTCGCAGGGGGTGTGTGTCGGACAGAGTGGCTGTCCTAAAGATCGCTCTTTTGGACAGCTTCTGAAGGTGAAGCCGAATGGGGGCGAGTCCTGCCAGGGACTCGACCCCACCGGTGGGGGAGGTGCGGAAGGCACCGGTGATCCAGCATGCTGCTTTACGCTGCATGGATGTGAGTTGCTTAAGGACACCGACGTTCTTAGCACCCTCAAAGTACCAGAGCCTGTGCCCGTACGTCGCGATAGGCATCACGCATGCACGGTATAGGGTACGCTTGTGTTTCGGAGTAAGGCCCCGGTTCGAGTTGCCCAGCATCCTCATTGCCATAACGGTTGTGAGGGCCTTGGTGGTATAGAACCGCAGGTGCTCCGTGAACGTGAGCTTGCGGTCAAAGAAGAAGCCGAGGTACCTCCAATAGGTCTCCGGTTGCAATGGTGTCGCCCCTGTAAAGGGCGCAAATCCAAGGTCGAGGGGCTGGTTAAAGCCTGTCCTCTTCCAAGTGAAGTTAAAGAGCTCTGACTTGCTGTGTTCCAGCGCCAGTCCTGCCTTCCTGACTAGATCAAAGATGATGGCATATGCATGAAACAGCATGGTGCAATTCTCCTCGATGGATGGAGACTGGACTATAAGAGTCCCGTCGTCGACATAGGAGATGAGAACAGAGCCAAGGCCCCGTTCCAGTCTTTTTTTTTTTTTTTTTTTTTAAATCCTATTTGATATTCCGGGGCGCAGAGGCAGACCGGTCGTAAACTACTACAGCGTAATCGACATTTGAGGGAAAAGAGACAAGGCATAACGCAGCCCCTGGGCGAGATACAGACCGCGGTCGGCCCTGAGGGACGATCGGGGTCCAGCGAAGCCTAGTCCGCACGTCATGGAGTGCAATGTGTAGGCAGAAAGGAGAGGCCGATTGGCCGCGAGGGCGAAGCCCGAGCACGCCTTTGGAACCCGCTGGCACCACCAACGCCGGAATAGCAAGGCACAGATGCACGCAGGAACCCTCCAAGCCAAGTCCAAGATGCCGCCGGTTTCGCCGAAGCTACTAACTGCACAGCTCCCCAGACCCAGCACCAGCCCGCCCCAGGAAGAGGTCGCGTGAGCAACCGTCCCCCCAGGTCAGCCCGGCACGGGGGCCCCACCCACACCCACACCTGCCCGTCCCGCTTAAGGATTGGCACTGGAGAACACCCTGGACATGCCCAGGCCTGCCCAAGCCTGTCATCCGACCCCCTCGGAGGCAGGCCGGAATCCGAATGAGGTCGGGTTCGCGACAAGGTAGCCAACAAGCTCCTTGAGCAATCTCGGAGTCCGCTGGGTGGCAGGAAGGTCGGGGCACCCTTCAAAGAGGTGGCGGCGTGTCTGGGTGGGCGCACCGCACGTGCAGGAGTGTTCCTCCGGGATGTTGAACCGAGAGTAATACTCGCCGATTGGGGCGTGGTTGAGAATGCACCTGCACACCCGTGCGCACAAGTGATTATCGTCAGCCACAGAATTAAGCCAAGTGCCGCCCTTGGCGTACGCTGGCTGGAGGATTGACCCGTCAGGGGCGTGGAGCTGTAGGAACTGGCTCCCCCTGTACCCCTCAGCGAGGAACTGGGTGTGCCAGGAGCTGATAGCAGACTCTGTGACCTTCCGGCGCACATAGTCAAGCGATGTGGCTGGGCGTGCCCCCACAGGGACCGCCGGCAACCCACGCGCATGCAGGTGCGCGTCGTGCTGCAGGGCCCACTCCAGTTTGGAGGGGACCTGAACGAATTCAATGCAATGGTCCACGGAGAGGGCAAACCATGCCGCGAGGGCCTTGCAGACTGAAAGGGAGTGAGCCTGTCCAGAGTGGACAGAGGGGTCCACTGCCCGCTTCGCTGAGGCGATGTGGTCAGTGAAGATGATAATCTTGCGACAGTCGTTCCGCTGAACAGCAGAAGCAACAGCCGCTTGGATTGCAAAGAGCTCTGCATCCGCAGAGAGAACCCGTCCTGCTACCCATCGGGCAGAGGTCTTGTCGTCCCGGTCGCCTTGCGTCATCACGTACGCAGAGGCAGCCTGGTGGCGTTCGTTCCTCGGGATGGAGCAGTCCGTCCCAAAGCACGCGGTGTGCAGCTCATCCGAAGCTTGCCAATACAAGAGGTCGAGCTCAGCCCGGCGCACAGCCAAGCCTTCCAAGCCCTTCCCCGCGTAGACATTGAACTCCACTCGTTCCGAGTACAAGTCCATAAGCCGAGATCCAGGGGCATTCTCTTCCGCACATGGAGAAAATACCTCTGTGAGTTCTCCCAGCTGGGCGCTGGTTTGGGTTATAGTGTCGCGAACAGTCCTCCGGCGCCCATGCCTCGGCAACCAGATCGCAGCACGGTAATTGGGCACGGCTGTGCCCCTGAATTCAGCCCCCAGCAACGCTCGCAGGGGGTGTGTGTCGGACAGAGTGGCTGTCCTAAAGATCGCTCTTTTGGACAGCTTCTGAAGGTGAAGCCGAATGGGGGCGAGTCCTGCCAGGGACTCGACCCCACCGGTGGGGGAGGTGCGGAAGGCACCGGTGATCCAGCATGCTGCTTTACGCTGCATGGATGTGAGTTGCTTAAGGACACCGACGTTCTTAGCACCCTCAAAGTACCAGAGCCTGTGCCCGTACGTCGCGATAGGCATCACGCATGCACAGTATAGGGTACGCTTGTGTTTCGGAGTAAGGCCCCGGTTCGAGTTGCCCAGCATCCTCATTGCCATAACGGTTGTGAGGGCCTTGGTGGTATAGAACCGCAGGTGCTCCGTGAATGTGAGCTTGCGGTCAAAGAAGAAGCCGAGGTACCTCCAATAGGTCTTCGGTCGCAGTGGTGTCGCCCCGGTAAAGGGCGCAAATCCAAGGTCGAGGGGCCGGTTAAAGCCTGTCCTCTTCCAAGTGAAGTGGAAGAGCTCTGACTTGCTGTGTTCCAGTCTCCGATACAGCTTCATAATAGGAGCGATGACTATTGCAGACAGAACAGGAGAGAGAGCCAACCCTTGCCCCACCCCCACGTCTGCCAGCAGCGGTTCTGATACGAAGTTGTTCCACGCATAGCGTGTTTCCCTCCCTACCAAGTAGGACTCGAAGAAGGTACCACCGAGGGGTGGAAACCCAGCTTCTGCACGCCAGAAGGAACTGGTGGTTGATTGAGGGGAAGAACTGAGCCAGATCAAACGCGATCACACTCGTGTCCTGCCCCTATGCACAGCCCGTACGCACTAAGTGTGTGAGGACGAGGCCGGCGTCTTCAGTGGAGCGCTGTCGCACTCCACCCGTCTGGTTCGGGTCGACCAAGTCATACTTGATCATCTCGAACTGGAACCTATTTCAGATCATCTTCTCAATGAGCTTCCAAATCGTGTTGAGAAGCACGATCGGCCGGAAAGCCTTGGGTGTATCGTAGGAGGGCTTCCCGGGTTTTGGAATAACCACAGAGAGCGACTCTTTGAAATGTTTTGGCCACCGGCCTGTACGAATACAGCTGTCTGCCAAAGAAACGAAGGCCTCCACACAATCGGGATGAGCCAGAATGCGCTTCAGGTGCCTCCACATAACATGGTCCGGCCCTGGTGCGGAGTGTGCTGAGCACGCTTGTACTGCTTGGGTGAGCTGAAGAACCGAGAACCCTCGCCAGTCACGGACAGGCTCCTGAGGGAGCTCGTTCAGGATAGATACATCTACCGCCCTGTCAGAGGCGGCATTGTAGGTGCTGTGCAGGGCATCCCAGAGGTCGCTCAGCTCGTGACAAGGCTGCCCATTAAACTGGATAGCCTCGCATGGCGGGTTCTTGCGCTCCTTGACCCAGGCCATGAGGTCCCAGGGGCGCTTGTTGGTTTCTGCAACCTCCTTGATGCGAGCATCAAAGAACTTGCGCTTGGCTGCCTTGGTAGCAGTTCTTAATGCCTTGTAGCCGGCCAGGGTCTGATCGGCCCTGTATTCAGCCAATGCGGCGTCACATCCGGCATCCCACCACTCCTTCGAGTGCGGTTTCACCTTGAATTCCTTGGAATGGCGTAGCCATGCCTCGTTGCACGCGCCGGCTATTGCCTGCGCAAAGTCCTCCACCTCGTCGGCAGTGGTAACAGGGTGCTGCTTAAGCCCCCAATAACTCCTGCCAGCTCTGAGACGAACTCGGCCTCCTCATCGCTGTCAGGTTTGATGGTGCGCCGCCTTGCCACTGGGGGAGATTGGCGGTGCACAATGCTACAGGCCACCGGATAATGGTCTGATGGGCCCCTGGTTATGGGATCAGGTGACCCTGATGGGATCAGCTCTGGATCACCCAGCCGTGATGGCTGTGATGCGAGCACCTCGGAGCAAGGCACAAACACCAAGTCAATGACTGAGTGAACATTGGGATCGGCGCGCGACACATATGTCGGGCCCGGGTTAGTGAACTTGGTCAGTTCCAAGCCCAGTCTGGCTGCTGTCTCCAGTAGGAGGATAGCTGTCAGCCTGTGGTGTAAGACCCGTGGGTCCCACTCCCTAGAGTGACAGTTAAAGTCGCCGCCCATGTAGGATAGGGCAGGCAGGTCGTCGGCCTTCTCAGCAAGAAGCTTGATGGTGCGGTGATGGTCATCTGAGTAGACGTTCATAAAGTGCAGCACCCGATCACGCCCAAACAGGGACACGATCATGATGTCGCGGTCATCAAGGAGGTCTCGACGGTAGGCAGGGCGCCAGTGCGCTAGCCTGTTAGAAATATAGGTCAGAACACGGGGTCTTGAACCAGGCTCAGGGAGTCTTGCCATACACAGCCAGTTGGGGTGGTGGGGTGCTCCAATAACGTCGGCTCCCTCCTTGCTTACCGTGGAGGGTGCTTGTCTTATAGTCTGCCAAGGGGGTTCTTGGATAAACAAAATATTGAATTCATCCTTCAGACGATCCTGAATAATATCTAAGTACGCATAGTTCTTAGCGATATTGAAACTCAAAACCCTAATCTTGCTGTCTGTCGAGCTAAGGGTGTGAGTGCTAGTGCGGCTGCGCTGTTGATGAGCACGTACCTCAGAATACTTGGCCACAGCCCAGGCATAGTCAAAGCAGTGGTCCAGAAGGGACACTTACAGTCAGAGGCTCTGTGTCCGTCCTTGCGGCAGGCCAGGCACTTCCACGAATGAGGGCAATCTGCACCTGGAGGGGTAGGGACAACTGGAGGGTTGGCTTTGGCATTGCCCTTGCAACTGCTGCACTGATGACGATGCTCATTCTGGGAGTGAGTATCCCCACAGATCGGGCAGTGAAGACGGCCCTGGCAGAATGGTTTGCCAGAACCAGAGCTTTCTATTTGAATTGGACCTCAATGACCTTATTAATAGATTATGTACGCAACTGCTATGCTAGTATTCAGCAGTGAAATTTGAAATCAATCTGAAACCTGTGAATGTGCTATTACTATACCTCCTGCCTAGTGCAACTTCTAACTATGCAATGGAAGCCATGGCTAGTATGCCTAGTCTAGGGCATACTACCCTATTTTCATAAAATATTATGAAACTATCTGAGCCTAAACATCAACTGTTCATGCATTATACTAGCCAGCATCAACTAAGCAATGTGGTTCAAGCCAAATGGCGGGAGTATAAGAAAGACATCCTTCAGCTCTGCACATGTTTTGCAAGAGACCGCACCTCTAGGCTTGACCAGATCCTCTCAACCTGGGAGAGGAGGCGCAGCGAGGTTCTAAGAGCAATAAATAGTCATGAGTCTGACAACCTCATGATTTTTTTTTTTTTTGGGTGTTACCTTGTGCTTTGCACACTCATAAAAAAGAGCTCCAGAATAGTATACTTATTAATGCTCCCAAGGGGGTTCTTACCTTCCTCGCTCTACTACTGTAGCAAACTTACAGCCAATCAAGGTCATTCATTATTAGGCTTAGCGCTTGGGTTCGGTTCACAAAAAAGTCATCATATAAAGCTTAAATTTGATATGAGGTTAGAATAATAGATAAGTTAGACTTGACTTGATTCTTGCCTGTACTACTTGTTGCATTACTAGCTGTGTTCCTTTTGCTTAATCGATATTTTACTCTTGTTTTACTGTCAGATGGTAGTTGGCCATGGGTATGAGCGGCAAAAGAATGAGCTCAGGATGGGGCTATTTCCTCTCTGTCATCAATCAAGTTTTAGATCCTGGGTCATAAACGTTGATATGACTGTGGACTATTTTCGCGGTTTTACGGTCGTATGTGCAAAGGTCGTAGCACTGACTCGAGCACTAAGTACTACACCGCTTACATCGGCCTCCAAGATCAGAACCTGGGTTGAGACAAAAGGGAGCACTTCAGACGCCGCTTGAGTAGGGGATACTGGTGATCACTAGTAAGACGGATTAGTACTGAAACCGCCTCAGGGTAACTGAGCGGTTTGACAAGTCGTGTACGAAAGGTCTTAGAGTCCTGGTGCGAGCGAAACACTTAGGGCGCCAGCAACAACAACCCCTCCTCGCCATCCAAGGGTACCACACCTGCCGAGTCGGATAGCGAGTCAGGCCGTCTGGATTCTCAAACAAAGGATCCCCGCTCAATAGAGCAAGGAAAGGCAAGGCAGCGCAGGGATACCAGGCAGCAGGAGCAATGGCACCCGCGGCACTTGGAGTTTCCCGACCGCGTCGGTAAAACCCGAATCTCGGCTTGGGCGGCTTCAGACTTGCGCATTTCACGCGAGGCAGTCTCGTCAGCCCCAGGCTGTCCGACAACAAACGGAAAAGGATAAACAGGAATAACAGGGGTGAGTCCCTTGAAATGCAAGGGAACTCCACAACGGAGAGTCCAAGCGCGAGAGGGATAAGCCCGCGTCACCATAAAAGGAAAATAGGGTCATCAATAACGGAGCTGGCATTGCCCGAGTTGCTACTGTCTGAATCACCCATTTTTCTCTTTGGTAACAAGAGTTCCGATTCTATTTCCGATTCTGAAGATAATTTGGTAAGCGGGCTCCCAAATTGTTCAAGAGCCTCTTCGAAAGTTTCCTGTTCTGTCGAGTCTGGAGTGTCTGCTCTTCGACTCTTTGCTGCCTTTACTTTTCTCGTGCTGGGATACTGTCTAACGTCGACTGCACCAGCTGACTGAGAGTTCCTAGTTTGCCTAGTAGCTACGGGTTTCGACCCGCTTGAAGTAGGTGTGTTGGTTTTTGTTGCTTTTGCTCAAAGCAACCCCTTTTCCTGTTCTACTTTGTTGGAGAGGAGGTGTGAAACTGATTCTTCACCTCCCTCGCGGTGGGCTCCAATTTGATGCGATGCGCGGAGAAAAGACACAAACAATGACAATCGTTTGCAACCAACCAACCACACAAACACAAAGGCCGAGTTCGTTGGAAGAGAGCGGCGTGGCCGGAGGGTACAATTCTCGATGGTTACACACCACACAAAACCAACTCCAAGAAGAGACTACGCTCGTGAGAGGCGTAGGCAAGTCTATTTAACTAAGCAGACTGAGGAAGTAGTATGACTCGACTCATCCAGTTTCCGTTTCACGAATCCTCAAAAGCTGACGTGGCGCAATGAAAGAGACACAAAGTACGATTGAGAGAGAGAGATTAAATCTGAAGTATACAAGCTAGAGAAACTAAGTGCTACGCGGTTTTACTTTTATAGTGTGACCCCCTTGGTCACAGTCACACCGCCTACGATTTTCCTTCAATTTTCTAGGGTGCTGAGTCGTGCGGTCGCGAGGCTTGAGTCGGTTGTTGCTTGGTTTCGCGCTAAGTTGGACGCGGCGCAGCATGCCGAGGATGCTGGAGTAGGAAGGATAAGATGCCTAGTCTCTTCTCCACTAACAGGCCTACTTATGATCCCGCTTCGCCCGCAAGCGCGATCAAGTTCTTGAACGGCGTAGAAGTGGCAGCCAAGGCGGCCGGGATCTTAGACAAGGACCAGGAAGTGGTAGAACAAGCATTGGCCTACCTAGACTTGGATATTGCTAGAAAATGGGCACAGCTGATGGGAGGACAAGCTCCCTTTAGTTGGGCAAACTGGAGAAAGGCCCTGGAAAGTACCCTACCTAAGACTGTGCGCTATAAAGGAGGATCCATAGAACGGCTTGAAAAGCTCTGTGCTGCGTTAATCGTCCGTCCCATTGGAAAAGATGAGCGGCCTGGCTATTACGACTTTATGTTGGGGTTCAAAGCAGAGGCGAAGCTGCTCATCGAAGAGGTGCCGCCGCTGGTGTCGAACTGTGACTTGGTCAAGCGGTTCTTGGAATGTCTGAAGCCCAGCTTCCGGGAAGTGTTAAGGGAAAGGTTGGAGACCAAAGGGGTTGCCGATGGTCGCACCTTGGAAGATCCTTGGGGAATCATGGAAGTCATGGAACATGCCACTAAACTGGTTGACGCTGCGGCAGATGGACCATTTGGACTTCTCGCCGAGGAAGAGTCACAAGCTACGTATAAGAGGTCGAGCCCTAGCGGCAAGATGTCAGTAGCTCGTGAAGCTGAAGTCAAGCAGGAAGACTTCTCTTCTCATTTCCAGGATGTCTTTGCAGGCATGGATACTTTCAAAACAGAAATTCAGAAATTAAGCGCCAAGCTAAGCGCCCTAGAAACTGGAGCGGCTCGTCAGACCTACGTCCAAGCTCAGAAGCCGCTGTATGCACCTCCAGGAGGGGCAAACGGTGCGATGAAACCAGGCATGTATCCTAAGCCGCCTGGTGCTAGCTTCTCGTGCTTCTACTGCGGGGTGGCAGGTCATGGCATAGGCGAGTGCGCAGAAATAGAAAAGGATAGGGCAGCCGGGAAGTTTACTCAACAGATTCCGAGGGGTCCTATCTACGTGAATAATACCTTTGTGCGCTCTCGTCACACAGACGGATCTACTATGAAACAAAGAGTAGATCAGGCCTGGGCGGGAGGCGCATCGGTCAATTATCAGGAAGAACACACCCCTTATTACGACGCCTATGGACAGGAGTGGGATGACGAGTTGGTGACCCATGAAGTCTTCCACCAGACTATCGCAGGCATGACCAACCAAATCTTGTCTGCGATGGGAAAGGAGACTCCGGCCCCAGCTGCGCTGCCTCCCCCTGAACCCACAGCTCGTGATGTTCTCTTAGCGGTCCAAGATCTGGGCAAGCGGGTTGGTGCCATTGAGCAATACACGATTAACACGCGAGCCAACCAGGAACGGGATTTTTGAAGAGCTCGAGGAAGGGACCCCCGAATCCTCCTCGAGCGAGTCGAAGTAAGCCCCGGGCAGCTTCAGTAGAAACAGAAACAGAGAGCGAAGATGAAGAAGAAGAAGAGGTAGTCAGAAAAATAGGAAAACCCAAAAACAATACAAAACAGAGGCTGGAACCACACAGCTTGGAAATCATCTCGCCGCCTAGGCCGAAGATGTTCCCCTATGTCGATGTTCCCCCTCTACGGATGCAGCCCGTCCCGGCGAAAAGGAGGGAGGAAGCGCCTGGGGCGCGACCTGATCCCAAGCTGCCTAGACAGGTAGAAAAAGGGGTACAGCCCAAGCGGACTAGCAATATTGACAAAGCAAGGGTTGTGGAGGTGATCAGCGAGGTCTTTAAAATGACTTACCCTGTAACCATCCAGGACCTCTTGTCTCTGTCTCCAGCTGCCCGCACGGCGGCACAAGAAATCATGAAGAAAAGGAGACCGGCTGGGGCAAAGTCAGAATCCGAACGAGACGCCGCGAGAAGACTTCAAGCGGCGTTATCAGAGGAACTGATGGAGATCAACTTGAACTTAGGCTTGACGGAGGAAGAGGCTGAAAAGGAGTTGCTAGGCATATTCCTAGGGGAGACCGGTTCGGAAAACAGTATGGAGGCTACACCAATGGTGGAAACTTTTGTGCAGTTGGGACCTGAGGATTTACCCCTCGGAGAGGCGTATCAAGCAGACGGCGTGGAACGCATACCCGACGGGTCACTCATTATCCCCGACCCGGTTGAAATCTTCCTGCAGACCGACGACCCCGCTCGGCAGAGGGGCAAACCCCTGATCACCGCTTCAGAATCACTACCCATTCACGCTTTCTTTCCCGCATCAACAACGCGAAACATGGAGAGGCCATCTTTGATGAAGGCTCTCAAGTGTGTTTGTGCAGTGAGGAGTCAGCATTGAAGTTGGGCATTGGCTGGGATCCGGACTTTGTGATTGGACTTCAGTCCTCTAACAAGACCACGGCTTCCTCTTTAGGATTGGCTAGGAATGTGCCCATAGATTGCGGAAACGGCATGGTAGCATATGTGCAGCTTCATGTTGTACGCAATGCTGCGTACCGCTTCTTACTGGGAAGGCCGTTCTTAGCAGTCATGAGGGCAGTATCGGCCTGCCACGCAGACGGTAGCCATACCATCACGCTGACTGACCCGAACAACGAGCGCAGAATCACTATCCCTTCCTACCCTAGAGGGAAGATTCCTGCGCAGTTCGAGGCTGAAGCGGGAGAGCATTTTCGGCTCTCGAGGATTTGATCGATGATCAAGGAGAGGTCGCACTGTTGGTGGAAATGGACGAGAGCGGCTCTCAGGCCTCGCAGTGCCGGGTCAGAAAGAGGGCTTCACAGAAAATGAGTTGAAAACCATATATCTACAACAGGCATTAAAGGAAACGGATGATCAAAAGGCAAAAGACGTGTTCGAACAATACCTCCAGACGGGCGCTAAAACAAGCGCCGAGTCACAACCTTCGGGTAATCCGAACAAAGCAGGCGGGGTGAAAGGAGTTTCCAAAGGAACCAAGTACAAACCAGTTGACAAGAAAGTAAGGCCAGTATATGGAATAGTTCCGGAGGAGTTCCAAGTGGTACGCAAAATTAAGGGAGATCCCTTGGCAGGGATGCCCGAATTGCCTACGCACACGCCTGAGTTCACACCCAAGGGGCGGTACACGCAAGAAAGGATGGAGATGTTCGATAAAGCCCATCCAGGGTTCTGGACGGATGAAGAAAGGAAGCTGGCGCACCATCTAATGGTTGAACAAAACGAGGCTTTTGCATGGGAAGAGTCTGAGCGGGGCAAGTTCCGTGAGGACTTCTTCCCTCCAGTAAAAATCCCTACTGTTCCGCACGAACCCTGGGTCCTGAAGAAAATCCCCATCCCTCCTTTCCTGTTCTCACAAATCTGCTATATCATCAAAGGCAAAATAGATTCTGGGGTGTATGAACCCTCGTCATCCTCATATAGGAGCTGTTGGTTCTGCGTTCTCAAGAAGGATGGAAAAAGTCTACGCCTCGTACATTCTTTGGAGCCGCTTAACGCTGTAACCATTGCACACTCAGGCCTCCCACCTCTCACCGAGGAATTGGCGGCCAGGTTCGCAGGGTATGCATGCGGTACCACCATGGACTTGTACATAGGATATGACGAGCGGATTCTGGATGAGTGGTATCAGGACCTGACCACTTTCCAAACACCGTTTGGAGCCATGCGGCTTGTAACGCTACCCATGGGCTGGACTAACTCTGTACCCATCTTCCACGAAGATGTAACTACTATCCTTCAACCTGAGATCCCGGAATGGACTGAGCCGTTCGTAGACGATGTGCCAGTAAGGGGACCGAAAACGCGGTACGAACTGCCAGGAGGCGGCTTCGAAACTATTCCCGAGCATCCTGGGATTCGAAGGTTTGTTTGGGAACATTTAACAGTGGTCAATAGGATTATACAAAGGATGAAGTATTGCGGGGGTATGTTTTCTGGAAAGAAAACGTTCCTGTGTGTGCCAGAATTCACAGTGGTAGGGCACTTGTGCTCATACGAGGGCAGGAAACCAACTGAGGACCACGTAGGAGTAATCTCCAGATGGGGTCCTTGTTGCGACGTTTCGGATGTCAGAGCATTCCTAGGAACCGTTGGCACGTTCAGGATCTTTATTCCGGGATATGCCACACGGGCTAGCGCCATCCAGAAGCTCACGAAAAAGGAGATAAGGTTCGAGTGGGGGCCTGAGCAGGACGCAGCAATGGAGGACCTGAAAACGGCGGTAAGCGAGGCGCCAGTATTAAAACCACTGGATGTCACTTCTGGGATGCCAGTCAAGCTCTCAGTAGACACCTTGTACATTGCAGTTGGATGGTACATCAGTCAGCAGGACCCAACTGACCCCAAGAAATGGCATTATGCTAAGTTCGGGTCGACCCTGCTGAAGCCGCCTGAAGCTAACTACTCTCAGCCCAAGCAAGAACTCTATGGCTTGGTGAGAGCACTCAAGGAAAATGAGTACATGCTCATCATGGCTAGGCCGCTCATCGTGGAGACGGATGCGCAGTATATCCAGGGGATGCTCAAGAATCCTCAGTTGGGACCGAATGCCACCATTAACCGTTGGATCGAACAAGTTCGGAAGTTCCAGTTCAAGTTACAACATGTGCCAGGAAAGACGTTCGCAGCGGACGGTCTCTCCAGGCAGCGTGCACAACCAGGCGACCTGCCTAGAAAGGAGTTCGAGGAAATAATGGACATAGACCCGGATGAACCCATCACATTCTCCAAGCCTAACCCTGAGGATCCTGAGCCGCTCGAGTTTGAAGACTTCAAGCACCTCATTGATATGAGGGGAGGTTATCTACAGGAGATTTGTGAAGAGGAGGCGTCCGAAACTTGGGTAGAAACGGGTTTTCATAGTGACGCCACTCAGATGGCAGCCATCAATATGTTAGAGGCCAATAGGTGCACCAGGGACCCACAAGGTCCCACAACTAGCGATATCCTCGTAAACGTAGAGGTGCTGCCGGAACATTCAGATGAGGATTACCCTTCTGAATGGTGAACGGCGTCCGCATTGCGCATGGATGCTTGGTTACCTATAATTCGTCTCTGGTTCTTGCAAAAAGACAGGACGCGAATGCCATGAGGTGTGGAAAAAGGGGAATGGGATAAGTTCAAACGGGCGGCGCAACACTTCTTCTTGGGGAAAGATGGTCGACTCTTCAGGAAAGAAAATGGGTACGGTATGCATCAGTTGGTCGTGGGCTCAGAGAAACGCATGTATATGCTTAAAGCCGCCCACGATGCTATGGGGCACCGCGGGACCTTCGCTACCAAGGGATTACTTTTGAAGCGGGTATGGTGGCCAGAGCTGGATCGGGACGTTGAAAACTACGTTAAGACGTGTCTCCTCTGTCAACAGCGCCAGAAGCTCCTAGTTAAGATCCCTCCGATTGTGACTGAAACCCCGTCGGTGTTCCAGACGGTGCACATCAATGTCATGCACATGAGCCCGGCCAGCAACGGCTGTGGGTACATCGTGCATGGGCGAGACCATTTGACATCTTGGATGGAAGGGAGGCCGCTCCGAAAGGAAAGTGTGGTGGCTGTAGGCGCCTGGCTTTTCGAGGACATTATCTGTCGATGGGGCTGCCTAAGGGAAATTGTCACTGACAACGGGAAGCCCATGATTGCGGCAGTGGAATGGCTCGAGAAGAAGTATGGGATTAAGAAAATTGCTATCTCAGGATACAACTCGAGGGCAAACGGGAAGATCGAGCGGCCTCATTGGGATGTCCGCCAGAGCCTGTACAAAGCCACGGGGGGTGACACAAGTAAGTGGTATTGGTTCTTCCACCATGTTATGTGGGCAGACCGTATTACCATCCGAAAGCGCCTGGGATGCTCGCCTTTCTTTCTCCTGACCAGCGCGGAACCTGTCATGCCGCTTGACGTACAGGAAGCTACTTGGTTGACTGAGCCGCCCATGGGTATGATGTCTACGGAGGACTTGATAGCCTCCCGGGCTAAGGCTCTGGCTAAACATCAGACTTACGTCAGTACGGTCATGACCAGGATCAGCGAGGAGAAACGGCGTCGTGTCGCCACCTACGCGGAAGCTAATAGGGCTACTATCAAGAACTGGAATTTCAAACGGGGTGACTTGGTACTAATGTGTAACACAAACATTGAGTTGAGCCTGAATAAGAAGATGAAGCCGCGTTATCTGGGTCCCATGGTTGTGGTATCACGAAACCTGGGCAGCGCGTATATCTTGGCGGAACTCAATGGAGCGGTGCATCAGAGCAAGGTTGGCGCTTTTAGGGTGGTTCCTTACTACCCCAGGAAGGCTATACCTCTGGGAAAGGACTTCATGGAAAACATAGATATTGATAATAATACACTGGAAGAAATGGAACTATCTTTGGATGATGGGGAACAAGGGGAACACAGGGATTTTAATTTTATGGGAATGGGGAAACTACAAACCTTGGAGGAAAATGCGGAGGAAGATTAGGCGGATGCCTCGTCGCTTTCTTCAGCAGGCGAGCTGCCATCCTCGTACACCGACACTGACCCTTCGGGTTCGTCAACAGACATCGCCTCTTCATCTTCGGACGTGGGGATTGATACCACTTCATCTGCTTCATGCAGGGCGGGCTCGGATGGTTCAGCGACGGTACGAGCGCGGGTCTCACTGGAGGAGGCAGGTACACCGACCACGGCGCCGCGTGCGGGTGTGGCGGGCTGTACCTTCTTCGACGGGGACCAAGCAGTCTTGGGGATGGGGTCGCGGCGCGTCCATGCGCCCGGCTTCGACGTCTCTTCCTTCGTCTCCGCGGTCTTGTTGCTCCGCGTGGTTCAGGTGACCTCCTGCTTGGAGGTTTCCTGAACTTCCCCCTTCTTGACCTCCTTCTGTTGCTCCTTCTTCTCCGTCACCTCTTTCTCGGTCTTGGAACCTTTCTGTACCTCCTTCTTCTTCTCCTCCTTCCCACGACGTTTCTTCTCCTTCGCCGAAATCTCCCCGCTCGCGACCACCTTCCCCTGCTTCTTCATCTCCTTCTTCGCCTCTACGGCAGGACCTGGCGCGGCCTTCGCCTCGCGCTGCTCTTGCTGCATCTGCTGAGCGGTGGCGGCGATGGCAGCGTTCATGGCTGCGGCTTCGTTCGCCTCGCGGGCAGCTTGGAGCGTCTGTTGGCGCGTCTGAGTATCCTCCCACGAGCGTCGAAGTAAGGCGTGGATTGCGAGTAGCTGCTCGATCTCGAACAGCGCCACGTTCATATGTGCGGAGAGTAAAGCGGAGGCTTGGTGGAGTTCCTCCTCGTCCAAGGACGCGGAGGGCATCGACGCGGTCACCTTCCCTGCCTCCGCCAGGACTGAGCGAGTGTGCGCGGTGTCGCGCGGCGCTGGGACCGACTCTGGTCATAACAGTGTCGTCAGCGTATACCTGCATAAGGCGGTACATGGAGAAGTGCGTACGGGGTGGAGCAGGGCGAGTTGTGGGTGCTGCGCGGTTGCCAGTGGCCCACTCGCTCAACTGGGGAGTAATGAGTCAGTTTGGGGGAGGGCGCTTAACCGGCAATCAAATAGGCGCTCACCATGCGCTTCTGGGTTGGGCGGCCTGCGTTGCTTGGCCCAAAGTCAGGGAGCGGCCCGAGGTCTGTCATGGTAGAATCAAAGTAGGTCTGACCGGACTGAGCAGCTTGGCTTCGCTCGCGCAGCAGCTGGATGCGATCCTTGAAGGCGCGGGGGAAGTGATTCTCCATGCCGGCCTGCTGACTGGCTGTGTTGAATTCTGTTAGGAAGTTGTTCACCTTGGTGAGAAACTTTCCAACGTAGGATTCGCGCAGGGTGGCGGACTCGGACTCGATCCATGCCAGCTACAGGGTCACGTCAAGACGAGCGGTGTGGGAACGGGAGTGCGGAACGTACGGCCTGCCATCATGCGCGTAGCGTACTCTCTCAACGCCGGGTCATCACGCGCCTCGAAGGCTTGCTGCCGCTTCAAGTATTTGGTTGTCGACGATAGGGTGTCATACCCTTTGGTGATAACAGATGTGCTTGAACGCGCGGCGGTTGTACTACTGGAATTGGCCATGTTATCTGAGGCGGTTTGACAGGGCCAGACGGCCTGGCTTTGTGTTTTATATCGCGGGTGAGACCCCGCCTGCTCCAAGTTGTGAATATTCCATGGGTTTCTCGAGCGGGGTGTGTCTCGGTGTGAGACTCTGACCGGGGACGATCAGTCTGAGTTTGTGGGAGGGGGACGTGGGTTTGAATTCTTCTGGAGCTCAACCCGATCAATATTCCCAATACAACTCCAACTCAAAAGGATACAAGTCGGCACTAACATGGTGATTGACTCAGATCCGGAGACACCTTACCAAGTCAGATTCAGAGGCTCACATAAGGTCACACACTAAGATTGGAGCAAGACAAGTGGTAATTGGGTAACAAACAGGACAAGACAATGGAACTACAAAAACAGGACTACAAGATAAGGGTACAAGGATGATAGGATACAAATATAAAGGAATAAACGGAAAGCGAAGTCCGACACAAACGTACAAGGGAACACGGGACGAGGTCGACTACGAAGTAAGGAGTTAGTTTGGGGGACACGTAACGAGAAAAAGAGTGGAACTTACCGAAGAAAGGGAACGAGAAAAGGGGAGGCAGCGTACAACAAACAACTACAAACTAACGCATCCTCTACCCAACAACCTCGTGCTCCCCGGACTCACCATTCTCACTCTCGACCTCGGTATCGCCCTCCTCGTCGACGCTGGCAGGAGCGGCCTCCTCCTCCTCCTTCTCTTCTTCGTCTGACGTCAGGTCTCCCCCGATGTAGATCCTCTTGTCGACCGACTCTCGTACCTTCTCCTTCCCCTTGCCCTTACCCTGGGCTGCCTGCTGCTCACGCTTCTCCTGTCGCGCCGCCTGATGGTTGAGCATGATCCTCGCGCTTCGAGGATTGAACTGACGAGGTGCAGGCGGGGCGGGAGGCAAGTCGTGCTCGAGCACGTCTTGGGAAGGCGAGGCGGTTCCAACACGAGCACGGGCATCGATGGTGATGGACTCGTCCGTGACCCTAGTCAGAAGGGTGTTCTGGGTGCGAGGGTGGAACTCCACCTGGGTAAGCGGGTCAGCTTCGGTGAATGCGATAATCTCGGTCAACTCGTCGAGATCCACCGCGTCGCCTACCAACTGGCGCAAGTGGTTGTGCCAGGAGCTATTGGCGTTGCGTCGGAACCTGTTGGACAGATCCTTCGCGTATGCCAGAGCCCGCTCCTCAGCGTCCTCGTACAAAGCGTAGAGGACTCGAGCGGACCCCAGCTCCTGCATGATCAGGCGGGCCAGGGTTTGGACTCCTAGAAAATAGTTAGAAATTAATAAGAAAGGAGGAAATAAATTGGACTTACGACGCGGTGCGAGCTCGTCTATCAGGGAAAGGGACCCATCTCGGACGGGACGGGGCGCCGTGAACTGGTACCCACAGCAGGCGGCCTTGGTAGCAGCACACTGGTTGCAGAGAGTACCTCCCAAGAGGTCTCCGCCTGTACAGTCGATACCTCGACCCGCGTAGGTAGCAGAGGCGAAGCGGTGCTATCAACATAACAGGGAGTAAGAAAAAGAATGGGACAGAAAAACGGAATGACTTACGCGAGATTCGGGGTTCTGAACCGCCGGCTTGGTGAGGGTCTTGAAGAACGGGGCGGCGTCAGTCAAGGGACCTTCCCGATACATCTTCGTAGCCCCGTCCTCCCTGATCGTCGCCGGGTTCTCGTCGGTCAGGTTCTTCTCGGCACCATACGCCCAGTGCCCGTTTGGCAGCTCGTTCCCATCCGGATCAACGAGCCTCTTCTTGAAGTTGTTGGGGTAAGGAAGGAGGATGTCGGGCGGGGTGATACCAGCTGGGTGGAATGTGTCGTCAGGGCGGAACAAGTACATGGCGTGCTTGCACATTCCCTCGTGCGGCGTCACTCCTACCGTCTTGACCGGAGTCTCTGGCACCTCGCCTGAGGGACCCGCTCCAGCACGACCCTTACCCTTCTCGCGCTTCTTCCTCTCCTTCGAATCGTCGGTCTTGCGCTTCTTGGGCGGCGGAGGCGAGTCGGAAGGGATAGAGATGGCTTGCTGAGGGGACGAACCCGCTGTAGATAAGCGCGGCTCCTGAGCCTGCTTGATGGGTGTGGCTGGCGACGTGAGGACATTGGAGGGCCCCGCTACAGGTCCACTCTCCCCGGTGGGAGGGCGAACCCGACTTGGCACCTCGATGAACTGTCGAAGCCTGGACACAGCAGCGGTGTCGGCCACTAACGAGTCATACGCGGCGTCACGCAGCGGAAACCAGGCAGGGGCGTCGTAGAGGAATGATGGTCAAGAGGAGAATCCAGGCGGTGGAGGTGGTGGTGCAAGGCCGCCGTCAGCAAAGTCATGAGGGGGACCGAAAGACAACAGACTTTGGTTTGGTGAACTATCGGTCTCTTCAAGCTTGAAAGGAAAAATGAGATCTGAGACCTGTGAAACCCCATAAGTCAGATCGAAAATCGGAAAAAGGAGAAGCAACAGGGACTTACGGAGGGGCTCCGAGCGGCACCGGCGAGGACTGGTGGAGCGGGGTCAGGACCTGGAAACCCGAGGAAGCTCTCTCGGGGCAGGGGATTGGCTTCGAGCCACCAGAACAAAGGGAGGGCCAGGCGGTTCGAGTATGATGACCCATCGAGTGCTAGCCAGAGGCGAGAGACGTGCTGACGAAAACATTCGAAGATGGGGTCCTCCCCGAGATCGAAGTCCGCAGCGGCTGCAGCCTAACGCATGGAGCAGCATCAGCAGGGATCTGTAAACAAAGGGAAACCGACTTACCATCTCATGAACCATGCTTTCAAGGTGGTGCTTCATGATGCCGCGCTTGCGATTGGTCTTACCAGGTGGAACGCCGCTGCCTCCGGTGCAGCAGTAGGGTTGGATGGCGCGAGAGGCAGAGTAGAGAGTAGGGAAGCGGGTTGCGAGAGAATCCATGTTGAGAAAACTGGTCTTAAACTCACGCGTTGAAACGGCTTTTATAGCTTTCGCCCCTCCTCTACAAAGCCTCATCGCGATGGGATCGTAATAAGCAGCTCAAAAGGAAGAGGAACTAGGAAACATACCTATGACAAGAAAGAAGCGGCCTGTATGTCTAGCCGGAACTTGGGAAGAAGCGCGCTAAACGGCAAGTTCGACCCTCGTTCGAAACGGCGACATTAGAACCGACACTGCGTAGGAACCAGAATGGAAAAGGAAGAACCTCTCATGTCAGAGCCAACTCTGACATAGAACGGCGTATGTTTCGAGCCACGAACTGGGTAAGAAGAACGCTAAGGGAGAAGAGTTCGACGAGAGTTCAAAACAAGGCGCTTAAACCGCCCAGAACTAGGAAAGAAGCCGGGACGTGTTTAAACACCGGACCCGCTTCTTTCCGAGCCACGCTGGCCAAATTAGCAGGGAAACAGAAGTTGGGCTTGAGCGGTTCTGACAGAATCACTCGCGCCGGCTAAATGGGACTTGTGAAATTAGGAAAGAAGCAGAAGGCTAAGCGCCCGGGCGAAACAAGCGCACGTCGGTAGCCGAGGAAGCGGGAGCAGTTGCTCGGCTGCCGCGCCAAATCAAGCTGGAAATGGAGACCGTGCACGCCGCACATCCGACTGGGGACAGTCGAGACCTAGTTTGGGGGAGATGATATGACCGTGGACTATTTTCGCGGTTTTACGGTCGTATGTGTGAAGGTCGTAGCACTGACTCAAGCACTAAGTACTACACCGCTTACATCGGCCTCCAAGATCAGAACCTGGGTTGAGACAAAAGGGAGCACTTCAGACGCCGCTTGAGTAGGGGATACTGGTGATCACTAGTAAGACGGATTAGTACTGAAACCGCCTCAGGGTAACTGAGCGGTTTGACAAGTCGTGTACGAAAGGTCTTAGAGTCCTGGTGCGAGCGAAACACTTAGGGCGCCAGCAACAACAACCCCTCCTCGCCATCCAAGGGTACCACACCTGCCGAGTCGGATAGCGAGTCAGGCTGTCTGGATTCTCAAACAAAGGATCCCCGCTCAATCGAGCAAGGAAAGGCAAGGCAGCGCCGGGATACTAGGCAGCAGGAGCAACGGCACCCGCGGCACTTGGAGTTTCCTGACCACGTCGGTAAAACCCGAATCTCGGCTTGGGCGGCTTCAGACTTACGCATTTCACGCGAGGCAGTCTCGTCAGCCCCAGGCTGTCCGACAACAAACGGAAAAGGATAAACAGGAATAACAGGGGTGAGTCCCTTGAAATGCAAGGGAACTCCACAACGGAGAGTCCAAGCGCGAGAGGGATAAGCCCACGTCACCATAAAAGGAAAATAGGGTCATCAATAACGGAGCAGCATCCTCGGCATGCTGCGCCGCGTCCAACTTAGCGCGAAACCAAGCAACAACCGACTCAAGCCTCGCGACCGCACGACTCAGCACCCTAGAAAATTGAAGGAAAATCGTAGGCGGTGTGACTGTGACCAAGGGGGTCACACTATAAAAGTAAAACCGCGTAGCACTTAGTTTCTCTAGCTTGTATACTTCAGATTTAATCTCTCTCTCTCAATCGTACTTTGTGTCTCTTTCATTACGCCGCGTCGGCTTTTGAGGATTCGTGAAACGGAAACTGGAAAGCTTTGCTTACTAAGTCGAGACATACTACTTCCTCAGTCCGCTTAGTTAAATAGACTTGCCTATGCCTCTCACGAGCGTAGTCTCTTCTTGGAGTTGGTTTTGTGTGGTGTGTAACCGTTGAGAATTGTACCCTCCGGCCACGCTGCTCTCTTCCAACGAACTCGGCCTTTGTGTTTGTGTGGTTGGTTGGTTGCAAATGATTGTCATCGTTTGTGTCTTTTCTCCGCGCATCGCATCAACGTAAGAGGTATATCTGTGAAGTCGAGAAAAGGATGGGAAGGGATCTTTAGTTTCTTCTACTCACCTCGCAGCAGTACTAGTTTAGACTGCACTTTTGGAAATCTACTTAGCTGCTGCTACTGATTCTAAAGTCGTTGGGCCCTATCATAATGCAGGAGAAACACTGATATAGAGGTACATGGGTAGCATTGCTATGTATGCATGGTGCAGATAAATCTGCACATCTTTCTATCAATTACAGTCCCTATGGAATAGTACAACACTCAAGCAACATTGGGTGAGTCCTTAGGAATGCTGCAAACCCTTTATCTCATCTCCAAAACATCTGCTTACATAGCTTATGCACTCAGTGCTCCATGTATTGCCCTTGATGAACACCTCCTCACTGCACCAAATAACTGTCTTACACGATGGACAAGTTTTGCTTCCAACTTCACCCTTCCTTTGCAATGTAGTGTATAAGTTGCTCAAGAGCAAAATACTATATGTCTCCTCCCTCTCCCCACATCCGGCAAGATGGCGGCCCATAGTGTAGAGCCAGTCATCCCAACTAGCACTGCGGAGCAGTTAATGCACTGGTCACCATAAAACAAAAAGAGTGTCAGTTCCCCACCTATTTATGTGGACTCCACATGGCTGTCCAGAGTCCACTGGTCTATCAGTAGACTCTGGGTATTTTATGGACTCTGACAGTGGACTCATTATAGAGAGGAGTCCATACCCCCTCCATGATCAGTCTACCTCTCCTCTATAGCCAGTTCCATTCCCAAGCCACATAGACTCCACATGGACTCCATAGACTCTGGCTGGACTCTTTGTAGAGTCTGCATGGAGTCTATGTGAACAGGTGAGGGAGTGTAAAGTACCCATCTTGCTGATCTCAAAGTGTGCTACCTGCCAAGGATAGCAGCAAGGTCTCTTGATATTACCCAAATAAAACTGGATCAAATACATCCCATACAGGTGGATGGAGGTAGATAGCCTGTCTAAAAGACAGGGACCAGGGTGTTTTTACCACCCAGATCTGTGCCCTCTATCAGTGCAAACCGGTTGAATATAGGTTCACTTTATCTTTCTGGTTAAGAGGTTTGTCTGAAGTGGCTGGTTAGAAATCGAGTTTGCGAGAGCAGGTCAGACGTACCCTGGTTTCCTCATGAGAAACATTGGGGCCAAGATCCTTGATTTCTTTGCCGAGCCTTGAATATTTGACCCTGCGCTTCCCGCCAGCATGTCTGCCTCGACTTTCCGGTGTGATTGTCTTCTCTCTGTTAGTTCCATCTCTGTCAATCTTATCAGTGTCTTTCCTGTCCATATCTTCATTCTCATCCATATTTTCATCCTCATCCTCATCCTCAGTGGCACCTGTACCCCCAACCCGGTCACTATGAGAAAATTGAGCAGCTATACTTACGATTAGTGGGTGATACAACAAGTCCACCAGCTCGATGGTCAATTTGATGAGCTCTCAGTACTCTAGACACAATCTATTGAGATGGTTTTCTTGCAGTAGCCTGAAGAATCGTCGGAACGCTATCTTGGCATTGAGGATGAGAAGCAAGGGGTTCATGTAGTGCTCAGGAGCGCGGGATAGGGGAAGGGGAACACAGAAAAGCAGGGAGAGGTGGAGTTCTTTCCCTCGTGCAGTGCGCCATCCTCGGTGATCATGTACAACTTTGCGACTGTATGCAGCTTGTTGCTGGGATCCTTGGTATGGATTAAAATGCTATTACCAATGGGAAGAAAATAATCAGGATGCAGCAGGACCAGCTCAACTCACATACACAGCCTCCTAGACAGACCATCTACCTCTATCTACCCATATGAGACATATTTGAGCAAGTTGGTAAGTCTAGTTTTAGAGCTTACTGTTCATGGGGCCCCTTGAACTCGAACCACCATGTTCGAGGTTTTTTCCCACGGGAAAGGGGCCGAGGTCATCCGACCAGCATCGTCAGAGGTTTAAATCTCCGACGACACGCTGGCAAACCTCGGGGTCGATTATCACGACCGCTCCCCACAGCTCCCTCCCTGCAGCATGCAGTACATAGCCCGTCCTCCTCCCTCCTCTCGTCGTTGGAATCCCCTCCCAGCCCTCTGGTGCCCTAGACCCTAGTGGAGTGGGCGGCTCATCTCTCCCCGGCGATGACGAATACCGGCTCTTACTCAGCCCTCGACGACCCCCGCTTTCGCCCGTCCTCTTCCCTCGACCAATAGCGAGGCCCCCCTTACCTAGACACCGTTCCTGACTTATCCACCATGCACTCCTCCTGCCGTTTGTAAGACAATCCTCCCAACACCGTCCAATAGGAAACAGCCAGACGTCAAGGCGCACGGACCACCGAACCAAACAGCCCCATCGCCCGCAAACCCACCCCAAGGAAACGGACTCGGGCCCCCAGCTTAAGACCAAACTCGAAACCCCAGGTACGTCGTCTCTCCCTCCGTCCACAGAATGGCCCCTCAAAAGACTTCATTAGTCACTGCCGCAAAGTCCTCGTCTACCGCCTCCGCCAAGGCGAAGACCCCCAAGACCACCACCACCAGAACCCCCACCAGGCGCTCCACCGCCACCGCCGCCGCTGCCGCTGCAGTAGCCCTCGCTGCCCTGGACCCCACCCCAACCGCCGATAGCGTTTAGCCCGCCCCACCGGACTCATCTGAGGACGAGGCGATGGAAATCGAGCCCGCACCTGAGCCTGCCCCCGCTGATGTCCCACCTCTGGTAAGCACCAGTTCTCGCACCGCGAGGTACACCTCTAACACTCACGTCGCGTCCCTCTAGAGTACTGCTGCTCTTACAGCCGTGCCTGCGAACTCCACCCCGGCCCCTCCTGTCCCTGAGCCCCGTCGTTCGGCCACGCCCGCCCCAGAGGTACGTCTCGAGGTGGACCACGAAGCCCGAGATTGAGTACTGACACACCAAACCAGGCTGCGCCCACTCCGGCTACCCCACAGTCCCCGGCGTTCTCCCCCTCCTCGCCTGCACCCGAAGACGAGGGTATAGGCGAAGCCATGTCCGGGATTGACGATGGACTGGAGTACGTGACGGACCCCGGAGGAGGATCAGGACTGGGACCAGTTCCTCAACGAAGACAAGGACTGGATCGTACCGCCGCAGGCCCCACCCCCCGACATACCTCCCCTCCACCCAGTCGCAGCAGCTGGCTACCTCCAGGCAGCCCATGCGCGTGCGGCAGCCGCTGCCCAAGCCCCAGCCGACGTCTTGCCCTCCATCTCGGCCCCCATCCCGCCCCCTGGACTTCCAGTACCGGCCTCGACAGCAGCGCCCACCCCCACCGTCACTGCGTCTACTGCCCCAGCTCCATCTTTCGGAGGCCACGCTGTGCCGCCCCACATGATTCCGCCTGCAGCCACCACGGAGTTCCTCGGCAAGTCCTACACCGCCGCTCAGCTCGCCATCCTCACGCGTGCTCAACACGATGCAGCGATGGTGGGCTTGCACCCAGAGGATGCCTTCTTGCACATGGACGATGGCTCCCGAGTTTTCTGGGGTGGAGTCCCCGGCCAGAAGCTCATCGCCATCCCTGCCTACCTCCGACCCGGCGACCCTACCCAGCTCGCCGTCGAGAAAATCAAGAAGGCTCTCACGGCCTTCCTCCCAGCCGAACAAGCAGAGAAGATCCGGGTGTACGCATCGGAGATGGGAAGAGGGGCCCCGGCGGGCTCCCCAAGGCTATTCCTCGCCACCGGCTTCGCCAAAGACACAAAGCTAGGCTTCTTGGACCTCAAGATCGTCTCCACCCCCGACTACTGCCTCTCCCTCCTCCCAGTCCGTGCCCTCCCCCTGGACTTCATCGGTGTCCTGGGCGACGTTCACCTGGACGACTCGGAGGCCAGCCGCGGCACCGTCGTCAAGCTCCTAACTACCTTCCTCATGAACTCCCGCGACTTGCAGGTCTGGCTCGGCGCCGACCCGAACAGGTACGACGCCGTTCCTGTCGGCCTCGTCCCCCACGGCATCGTCAAGTGGATCACGGACTCCATCACCGCCTCCCCCATCAGCGTCACGGAGCGCGGCAGCACGGAGATCGTCTGGCGTATCGGCGCCCGGGCCTTCTCCACGTCGCAAGCTTGTATGCGTGCCTTCTGCATCCACCTCAAGTCCCTCCGCATCCAGGCCCTCGAGATTAGTAGTGTCGCCAAGTTCAAACGTAACAACTGGAATTGCGCCAGCTGCTGGGGACGCGATCACCCAACCGGTCTCTGCCCTCTCAAGTCCATCCCCGGATTCTTCGACCTGGACCCCAACCCACACACTACCCAACCAGAGTGGTTATGGCTTCCCTAATGATTTTAAATAGATACAATGCTAGAATGGCCTCAATACAATGAGGAACTTTAATGATGCTAAACAGATATATTCCCACTCATTGCATTATTTGACGTCATTACACCATTTGACATCATTATACTATTTGACATCATTGTTTGACATCATTAAACTATTTGACATCATTAAACTGTTTAACATTATTGAACTGTTTAACATCATTAGACTATTTGACATTATTAGGCTGACTGTTTAACATCATTAGACTATTTGGCATCATTAGGCTGACTGTTTAACATCATTAGACTATTTGACATCATTATTCTGGCTGTTTAACATCATTAGACTGATGTTTAACATCATTAGACTCTTTGACATCATTGCACTGTTTGACATCATAAGAAGGTATATTTACAATCATTGGAACTTAGGAGTTTTTTGAGCCAAGTCCCCTCTCTGCCTGGGTCTTTCCTGCTGGGTATTTGGTGGGAGGATATAGGGGCCTGTGAGTCTATATTTATCAATTGCTGAGCTGAGAGGAAAGAATATAAAGAGAGTGAGGTCCAAAATTGGCTTTTTGGTGGTTATATAATCATCCCATCAATCAATCAATTTCTATTGATCTTGCTATAAGCAGTATAGCCAGTAGATAATGATTGCAAAGGCTAGTTTACAATGATTGCAAACAATGATGATTTTGCCGCAATGATGTTAAAGTACCAGCAAAGATCTTGTCGCCAGCTAAAAGATTTCGTCGCCCATCATTAAAGTTCCTCATTGTATTGAGGCCATTCTAGCATTGTATCTATTTGCAATCATTATTCCTTAGCCATAACTAGTGCCAACCAGCCCCTGTTGTCTCAGCTCCCCCTCCCCAACCTGACAACGACAACGACTTCATCCCGGGCTTGCACGCTGCACCCAACACCAACCAGTCTAGGGGTCACTTCACGACTGACCACGCGGCCCGCGGCTCGGGCCGCGGGGCCTATAGGGGCCGTGGCAGTGCCCGCGGTCATGCCTCTACACGCGGTGGCCCTCGTGGCCGGGGTGGCCGCAACTGAAGCGCCTTCGTCCTTCTTCGCTCACTTTCTACGTAGCCTAGTGTTACTAGCTCACGTAGTCTCCGTAAAATTAGCCTTGTCCCTGTATGTTGTGCCCTGTCTCTGCCCTGAAATACACCTTTTGTCTGATGCTCCATAACCCTTATCTGAACTCTCTGAACTTCTCTGAATTCCAACGAGCTACCGAGACATCCTAAGACACTCAAATCCTGATCTAACCTGTAGATTAGGTCCATAAGTGTCCAGGAAAATGCCCTCTATGTCAGTCCTAGCCCCCCAAGAAGAAAAAAGAGTTTCTGCATCTAGAGTCTCTCCTCTATAAGCACTGGATTATGCCGGGGTACCCGTGGGAGCTCTGTAAGTCGTACTGAGCCGCCGTTTTTCTACTGACCGGGCCCACATATACCTGCCCTCCGGGGTTAAGGGAAAGCCTGTGTCTAAGCCAGCCCTGTTGTACCACCAGGCTGGGGTGCCCCTTGACGGGGTGCCAAACCCGGCGATCTATTCAGATCAGGACGAGTCGGGCCGCATGTCGGCGAAAGGGGTACGGTTGAGACCTTAACTGGTCTCGCCCGTCCTCCGTACGTCCAACCGAGGTAGCCCGGTTTTAATAGGCCCCTGTGTGGTGTTGTGATTACCACCCGCACAGTAAATAGTAATCCCTTCTATTCTTCACTACTTCTCTCGTCGTTCAGCTCCCACCGTCACCGGCTTACCCCTCCCTCGTTCTGGAGAGGCTCCGGACTCCGTCGCTGGTTCGGGCCTCGATGATAGACTTGGTGAGATTGGAGGCGACCTGGGCCCCTCGCGGGGTCCAGCTCCCACTACCTTGACGCAGGTCCCTGCAACAGCCTCGAGTGCTGGCGTCACCCCCCAGAATGTCCGTCACTCCCACAGGGGAGTGCCGCGCTCCCAGAACATACCTGCGAGCGCTAACCACCCAACCCAACCTCGTATACCTCGGCCGATGAGGCAACTGGCCCTGCCCGCTATGCTGGGTCACCAGAACACGCTAGCCGTACCACCACCCCCGGCCCAGGTGAGCGCGGCGACCGGAGAACCTGAAGTAGGAAATCAAGCGCCCGTTCCCGAAGAGGAAGCGCTGGAGCGTGCCAACGCGATGAGGAGAGCGCCGAGGACCAAAGCACAGCTCACGATAGGCTCCGTAAACATAAACGGAGCAGGGTCTGAGGAAACCCACTACAAGTGTCGGATGCCATAGCCACCATGAGAGCCAACAAAATCGGCATCCTTGTGGTCCAAGAGACGCACCTCAACAGAGCACGTGCGTCACGTATCCAGACTACCTACGACAAGACTATGTTCATTAAAAGTTCCTCTGAACTATTTGATGTGAATACAAGTTCAGAAGGTGTTGCCATGCTCATCGATAGGCGTGTTATTAAGAGCACAAGTCAAGGCATTAAATCGTGGGATGTCATTGCCGGCAGAGCCCTGATGGTCTCAATCCCCTGGAGAACTGAGACTGGCAAGCTGCATATCCTATGTGTGTATGCCCCAAATGACCCCGAGAGGAATGGACGTTTCTGGGAAGACATCGCGAAGATCTTTGACGACAACCCGGACTGGCCCCACCCGGATTTCCTAGTTGGCGACCTGAATATGGTCGAGGAGGCCAGAGACCGCGAACCACCGAGCGCGTGCCGCGCTGCGATGGCAAATGCACTGATGAACCTGCTGGAGAAATTCCACCTCGTGGACGGGTGGCGGCGAGAAAACCCGAACCTTACACACTACACCTGGCGCTCACGAGCGACAACAGGCCCCCAGGCTGGGTGCCGATCCAGGATTGACCGTATTTACATCAAACGGTCACTCTGGGACGATACAAGGGACTGGAACATTACGATAGACCAACCGATCTATACCGACCACGAACTAATTCAAACAACGATTTATGATCTGTCTGCGCCCTTCATTGGGAAAGGGCGCTGGGAAATACCGAGCTTTCTCCTCAATCACGACAAGTTCCTTGAAGAGATGGATACGCTCTGTACCGCCGCAGAACTCGCCACTCGCCAAACCAACAATCCGACCGACCCCCGTCCTCAGATGGTACTTGAAGACCTAAAAGTTAAGATGAGGGACAAGGCACGAGAAATCGCAAAGGCGGCGGTCCCCAAAGCCCGCAAGAAAATCGCGGAGCTGAAACAGGCACTGGAAACAGTGCTAAATGATAACTCGACCACGCCGGAGGAAAGGAACGAACTGACCGACAAACTGGCTGAAGAGATAAAGGACCTCGAATGCCAGCAACTGGATAAGCGCCGAGCGGACACGGCCACACTTTGGATGTTAGAAACGGAAACCATTGGAAAAAAGTGGATTGGAGCGAACAAGGAACGCGCACCTCATGACACAATACCGATCCTCAGAAACCCGAACACACCCAACGCTCCACCGGCAAGGAAGTCATGCGACATGGCAGAAATAGCTCGAGATTACCATGAACAACTACAGAATGATACGCAACACACGGAGCAGGAACGCGAGGCTGCAACGGAAGAAGTACTCGCCTCCTTAGACCCAAGAGTCGACGACGGCAATGCAACACACCTCAAGACGAATCTCACGCGCGACGAGGTTAGGACTGCAATGATGTCCATGCCAAACGGTAAAGCGTCGGGGCCAGATGGTATTACAACCGACCTGTGGAAAGTCCTCATAACGCGCTGGGAGACACAGGTAAAGGCGGGCGGAAATGGGAAGGCTGCAGACGTCGTCTCGCTCCTCCAACATGCTTTTAACGACATTGAGGAGAATGGGATTTCTGCCACCTCCTCCTTCGCGAAGGGGTGGATGTGCCCGTTGTACAAGAAGAACGACCGCTCGGATATTGCGAACTACAGGCCGATAACAGTATTAAACTCCGATTACAAATCTTTCATGAAGGCGCTCACCATTCGTCTAGCGCCGGTGGCGCTAAAGCTCATTCACCCGGACCAAGCAGGTTTCATGAAGGGCAGGAGAATCGACGATCACACCGAACTGGTCAATCTGATGATCAACTGGTGCGAACTCAAGGAGGAAAATGGGCTCCTGGTCTTCCTTGACCAGGAGAAAGCTTACGATAAGATTACGCATCGCTTCCTACAATCCACGCTCGACAAGTTCGGCTTCCCGGACCATTTCAAAAATGTGATAAAGTCACTATACGACAATGCTGAGACGGTGGTTATTATAAACGGAGAAATTAGCACAACCTTCAGAGTTATAAGGGGAGTCCGTCAGGGTGACCCCCTTTCGTGCTTACTTTTCAACCTAGCGATAGAATCCTTAGCGAACCTGCTCAGAAAATCCGGTCTAAAAGGCTTCAAGATCAAGGAAACTATTGCAAGAATTATCACGAAACTCTTCGCAGATGATACCACCGTCTACCTGTCCGCGGAGGATAACTTCTCTGACCTGCAGATCATACTTGACCTGTGGTGCAGAGCCTCCGGTGGAAAATTCAATGTTACGAAGACAGAAATCGTCCCAGTGGGGGCCGAGGAGTATCGTGCACAGGTGGCTCAGACCCGACTGGGCCGACCGGGCGAACCAGAGTCACAACTCCCAGATGGGGTACATATCGCACGAGACGGGGAGCCGGTGCGCGTCCTCGGTGCTCACGTCGGGAACAAAATCGACCAAATGGCTATCTGGGCTCCGATACTGGATACTTTGGAGAAGAAGGTGTCGTACTGGCTTAAGTCCAACCCCTCCCTGGAAGGGAGGAGCTATCTTACGAAACTCGAACCCGGCGCGCGAACACTATACAAAGCGATGGTTCAGTGTATGCCGGAGCAAGCTGAGAAGACAGTGGCTAAGACTATAAACAAGATCATGTGGGGCGGTAAAGCTGTTGGGGTGAGCCACGCTGTCGCATCTCTCCCATACGCCCAAGGCGGTAAGAAAGTTCTGAACATCGTGCACAGGAATGAAGCAACACACCTAAAACGGTCAGTCCGTTACGCAGCAGACATGAGGGGTGATTGGGCAATAGTCGCTGACCAACTCATCGAGGAGGATATCCCCGATAGCCAAAAGGTGGATGATCTGGACGCGACGATGCACGTCTTCCTCCAGACCTGGAGCGCCCGCAAGCAGAGGGCGGCAAGCACCCTACCCGACTCGATCTTCCGAATGTTGTCAATAGCTGCGAAGTATAATATAAGGTACGCGCCGCCTATCTTATCAGAAGCTACTAGACGAGCCCTCCCCGCTTGGTACCACCCCGGAAAACAGGGCACCACCAATACCAGGGAGAACGGCCGCATCCCGCAGTGCCTGCGGGATATACATGGAATATTCACAGTCGGCCAGCTAGAGGCCTTTGTGAGCGACTATCCGCACCCTCCGACGCTCGTCGAGCCACTCCAGAACGGACCTCCTGAGCCAAACGACCACGCCTGCCATTGCGCCCAATTCACGGGTGCACGCGACGCCGGATGCGCCGACCCCATCGCGTGTCACGAGAGAGCCCTGTCTGAACTCGACTCGCTGGGCGAGAAATGGGACCCTCGTTCCCCACTCCCCACAGTTGACTCCCTGACGGAAAGATATAAGTTAGTATCGTCCCAGCTAGCCCTGAGCGAGTCCAAAAAAGTTTTCGATCCGCTACTGGAGACGTATTCCTCGCTAGAAAGCGGCTTCCGCGTTTTCGAACCTACCAAATGCCCGTGGTCCCGGTCACCTCTCAAGGCCCTCCCCACCCCTGACCTACTGTACGCACCACCCCGAGCCTTCATAGCGATCCACATTCCCAAGGCCTCTCACCCGATCCAGAGGGCGGGTTATGGGGTCATCTTCGAGGGCCGGGCAGAGGCAGACTTCGCCACAATCTCCAGATTGGACATACCACGGACCCAATTGTGGACCACTGCAGTAGCACTCTTCGACTTCGTGGTCCGTGCCCCACAACACGAGCACCTCCGGGTGTATGTCCCGTCCATGAAGCTAATCGAAGACTTGACAAGCCGGCTCCAGATAAATGAGGACGGCGGCTGGATAGAGCACGAATGCCGTCGACTGATGCCCTCGCTAGTGGCACGACTTCGAAGCCGCTCCGGGCTCCTGGTGCTATGCGGATACACTGACCTCACAGACGCCAGCATGCGTAAGAAAGCGAAGGAGGCAGCCGCCTCGGCGGTCGCCTCACACCCCCTCAATGAACCTGTTAGACGCTTCGCGACGAAACATAGCCAAATTGTCCAAGGCTTGCGCCTGGCGTCACAGACACAAGCCTCCTTGTACGCAGCGATAGGAGACTGGAACAGCAAGAAGGTTTCCGAACGACGTGAGACCCTAGCTAACATTGCCCTCGCAAAGAACACGGCTCGACAAAAACTGGGCTTTGAACCCACCACGGAGGAGATCTGGATGTCTATCCGCGGCCCGAACGTCACGCAGAAGAAAATACGCGCATTCCTTTGGAAGGTAGTGCACGGGGCGTTACCCTGCGGGGTAAACTGGAATGACAACCCAGCCTACGCAGACCGAGCCCTGTGCCAACACTGTCAGGTCAGAGAAACTGCAGAACACCTCCTCGTGCAATGCCCCCGCTCCTGCCAGAGCACGATCTGGGATTTGGCCAACAGCCTCCTTCGCCGGAGGGGCCTACCACCGCTGTCCCCAGCCACACTTGGTGATATCTTGGTCTGTGGTCTCCCGAATAAGAAAAGGAAACTTACCCCAGGCCAGGAGCGCCTGCGCATGATAGTGATAGCGGAATCAGCCTGGCTGATATGGGTACTCAGGTGCAAATGGGTCATAGATGATGAGGCAGACCCGGAACTCTATCCCTCTGTCCCAGAAATTACTAACAGGTGGTGGAAGATGATAAACGCTAAGTTAGATTTTGACCTCCTCGCGTCAGACGCGAAGCGCTACGGGCCCAAGGCCATCGTAGCGGGCCTCGTCAAAGACACCTGGGAGGGTCTTCTGGACGACGGGGCGACTCTCGGAAAATCCTTGGAATGCCATCGGAACGTGGGGGTGTTAGTGGGTAGGGGCGTGGCGGCTAGACGTCCTCCGGGATGGAACCGCTAAGCTCGAGTCCCACACTACTGAACGAGGGCGGGCCCTTCGGGCCCGCCCTCGTTGCAACCTGGCGCAACCAGGTTGTTGGCGGAGGCGAGCCGTGCGGCTCGTCTCCCCCCGGTGTCCGTCACTAGGATTTTTACCCCGGCTGGGGGACCCGCGAAGCGGGTCCCGTTTCGATGCAACATTATCTCTATACTTAAGCTGGGGATGGGGGCGAGTGTAGCTTAGCTGCCCATCCCCCCTCATAGCCACCACCAAAAAAAAAAAAAAAAAAAAAAAAAAAGAGCTTACTGTTCATGTACTTCTTCTCATCTTTCTCAGGCCTATTTTCTGTCTGCTGCGTAGTCTAACTTGCACCCACATCCATTTGACTTATTTATGTCTGCATTTTTATTATTTTGTAATTGGCTTTTTGGCTGAAATTGCTGCAAGGAAAGTTGAATTTAGCTGAACAGATCCAAGTGCACAACTATGGTAATAATCATGATGAATATTGTGGTATAAGACACCAATGGTAAACTTAAGCATAAAATTAAAATAAGATACTAATGGTAAACTTAAGGATAAAATTAAAATACAAAAATGCAAACTAAAAAGGATACATCGACTAGGAGTTGACATTTCAGCCTTCTTGAAAAATGACATAATCTCTAAAGTTACATAGTCTTTGATGCAGGAAAAGTTTGTTCCTGGCTAAGATTTCTCATCTCTTTGGATTAAGAGACGAGTAATTCACACTCCCTGACCTGTTTATGTGGACTTCACATGGATTCCACAAAGAATCCCATAGCATATCAGTAGACTGGAAGCCAAATTTTTGGTAGGCCCCTGGCCAAAATCAGTCCACAAATAGTCCACACATAGTCCACAAGCAGTCCACGCCCCCTGCCAGACTCTGTGGGGTCCATGTAGACTCTGATTGTGGACTGAAGCCACTGAACGCATGTGGACTACCATTGGACTCAAACCACTGAACTGATACTAATGACTATTTTTGGTTCTATCATTTTTATTATATAATACTGGTGCCATTATTTTGTAGTATTGAAGGTAAAAACTAGTCTTACAATTAGCAAGATAATTTTTGACATAAGACCAGATAGCTTAGTGGCTAGCACTCACACCAAGCTTAGTAGTAGCTATTCACAAGGTCTCAGGTTCAATTCTGGGCCATGCCATTTATTTATTTTTTCTGTCAAAGTAGAGATCATAAGAGTTCACATGGACTCCACATGGACTCTATGTGGACTCCACTGGCTTGGGAATAATTATAAACTTTAAGTCTGATGTAGACTGGCTGTAGAGAGGGGTAGACTAATTGTGGAGGGGTATGAACTCTACATGGACTCCACAATAAGTGTACTAATCAGAGTCCATAAAATATCAAGAGTCTACTGGTCTACCAGTAGACTCTGGGTAGTCTACATGGAGTCCACATGAACAGGTGGAGGACTAAGTATTACAGCAAGAGACAGATATGTTTATTAGGGTATCACAGTTTGGTACTTGAACCTATTACAGAAAGTATCTGAAGCTATTATAGCTTCAAAATTTTAGCTCCAGTAATCAAGTCACCTTTTTGCTGATGCTTTTATATGTGTAGTAAAGTAGATGTAAAAGCAGCCATTATTATCATTGAGTGACACAGCTCTATTTTCATTACATTCTCCTTTCCCAGAAAATAAGCACTTTGCCTCAGGTATCAATACTGAGCTGCAACTCATTACAGAGAATATTGCAGCATTCTATCAAAACAGCAGAATATGCAAAGCTATGGGCAAACCTGCTCTGAATTTCAAACTTTCTCTATTTTGAGCGCACAGCAACCTCGTTGCTATTAACATTTCTATTGAGCCAAGCCCACTGAAACAATTTTTTGTCCCACTATACCCACCACCGCTCAATGGCCTTGATACCTCCATCCTCAAAGTATCAGTTGGATATAAATCTTAATCAGGCACAAGAAACCTTGGCATACCTGAGCCGCCTACATGTTGCCATCAGCACACACAACAAAGGCACCATTAATGCTGCAACCATGCAGCTGCTCATGGTTTTGGAATTCGAATCATTTATTTCAGGCATTACTGTGAACAAATGCTGGCCCACCCCTCTCGATATGTGAGAATAGGCCAGGAGACAAAATCCCAACTCCTAGAGAGGGTCCTCCTGCAGCTAGCAGGTGGCAGATCTTATTCTACGACAAGACATTGTAGTCAAGCAACTGTGCAAAGCCCTTCTTGGGAACTACGGGTCTGGCAATCTCCCCCATTAGGGACTGTGACCACCGAGGGCTTGACAGTGACAAGGAGAGAGAATTACTTTTGACCTACTTCACACTTCTAGAAGTCCCAGAGAAGAAAGAACAGGAGTGGAGGGAGTAGAGGGAGGCTATAGCGGAGAGAGAAGCCTGGGCAGAGAGAAGGGAGGTCAGAAGGTGGAGAAGCCCGACACTCTCTGGGGTTATTAGAAAGATATAGAAAGAGGAGAACAGCTCTTGGAGCCACATTGCTGGCCCCTAGTGGAGAATAGTTATTTCATAGACTCCTCTTCAGAAGAAGGAGGATAAAACTGCAGTACAGAAGAAGAGTCCTTCATAAGTCTCTCTGCAAAGCCGACAGTGCTTGAGATAATAGAGGGGAAGACTGAGGGGAAGGCTCTGTTAGCACCTTCCAATTCTTCACTGAGCAAAGTGCCCCAGCAGGCCCCTCGTCAACCCCGCGGACTCCTGGGAGATTACCATGCACAATCCTGATACTGAACTCTATGCCTTCCATACTGACTATGGTATTGATGTCAAAGATAACTTGGATTACCCTTCTACCCCAGACGCTGCCCCCAATGTGCTCAACTTGTTCGAAGATCGCACACAGGAGGTTATCTATCCAATTTTTTTCAATGTCCCCTCCCCCAGTGATGGCTGCTTTGGATACACCTGAGAACATGGAAGCCATCATTCTAGGCACTGAAAAACCTAAAGGAAGCCAAGCCAACATCAAGCTGGAGGAAGCCAACAACCTCAACGAGAAGGAGGAGGAGAAAAACCCCCAATGCCGACAAAGGAGTAGAAAAGGCAGGGGCCCGTCTCTGACTAGAATCTTATTTGTGCCTGGAAATTTGGAACCAACTTCACAGAGAAAGTGATTTCCAATACTTGGGTGAGTATATGGTCACTGCCTAGCACCTCATTAAATTACTAAACCTCCAGTTCAGCCCACTCTGCCTTACAAGGTGAGCATGGTCTCTGTCTTCACATTTTTAGAAAAGAGAAGAATCTGTTTTGCAAATTAAAGAAGGTATTTACTTCAGCTGGAACAGCTGGAAGAAGACATTGTTCCACTCCACTCTCCCAGTTTTTATAAGAGAGGTATGATGCTGTCATAGGCAGCATTGAGTGCCAGAGCAAAGAAAAGGGTAGTTGCTGACCTCATATACTATTTCTCCGATGCAGCATTACACTCCATGCCTTTTCTTTATTAATATGCCTGGGCCAGGTCTTGCATCTCAGTGTCTGGTCTTACCACATAAATACAGGTCAGTAGTAAAATAGCTGTTTGTTTAACTAATTCAATGCATACCTCCTTGACCGTAACTTTAGAGAGGTAGTAGACATGTACTGTAGTCGCTGACCTAGAGTTTATTCCGTTTTCACTCTTGCACACTTTCAAACACCTCACCCATTGCCAAGGTGCTCCTAAACTCGGAATATACCATTTGTATCACATACAGTACATAAATTGACTTTAAAAAGGTTTAGTGAAGAGAATTCAAGGGGTGGTGGCATGTCAGAGAGCTTCTGGTACTGGGAAATCGCTTTATTCGCAAGTCTAGACTCAGATTTCTTTCCCCTTGGCAAAAGGGAGCCCACTCTTTATTCCCTTTTCCTCATCTTCTGTGAGAATAGATTTAAAGGTGCACTGATTTGACCCAAACTCACAGCCACAATTCAATCCCCTCTATAGCACCACAGACCCGACCCCTCCTAATTTCGTCCAGACCCTAAACACAATGACCTAGATAACAACGAGCATGTAATGTGATCACTATAGCTACGAGACTAACTGCATCTTGTTCATTTATTGCACTCCTGGCCCTCAAAGCCGGTGATACGACCGTAGACTATTTTCACGGTTTTACAGTCATATGTGTAAGGGTCATTATGTCATAGCACCGACTCGAGCACTAAGTGACAATATGCTTACACCAGCCTCCAAGATCAGAACCTAGACTAAGAAGAAAAGGATACTCAGACGCCGTCTGAGAATACTGGTGATCACTAGTAAGATGGATTAGTACTGAAGCCTTCTCAGTCCATAGCTGAGAGGCTTGACAAATAATGTGCAAAATATCTTAGAGTCCCGGTGCATGCGAAACACGTGGGGTGCCAGCAACAATAACCCCTCCTTGCCATACAAAGATATCACACCTGGCGAGTCGTCAAACGAGTCAGACCGTCTAGACCCTAGAAAGCGTCCCTCACTGAAAGGAGTGTTGAAAACAGGGCGGCGCACAGGCACCAGGCAGCAGGAGCAACGGCATCGACGGTATTCAGAACTTGCCGCGCCACGTCAGAGAATTCCGACCACGGCTTGGGTGGCTTCAGCCCTGGGCACTTCACGCAATAAGAGCTTGTCAGCTTGGGGGTTTCTCTCCCTCTGTCTGATGAGTCACGGAAAGGATGAATAGGAAATAGGGTACCAGCAGAGGCAAATCTCTTGGAATGCAAGGAGGCTCCACAAATGGAGGATCCAAGCACCGAAGATAAGCCCGCATAACCAGAAAAGGAAAATAGAATCATCAATAGCGACACGGCATCATCAGCAGACCTGCACTGTGTATGACTTAGTGCAGGCCTCGCAACTCCAGACCCCACCTCTCTCTCAATCATACTCTTGTGTTTCTTTCATTACGCCGCGAAGGCTTTTGAGGACTCGTCAAAAGGAAACTAGACTGCTTCTCTAACTGAGTCGAGACTTCACTTCCTCAGTTCGTTAAGTAAATAAGACTTGCCTACGCCTCTTAAATGAGTGTAGTCTTACCCGCGTTGGTAGTTTGGGGTGTGTCACTGTTGAGAACTTTACCCTCCAGCCACGCCACTCTCTTTCCAATGAACTCAGCCTTTGTGTTTGTGTGGTTGGTTTGATTGCAAACGAGCTTCATCATTTGTGTCTTTTCTCTGCACATCACATCACCAGCAAGTAGCATGAAGGCCCAGAGGTCATGTCTATCAGTGAATGTGCCTCATTACACTCTCAGACTCATGAATAGTTACATGGGTCCCAGTCGGCTGCTCAGTGTCATAGAATCTGTTGGAAGGGTAAGTAGACACTTCAGATATTTGGAACCAAAGCACTGTCCAGTCTGACCTCATAAACATTGAGTTAGCAAGTACGACATTATATCTTGCTCGGAGTCGCCCCTGAAACTGGCACTAACCCTTGTATGCAAATTCCAGTACATTAGTTTTTATAGACTGCACTAGCCAGGATGGACACATGTTTTATCACAATTTGAGTCACCCAGCCCAAGTCATTCCAATGGCCTTCTCTTTGCTGTCTACGTACGATAAGTTGTGATTTCAAAATGCATGCACAACACTGGGAGCCATTCCACAGCTGGAGCAAGGTAAATTAAATCAGCAGAAGTAGTCCACGATCTCGAATACTAAGCCACCTTCAGGCCTAGAATTTACATTGCATTGCTACGGGCACCTTACCATGTTTTGGTTGTATAAGTACGCTGCCACAGCACTTTGTGTGCTTTCATCGTGCACTGGTACTGGTGATCAAGGCAAAATTGTGGGACTATGGGCCTGGCTATGAAAATGGTGACCTGTCTGTAAGCTAGTGAAGCAATGTTAGCGTACCTGCGGTCTCTAAGTAGCAAGACAGTGTGCTTATGCTCAATTTGATCTGGCAGGATCCCTGAGAGCTGGTTGTCAGTGGAAGAATGGAAGGCGGGATGGCATTAGACGGGTGGTGGCAGGCGGGCGAGGAAGTGGAGAAAAAAGGTACCCTACAGCAGGTCGTTGCTCTGGTGAAGGAGCAGGAGTGTGTCTGAAGGCCTCTCAGTGCCTAGAATGGACAATCCAGTGCAGGCTGCTGCAGCTGGTGTTTTGATAGGGGCCTGTTGCTATGGAAGCCGCAATGTGGGTACTTGTTAAATGACTGTACACCTCAAATCACACACTGGGCTATTAACAGCTGATATCATTGTTGCCACTGTCTTTCTCCCTAACTTTTTTCCTTCTCCTTTGTCCCTTCCTTTGCAACCATGCAGGATAGCCTGGGTTCTGCTTGGAGAGGGACCCCACTTTCCTACTGCCTGCTTCTGCAGCGCTTCTCGGTAGGTGTTGTGCCTAGTCATTACTTCTGGCTATAGAGAAATTTGTCCGTTCCCATTCCTGTCATCCCTTGATATCCTATGTGGCAGTGAATACATTAATGTGAAAGTTGTAATAGCTCAGTTATCTAGTTAAACCTACCTCTTAGGTGTATCAATTTGAGGCAAAAAGGTACCTAAGAGCTTTTGATTCCAACCACCATGTTGTATAGGCTTAACTGCTATTTCCCTGTTATGGAGCCACAGTTTTTTGAAGCAGAGATTGCCAAGAACATTCACATCTCCATACTCTGGGAAGTAGTTCATCAGAAACTTAAAGACATGGTACAGGAGGTGTCACTTAGGGAGCTCAAGGTATGTACACGTCTTCTGTAAATATGCTCAGCCTCTACAAGGTATGTACACGTCTTCTGTAAATGCCTGACAACTTTGCAGCCTGCACTCAACAATTCCTTCACGAACACTCGGCAGATGTCATTGACCTGAGGAAAGACTCAGAGGTGGCTGCGGTGTTTCCGACTGCCCCTGATTCAGATAAATTACATTTACTGACCTTGCAGTCATGTCGTAGCTGATTCACTCTCAGTGTTGGAATCCTTTGAATATTGAGGAGGGGTGAGTATTTGACTGATTGATGTCCTAGTTTATGTACGATTTACTTTGTGGTGTGACCATTTATTCTATTTTATTAAAAACAACTTAATTGGCTTTATGGGGAAGCCTGGGGCAAACAATGGCCCCAGCAGCATGCGGGGGTTGTACATTGCCAAAAAGTTGGAGCAGATGGCGAGACTGGATTTCCTGAAAGTTTCAAGTATACTTGCTTTGAGGGAATTGCAGATGTTGCATATGCACTTGTCATTAGCAGTGCAGGATGTTCTTATTGTTCGTAATGAGTATGATGTACTCCGCACTGTAATAGAGGCTGCTGCTCCAAACACAAAACACTGTCTTTCCTAGAAGGAGCGCATAGATCAGTATCAATACTTGACCGGAAAGTTGCGAGTATTGTAGCTAGACAACCTGGCATCAGTGCGTATGACAGTCGTTTTGGTCAAGTATTGATACTGATCTATGCGCTCCTTCTAGGAAAGACAGTGTTCTTGCTATATACATCCTTTTGTACTGTCTGGAACATAAACTTCCAACAGCAGTCCAATGTACTTCATATTCAATGAGAAAGGTGCCACAGAGCTGTACTTCACACTCCTCCAGGATTTCTGTAGGACTCCTGTAGGACTGGTGAACTTCCAATCGAATTCCAGTGAACTTTTAGGAAAAGTGATTTTATAAAACAAGTCTGGTGGAAGTTCACTGAGCTTCTACTGAACTGGACTTCTGCTAGGAATCCAAAATGTTCAGTTCAGTTCAGTATGTTTAATAGAAATTCAGTAGAAGTCCACTGATATTTCACTGGACTTCCAGTGAACTCTTGCTGGACTGATGGTAGATTGATACAAAGCTTTATTTGTTCATATTATTTGATGCTTCTCATACAGGCTGACTAATCATTTCTACAAGTCTTTTTCATTATTTTTTTCTATTATAGACAGCATCTTTCATAATGTTCTCATACTCATCTCTGCAGAAATTAGCCCATTTTATAATTTGCACATATCTCAAAACTCGATATTCAGAAAGTATTTTGCATTTTTTGGCACTATTTCTTGAAATATTAGGTAAGTTTTTGATGATATCAGCATCAGATAATGATGGCTAAAAACTCCTTCATGTTTTTCTCATGCCTTGCTGGTGTCCTCTAAAACTGTTCTATAGGAACTGTCCTGCTGAACTTTCCAGTTGACGAGGAGGAATTCCAGTGTACTGAACTCCTACTGAACCATGCTTTAGGTGATACTGAACTCCTCCTGAACTGAACTGAGAACTCAAAATTTCGCAGGAGAGTTCAGTAGAATTCCAGTGGAAGTTTAGAAAGTTCACTGAAATTTCACCAGAATTTCTCTTGAACTTCTACAAGAATAATGGGGCAGTGCGAAGTCCTCTGCGGTCGCTGAATCTTTCTGTTCATCTTTGAGTTATATCTGGAGATGGTAATCCCGTGTATCCCGTACTTATTTTCCAACCACTTCGCAGCTGCTACTGGGGTACCATTATTGGTCATGATTTTACAGAAGCAGCCCCAACGACAGATCACATCTGAAAAAAGCCATGCACCTATAGCGCTCTAATTCTCAGTCTCCCACCTGTTCATGTGAACTCCACATGGACTGCCCAGAGTCTACCAGTGGACTCTGGGTATTTTATGGCCTCTGACTAGTAGACTCATTGTGGAGCCATACCTCCCACAAGAGTATAACTGTATAGATAAGGGTAGAGCTGAGGAAGATATTCAAGAATCTGTTCAGTGCTGCTCTTATCTACTTGAACATGATATCATGCAGATCATGACATCATGATACTAATTAATGACAGTGACAGATTCTATCAGTGACATAACAGGCACAGGGTCCATCAGTGACATCACAGGCACAGACTCTATCAATGACATTATAGGTACAGATCCCATCAATGACACCATAGTGTCTAATCTTATCTCTGACATTATGCAAATCATGACATCATAGGTACCATCAATGACATAATAGATCTAGATCTAAGATTGATGTCAAGATGCACCTGTCAATCATGATGTCAAATGTCAGATTGGTATCAATGCCATAAGTGATGTGATGCTATCAAGACCAGACTGGTCATGACCTGACTTGCTAGTATATTGACCTAACTGTTTGGACAGAACCAACCTAAACAGAACTTTTAAATAAGGACCACAGACACCTTGTGACAGTGACAAGATCCTGGTCATGACCAGCCAGTGCGATACAGGACCAGGTTTGGTAATGGTCCTGACCAGAAGGTACTAGTCCTGCTATGGACAAAAATCCAGCCCTGGTAAAAATTTCCAGAGGACCAGCACTTTTGGCGCCTAAGTAGGTGTCAATTCTGGGTAACTGAGGTAGAGAATTATATGGGAATAAAATGGACACAACTTACTGTGTCTCGGCTTTTGTGTGAGGCTTGGTAGAGTAAGTCACGATGCCCTTCCCCTTCCTTGCAAAGGCCAGAACAATAGACTCCTCTGTATACACACCACCTATCTTCTCCAGCATCTCCCACACCTCCGCTGAGTCCTTCACTTCCTTCCCGTAGTAGAGAGCTGCACCGCCCCAGCAGTTGTTGATGTAAGTGCACAGGTTGCCAGTGGAGTTCATGTTGGTGGTATCTTGATAGCAGTGGGTCTGATAGTTTCCACTGCTTGTTTGGGCCTTGCACCTTGGGTTGGCGCAGGTAAACACATGGCATACACGGCCATTGATGAAGTCAAACTTTGGCTCAGGATCAAAGAAGCTGTATATTCCAGATGTCCACTTGGTATGAAGGAGAGCTGAGGAATAGTCAGAAAGGTAAGCATGAAATATAAATTATGCATACCAAACTCCTCCTCTGCCTCTGCTCAATGCACCACCGTAACTGAAAGACCACGCTGCAAGGTAACAGGGTCTTGCCTCTTTTGCTTTGTTTTTTTTTAGCACCCTGAGAAGGTGCTAGAACAATGATGAGAATATCTGAGTTGTCATCATTGGATGGGACCTCGATGGGGGAGTCGGCGGAGGCTGAAGATGGTGCCAAGATGGGACCATCAAGAAGAGGGCCATCACCAGGGAGAACATCTCTATTAGAGGACTGGTTATCGAGGTGTTGTCTTTATGGTCTTGCACCGCTTTGGGCGAGGCCAAGAACCAGAGGCTGTGGCATCTGGAGAAGTTGATTGTGGGTTGATGTGAGAGGATTGGTGTGACTTCTTTTTCTTTTTGAGTGAAAGGGCCTTGGCAGCCTTTTTGATGCCATGAACAAAGATACTTGCAGTGGAGGCAGGAGCATCCAGGTGGCGTTGTGTGAGTACTTCACACTCCCCCCACCTGTTCGCGTGAACTCCACAAAGACAGTGGACTGCCACTGGGCTGTCATTGAAATACTCAGTCCAGTGACTGTTCGCTGAACTACTACTAGACTCTAGGCTAGTACTAGTCTATACAGGATATTTGGATGTATTTGTCTATGTTATATATATTTGTTCTAGCTATACAATTATATTATGCTTTCCTCACATTTAATGCTATTTATTTCTACCTAAAGCATTTGATATATATTAATTGAGCTCCTCATCTGTTACAATGTAATAGCCATGAATTATATTTGATTTATGCTGATTTTCCCTGAATTTTCCTGAAATTTTCGCAGTACCAGGGGGCTGGGGAAAAGAATGGTATGGGCAGGGTTTGAACTCCCAGCCTTGCCGTGCAATCCGGAAAATCTGGGGCTCTCAGACTTGGCCCACGCACGCACAGCCACATGATGCTGAGTCAGCATTCCACAGTCAGGTCACGTGACCTTTGCACAGACCTCCCACGGATTTCCGCACGTGGCCAGGCCCAGAACGCTGAGTCAGCATTCCATGGGCCATCCGTAGCTTTTGAGTTTAGGCCCCCCTTCCAAAACGGGAAGATTATATAACGCACCATATTAGGAAGGTGGTTCAGGATCAGCTCGAATCGCACGTGACTGCGCGCCTTATTCCCATATCCGTCGACAATGAGCCACTTGTCGTTGTGCCTTGATTATAGCCACAGAACTGTGTGAATACCACTTTGTATTGTTACTACCACCACAACCACGTACTCTGCCATGTCTTTCTTCGCTTTTTCTGTTTCTGGGCCTGCAGAAACAGGCTCTAACACTGTCTCTCAGCATGAAGCCCTCTCTTTTGCAGAGGCCGTGGGGTCCAAGCACTACAGCACTGTATCCTCTGGTGAGGATAGCTCTGACAGCGAGGATGAGACCTCTGAAAAGGGGAAATCTATGGTCCAGAAGCTTCAATGGAAGAATCTCCAAGAAGCTATGGAATGGATGCAAGATGAATCCAAGGAAAAGTGCTTTGATTTTTCGCGCAAGGAGGTCCGACCCAACAAGAACCCCGCAACTTCGCGATCAAACTGGACAAAAAGACTCATATACATCTGCTCTCGAGGCTCAACTGGTGGCGGAAATCGCCGTTATACTAGGAAGCATTCTTGGGTTCGAAAGAAGCCATTATACGAGTGCGGATGCAAGTGCCGCCTCAGATTGACAGTGTACTTGGACTCTGATACTGTGGATGGCATTTATCACCCTGACCATTCGCATGCCCTCGGAAACTCGAATATTCGATTCATGCGTATTCCTGAGGTTACCCGACGCGAGATAGAACTGCTTTTACGTTCAGGAATGGAGCCAGATAAAGTTGTGAGTTGCTTTTACACCGATTTGGGCATATATATACTCATTTCTTCATCGCAGCTTCAAAAGGTCCGAGGAAACGTGTACAGAGAAGAAAACATCGAATATCTGAAGTCATCTACGGCTATACGAGCTGAGTTTGCGACGCGTGCTGATGTGCGCCGCATTCAGAGGTCCATCAAGGAAGAGACAATCAGACTTGCTCCCACCGATGGGGCATCAGTCCTCGAATGGGCGCGGCAGCTTCGAGACGACGGCCATTTCGTTTTTCTCAAAACAAGCGCTGAAGGGGCACCACTGGGCTCGGGGCTCGACTCCAAGAGTTTTGTTCTCATTATTCAGACAAAATACCAACAGGAACTCTGGAAGCAACGTGCAGCATCCTACGCCGGAATCGACGCCACACACAATACCACCCACTATCAAAATATGAGCTTGTTTACAGTTCTGGTTAGAGACCGGTGGGGGCATGGATTTCCAGCATGCTGGATGATTTCTTCGAATGCAACAGAGGACACAATCTCGTTTTTGCTGTCACAGCTTCGCTCTCACTTTCCGGAGACTGTGCCTGAGTATTTTATGTCTGATAAAGATGATGCACAACTTAACTCCTTGAAAAAGCACTATCCCAAGTCAACCATATTTCTCTGCTGGTGGCATGTCCTACACAACTGGTATCAACGGTTTAACACCCTCGCATTCCCCGAAGTCTGGAAGAAACTCAAGGCCTGGATTCGCATCACCGATTATACCGAATTCATGGACATGTGGGCGAAGATCAAAGCAGAAGCACCAAAGAGTCTCTCTCAATATCTCGAGACAAATTGGATGAATGATATCAAGCCCTGGTCCGCTGTATATTGACGTGGACGGAACATTTTCCAGGATTGTGATACAAACATGCTTGTCGAGGCATGGCATCACATCCTGAAGACCAAGTTCATGCAGGGCAAACGAAATCGCAGACTCGACCACCTCATACATCTACTTGTGAAGGAAGTCATCGCTTACTTTCTCCACAAGCACAGGAGCCAAGAATTTGGATTTTCGGGCCCGGACCTTGAAGTACAGGAGACTCGGCGCATCCAAGCAATTTCGCAGACCATTCCAGCGACGGACATCGAAGAATCCGACGAAAACGATGATATATTTCATGTTAAATCGCAATCTTCGCCAGGCATCGTGTACCGTGTTGATTTGGATACATACGAGTGCGAATGCCCGTCGTTTTCAAAGGTTTTGCTCTGTAAGCATATCTTCGCTGTTCAGACTCACTTCTCAGAAGTGTATGACCACATCCCATGCTCGTCTCTCGACATATCAGCAGACAGCACAATCGAGCAGTCTGGGACAGTTCAAGAGAGTGAAGTACCCAACAACGAGACCCAGGAATGCACAGCGCCTACAGACACTCCAAAAATTCGAACGAGCAAGGCCGAAGAACTTCTCTCGCACGTCTCACTTCGTCTCAAAGCGGGAATTCCTTCAGACTTCAACCCAGAATCACTTTCACAACTCGAGAAATCTCTCAGTCGATTCATTGCTGAGCTCGATGCTGCACAGCTAGCCTTTGATGACTCCGATATTCTTGGATCCCAGCGGGAGCAGATTCCACCTTGCCAGAAGACTCATTGGGCTGACACCGAGGCAATCATGGGCACCTCAGTCAAAACTAAACGGAAGTTGAACACGGACCCATACGGTGCTGGCGAAAAACCAGGGAAAAAAGCGAAGGCCGATGCCCTCACCATGCCTGCTATATCAGAGCCACCTGCACCCACTACTATCTCCTGGATGACACCTCCCGAAGTCCACATCCCAAACCCAACCGTTTCAACAATTCCAATCAACGCTGCGCAGCCGCTTATGAAAATCGCGCCAAGTTTGAACACTGAATCCACGAGATCCACCTCATCCCAAGGTCTACCCCTTCCTACAGGTACAATCCAGCAATTTGACCCAAGCAAGTTCGATCTTCGTGACTCTGAAGCGCTGGGGAAATTGAAGCGACCGCAGCTCACGCAGCTCTGCTTTGCGCAAAGGCCAAGCCTAAGCGCTGCTAGCAAGAATACAGATATCATCGCGCGGTTGTTGGCAGTAGGGGCTGCTCCTGGATACCGTACTTAAGAGAACCTTACCTATAATCCATACACATACCCTAAATATATATGTTTTTACGTCGAAGGCCATATTAGCCACACAATGAGTCGAGCCGGCGCGAACTGGCGGTGAACTGCCTTCCTGATATGGTGTGTTATATAATCTTCCCTTTTTAGAAGGGGGGCCTAAAACGCTCAACTGCCATCCATCATGCTGAATGTTCTGTTCTCTTGCCTCTCATCCTCTAACTACACACACTGATTCCGAAATGTGACCAACGAAACCAAAAACACCAACCAGCACGACGACATGATGAAGATCATGCCAGCACCACACAAGAAGCAGGACCCTGACTCCGACTCACCCAGCAGACCCACAATGCGCAGCAAGCATGCCCGCGATCCCATTTCCCCGCCCCTCGAGAGGCAGGCCAAGTGGGGGAAGAACTACGATAGCGACGAGAACAATAATGAAGAAGAAGACGATGATGACCGCCCGGCTGCTCCGAGAGAGCAAGGACATCCCCCTGGCAAACACAATGTTCTGGCTGGGCAGAGAGAGGAGGCAGAGGCAGAGGAGGAGAGCGATGACGTGGACAGCCTACTGCCAGTTCTGAAGAAGCAAGGACATCCCTGGCAAGCACATCATTGCAGAGGTAGAGAGTAAGGAGGAGGAGGAGAACGAGGGGGAGGAGGAGAACAAAGAGGAGGAGGAGGTCGTGCCATTGAGGCACAGTGAGCATTCGTAAGTCTCCTGTTACCTCGCTCAACCCAACCCCTGCTAACCGTCGCTCACCTCTCTCCTCCTCACCTTTGCTCGCTTTTGCGCCCGTGCCCCGTTGCCACGCCTTGCTGTCTTGCCATGCCACATCGGCTTGCCCACCTGCACCCACCACGTCACCATCACCGCATGCTGCCATGGCGGCTGCCACGTCCACTTGCTCGATGCACGCTCTGCCACCGCCGACATTATCTACCCGCCCTCACACGTCTGCGCCGTCCCTCCTCGGTGGCCGCCATGTCACCCGCGTTGCCACGTTCGCCCGCCTGCGGTGCTGTGTGTGCTGTACGCACTCTGCGGCTGCAACGTCCCCTCGGTCTACCCGCCCTTGGATAGTAAAGCAGATAAACATAAATATATTCAAAGAAAAACTAACTACATACACGGGAGGCTTAGGCACAGCAGCCTTTCATCCTCCACCGGTTCCTGCCTTCCTATAAGCAGGAAGTGTATGGGCAAAGCAAAGCAAAGCACACAGCACAGTATGCAGAGGCAAGGTGGCATGCAGAGGCAGTCACGGAGTGCGTACGGGGTACACAGAGTTGGAAGACGTGCGAGCAGGCAGATGGGGCAGTGCGAGGTGACATAGCAGTTGTGTATGGCGATGCGAGCAGACACGAGGGGGCATGCAGAGCCAGAGACGTGCAAGCAGGTGGACATGGCGACATGGGTGATATGGCGGCCGCCCAGTGGAGATGGCATAGATGTGCAAGGGTGGAGGACTTCGCACTGCCCCATCATTCCTGTAGGAGTTTATTCCAGTAAAATTCCAGTGAACTTTCTGAACTTCCACTGGAATTTCACTGAACTCTCCTGCCAAATTTTGAGTTCTCATTTTCCACCAGAGTTCAGTTCAGTTTAGAAGGAGTTCAGTATCAGCCAAAGTGTTGTTCAGTAGGAGTTCAGTATACTGGAATTCCTCCAGGTCAACTGAAAAGTTCAGCAGGACAGGTCCTGTAGAATAGTTCTACAGGACACCAGCAGAGTGTGAGAAAAACATGAAGGTGTTTTTACATAAATGGATAGCCATCATGATTTGATGCTGATATCATCAAAAACTTACCTAATATTTCAAGAAATGGTGCTAGAGTCTCCCAGATGTCAAAGAACATGTCATAGCATATACTGCTCCTAGAGATCCTGACAATGTGAGGGGAGCCTGCTAGAATGAGATCAGGTGCAATGCATGGGTGATGTCCTCTGGCTTGATGCAAAGATTGCTCTTGCCATCGAGGATGAAAGGCACATTTGGGAGCTGGGAGACCAACCCATGCAATGCTTCTGGCATCCTATGGTAGAGATAGCCTTGAATCAGGTCAACTTCAACCTGTGAGGGAACTTCAGTAAGGGTCAAGGACCACTGACCATGTGCACATCTTCACCACAACACCATTTCCCCACACTACATGACACCACCCAGGGGCAACATGGACTTTGCCACAGGCCACATAATAACTTTGACTCATGCCGGCTTTCAAAACCTGTCTTCTTTGTTGAAATCAAGCCTGCTTGGGACTTCTGCCCTGACTCATCTTGCATGGCCACGGACCACCAGATGAGGCAGTGATTCCCTCCCAATCAGGATCTGGTCCACATGGACCTTCCTGTTATGCACAGTGTCAGTGCCCTTGGGACCCGGGTGTCCTTCTACTCCTATACCCACAGCACCAGGCAATTAGATCCTCCCTTCATTCCTTCTGTTCCCACTTTGGTGAATGATGTTGTGCCTGAGGAATAGTAGATGGATCTGTTTTCAGAAGCTGGTGTGGAGAAGATGATGCATGTAGCAAATGAAGTAAAGCAGATAGTGGCTGCAAAAGTGAGTAGTGGACAGTGGTAAAACCCTGATTCATATATTAGCAGTTCAAGTAGCTTGTACCTAATGGGATGGAGTTACTGGGATTCTTGTCTGGCTTGAACTCCACAAGGACCTGCTTGTGCGTGGGCTCTGATGTGGTGTGTGAGGGGTTATTTTTCTTCTTCTTCTTCACATATTTTACTTTACCCAAGTCAAACTGCATACTTACTAGCCCTGGAGAAAGAGAAGTGTATTTCACACCTCTTGGTGAGCATTCCATGCTTTGTAAGCATCTCAAATGAGTTGACTGACTTTTCGCAACTTTGGCAGCCTCAAATTAAAATCTGTGAGCATCTGCAGGGGTCAGGAAGCCTGGTAGGGAGAGAGACAATACTAATATGTAGTGTAGTACAGTGAAATACATGATTTATCATTAAGTACCTTATACAAGAACCCGGGCTTCCAAAATCGACCTAAACCTAACAGTTTAATAAGTTATGAGCCCCGGGCTCCTCTCATACCCCTATCCGTTTATCAAACACCGATTATCTACTTTCACTGCCCAATTGATCACTTTCCTCAGCATCTCTCCTTGAGTATCATTTATCAAGGAGCTTATCTCTCTCATCATTCCTGCTATCCAGGAACACTAGCTATCTCGGAGTTATACTCCTCTTAGCTCAAATCACAAATGTGTAGGCTGCACGGTATATTCTGCAGCCTGATGCACAGGCATAAACTGCTAGATCAATTTTCCGAAATCGCTTCGGCATAGACCATGCACGGTATATCCTGCGGCCTGACGCCAAGGACCCTATCTGGTATAGGGAGCTGTTGTGGTATTTATTTGCCCTTCAGTACTTGTTATTTATCACATCACATCACATCCCATGCTGCCATGGCATGTTCATCCCACTCTTATACTCGTGTCGTACATCGACACCTCAAATCCCCATCATCCTTATCAGCATGTCCATTACTACCACTTCTATCTAGACTATCCACGGTCCAGTTTGCAAACCGTGCAAACCTGAACTGAACCCAAACTGAACTTAAGGTTCAGGTTCAGGTTCGGGCAAAAGGCCAAAATTGCCTGAACCCAAAAGCGAGGTTGTGGTCGTTTGGCTTCGTTCTTTTGCCTAATCGGGAAGTGGTTCAGGTTTTTTTTTTTTTTTTTTTTTTTTTGGTAGGATCTCTGTTTTGGTGGTCGTGACCTTGTACACCCCTCCACATCGTAGATCATTTGTCGGCATTAACCAACAGTCGGTGTGTTTGTATAAGATTTCAGGGAGGAAATGTGTATCTGCACATGTGCATTCGCACGTAGTGTGGGGTTGCACTGCTCACCGTGGCCAGCTGGGAGAAAGTCCATAGTCGTTGTGCACATGGCACAGGCAACTATCTATTCCTTCCCGGCAGCCGGCAGTTCGCCGTACTACCCACTAAAACCCCCCCTCCTACGATGTCTGTTTGTAGGGATGTCCTGGATTTCTTAGAGGCTATGTCGCTCCAGGTGCATGTGAACACCGCTTTTTTTATTGCCTTTTTGCCAAAGGTCAGTGTGTTCATCAAGGCCCAATCTAGGCGGAGGCGCCGACTCAGGGTTGTAAGCCATCTCGCTTCAATTTCTTGGGTCGTGTGTTTCTGGGACTCGTCCTCTCCTCTCCCGATGCGATATTCACATCTGATCAGCCAGGCTAGGTACGCCGACTTGGAAATGAGAATTTGGATGAGACGGGTCCTACCATCTAGAACCTTGCCCTCTGCGTCCTTGATTTGGAATGTGCCAATTCCTAGGATCAGGCCAAGTGTGATATTGGGGAACTCTAGGTTGGTGTGTTCCCATGCCTTCCTGGCTAGTTTCCAGATTCTTTCTTGTCTGGATATGGTGCATTCTGTCAGTATGTGGCTCATCAATTCCTCAGGTACTCCGCAGCTCCTGCACAGCATGTGTGTGTCTCGTACTGCTGTGATGTGCTCCCAGAACTTACCGATTTTGTGGCTATCGTGGAGGCCTCGCCATGCAAAGGCGGTGAATTTCAGGCTAAGTGCTGTTCCTCTCCTTTTCTGAAGTGACCACCATATTGCCTGTGCTGTCGGCTCAATGCCCGATGCTTCAAGAATTGTCGATTTAGTCATTTCTATCATAAGATAGGTGCGTCGACGCTCGGATTTGTGTTTGATAGTTCGGATGTGCTGGTATGCAGTCGCTTGTGTCATAGACCGAGTCGCGGCTCCCATCTTCTTAATTAGGGTACCAGTGGAGGAGTTGATGTTGTCTGTGGTATCTTTGCTCACGCCTCAGTTTGCTTCGAGGTCTGCGCCATCATTGCCCTCATCATTGCTCCAAAAAAAATGTCCCACCTATATTTGCACAATTTCTCTGCCATTTCAGGGACTTGTGCAAATCCTTTTTGATACTCAGTGCACAATATCTTTAGAAGGCTTTTGACATGGTTTTCCGGTTTCCATGTTCTCCTCCTCCTCCTGCAGGGAGAAATAATGATTATGTCCAAAAGTCGAAGTTGGAGAGGGCTCAAGTAGGCCACAGGCTGATATGATGGGGTTATAGTACCATGTAATAGCTACATACTGCATTTTAAATGATGATAATTCATTAAGTGGTTGTCGAGATATAAGCCCTGCAAAGTGCCCATTTTGGCGCCCAAACATCAATATCCATCAAAATCTGATCAAAATGGCCATCTTGTACCCCTCATTGAACGCCAATGAATAGTCCGTTTTTCATGAAACAAAATGCAATATGTTCACTTGGTTTAGCCCTAGAACATAGACTCTGTGCAAAGTTGTGAAATGTGACTGATCTGAATATCAGTTTTTGGCCAAATTACAAATACTCCCCTCAAAAGAGCGGGAGGCAAAACATGACTCTGAAAGCTCATTTACAGGGTAAATAAGGTCTTAACTTTCATTATATATAAAAAGTTTCATCCCAATCACCCTTGTGGTGGAGAAATTGTGCAAATATGGGTGGGACATTTTTTTTGGTGAGTCAGTGTACCATCCTTCAAGAGCTTGTCAGCCTCCGCAAGGGAGATGTCAGCCACGAGGAAGAAGGCTATGCTGACTTCGGATCACACGCTCTCGCCCTTGGAGCTCGCCTCGCAAACCTGCTCCCCTCTCCACCTGTCTATACCGCATCATCCTACGTCCGAGCCACGAACACCTACACGGCTTCAACGTACACCAACGGATACAGCGCAGCCAAGCTCACTGAGGACCTGGCACTCAGCATGATTGCCATCGGTCTCATTGGCAAGGACGATGAGATGCTTCGGCACACTCTCAACCACCTCGACGAGAGCACCAAGCAGAACACTGCCAACGCTGAGGCATCTGCCCTTCGTGCCTCCGGGAGCACCAACGAGACGCCGAAGTACAAGTGCAAGATCCATGGCGCACAGAACTCCCATGGGTCTGAAGACTGCTACCAGCTCAAGAAGAGAGCAAACAAGAAGGCGCTGAAGGCTCAGGAAGCCAACACTGCCTCTTCCTCCTCTACCTCTGCTCCTGACAACGACCAGAAGGCCATGCTCGCTCAAGTTGCCCACATCGCAAGTCCCCTCGTCCGTCGCTCTGCCCGTACGCCCACTGACACTTCCTGGAACCCAGACTCAGGTGCAACCTCACATATGATGCCGCACCGCGACTGGATCCGGAACATGGTTCCGGTGAAGGTCCCCATCTCACTCGCCAACGACGAGGTGGTCTGGGCTACAGGGCAGGGACAAGTGTGGTATACGCCGGTCATACACGGAAAGACCGGAGAGACTTTGATATTCGACGATGTACTATATGTTTCTACACTACGCAACAATCTCTTCTCTATCCTCTATGTTGTTAAGAAGAAGAAGATGTGAGTTGTCATTGAAGGCGACTCCCTCGAATTCTTTAAAAATGGCAAGCTTCTAGTCACAGCTACCATTCGCGGATGCACAGGATCCTTAGATGGGTCCACGCTCACGCGCGACGACACGATGGCCGCATTTACGACTAGAGTTGAGAAGGAACTACTGCACCAACGATTAGGGCACATCGGCAAGGACAGACTGGATACTCTACTTCGTCATGACCTCGCCACTGGCATCTTGGTACACGAGGAATCATCGCTCCAGGATATCTGTGAGCACTGCATAGCTGGGAAGCAACATCGGGATCCATTCCCTCATCTATCGGAGCATCGCTCCACCGAGCTCCTAGGACGTATCCACTTGGACGTCCATGGACCTCTCAGCACCCAGACACCTGTCGGGTACCAGTACTGGATCGTCTTCATTGATGACCACTCACGATTCAAGAAGGTTTACCTATTGAAGCACAAGAGCGATGCCTTCCAGGCCTTCAAAGACTTTGTTGCTGAAGTAGAACGAAAGCACGGAGTCAAGGTCAAGGAGCTCCGCGATGACAAAGGAGGAGAATACATTGGCAAAAACTTCGAGTCTTGGTGCACAGAACGAGGGATCACACGCCAGCACACCGTCAAGGCTACGCCTCAGCAGAATGGTGTTAGCGAACGTCTGAACCGCACCCTGGCTGAAGGCGTAATCGCCATGCTCAACCAGGCATCTCTCCCTATGATGTTCTGGGGCGCCGCTGTACTCTACTACACCGAGATCCTCAATGCCACCCCCTCCTCTGCGCTTTCAAACACGACCTCCTATGAAGTTTGGCACAAATCCAAGCCTGATATCTCCATGTTCCGAGTCTTTGGCTGCCGTGCATTCGTAAACATCACACGAAAAGACCGCACCAACCTCCAACCACATGCAGAACTCTGTATCTTTATTGGTTTCGAACCAGGATACAAGGGCTGGAAGTGCTACAACCCAAGCACGAAGAAAGTCGTCATATCACACGACATCATCTTCGACGAGAAATCCTTCCCAGGACTATCGACCAAAGCCAATCCACAGGTTCAGGTACCTGTCGGCATTCGGGACATATGGCCAGACGCTGCTAATGATCCTACACCACTACCTGCTAAGCCACTCGTCGTTCTCCCATCTCCTCCACCTCCTCCTAATCATCGCAACGACGATTCCGACGAGAGTGATAGTGATGACAATGGAGAGAACCCAGCAGTGCGCACTCCCAAACGACCTGCACAAGGCTCCGCGCCTAAAGCAGACACACGTCGACCAGAGTATCATCCCTCTACTCCTCCTAGTCCAACACGCCAAACCCAGGCCAAACCTGCCATACCCGAATCTCCCTTCACGCCTCCGTCCCCTGAAATTGGTCCTATTCCTGCTCCTGCTTTCCCTGATCCCCCTCCTCAGCCCTCTTTCATCCCACGTCCTGTCGGTGCACCTCCCTTGGTGTCGCAGAGCACACGTCCTGTTCGTGCCTCCACCAGAGCATTGACAGACTTCCAGCTGCTCCATGGGATGCAACGACGAGGCACTCAACCACACGCTCGACGTCAAGGGGGTGATGTGGTGGCAGATCGAGGGGGTGACAACAGAAACAATCTGCCACCTATTCAGGAGGAAAACTTGGCCGAGATACCACCACTCGTTGCTGAGGATTTCCAGGCAGGAGATGATGATGTTGATATAGAACAAGCCCTTCGAGCTACTCCCATTTTCGATTCAATTCGGACCATGTACGACCTCCCACTCGACATCTTTTGTAACGACGTGGGCACATCTATGGCCTACTACATGGCATATGATAGGTTGCAGGCAGCGGTGCAGACAGCATTTGGAGCAGCCACACGACCTCATGACTCACCACAGACACCCGAACAAGCCTTCAATGACCCGGATGGTGAATTCTGGCTCGCAGCTGCCCAAGCAGAGATTGACGCTCTCATTGCAAATGGCACCTGGGACTTGGTCGAGCTTCCGGAAGGGAGAAAGGTAGTCGGCTCGCGATGGGTCTTCCTCGTCAAACGCAAGGAAGATGGTACCATCGACCGGTACAAAGTGCGACTTGTGGCAAAAGGGTACTTGCAGATCCCTGGACAGGACTACGATCAAACCTGGGCACCAACAGCTCGCCTTACCTCCCTTCGCACAGCCCTTGCCAAGGCTGCCATGAATGGTGACTTCATCGAGTCTATCGACATCGACAACGCCTATCTCAATGGCAAGATCGAAGATGACTACGAGGTCTACATGAAGCAGGCTCCTGGTTTTGAGGTTAAGGGTCCAGATGGAAAGGTGTGGGTATGTCGCCTGAATAAAGGCCTCTATGGTCTAAAGCAGAGCAGCCGACTTTGGTACCAGGTACTGGCGAAGGAGTTGGAAGCTCTAGGGTTCGTCCAAATCAAGTCGGATCCGAGCATCTACACTTGGGAGATGGACGACATTCGGATCACTCTTCCTGTCTTTGTCGACGACATCACTATCATGTCACCAAGCCAGGAGAAGATCAAGTGGCTGAAGGACTCGCTCCATAAGGTCTTCAAACTGAAGGACCTTGGCCCAACCACCTACCTCCTCGGCATCAAGGTCGAATATGACCAACCCAATCGCATCCTTCGCCTATCCCAGACCCAGTACATCCTCGACATGCTCAAACGCTTCAACATGGAAGACTGCTACCCGGTATCCACCCCAATGGATCCAGGAAGTGGCTCTCGACTCACGAAGTATGTTCCTGCTCCGGGCGACACTGAAACCATGAAGGGTGTCCCATACATGAACGCAGTTGGCGCCCTAATGTACCTTGCTGTTGCAACCCGACCAGATATCGCATATGCCGTCGCCAAGCTCGCTCAGTACAACTCCAATCCTGGACCCATCCACTGGAAAGCGGTTAAACACGTCTTCCGCTATCTAAAGGGCACCATGGATCTCAAGCTGACGTATCGCAATGACGGAGGCGAGATGTCCTCAGAGCTCTTCCAAGCCTACAGCGACGCTGACCATGCTGGGTGCCTTGACACTCGGTGCTCAACCTCTGGCTTCGTCATCAAGATAGGCTCTGGAGCAGTTAGCTGGTCCGCGAAGAAGCAGACGATTGTTGTTGACTCATCTACTGAGGCAGAATACGTCGCCGCTTCGAGTGCAGGCAGAGATATCATCGGGATGAGGACACTGTTGGGCGAACTCGGCTACAACGTACAAGGACCCTCACCTCTCATGGTCGACAACCAGTCAGCTCTTAGAGTGCTCAAGAACCCAGAGAACCATGGACGCATGAAGCACATCGACATCAAGATGCACTGGATCCGAGACGCTATCAAACGAGGTGACATTACTGTTCATTTTCTCCCTACTGGCGACATGATCGCCGACATCTTCACCAAACCACTCCCCAAAGTCGCTATTCAGAAGCATCGACTTGCGCTTGGACTCGAATAGGATTCAGAGACATCGCATTAAGGGGGTGTGTTAGAAGGCAATGCTCATGTTACCTTCATCATCATTTGATACATAGCTTTTCGACACTTCTTTCATTTCATCATTCTATCTGTCATTCTTTCATCATTCTATTTTATCAATCATTCCATCTATCATTCTATCAATGGTTGTCACTTTATTGTTCTATAGATAGATCGATCATTGTTCTCTGACTTTATTGTTCCGTAAATAGATCGATCATTGTTCTCATACAGTATATAGTCCACACTGTGAGCGGTTGAGTCCCCATCGAACTCTTCCCACTCACAGGTGCATATTATGTATATCGTATAGTTATTACAAGTCTAATCGAACTCTTCCCACTCACAGACGTGGTCAGAACTTATCCAAACTTAACAGTTTGATAGGGAGGAGGGGCGAGCGACAGGCGGTGCATCGAGATCACCGGTGTGGTCGATAGCGATGACATTGGGGTAGGCGAGACCAGCTGAGTGGGTGCGCTCGTTGTCCTCGCCGAGCGACAGGTAGGTGGGACCTGTTGGATGGATGTTTGTCCTTGTCTGTGTCTTGCGGATGCAGGATTCCGAAGTTGGAATTCTGCATCACGATGTTTGATCTCATCACTGGCATGCCAGAGAGCCCGACCATGGCTCGGTGTTTGCTGTTTGCTGTTTGCCGCATCGAATTCGGCGCTTAACTCTCCACTCTGACCACCACCTCACACACTTCCTTGCCAACACTTCAAATTGAATGCACAACTGCAACGAAGGGGGGTAGAAGGAGATGGAGAAAGGAAATAGGGGAAATGGTCCGTGCCAGCCTTGGGGCCATGGGCGCATGGGAGTCGGGACGGGTTTGCTGCTCGCTGTGGGTTGTAGATGGTGGTGGAGGACACTGTCGGCCATGGGCCATAACCGTATGTATGTAGAACTGTAAAATCATCTCTTTTTCCCTTCTTCTTCCTCCTTTTCGTCCAGTTGAACGTGTCCACCCACGTTTTCGGTTATCACGCACCCATGCGCCAATGTCCAAGCTCGGACTGCGGTCTCTGCACTCGACATCGACCCATGGCCCTACCTCGTGCACGAACCTGCCGACGGCACTGATTTTCGACATCAACTACCGAGCCTTGTCATCTCTCTTCCAGAGTTAGTCTCTCACCCGGGGGGTTCCATCTAACTCGTCCACCGTCGTGACTAGTTGACTTGCCAACGGGACCCATCGTGGGCCGCTTATCAAGGCTCAGGAGGTATGCATGTTCTCTAAGCTTTCCCTCAGGCTAACCCCGAAGCTGACAGCTTCTGAGTGACCTCATGCAGGTCAACATCATAGACAGCCTTGCGGACAATACTATGTACCACGGTACCAGTTTCCTGAGCCCAACACAAAACATCCTGGCTGATGGTATCTAGTGTTCACCACGGGTTTTGGAAACCCGTGACCCGCAGGCCGGGTCGCGGGTGCGGGCCAGGTCCGGGTCATCATTCCCAGACCCGTCCGCTTCAAAACGAGCCCAAGAACGGCCCAATCGGGCAGAAACTGGGCGAGATATGAGCCTTTTTGTAAAAGGCTCATATCTTGCCCAAAAACTGGCTGATTTGGCCGATTTTGGGCTCGTTTTGACGGGAAAACCCGCGCACCGCGGGTACGGGTCATGCCCGGGTCCGGGTCCGGGTCACTGCCACGGGAGCCGCGGGAAACCCGTGGTGATCACTAATGGTATCGCTGGAGTGAAGCGCAGTCCCATCTCTGTTGAAGGACAATGCTCATGTCAATGTCCTCTCATCTAAATACATATCTTTTCGACATTTTTCCTCTTTATGATTCACCATTCACTCTTGCTCACATTTGCTCACATTTGCTCACTTTCACCCATTCGTGCCCATAGCTGTGATTACTTCTATCATTCTCTCATCACTTCTATCATTCTATTCATTTCATCTATTGTTCTATTGATATCCATCGTTCTATTGTTCTCAATCTATTGTTCTCACTTATATTGTTCCGTAAATAGATTGATCATTGTTTTCATACAGTATATAGTCGACACTGTGAGTGGTTGAGTCCCTATCGAACTCTTCCCACTCACAGGTGTGTATCATGTATATCGTTTAGTTACTATCAATCTGATGGAACTCTTCCCACTCACAGCGTGGTCATACTTATCTAAACCTAACGGTTTAATAATCTCTCCCCAGGAATTATTTCAGCACCAGTTCTCGATAACGAAGTGACAAGCAGGAACATTCTGATATCACTTCCACCATTGCCCCGCCATAAATCATAACGAACTGACGTGTTTATCTAGGCATTCAATATTGCAATGGTCTCCATGAACCTGTGGTCATCTATCAATCTGACCTCTTCACCATGTCAAAGAAGGTGAAAGAAGGGAAGTAGGGAAGCACAAAAGTGGGAGGATAGAGGGGCACACGCACAAACACAGAGGAGGCCACAACAGAAGTACGTGGTACAACGGCAAGGTGTATTGATGTGGGAACAGCACAGATCTAGCCTAACCCTAACCCTACGTACATACCAAGCATGCCAAGCCACACCAGCTGGCACACCAAAATCCAACACACGGAGGGTCCTCTCAAATACCTGGCTGCATTGCACAGAAGCTTCGAGCCTACTCGGCAGTCATTTTTGATGGTGCGCAAAGATGCTAAGAGACGATATGACTCAGGAGTTACCCTATACTGTCCGCGAAGAGCCCATTGGCAGCTGGCAGTGCGCTCCAGGACAAGGGTGGTCTGGTCTTTATCAAAGAGACCTAGGGTCAGAAAATCTGGTGAGGCCTGGCTGGGCTGGACTAACTAACTACGTAAGCGCCAAGACCACCAGTATTACATCTGTATAACTATATAAATGGTCAATGGACCAACAATGGACACTATGGAAGCCCAAAATGGCCTAAAATACCCCAATTTTAGGGTTTCAAAGGGGAGGTCCAACAAATTTTTTCCAGCCTGGCGGCTGGACTAACTAAGTAACGTCCGGTCAGAAATTTAAAGGCCAGGCCACCCTTGCTCCAGGAGAATCCTGACAGGAAGGTGGTCATCAACACTCTGAACAGCAGCAAAGACCTTTATGGCTGGCTTTGAGGGTGCGTTCATCTTGTGCCTGGCTCATACCCTGAGTCATAACCTCCGGTTTCCTTCCAGGTAAGTCCAAGGTAAGTCAAGGTCTAGACTCTACCTAGTCAACAGTCCTCGGATGTGTAACCCACCTGTGTGACTTGGATTAAGTGATTGCCAGTGCCTCACTCACAACTCGTCACTTTGTAGACTATGGTATATATCAAGTATATACTTGCTGTATACTTTACCTTACACCCGATTTAGACCAATAAGCAAACACATTTGGATCTGAAACCTCGAACGACCGAAACCGACTCGTAATTGCCAGGCACCGCTCTGGCCACACCTCAAGTTGCTATAACTACTGCATCATGTACACAAGCTCTCCTTTTTCCTCAAAATACAATTAATTAGTCCTTCCTTCTGCAAAAGTAGCGGGCTATGCCACTTGTTGGCACTACGAAGTGTAATATTCTAGGCACAAGCACCATTAACGTGCCCGTTGTTTGGCCGTGCCGGCTGATCACCGGAGTTTCCGGCCCGCAAAGCTGCAACCAAACAAAGGACCTTGGCAGGCCGAAATTTCTGAAGGATTTCTCAGATCTCTTCAGTTCCAACTTGATCGCCAATGCGTGAGTGCTGCTCCTGCTGGGCTTGGATACCATCTAATACACCTTTGGGATAGCACCGAAAAAAGGAAAGAAGATTGCGCTCAGCGAATTCCTTGGAGATGGAGGTGGGTTAGATTGCTGTGAACTGTCGTCATCCGAATGCTGATTCGATTCCGCCAGGCCTTGGTTCATGGGCAGATGAAGTAGATGCTCTTCCGAACGCACGTAAGCCTAGCCAAAAGCTCTCCCAGTCGAGGTTTTCAATTTCAATCAGCGGCCCCAAAGCTTGAAGGCGATTATGGTCGCGATGATCGGTTCAGCAGTCGCCGCGATGATTCCAGGCCTACGTTTTCACGAGAGGACATCCCGCTTCCTACGCAACCCCCTTACACGGCATTCATCGGTAACCTGGCCTTCGACTTGACGGAGTCTGATATCGAGAGTCACTTCAGCGAGTTCAAGGTTTTTATGGCGCCCTCACTTCCTTATCCATCGCTTACCCTTCATTGCCAGACCAACTCAATTAAGATTATCAAGGACAGAGACGATAAGCCGAAAGGGTTTGGTTATGTCGAGTTCGAAACTTTGGATGGATTGAAGGATGCTTTGAGCAAAACTGGAGCAGTGAGTGTGTTGCCATGGCATAATAACAGCATCTTATCCTTCGTAGAACTTGTCCGGCAGGACCATTCGCGTCAGCGTCGCCGAGCCCCGTAAGCGTCTGCTCTGTTATCGTCGAGACCTCTAATCTGATATCGGCAATGCAGCCAAGGAGCGTGGAGGCTTTTCATCCGGAGGCGGAGGTTACGAGGATGACGGAAAATTCGACAACCCGTGGAGGCGCGATGGCCCATTACCCGACCTTGGAAGAGATAGCACTCGTCGTCGCTTCGACGGCCCTCCTACCGAGCGTGCTGAGCGGGTCCCAGACAAGACAGAAGGCATCTCCGATTGGCGCTCGAGTCGTCCCAGGGCCCCACCCCCCGCTCCTGACGCTGATACCGGCGGATTCAAGCGCAGAGGCCCCAGCTTCCCCGTATCGGACACTCAGGCCGACAAGGAGGATAATTGGACGATGGGCAGCAGGTTCAAGGCCGCAGGGGGTGAGGAAACTGGGAGTAGATTCGGTGGCCAGCGTGCCAGGCCAGATGGGCCACCAAAGGAACCATCTGTTGCCGAAGGAGAAAGCGACTGGCGCAGCGCTACTCGCTCGAAAGGCTTAGCCCGCACCAGCGGCCCTGGTTCTCGTACGTTTCTGGTTGCATCAACTTACATTCATTCCTGACAGCCGATGCAGCGACCGATTCCGTCCCCAGCACGCCTCAGATGGGCCGCCGAAAGCTTGAACTCAAGCCCCGTTCTGGTAATGCGTCTGTCGCCCAGACCCCTTTGTCCTCGCCAAAGATGGGCTCAGCACAGCCTACTTCCTCCAAGCCCAACCCCTTCGGTGCCGCTAAGTAGGTTCTTGAGTTGATTCCTCGTTCAATTTGTTTCTTAGCTGCGTTTTAGGCCCGTCGACGTTACCCAGCGCGAGAAACAAGTGGAGGAAAAGCTTGAAAAAGAGAAGGAACGCTTCCCCGTCTCTCGCACTAACTCTCGTCCGGCGACCGAGCGCCCTGCAGCCGGGAGGACATCGTCTCCTCTCCCTGACTCAAAAGCCGCACCGGCGTCTCCCAAGCCAGCCAGTGCCAACCTCGCACCTACTGTACGGCCCACCCTGAGCTTTGCAAGTGCGGCGGCAGCGAAAAAAGCCGCGGAGTCTCAGGAGGGTGCTTCCAAGGATGCGAAGAGCCAGGAGTAGGCCATCTTCTTTAATGGCCGCTTTCCCAGTACATAGGACATGTGTATCAATTTTTGAGAATTACCTGCAGACCCAATTATCACAGCCACTCCGTAAGGCGACGGGAACGTTGCAGCCCCTATAATTGTGATGATGGGAACTTGCGAGTGGGAAGGCACTGAGACCGACATACTGCATCGTTCTTTCTCATCGCCTGCCATCTTCTCGAATTCCTGACCCAAGCCGTGACCGAATGTTGCTGCGTCGAAGTCTATTCCTGGTAGACCGTTGTTGACAAGATGCGCACGTACAAGACTGTGGTCCTTGGAGGTACGTTGTTCGGTCATTGTAGCTCGTCTGACTCGCTAACTCGTGTTACAGCCGGTGGGGTTGGGAAGTCCGCATTAACAGGTCCGTGCACAGTTCGTTATCGCACGTCAATTCACTGAGCTTGAAGCAGTGCGCTTCGTGAGGGATGTCTTTGTCGAGAACTATGATCCCACGATCGAAGGTGGGTCCTCTGTACGCTGCCGCCGAGGTTGTACTTGGTTGACTGACCACTTCATTGCCCTACAGAGGAATACCGGCGGACAGTCACTGTAGATGGCCAACTATCATCTGTTAGTTCAAGTCAACGATTGTGGAGCCTTTTCTGACAACAGCCATTCGCAGTTGGAAGTGCTGGACACTGCGGGAGCTGAGCAGTTCACCTCGCTTAACGAAGTATATATTAAGGTGTGTGGGTCGCCACCCCCTCTTTGCGCCCTTCTCAAAGAACGTGCTCGTAAATCTAGTCGGGATTGGGATTCGTTTTGGTTTTCAGGTGCGCCCCATATCCTTCCGCCCGAGCCTGTCCGCCTAACACAGCTCTAGTTTGACACAAGAGGTGACATTGAAGGAAGTAGACAATCTGCGGAAACAGATTTACCGCATCAAAGGCGGCGACACAGTATGCTCTCTCTCATCATCCCCTCAGGACCATGCTCACTGCACCGCAGAGTATACCCATCGTTATCGTCGGAACAAAGCTCGACCTTGTGAACGAGCGGGAGGTTCCGCGCAGCACGATCCAGTCCCTCTCGAATTCATGGGACCTTCCGTTTTACGAAACATCTGCGAAGAGGAATTGGCACGTCGGGGATGTATTTGAGGACCTGCTACGTCAAATGCGGGCACGATACCCATCGGAACCACCGAGCCCTAGGAAGAAGAACAAGTCGTGCACTCTCATGTAATCTACTAGATATTTGAGCCCCTATTTATTCTTGTTTTGTAATCGGCTTTGTAATCCATTTCTAGCAACACGATGGCTGTCCACGTTCTTGACTGCTAACCACTTCATACCGACATATATTATGGTAAGCATGCCCGCCGTTGTCCACTGCTCTGAGTCTTACAGGTCAATCCAGAGTTACGGAAGCTATCAATCAGGAGGATACGGCGGAGGTTGGGGTGGAGGAGGTGGAGGTGGAGGTTATGAAGACCGTATGTCCAACCTAGGTGGGGGACTGAGGAATGTAGACTGGGCGTCGACTCGCTTGGAGGTTTTCGAAAAGAACTTCTACGTCGAGGACAAGCGTGTGTCGAGCCGAAGCGAGAAGGAGGTTGAGGAGTTCAGGCGGTCCAAGGAGATTCGGGTGAGTCGTTGGTCCCCTATGCTACAGTGCCTAATGTGCTAACCTCCCGAACAGGTGCAAGGTCGTAGTGTCCCTCGGCCTGTGACCTCTTTTGATGAAGTTGGCTTCCCTGACTACCTGATGACCTCAATCCGCGCCCAGGGCTTCCCTGCCCCGACCCCTATCCAGTGCCAGGCATGGCCAATGGCGCTTAGTGGGCGGGACGTGGTTGCCATCGCTCAGACCGGCAGTGGAAAGACAATTTCATTCGCTCTTCCCGCTATGCTGCATATCAATGCGTACGTGTTAGATTGCACTCTCAACCGTATATTAAGCTAACCTTCTGTCGCAGTCAACCACTGCTTGCTCCTGGCGATGGGCCCATTGCGTTGGTTCTTGCTCCAACCCGTGAACTGGCTGTCCAGATCCAGCAAGAGTGCACTAAATTTGGGTAAGCAACCACTACTTTCGTTATGGCCCAACCGCTAACCTTTTTGCAGCTCCAATTCCCGCATTCGCAATACAGCCATCTATGGTGGTGCTCCCAAAGGGCCTCAGATCCGCGACTTGCAGCGCGGGGTTGAGATTGTAATTGCCACGCCCGGAAGGCTTATCGATATGCTGGAGACCCAGAAGACCAATCTCCGCAGAGTTACTTACCTCGTTTTGGATGAGGCTGACAGGATGCTCGACATGGGTTTCGAACCTCAGATCCGTAAAATCGTCGGTCAAATTCGGCCAGACCGTCAGACTCTCATGTTCAGTGCCACTTGGCCTAAGGACGTTCAGAAGCTTGCGAGCGTGAGTGGTGCACAATCCATCCCCATACACATCTTTTGACAACTTATTACTAGGATTTCCTCAATGACATGATTCAAGTGAACGTTGGCTCAATGGAGCTGACTGCCAACCCTAACATCCAACAAATCGTCGAAGTTTGCAGTGACTTTGAAAAGAGGAACAAGCTCATCAAGCACTTGGACCAGATCAGTGCTGAGAATGCGAAAGTGCTCATCTTCGTTGCTACTAAGCGGGTAGCAGACGACATCACCAAGTATCTTCGCCAAGATGGCTGGCCCGCCCTCGCCATCCACGGTGATAAAGAACAGTGAGTAGACCTCCCTGCCACTCTTGCCGATCTGACGATATCGTTGTCCAGGCGTGAACGTGATTGGGTTCTTGGAGAATTCAAAGCTGGAAGGTCTCCTATCTTGATCGCTACTGACGTAGCTTCTCGCGGACTCGGTACGTGCTGTTCCTCGTATTCACTTGTATACCAAGGGACCGTGCGCTGCTCGTCATATCGATGGGCGCGCTTGGCCTTTTCTATGCTTCTAGGGGAAGTTATGGCATGCCATCCATACTGGTAACTATACGTCGAGGTTGCGTCCCCGGACTCGGGCAGGTATGAGCAAGCTTCGTGTGGTCATCGAGGTTCAATGGTCTCTTTTTGTCTTGAGAAGGGATCGGCATTACGATAACAGCCCCATGGAATGTTTCTTGGATCATTCTTGGTTTGGCTCTGGGCTCGTATCTATGCTGGTTCCTCTGGTTTAGGCAATCTGGGTTCCTCTCGATTCTTACCTGCGTGTTGTGCCTGTTCTCCCTCTGGTGGCGCGAGACTTCAACCCATGAGGTTGTGGTTCCTTGAAGGCTGGTACTTGCTACTCTTCTCCTACTGGAGACGGCTTGCCGCGCTGCAATGCCCTTTAATTCCCCCCGTGCTGTCGTTTCTCTTGCTCATTTCCATTCGACCACCGGGAATATCAACGATAGATGTCAAGGATGTCGGCTATGTTATTGTGAGTTATATTCTTCTCTTTTCTCTTTCTTTCCACTGACTAGAGCTTTTAAAGAATTATGACTTCCCTAATAATTGCGAGGATTACGTCCATCGCATTGGCCGTACTGGGGTATGTCTTGATTGTCCACGCCCTTCTTGTTACTATGTTTGCTCACCATTGGCCTTTTCCAAAGCGAGCGGGCTCCAAAGGTATCTCTTATACGTACTTCACCACGGATAATGCCAAGCAAGCCCGAGAGTTGGTTGGCATTCTGCGTGAAGCCAAGGCTGTTATTCCGCCACAACTCGAAGAAATGGTCATGTATGGCGGTAGCGGTGGGGGCGGCCGAGGTAAGCCACTGATTCTTTCGGGCAAATTCAATGAAATACTTACTTGGTGCTTTTAACAGGCCGCTATGGGGGCGGTGGAGGTCGCGGTAGAGGTGGAGGTGGAGGTGGAGGTGGAGGCCGTTATAGCAGTGGTGGAGGAAGTGGTGGGGGATATGGTGGAGGAAGCAGTGGTGGCTATGGCGGCGGAGGTGCAGGTGCAGGCGGGTATAGCAGTGGAGGTTATGGAGGGGGAGGCTACGGTGGTAGCAGCCGAGGAGGTGACCGCTGGTAGTCGATTAACTCAGAACTCAGTGCTATGCAAATGACAATAGCCATATGCCCTTGGTACTTAGATCATGCATTCCCCGTTATATTAGATAATCGTGTTTAGAACCTCTTTATTCCCCGGATTTTTCGTGTTAACCATTAGCTTTTCGTTCCAGTCTATCATGTCTAAACTTCTCCAATCTGAAAGTCTCTGTGTTGGGGGACTGGACATCCTCCTGTACCGGCCTTCAAATCCTTCCCCACTCCCAGTGTCACTTGTGTACTTGCTACATGGGCGTTTGAGCTCTAGGCGAGCGGTGAATGCGTTTGCGCGGAAACTTGTTTCAAGGATGACAGAGGAAGGGGAAGGGAATAGAAGGCAACTTTGGGTGGTTTCATTGGTAGGGTAACGATCTGCACTACTGCTACTTTTCCTGATACTATCGATTCAGGACCATCGCAATCACGGAACAAGGGTAGTGAACGATATCGCAAACCATGGGTGGCACGAAGGTGATCGACACAATCCCCGACATGCGTAAGTGCCATCGCGACTATGATGCACTATCCTCCTGGAACTTGTACTCACTCGTGCCGAAGGGTTGACATGTACTCTATCCAACGTAAGTTCACGACGTGTAGGCTATTCCAAGAAAAGCTCTAACCTCGAAAGCTAGTTGGGACGACTAGGGACATCACATTCCTAACAGATCTCCTCCCATCATACCTCTTTCCGAACGGCGAAAACATGATTGTAGATTGGGGAGTAGTAGGCATCAGCCTTGGAGGGCACTCAGCATGGTTATCTTTGTGCCACGGTGAGCAGAGCAAACGGTAGATGCTTCATCGCAGCTGATCTCGTCAATAGACGCCCGGATACGCGTTGGCGTCCCGATCATTGGTTGTCCAAATTATCTTGAGCTCATGGCTCACCGCGCTGGTCAGCATGGCCTGAGTTTGGAACCACCTCTCTTGCCTGGTTCTCTGCGCCAGCTGATCCAACAAGAAGACCCTGTTTACAAGGACTATAAGTCGCTAGATCCCGAAAAGAATCCATTCATCGGAAAGAAGGTGCTAGTGCTCTCTGGAAAGGAGGATGTCTTGGTACCCTGGTCGGCGAGTCAAGAATTTGTGGATAAGCTGGAAGTTGGGGAGGACGGGGAGAAGAGGGTTCATGTCATTAATGGGTTGGGACATCAATGCACAGAGGAGATGCAGGACGAAACGTACACATTCCTGCGCGAGATGATGCTTTAATTCACAATCTACATCAACACAAATATGACCTGGTAGATACATACATGACCATGACACAGTCAGCGAGACGACGACAACAAGAATGCAATACAATGTGATAAAACAGCGGAGATACCGAAAGCAAGAAGTTCGCGCTCAAAGATCTGTCCAGACCGCAGGCCCACCAGCCCCTCCATGTGCCAAAAATCCCCTCCTCTCATTCGTCCCCACACCCACATACATACCGTCCTCTAGATCGTCCTCCTCGTAACCATAACCATCGTCAACACCCTCCATTCCACCCCGCATTGTATCAAAGTTGAAATCAACGGTCCCGTCCTCATCCTCCAGGCCCTCCAACACGCCAGCAGGTAGTTCCTCTCCCGTAAGCATTGAGAACGACGCCGAACCTGTAGCCGAGATAGCTATTGACGATTCCGAGGCAATGGACGAGCGCCGAAGCTCGTCATCTAACGTCTGGCGCCTGCGGAGAATATTCCGCGAGGGTGTCGGTCTTGGACTGTTCTTGCTAACGCTGGCGCTGGAGATTGTGCGCCGAGTGGTCAGGCTCTCGGGCAAGATGGTGGTGGTTTTGTTGGCATCGTCGTCGTCATCGTCGTCCTCCTCTTCGTGGTCTTCAACGTTATCGCGGCGACCATCGTCACGAACGGTGGAGGAAGCCATAACGCTGTTGTCGAACGACCTGCTCGCATTGAAGCTCGAAGTAACTGCCAACCTCCGCGCAGCAGCCGCAAGTGCAGGGTTTGTCTTTGGAAGCGACGGCCTCAGAAGTGTCATCCGACTCCCATTCGAATTCTGCGACTGTGGACGCGAGAAAGACGTTGACAGGTTTCCGTTTTCATCATAGCCCCCCTCATCGTCCGACGCCGCCACAGCCCTCCTCGGCAGTGATGTAGAAAGTGATGTGTTCGCGGGTTTCCGACTGATACTCCGCTTCGGAGATCGCGCAGGGGGTCGAGGTCTGCGAGGTGATTTCTCCGGGAGGGGTGAGTTGGGTGCTCGGCGGGCAAAACCACCAGCTGCATCAGTGGTTGGTTGAGCAGGGATGAACTCCATATCCTCGTGCTCGTGCTCATACACAGGAGCATCTGGTGTAGGCGGAATGCGTAACGATATCTCGTACTGGACATCCTCGTCATGTTCCTGAGGCAGGATATCTCTGATAGACGACTCCTTGCGACGGGGTGGAGTAGGTGGCCTAAACTGTGCAATGATGTTGTGGGAATCGGGTGGGGGTGTTGAAGGGAGCGGGTCATCGGTAACCTGACTTTCCCCGTCTTGGTCAGAGCATAGGGAGGGGGTTGGTGCCTCGGGATGTGATGAAGTGACTGAACTCGCAGCAGATGTGGTCGCTCTCCAGTCACGAATGAGAGAATCTGATAGCGACAAGGGCGTAGGCTGCGTTTTTGCCCTAGGAACCGGTGCTCGGGACTCTGTCCGCGATGAATTCGAGGATATCGAGGAATCGAACGATGAGGAATTGTTCGAGGTATTCCCTGTTCCGTAAGACAGCTGGCTTCTTGTCGAAGCCGACAGGACGGACCGACGCTTCCACAGTCGATCCAGCTCTTCCGTCGTCCGATCGTCCTCGACGAGGCGCTTGCGTTTCTCGGCAAGGGGACCATCGAGACTTTTTCGGTGTACCCTTGGAGGCGGTACAAACGAGGGGGCAGACATTAAGGAAAGGTCCCCGTCGCTCGCGAATGATTTGTCCTTGTCAGCCACTTTCTTCAATCGCACCGTTTTTAGTTCCGTGAGGAAGGCAGCCATCTTGTCAGGAGGAACGCCTACAGACGGCCTCCCGTTCAGTCGGTTGATAGGTTTCTCTTTCGGAGGGGTGGTATGCTTCAAGTGAGCCCTGACGGTGGCAAACACTGCGTCGGGATTATGAGGTTCTGTCGGAACGCGGAAGATGGTTCCGGTCGGTGGTGGAGGTGGAGGAGGCGGTGCTGGGGGAGCCATGGCGGACATTGCTGCAGAGAAATCGGATTGAGATGGTGGTCGGCGGGAGAGCTAGTCCAATCAATAGAATTCAGCAATTAGATTGTGTTGGGCGGTGCAGGCAACAGTATCGCACCTCGTCTCTGAGTCTCCTGACTTCTTCTTCTAGGATCCTGATCTTCAACTCTGAATCGACAGATAGCTCGGCTTCAGAGTCACCATGCTGGAAGGTCCCAGTGCTCTGGGTCTCAGAGCGCTCTTCGCGATGATACGATGCGGATTGCGACGCTCCAAAAGTGCGATCATACGGTTTGGCCGGTGCCTTTCCCTTGTCATGTTGAGAAGACGGCGAATGGGCGTCGCGTACCGCTCTCGTCTTGGGCCGACTTGGAGAGTGTTGCATCGGCAGCAACATACTAGGATCTGCCTCGCCTTCTGACTGAGGGGTAAACTTCTCTACAGCTTTCTTCACAGAAGAAGAAGGTGTTCGAATCAAAGAGGATGCTCTAGACTTGTTGGGAGGAGTCTGCGGGGATTTAGCGCGTCGACGCGGAGTTCGTTCGATTTCATCATGGTCCTCCGAGTTTGTGAGATCAACCGCGGAGCCCGGGGAGAGTCCGTCAAAATGAACGTGCTTCGAGGAGTGTGTGAGGTCGTCGTCGTCGCCGTCGTCGAACTCGCTACCAGGGGAGAATGGGATGAGGGAACCAGGCATTGTTGGTCCTCTGGCTCGACGCGTGAGGATTGGGCGAGGTTGTTGTTGTGCTGCTAGGTGGATTGGTACACAGGTAGCATTAAGTCCAGGGGGTGCACTCACCATGGTCCAATTGTTCAGGGCTTGGTGAACGGCGAGCCCTCTTGTTCCGTGGTGAACTGTCAGCGACCTGGCTGCTACGCGACTTGCGCGGAGGGGAGACATCGTTCAGGCGACGTGTGTGTTCTTCGTAAAGACCCTCCTCGCCCTCTTCCGATCCATATTCCGACTCCTCTTCATCCCCTTCGAGGTCCTGTGAATGGCTCAGCACTTACCTCGCTGGTCAAAGTGTAAAATGAGCCTCGCACCTCTGGATTGGCGGACCCGGTGGCAGTGGCTACGAAATTCTGGACTTCTTGAGACACAAATGTGAATACACTTGTTAGTATTCCTGATTTCTGGCGTTTGAGGGTGCGTTTAGGTGTTTTTGGAGGGCGGGCAGCGGGAGGAGGAGCAGGCGCCATGAAGACCTTTGATCGTCACAACAGTGTGACACAATCATTAAACCCTGTCACAAATAGTGCCAAATACGGTACTCTGGTCACCGCCGGTCCGCGTTACGACTAACGACGACAAGATATGTTTGAGCCAACAAGAGGAGGAACAAGAGGAGGGCAGGCAGAGTTCAAGTGGTCAGATGTATCTGCAGACAAGGACCGTGAGGTGCGTAGCTCTCTGTCATGAACGGGTCGAAAGGCGCTGACAATGAATGGTCTGCAGCATTACCTGGGCCATAGCATCAACGCCCCAACCGGACGATGGCAGAAGAACAAGGACGTGCACTGGTATAATAGGGATCTTGACCAGTCAGAGGCTGAAAGGCTGGAAGAGATACGTAAGGTGAAGGAGCTGGAGGCGCAGGCATTGGGAGCTGTTCTGTGTGTACTGGTCATCCACCCTGTTCTTCGTATACTGACCGACTGTATAGTGGTTACGAACCAACGACCGGTGGCGTGAGCGGCGGCCCTACATCATCTTCAAATAGCATTCCCCTACCTGTTGATCCTGAGAAGTTGGCAGCACAGAAAGCAGAGAAGGAGGAGCGGAAACGCCTCAAGGCTGAACGGAAGGAAGAAAAGCGCCGTAAGAAGGAGGAGAAGAAGGCTCGACGGAAGGACCGTGGCAGGGACAGTGACGAAGAAAGTGACGAATATGAACGACGCAGACACCGGTACCGCAGCAGGTCGCGTTCACCTAGACGGTCTCACTCTCCTCAACGGCCTCGGTCTCCTGTTCGTAGGGATGTACCTCCTCTTGGTGGCAGGAGCGACAGGAACAAACACTCCCCTGATCGGTACCGAGGATCCTATGCTGAAAGGGAGCATAGATATCCACGGGAGTATCCTCCCCCGCCGCGATAGTCCCCACAGGTGCTGTGAGTTTGATTCCCATCCACATTCACCCAACGTCCGGTTCTCTTCAGAGCTTACATCATGTAGACCCTATCTTGTAACACAACCACTTGCCATTTGCTCTGGCGCATCTACTGTGGAGAGGCATAGAGAGTGCTATACGTCACGGTATGCTTTTCAAGAAGGCCCTGGATAGGCGCTCGTGCCCTTCGTGTGTGACTCAATGAGAAGTCGTAATGCAACTCAAGTCTGCCATTTCCCTTGTAGGTTTGGGCGACTATCAATCGGCCTGTACGAATTCTGCGCAAAGGTTTGAAGAGATTGTGCAAATGGACGTTCAAATACCATAACTAAGAGGAAACCAGTCGATCGTAAGACTCGGAAATCTCCAGATTGAAATTGTCCGTGTCAACCCCTCTCTCCTGGAGTTCCTGTACGATCATGATATCAGCACCTGTCCAAGCTTCTTTAAGCGTCACTCGAACATCCGAGAGGCGAGCCACACCGACTGGCTGAGCTGTCTGACACCGTGCGGCGACGAGTTCCACCAAAGCCACCTCCCATGTGTCGTCCATTACGGGAATAACGATATCCAACCCTTCGAGTTTAGGGCAATACCACTCTGAGTCTCCCGTATCGGCTCTTCGACTGAGCCTGTCCATGACAAGAATATCCCTCCTTTCGGGTGACTGGTGATTGTAGGGAGCCGGTATCGATACCAGTCGTAGGTGTGTCAGATTCTGGAGGCTTCCAAGACAGTGAAGGATCGTAGTTTGTGCAAGTCGCTCATAATAAAGGACGAGGCTGGTGAGGCTTCCCCCAAGGCTCCTGAACAGCTCGCAAACCCTTTCGTCGGCCACATCAAGGCCCAGGTCTTCCGGACCTTCTCTCAAACGGATGATTAGGGTGTGTAAGGATGGAAGGGCGAGATGGGACGCAAAGCCAAGGGGCGGGGGGAATCCATGGAGCTCTAAAGCCTCGAGGTGGGCCATTTGCACCACCTCCCACCCTGCCTCCGTCACTGGCCGAGGATCATAATCATACACGGGGAAAGAGCAACGAATGAGGTTAGGAGAGGAGCGGAGAATATGGAGAATATGGCTGGGATAATTCGGCTGGTCGAAGCTGGTTGGGGCTATGTCGAGTGTGAGTTCCGTCAACGTATTAGGGCACTGGGTGGGAGATATATGTCCCCAAGAGCCGTATAACCTCAACGAGCGCAGCGTCGGTGCCGTAAATAGCCCTGAGGTCAAGGCAGTTTGACGCCTCGCGATCACACTCATCGGGGGCTGCACATTTCTGGGGACCACAGAGAGAAAGAGTTCAGCATCCACCGACTCGAGAAGCGGTAAAGGGGTGGCTTCAAGGAGGCGAAAGAGGTCGACTGTCGCCTCAGAAACGGATCGGAAATTAAAGCAGACACATTTCCAGCGACCTGAGCAAGCCAGGATAGCGTCCACCACTTCTTTCCTTGCTTTAATGACCGCTGAGGGGCTGCCTTCGATGAGGGAGAACCCGCGGTCCACCATTCTAATCGCCAGTGGACACTCGGCAGACCTTGATATCCAAGCCTCCACAGCGTCCTTGTATCCCTGTACCCTTGACACATGCTCCAGCCATTTAAAGGGGTAGCTGTTGATTGGAATCTCCACATCGATAAAGGACCATAGGAGGGGTGTTCCAAGTGCTAGGGAACGCCAACCACGGCTTACATGGCTAGCCACGACCGCTGGGTGCTTGGACGACATCTTCGGCCCGTTCTTGGTTTGTAGATTGGGGAGGAGAGAAAGTAGGATGTTTGTGAGGATGTCATCGGGGATTTGCTTTATCGGAGAGATGAGTGCACGATAGTCTTCGACAGCCTGGATATGGCGGGCTCGTTGGACGTTGAGGGAGGCCAGCTCGTCCTTCAGCTCCTGGATTCGAGTGTCCATGGACTGGATGGTATCCTCTCGAATGCGGACCAGGCTTTTCAGAACAGCGACTTCTTCGGCGTCTGGGACGTAGTTTGTTCCTATGCGCCCAAGTAATTGTGAGTGGGCCATGGTGATGGTTTAGGAGAAAGAGAAGAAAGTAAGCGCCGGGCGCCCGTGAGACATGCGCTGGGGAACGGATCACAATGCCGAGGTGATGGCTTCTCCAGAAGGCTGTTGAAAGATGCATTATCGATTTGTTACAGCTATCTATACAAGTAATCTTCCAAATATCATCCCCTATGCTCCCGACTTCCAATAAGCAATATCGCCATCGACCACTGCGACGTCCGTCAGCAAGGGAGGGGTAACACCGGAGACAACTAGACGTACTCTCGTATGGCTTGCCCTGTTGCCGGAGCTTACCAGCAGCCTTGACAGCGGCTTCGCTTCCATGCTCCTTGAGGTCCTCATACGCCATGATCTCACCACAGACGAACTTGTTCTCAAAGTCGGTGCTAGGAAAACGTCAGTTCTCATCCAGACTGAGGATACGATAGCACTTACTGGATAACACCAGCCGCCTGAGGTGCCTTGGTGCCGCGGCGAATTGTCCAGGCGCGGACCTCATCAGGACCGCAGGTGAAGTAGCGGATGAGGTCGAGCGAGTTGTATCCGGCGTGGGTGATCTTGGCGAGGGAGCTGGTAGCACCGATGGCCTTCTCCTCCTCGGCCTTCTCTTCTGGAGAGAGGGGCGCAAGGCGCTGCTCGAGGGCGACGGAGAAGGGGATGAGGATATCACCGGGGTTGTTGGCGTCGATCCAGGCCTTGATCTTGGGGAGCCACTTGTTCTTCTTGCGGATGAAGTCGCGCTCGCTGAGGTTGACGAGGTAAGTGACGGGCTTGGCGGTGAGGAGTTGGAGGGTGTTGACAACGTCGATCTGTGCAGCAAAGTTAGGTTGCGTTGGTAGAAAGGTGAAGGATCAGAAAAAAGAACATCTCATAGGGCATTGGGGCGTTACTCCCGCCTCGACGAGCTGGGTTTCGAGTGATACTCTTTTTCATCCGTAGAATGGGGGATGGAAGAGTACGCACCTCCTTGTTATTCCACTCGGCCTTGCGGACGTCCTTCTGGTCGACGGTGAGGACCTTGTAGACCTTTTCAATGATAGCGAGCTCCTCCTTCTTCGCCTTGTCGGCCAAGCTGTTGCTTCCCAGCGAACGGGTGGTCTTCTTCATGTTGTCGATGGTCTTCTCGACCCACTCGATATCCTTGAGGCGGAGCTCGGTCTGGATGATCTCCATGTCGCGGCATGGGTCGACATCTCCCTCGACGTGGATGACCTCGGCATCGTCAAAGGCACGGACGACCTGGAAGATACCGTCGACGGCGCGGACGTGGGACAGGAAGGCGTTTCCGAGGCCAGCACCGGTGGAGGCGCCGGCGGTCAGACCAGCAATGTCAATGCAGGTGAGATGCGCTGGCACACGGGATGCGGGCTTGTAGGTTTCGCAGAGCCAGTCGAAGCGGACGTCGGGGACGGGAATGCGAGCCTCCTCGGGGTTGATGGTCGCATACGGGAAGTTGGCGGCTTTTCCGAGATCTTTGAAGGGTACGTTGAGGATGGGGGTCGATTGAGAGAGGTAAGGGAGTGCAAACCTGTGTCGGAGAGGACGTTGAAGAAAGAGGACTTTCCGACGTTGGGGACACCTTTATCGGCGGAGTGTTAGCGGACGGTGCGGGGTGCAGCTGGGCGGCGAAGACGGACCTACGATTCCAATCTTGAGGTTGTTGCTCGGACGGCCAAGCAGGGCCTTCTTCTCGGGTGCGGCGGCCTTTTTGGGGGGCATTTTCTTCTTTGCTAGGAGGATGGAGGAAGTAGAGAAGGGCTTGTGTGATAAAGGAGAGAACGATAGATTAATCCGCAAAAATCGATAAAGCATCTTGTCAAGAAATTTCTGCCGCAGATCACAGCATTCCTCAACCAGGCACGTGTTCTCGACGCGCCAAAGCCCCTCTCTCACGAACCGCCATGATTATACGACTCTGCTACGCCCTTCTCGCCCTCTTCGCCCTCGTATCCGCACAGACGACCGTCACGACCACCAATGCGTGCGTAGAGCCGCTCGGGCACCCCAAACGACCCCGTTAACACCTTCAACAGCGCCGGAGCAACTATAGTCCAAGTGGTCTCCACAGACCAAGTCCTGGGGCCGCAAACCAGCATTATGTGAGTTGTACTTATTCAGTTGCTGCTCGAGCTTTGACCCTTCCTTCAGATCTACGTTGCCCGCCGCTACACCAACGACTCTGACCCAGGCGCCGCCACAGCAGGGGCAGCAAGGCCAAGTGGGGACGAGGACATCCACAACAAGCCACCCGGTCGGCGGGCCCACACCATACACCTATCTCACCACCGTAAACGGCCAGACAGAATGGATTGTCGACACCTTCCTGCCCACGTCCGGTCCAGCGTTCACCTCCAAAGCCATACCCGCCACTGGCAGCATCATGGACTATGACGCATTCATTAGTAAATACGGAGTCTCCCCGCTCGACATACATGCCTCTGCTTCTACACTACACATATCCATCTCACTATCTATCCTATCTACCCTGCTCGCTGCTTTCATTCTAGTTGTATAGTTGTACAGGCCAATGCGATCATCTGACATCAGTGCTAGTTGAGGAAAGCGCCCGATCAACGTCTCCTTCGTCAGGACCATCATGTCCGTCCCGCCTGAATGCATCGCTCTTGTGCTCGTCGTCGAGTCCTCGCTGTCGGTCCGTATGGACTGGAACCGCATCTGCTCGTACCTCACACAGCTGATCCAACGCTTCACGCCCTCCTCGCCAAGATCCCAGGTATGTCACAGGAGTACGTCCCTCTGCAACGTCCCTCGCTGAGAACTCGAACCAGCTTCGGATGGGGATGGGGCTCATTACCTACGCTGCATCGGACTCTTCAGCAATGCCGATACGCTTCAAGCAATTCTTCGAATCGAGTGGGCCATTAGTTGGGTTGCTGCAGGCCCCAGAGAACTTCGCCCTCGGGACAACAAATGCGGTCCCGTCCAAGGGTATGGCCGCACTTGAGGGGCTCGTAGGAGCCATAGAGGTTCGATGATATCCCACTCATGATCTGCATCCGCCAACCCTATTGTTCAGATGCTTGACGACTACGCCGCTTCGCTTACCCCCGAAGGTTCAGACTCTCCGTTGCCTTGCAAGAAGTATATCGTGCATGTGGCCTCCGTTCCTCCTGACGACTCACCACATCCCCTGTTCAACTTCAACCCTGAACTTGACGATGTGACATGGGACAGCATGCCGGAAGAGTTGAAGAAGGTGCGACATACCCCGCCCAATGGCCGTCAGTGCTGACTCTTCAATAGCGGAATATCAACTACAACCTGATCGGTACAAGGTCGCCATTGGACACATTTGTTCGTCTACACAGTGCTGTCAGTCGCCTCACAGAGTACCTCCGCCCAGGCTAACGTCCCCTGTAGTCACCAGGAAACAAATCAGTGAAGCCATGGTTCGACATAGGAAGCTCCAAGCACTGTGTCTTACTCTCCGGCATGCCAAATGCGCCCCCGCCCCCTCCACAGAAAGGTGCATATCTATAACCTATACAGTAGTGCTTCTACTCACAATGGCCCAGCAACACCGAAGCGACCAAACGAAGCAGCAGCAGAACGACAGGCCGGAGCCAAGCGCGCCAAAATCGCCGACTCAAACCCAGAAACCACACCTGCGCCCGAACCTCCCGCCGCCAAACCACCCGTCCCCGCCGCCGTCCCCGTCCCAGCACCCGCACCCCCCAAGCCCACACCCGCAGCCACCCCCAAGCTGACGCCCGCCACGGCTCCCCAGCCGCCGACGTTGCCGGGCATGCCGCCGCTGAGCATGAACCCGCTGAGCAAATATACCAGAGAAGCCCTGATCGCTTTCCGCCAGGAGTTGGTCAAGCACGACAAACTCTTGGCAGCGATGCAGGAGCAGGCCTTCGCTGCAAGAAGGGCGGGGCAAATGGACCGCGTGAAGATCCTCGCGCAGGAATGGAACAAGCGAAAGGGTCCGTTGGACAGAAACAAGGCCATGCTGCAGCACTACGATTTCATGGTCGGACGCGAGCAGGGAGCCACCGTCGGTGCGCCAGATATGCAGCCGCAACAGCAGCAACAGCAGCCACCACCCCAGCAACAGCAGCCACCACCCCAGCAGCAGCAACCACCGCAACACTCGCAGACACACTCGAGTCCACCAGAGAACACGCCGCAAGCAGGGCCGTCGTTCTCCTCACCCGCGATGTCGAGTGGGGGCGATAGCTTCGGTGGTGGGATGCCGAACAACGCGACAATGATGTCAATGTCGATGAGCCAGCAAGGCCCCTCTGGAGGCATGCAGCAGCAGCAGCAGTCCCTCTCGGGGTCACCGCGGGTGGGCAATCCCCAGACCGCGCAGTTCCTCGCGTCGCTCGGCGGGGTTCAGCCAGGACAGCCCGGAGCAAACGAGATGGCGCTGCAGTACCAGAAGCTCATGGAGCAGCAGCAGCGGGCGGCGCGGCAGCAGGTACCCCCAGGGCAGGTCGGCGGTGCGACTCCACAACAGCAGAACCCTGCCCTCCCGAACTTTGGCAGCAGTCCCATGACGAGGAACATGATGCCCCCCGGGGCCGGGATGCCACAACAGGCCCAGGCGCCGCAGATGGGCGGAAGGCCGCAAGCTCAGCCTGTGTGGCAAGGCTTCATGAAGTGGCAAGGCAACTTTGCGAATGGGCCGTCGAACAACATGAGCTGCTATGTTGGTGCGTTTTCCAACGACCCGTCGAAAACGTACGTGTGTATACTTCTTTCCCAACGAATGGGGTGCACTCACCCATTTACCATGCTTCTCACAGATTTGCGAATACTTGGCCGCAAAGCCTGACGATGATGCCCTGTTCAAAGCCTGCGAGTGGGCAGCAGCAGTTGTCCGAATGGACATTGACGCGCAGGCCCGCCGTCTGCGCGATTGTCGATTATCGTCAACAAGAACCGCAGAACAAGGAAAAGTATAACCTGTTTATAAGTATGTTCAAGAAACAGGAGCCAGGATTCGTGCGTACCATGCCTCTCTCCATCCCCCTCACTCATACTCACGATCCCTAAAAGTATGCCACGGCTGCCTGGACAAACATGAAGCAAGGGCAGACAACAAACGCCGTCTTCTTCATGCACAACGACCGCCTCCTAGGCTGCTTCTTCCCCGAATCCGGAGTCCCAGACATGCCCAACGAAATGGTGCCGCAGGGCCAGCTGACATTGGCGCAGCAACAAGCTGCCATCGCCCAGCGCATCCAACAGCAAGGGCCCCCAATCCAGCCGTCGCAGCCCACACTCGGAAAGAGCCAAATACCACATCTCGCCTATCTCACGATTCTTCCGCAGAATGAACGGGATGCGATTCAGGCGCAGATACAGCGGGTGCCGCAGGACCAAAAGGTGGAGATCCTTGGGAAGATCATTGAGGCGAGATACTTGGTGAGTCTCGTTGCTTTCGGTTATGGGCTGGCTTTTGCTATTGGGTTACTGAACTGTATGTGTAGAAACAACAACAGCTAATAGCGAGACTAAGAGAAGCGGCGAGCGCCGGGAACCCTACCGCGATGATTGCCCTTCAGCAGCAGCTGCAGCAACTACAAAAGATGCAGCAGCAGGTACAACTACAACAGCAGCAACAACAACTCCAGCAGCATCAGCAGCAGCAACAACAACAACAACAACAGCAAGCCGCGAACATGGCAAACCGGAACATGGCGCTGAACAACAACCACTTCGCAATGGCCATGAGCATGATGGGAGGGGTGAATGGGATGATGCCTCCGGGACAGGGGGGACCTGCGCCTCAGTAATGAACCCTTTTCTTGTTCGTCTCGCCTTGGTGTATACTGTCGTTCTTAATGCCACTTTTTTGTTTGGGGTTTAACAGTAATATGGCGAATACCGATACCAATATGAACACGAGTGCGAGCGGGAGTTCGAATATGAACCCCATGGCTATGGGGGGAGGGTCGGCGGCCGCGGGGTCGATGTATTACACGGATTTTGTGGAGAGTGAGTGGAAGAGGGGGAATTAGCTTGTCGGGGAAGTTGTATTGGGGGATGCTATGTAGTATTACTACTGTCCGAGGGAGCTGTAAGCCCCGTCCATGCCCTTGATCTTCTCGTGGTCGGCGGGGTTGGCCTGGGCTTCGTAGACGGTGATTATTGGGTTTTCATTACGCTGTTGCCGAACGGGTTTTTGTTAAATATATTTGTGGATGTACTTTATAGATCATATATTGGAATAGTGGGACATACCTTTGACCATTGGCCGAGGAAGCCAACGTAGTAGATCTGGGAGGTCTCGGCGCCTTGGGAGGCGGGGATGAAGAGGGTTACGCTGGAGATGTTGGAGAACTTGACGGTCCTAGTGGGTAGCAAGAGTGTGTTAGTATAAAGGTTGGGTGGAGAGGAGGGATAGGCACTTGAGAGGATATTCGCCAACTTCGTTGCTCTGAGCGATCTCGAATTCTTGGGATGGTGGGCGGTCTACCACGCCTTCAAAGTCGAGGTTGGGTTGGTTGGCGTACTGTTTTGCGGTGTGAGCGAAGAGATGGAGTGGGGATTAGAGGAGCATACGAGTGATATTTTGGAAGGCGTCTTGTCACCAGGCCCTGCTTTGATTAGCAGGGATCGAAGCCTTATTGAGCCGGTAAACGGGATACGGAGGATGCTATTCACAGCGAGCCGATGAGAACCTCAGACTCTCTCAAAGCCAATACCAATAACGCACATTTGGTCATCTGCGTCCGACTCAATAAACTAACGCCACAACCTATCAGAGCAGCCCACGCATTTCGCACCCAAGAGCTTACTTTCTCCTGGTCAAGACGATCCGCCCAGGGCTTGATCACGTCGGCGCCTGACTGATTAGTGTTAAGCGCGACGACGTTGTCCCTGTCGATCTGCGAGAACAGGTTGTCCTCTGGCCCCAGCTCGCGGCCGAGGTTGTCGTGGCCGCAGCCTTCGTGGTGGTCGCAGTGTGTCATTGTGTCAGGGCAAGGTGGAGTGCAAGAACAGGCAGGCGCGCTTAAGCGAGACAGGGGCTCCGAATGGCGTCGACATCTTGGGCTAACAGAGCCAAATACCGCATAAAAAATTTCGAATCGCGTCGGGAGCGGGTTGTCCTCGAGAACACACGTCCTCGACTTCGTGCTCCCTGTGAACGCTCTACGATCTTCCCTGCATCTGTGAGTCCAACTTTCACACTAGATACGCATGATGCTTTCAAGTAATTTGCGTTCGAATGTCACGGACTTCACTCTAAGGGGTCATACGCCAATGATCCTGGAACCCGTGGCTTGAGACAAACCTACTCGTCTGACCCTCCTCCCTCCTCAAATCCCACCGCTAACCTCCCTTCCTCCTTCCAGATCCTTCTCGCAATCTAGACTGTAGCTTAATCGTACCGCTTATGTAACCAATGCTGTTCTGTATTGCGTATGCCCAAGATAATAATGAATCCATCCATCCCATCGCTGCTCTCCTAGAACCACCATCTACAATGACATCCCCGTCTTCATCGTCTTCTCTCTCACCACCTACAACCAACGCGGACGCCCCCGGGCCCTCCGCCGCAGTCGAGTTCAAAGTCTACCGCCCACCAACAGCGCTGGACGCGCCTCCTCCCCCAACGCTCTCAGACGACTACTTCACCCCAACCACCGCAGATATCAGATCAAGGCAGGCGGAGCTGCAGGCTCGCAGGGTAGCACTGACCGACCGCCCTCTGGAGCTCAAGGCAACGCGCGAGGTGGCGGAGAAGGCGAGGCGCGAAAGATGGCCAGAGGTGAGTCGAGAAACGAGGAAATCGCGCTGCACATAAGATATTGAACATGCTGTTGACCCTCGCAGACGAGGATAAGAGTCAAGTTCCCTGATCAGACGATGCTGGAGAGGAAGTTCCCCTCAACAGACAAGATTCGCTCTGTGTACGCCTTTGTGCGCGCCTGTCTCACCGATGAAGCAAAGCCTATCAAGTTCATCCTTTGTCAGTGCCCCCTCCCTTTCTTTCAGTATACCAAGGAGACTGAACTGCAATGTCTGCACGCAGACCAATCACCCCCGAAACGCGATCTCAAAGTCTCCGACCCCAACGTGCGAGATCAGACGCTCTACGACCTCCACCTGACGCCCTCCTCTGTCCTCCTCCTCCGATTCGAAGATGAAAGCATGAATCGTGCGTACACTCCACCATCCTTCTTGCTCTTTACCCTAACAACTACTGACTAACGACTTCTTACACGTAAAACAGACGACCAAGCCCCCGCACCCCTCCTCCCCTCCATCCTCGAACAAGCAATCGATATACCCGTTCCCCCCGCCGCCCCAGCTGAGCCCACCTCCCCGCCAAAACCCTCGACTCCTGCAGCGCCTAGCGCCGGCTCGCGCAACAACGACGGCGGGGAGAAGAAGATACCCAAATGGCTGAAACTAGGGAGTAAGTCGCCTTCGATCACCTCTTTCCCTCCTACCGCAGAGACTAATCCACCTTGGACACACAGAGAAGTAAACTCACAGACCCAAGCATGCTACTAGAAGCACCTCGTGTCCGCTTGCCTCTTTGCTCGCGTAGAATGTACATTAGTTAGTACTGAGGGAACGTCCTATCCACCTGCGTAGACCATGCTCGGAGTCCGCCAATGAGATCTGTCACACCCTCACTTCCGTGGACACTTCGCAGCGCGTCTGCTGCCGTCTGTGAGTCGTTACCCAGCCTGCAGGTGACGACGATCGGCTTTTCCGAGACATATTTTGTGGGTACTCAACGAGCTGTTTTAGGGGAACATCTAAGAAACGGTGTTAGGAGTGAGATTGAATGGTACAGTGGGGCAGGAGAGGCTCACTCTTTGACCCTGGAAGGTGGACGATCCCGAATTCTGTTGGCTGGCGAACGTCTATAATCTCAACCGCAAAGGGATCTGAAGCAAGCAAAGCACTCAAGCTCTGCATGTAACTTGATTATCGTCTGGAACCTTGAAACACAAACTGTAGCACTATACCTTGGCATCTATTCTCTTCCCAGCCTCTCCCTGCGCCAGCCCAGTATGCTCCCAATCCGGCCGCAAGCCCCCGCAAAACTGCACATAATCCGTATCGCGCACCAATGCCTTTTCCAATGCGCCAGTTCCACACGCAGGGCACCCTTCCCTCTTCGACCTCAGCTTGATAGTCCTAAACGGCGGCGTCGACAGCGCGTTATAGATGTGCATTACCGGTTTGCCATCTTCACCCGTCATAAGCTCATTTCAACCTCGGAATGTAAAGAACTCACCATGCAACCCCGTCAAAATCTTGATAGCCTCCAGCGCCTGCATATTCCCAATAATCCCCGTAACGGCACCCAAAATCCCAAGCTCCTCGCAACTCCCAACGTTGCTCGGCTTCGGCGGGACAGGGAAGATGCACCTGTAGCACGGCCCATTTTCGCCATAATGGTACACGCAGAGCTGGCCGTCGAACTTCTGCGCGGCGCCGCTGACGAGGGGCGTCTTGAGTGCGACGGCGGTGTCCGAGAGGAGGTAGCGCGTGGGGACGTTGTCTGTGCAGTCGAGGATGAGGTCGTACCCCGCGAGGAGCGTGAGGGCGTTCGAGGCGGAGATGGCGGAGGTCACGGCGTCAATTACAAGGCGTGAGTTTACGCTGGGAGTGATGTGAATGGTTAGAAGCCTGGGATGGAGGAGGAAGGGGGAGCATGCCGGAGGAGAGCGAGCTTTGCAGACTCGGCTTTGTACATCCCAACCGTTTCTTCATTATGCAGGATCTGCCTCTGCAGGTTAGAAATCTCAACACGGTCGTGGTCGAAGATCCCGATACGTCCTGTGAGCAACCAATCCCGGTCAGACTCTTGCCCGAGTCATGGGAGATCGAGGCTTGACATACCGACACCAGCTGCTCCGAGATACTGCAGCGCGGGGCACCCCAGACCACCTGCGCCAACGACGGCGACGGAGGCGCGCGACAAGTTGACTTGCCCTAGTCGTAATACATCCAATTAGCAAGGATCTTATCTCTCTCTCCAGCTATGACACACCTTGCAGACCAAACCCATCGAGGATCATCTGCCTCCCATAGCGCTTATAGTCCTCCAGCGGCAGCGGATACTCCGGTCCTCCAATAACACTATCCATCCCGTATCTTCAACGTTCACGGCCGCGCAAAAAGAAAACCTGAACGGTGTTGGTCAAGAGCAAGCCGGGTCAAGACCATCCCACCGCGATTTGATCGCGTATTGATCTTCACAGATTTGAGCGCTTGTTCACGATCAGCGGCTGTGCCCCATAACCGCGGCTCACCGTCGAAGCCGCCTCTTGCTCAGGACCGTCATGGCGGGAGCGCCTCCCACCCACCCCACAGACCTCCAAGGCGACGGGTCCGTCATCGTCCACCCCGGTAAGCCCACCCACCCATCTCTCAACCCACAGAAATGAACCCAATATAATACCCTGCCGATCAGATTCATCCTCCAAACCCCCTCCATCCCCGTACCCCGACATCTCCCACCGCGCCAAATGGTCCGTCTCATCCTACAAGTTCGGCTTTGGCGTAGAATGCCTCAGAGACGGAGACCCTGAAACCTTCTGGCAGTACGTCCCGCCTTCAAGCTCCCTCCAAACGCAGCCATTCATCCATCCCCCAGCTCAGACGGTCCCCAACCGCATTCAATAACCCTCGAATTTCCCTGCAAAATGGCAATCCAGGCATGCAAACCCTCCCTTCCCACACGGCAGCTCTTCTCACACTGCCAACCCTCTTTCCAATAACCACAGAAACTCAGCATCTTCCTCAAGTTCTCCTTAGACGACTCCTACACTCCCTCAACCCTCGCCATCCGCGCAGGCACAGGCTCCAGCGACCTGCAAGAAGTAAAGATCATGACCTTTGAAAAACCAGAGGGCTGGGTCGAGTTCGACATCTCCTCCGAGCCCAACGACGATGGGGAGGGCATGTACGTCTTTCTCGTTCCCTCTTCCTGGGCCTTTCCGTTCAGGTGGATGCTGACGCTCCCTTCTCGACCTCCAGGTGCCCCGTATACGCATACGTGATTCACATCATCGTAGCCCAGAACCACATGAGCGGAAAAGATACCCACGTCCGCGGCCTACGCGTCCTCGGCCCCATCGAGTACGCCCTCCCCCTTCCTCCAATCCTCAAAACAAATCTAACAACCCCTCCCTCACAGCGACAACCTTGGCACAGAAGACGACGCATTCGCATTCAAGAACCTCCAATACAAGATGTACGAAACATTACGATAGTGTACTACGACTACTGCAAATATAATACCGAGCCACAGTGCACAACCCGTCCTGTTCAAAGGAAAGACAGTCAACAAAAATTCTAAATCAATAAAAATATACAACGACAGCGACAGCCACAGTCCCAAGCCCAATGCCCACCCTCCAGGCAGACATCTATTACTACACAGAACATAGGCAAAAGAACGCGGTCTAAGCAAGTGTACAAGAATCCAAATGAGTCTACGTATGCGGCGGGTACGGCGTGCGGTTATACGACACAGGCGGAGCAGTGTTGTTTGGCGGTGGCGGCTGTTGCTGTTGCTGCCTATACGCCACCTCCCTCGCAAGACTATCGTACGTCGTGCGCTGAGTCGTGCCATTGGCATCCAACGGGGCCGCGTGATGGCCCCGGTCAAGAGGAGGCAGGCTACCCCCACCCATGGAGCCCTGGAAGGTCGCAGGAGTAGTGAGCGGCCCATGATTTGGGGGTTGGTAGTAGTTGGTCGGAGCGACAGGGACAGAGGAGTTATGATGACTAGACGCGTGGTGGTTTCCGTTCCACGCCTGCTGTGGCTGCTGCTGCTGAGGTGGGGCCTAGAAACGTAAGTCTAATTGCGCGTTGCCAAGGGAAGGGGGCAGATACGAACCTGATACCTTGAAGCTTCCCCTCCCCAGCCCGCAGATCCATTCACTCGATAGTACGAGTTGTGGGGAGCCTGGCTCCTATCAGCCTCGTTCGTAAACGCCCGTTCCTGAGGTTGATAATGGCTGAACGAGATCTGGCCGCTGGTATACGGGTTCCCATACGCCGTCTGGGTAGGATACGACGACCGCACGCTGGAAGTCGGCGCAAGGTACGATTGGGAATACGCTGACGGCTCTGGAACCCCGTACACCGTGGGCTTTGGATTGTACGAAACTTGTTGCTGGTGCTGCCAACCCTGCTGCTGGTACGACATATTGGGATGTACGTTCTGCTGTTGTGGATGAGAAACGCCGTTGTATCGATGCGATCCGTTGGCCTGCTTCTGTGCCAAACACCGTTGACAGAAGAACTCGATTTTGTCCCAGTTGCGTTTCGGACGGCCAAGTCGCGCTTCCCGCTTGTCGTGGCATGGAATGTGCTGCCATTTATTGCAGATACCGCAACACATCATCGGTTTTCCGTCGTCCTAGAACAGGGTCAACGAATAGACTACGGACGGAAACTTGAAGGGACCTACAAGGTTCTTGCCGGTTGTCCCACAAACCTCACAGTTGAGCTCCCACTCATCTGCCGACGCATGGACCGCCTTCTTAGGTTGCTGTCGGGAAGTCCGTCTCGACTGAGCTGGTGGGGGAGCTTGTGCTGGAGGTGGCTGCCGCTCCTCTTCTCCTCCATCCTTAGACCTAAACCAAGACTGGTTAAACAGAGAAAAGTGTTAATCACCAAATAACTCACGACGACGTATCCTCCTCCTCCTCATGCTCCTGCTCTACCGCCCTCGTCTCTCTCTTCAACCGCCGTTCCTCTCTCGCCTTTTCGCGCTTCAGTCGCTCTGCTTCCTCCCTCTGCTGACGCGCCTCAGCCCGTCTCGTGCGGCACATCCTCTCCTCATCTTCAATCTTCTTCTGTGCAGCTAACTTGGCGGCTTCCTTTTCATGTTCCCGGGTAGCGAGACGCGACGATCGTTTCCTATGGTTCAGAGCCTCTTCCAACTTGCGCTTCTGCTCAATTGCCTAACAAAGATATGAGGAAGGTGTATTGGACCAGGGAGGGAAACCGTACCCTGAGTTCAGCAACAACTTCTGGCACGACGACGTTGGTGAGAAGTTTATAGAAAGCCTTTTCAGTGTAGTAGGTCGACTTGGCAAACTTTTCAGGGAAGGTCTCCCATTCATGCAGAGTGACGCATAGCTACAAGGAACGCGGTCAGATTGGAGCGGAATATTGCCACAACGCACATACCGTTTCCCATTCAACAAAATTCGCATCCACGGGCGCCTCTGGCTCCTCATGCTCCTCCTCCTGCTGCTGAACCTCCTCCTCCTCCTCTACCTTTTCTTCCTCTTCCTCCTCCTCCTCACTCAGCTCTGTCAAGTCACTTATCGACTCATCATCCGCCTCAAGCCCCGTCTTCTTCCCTGTACTCGCACTCTCATTCAACCACTCCTCTGGCACAGCCTGCCAGCCATCATCCTGCAAACTCCTCAACCTCGAGCTAATTCTCGTCCCCGCACTCTTCCTTGGGGACGGCGCAGGCGCCGCTTTGGCCGCCGCCTGTCCACGGCTCCTCGTCGCCCGTCCACTCGCACTGACACTGACACTCGAGCTCGCCGCAGCCTGTCGATTAAACTCTGCGAGCGCCTTCGCCTGCGCGTCCAGTTTCACCTTCGCCTGCTCCTTCGCAGCGCGACTGCTCCGCCCTGTGGGCGTGGGGGGCGCTACCACGACCGCCGCCTTGGCCTTCGTTTTGGCCGGCTGGGCCTTCGTGACGCGCTGCCGCTTCGCAGACCCTGCCTTCGAGGCGTTCCGGCCCTTGGGCTCGGGCTCGGCTGCGGCCTTGCGTTTGCGCTTCCGGGTTGGAGGTTTCGGCGGCGACCGCTGGATCCACAGCCGGTTTCCTAAGAAAGGAATGGTCAGAACTCGGTTGCCTTGGACGATGGGATGTTGGACATACCACCGATCAGCCAATACGCGTTGGATTCACGGTCGTATCCAATGGGCTCGGAGCGCTGTGAAGGTTGTTAAAGCAGTGCACTTTGAGTGGGTGGGAGGTGCGTACCCATGTCGCGGATTCGTCGTCCGATTTCATGATGCCTCGCAGTCTCGCAGGGTTCTGGAACTGCCATTCCAACAGCGTGTGCAGAGTTTCCAATTTTTGGTTCATCGTCAACTCGGACCAGTCAACGGTCGTTTTCTCTTCAACAACGCTGACGGCACGCCCTCCCTTCTTCTTCGGCTCCGCTTCCTCCTCCTTCGACGCGGTATTCGAGACTCCAGCCTCCGCCTCTTCCGCATCTGCATTAGCGCTGGTCAGCAAATCTAGCACGACCACCACTTTAGTTTTTCACGCACCATGTTCAACCCCCTCCTCTTTCTCCTTCTCTTCCCCATTCTCCTGTTTAACATCCTCCTCTTCCTCCTTCAATACGGAGCTGTAGCGCGAGTTGTTCGCGGTATGCACAGTCGATGGCGATCCGAGTGGATTGGCCTCGGGGTTTCTCCTATCATACTGGCGGCGCAGGGCGTTCTGCCAATTATCGGCCCTACGCAAAAAACGCATCAGCGTCCAATAAACACGTCCTCGCAGCGCACAACATACGAAATCTTGCGGTCGTAGGAGAGGGTGAACAGCAGCCTCTGCATAATCCGCGGGAGGAACACGTCGGTCCCGTGGGTCAGGTCATTTTCGATATCCTGGATACCCCCAAGTCAATAACACATCGAGAGCACTACAACGACCTCGTACCTCAACAGAGACGTCATTTATAGCGACCAGGTCAAAGAAAATGTAGAAGAACTGGCAGAACGCGGCCCATTTCCAGTGGTGTCTGAGGTTGCGCAGGTTTTCAGACACGGGGTCCGAGGCAGCCTGGGGCGGGGGCGCCTGCTGCTCGACTGCAGCCGACGACGAGACTCTGGCGGACGATCGACGGGGCATGGCGGAGGGAGGGCTATGTGGACCCGGACTGCATCAACGAGAGGCAGGGAAAATGAAGCAGGGCCGTCGTTCGACGCGTGCAGAGACGATAATACGCCTTTATGTTCTGGATGAGTTCTGGAGTTGGGTGTGGACTGGGGGATGGGTGGGCTGTGGACGGGGTTGGGGATGAATGCCTGAGGAACAACCGCAACCCACCTCATCATCACCCTCCTCATCACGTAAGAAATTCTCATATTACCTAAGGAATCCAATTTATTAGGTAGCTCATAAATACGTCCAATATACAGCGTATCAGTAGTCCGTGGCATGTCATACAGTAGCAGGCAAGAGATGGTATTCGGGTATGTCCAGCAGATCATCGATAGCCCCCTCCATAGTTGTCATAGCTCGGGGGCGCCTGCGCAGGTGGACTTGAAATCGACGCCCGCACAGCCGCATAGGGATCCGCATACTGCATCGTACGGCTCACCCTCGGCCCAACATCGACCTCAGGAAGCAGCGGGGCGCCACCAGCGCCCTGCCCCACCGTCAGCGCAGGTGGAGGATTACCCCCTGGGCTCCCCCCATACCCAGCCTGCGGTGGCAATTGCTGCTGGGACGGCGGCGCATATCCCGCATTCCCGGCCCCATACGACGTCCCAAACCCTGTTGGCGCAGGATCGGAGAAGGCGCCGTAGGCATCCATACTCGGTCGGCCGGCGGGGACATCGTACCGCGCCGCCGTCGCTGGGGGGATCGCGGAGGGGTACGAGTGCGATGGGTCGTTGAAGGGGTTGGCTGTCGTAGTGGTGGTAGGGATGGCGGCGGATTCCTCGTCGTACCGTCTACCGTTGTCGGCTTGGCGCCCGGGGTGCTGAACGTGGGTGTACGACGCGTCTTCGTCTTCGTCGGCCTCGGAGGCTTGGCCTGTCGGCCGCGAGAAGGGGGTGTCGCGGTGCGGGCTGAGGCGGCCGGACCGCCAGTCAATAATGAGAAGGGTTACTGATGCGGCCCAGAAGACTGCGAAGTGTCAGAGTGGTTTCAAGGAACGCAGGTCGTTACGCCTCACCAAATGCTAGCCAGAAGAATATCGAAGCAGCTTTCTTGGTGTTACACCAGCCTGGCAGCCCGTTCTTGAAATCGTCGCCCTTTTCCTCCGCACTGGGGTCCTTCGCCGCGTCTTTACACCCAGGCTGTGTCCACGCAGATATAGTGGAAATGAATCTATCCCAGGCCTAAGTAAATTCGCGCAGCCGCAGTAAACGGGGACTTACGCGATCAACAAAGAGAAGGTGGTCCCAGTGCCCGTGAGGATGAAGCTCACGCGCACTTCCTTCAGGGTCCTCGCGAGCTGCACAAACTTGTCGTACCGCTCGTACGCGACGGGGACCAGAAGCATGAATGAAGACAGCAAGATCCCTGCGATAGACACGAAGATCGCGAAACCCGAGAGACCAGCTGGGTAGAAGCGGAATAGATCAGGACAGCCCGGGCATATCAAACAGCGGAGGCAACGCACAAGGGCCCACACCGTACTTGGCCTGGAACGCTGCTAGACTTGCGTAGCAGGCCATGGAGAGAAAGTTGAAAAAGATCTGGCCAGAGTAGGCGATGATAGACGGTTTCGACACGATCATCTAGAGGTCAAACACAATTAGCCTCGGCAACTGGAGTGACCACAGCGCGACGCAACGGATACGCAGAGCAGCCAGGCAAACGGCAGGATGAGCAGGAATACGAGTGCGCCTTCGTCGTTGGAGGCCATGGAGAGACCATAGGCCCGTTACGTAAAAAGGATGGAGGAGGAGGTGCGATCGAGCTTACATTGTCGTCAAACGGAACCATCCCATGGCCGTTCCCAATGCCGCCCGCGAGCCCGCCGCCGCTCTTCGATGATTTTGGCGCAAACTTGCCCACAACGTCGGATACGCGATCCAGAAGCCCCATTGTCGTGTCGAGAGATGAGTGTAGTCGTGAAAGTTGTGGAGTTGAACACAGGATTCTGGATCACCGACCACAGCAACGCCGCAGCGTCGTCACGTGCACTCACATCGCCTTGGCCAGAATCCAGAAAACACGAATGAAAATGGTATTAGAGTATTAGAATTTGACTAGCAAAGCAGGAATCCAAGCACAGAACCAAAACAGCTAAACGATCGTCCACGACTTTCCTCCCAGAAATATACACACAACCGTCATCAACGCGGCCCATACGCGTCGTACGCTGGAGCAGCCCCCTGGGTATATCCAGTATTATTGTACGCCATGTTCGGCCCCGGCGACATTCTCCCGCCATACGCCTGCTGCGGCCCAGGGCTCGAGCGCCCAGCATCAGGGTACGCCCCCTGCTGGTACGCCGCATTCGGGCCAGGGCTAATTGAGCGTCCCATCTGCTGGGGACCGGGGCTAGCACGCCCCATCTGCTCCGCCCCATACGCAGCATGCGGCCCTGGACTCGCACGCCCAGCATTGTATCCAGGCTGTTCAAAGCCCACCTGGTCGTACCCTGGGCCCTGCTGTAGTTGGGTCATCGGTATCGCCTCCCCGTGCCAGTCACCACCGTGCTCCAGCGTCCCTGGGACCGGCCCGCGATAGGGATCGTAATAGCCACTGGCGGCTGTGGGGTCGTCACGGTACGGCTGGTTCGGGTTAAGGTGTGGTAAAGGCGGTACGGCATAAGGATCGTGCCCGCCCGTCGAAAATTCAGCCGTCGAGTAGTTGTCGCCATTCATGAGCGACCCATTGGCATCAGTGTCACCAAAGCCCGCACGCCCTGTTTCGCGCGCGGGAAGAGGGTGGCTGTCGAGACCTGTGCCGGTGTGCGAATTAAGATCTGGCCATTTGATAGCTTCGCCTGCAACGCATGTCAGAATGAGCTTTTCATAGAGACTGCGGAAGGGGAACACGCACTGTCGTCGAAGCTCGAGGACCGCTTCCTGGTAAACTTCCAAATGAAGAATGCGATGATACCGATCAATGCAAGCCCTCCTGCGACAGACATGCCAACGATGGCACCAACGCTAACACCCTTTGATGAGCTGTCCCCAGAGTCGTCTTTGTTCGTGTTCGCACTGGCGCTGGGGCTTGCGGAGGAGGTCGACGAAGTCGTGCCGGTGGAAGTGTGGGTGACGGTGACCTCTTCTCCGTTTTCGGTCGTCGTTTCAACGATGGTGTTCTTCGGTGGGTCTGAACTGGTCGCTGTATTCTTGGCAGGGTCCGTCGTCGCCGTCGTCGTCGTTGATGTAGAGCTGGAGCTGGAGCTCCCACCACCAGCGCCGGTGCCTGGGTCAGTACCGGTGCCCGTCCCTGTCCCCGTTCCGGTACCCCCAGTACCTGTCCCCGTTCCAGCACCGGTTCCACCAGTACCCCCAGTACCTGTCCCCGTTCCTCCAGTACCACCAGTACCTGTCCCCGTCCCAGTGCCTGTACCAGTACCTGTTCCCGTACCCGTACCAGTGCCAGTCCCGGTCCCAGTTCCGGTCCCAGTCCCAGTCCCAGTGCCCGTTCCTGTGCCCGTTCCTGTTCCAGTACCTGTTCCCGGGGTAGCTGTTTCCTTTGGTATAGTGTCGGTAGACTTGGTGGCCTGTCTAGGTAAATTCGCGGCTGCAGCAACCTGGCAAGCAGCCAGTGCGAGTAAACACGCTGCCTGGATACGCATAGTGCAAATGAGAGGCAGGCGTCGTCGAGACGGCCGTAGCGCAGAAGGAGAGAATAAGAAGGGAAGATGGGCGTCGTGAGCTGGAAACTGGCCCCAGATGCTGCAACAGTGGCAGTGTCGGCACGGCCATCACCTCTATCAATTGTCCTTCTCCTCCCCCGCCGCATTTGCCGCTCCACCCCACTTGTTCTCACAGAATTATCTCAGAATAGCCTCCTTTCTCCCGAGTTATCTCAGTTAATTCGCAGGACATGCACAAGCATGCAGGCGGCTCATCGATAGGCGCCCACACTGCCTCCAGCCGCCTTTTTTCCATATCCTCTTCATCCCGGGACCACGCCTTCAGCCTCACGTACATTTCTATCCCGAAATGTGCAGGCAGCAGCGTGGCAGCATGCTGGAACTCTTTGTCGGAAATACCAGGGATGTGATTAAGCGCCTGGGACATCCGCCGAGTTCGGAATTTTGCATAGCCTCGAATCTTTACAGCGCCAGGGCTGTGTGACTCACGAGGCGTGCCACACTGGATATCTCTTATATATGATCCCTGCCTTCGCTCGAGTCTTTTCACTTCTCCCCATTCTATTTCCCGCAGCATGTCTATCCAAGACGATCTCAACATCACCGTCGTCGGTCCAGACGGCTCCGCGCCGACCATGCCCATGAACATCCCTGTGGGCATGTACAGGAATGGTGTCGAGTATGTCTACTTGTCTGCCCCACGGATCATTGTCCTGACCACACCATTTGCAGCCCGACCTTCGAGTTCTTCCCGTCCACCCCCGACCAGGAGTTCTCGTATGGCCCGGCCAGTCTCCACGGTGACGGTGATTCCTCTGGAGGTAAAGGTCATTCTAACCGCAATTTCGTCGCTCCCCGACTGACAAATTGCTGTTCAGGTTATTCCACACCAATCACACCCTTCTTGGATCTGAACACCCTGCCAGGGCACCAGAAACCCAGCGAGGGCTACGATCAGCTGGTCACTCCCGTTGGCCAGTTCTCGCCGAGCAGCCTCTCGCCATCCTTCGGCGGGCTCACGCTGAGCGATGCCTACTCGGACAACAGCATATTCGCCGACAACAGCACAGATCTCACCTTCACTAAGGATCCCTCCTTTGGCTACTCGATGCAGGAGCCCTCGGTGTTTAATCAATCGCGGGCATCACTGCAGGTGACTATCCCCCAACAGGATCAGCAGCAACTCGCAGACCCCTTCGAGTTCCTGCACACCGACATGTTCTCCGCTGATAGCGACTTCACATCTCCCGAGCAATCGGCCTACACCCCAGTGTTCGATCCCTACAACCTGAACGAGGCACTACCTTTGCCTGTGGAGAACACCACCCTCCAACGCAGCACCCGGGTAAATAATCACCAGCGAGGCCTCTCCGTCGCCGGCACCTCGTGGACCGCCTCCGCCGCCAGCCCCTCCTCCACACTCACTTCCCCCTCCCTCTCCTTCACACCTTCCGACTACCAGAACAGCGGCCACCTCTCCCCACCTTCTCCCTACCTCAACACCAACGTCGACCTCTCCATCCTCACCGGCGAGGCCACCGTGCATCGCAGGCATAGCAGCCACACGGGCACCAGCCTCTCCACCTCTCGCGGCGACCGCGGGCGTTCGCACTCCCGCAGCGGCGGCGCCCCACCCAGCGCCTCCTCCTCGCGCCGCTCGAGCCCATACCCCTCCCCGCGCACCTCGTGCTCGCCCTCCGACACCCTCTCCCCGCAACAAGTCTGGGAGCCCAACGACAACCTCCTCACCGTGCCCCACGGCGGTGGAGCGAGCATCTCGCGGCGTCACAGCATTGGCGCGCGTCCGCCGCATGCAGATGACCTCATGTTCGGCATGGACAGCCTCACGCCGTCGTCCTGGACCGACGAGTCGAGCACCAGCCTTCCCGGGGCACCCCTCCGCAAGGTCGCGTCCACCGCCGGGATCAAGGCGAGTGAGGCCCGCAGGACCAAGGAGGCCAAGTTCGCGTGCACCCTCTGCACCCAGACCTTCACGACGAACCACAACCTGAAGAACCACCAGAACGTGCACAACGGCATCAAGGAGCACAGCTGCCCGAGCTGCAATCGCCAGTTCACGACCCAGAGCGTGATGACGAGGCATCTAAAGACGTGCAAGCTAGCGCACGCCAACTCGTAGCCCTGGCGGGGCCCTTCTGCCTCCGATTCTGCTTCTTGTTATCCAGTTCCTTTTTTTATTCCCCTTCTTCTTCATACCCACCTTTTATTTCCCTTCCTCTTCTGCCTGCACCTTCTTCTTCGCACCTCCACCATAGACAGGCGGACCTCCAACGCCCCTCCTGGACTCGTCGCGGTCTTCCTCCCTCCCTCGGCCGCGCAGCCGGCTCCGCCAAGTTACTTCATATACCCAGTCCGCGATATACCCAAGTCCGATGATTTAATTGGCATGTTGTTGTATCTATAGTGTACTAGCACATTCAGCGATTCCCTTTCCCTTCTTCTAATACCCCATCTGCCTTTGGCTTGTCCTTCTTCTCCTCTCATCCCATTTTCTGCACCGCTTTGTGTTCCGTCTCAAGTTGCAAGCCTGATCCTCGATCCTGTATACATATCCTCTGCCTGCCTCATCTCTTTCTCATCCACTCTATCTCTATCTCTGCCTCTGCAATAAAACGATTTGAAACCGTTCAATAACTTCGCGTTGCCTAAGATGACGAAAGCCCTGCCAATGAACACAACGAGCACTGGTAAATTCCGGCTTCCGGTCGGTATACAGACACCATAAGTAGGTACAGAACAACAACCCATCCTCCCAGGTACAATCACAATCCTCTCCGCGAGACAAACTCCTCAAGATCATGCGCCGTCGCCACCCCAAGCACGAATTTGCGGCTCGAGTCCGTAACTAGAGGGAAAGAAAACGCCACACCACCGGTCGGTCAGTAAGCAGGTCACGACATTGCTCATGGGCACATGGACGATGGAAGCAGAAGAGATGGCCAGACAAGAAGGCAGGACGAGCTGGGGGAGGAAGCGTATGAGGAAAGGAACCTACCGAGCGCAAAGAGGTTCGTTTTGAGGAATTCCTCGAGGTCCGAGAGAGGCGTCATCGGTGTGATGAGTGTGTACGGCTCTGTCGATGTGCGCTTGAACTTTGTCATGTACTGGCTGACTTTGTCGTCCTGCAGAGAGCGAAGAAGGAACAAGGAGCCAGTGTCAGTTAACATCAGCGGGTATACTTGCGAGGCACAGTCCCAAAGCCTGGACTACCCAAGAGCATGTGGGGTGCTTGCTACTCACCGGGTTCGCCTTGCCCGCTTCCCACTTCTCCTTCAGCGATGCAACGTCCAAGTATCCCAGCGGCCGTCTCGAGCGGTCAAGGACCCTATCAACGTCGATCCAGGACAGGCCAATCAGTCCCCGCATCCTCTCTTAGAGTGGACCGACATCGACCCACGGGATGTGCGAAAAGTCGCGCTCATACGCAAGCTCTATGGCTCGCGAGATGGACTCGTTGAATGGCAGCGAGAATGCCGGTGCAAGTTGCAGGTCCTATATCCATGAGCAATAGCGCAACGAATCCAGGTTCTGTCAGATCGAGCCAACCGCGGATGGCGAACAAACGCACTTCCACGACGGCTCCCCGATATTTGTCGCCTGGTGTGGCCGGCACAAACTCCTGGGCGGCACCGTTCAGCTGGTGCGTCGAACTCGAAGTTGTAGTATCGGCAGACATGGTATTTTTGTGTAGGAGGACAAGTGGAGATGAAGATGGAAGATGGAGAGGGTGCAGTGCAGTAAAGAGCCGTCCGCCCGTCGATTAGATTACTATACTCCTTGAGTGCCTGGGTTAAGGTTCCATCAGGAGACCCCAAACACCCCTCGGCGCTAACATTCACATTGTCCTCCTGAGTCCTCAATCAACATCTTGGCATAACACAAAAAATTCAGATTCCTGGAGGCACGGTATACAAGAATAAAAGGGTATAGGTTGTATTATCGAAAACAACAACGGACGTACACAACGCGGCCTCAGGCCTCCGCCAACACGGTTGAGAAGCACATCCGGGAGAGAATGACCGACCAACCGTGCTGCGGTTGACCAGCGTATAGTATGTAGCAAAATGTAGGGTAGAAGCTTAGATGTCAAGAAATGAGTGGAAAGTACACAGAGACCAGCCCATACAAGTGCGAAGCGCCAGGCTGCCTGCGTCCAGCGCGCTGCACTGGGGGGATCCCTTAGTGGTACTTGCTGATGGCGTTGAGGTATGTCCGGCCGGAAGCACTGTGGATAAAAATCACGAAAAGAGTCAGCAAACGGTCTCGAATGTCAGATATGGTGTGCGGGGGACAGATGGTCGGTGGGTTGGATAAGTGGACGGTTGCTTACCTGAGTTTGCCGTTGCTCCACATCGGCCAGACGTTGCCAAGGCCGTAGCCGTTGCTGTAGGCGTAGGCGTAGATGTTGGGGTTCGACTCGAAGTAGGGGACGATCTGGTTGATGAAGCTATCGATCTGGCCCTGGTCCGAGCAAGGGATGAAGTTGGGGTTATCCGCAACACAAGCGAACTCGTTGACCCAGATAGGCTTGCCAAACTTAGTGTAGTGGTCCTGAAGGCACCGGGGGTTAAGCGAGGCACGTTTCCGAATACCAACGTAAGATACTTACAATAACCTGTTTCACGCCATCCATGTTGTTCTTGTTAACATGGACAGTAGTGAAGTCCCAAGGCGTCTTGATCTTCTTCGAGAACTCAGTGAGCCAAGTCTCATCGGCCTGTTCTAAAACACCGAACACGCATCAGTACCGGCATCACGAACCCCCGGGTCGTTTAAGGGGGGCATACAAAACTGAAACTCACTGCACATGGACGGGCTGCCAAGCTTGGTGCCTCTGGACTTGAGGGGCGCCATAAGTTCTTCCCACAGACGGACACCCTCGTCGACGCTCATGCCAGCGGAGCCGCTGCCAGAGGCACAGTCAGGCTCCTCGAAGCCCATCACGTACGGGGGGTTACCGCCGAGGCTCCTGAAGGCGGAAAGACGCTGAGCATCGGTGCCGTCGGCGGTTCCGCCACCCCAGAGCATGGGCACAGCGACAGGTCCTCCTCCGGGCTTAGATGGGTTGGGGGACCAGTCGTACCACCAACCGATCTTGTCCTTCAAGTCCCAGTAGGCATCACCGGCGGAAAGACCGGCCTTGTTGCCGTTGGGCGTGAAGCCCGTTTGAGAGCCCGAGTTCGTGGGCGTGTTGGTCGGCTTGGTATCTTTCGTGGGCTCTGGGGCCTTGGAGGTCGTCTTAGACGTGGTCGACGTGGTGCTGGATTCGGTCTTCGTAGAGGTGCTGCTAGAGGTGGTGGTGGTGGTGCTCGTGGAAGAGGTCGACGTAGTCGTGGTCGTAGCAGCCGCTGCGGTGGTAGAAGACTTGCGGATGCGGGCGGGGCAGCGCTTTGAGGACTGACGGCGGGCAATGGCACCACCGACAGCATGGTGGCTATCGCGGTTGAGATGGAGGTGGCTCGTCGAGGCGCTTACGGCCAGCGCCAGGGTAAGGACAGAAAGGAACGAGAGTCGGAGCATTCTTGCGGGCAGCGCAAATGCTGTAGTAGGATGGCAGAAGAAAGTGAAGGGGAAAGACGTGCAGATAGCAACCGTCGTCTCCACCCTTTAAGGGTGAATGTTTCTTTTTCTGACATCAAATCACACCCACGCCAAGGCTTAGCACAGCATAACCGGGAACAATGGCCCGCGTAATCTTTGCACACCGACCTTGATGGACAAAAGCAAATCAGGTCCCTTCTTTACCAGATGCGCGGACTCCGTTGCCACTCTTCTCCTCGGTTGTAGGGAGTTGCGATGGCTACAGTATAGCAGAGCCCTGACGCAGACGCTGCACCCCATTTCAACACGGCGAAGTGCATCCTCGTGACATGGCGGCCACCATCAGCCGTCGGTGCCACCTGCTACCCCCTGCACGACATGTTGGGGCGTAAGCATCGTCCTCACCTGTCCAGCCCGCACCTCCGCCGCAATACCCCTCCTTCCCCTCCCTAAACTTCGAAGCACAGCAGCCTTCTCCGCACTAGCCTGCCCAACACCCTTCGTCACCAGCTCCTTCAGGAAGAGGTGCACCACACGCGTGAGGAGCGCCAGTGGAGCTAACCTCGATTCAACTTGCTCCTTGCTTGATCCACACTCGTCGAGCGGATAGAGAGAACGAGAATCGCGGCGATCAGATGGCGATGGAGGCGTAAGCAGCTGGAATGCTGGAATACCTTCCACCTCTCGCTCAACGAACGAGAGCAACGCTGGATCCACGGACTGCAGCAGCTCTCGATTCGGCCTCCTCGTAGGTGCAGCTTGGTCGCCGAGAAGCGCCGACGATAAAGGCCCCTCCATTCTTGGCTTCTTGTTCGAATTCGCGAACGGCAAAGGCTGAATAATGTTCCGGATAATCGCGCACGTTGCACGTTCGTCCTCCACCTTAACCTTCTGAATCTCTCCAGAATTAAGCGCATCCCCCTCCTGCGCCTTCAGACTTTCAGAAGCCTGGTGATACTTTTCCTCGAATCCACAAAGCCCACACCATCCTCCACCATTCTCTTCTTTCGAATTCCTGCTGGCACCTTTTCCTTTCACCTCGTTCGAAGTCGCGATAGCCTGTTGCTGAGAGACCTTGGCAGATCCCCCTTCATGCCTCTGCGCGCTCTCTTCGAGCCAAAGGTATATGTCCGCCACCGACCACTCCGGTATCCCCAACTTCGCGGATCGAAGCCTATCAAAGTAGTACTCGCGTATAGCTCTAGCTCGACCCCACTACGAACACATGCCATCATTATCAACCTTTGAGGATAATCAACGGTGCAGCTAAAAGACGTACCTTGATAGCTTCCTGCCTTCCGATAATCAGGTTATTGAACTGCGCTCGCGTCGAGACCAGTTTGTACGGGACCTCTGTTTCCGGGTATTGTAGCTGGCTTCTCTCCCTCTCCCGCGCTAAACGAAAGGTAAGCCTAGGTAAGGAACATCCCTTGTGCACAGCTTGAGCTACTTACCTGGCTGCACGAGGGGGAACCTCTTCGCAGTGTCCACAAGGAGGCGATACTCTATTTCCACTTCCATTCAGCGGGCGCTTAACTCAATAACAGGGGCGATGCCTACCTTCCGACTGCTGTTGCTCCTCCTCCTGAGCTTCTGGATGTCCGCTCGTCTCTAATGGAAGCCTAAGCAGGTCGTTCCATAGACGCCGTGACTCAAATGGAAGTGTATTCTTCACAGCCGATTTAACTTCTGTCCGGAGATCCAGCTCGATATCCAACAGCTGTTCTTCCCCGAGCACCACAGCAGCAGATTTCATGGGATCCAGCTTCATGAAAAAAAGATTGCATTAGCTCCTCATACCCTCATCCAATGCGCAGAGAATGGATGAAATGAAGACACTCACATCGACCCACTGCTCGACGACCGTAATCTGCGGCTCCTGCCCTTCTTTGATATCATTGAACCGCATCTCAACCCGTGCGAGGAACGGCGCATTCGCCATTCCTAGAACGACGAACGGGGGTGCGCTTACGACGGGCACGGGGAGGTACACTGCATCCCCTTCGCTCCCAGCCACCGAGACCGAGACCGAGTGGAGGATGCTGCTGATGGGTATCGCCTGTACGGTGGAGGGGCGTCAGTCAGGGCGCTTATCCGATGGAATGTTAGAAGTTTGCCTACGTAGGAGGGGCTGTCGACGGCGATCATCCATTTCCGAGTGAAAATTCCTTCGGGGGTAGAGACTGACATTTGGCAAAACAAAATTAGTCAAAAGGGAACGGAAGGCACGGAATGAAGTAAAGGGAATATATGCTTTCATGGGGCAACATTGCTCGGAATCCGGGATCCGGGAGGTACATACCTGAGTTCACGAATAAACTACGATCGCTGACCCCGACCCGGGCTGTAAAGTGGAATCGACTCTTGGATGAGGGTATCAGCATCGGAGAAAACGAAGAAGATGGGGCAGGGGTGTTCGGAACCGACACCGTCGGCGGCGCAGCGTCTGCATGCACATCCTTTCCGAGCTTATCCTCCCTCTCCTCCTGCTTTCCATCACCTTCACCTCCCTCCTTGAGCCGCCCACCCGCCACTTGCTCCGACGCTGTAGGAGCCGGAAGGTTCGAGAGTTCCGAGAGAGGCTGGGGATGGTGCCGCGGAGCAAAGCCCATCTTCCATACGCGCCGACTCCCGGTATGCGCATTCCTGGATTGCATCTTGTTCGGAACGCCTTCAGTATTTGGATTGGTGGTAGCAGTGTCGTCACAGATGTTGACGTCCTCATCGTAAACCCTTATCTCCCTCTTACGAAGAGCAGCGTTTGCGCGATTCGCGGTGTCTGCCGGTGCGGTACTTTGGCTGGGGTTGGCAGATCCGGGGCCGTGATGGAGGGATGATTGGCTTGGGCCTGACAACAGCCCGTCTTGATTATCTTCGCTCTCGACTTTCACCAGCGCAGCCTGTTCTTGCCCTTGTCCCTGCAGATCCTGTCCCGCCGCAGCCCTCTCAAAGATATCTTGCAACCCGCGTACAGCAGCGGGTCCCAACCAAACCTCGCTCCCCGCCTCGGGATCGAGCTCGGGCTCTGCAACCGCGCAAGCCTTGATACACGCCTCGTGCGTCCCCCACTCGATACTGTGACTTATACGTGCGTGGTTTAGCAGGCCCTGAAGCGACGAGAACGCCGTGCGTGCGCATACAGGGCATCGGAGGAGTAGGTAGGGAGTCACTGCTGGGCCACCCTGCGTTTGGGTCTGCACATAGAGGAAGGATGGCTTGCCCCGGCCTGGGGCAGGCTTTTGCCGTGGAGGAGGGCGGCGGTAAGGGACTGCGGGTGATTGAAATGAGGTGGGTATGGCATGGACTTGAGAGGGGCTGGGGACACAAGAAGATGTGTAGGGGGTTGCGAAGAGGGCTTGGGCAGGCGCTTCGGCGTTGATGAGCGTCTCTGTGGCAAGCTGCTGGATACTTTCAGACGTCGTTCGGTATCCTTTGCCTGCACAGCACTATAAGACTTGACACAAGCACATAGGACATGCATACATACCACTGTCTCTGAGCACGGACTGCAGCGCGAGAGCCCAATCTATCCTTGCCTGCAGCGTCTCCGCGAGCCTTGCCCGGATGCTAATCTCCGTGTCAATGTCCGTTGCGATGTCTGGGAGAGCGGCCTGCAGTGCTGGGGAGCATTCTTCTGACAATTTCCTGCGCTTGGACATTATGCGAGATCCGGTTGAGTGGGCATGAGATAGAGAGGTCGAGAAGCGCTCGTCCAATTCTTCGATGGAACTTTTCCGATCACTGAGCTTAAAATAGATGCGGACCAAGATGGCAGTTATCCCCCTGTTCCTGTTCAGTGAGTACCTGGACGGCCCCTGTACTTCTTCCAACCATACCTACTTCTGAAAGAGTGGCATGGGGTGGAGCACGAGCATTGAACCCTCATATCTCAGCCAAAACATCCTCGAACGTCCGAGACTAAATCTACTGGCCGTTTGTTACTATCAATCCAGAGTGATTGACACGGGCCCTGGCATATTTGCTTTAATTCTAGGAATCCCAGGCCCAGAGAAGCCCTCAGAAGCGCGGTAGGATATGCACTCTCAATTGTGTTAGCTAGATATAAGGTATTGGGACCCCTACTGGACGCAGATCGCCGCCTAACGCGATGCAAAAATGGTGAGAAGTAAATAAGCGCTGGCGTTTCAATTACACAGATTGAAACAAGGTCCAAGCTCGAGCTGAGGCAGAATACACTACCCTAGTCTCGGTGAGAAAGTATATAGCACCTACTACCGACTGTCGGTTAATAAATGCCCGGGACGATCTTATATGGCACGAGCTTCTTGTACTTCTTCCAATCATCACCATACCTAGCATACAACAGTCAGTACTGAATAACCAGAGGCGACCGAGCTCGAGACAGGTCAACCACTCACTTCTGTGCACAAGCCTCGTCATCTCGCATCTGCCGGTGCACTAGCAGCACCGTGAAATAAACGGGGTAGAAATATGTGATCGGGGTGGAGAAGCCCGTCGGCAGGCACCAAGCTACACTCATGATCAGGTCTCCCCTAATACCGTTTCGCTACCAGTCAGGTTGCATCAACATAAATTTTAGGGGGGAAGGACGCACAGATAGTTCGGATGCTGGCACATCCCCCACCACCCCGTAATCAAAAGTTTCGTCCCGCGCTTCGTATCCATATACTTCAAATCTAAGGTAAGTTCAAATGCGTCGTCAGTCAACCTCACATATGTAGACACACCACTAGCAAAACAAAGAGAAACACCCACTCTTAGGATTCCTCCCATTCCTAAACTCATTCTTCTCCCCATTCGCACTCCTGAAGATCCAATACCCCAACGCGTTCACAGTTATAACCCCAAGCACGCCGAGCGCACCAAGCTCAACGTGGCAGAACGCAAGGTACCGCGCCTGCAGTGAGAAGGTAAAAGGTATCCAGACAAGGTCTCCTACGGAGAGCATGAACCCAAACCCGTCGGTCGTCACGTCCATCGTCGTGAACAGCGCGGACTACAACGATCCTTAACATCAGCAAATGCCTTTCCCATGAGATCCAAGAAAAGAGAAGAGGGGATGCGCACCTCGTTATACATGCAGTCAAACACATAAAGGGTATGGAAGGCGAGGACCAACCACATCGACGCTGTAACATTCACAAACCCACCCCGCCTCACAGCCTGCTCGCACACCATACTTATGTCGATAAGCTCCCAGAGGATCATACTCGGCCGAAGCTCGTTGAACGTCGATATATCGAAACACCCAATGCCCGGATTCAGCTCCCGCCCGATGAACCACTACAACCCATTGTATAGTCAGTACGGTGTTTGAGAAGATGGGAAGCACATACATCATATACGACGTTCCCAGAGTTTCCACCAAGAGCGAGCAGGGCACCAGGCCTAAACGATGCGATGTAACAGGCGGTGGCCTGCACGAGCGACATGAGGAGCGCAGCTGAAACCAGCCCTACCCACTTCTCGTATATAAACGTGAACGCCTGCGGCCCACCTCTGATAATGAGGGCCAACGCAATGCTAATCGCAAGGAAGAACGTCGGGAGCGCTAATCCCAAACCACATTAGCTACACTGTCACCAACGATAGGGAAAGGGAAAGGAAACTACGCACCATTAACCTTATACTTCAGCTTCCCTCCCGTCCTCAAGGTCGTACCTTCTACCCACTTGCCAGGAAGCACTGCCCACGAAGCAACACAAAACGCATACCACCCCAAATAAGCGAAACTCGCATCCCAATCCCACAAGCTCCTCCACCACTCAACACTTCCAACCGCAGATCCCACATTCTCGCGAAGGCTAGCCAACGACAGAGACGGGGGGTGCCCTCCAGATGCTTCAGAGCAGCCAAAGTACAGGGCATACAAAACAATTGGAACCACGATAGAGATGACGAATGCGCCTGGAGGCCCGAGAAACTCGTACTTCGTCGTACGCGGGTTGAGCTCATCGATCTTGGTTCCTTTAGCCATAGCGATGTGCGGTTGGGCTGGAGGATGCTTCGTGCTTGCTTGCGTACCTTGCCATTTGAACACGAAGCGCCATTCTTTTATTCGTACCCAGCCTTGGCGATCCCAAGCCTTGGAAATATGGAAGATGGGACGACATAGGGTGTAAAATATCCATCAGTAACAAACATTATGGTATAACATCAGTCAGTCGTACGATCTGTATAAATTAGTTCTGCATAAGCAGACAAATACTCGTTTCATAGCCCTCAGCACTCTGTATGCACAGCCGACGAGCGAATCCAGCGCTCAATAGATGCCCGGGAAAATCTTGGATGGTACGAGCTTCTTGTATTTTTTCCAGTCCTCGCCGTACCTGTAAGCAACAACTCTCAGCGGTAATCCCAAGGGCATCTACTTGATCAGTGACGTACTTTTCTTCGCAAGCCTCATCGTCTCGCATCTGTCTGTGGACGAGAAGTACGAGGAAGTATGCCGGGTAGAAGTAGGTGATAGGTGTGGAGAAGCCGGTAGGAAGACACCAAGCGAGAGCCATGGTGAGGTCGCCGCTATAATAGAGGCATCGTGGTAAGCGCCCAGACCATTAGGAGACCAAAAGAGACATACAGATAGTTAGGGTGTTGGCAAAGACCCCACCAGCCAGAAATAAGGAGCTTAGTCCCACGCTTGGTGTTCATGAACTTGAGGTCTGGTAGATAGCCCGTGTCAGGATGTCCTGTATCTACCAAAGTTGCCGCACTCACTCTTGGGGTTCTTGCCGTTTCTGAAGTCGTTCTTCTCGCCATTGGCGGTGCGGAAGATGTAGTATCCGAGGAGGTTGGTCGCAATGACGCCAAGAGTGCCGTACAGACCAAGCTCGACATGGTTGAAGGCAAGGTATCGGGCTTGCAATGAGTATGTGAAAGGGACCCAAGTCAGATCTCCAACAGACAACATGAAGCCGAAGCCATCAGTCGTGACATCCATCGTCGTGAACAGAGCGGGCTGTCCGGCATCACAAGTCAGAATCCGTATTCAAATGAGAGCCTCGTGATCACAAACCTCGTTATAGAGACCATCCATAACGTACCACGTCTGGAAGGCCAGCACTAACCACATGGAGTCCGTGACGTTGTGGAATCCGCCCCTCCGCACGGCCTGCTCACAAACCATGCTGATATCGATCAAGACCCAGAGAATGAGGCCCGGGCGCAGCTCATTGAAGGTCTTGATATCGAAGGAGCCAATGGAAGGGTTCAATTCGCGTCCGATAAACCACTGTGGCATGGGTTAGAACAAAGGTCAGGTTTGAAGATTTGGCCACTGACATCGTAGAGGAAGTTGCCAGAGTTTCCGCCGAGAGCGAGGAGAGATCCAGAGCGGAAAGAAGCGATGTAGCACAGGGTGGCCTGGACAAAGGACATGACGAGGGAGGCGGTGATCAGGCCAACCCACTTCTCGTAGATGAAGGTGAAGGCCTGAGGACCGTCCCTGTAGATGAGCCCAGAGACAATACCCATCGCGAGGAGGAAGGTAGAGAAGGCTGAGATAAATCAGCAGGGGCCCCATTCAGAAATATCGAGACTCACCATTGATTTTGTACTGGAGTTTCTTGCCGTTGCGCAAAGTGGTTCCCTCCACCCAATCACCAGGCAGAATAGCCCATGCAGCGACGCAGAACGCGTACCAGCCAAGATAAAGGAGCGCAGCTTCGTTGTCCCACAGACCCTTCCACCAGTTCACATCTCCCACTGCCGCTGCAACGCGGTCCTGAAGGGTAGCGAGCGTCAAAGCCGCGGTCGGGGGGCATCCTCCAGACGCCTCCGAGCAACCAAAGTACAGGGCATATGTGACGATGGGGACTGTGAAGGAGACGAAGAAGGCTCCTGGTGGGCCGAGAAACTCGTATTTTGTGGTGCGGGGATTGAGGACGGTGGCCTTGGAGGACATGACGGTGAAGGACGAACACGCACAGACGCGCGCGCGAGTGGGCCGACTTGCGAATGCGGCATGTCGTTCCCACGGACCATTATGCTCATCCGGGGCATCGGTTGGGTCCTTTCCCGTCCATGGCGTTCAACGGCGCCAAGCTGCCAGTTGATACCCTACATTCTTCATGAATCCGTTATATACCCGGTGCCTCTCTGCCAGACACCTCTCTTCTTGCTCGCGTCACCGTCCGCCATCGTGCACGTCCCCGACACGTCCGTCGCGTCGCGACCCCGATATTAGGATTCCATGGCTCTGAACTTGGCCCAACGCCTCAACGAACTTGCACAGGCAAACGCAGACGGTCTTCTCAGGTACGCCCGCAGCAATCGATTCAATGCAAAGTCTATATGTCGTAATGAATGCTGGCGCTAATGAATTGATTCATCCTAAAGCGATGACGAATACCGGTTGCTCAGACAGAGCGCCTTTGAACAGTTTTCCGGAAACGTTGCCGTACCGGTTGAGAGCCCCATCGTCCCAACCGTGACGCCCGACCGCCATGGTATGGCAACCTCCTGTCGAAACCCTAAATTTCTCACCAGTTTTTTACCTTCACAGGGTCGCCCAGATCACCTTCGAGAGCCAGAGAGCGCCCTAAGGATAACAATCTCACTAAACTTTCTGTAACGAACCTTATACGACGTGCCACCGGACGTAACTCGCCCGTGATCTCTCGCGGCCCTTCCCTCCCCACATCCCCAAGCACACCCACAACCTCTCCAAGCAGTCCAAAACGAGGACTAATACCACGACTATTCCAACGTAAACATGGCCTACCACCCCTTCGCATCTCGCCCACACAATCACAGCCAAATATGCGCTCACCAACCCCCGCCCAGAGTGTAACCAGTGCGCGGTCTCCCGCCACGCCCCTATCCCCTTCCCGTCCCCTCCGCCCAGCACCGAGAACCTCCCAAAGCTCAGCACCCCTGCATACCCCCTCCAAACCCAGTATAGACGACCTAACGCTCATCTCAAGCGCGGATATCCGGGACGCAATCGTATCGCTCGATAACGAGCTACGCGGGCTGGTCGACGCCTTCAACGCGTTAGAACAGGGGGCAGTCCGGCGTATCAAGAAGCAGAACGCCCGCCGCCTACCCGCCAATACCCCCGCCAGCGTGAACGACCTCCTCGAAGGACGCGATTGGCGAGAGCATCGAATAGGCCCATCGCCCTCCACGCCCGTATTCGAGTCTCGTGCACAGCGTTACCACCTTCCCCTGGAACTCCCCCTCAACGACGGGTTGAGCGTTCACTCAGGTTCTGACAGGACATCCTTCTCGCAGTCACGGTCTATCAGCCAACTGCATGGGACGGCCGCTGGCAGCCCGCTATCTCCCCACTTCCGAGGCATATCTTCCTCACTTCAGCGGAAGCCATCTGTATCTTCCGTATCCTCTCGCAGCAACTCTTTTCTTTCCTCGAGTCGCTTAGGGGTGTCTTCCAACTCTCGCCTCTCCTATAGCTCGACTAATCTCTCGCTACATGTTGCGAAAACACTTCCTTCCACCACGGGTCTCGACGATAGTGCGGACTTGGAGGGCATCGAGGACGAGGCGGACCAGCTCTCTGAGCTTAACGAAATCCAACAACGACGAAATGAAGTTATAACACGATATACCCAGCGTATCGAGTACCTGAAAGCTAAGCAGAAAGGTGCCGAGCTGCATGAACGACTGGTACGAAAGTGACCCACGATTCCCATTTACCTCTGCTTTACCCCTTGCCCTCTCATTTGTTTCCTGTTGTGTTGTTTATCGTTCCTGTCTGTCCGCGTTCGCTCATGGTCCATTGATTTGTCGATTCATCCTGCATTTTGTAAGTCCTGCATCTTCTCTTTTACATATATCTCGGGTTTAGTATAATTGTCGCTCTGTTACCTCTGTTCGTTAATGTTTCTTGGGCCTGGTTTACATCTATCTTACATGTGGGACAACCGCTACAACTGTACAGTAGTTTTTTCATACACGAGTCCGTCGAGCCTTCAAAGCTTCTCCTCATGATATCTTCGGCAACCATTCACCATCGGCTCCGATCCAGAGCACAGTCGTTCGCCATCTCAAACTGCAGTGGGCTTAATCAATACGACGGTAATAGCCAACGGACTTAGACAACTGACCTGCTCATCCGTATGGCACACTAGAATTTGCTTACTCCTTCCCCCAGCACCAGGACCCGACTTCTCCGTATCCGGCACACTGATACTCACCACTGTCCCCTTACTCTCACCCACATCCGCATTATTCTTTTCGTCCAACACCTCGAATCCCAGACACCTCACCTTCCTCGCTATCGCCTCCCTCAACGGCACACTCTTCTCCCCAATACCCCCTGCAAAGACCAACGCATCCACCTGGCCACCCAACTTCAAATAATACGCCCCCACATAATTCAAAATCCGATCCACAAACAGCTCAAACGCCAGCCTATACACATTGCGCTCCGCCACGCCCTCATCCGTATCCTCCAACTCCGCGCGCTCGGCGATGAGCCCAAAATCGGTGGTGCCGGTGAGGACCTTCCACCCCGCGTGGCGGTTGAGGATGTCCTCGGCAACGGTGACGTCGACGGGGACGGCGGCGCTCGGTTTGTGCGTGATTTTGCCCGCGCGGTTGGTGTAGTGGAAGATGAGGCTGGGGTCGATGGCGCCCGAGCGTGTCGCGCCTGGGAGCCCGCTGACAGGGGTGAGGCCCATGGAGGTGTCGAGGGACTGCCCGGCTTTGATGGCGCATGCGGAGGCGCCTGAGCCCAGGTGCAGAACGATCAGGTTCAGTTGCTCCGTGGGCTGTATGGGGTGTGAAGGTGGGTACACGGCGGAAGGCAAGCAGTACGAACCTTGCCGAGAAACTTGGCGACGGAGCGTAGGATGAAGCCATCTTACTTTCAAGTGAGTCTATGCCACTCCAAATAGGGAACATACACACAGCTGAGGCCATGGAATCCATATTTCTTCAGGCCCTTCTTTTTCGCAATCTCCTGATCCAACGCAACACTCGCAATATGCACAGGCATAGGCCGATGGAACGTCGTATCAAAATATGCGATTGATTTTGCATGGGGGAGTTTGTCGATGCATACTTGGATCACTGAAAGTGCGGCGCCATTGTGCCTTATCATCCAAAGTAACTCCAATTAGCGCCGCTGCGCGCCTAATCACCAAATAGGGGCTCATGCACATGGAAAGGGACTCACAAAGGCGCAAGGTCGGTGAGGTGCTCGATATCCTCATATGACTCCTTGGTAATAACAACGGGCTTCGCAAAGTTACCTCCATGCACAATGCGATGGCAGATATACTCGATATCCTCCTGCTTAATCGACGCTTCCTCTTCCAAGCAACGCAGGAAGTAGTCGAACGCACTCGCATGGTCCTTGATCGAATCGACGCTTTCCTCCTTGCTCACACTAGACCCCTCCAAACTCCCGCTCTTGGCCGCGGTCGTGCCTTTGAGCTTGAACTTGGCTGGTGGAGCAGATATATCCGATATCGACGCGCTGAGGACGAGGTCGACGGCGGGGGCATCGTTGGGCAAGTTTGGGGATGGGGTGCGTCGGGAATAGAGGGTGATTTTAAGAGAGGAAGAACCGGAGTTGAGGGCGAGGATGAGGCTGCCTGAAGGTGGGGACATGATTGCGTGAGTTACAGTGGGTGTGCAGGAATGACGACGATACTAATTAAAGGACCAGGAGTCGGACACGATCAAATACACCACGTTATTACCCCGTTTAGAAGGATTCCACATCTTCCTCTCCTACTTATCGTCATAACCACATCATCGTTGTTCGGCACATAAAGCTCAAGGGTACTCCCTAAGATGACACAAATACCCAGTTCGTACAATTTCGCCTCTCCAACTTACCCTCTCAAACGATGCCTGGACAAATCAACTCACAAGCGAACCCGCCCGCAGAACCCTCCCAGATCCCCAATGACATCCTCAACCTCGCCGTAAAGCTCAAGACCGAGAACTACCTCTCAGCAGAGGAGTTGAAGGGCGTGCAACATTTTAGGCGGGCAGCAGATTATATCGCTGCTGGTATGTCCTCCGCTACTCAATTTGAAGTCTCAGGCTGACACTTTACACGCCAGCCATGATCTTCCTCAAGGACAACATCCTCGTCGAACGCGACCTTACACCAGACGACATCAAGCCTCGACTTCTGGGACACTGGGGAACATGCCCAGGGCTGACGATGGTCTACGCCCACCTCAACCGTATCATTCGCAAAACCGGCTTGGATGCCCTCTACGTCATAGGTCCAGGTGCGTTGATCGCCGGCTAATTGACCGCGCCCCTCCAATATTCGTCGCGTCGTTTGCTGAGACGCGTCTTCAGGACACGGCGCTCCTGCTATCCTGTCGGCTCTATGGCTCGAGGACTCCATGAGCGTATTCTTGCCCGAAATAACGCGCGACTATGAAGGACTTTCAAAGCTCGTCTCCCGGTTCAGCGCTCCCGGAGGATTCCCGAGGTACCGCTGTCCCTCTTGATCACATTCTGTATCCACCGTATTCACCTATTCTCCAGTCACATTAACGCAGAAACACCAGGGGCAATTCACGAAGGCGGTGAGCTCGGGTACGCTTTGAGCGTGTCGTTCGGTGCCGTCATGGACAACCCCGACCTCGTCGTCTGCTGCGTCGTTGGCGACGGCGAGGCAGAAACCGGTCCTACTGCTACCGCCTGGCATGCTAACAAGTACATCGACCCTTCAGAGTCAGGTGCAGTACTCCCCATCGTGCATGTCAACGGATTCAAGATCTCTGAGCGGACGATATTCGGGGTCATGGACGACAAGGAGCTGGTATCTCTCTTCAGGTAAGCTCTCTCTGCGCCTAGAATGTACAATCCACTAACGGAACACAGTGGCTACGGATATCAAGTCCGCTTTGTCGAGGACCTACCCAACATTGACAACGACCTCGCCGCCTCAATAGAATGGGCTCTCGCCGAAATCAAGAAGATTCAAACCGCAGCCCGATCTGGGAAGCCTATCCTCAAGCCTCAATGGCCTATCCTCATCCTCAGAACACCCAAGGGTCTCGGAGGCCCCAAGAAGATTCATGGAAAATTCATCGAAGGGTCCTTCCACTCCCACCAAGTTCCCCTTCCCGCAGCCAAAACCTCTGATGAAGAGCGTAACGCGCTCCAGGAATGGCTGCGCTCGTATAAGCCTGAAGAGCTGTTTGACAAGGACGGGAAGCCAAAACCGGAAATTCTTAGTATCATTCCCGAAGTTAACAAGAAGAAGCTGGGTCAACGTAGGGAAGTGTTCAATGCGTATATTCCGTTGAAAACTCCGGAATGGAAGAAGTATGGGGTTGAGAAGGGGTCCCAACAGAGCTGCATGAAGGTTACGGGCGAGTTCTTGAAGGGTGTAATCGACGAGCACGTATCAGCCCTGCCTACGCTTGTTCCAGCATCTTACTTACACGCTTCATTTAGGAACCCCAAGACTTTCCGTATGTTCTCCCCCGACGAGATCTGCTCCAACAAGCTCGACGCCGTCCTTGGGCCCAGCGGGCGTAACTTCCAATGGGACCCCGAATCCAGCGGACATGGCGGGCGCGTAATCGAGATCCTCTCCGAGCATACCTGCCAAGGGATGATGCAAGGCTACACCCTCACCGGGCGCACGGGACTCTTCCCCAGCTACGAAGCCTTCCTCGGCATCGTTCAGACCATGATGGTGCAGTACACCAAGTTCGTGAAGATGGGCAGCGAGACAAAGTGGCGCCAGCCGTGCGGGTCGCTCAATTACATCGAGACGTCGACATGGGCGAGACAGGAGCATAATGGGTTCAGTCACCAGAACCCGGCGTTTATTGGGGCTGTGTTGAATTTGAAGCCCAAGTTTGGGAGGGTGTACTTGCCGCCGGATGCGAATTGCTTCTTGTCGACGGTGGCGCATTGCTTGAGGGCGAAGAACTATATCAATTTAATGGTGGGGAGCAAGCAGCCGACGCCAGTTTGGCTGAGCCCTGAGGAAGCAGATAAAGTGTGTCTCCATTATACTTACCTGATTCCGTGGACATTTCGCTGAAACAGACGCGTAGCATTGCATTGCTGGTGCATCCGTCTGGAAGTTCGCCAGTACTGATGATGGTGTCAACCCAGATGTGTAAGTCGCCAAGGCTTCTTTTGCTCTGAACGTACACTGATTCTGAGACGCTTGGGCTGGTATTAGCGTCCTCGTTGGAATCGGCGTGGAAGTAACATTTGAAGTGATCGCAGCAGCCTCCCTCCTGCGCAAACTCACCCCCGAGCTGCGCGTCCGTGTCGTAAACGTCACAGACCTTATGATACTCTCCGCCAGCGGCTCCCATCCGCACTCGCTCTCCGATGACGCCTTCGAGACCCTCTTCACCAACGACAGGGCCGTACATTTCAACTACCACGGGTACCCGATAGAGCTCCAGGGACTCCTCTGGGGCCGCAGAAACCTAGACAGAATCACGATAGCAGGGTACTCGGAGGAGGGGACCACGACCAGCCCGTTCGATATGATGCTGTGCAACCATACGTCGAGGTTTGATGTAGCGAAGGCGGCGATTCAGGGAGGGGCGAAAGTGAACCCGAAGTTGGCTGTCAGTGCGCATGAGGTGTGTAGCTATCTCGAACATCTCTCTAAGAAGGAGAAGGAGTATATATACAAGGAGGGAAAAGGTAAGTGTATCTTTCCACCCTTTGTTGGCTCGGACACTGATTTCGGGATTCCTCTAGACCATGATGACACGTTTGCTACCCCCAATTTCGATTAGAGTTGTACATAATTCTGATGCTTTCAAACCCGAAGGCTTGTTATAGCTGTTTTGTTGCATGAAGAGTTGAGGCGCTTAACCGCCAAATCACAGCGCTTAAATGCTATCAAGCATCACATGACTTCGACACAGCTAATCCCGCGACTTTCCGGGCGCTATTTACGTCTACAGGGTTCTAAGCTTCCTTCGGATCCTTCCACTTACTTTCAACCACGACGGCCACGTCACCATGGATCACCCCCTCGAACACCCGTCAACCCCTGGGGTGGAAAGCCAAGCCCAGTGGCGAGCCTTTTCAGACATTATCCGGCTAGCAGACACCAATCTCGAAGGCTATAACGAGCCACGAATCACGATGGACTCGCCTTTCCACCGACATCTCAGTACAAACTATGTTCCGTCGAATTCAGAAATCGACAGTATCAATACTTACATTGAAGGTCGGAATGAGTATGCCAGGTCGCTCGACGCTCAATTGGCAGAGATCCAGAAGGTGATGGCATCCATACGTGCGGTCAAGGCCGAGAACAGAATTTACATCGAACAACATCAAGCACTCCTTTCTCCGATGCGAACAATGCCCGAAGACATCTTGTTCTCGATATTCCTGGCCACGCTCCCGAACTTATTGGAAGAACGTCCAGAGAAGGGTCAGCCTGTCATCTTGGATAGGCGGGCGTACGCATCTCAGCCTATCTTACCCCCTTCCACCGTCGTGCTTAGCCAAGTCTGCAGGGACTGGCGGTGCTTGGTGATCGGCTCTCCTTTTCTTTGGTCAACAATCCACATTACGCTTCTCCCCAACCCCCGCCAGCGCAAGGTAGCAGTGCAAATGGTGGAAGCCGTTAAGACATGGCTTCGGCGATCCAATCAGTGCGCTCTAGACCTGTGGGTTACTGCAAATTTCACACCAGAAGACACAAGCTTCGACCCTGCCCTAGAGGAAGTGGTGAAGTTGCTCCATACATCTTGCCGCAGGTGGAAACGAGTGCGTTTCGACTTTGCTATCAGTAACCGATCCCTACTGCGTCTTTTCGACCCGACCCCGCAGGAGCTTCCACTCCTTCAATCTATCTTTGTGGACGTTCGCCTTTGGTACGATGACCCGGACGACGAACCCATATTTCTGCAAGCTCCCAAAAAGCTGTCCATCATGCAGAGCGGGCTGTTCGCCGCGCCATTACTGCGATCTCTAACATTCCGAGGCCCAGACGGGGATTTTCGTTACGTATCCACTCCTAACATCACCAAGCGCTGGGAATCGTTGGCAGAATTGCACATCGATATCTATCCGACAAGTGAATTTGGGGTCCCTCAGACTTGCGGCACACGCGAAGTTCTACACCTCCTCAAAGCAGCTCCAAACCTCACCCAGTGCTCTATCTTTCAGCAGAGCATTGGGGTGGAAAACTTCACACCGAGTCCTACCCTGCTACAGAAACTGAAGACTCTCAACCTAATGGGGTATCCACCTTGCAAAGGATTTGCAGCATCCCTCGCTCTTCCGTCCCTGGAAGTGCTCTCCATTGGTTGGGACGAAAGGAAGATTAAACACCCAATCAACTCATCCGTGAAGCTCTCGGCAGTTGGCCATAATAGTGGCTTCGTTGAGATTATCACACAATTCGGAAAACAACTTACAACCTTAACTCTCTTCCATGAACTACTCCCTCGATCCACTCTTACTCATTGCCTGGAGCAGCTTCATAATGTGGTCCACCTTCGTTTAGTGGGTGCACGAGGTGCCCGTAGCCATCTGGACGAAATCTCCCGTCAAAGGGATAAATTCATCTTGGAACAATTCAGTCAGTCCGACGTTGCGTATGAAGATGACACCGAAGAAGCGTTATACCTGCCAAAGCTCCAGACATTAGACATAGCAATCTCGGACTTCCTTTGGGTGGAACTAGCTTTCCTTGATTTCATCTTTGCACGCCAGTGCATGAGCGAAATGGGTGCCGCGGCTCAACTCTTCCTCATCCGGGTCGAAGCAACGAGCGAGTCCGAATATTTGCGCCCGGATATGGATGGAGTGAGGGAAAGACTTCTGAAAAGAGGTGTCATTCTGGAGGACTTGAAGTTGGATTGTATATCGGTGTCTGGATAGACTTTTCCGACCATCATCATGTGTTCTGTGAAGTACCATCGTCCTTGGACTAAAAATAAAGATATCCTACCATGTATATCCGCCATACGCTCGATAAGAACGTCTGAGAGTCCCTGCTTCTGGTACGCGTAGCGTCATGGTCCCCAAATGAGAAAGGTTCAGCGGCGCCGTTGCGCGCGTTTCCTGATTTAGCGCCGCTATCACATGATCTCTGGCCTCTGTGGCTCTTCGGATTCCGCGTTCAATGGTTCATCAGAACCTTTCTTGTTCATCCACCCTCCCTTGCCCTTACTCCACCAACACCGGAGTAGATCCCAGTCGCTCTAAAGCAATACTGATAGACAAAGAAAGAGAGGCCTAATCAACACTCCCCTAGACAATGGCATTTGCAGGGTACGTTCTTAGTTCTTGATTCGTTTGAACGATGCTCACCCGATTGCTATCTGGATAGATTCGGGGCGAAGCCAGCCGCAACGACCGGCACTGGCGGAGGTCTCTTTGGAAGTACAAGTAATACTGGGACGACGAATGCCTTCGGTGGTGGCAATAGTCTCTTCGGCCAACAACAACAACAGCAGCCCCCGCAGCAACCGAACGCAGGCACCGGCACGGCCGGAGGGCTCTTTGGTTCTACCAACACCAATCCGACGGGAGGGACGGGACTCTTTGGTCAGCAACAGCAGCAGCAGCCTCAGCAGCAACAGAACGCGGGTGGACTGTTCGGTCAGCAGCAGCAGCAGCCTCAGCAACAACAGAACGCGGGTGGACTGTTCGGTCAGCAGCAGCAGCAGCCTCAGCAACAACAGAATCCGGGTGGACTGTTCGGTCAACAGCAGCAGCAGCAGCCTCAGCAACAACAGAATCCGGGTGGACTGTTTGGTCAACAGCAAAACAACGCGGGTGGGGGACTATTTGGCCAGCCGCAGTCACAGAACACGACTGGTGGGGGAGGGCTTTTTGGGTCCACGGCAACCCAACAGCCCCAGCAGCAAGCCGGTGGGGGACTATTTGGTGCTAATAATAGCACGACGAACACGACTGGAAACTCGCTGTTTGGCAACACCGGGACCACCAGCAACACTGGTGGAGGGGGCCTTTTCGGAAGCACGAATACCAACCAGCAGAACGCAGGAGGCGGACTATTTGGAAATACCAACAGCGCTCAGCAAAATGCAACCGGAGGGCTCTTTGGATCGACGACGAACACGAACACTGGTGGGGGATTGTTTGGGTCAACTGCTACGAATCCATTGCAACCACAGGGTACCCAACCATCTGGGGCGTTTGGAGGTGCGTTTGGGGGGTCATCACTGTTCAACAAGCAGCCATCCCAAATGGCAGGCCAGCAACAACAGCAGGGTCAACAGAACCAGTCAGTCTTCTCTTCAAACGATCAGTGAGATTATAATACTGACATTTTGGATAACAGATTAGGGTTCGTATCGCATTGGGTCCACTAACTTAGACAGCACGCTGACCATACTTTCATAGGTTGACTGTCAATACCCAGGGAAATGCGCCATTTACCAAGTCAACCAAATTCAACGATCTTCCCGAAAACATGCGGAAGGTTTTGGAGAACATCGAGTACGCAACGCATAGCTTCGTTATCCTGTCGCATTTGTCTTATGCTGTCTTTCAAGCTCATTCATTCGAGGCCGCGTACAAATTAGCAAAGAACTCCACCAACGCAAACTGGGGGAGGAGCCGACGAAGGGGCAGGCATTAATCAGGGATCTGCACAAGGTACGTTTGTGGATAGACATCATGCCTAAGCCTCACGCACTTACCCTGGATCAAGGAACTGGTTGACATCACAAATACGATCCGGAACGACGCGCATCTCACCCAAGACTTGAAAGAGAAGGTCGACCAAGCCGTCCAGGATACGATTGTCGCTGCTCGCATCGTCGACGGCTTCAGAAATCCTCAAAGTGGCAACACCTATCTGAAGGACCACGCAAGTTTCCCGTTAGAGTGCGTAGTCACTTATCAGAAGTCGCTTTTTTACGCTGACTCAAAATTATCAGGTATTTTACTCGAGTGACAGAGCAGATGAGCCAGCGGTTGGCATGGTATAAATCTACTATCGAGGTAAGTTCTCTCCATGTTTCAAGGGCGTCGTTGTTTGATGACCTTTGTAGCAAATCGAACGTAAACTCTCGACATCGTCGTCGCAGGCTCAGACACCGCAAGGTACATGTGAATTCGAAGTTGTTAACTTGATAGGTCACTTACTATAAGCATAGCCATCGTGACCACTCTGCAAACGCAACACGCAACTTTTCTCGCACTGGCAAGCAAAACCGCTGCCATTGACGCTGAGGTCCAGAAAATCAAGGCGATCTATACGCAGCTGTGGCGATCCAAGACTGGCAGTGTGCGAGATCCCTTTAACGAGGCTGGGAAACCCAGTGGCCCTGAGACGGGGATGGAGTTCTCGATGAGCGGTCTGAATCTTAGTGTTCGATGAATGTTTCTTGTCCAGGTCATAGGAGACTGCTTTCCTATTGATATCACGTTTCCTCCTACTTAAATCCACCCATGCTTCACCCGTGTTCACTTTGGCTCCTCCTCAGGACAACGTGGATCCGTTTGGTTGGGCTTGAAGACACTGAGTTCTCCTGGACGTATATTGTCTTCTGGAGCAACTGGGCCTACTGCCCCCCTTGTGACCCAGGATCAAGTGTTGAGACGAGGCCACTGCTTCCGGATACAATATCGACGATGGGCGTCTCTTTGATGGCAGTGCTCCACTGTGTGCCCCTGATGGCCTGATTGTATCCCCATGTTGTGAACATGTTTTCATTAAAGTCGCCTTGAAAGCGTGCTTGACGGGCGGTACCCTTCCTTCTTCCTCCTCTCTCGAACCAGCATCGGACCGTTACTCGACAGTATCTTAAGATGAACGGGATGCAGCAGCAAGGACAGCCTGGAACGCCAATGAGTGTACAGCAGCCTCAACATGATGTTGTTTCTGGCGAGCAGTACCGATATGCTTTGACTAACTTCGTATACCTCTATTCCTCTCTTCTCGATAATGTATCCTAACCCGACGATATTAGCGAATTGCCCACGAGAAAGTCGAGCAACAAAGACAACAGCTCGAGGAGCAGGAAAAGGTCGTTGCACAGCTCAAGGGCCGTATCGCCCTGCTTGAGGGCAGCTCAGGGTCCATCGTGAAGGGCCACAATGGCAACAGCATCGATGACTTCTCTATCAAGGTGTGTATCTGCACCACGAGTTACTTCCAGTGCTCGTCTTAGAGAGGGCACGAGCTCATCAATTTCCTTGGTGCAGAACGCAGCCTCCCAGCTGGACAAGCTCATCAATCGCTGGGCATCTGACATCGTGCGCGAGCCTCCTACACCTGCATCCTTCATCTGCGCTGCGATCCTCAACGACCTAGTCGCTGGGCTTGAAGAAGAAGAGGTCGCCGCGACGCCCATGCAGCTGCAGTGCTACCTCCGCCATGCGCTCTCAGAGAGTATCTCGGAGGGTATCATCAACTGCCTGATTGTGACCAACTCGATGGAGGCAAATGTCCAATTAACAAGGATACATGAGCATCTCTTTGCACGTATGTCACATCTCCCATACATCCAATTAGCAGCTCCCTCACCCCTTCCTTGAACAGGTAACCCAACCGTAGCTTGCGTCTGGCGGCGCCAAACCTTCAGCGCCGCTGTAGAGTCCTGCACGCCAGACATGTCTCTATCCATTCTTTACGAACAGCTTCCCTCGCTCATGAAGGTACTCACTGGGAAGCTCCCGACTGCAGGTGGCATCTCCATCATCGACTCCGCTTATGCCTTCAGTCGCATGCTGCACGGAGCCGCAGCATCTTCCGCCGCCACCGCAGATGCGTTCTACCGTGCCTTTGTCCCCGAGCTTGGTAGTGCGCTCTACCCACGACAAATCGAGCTCGTAAAGCGTTGTTTGAAGAGTGAGAGAGGGGAGATCGACAGGGTGGGCGCTACGATCTTCCCTGGGCTCGTGAAGATTTCGCGAGGTCCTACCGCGCCAAATGGCGAGGTTGGAGAGAATACCCATGTGAGCTCTACTTCCATGTTGAACCGATGATCTAGACCTAAACTAATTACTTATTTGTCGTAATGCACAGACCGTTGTACGACGAGCGCAAGTCATCTGTGAATGTGCGATGGGTGGCGTCCCCAGGACGTCCGCTCAATCACCCGACCTCGGTGCAGCCCCTGGGCCTGAACAAATGCAGCCCGGCAATAACACCTTGGGCATGTACTGACCCCAAACCGACAGGAAGTACCTTTCGACATCCACAGTTTTGATACCCTACCCGAATACCCTCATAGTAACCCATCTCGCGGAAACACGCGTGACTAGCACACATGAAAAGAAAGAAATGTCCAGTAATCTATATAATCTCGTTCTCATCTAATATAATTACACCTGGCAGAACGAGGGGTGTAAATAGGGATCGATTAGACGACGAGCAAAGAGCTCAAAGTTGCTTCGATTTGAATAACATCGAGGGCCTGCTCGACCTCCAAGCGTCTGCGAGCAGCCTCCAACCAGTCACCCAACAGCGCCTTCGCAGGGCCACCAAGCTGGTTGAGCTCTCTCGCAGCACTGTCAAGGTCCTTCTCGTTCAAGTGATATTCGGCTCTTGACAGGACGCTGAGGACATCATCGCCCTCCACGAAGCCCTGCTTCTTGAACCGAACGCCCGAGAGGACCTTGGAGGTGAGGTAGGAAAGAAGTCCAGCATTCTGGTCGGGAACCAACGCGACCTCAGCAACTTTGGGGGCGACGGAGGTCGTGAACCATGAAGTGAGGTCAGAAAGAGGCTCAACTCCGATGTCGGGAACCTCGGAAGACTCCAGGGTGGTCAAAGCGGTGTTGATAACCTCATCCTCCTTGGCAGCAGTGACATGCCTGAGCACCCGGAGCTGCTCACGGAAAGGTGTCCGCTGAGGGGCAGTCAAGGCAGAGTTCGAAAGGGCGCGGACAGCAGACCAGAGAGCGTGAACACGGATGTTCTCGTCAAGGTAGTTGGTGTTGTCGAGGGTGAGGCGTTCAAGGCGCTTGAGGTCAGCGGCAAGCTCGTCGAGCTTGGCAAGTCGGCCACCACGCTCCTGCTCGACGCGGACCTTGATGTCACGGATCCAGCGGCGCTGGAGCTCGATACCCTGGGCAATAACTTCCTCCTTGAGTCTGCAGAACATGGATGAAATTAGTGCGGATGCGTCTGAAAGGCAAGATTTACATACCGCTCGTTGATCAACTCAGTTTGAGTCTTCAACTCGTGGTCTAGCTTGGCTCGGTAGGCGTCAAGGAACTTAATCCTCTCCTCTTCGAAGAACTTCCTGAAGTCCTGCTCCTGGTTGTCAAGCTTGTCCTGGGCCTCCATCTCGAGTTCAAGTAACTTCAAGTTGTGCTCAGCAGTCTGCTCGTCGAGCTTCGCAGCCAACGCCGCTTGTTCATCCTGCTTGACCTTCTCGATGCGTTCAACGAGAGCGGCGAGGTCGGCCTTGGCGGAGTCAAGGACGTCGGTAGCCTTCGTCGCAGCGGAAGGGTTGGCCTTGAGGAAAGAGGCGAGGTTGTCGATGGTACCTGCGAGGTGGGTGATGATGGGTTCTTGAACATCGAGAGCAGAAATGGCTGGTGCGACAAGAGGGAGGGTGACTTCGGGTTCGGGGGCGGGGGGAGCAGCAGCGGTGTCCTTGGAGCCTTCCTGGGTCTTGGGCTTGGGGGCTACGGGTCGGACATATCCTGGGGGAGGCTCGAATCCAAGGGGGAGGGGCGCACTGTAGACGTTCTTGTCTGCAATAGCCGCGGATTCCTCAAGAAGAACGAGAACGTCGGGGGTTCCATCACCTTCGACACCAACTTCAGTCTTGACGTCTCCGGCTGGAAACTTGCCAGCAATAGCAGCCTCCGCTTTCTTGATCAACACTGACAGTTCGTCCTCCACCTTCTTCTCGGCCTCCTTCACCTTCTTCTCTACCGTCTCGGCGGCTTGCTTCACAACTTTGACATCCTCCTTCGCCTCCTTCTTCGCCTGCTTCACCACGGGATCAAAGAGTTTTTCCTTCTGCTCCGTGACAGCCTTCACAGTGGTATCCCTGACCTCCTCCACCTTCTTCCCGAATGCACTAGCCTTCGCGTTGTCCAATGCCTCCCGTGCTCCAGGTGTCTTGTTGATCAGGTCGCTTGAGACCTTTTGAATAGTGAAGACGCCGTTCTTGGCAGCCTCAATGACGTCCTCGACTGTGAGCTGGTCCCACTTATTCTTCTCAGCGAACTCGAGCATGGGCTGGCCAAGGGGCACATTGTCGGCAAAGAAGTCGTAGTATGGCTGATTGGCGAACGCGACGAACGAGCTGCCAACGTAGAAGGTTCCTGTAGCGGCGGTGGTGATGATAATAACACGCCTGAGGACATTCTTTTTCTTAATGGGTGGTGCACTGGACGCCTCTGTCGCCAGACGCTGTTGGAAACATGGGGTTAGGTGCGAGTTTGAGGGTGATTCGTGGCAGACGCACCCTGCGAATGACGTTCAACGACGAGGGCCTCGACGAGCTCGAGGCTACGCGCCTGGAGACGGGTACAGCCCGACGATACATAGCTCGCCAATAACACAGACGATGACCGCACTTTTTGAGGTCAACGTCCACAACCCCGAGATTATCCGCACAGTGCCATCATGCCCGTGGGAATATGCGTCAATGGGCGCTTTTCGGCGCTTTGAACCGTTCCCTCAGCCATCTCTGCCTACGCTGACCTCATACACCCAAAGAAAAGACTCCATGCTCTAGATTGTGATGGATATATCTAACATAGATAGGAATACAAATGAATACGCTGCACGAACAGGCCATGCCTGGCATCATGACCCCTTGGGTGCAGTGATTCGCAACACAAAATTGTCGAAGTTGGCCCCTGCATCGACATCTTGTAACTCCTGGACAATGTCAACATTCCCTCGCCTGTGCAGCGTCACATGAACATCCCTGATGCACCCCATCCCACTGTCAAAGCACTTGCGACGTGCTATAATGAAAGCTACGAATGCTTTCTCGATATGGTCGCCGCTGCAATTGTGAAGGCATATTTCCAAGACCTGTAGTTTGGGCAGGTACAGCGCTTCATCGATGAGGCTTCCAGGACTTTGGAACCGTTGGCTGAGTCTATCCAACAGATAAATGTCCTTCGTCTGCGCAAACCCACACGAGCCGAAGAAGCCGAAGACCAAGTCGTGTTTGGTTTCCAATATCCTGAGTTTCTCCAGGTTCGGGAGGTAGGTGAGGCAGTGGCCGAGGGCGTCCTTGTCGAGTGATTCTTGCCATATGGTGAGACTATCCAAATCCTCTCCACAGTGTTCGATCAATTCCACAAGACCACTGCCCATGCGACTGATTGGCCACTCCAACTCTCTGGAAAGGTCGCTGCGTATTTCCAAGGTGCGAAGGGAAGGGAGGAGAAGGCGAGATGCAAACCCCCTGCAGGGAGGATACCCCTCGAGGGTCAATGCTTTGAGGTGTCGAAGCGTTACCACTGGTGTGTCGGCCTTTGCGTAGGTGTGCTCGTCTTCCCATTCCAGATAAAAGGAGCCTCTGACAAGGTTTGGGAATGCACGAAGGAGCTCCAGGACTTGATGGCTGCTCGTGAAAGGGGTATCTGAGTCGTCAAAGGCCACGGGACCAAGCGCGCGCTTGGTCACGGTATCGACGTGAAGGTCTGTCACTGAGGTCCAGACAAGCCCTTTCAACTCCCTAGCAAGTATGTCCCGCCATGGGTTCAGATGAAGCACCCGTAAGGAGGGCGCCCTGAATAACCCCTTATCCAGGATAGCGCTCGTATCGTAACCTTGTAGCGGATAAAGTTCAGCGTGGATAGTTTCGATGAGGGGAACGTCTTTGGGCGCTATTTCCAGGAGGCGAAGCATGTGAGCCGTCCGGAGGAAGAAGTTGAATCGGATGTGTTTCCAGCGATAGGCCGATGCGTATATCAGGTCGATTAAGACCGTATGCAACTGTGAATGTGCCCTGATGCAGTATTGGGGAACGTAGGGGCTGTCGACCCGAAGTTTCAGTGGGCAACTGCCAGACCTCAGCAGCCATGTGGCGACGACACCCTTGCACTTCTCCAGTTCTGAACCAAACCTCTTCACGGTATCCTCTACGGACTTCCCCTCCCCAAATCCAGGGATCCGAAGATGTAAAGAGGACCAGAAGAGAGGCGTATTGAGCACCAGCCGGCGCCAATCCCGACAAACGTGGCTCGCGGCGACAGCTGAGTGCTTCGATGACATCCCCGGTTCACCTTCTTCGAAGACGTCTGGTAGATTGATGAGGAATATCGTCGAGATGATGTCTTCAGGGACTCTCCAGATTGGGGAAGCGTGTGAACGACACCCTTCTGCAAACCCGATCCTTTGCATGGGGAGCGTCCTCATATCGAACGGCGAGCTGAGGTGGTAGATGAAGCAAAGAACCTTGTTGCGCACTAAAAGCGGTTCATAAACAAATGCCGGCAATCAATCGGTCACCCAAGCGCGTCTCCTTTTCCTCACCCGATTGCTTCAGAATGGGCTTAAATAAAGATGACCCTACTCTGCGTACTAAGTACAATGCATTTATGCAGTATGTGTGCCTAAGGCCTAAAGGCCTAAGGCTTAGTGTTTAGGGGTCGGGAAGTAATATTGAACACAAACGACTCCATGTCAATATCGCTACTTACCAACCCATGTACTAGTATGTCTGCCCTTTGAGGCATTTCCAGTATTATACTAACCTCATCGATCCCATCCACTTGGCACAACTTGAGCCTCGGCCCCCTTCTGCGGGAAGCAACAAACTCCACAAGTGCTTCTTCCACTTTGTCACACTGTAATTGTGAAGATACATTTCAAAGTGCTTCAGGTTGGGCATGCACACGGTGGAAGCACACCTTCCCCTTTGGAATAGGCATCAGAGGGTCGTCAGAGCTGTTTCAGTAGGAACCAGTCTTTGCTCTCACCTTTTGAGATGAAAACCCCGGGAATATATTTTGCTCCCAGCAACTTGAAGTCTGTAATGTTGACGAAGTCCCCGACGCAGAGGGCAAGGGCGCGTTCATGAAAGGCTTCCTGTGTGGGAACAAGGCGAGTCAAGCTGGGTCCGAACTGGTGAAGAAGTTCAACCAGGCCACTGCTGACATTGCTAAGGACCCGAGCACTGTCCGCTTCTTTATAGACATCCGAACGGACTATTAAGGTTCGAAGAGGGGGGAGGGTGAGGCATGCTGCGAATCCTTTGAATGGAGAGTATCCCTCGAGAGTTAACCTCCTGAGATGGGGAAGGGTTACACAAAGTCCGGGTTCAGGGACGATTGGCCCCCCTTCCCAAAGCAAATAAAAGGCGTCATCCGCGAGGTCGGGAAACGCTGCGAGCAGTCGAAGAACCTGGCGACTACTCGAGAGGCGTTGGTTGTCGGGCTCAACTAAGTCGGTATCGACGAAGAGTTTCTTCAATGGCGGCCATTGGGCGTAATATCCGGAGAGGTTATATCGGCCTAGGCGCAGTAAATATCCCTCCTGTCAGAATCCGCATCCGCTGGGAAATGGATAAAGGCGACCCTGTAACCTCTGCGGCTTCGAGCAAATGTCGAGCTGGCAATCGCTTTGGCGGCTTCCAGGTGTTCTGAGGGTAAGAACATGGCGTCCACCCTGAGATCCAGTGGGCGCTGCGAGGTTCTCCGCATCCACCTGACGACTGTCTCCTAAAGCCGTTGCATTCGTCCGTGGAACGCAGACAGTGCATCTTATCGCTGGGTGGTCATGAGTACCCGTTAGGAGAACATACTCCGGCACGAGCCATATGGGTAACATGAGGGCCAATCCGCTGCGTCTGCCCAGACATAAACTGAGCGTGCGTCTCCATGCTAGGCCATCGTAGCGTCGGTACCAAGTGCCAGGTTGTGGAGGAAGGGAGAGGAGAGATAAACGAGAATGGTCGTTGCAGTCAGAGCGGGGTCAGCAAGGTGGTTCAATCATAATGATCTGATCGGCCGAGGCCAGTGAGCATCTTATCTTATCTAGTGACCGCTTGGAGAATTGAACGAGCGCTTGATCAGTATACACAATGGTGGGCCGTGGCAGAAGCCTCGCTGATGCCCGACCTTCAGCTAATGATTTGAACATTATTCTTTTTTATCCCCTGGTTTACACCTCAATAGTGCCCTGCTATTACAGCCCCGTATAGTACAGGAACTCGAGAAAAAGTAATCCTTTTGAGTCGTTGTCGCTGTCATCAACAGCGAGCATACCCTCCCCGTAGCTGTCAGGGCGGGATCCGCCGACGCATCTGCCTCTCTTCCGTCATCGCCCTGTCGGACAGGCAGCCAGATGTGGACCATGGGAAATGTTGGTATTTGGATCAAAATGAGAATACGCTCGTATTCTGGTTGCCGAAGGAACCCTAAGTAGTCCATAATAAACCTAGCTAATTTCCTAGCAACGGGACGACGTAGCGCCTGGCCTCTTACAAAAAGCAATGGACATTCTTCGGGCTTGTCAACGCATTTGGTCATAGCTGCGAGGGTGACGAACTCCTTCGCAGACTGAAATGAAACAAGGCTTCGATTTACCGCCTAGAGTCACAGCAGGCCAGCACATTGCCTCGCGGGCAATCGAACCTTCAGCACTATTCGGAAATGGCTTCGGTGCACTTCACATCACTTGTTATTGTCGAAGTCCGTGGGATCGACTGCGCGACTGCATTGCAGGCCTGGAAGGTAGCATTTTCGCATTACGCCGCTTACCCCGCGAACGGAGAGAGGCTACTTCAAGCTTTAAAGTCACTTCGATTGACAGATTAAACCACGCAGTCAGAGAAGGCAGCTCATTATTGTGCCTACCATGGAGCTCACGTTATCGAGCTCCTGCTGTACGGAATGGAGCGAGGCATTCAAAACTCACTCAAACTCACCAGAAAATCCTTCTTAAATTCGGTAGTATATAGTGTCGACCCCGATGTTCTCCTTACCTTGAGGTTTCCTGATCCCTTCTTCCCTTTGTAGTTCAAGGGAGCGCGAAGTTGCTGTTTTGGCGAATTCGTTTGTGGTGACGACAGGGGGAATGCCCAAATGGGGAAAGTACACCCACAATAGGCGGTTAACTTGTTGTTCTCCTCCTGACAACCCCCACTGCAGTGACTGCACCGACCGTACATATACCACTTCTGAAGCGCGCAATGGCTAGTTATTCAGTTTCATATCATCTCTACTACTCCCCATGGACATGCTCGCTCCCCCTCAGTACCATAGATTCTCCAGACCTGGTCCGGAACCGATGTCTGGCTCAGAACTCCCAGCCTACTCTCGTCGCCAAAACACTCATCGGCCACAACCTATCGTTCGCCGTGAACCGACAGAGCATACGTTTGTTCTAACAGAGGGCAAGAGTTCACCATGGATCACTCTCAAACTGCGGAGCAGCGCCAAGTCGTCCAAGTCCCTTCCTACCTACTTCGAGAAGGAAACTATCACCGGCCAGCTCGAGGTGAATGCCGAGCGAGGCGATAGCATCCAAGCTATTACCGCCACAGTAAGCTCTCACATACGATCTCATCTATTAAACACGTCCTAACTCTACGACAGCTCTCTGGCCGTATCATATCTGGTGCAGGATCCAACGACTGCTTCGTTTTCCTAAACCAAACCCTCCCTGTCTGGGCAAAATCTCTCGATTGCCCCCGCGTACCATCCCCGTCAGAAGGAGCCTCAAGTACCAAACTGCTCGGTCACTGCGTCTGGCCACTTTCGATACCAATTCCCCGAACCGTCGAACTCCCAAGCGGCGGAGGCGATGTCCGCTCATACCGTCTCCCAGAGACATTCCTGGAGCGATACACGAAGGTCAGCGTCCAGTACGACCTGACCATCGTAGTCTCTAGAGGCAAACTCCGGTCCGACAATGTGTACGTCGCGTGTTGACTTCACGAGGTTTAGGATTTACCTCATCTGACTTCTTTCTTAGCTTGAAGACTGCATTCGGCTACGTTCCCAGCTCGCGACCTGATGCCCCCTCATTACTGCGCCAGTTGGTCTACCAAGAGAAGCTACCCCTTCCCAGCCCTGCAAATGATCCTGAAGGGTGGAAGACACTGCGACCCGTTTCCGCACGCGGTCTGATGTTCAAGACCCGCCCAGTCGAGGCAAGATGTACAGTAAGTGTGGCGCTTCATTAAACTTCTGATATCTCTAACATCCTCGTTCACCATAGCTTGCACTTGCTAAGCCTCTATGCTACACAAGAGGAAGCGTGCTACCTTGCTACATCTCGCTTGAAGGTCGGGAATCCGCCGTTCTCGACGTCCTCGCCAACCCGGGCTCCATCCTTGTCAAGCTCCGACGCCGTGTACGCTTCTACAACCAAGCTACTGCCACCCGCAAGGAAGTGTCATGGAACGAGTCGGTAGAAGACGTTGGAACCGCCGTCTGGTGGAACCCCGCCAACAGTGGCAGCGACGCGTACAACCGCTTCCTGGAAGGTGAGATCCACCTCGCCAAGGACCTCCGCCCATCATGCGAGATGGCCCATTTCTCGATATCATACTATGTGGTACTGTGTCCATTCAAGGCTGCGAACTACTCCTCGGACGGTGCTGCCCTCCTCTCTGAGCCTGTGGAGATTGCGACGATGTATGCGAAGGGACCCCGACCAAACGCCTACGCACCTCCTGCTTATGATTCGCCCATGGGATACCGAGATGACCTCTCCCATGTGCAGCACATGCTTTGAGGAGCACCCACTCTATCTGCGACCCGCCTCCCGCTTTCGTTCTTTGTCTATCGCTATCGACCTCGCTATCCACTCACAGTCTGCAAGCAGCATCATACCCACACTGTTTCACATTATACCCCAATATCCTCCGCCATACTGGACCTGTCAGAGACAGCCTCGGCTCATACTATTTGTTCACCTTTCACGACCTCGACAACGCCAGCGACGTTCTCCATTCCCTTCTTTTGTTCAGTCTTTCCTGTTTCTTCATGATGGCCAGCCCACGACACCCTCACGAGTTTCTAGATCTTCCCTCCCGCTCCCGCGCATTCATCGTGTATCATTCACAAGTCACAAACTGTATAATTACTCCCCACTAGCATTGGCACTAGCTCTACTACGATCCTAGCCTCGGATCATCGCACTCATTTGTATTACCCCTATCACTTAATAGCACACGCACACTAGCCAATCTTTGGCTCCTGGATATCTGAATTGAGAAGACCGGTACCCAGGGTCGCTTCTGAAGGGAGCCAGCAGCCTGTATGTAGTGAAAGGGGTGTCTCTATCTGCGGACTCAATCAGGCATTCACAGGAAGCAGGTGCTTCGAAGTAGGCAGATGTGGTCAGAACATGAGAAGTGCTTGGCATTCCCCACAGGCGACTTGCACATTCTCGCTATAAGTAAAGGCGTCAGCATGCTTCCTTAATCAAGAAACTTCAAGAAACCACTTGCTCAGAAACAGGTTCCGTACGATGAGTGAGAATCAGTCTGCAAATCACCCAGCCTTTACCAGCAACGGGGGCGCCCATTCCATGGCCGAACCAGTAGCAGAAGAGCATCTCCCGAGCTACCAAGCCAGCCAGACGGCCTCCCCGAGATCGACTATTACTGCTGCCCACGCAAACCTCAACACGCTGTCGACCGAGCACCAGTCCACACTCGTTGATTCGTCCGGCAAGAACAAATGGCTTTCCCTCACAGTCACAACTCGCCCAAGGAAGCCGCAATCTTTACCTCAGTACTGGGAGGGGGACATTATAAAAGGTCAAGTCGAACTAGACCTAAGAGAAGGCAAGACCGAGAACGCGAAGCGCCTTTCGATCTCTGTGAGTACAATGCACGATAAGCGCCCGCTGGATTCAAGTCGCCAACCCGCTTCACGTATTAGGTCATAGGCGGTACTACCCTTGTCGGGCAACCCGAGTCTATTTTCCTGAACGACGCGCAAACCCTCTGGACGCCTTCTCCTACTTCTCCTAAATTGCAAGGCAAACAAACTTGGCCGTTCGAGATCACCCTCCCAAAGCAAGTCGACATCAAGGGATCGAAGTACAACCTCCCGCCAACTTTTACAGTCCGCGGAAGCCCAGTACACGTGGACTATAAATTGGTCGTGCAAGTCAAGCGGGGGTTCTTCAAAAGTAATGCGGAGTGAGCCAACGGGAGTCTTCTGGAGAACTGTGCAATCGCTGACGGTTGTCGGGCTGTAGGCTAATGACGACGTTTGGGTACCTGGTCAGCACTGTCGCAGAGCCACCCTCTGCTCTACGCCAGACAGCGTACCGTGAAGTAAGTGCTGTCCTAGGTCCAGAAGTAGATCCTGAGGGATGGAAAATCCTGGAGCCGGTGAAGACCACGGGCAGCTTGTTCGGCCAATCCGGCAGCGTTGAGATTGAAGTAACGGTATGGCTGGATCCCATATACTAGTGGGTAAAGGTCTCTGACGCATGCACTTGCCTTGGCAGCTGGCGATCTCTAAACCAGTAAATCCTCCCCGCGATTGAAACCTGAGAGCGACCTTTTCTCACCATACCCTCCCAACAGCTGACCTACGCACTCGGCAGTCCTGTTCCCCTTCGCCTCACCTTGAAGAGCACGAACACCACTGCTCTCGATCTCCTCGCAACGCCAAAGTCAATACGCCTGGAGATTGTACGGTCCATGATCACGGGCCCCGACGCAGCCAGCAATGACACGGCCTCTCTGAAATCCGAAAACGTTGCCTCTGAAAACGAAGGGTTCGCATTCTGGTGGGACACCCCCCGAACGACAGATTCTGGTCCACCAAGAGATCCCAACGAGCGCGTGCTATGGGGTGAACTAGAAATTCCCTTGACGCTCAAACCCACATTTTGCTTCCATCAATTCAGCCTTCGAGTGAGTTAAGCATTAATGGAGCAGCCTAAAGCTTGTTAGCTGACGCTGGTTCCGTTCAGTATTCCTTGATCCTCCAACCCTTGACTGCAACAGGGTGGCACACTGCATCCGATTCCAAGCAGAAGAAACTGAAACCCCTGCTCTCTGAGTGGGTCACGATCGTGTCAAAACCAACTCCTGGTATGCCCAAGGCTCGGTCGGACGCACCTCCGGGGTATGACAGGACCCAACAAACCAACTTCCTCAAATCAGTTGGTGGGCGGGGTGGTTCAGGTTTTTGCGTTGCGTCGCGGTAACTTGCGTTGATGGGCTTGCGGTGTATAAGACGCAAGTTACTACCGCAAACTACCGCAACACAACGAAGATTCTTTGGCCATCGTGTGCGGGAGGCCGGGTTTATGTAGCTCGTCTTCACTAATTTATTTTCAGTTTGTGCATCTTCACAACCATACATAGCCATACATTCGCTGCAAGAGGTACAGGGAGGCGTGCGGGGAGGTGACCGATCATGCGACAGCCGGCTAAGCGAGGGAAGAGAACCAGAAAAGGCGTCATCAGCAACCGTAAGGAATATCCTTGACCCATATCTACGTACTCGTGATCGACTCTGGGCGCCTAATCGTCCATGGATAGAAGTAGCAAACTTTCGAATGTATCGTCGCTTTGAGGATATGGTTTACCGTTCGCGCCAGTTCCCAGTAACAAGTCCACATCTGAATCTGGCACCGTCCACTGGTGGGATTCCGGTCGTCGATGTGCGATGAAGACGAAAACTTGGTCATCCAGCCCGCTTCCGAACCGATGCCACTCGTGTTCCTCTTCTTCGCGATCACCCAGGGGTTTCTCCCTTGGTGATAGGTAGCTAACAGGATAAAACTTGAACCAAAGGCCAAGCGTAGACCAGAAGGGCGCCTCTTTCGTGAGACTCCGAATCATGTATGATATCACAACAGTAGTTTCTTCGTCAGGTCTTGAGAAATGTCGCGATGTGAGATGGATGAGACTTCGTAGTAGAGGAGCGAGGAGTTCCGGAAAATAGACCTGAAGTGCTTGTTGGAAAAAACGTATGGGACAACACTCATCGAGACTTACCAAGTCACTGCATACGATGTGCGTCAGGGATAATGACCGGAATTCATTTTTAATCTTTTGAGCGTGCTCTGCGCTCCCCCAAGCCAGAGGACGGACAGCCAGGCAACATGGTTGGCTCTTGTGTCTCGAGAGATTCTTTTCCAGCAAAGGGCAAACCTAGCCATTTAAAGTCATATTAGCTTCCAGAACCACACAGAATGAGGACAAGGACACGTACCTCTGGAAGGTCGGTCACAATCAAGAGGTCCTTCTCTCGGAGGATTTCAGCCATACAGGACGCGGCTATCCCAGTACCAGAACCGAGCTCGAGGATGGAGTATGGTTTCCGATCTTTCTCCTTGAGAAGCATCGGAGGATCAAACACCCATGACGGTGGGGGGTTCAGATACGTGATCATTGGGTATGAGGCTTCCCTGAAAGCGAAAGCTCGTATCTCAGGACGCGAGCCTCTCATGGAGCCTTGCAGATGAAGCATTCACCAGACTCGACCCGCGATTCCGTACGCATGGATGGCGTCCTGTTGCGCTTGGAGGTCAAAATCATCGTCAAATGCAGTGGGTGTGCCATATTTCGAGTTCGCCGCGTTCAGAGGCTTGATATTGAGATCTTTTGGAAAATTCGGATCGGACATGGTGGTTGGGAGGAAGAGTGTTTGCGCGTGCTTGGGGAGGAAGGCAAAAGAGATTTCACATGGGCCGACGAGCCGCGGAGTCGGATCCCGGTATCAAGGTTCCCCGCTGACCGGGCTCATATACCTGGCTTGGGCCTGGTTGAGCCGGTCGCTTTCTCCACGACTATGCCCACCCAGTCAAAGCCAGTCCAGCAACTTACGCCGTTTGGCGCCGCATTAGCGGGTGCTCTTGGAGGCTGCTTCAGCACTGCGTACGTCCACCTGCCTTTCTAAGAACGGCCAAAGTTAAATGCGATTCCGATTCCAGGGTTGTGTATCCCCTCGATGTGTATGTCATCCCACCCATGTCTCTCCAATGACCGCGTTGAAATCCTTACCCGTGTAGCGCCAAGACGCGGATACAGGCTTTGCCTGGAGGCAAGGACAACTCCATGTTCACAGTCCTTCTCCGGATATACGCCAAAGAGGGCTTGAAGGGCTTGTACAGGGGATTCGGAGCAACGATGCTCAATACCTTCTCTCAACGTGCGTTACAATCCTGTTTTATACACTGGCTATACTGATTCACTATACACAGAATACGCCTACTTCTTCTTCTACTCTTTCGTTAGGAACTCATATACCAAGCGCCTGGCTAGTAAACTCCCCCCTGGCTCGAAACTACCGGCACTCTCAACTGCAGCAGAGCTTCTACTCGGTGCCCTTGCTGGTGCTCTTGCCCAGATCTTCACCATTCCCGTGTCTGTTATCGCTACTCGGCAACAAGTCGGACGGCCAACGAAGATCCGGGACGATATTCCGACCGAAGCCGTCGTCGATAGCAAGACAGACGATTCCTTCCTTGGGGTCGCACGAGAAATTGTCGACGAGGAAGGAGTCGGTGGTCTCTGGCTAGGTATCAAGCCTGGACTTGTGCTTACTGTCAACCCTTCCATTACGTATGGTGTGTTTGAGCGAGTGAAAACCATCGTCCTTGCAGGAAACGGTAGCAGCAAGCTATCACCATGGATGTCCTTCGTTATTGGCGCTATCAGCAAAACACTGGCCACCGTTGTACGTACATCAACATCCACAACTTGTATGTTGTCTGCTTACAGCCATCCACATAGGTCACCTACCCATACATCATGGCCAAAGTGAGGATACAGGCCCGCAGTGCCGACGCGGAAGACGCTGTGGAAACACACCATTCCCTTCCCAAACCTCATACCTTCCATCACAAAGACTCCCGGCATGTTGGAGCTCTCGACATCTTGGCTCGTGTCTGGAAGAAGGAGGGATTCACTGGCTGGTACCAGGGAATGCAGGCTCAAATCACCAAAGCCGTCATCTCTCAAGCACTCCTATTCACATCCAAAGAGCAGTTTGAGCATTGGGCACTCTCGATCATGATTCTTCTCGCTCGCTTCCAGGCTAGATGAACATAGAGAATATACTTCCGTTGTTTTATAGGTGGAATACACCATTCGCACGGATATATAACAGGTCTCTGCTTGAATGCCTGCTCCGCGAGTGGTTGGCCCGTGGAATCGGCACCGAGGCTGTTCCATACCACCCATAGCGCCACGGGCTGATATCTACATGGTAAAGGGTAATATGGGATTGGAACGGCTGAATATCTCTTTGTTTGAATGAATAATGCCCTAGCGGTTCAACACTCCCGCAATCCACAGCAATAATAGCAGTCCGTCGAAAAGCAGACCGAGAAGGGTATACAGAACATAGAGGCAGAATAATCCTAACAAAAGAAATCCGATGGTGACTATTGAATGGATATGACGAGAGCCCCACACAGCAAGGCGAAATACAAATTCGCGGAAAAATTGAATGCGAAAAAGGTTCTGGATAACGGAAGAAAAAATCTTCTGCCCCTCTGAATCTTCTGAGGGCAGAGGGGGAGGCCCGTACCTGACAATGCTGTAACCACCGATATACTTACCGTCTTTTTGCGTTAATTTCACGGTGAGGTGGACGCCAAGCTCTGCACCAAGCGGGAAAAACGCTTGTACGAGCCTGACGTTGCCGGGTGTGTCCTCATGGGTGTATTCCTCTTTCAGTGCAGAGAACCGATATTTATGGTATTCAGGAAGCGATTCGTCATGGCCAGGCGACTTCCACCAACTGTCTCCTTCCAGGGGGACGAGGCGTATGGAAACGCAAATGTCGCTGGTATCGACGAAGGGAATCCACTTGCGCGTTTTGATCTGCTTTTTTCTCAAATACCCGGTATGGGGCTTGTTGAAAAGAAAAGCAATGTACGCGACATGGAAAGCTCTGGATCGATGGCTGTACCAAGACCGGGATGTTCTGAGGCCTATAATTGAAACAAGTAGTTCGTCAGGATGTGTGCAGTGATCATGGCATGAAGGCATTCACGAGCGTAGTCGTTTCGAGCGTGTTCGCATTCGGCTCGGTGGCAAGCTGCCCAGTCTTCTTTTTGACAGGCGACCGAGCAATAGACAACTGAAGAGCAGCCAACACATGCCTTGGGCTCCAAGTCAGAGTGCAGACCTGTACCAGTCCGGTGACACTAAGTCAAACAAGAGAGGTAAGTACGTGCTTTATCATGGTACATGCTTCCTGACTTACCAACATATTATCGCAAAGTAAAACACCTTCCTTAATGAAGCTACGTTGAGCGCCCAAGTTTCTCTGAATAGTGATACAAAAGGCGTCCCACAAGGCAGACACCCTCCAATCGTTTTCTAGCCCTCGTGTGATAAAGGTACCAAGGGCTGGCATGCGGCCAAGTTCCTCGATCACGCTGGGGTACGCCGTGTACTTGCCAAGGTTTTGGATGATTGCGACCCCTTGCATGGTATAGTGCTCTTCAGAGGCGGGAAGCGACGCCAAAATCCGGAGGGTGTGGGTCAGCAGGCCTCCTGCGAGAACATCACTTGAATTCCTGACCGAACGGAAGGGAGTATGTGGGTCGTATACGTGCCCAGCCAACAACATGGTTGGTTGCAGCATGGACTTCAAGAGGTGCGCACAGTCCAGCTCGACAAGAGCAGCAGACATCGCGTTGAGGTCGGAAGATAATTCGACGAGATAATCGGCTTTGATGAACGTTATACGCAAGGAATCGCATGCACTTGTTGCACGGCAGACGATTGAAACAAGGAAGAAGATGTAGTCAACAACGCTTGCGGGAGGAATTTGACTGATGAGGACCATGTCGCGGATGCGATGGCTGCGTTCGATTGTCACCTCTGCAAATTCAGTCGCAAACTTCGCAGATCGAGCCATAATTTGCTGGATGAAAAGGTCTGTTTGGTCGTCTTCTGGGTCTCCAATAGCGTTTACGAGGGCCAGTAGCGCATGGTATTGTCTGTCGTAATCGAGGTCATTCGTAATTCCCCTGGTCATCCAAAGGCGTATGGCAAGCTTGTGGTATGCAGCAGTTGATGCTAGCCGGGCATGCAGTGCAGGGTACAGGGACAGCTGAACGAGAAGCCGCCCAACCCTATTATATGTCTCCAGAAACTCGAGCTCTGCGTCTGAAGGGGAAAGTTCGAAGTGGATGCAAAAATGCGCCCACACGCAGATCGCCTCGATCGCCTCGCCAACCGGGACAATGGCAAGGTCTCTGAGGTTGGGGTGTGTCTGAAAGGCGCTTACGCATGCGAGAAGGATAAAGATACAGGCCACTGCGCGGGCTCCCACAGCTTGAGTAAGTGCAGTCGCATGAGCTTTCATATTGTCGATTGACAAGTGCCCTAGGACGAGTTCGATAACTTCGAGAGACCGGTCGTCAGGGTCCTCAATGTAGTAATACAGCTCCCAGAGACGATCGGGGGATCCGCCTCTTGCGTTTGCGATACGCTTTGAGGACAATGGGTGAATGGTAGCATACCAGGTACGTAACTGTGATTCATACCTCTTCCAGAGGCGTGAGCCTTCTGGTCTGTGCTGATCTCCTTCGCATGTAGCGCAGCTATGAATGTGGGCTGAGGTGATAATAACAACGCCACCAGCGACGATGGAGGTTAAGAGGAAGGAGCGCTTTGCGAAGTCTCCCACGCTTGGTGACTGTGGCGCCCACCTTAGGACTGCCTACATACCCTAGCCTTTTGGTCAGGTCATCTCCATGTACAGGGTAGAAACGGCGGTCAGTGTTCGCGAGCTTGGCCGCACAGTGGTACTCGTTGACATTACATGTTAAATTCTGATAATCGAACTCTTCCCTACTTAATCTGATAATTCCAGGCTCTGAGTCGGAATCGCTGAAGCCAGCAGGGCTATCGCCCGTGGTCGACGCGTATTTGACTATACTATACACACCCAGATATTCCTCTCCCTTTTTTTCTAGCTTCACCGTCAGGTACACACCGAGCTCAAACCCAAGAGGAAAGAACGCCTGCACGAGCCGGGTGGTGGAGTCTGAACCTTCCGAGATATTCAGCTTTCAGATTTGAGAAGCGACACTTCAGATAATCTTGCGAGGGACCGCCATAGGGGGGTCTCCACCACATATCATCCTCTTCCACCAAAGATGTGGATCCATGCTCCATAGGAATCGCGCTGGTGTCGATTGAGGGGATTTGTCTCTGCAGCGCGACCTCTGTCCCGTCCAGTACGTAGCGTACGCTATAGAGGTAGGCTATATACGCGACGTGGAAGGCCCGACTTCGATGGCTATACCAAGACCAAGCAGACCTATTGCCTTATGATGATATATAGCGTCAGAGTGGACATAATATCGGACTGGAAATACTGACGCGCATGGTCATCATGAGCGAGTTGGCACTCGAATCGGTGCCTATCACCCCAATCTTTGCGTTGACAGCGACTTGAACAGTACACAACCGAAGAGCACCCCGCGCATGACCTGTACTGTTGCTCAGAATCTGCAATAAGATTGAGATATATGCCGAAATGTTGTAGTGTGAACGCGATGATGTTCTCGAATCGGGACATTAAGCGCCAGCGCGCCTAGAGTGGAGTCGTACTCGCTGGGCGAGCCTCGAGGTTAGCCTCCTACGACATGAATCAAATGTGAATCAGCCCTGATAACATTGCGTCACGATAGAGTTAATTATGGCCTGGTCTTCGCTATATATATCCCTTTGCCTCTACCCCGATCTTGTGTTTGAGATGGCCAGATGACAATGTCCGCGTACCTTGTACTCGAAAACCCCTCCTGAGCCATTTCCACCTCTCTACCTTTCCTTGGACGACGCCTGATTCACTCCTGCCCCCTTTCGACTGCGTCGCAGCCCACAGACAATCTCGCCCAGCTATTTTTGCTGTGACACGATCGATCCCGGTGAGTCGTTCCGCGGTAGCAGACGATTTGGGAGGCTGACGGAAGGCTGGGAAAGGGGATTATGGAGGTGTATATAAGGCTGGGGTGTTGGGCTTCCCTCGCTCAACAACCTCTTCCCTTCGTCCCTCGAAGAGCATCGTTATCATCAGCACCGTCCTCCCTCGCTGCCTCTCTCAGAGAGAATGGCCTTCATCTGCTTGCTCTCTCGATTCAGAGGAGAGCTCGCGCGCGCGCCCTTGTTGACAATGTACTGCTCGTCATCAGCAGTGCCCAGCGGCAAAGCTTATCTACCTCGTGGGCAATTTCTTTCTCTGACTGCCCGCCGTTCTTGTTGACGCCACCTCCAGACTTCGATGGCTCTCTGCCACCCACCGCAAACCCACCGCATCACCGACACAGTATCGCCAACTGATCGCCAACGACCTCTGCGCTTTCCGAAGCGCATCGCCGTGTCCATGTTCTGGGGCTGGGGTACGTCGCCGTCGCTGCATTCTCGTTTGCAACAATGCTAATGTCCCGCCGCAGCGCAAACTGACCTTACGAGGATTCACGCATCCTCAGCTCCGGCACATGGGCGACCCCGGCTTGCCAATCCAATGCCAATCTGGATTCCCGACGCTTTCAGGAGCACCATGTCCGTATGCTGGGGCTGGGGTGCGTCCTCGCTGCATCTCTCGTATCAATAATGCTAATGTCCCGCCGCAGCGCAAACTGACCTTACGAGGATTCACGCATCCTCAGCTCCGGCACATGGGCGACCCCGGCTTGCCAATCCAATGCCAATCTGGATTGAATCTGGATTCCCGACGCTTTCAGGAGCACCATGTCCGTATGCTGGGGCTGGGGTGCGTCCTCGCCGCATCTCTTGTATCAATGACACTGATCTCCTGCCCCACAGCGCAAACTGACCTTACGAGGATTCACGCATCCTCAGCTCCCGTACATGGGCGCTGCGCCCGTCCTTTATCTGACGCCCTACCACGCGAATTTCAACACATCCGAATTGCCATTCCGAACGCTTTCAGGAACAACACGTCCATGTTCTGGGACTGGGGTGAGTCGTCGCTGCATCTCCCGTTTCAATGACGCTACAACGACGCTAATCTCCTGCATCCACAGCGCAAACTGACCTTACGAGGATTCACGCATCCTCAGCTCCAGGACATGGACGCCCTCGGCGGCCTGACACGCCTCAGCATCCCGGTATGGGCTCTCATCTTCCCTTTCCTTGGATGCGCTGGTGTTGACCTTTCTAGCAACTCTGTAGTTGGCGACTGAAAAGGTACGTTGAGCATGCAATCAGCTTTCATTGCTGACGCAGTCCTCTGGACAGACATGCCTAGTTCGAACTGAACTCTCGCCGCAACCAGTCAATCCACAGTTCCCCGTAACGCCATCGTGTTTACGTAGAATGTGAGCCCAATTCCTGTCCCCGGGTCCTCCCAGCTTCTGACTTTTTCGACAGATTTTTTTTTACCATTCCTTTTTCTTTTTCCCCTGTCTCTCTATCACAATATGTCAAACAACCGTCACAAATACCATACAAGTCTCAATAAAGCGATCATACTCATTTCAACTGTGAGACCAATGTGTGACTCAGTGAGACCTTGAGACGAATGAATTTGCCAAAATTTGGCTAATTGGACGGCGGCGCCTAATTGGAAATTTCGGCGCCTGATGGCCTTGAGTTCTGGCACTTGGTCGGCCGCGGCTGAGCAAGAATTTGTTGAACAAAAAACAACAGCTATCCAGAGGATGGTAACAGCGTCGTATTCCAAAATGGGTTTGGCACTGTCCGTGATACTCTTCATCATCCAAAACCGCAGGGCAAGCTTGTGATATGCGATAGATGCCCCCAAGCGTTCCGACAATGAAGGGTGATAGAAGAATTCAGTGAGTAACCGTCCTACCATGTTGTAAGTTTCCAAGCGGTCCGACTGTGGAGGGCCGAGTCCAAAGAAGGTGCAGAAGTGAGCCCACACGCAAATTACATCGATGGCCTCTCGAATTGGGCCAATGGTGGCATCCTTTAGCGCGGGGTTCGTGTCGAAGGCGAGGAGACATGTTCAACAATATCCAGATACAAGCCAGACCGCGGTCCCAAAGGGCGCTTACGCGGTTAACAGCATGGGACGCGTCGTGACGTGACAGGTGCCGGAACGACCGGAATCCGGCGGGCCTGTTTGTCTTTTGTTAATAGTTTACCCGAAGTTTGTCATGTGAGAGCATCATTAACCTTTCTCTCTTGACCACTACAATCCAAAGGGGATCTTGAAAGTATGTGGCCTAGGAAGAAGCAAAGAAGAACGAATCCGGTACATACACGCTATTGCTTCGATGAAGTGCACTAATACACCATTCTACTAGTTTCTGGATGTGGAAGCCAGCATGGATGACGTTGCAGAACGGTTAGATAGTGATGAGGAGCTTGAAGGCGAGTACGTCCTCAGCTGTGCCGACAGCTCATAAGTTGATGTTATTTCTGGCGTTGAGACAGACTTCATTCTGGATGACGACGGGGTTGAAAGCACGGAACACTCGCACCCCACCCATTCCGCTTCCTCAACCGCTGCTCGAGGCCCCTCCCTGCCCTTCGAGAGCGTCATCGCTAAGTATAGTGGTCTGTCTAGTCGTGTAGAAAATAAAGAAGCGGAAGTGGCACCCGGTTCTGGGGAGAAGTCCATAAGTTTGGCTGAGCTTCCCGCTCCCTGGCCCTTGTTCGAAATACAGGTAGAGGTAACCCATGGTTTTTGGTATCCGAAGGGGTAATGTGCGTTACTCATGCCCCATTGCCAGGTGGACCATGAACAAGACGCCATAATTCGCCTTCACAACGCCATGTACACCACAACCGAGGCGCTTCCCAGGCTTAGGTCGTCCTTCGCGACGCCCAGTGCCAGAGGCAGAATATACCTGGAGGTCGAAAACTTGTCAAGTGCGATGAGTATCTGCAGGTCTTTTTTCGGAATTAAGCATTGGACTGCAAAACGGATAGGCGAGGAGGAGTACCTTCGTCTTTTGGACCATAACGACACCTCGTTCCAGTTCGCCCCCAGCTTCACTTGCCGCCCCAATACCTGGATCCGCCTCAAGGGTTATCCCCACCATGGTCACTTGGCTCTAGTCAAGGAGGTCCTCAGAGACCAGCCCTCCAACATTGAAGTATATGTCGTTCCTGTGCCGCTGAAGGATGGGAGCAGGAAACGAAAGGCCTCACAAGAAACACGTTTGCTCCATCTCCATGACGCAAAGGAGGTATTTGGTGAGGACAAAGTTGAGGAGACAGGTTGTGAAGAGTTCGTCGCTCAGGATAGTTCCCAGAGACGCGTCTTCAAACGTGGCTTGGAGGTGCTTGCCTACGTGGATTATATACCCTCCGTCGCTCGACCCACTCGGAAGGAGTTCGAAACGTTTGCATCTACCTCCCTGATCCCATCTGGGTTATATGACGCCACGTACATTCAGCTCTTTGCTCCCTGGACTCCAGGAGAGCGGTTCGTTGCCTTTGCAGGAACGTACGTAGGAATCTCAGGGTGGGTTTTGGCAGTAGGGGAAGACGAAATACAAGGACGATGGGAGATGGATGGTGCTGTTCACGTGCAGTGGATATCCCAATTCGAAGTTAAACGGCTCTTCCTCCTAGGAGACAATGTCGCAATAAATGGAGGTTCTTTGGAGGGAAATGTTGGTCTTGTGACTGGCTTTAACACAGAAGGGGACGTCATGCTCTCATTCGATATAACTGTGAGTCCCGTCTCCCCTCTTCTCTCCTTGTACCACCTTATGCTAATTCTCACCGTCAAAAGGGCAAGTCTCACGCGTTTCCAGGACGAATGCTGACGCGTATCGATCCGTGTGATCCAGGCCTAGAGGATCCTGAAGTGGTGCTGAATAAAGACGTTCCTCGGATCTCTTCTACCTATTGGAGACTCCATGGCCTGCGTGTTTCGATGGCTCAAGCTCAGCACATGAAAGGCTATATGGGTACGGTCAAGGACGTGCGCGAGGATCGGACAGCGACGGTAGAGCTAGATGCCTATTCTGTCTCGTCCAAAAAGACGGCAGCGTGTCCTCTCTCTCGTCTAGTGACCTACGGGTGAGTGTGTTCCAAACTGGAAAATCCACTCTCTTTACCTGCTGAAACCGCTCTCTAGCGAATCGGGTTGGGTCAGCATGGCTCTCCTCGCTGAAGATGTCGAGAAGAACGCCTGGGTTCACAAGCCTGTAGACCCACCAGAGCATCTCGTGCCTCTTCCCCAGAGACCCGCCACTCCTCCTCCACCTGTGCCGTCCACTTCCGAAGGTCGACTCTCTCCTGATTGGAACCCATCGTCTGGTACTGTCAAGCTTGCGACACACATGAAAACGTGGTTTCCCCTGATGAAGAAGCGACATCCTGCATCAGCCGCACTTCCTTTTGCCTGCCTGGCTCAGCTAGAGGGCTCGTCGGATTATGTTAGATGCAAAGTCACCGGCTGGAACGAGGATGGCAAGATCTTTGTTTCGCATGAAAACGCACCAGCGCAGGAGATCGATCTGGATGAAGTCATACCCCGCAGGCCCTACACCTCAACCTTTCTGGCTGTCGTGACCAACCCAGACCACCACATGTTTGGAGAGCAGGTGGAAATCAAGGAGACTGCATGGGATAAAGAGGGGGTCAATTTGATGTGCACTCTGTACAGGCCTGCAAAAAACGGATGGGAGCGTAAGGCGCAGGTAGCTCTGGAAACGCTGCGCGCTGACGATCTCGTAGTAGTGTATGAGTAGCGTTCCTTATTTTGATGCCCTTCAGGCTGGTAATGGACGAGCACAGTGCAACGACACCTTTCGGGCATCGGCTATATACGGCTGCCAATCTCCCTGAAGCAATTGTCCGGTGTAGGGGAGTGCCGGGGGCATTATCCGCGACAGTGTCGATAAGGAGGAACCTCAAAGCAAGTTCAACGACCTCGAGGGACCGGTTTTCCGGGTATCGCGTAATATTTCTGTGACGCTCTCGAAGATTGCGAGGAGACCCGTCCCGCGCTTTTGAAAGCAACTTGAGCCCAATGTGTCAGAGAGAGAGAGGTGATTGGGATGTTGGCAAAAAGCATACCTCTTTCTACTGGAAGTGGGCCCCGCAACACTTCCCGTCGCCCCTCCAGATCCTCTCGGCATACCAGATGAATAGCGATGTGCTGTTAGAAACAGCAGCGACCAAGGTGGGTCGGGGAAGAGAAAGACGGCGGTCAAAAAGATAGAAGAGACATCTAAGCAGCAGTGTCCCCTCTTACCTCCCACAAGTGTCAAGGTTTCCCCGACATTGAGGGAAGCATTGAAGAACCGCGGTGTAGTACTCGGCGCTCAGATCTCAGACCCCGGTGAGACACTGAACCAGCCAAGGGCAAGCAAGAAGAAGTAGAACCATGAAATGGCTATCACACGGAAGGAGAGGATAAATGGAGACCCAAACCCCGAAGAACGAAGGTAGTTGGACGTATAAGTGTGTCCTCCAAGTGTGCCCAGGCAATTGATGACGGAACGACCAATGCAGCTGCAGCATCTCAAAACGCATCCTAAAAGCACTGACTGGCGCATGCATCGAGGATGAAGGAAGTGGTAGCTTGGGGCTACAAGTGCGAAGGTTATGGTTCAGAGCAAAGAGCGATCGGCTCGAAGAGTTGATGCCGTCGCGGGGCCTATATCACCTTGCCTTTCACCATCACACCCATGTCCTACCAGAATTAACAGACAACCATGTCCAACGTCCCTACGACGCCTCGAGCGAATCGGACTGTACACCACCCGACGACGCCAGCAACTAACCGGCTAAACTCGTCTCATATAACCCAAGCGTCTCCCCATTACACCACGACGCGTCGACACTCGCTCTATGGCGTTGAGGACCGTGTTGTCGTCGACCCTGGATCTCGGATATGGAAAGTAGGTTTCAGCGGAGAAGGAAAGCCCCGAGATGTCTTCTTCGCTGCTGGAAAGAAAGCCCAGGCATTATGGAAATTGAGTCGGACATCCGACCCCCAAGCGAGATTGGAGGAGGATAAGATGCTCGAAGTCCGACTACGACACTGTCTACGCTCTGTATTCCACGAGTACGTCTCAAGGCTTATCTATATCTTGGCTTTAGCTTAATTCATGACAAGCTCTCTTCTAACAGATCCGAAAGCGCGTAAAGTCATTATCATCGAGACCCCCTTACTTCCAATGTACATCAAAGAGATGATAGCACGAATACTCTTCGAGAACCAAGTGCGCCTTATAGCCATCTCATTAAGATTTGGACACTGACAAGTAGTAGGTGCCTTCAGTCTCTTTCGCCCCAAGCCACCTCCTCTCCCTCATGGCGGTTGGCAGGATAACAGGCCTGGTAATCGACTGTGGCCACCTCGAATCCGTAGCACTTCCCGTACGCATGCCAACGCCCCTATGTCGAAGTCTCCGCTCACCATGTACTAGATATTTGCCGGCCGACCTCTCTTCCCTCGAATACAAACTACACCGTTAGCAGGCGAACGCCTCACATCGCACCTCCGCGCCCTCCTCCTTATGTTCGCGACCTACCTTCCCCCACCGACCTCCCTCAGTGCAGCCATCAACGTTCCAGCCGCCAATCGTGCCACCCGCGTCCCACCAGAGGTTCTCAGTGATCTCGTCGTTGAGGAAATTAAGACTCGATGCTGTTTTGTCGGACCAGCGCTTGACTCAAGGGCAAAGTTCCAGGAGGAGTATAATGCAGCCGCTGGAGGGGGGGCGGACTCGTCCTCAGCCTCGTCCGATGTGGATATGATGAACGTCGACGCGGAATCTACGTCCTCGCATGCAGGTTTTGAAAGCATCACGTCGTCACAAGCAGGCGAGGTGTCTTCCGAATTCTCTATCATCACCAATTCCCAAGCGGAGTCGTCTGTCCCTGTCAGCAGTACCGTTCGGTCGGAGGGGTACTTGGAGGCCCTGGCTTCGATGTACAAGAAACACTCGACTGCGACCGACTTGAAGATGCGGGTGACCCCAGTGCAACAGACCGGCACGGGGATGGGCACACTGATTATTCCTGGATGGATTCGCGAACGTGCTGCTGAAGTTCTCTTCGAAGGGGACGTAGATGAAAGCAGTTTGGCGGAGACCATCTTGAATGCATTGCTCAAGGTACATTCTCCTCGTTCATTCTACTGCATTCATTTCCAGCTAATGCATTCCCAGATACCCGTTGACCTCCGGAAAACCCTCGCATCCTCCATTCTTGTTTCAGGCGGAACAGCGATGCTGCCTGGCTTCATTCCTCGTTTACACAGCGAAATCATCCGTTCACTCTCAACGCCAACTCCTCCTCCATCGCGTAATTCGGACTCCTCAAAACGACGTCCAACCCTGCCGCAATACGATAAATACTCCACCCTTCGCCCTCTAATGCCTTACTTCGCAATCCTTGACAATCCCTCACCTCCCACAGCGCAGAGCGAGCGCGCGCGCGGAAACGCCGGTAAAGCACCTGCCTTCACCCCAGCCATGCTCGCATGGGTCGGTGGTTCCCTGGCAGGAGCGCTCAAAACAGGTGGCTCGGAAGTGATAAGAGAGAACTGGGACGAACTGGGAGAGGAGGCCGACGAGTCGAATGTCCACGCGGACGACGCGATGGACATCAGCGAGTTGACGACGACTGCTACCCCGAAGAAGTCCAATATTTTGCCGGATTGGACACGCTCGCCGTTGAGACCTGGAGCGCCCTCAGCCATTGCGGCGAAACTTGGTGCTCCGGCTGCTGGTGCGCATGCTGCTGTCCCTTCCACCCCGTCCACTCCTGCGCCACCATCAGCTACTAGTTTCAACTTCTCAAGGTCGAGATCCAGCGTCGCAACATAAGCCGTGTGGAGAGAAGAGTTGGATTGTCGTATGTACACTGGATTTTACATTTTATTGTAGCTGTTACATGTACAGGACATAACATCGTATCATTGTCATTGGGCAATCATGATATCTAACTATTCCAGGGTTCGTGAAAAATAAGTCGAAGAGATAAAGAAGTTGAAGATGATAGGAGATGGATACAACACGAGTTGAAGAGATGAGATGAGTGGGAAGGCACAGCGGTACGACGAGAAAAAGGAGTGGCGCCGAGTTAGACCGAGGCAAGATGAGAGTAAGGAAATGGAAGAAGGGGAAAAGTACACGAGAAAGCGGGTGCATTCAAGTTGTGGCACACCAAAGAGGTACATCTACGAAAGATTATCGAAGGACCTAATCACGAAAAGTATAATAGCAATGAATAACAAACGTAGGGATGAAGATCGAAAGGTGGAGAAAGGTCTCCGTCGTTAGCTCCTGCTACCGATAGACAACCTCCTGCACCAATAAAAACACAATAAAACAAGCTGTGAAGGGGTGACGCATAAAGGTGGTTGGTTAGTTAAAAGAGTGAATGTGAACCAGCATCGCAAGCCTGGAAAAAGGTCGAAGAAGTAGAAAGAAGTCCATACCGACGACTAGATAGCCGGCAGTATAATGCGAGAATCATTATGGGGTGGCGTCGACAACCTTCAGCAAAAGTTTGCTGCCTTCGAAGGCTGCCTCAATCTGCCTCCACTCCGCCTCATTCGCCACCGTGTTCACATCGCTCTCCGCCGCCCCCCGGCTGTTCACCACGATCTCAAACTCGTGCGACAGGGGAATGCCCTCCTGCCCGACGAACTTGTTGTATATCCTCTGGCGGAGGTCAACATAGGGAATATCCCTCGCGACCCTGATCATGATGATGGAGGTGTTCAAAGAGACCTTGAGAGAGAGCGTGCCTGCAGACGCCCTGCTCGGCGTTGTGAGCGGTGAGTACATTGACGAAGTAGCCGTGAGTGGTGTCGTTGCGCTGGCCGCCGACTCATCTTCAATCGGGCTCTGGAGAGCGGTACCTGGCGTCAGCGTAGCCGAGCTTTCCGAGGTTACACTCGACGTCGCGAACGAGAAACTGGAGTCGGTCGGAGAAGGAAGTTCGAGCTGTGAGGGGGGAGTGGGGACAGGAGAACGTGGAGGTGAAGGGGTGATGGAGAAATAGCTCGCCCTGTTGCCAGGGATCCTGAGGCTGGGGAGCTGTGGCTGCCTTCGGGGCGGAGTGGTGATGTTGAATTCGGCGGTGGGTGTCTCAGGTCGGCTACCGGTGTCTGATTCTTCGGGGAGGAGGGACAAGGGGCGGGGACCTTGTGAGTCTAACATCAGGAACTCCGAAAGCGTCAATCGCGACAGCTGTCCCCCGGATTCGGAAAAGATGTCGAAATCCGAAAGGGAGACTGGGACAGATGCCCGAGGCATGTGGAGCTCCTGCTCCCTGAGAGCAAGGTTCCTGTCAGGAATGCAGGCCTCTGCAGAGTCTACACTGTTCACGGAAGCCATGCTTTGCATCGACGCGCGCTCCTCTTTCGTACCTGGACTGGCGAAGTCCAACTCGTCGAGGTACATGTCGGCAGACGCAATACCACCCTGAATAAAAGATTCCCATGACTCTTCCACCTGCATTTCCGCTGTGGAGACAGGGTATCAGTGTCAGCCTGGGGAGGAAGCAGGAAGAGGACGTACAAGGACAAGCGGCATCGTTGCTGTTGACAGGAGAGTTGCCCATGGGCGGGCTATAAACCGAGCAGTTGCGATTGGACCTGCGATCGGCACCCGCTTTGGCCCTCCTGGTGATCTGGAATGGAAAGGCGATGGCGTCCAATGGGCTCTTGTGGGTACTCTCAGACATAGAGTCTTCTTGTATAGGGGAAGGTGGCTCCGGGCCTCGCTGGGGATTGTGATTGAACTTGACTGGAGGAGAGTCTTCAGCGATTTTCGGGGCGGACGAGTTGGCGGTATACGAACTATCAGAAACGGCTTCCTCTGATTGAGTGGAGGATTCAGAGGAGGATGAGTGCCGCCTGACATCCCGGTCGGCTCGGCGCAGGGCTTCAGCGCTGTCGAGACTCGAGCGCGACTTGGTGGAGGGTGATGCGACAGTTGCTGAGGATGAGACGACGCTTTCGGTGATGGAGTCGGGTCGGGTGGTGGAGGACAATGACCGCTTGCTTGAGCGGCCGCCGAAGGATGAAAGAGATGCGCCAGACGAAGATGGACCGGTGAAGTAGGAAGAGAAGACGCTGCTAGTGATGGAACTGCGAGGGGCATGGGCGAGGTGGGGGTTCTTTTTGCGAAACTTTTCATCGAACTCGATGTCTCGTCTCCAGTAGCCAAAGAAGTCGGTGATGATCCGAGTAGCACGAATCTCCTTGACGAGAGCGGGCATATCGTCGCTCATGAGTGTCTCGATAAGCGCCTGGTATTCTTCTTGATTTCGCTCGATGGTCGCAATGTTTGGACGGAAAAAGGAGCTCTTCTTTGTAAGGTGGGGGACATGGGCATGGATATCAGTCGCAACGGATGTCGGTTCCGGACCCGGTGGGAGCGATTCCCAAGACGAGGCCATATCTTGCTTGTACATTCCGTTGAATTTCTTGACGCCTTTGCCTTGGGCTAACCGCACACGCCTCTCACGAGCTGACCGCTTGTACTCGCCTTCGAGGGTATCTTGGAGCCAAAGGCAATCTTCCCACTTTCGCCAAACATCATACTGGGCGATGGACTCGTCGGAGGATATCGAGGCGCGGGACGATCGGTCCCCTCGTTGGATTGAGGCAATGCGCATGCCATAGTAGTAGGAGCTCCCTGTGTAAGTTTATCTTTTGTCAAATCAAGGACTTGTATGAATAGGGCAGTCGAGCGCACCAAGTTTCGTTGGGGGTAGGAACTCAATCGTGAAGCGCTTCGGAGCAGCTTTGAATACGGCTCTTTGGAAGTCCTGAGGCGGGGATTGTAAGCCACTAGCGCAATCGTTGGGGGATATGAAAATACTCACATCGCTGCTGACAGGGTTTGGGGCGGCATGTAAGCCATTCCCTGCCCACTGGTACATACTGGCCGACTAGGCGCTATCGGCAGGTAGGAGCAAAGTTTACAGAGAGCTAGCTCGCTGTGGTGGTCGTTGGATGGGGGACGGGATCGACGACGTGGACGAACGACGTAGAGGGCAGAGAGCAAAAAGTCAGACAGAAGAATCGAGTGGTGGCCATTTTGGTAGACTGGGTCTTATTGTCTTGAGGAACGAAATCCCAATGTCGCCTCAGCATGGACCGTGAACCGGCTCGCCCCTATTTTGGACATCCGGCCCGTCGCGTGATCTCATTCTTATTGTCTTTCTGTCAAACTGGTTCGCGCGGCAGCAATTGGCTTGCCGAGCGCCCGCCCTTTGTGGATGCCCGAAATATCCCTCCTCCTGCGTTTCTGTGGGCATTCTGAGAGCGACACTGCACGCTGTCGCTACTCTCATTGCGATGCGCAATTTAGCTGCCTCACAACCGTCTCAGTGCGTCCCGAGCGTCGACCACATGCTGCCGTCAAGAAACGCTGCGACGCACAGATGCCGCTCCATTGTTCTATTGTCTTGCGTCGTATCCTCGCACGGCCTATGTCCGACCCGCCACCTTCGGTATCGTAGGAGTCAGGCCAGCAAGATGAACCTCTCATAAGGGACAATTGAAGCTCACACATAGCGTTCGCTGTGCGCCTATAACCATGATCAATCATTGGGGAAGCAGCTCTCCGTGGCTGTCACGATTCCCATTCTCCCCTATTCCATCTGTGACTATCAGACTCGTCTCCACTATATACATATACTGTAGACTTAGATACGAACGACCTTACAGTCGTTCTCTTGTGTTTTCCCCCTATAGACGCCCTTGTGCTTCTCCTCCTCGTCGCCTGTGCTCCGAAGACGCCCGTTTCCTAACATTAGAACGACTGTCCCTTTCTTTACTCAACCCGCGAGAAACGGACGTCCGCCAGTTAGCGACCACTATCTAACAACATGCGGTTCTATCTAAGCCCACCGGAGGTGGCATTTCAAAGCCCACCGGAGGTGGCAACGTTAAGTCCACCGGAGGTGGCGAACCCAAGTCCACTGCAGGTGGCATCTCAAAGTCCACCGGAGGTGGCATCTCAAAGTCCACCGGAGGTGGCATTCCAAAGTCCACCGGAGGTGGCGAACTCAAGCCCACCGGAGGTGGCATTCCCTCTTATCCTTTCACCACTCAGACGACCCATTCCTATGTATTCCATCAGTTCTTCACCCCTCACACCGCTCTCTTCCGACGGTTCCAGCGATAACCCTGCTACGGATAACTACCAACGAGGCCCTGCCTTCCTCGCTTTCGAACCAGGCATACCAAGACGTTCTCTTGGGTCTTCAGTTTCCATGTCCCACCATGCATCGAATCCTTTCTTTGGTCAGCCGACCACCCCCCTGCGTCAAGGGACGGCAGACCCGAGAAACCACCAAACCCCTGTCCCCTCAGACCAAGGCTATCACCAGGACTCTGACCTCTCCTATACCGACGCACCCTCGGTCTTCCCCAGTCTCAACGACCCTGAGCAGGACGTACCCCATCAGCTGGATCATCCTGAGAGCGGGCCGGCTGTTTACCCGCAAGATCAGCAGGCGCCCCATAACTCCTTTGGTCAGCCGGCGCCTAACTACGCGCCCACCCCTCCTTGGCAAAGGGAACCCAACCGTAGCGGAGGGCAATGGGTACAACAGCCCGTCCTAGAAAACTACGGTAGGCAAGGTACTTGGACAGCTCCCCCGAATACCCCGTACAACGCCAGACCTGCGTGGAACCAATATCAGAATCCCTCCCCTTACACCCATTACCCGCAGAACGGAGAGCAACACAGAGAACAGCGTAACGAACCACCCGCAGTCCTCTGGAACGTCAACGCGCAACGTAACTTAGGACCCATTACAAATCCCATCGCTGTCAATCAACCGCCCACGGTCCCCGCAGCACAACCTCCCGTTGATGTCACGGTTAACACTGCTCCGCCAACGGCAGCCCCTACTCCCGCTGTGCCCACTACGAATATCACGCCGGAGCAACCCCCCATCGATCCTCTTGCTGCGAAGATAGACGAAATCCTACGTCGTATCACTGTCCTTGAAACTCCGAGACCTCCTCAACCTGCTCCCCCACCCGAACGAAGGACAGATAGCCAAGCGATCGCTTACAACCAATTGCTCGATCGTCTCGCTGGTCTCGAGGGCGTAACCTCCGTGCTACAGTACCAGCTAAGCCAGAAGTCCTCCTCTGACAACCTCGCGAAGATCAAATGCGAGGAGCCGGACCAATACGACGGAACGCCAGATAAACTCGAGACTTTCCTCAACCAGTTAGACTTGGTATGGGCGAGTGCTCCTTCGCGATACAAAGACCATAACGTTCGGATTCGCTACACGTTCTCCAGGATGAGGAAGGGCCACGCACAGACTTGGACGAACACCAAGCAACCCCAGTTCTTGAAGGGTCAGATCGTATGGAACAGCTGGGACGACTTTGTCGAAGAGCTTCAGACGACTTTCCCCACCGAAGACAAGAGGTTGAAGTCCATATCCATGATAGAGACACTTCGCATGGATGCCAGTAAACCCGCCTCCGACTTCTTCATCGAGTGGGACAAATGGTCCCCCTTCACGGGCATGAACGACGCCGGACTCTTGGTCTTCCTACTGAAAGCAATCACCCCGGGGCTACGACGCGAAATCTCTAATCGCCATGACCTCTCCTCTTTGGATACTTGCGCTAAGTTCAAGACTGCAGCTCTCACTGTCGACAAGAACTGGCGATACAATCAGCAAATCACCAGTCAAGCTTCCTCATCCAATACACACGTTCGACCCTTCACGAAGAGAACAGCCTACAACAAACCGTCCGAGAACCAAGCAGCTTCTGCGAACGCTACCGCGACACCGAAAACCCAGGCTGCGCCCTTGCCCACCGAAGCGAAAGTTCTCAAAAGCGGTTGCTTCAACTGTGGATCTCTCGAACACAAGATCGCAGCGTGCCCAATCCCACACAAGAAACCAAAACATATCGTACGCAGCTGCGTCTTAGGCATGACGGTCGAAGAGGTCGAAGCTCTCAGTCAAGACCTCCAAGACGACAAGTTCTACGACCCTGACCAGGTTTTTTACCCGGACTCGGAGTAGACGGTCATACTTCCGAGTCCAACACGTCGGCCAACACATCATCGTCTCGCGCAAAGATCCCCGTTTTTATTCAAGCCTCTAACGGCGATACTTGCGAAGAAGTCCCCGACCTGACACGTTCCCATGTCGGTGACTGGCTACCGGCCGACTGCCCTTTACTCCTTGCCCTAGACGACGATGATCTCTTACCAACAAAGCATCCCCCTCTCTCTCAGACCGACCAACACATCATCAACAACCTTTCCCACCCCGAGATATCCGCGACTCAATCCTCCATCACCGATGAAACACCAGATCTCGTCTCCATTGAAGAAGACGATTGCCCCGACCCACCAGAACTAGAAGACTATTCGCAAGCTCTACGAGGGAAGCTATACCGACTACGAGAGGCAAATCCAGTTACCGCCGCGAAGATGCTTCGAGGTTACGCACACCCGTCCCGAGTGCCAGAGCTCAAACCAGCCGTACTCACGGCTCTCAGAGAGAAACCCATAATCGAATCCCTGGAACTCCTAGCGGACCTACACCTTCCTCGCCATGTCGTCGCCCACATAACGAAGGACGCCGTATCAGGCTCCACAGTTCCTCAGAAGCTCACGCAGTTGCTGTTACACACCTCCTTCCAAACCGAACTCCACGACATCGCGTTCAACGAGGAATCTCTACTCGACTCTGGCGCCACAGAATGCTACATCGACGGTGATTACGCCAAATCCCTTGGCTTGCCACTACGTCCTCTCGCGCGCGCGGTGCCCGCCTACAACGCCGACGGAACGGAGAATGCCGCGGGCCTGATTAGCGCCACAACCTCCATATTGATGAAGATTGGCGCCCACGTCGAGCGGATCAAGCTTTTCGTCACCACCATTAGCCACCCAATAATAATCGGCTACTCGTGGCTCAGGCGGCATAACCCTGCCATCGACTGGAGGACCGGCGTTGTAACATTCACCAGGTGCCCTTCTTGCTGCAACGCTCCGGTCCCATGGCTTGAGGACGACGTCACCCGTATCTCGAACCCAGATTTTCCTTTCGACCACCGAGAAACGATGCGGAGATTAGGTCTCGAACCCGACGACACCCTCTTAGCCATACGTTACATGGGCCCAATTGACCCCAACCTCGCCGACGACGACGAAGAACCAGTATCAGATCCCATGGCTACCCTTCCAGACGACATCCGACAGAAGTTTGCTTCGGTCTTCGCACAGAAGGAGTTCGACAAGCTTCCGGAAGAGCGGGTGTGGGACCATCCAATCGAACTCACCCCCGACGCGAAAGGCTTTGTTTCAAAAGTCTATCCCTTGTCGCCCCCAGAGCAAGTCCAACTGGACTCCTTCCTCAAAGAACACCTCGAGAGTGGACGCATACGACCTTCGCGTTCCCCTATCGGTTCACCGTTCTTTTTCGTGAAGAAGAAGGACGGTTCCCTACGTCCCGTACAGGACTATCGACGCTTAAACTCGTACACAGTCCGTAACCGTTACCCACTACCCTTAATATCGGAGATCATGAACAAGCTTACCGGTGCCAAGTACTTCACGAAGATGGATATCCGGTGGGGCTTTAACAACGTTCGGATTAAGAAGGGGGACGAATGGAAGGCCGCCTTTATCACCAACCGAGGCTTATACGAACCCCTAGTTATGTACTTCGGCCTCACCAACTCCCCCGCCACCTTCCAAACTATGATGGACAACTTATTCATTCACCAGCTCAACCAGGGGTGGTTGATCATCTACATGGACGACTTGTTACTCTTTTCGGACAATCTCGACACGCTCAAGCTTTACGAACACGAGGTCCTCACGATCATGGCAGAGAACGGCCTCTGCGCCAAGCCTGATAAGTGCGAGTTCCGGAAGGAGAAAATCGAGTACCTCGGGCTCATCGTTTCCGAGGCAGGGGTGGAGATGGATAGGAAGAAGGCCGACGCCATCGTCAACTGGCCGACGCCTTCCTCAAAGAAGGAGCTTCAGCAGTTCCTAGGCTTAGCAAATTACTATCGGAAGTTTATGCCAAATTTCGCCCACATCGCCCACCCCCTACACCATCTCACTGGCAACGTACCTTGGTCCTGGTCAAACTCTGAGGACGCTGCTTTCAACCAACTGAAGGCGCTTCTCGTGTCACCCATCGTGCTCGCCTTCCCAACCGACTCCGATCCCTATCGACTGGAGACAGACAGCTCAGGCTACGCGACTGGCGCAGTCCTCTACCAGAAGCAGAAAGACGTATGGCGTCCTTTGGCTTACTTCTCGAAGTCTCTCAACGACGTCGAGCGGAACTACGACGTGCACGACCGCGAACTCCTCGGAATCATGAGGGGTCTAGCAGAATGGCGCCATCTACTACAAGGCGCGGCCTCGTCGTTTGAGATCCATACCGACCACAAGAATCTGGAGCATTTCATGTCGGCGAAGAAGTTGAACCGTCGGCAAGCGCGTTGGGCCCAAGAGCTAACCCTCTTCGACTTTACACTACATCACAAACCTGGCTCATCCCTGATCGTCCCTGACGCGCTCTCTCGTCGCCCCGACTACGATAAGGGCTCCGAGGACAATGACTTGATTACCCTAATTGCTCCCCATCACATTCGCCGTGTACACATCTCCCTCGAAGACGACAGCGACGCTTTGCTTCCCGAGATCTTGGAAGGCACGAAGCATTCCACGGAACCTTCTGTCCGTGCGAGTGCAGAGCGTGGAGAAGGGAAATTCTCCTTCGAAGACGGCTTCATATTCAACGACGGTCGAATTTACGTCCCCGATCTTCCTACCTTGCGCGAGAAGATCATAAGACTTCATCACGAATCCCCAATGGCTGGACACGGCGGTCGTTACAGGACAGCGGAACTTATCCTACGCAACTATTGGTGGCCGAGGATCCACATCGACACGCGCAACTTCGTCGTTAAGTGCGATCTCTGCCAGCGAACGAAACCTGACCGGTCAAAGCCACGAGGACTCCTCCATCCAAACGCCATTCCAAGCAAACCCTTCGAGTGCATCTCAATCGACCTCATCACAGACCTCCCCGTGAGCGACAATAGCGACTCTATCCTAGTCATCGTCGATCGATTCTCGAAGTACGTTAAGTTGGTCCCAACCAACAAGACGGTGGACTCCATCCAGCTCGCAAAACTCTTCCGAGACCACTACTGGCGCTCGTTCGGTTTACCAGAGATCATCACGAGTGATAGGGGATCCATCTTCCTGTCCGAGTTCACCTCATCCCTTAACCAGCTCCTGGACATCAAGACGAACCTCTCAACCGCGTACCACCCAGAGACTGACGGGCAGACGGAGCGTATTAATCAGGAAGTTGAACAATTCTTGCGTCTGTATACCAACGAGCAGCAGGACGATTGGGCTGAATGGATACCGATTGCCGAGTTCGCCCACAACAACGCGCACAATTCCTCAACAAATTCGTCCCCTTTCCAGCTCGTCTATGGTACCCCTCGCCGTCTCACCTTCCAACCCAGGCGAAACGCACCAGCCTCCAACTTTGTCGATGCAATGAAGGCGCAGCACGACGAGGCCAACGCTTGTCTCCAGCGCGCAGCTCGTGACATGAAGCGGTTCTACGATCGCTCACACATCGACGTTTCTTTCCAGCCGGACGACCAAGTACTTCTGGACGGAGCTCACATCACAACGAAACGTCCCTCGAAGAAGCTCGGTCACAAACGCTACGGACCCTTCACGGTCATCGAACGCATCGGACTCAGAGCTTATCGCCTCGCCATACCATCATCCTGGAGGATCCACCCCGTTTTTCATATCTCGAAACTCATTCCGTACCACGACGATCCAGGTAGGATACTCCCTCCCCCACCGGAGATAGTCAACGGCGAAGAACACCAGGAAGTGGAGAGGATCCTTGACGAGAAATGGAACGAACAGGAAAGGAGGGTGGAGTACCTAGTGAAATGGCTAGGGTTCGACTTGACCGAAGCTGATTGGTTGACAGAGGACGAGTTAAGCGCCGCGCAGGATGTACTCCGTGATTGGCGCCGAGAGCACGCCCCTATCAAGGGACCTCGGCTGACCATAAAGCTCCCTGCAAAGCGCATTCAGACGCTCTAAACGCCAGCCTCTTTCACTCCAGCCAGCCACATCCGTTTCATGCCTTATAACTCCCCCTCGCCTTCACCTTTCCGTCATATCCTAAAGTCTCCCATGTCCACCACCAATACCAACCCCGACGTTCTGCTACCACCGAAACCGCCAATTCGCCGCAAGTACCTCAAAGGTGACCTCGTCTGGATCGTCAGTTGGAATAGCGACGACGATCAGAACTACTATGGTCCCTACACCGTCGCAGAAGTCATAGACGATCACCACTACCTCATCGACGCACCGCACAAACGTCCATCCCAGCGCGTATACACCGAGCATTGCATGCGTCTTTACAAACCCAACTTTAATCTGCTACCTCGATCCTGGCCTCTCCCTCTCCAGCAATGGCCTGCACGCTCCATCGAAGCCAAACGCATCGACCCCGACACCGGCTTGGCCGTCTATCACATCACTTTCGTCGGCCTGCCAGACGAGCACTTCGCCCTCGTCGACGAAGACCACCCTCTCATAACAGAACGTCTGCTCAAGTCGTTTATACCAAAGCTTTCCCTCTTCGAACGCATTGCACATTCTTCTCCCAACAGCTCTGGATCTGAAGACTACGACATGAGAAGCGACGATCGCCTCGAAAGTCCCTTCTCGATCCCATCATCTATCGCCTCCACTTCGGCGACATCTTCCAGGCAATATACCCCTCCCAGCCTGGACCGCGAGAACAACGTTTTCCTAGCCATCAATCAAGGATTCTAATTTTTTCTTCTACCCTACCCATCGTCGTTGTCACGATTCCCATTCTCCCCTATTCCATCTGTGACTATCAGACTCGTCTCCACTATATACATATACTGTAGACTTAGATACGAACGACCTTACAGTCGTTCTCTTGTGTTTTCCCCCTATAGACGCCCTTGTGCTTCTCCTCCTCGTCGCCTGTGCTCCGAAGACGCCCGTTTCCTAACAGTGGCCCGCGTACGCCAATTGTCCTGGCGACTACTTCCATTCCTGTGCAAGGATCATCATTCATGAAACCACTGCGGTCTCTTCTGCACCTCGGAACTCGTTTTCTTTCACTCTACCAAGTATAGAATTCTCCTGGTAATACAGCAGGTGGGCACAACAATAATTCCAACTTCAAGGCACTGCTTAGGCTTCGCGGTAGGCACGAGGAGGTCAACAAGGTCTTTCAACAGCTCAGCTTAACGCCGTAACCTTTTCTATTCATTCCAACTTAGTTTAGCTCTTGCCCCAATCTAGCTCTGGGCAATCCCGTTGACAAAAAGTGCCACACCCAGGGCACTAGCTGTTCTGAGGCCTTCAGGCCCAAGAGAACTCGTGTATAGACCTCACAATAGTTCTGCCCTGTTTTTGCATAGCATTGGCCATCCCAAGCTTTCCAGCTCAATTGCGCTTGAGCCGCGCGAGCGGGTAGATAAGCCTCGAGGCGCGTCCGCCTTTTATCAAGTGCGCCCGATGGGCATATCAACTGCACCGAGTGACGTTTTATGAAGGTGGGAGGCCACGTTCCAGGGGAAACCCGTAGAATGAGCTCATGCAGGTAAGCGGTCTCATAATTAAATACACCAAGGGTAAGACCAACTTGTTCGCCGCAATGAACCGTAGTGGGCAGCGAGCATCTTCATGGAGCGTGAATTGTTCGTCACAATGATTTTTGCCGAGTGTGGAATATTCCTGCAGTCCGGGGCGTGTCAGCCAGCCTTTCTCCCGCTATTGTGACGATATCACACTGCTCTCTCGAATCCGAGTCTGTGGCCAGAGGCTAACGGCGAATAAATTCGTGATTGCCTCGACACATGTTGCGGGACATACGCTGAGCCATTCAAGGCGACTCGAAACAATATGGCACTTGCTTGGCAGCACAAGGCTCATATAAGCGAGGACGCTTGAAAGCACTTGAGAGCCCGCCTCCTCCATAGCTATACCCAGGAGGATGAATCAGAAGGAGGCGAATCGGAACGGGGCGTTCACACGGTGCTCGCCATGAATGAAGAAGTAAGATACATATGGCAGCCTACCCACAAAGGCATAAATCATGCCTGTATACATAGGTCCATAAGAACACCTACTGACTTCCTTTGATGAGCGAGATAATCTATGCAAAGCTTCGTCAGTCCTCAAGAAGGTCGGTCATGATTGCCGTCACTGACTAGGAATTTAGACGCCGGCCCACATTCGTAGGCAAAAAGGGCGAGGGCCGAGCATTTCCTCCTGAAGAACGTAAGATGATTCTGAAATCTTAATGGCCGTACATTATGCTTGAGGAGGCATTGTGGACAACAACAAACCATTAACAATAACACGAGGCTCGCAACTCCAAATCGGGGAGGAAGCGCAAGCGCCCAACCACTAATGAATGCCCGACATTTCTCACGTAGGCCCACCTGAGGTTCGCCAGCCCAGAAATTCGCACAAATTGCAGACAATTACACTCCAGTATCAATGATGCACAGACTACCTGACTGACTCTTCCGCAGACAACAAGATATACGAAGGGAAGCACTTTCCGACACCTTCCATCAATACTGCCCTTCCGCCATCGGTTTTCCCGTTCAGCAGCAGAACTGCAAACCTGTGGGTCCCGAAAGTGACTTGGTTCGTCAGAAATTCAGATGGAACGTGTCGAGACACCCGATTATATCTGTCGATCATAGGGTGCACACACTGGACCTACAGACGGTCAGGCGCTTGGACAACGAATAGCGGATCACTCTCGTTACAGGAAGGAAGTGTCCACAGAGGGAAGGCAGCGCCACTGACTATCGTAAAGCCATTCTGTCTACAGGAGCTTCTGGCGATGAGTGATTTGGCTGTTGAGACTTCATGGTAATACTCGCTCGAAGCCGCGAAGGATGGTGATTATTACAAGCGTGGGCTACCAGTTGGGCGCCACTCCACGAGACGCAGGTGAAGCAGGCGCCTGCGAATCACTGATGCGGGTCTGCCGGGAGATCGACAATGCTCACCGTTTACTTCACCTACAACACGTTGCACTTTGCCGGTTGTAATCTATGCCTTGTGCCCGCGCGTCCAGCGATCCGTCTTCCGTCAAGATCGAATGATTGAGTCAATTACAACTGTACTTGTTGATTACGCCCACATTGGCGTCGAAGATCGAAGTCCAGGAGATCTAAACGAGATATCGCTTCGAAGTCCTGGGCCTCCGATGGGCTGTAATACTAACATGTAACCTGTACTTAGGAGGAAACGCAGGATAATGCTATTCAGCAACCCCCCTTGTCGGCAGCAAGGGGGTTTAGTCAGGCTCCAAACCAGCCTCTCTCTGCGAGAGACAACCGTAATCCGAGGGTGAGGAGGAGAGGACAAATAGATGACGAATTTGATGAAGATGATGGAACAAACAAATCTTGCGGAAGTCTCTCGCTCCGCAAGACTTGTTTGTTCCATCATCTTCATCAAATTCGTCATCTATTTGTCCTCTCCTCCTCACCCTCGGTCCTCGGATTACAGTTGTCTCTCGCAGAGAGAGGCTGGTTTGGAGCCTGGGGTTTAGTTAATCGGCAACCCCGCTTGTCACATCAAAGGCCTGCCGAGCGCCATCAGTAAATGTAGAGTCCGCTCGGTCGTCTCCGATTTCGACTTTCGGCGACCTTTCTTCTGCACTGGACTCTGCTCTCTAATATGCACAACGCAGGAAGAAGGGGGCTTATGTGTTATGCTCATTATGTTTTCGGTAGCCTATAAGAGAGCCCAGGTCTTAGGAGACGGCTACGAGTGAGGGCCAGGGAGGGGAAAGCCTCCCGGGCCCCACTTCTGAATTGTGCATAACTTACATTGGAGAGAGATCTATTGTCTCTCCAGCGGTCCTCTGGGTGAAATGGTGGTATAATTTACGCTGCTTTATTATATGTCTCTCTTCGGTCACATAGGGAGTACTCAGGGGCCTGCAGAGTGCCTACTACCCAGAACATGGAAGGAGCTAGCCTCTAGGATACAGCTAGGAGAGCTCGTCCAGATATATAGCTATCTTGAGGAGGTTAAATGGTGCACAAAGGTCTCTTCTGGCGTTCTTCCTACCACAAGGATGCGTGAGGGTTGACGAGGCCTTCAAGCGACAGGGCACTCGCCTCTGGCCAACTTGCAGCCGTTCGGCATTGTGCTTACAGAGCTGATTGTATCACTCGGCGGTCCCGGCATCAAATATGTCTGCCGAGCGCGATGAGGGTTGCTCCAACTTGCTCGATAGCACAATCATTAATTTGTCAAAACAACCCGGTTGTTTGACCAAAAGGGGGGTTGCTGAATAGCATTATCCGGAAACGCTGCGGAATGCTTAGAATCTAGATTAGATTGCCACACCATCTTATCTGGGTCCGACCCATCAAACGCGCGGTACGTAAATACGCTCAGATCTTGCTCAGATCAGTCTTCGTCCGTTCTTGCACACACCGACCTACACCGACCCTACGGACGTCGTCGCAAAAGGGAGAATATACCTCCGAAGCTACAATCGAGTGGACCCCTATTACCTCTTCAGGCCTTGAAGTTCATATCCATCCTGCAAGGCTTCGGATCGAGGAGCGGCATTCTCAAGCGCCGAAGATTCTTTCTCGAAGTCAGTCATCGTGTATATCTCTCCGCGTAGTGCCAGAACGAACCTCATAATTAAAAAAGGCCGTGGAAGCAATGTTATTCCACGACCTACCCCTGGAGATTATACACCGTATCTTCCTTGAATGTCTCTACAACCGTCGACTCCCAGGGGATAGTAGAGATATGGCGAACCCTGACCTTCTCACCACTATATGCAAGTCTTGGAAAGACCTGGCGCTGGCATTCCCTAAACTCTGGTCTTTCGTTGATATCACCATCATCCAGACTGGGGCCGCCCCTTCCCATCGTCAAGCGGTGGGTCGAGAGATCGATACCGCACCGTACCAGCCTTTCAGTAGTATCTGCGCATAGCAGGGTGTCTAAACAGCCCCGGCGCCTACCACCGTCTATTGAACAACAAATCCCATGGCGTCGATTATCCGCCCTCACCATCGACCAGGCAGACCTACCGTTCTCATTCTTAGCGAATGTATTGCAAACACATTGCCCTGAGCTCGAAAGTTTTACCGGCCGAATCTTCGACGATGACTGCCTGCATCGAGTCCCCCCTCTCAACATCCACCACAACCATCTACGAGAACTTCACCTTCCGTGGACCAACACCCCTGCACCCCTATCAGTACTCCAACGAACGACTCTTCCAAACCTCCAAGCCCTCTCCTATGCACACACACGCGGGTTAGTTGGACTTGAAGATCTGGAAGGCGTGTTTACCGCCTTCTTCCGAAGATCCAGCTGCAACCTCAAGAAACTTTCCGTCACCTTCAGCCAAACTACCTTTTCTGATCGACCAGTTGCACTCCCCAAACTCTCGGTATCCCCAGTCCTGGAGATCTTACGAACAGTCCCGTCATCTGTCGAAGACCTACACATCGGCTCCGGGGAGGAGATCGACACCACCTTGGAGGCACTGACCATGCCCCCGTCTGAAGGGAAGGCGCTGTGCCCTCGCATCAGGAAATTGACGGTGACGGTCGGTTATTACTTGCCTTCGACGGGGGAATTGTTACTGCGCTTGCTCGCGTCGCGGTCGGAACCGGCTCCGGACTTGACTGTCGCAACACTCCAGGATTTCCAGATGGACGTAATGAATCCTTGGGCGCTGGACACGGCTTTCGTCGACCAACTCCAGGGCGTCGCCCAAGGTCTTCCCGGAACGAGAATTCGATTGAACGCTTGGGAAGGGAGATCGACGCCGGCTGGGATCGACACGGCGATCTCAATGAATACTTTCCCGAATCCACCTTGGAGTTATTGACTGCGCTCATTGGCCGGTCGCAGTGGCAGCAAGGAAGGAGAGAAGGGGCGTAGAAACAGTGAATAAAAGTTCATGCCAGGGTGACGGTGTGGAATTTAATTTAATTGGACGAGCATCTGGGCCCTGGGGTCGATCGGATGGATGAGAGTGTACGGAAAAAGGGACACATAGCGAGGAAGAAAGAGAGGAAGATAAAGAAGTTGTTAACACGGAGCCTGGGCCTTCCACAACCCGGTATATTGCTGGTATACGTAGGCGCCCATGGTTCCACCGTGTCAGAAGCCAAGCTCGCAGGTTCCACATACCCCGTAGAGCTGCATACAACTTGAGCCACCTCGAAACACCATCTCCCCCGCCTCGCAGCCACCACGCTTCAACACAGCAACACGCACGTCCCCTGCGCACGCGACGCGCGCCTCACCCCTTCCGCCCCTATCTCCAATATTCCGCCCCCGATAAGGAAACCACGTGCCCAACGTCATGCCATCAATCGTTCCCGCAACCTTGCGGCGAAGCATTTGACTCTTCAACTCGAACAACGAGCTCCCAGTACCCCTCCCTATCATCTCTGCCTTTCATCTTAACCACGCACCAGAAGACGCCCAGAAAATCCCCCTTCACCACACTTCACCTCGAAGATGGTCACACTCAACCGCACCCGCAACGGCGGCGGAGCGCCAGACACCACCCCAAGCGCCCGCGACTACGATCACAGTTCACAAAGCGATCTCGACGACACGGCCCGGTTCCGCAACCGCCGAGCCACCAATGACAACGACAATAACGACGACTGGGTAGACGAAGACACTCACCAACGCCGCAGGGGCAGCGCCAGTAGCAGCACCGCGCGCACCACACCCTCCATTTCAGCCGCAAGCCCACGAAAACGTCGCTTCAAAACTCCCATTCCCGGGTCACCCAGCGCACGGGCGTCGAGCCGCGCACCCCGGAACGCAGGATCTACATACAGACCTACCCATAACTACCCCTCGCAGCCCCACACCCCCGAGCTCAAAGAAGACATGGAATTCGAACGTTCGCAAATCTCACAGCCTCCCCGAAAGCCCCTCCCAGTCCCAACGCTGATCCACAGCGACGAAGTCGTACACCACACCCTCACAGGGATCCGCTGGGCCGTCTCCTACACCTTCAGCATCGTGCGCCCCGCGATCCGGCTCCTGCGCATCCCGCTCTCCCTCATCCTCTTCACCTTCCTCATGGCCGCCGTCCTCAACCGCGTCGCCTCCACCCTCTCCGCGGCCTTTGCACCGGTATGCTACATCCCAGGCCTCTCGAGCACGCCTGCGTGCCGCTGGGTGCACAGCTACAGCGCGGTGAGCGGTGGCAGGGACGGCGTGCGCTGGGCGGACTACCCCGCGCTCGTCGAGGTGCAGAGCAAAACCTTTGAGCAGATGTTGGATGACTCGATGGGATCGTCCAGTTTGTCGTTGGACATGAAGAAGACGGAGATGGCCACGGCGGATTTGATTGCGCTTGTAAGGCTGAGCAATTTGGCGAGCAGGGAGAGTTTGGCGGAGACGCTGAGTGAGTTTGTCGCGGATGCGAAGAATGCGGGGAGGAGCCTGCATAGGCTCGATGCGAAGATGAATGGGGCGCTTGATAGGTGAGTCCGATCTTGGGCTGGTTTGGCACGAACTGACAGTTGTTGTAGCATTATGGCGATGAACGACTACGCATATACGCGGATCGAGGGCGCACGGGCGAACGAGCCGGGGAGGTTCGCATTGGCGCTGTGGAAGCCGCAGAGGTCGTCCGAAGAGGTGGTGACGGAGACATTTAACGACGCGATGAATGTGCTTTCGGAGCACCTTGAGCGCCTCTTACTCGAGTTGGAGTCAAACTATTCGAACCTCGATCGCCTGGAGGAAAAACTCGGAACACTGCGCGATATCGTGGGGCGAGAGGACAAGCGCGTTACGGCGGACAAGGAGGAGCTGCTTTCGTATCTCTGGACGAAGCTGGGAGGGAACAGGAAGGACCTAAGGAACTTTAACAGGAACCTGAAGATGCTCCAGGATCTGACAGTACATCGCAAACAGGCGAACGCGCGGGTTGTAGCGACGCTGCATACATTGCAGGCGGTGAGCCAGGATATGGAGGATATGCGAGAGCGAGTGGCAGCGCCGAACCTGGCGGGGACGAAGATTGCGCCTGAGGTGCATATGAAGAGTATCAAGAACGGGCTCGAGAGGTTGAGGGAGGGGCGATCGCGGGCTAAAAAGATCGAGGAAGACGTATTGAGGCGGGCATTGGGGGATCGGGAACGACTGGATTAGGCGCTGGAGGATGACTGGTTCTGTAGGAGCTCGTCGAGGAGCTTTGCAACCTTTGCTTTTGTGGCCGCTTTTTCTTCTTGGACTGCCGCCATCTCTGCATCGCGGCGATGGGTGAGCTGGGCTTCGTCGGACAGCAGCAGGAGTAGTTTCATGGAATGTACAACAGAGAGCAACGAATGTGCGGCTCGGACCTGGTAGATATGAGCATGAATAAAATTATATGATATTACTCTGCACACCATCGACTCTGCGCGCAACTGGGTCAGGAAAGCCTCCTGGGCGACGATAAACTTGTCCTTGTTGCCGATGGAGGCGAGATTGACGAGATCGACCATGCCTTCGACGAGAACGTCGACATCTGCGTCGACTTTCTGGTTCCACTGCTCCTGGACGGTGTCGAGATACTCTGTGCTGCTCTGGCCCTGCTGGGTGGAGTATGAGCGGGAGAGATTGGCGGTGGGGAGGGCGGACGGGCGGGAGACGTCGGTGTCCATGGTCAAGGGGCGCCGGGACAGGTGTGTCAGCGGAGAAGCGAGAAAGGGAATCTTTGTCAGCGAATCGATGGATCTCGATGGGATCTTGGATTGAAAGTCCGGCGATCTGGTGTTTCTTGCTCTTCGCGTCCATGGCCCAGTCTGCGCCCTATGGTCGCTACTCGTCCGCCCACGACCTGCGCCTCCCCAGCATCAAGGAGCTCAACTTCTCGTACCAGCACCAGAACGACGGCCAGCTAGAGAAGCGGCAACGCCCGAACCCCGCCCCGCCCCCGCCAGCCCGCAACCCGTACGCCTCGCAGTACCCGCCCTACCAGCCGCCGGCCCAGCAGTCCCCGCCGCCCCCGCCGCCGCCTGCCGAGACTCCGCCGTACTACCAGCAGTATGTGCCCCAGCGTCCGCCGCCCCAGCCCTATGCCTCCCCCGCACCGGCACCGACTCCCGCCCCCGCGCCGGCACCGCCGCCCGCATGGGGCCAGGTCCCCGTCCAGCCGCCGCCCCCGCCGCCGCCCCAGCAGCATCACCAGCAGCAGCAGCCCATGGCGCCCCCGCCGTACCAGCAGCCTCCCCAGCCGACGTTCGCCCGCACCTTCCAGCCCCCTCAACCGCCGCCCCACCACCAGCATGCACACCCATACCCTCCCCCGTCCACATCCTCCACACCAGCGAGCACAGTCACAGCGACAACCGCAACAGCACCCCCAAGCTCCGTCGACACCCGCGTATACACCCCCGTATCCATCCCTGATCCTGTAGAGCCACCGCCCCCAGAACACCGCAACCACACCCTCGCCCAGATCTGGGCCGAGTGCAAAGAACTATATCGCTTCGCCAACCGCTATGCCGCCATCCAGCAGGCCCACAACCAGCACTCGTCCGCAGAGCCCAACCCCGGGGAGCTTGCAGATATGAGCAATCGTGCAAAGACCGTCGTCAAGTTGCTCGAGGAGTTCAGGCGGGCCTCCGCCAAAGTTGATCCCGCCCCGGCCGCGCCCCCGCCCGACCCAGCAACCCCGGAGGACGTGCGCGTCCCCAAACGGCCATGGGAGGACATGTCCCAGGACGGTCCCGACCCCCAGCAGGACTTTGAGGTGTGTTTCGCGGTATCAGTCTCGTGCAAGTTCTCATTCCAGTAGTATGCACCCTCTCCGAGTGTCACAGGGGCAAACAACACTGCCGTAGTAGAGCCCACCAGCACCGAGGGCCCGCCAACGACCGCCGAGCAGGACATGGAGCTCATTCGCACGAAGCGGGCGACGAGCACCGCGACCGCAACCGGCATTGCTGGCCAGCCGAAGAGCAAGTACCGTAAACGCAGTGTAACTATCTTTTTACCTTCTCTGTCTCCCGAAGAGCCGTTGATGCTGATCATAGGGCCAGCGAGCCTCCCCGCCGGGCAAATGCCATTCATGCAACATTCGAGAAACCCCAGAGTGGAGGCGGGGCCCTGATGGCGCAAGAACGTTGTGCAATGCATGTGGCCTGCATTATGCGAAGATGATGCGGCGGAAGGACAAGAATGGGAATGGCGATATTCGCATTGATATGGAGACGCTGAGGGCCAGTGCCCGCGCTGCGGAGGGCGAGAAGAACAATCGCAAGGCGTCTAGCTCGTCCATGAATGGCGGCAACATCAATGGCGAGGCATCGTCATCCAAAATTGTTGACCACGAGTCGCCAGACACAGACTCGCCGATGATGGACGTCCCTGGGAGCAGCAGCGGTCCTGTAGGTGGCATTGCAGTCAAGCCTCAACCCCAGCAGATGAACACCGTCCCGATGGGTGCCCCTGGTCACCATACGGGGACGTTCATGGTAAATATGGTTCAAAGCACGCCCACGCCGCAGCCTCAGCCGCAACCTATGCATGTTGACCCCCCTCCCCCGAGGACGATGACCGGTCCTGGCCAACCACCAACACCGAACACGCTAACGTTGACTGGGCCAGGAACAGGTTTCGCTCCGCCTCCTCCGCCTCCCCAACAGCAGCAGCAGCAGCAGCAGCCACCACAGCATCACCCGAGTCATACCCCACTGCTCAACCACAATAACAGTTCCAGCAGCAGTTCGCACCCGGGGCAGCAGCAGCAATCACAGCAGCAGCAGCAACACCATCAACCACAAGCACAACACCATCAGCAGACTCCACACAACCCACCATCGCATCCTCAGCATCATTCGCAGCAACAACAACATCCTCACCCGCAGTATCCTACGCACCAGTCTTCACACCAGCCGCCTCCCCCGCCTCAGTCTGCGATGGGCCAACATCAGCAGCAACACCCCCAACAGCGTTCCGCCGTCCCTCCCCCGCCGCCCCCGTCGACTTCTGTTCCGCCTCCAGTAACGAGCATGCCCCCGCCCCAGCACCATCATCCTAGTCAACAACACCATCAACAGCAGCATCATCCAAACCATCAACAGTCTCAACACCACCCTCAGCAGCAGACTCAGCAGCAACACCCCACGCATCCTACACATCACCAACCGCCACATCCGCATCCATATTCGCATTCTACTCGCCATCAGCAGCAACAACAACAGCACCCTGGTCACCATAACTTGGGGCCGTCGCAGGCGCCCCCGCCCCCTCAGCAACACCAACCTCTACATCAATCCCAACAGCAACCTCAGCCGGCGCCTCAACAGCACCAGGCCCCGCAGCCCCTACAGCAGCCCCAGCAGTTGCAGCAGAGACATGTCGGCCCGCCGCCGCCTGTGTCTGCGCACGTCGGGGGTCCAAGTCCGTGGTCGACGCCGGGGCTTGTGGCCAGGGGCTATGCTGGACCGCCGGGGCCGCCCATGGCTCCAAGCGTTTGGAGGCGGTGAGGAGGTGGGTGTGCACCAAAATGTTCTCGTGGCTCTTTCACGCTTTCTGAAGATAATCACATTTCCTTCGTTCTGTCTGTCTCTTGCCTCGTCCTAAACTAACTAAGTATCTTACTGTTCCTGAGCTCTTTGCATACCTAGTTTCATATAGCATACCTGCCTGCCTGCTTGCCTGGCCTATCTACCTACGCGCTTGCCAGTCCTAATCGTCTCCATGTGCTTTTTGGTTCCTTCCTTTGTTTTCCAGTGTGTATGTATTCGTTGCTGTGTTCTTTTCTTCCCTGCCGGACTTTCGCTCTCTTCCTCTGCGTTTCGAGTTTTCGTTCGTGTAGTTTGCTGGCCGATACAGTACGAGTAGGATCCATATTTCTTGATGTGTGTCAGTACCATGAAAACATGTATCTAATATCTAACACTTTTGCCCCTCCTTCCATCGTTCCTCAGCCTCTGTGAGCTCCTTTTCGACCTCAAGATCGCTCGTCAACTCGAAGCGCTCGTCGGGCAAACCACGATCGCGGCATCGTTTATTTTGGAACTCGAGCATCCAGAATTACACGCAGATGTTTATCGAGATCCTGTAAAGTGATTCGCGCGCAGATATAGAGCAAGATAGGCAGGCAGCGGCTTCAACAAGGTGTATCGCGTCATCGTTTGAATTTGGCGGCCACAATTCCAGCCGCCAAGTCGAGAAGACTCGATCTTGCGGGACCATGTCTCGCTCTTTTTTGGAGGGGCATCGATATCCAGAGGGCTGGGTGTGAACTCTAGTTTCGATTTGTGAATCACTCGCCGTTTGGGGGTTTTACTGGGTCGGGTGGATCTCGTGCCGATGCTCGCATTCGAGTGTGAATTGTCGTTGACGTCTCTCGTCCGACTCTCCGGAGGCGTCTCTGTAGCGTGGTGTACCCGTATACCGCACTCCTTCATCTGGCCTCTGACACCTCCAGTATATCTGATCTCCTTATCCCTCCAAGCCCTCCTCCTCGTCCCCCTCCAGCTTCCCCAGCGCCATCCAAATTCGGATCATGATCGGGCGCTCCCCACCGCGTAGGGCCGCCCTATCCGCATATGGCACTACACGTGCCCGATTATGATCAGAGATGTGATCGAACCGGGGGCGATCGGAGCTTATCGGGCCACGAGGCTGATGCGATCAGGGCCATGACGGAATTGGAATAAGGACCGGTGGATTGGGAACAAGGTTCGCGGACGGTGTTTCTAAAGGAGCGAGTGTGTTAAGATGCGTATTCAGATATTTATTGGGTGAGTGAATTGGGAAGGGGGGAGAGCTGAGGGGTGCGTGCAGGATGTTGGGAGGTTTATCAGAGCGAGACGGACGGGCACGCGATCGCCTGCGGGAGGGGAGGGAGGGACCCGATCGCATGGCTACCCTCTCCCGGTGATTGCGATGATAAAAACCCAAGTCTAAACGACAGATCGCAGTGCGTCTGTAGTGCGGGTTTACCTGGATATGAACTTTCTACATGGTTGGTTGAATGAACGAGGCCAATGCTATCAGGTATGGCTACGTAAGTAGGGAGTCGATCGAGGGTCAGGGTCGGGGGTGCTTGATCATGTTCCTGATGAATGTGTGCTTGGACTTTGTCAGGACGGTCCTCGGTAGGATTTTGCCAGACCCTCGGTATACTAGTATCTTGACAAGGTAAAAGGTGATATACTGATACCATCTTATCGTGCTCGGAGGAATGGAACATCTTCGGTGAGTGAGGTCACCCTAGGTCATCCAGGTACTGTGCATGTGAATAGGTCCCATGAAATGCAAAACGCTTGTTCAATCTTCTTCAGAATGTTCATATCGGATCTAAGCAGAAGAAAGGAAGGCGCCCGGCGTTTGGTGAAGGGAACGAGGGGTCCCAGTATTCGATTCTCTGGTTCACTAGCGCTCTCGAGTCATCACAACACTTCACAAGGTCCTATCTTTTCCACCTCGCGGACTTCTGTCTAACGAACTGACCGACGGCCCATCGACCCATGTGTTCCTTTCTCTCCCTGTACCTTTCCCTAGCCCAAAGATACACTTCACATATCACACACGAACCGCTGATCACTTTCCCCAAAGGCACTCGCGGGTAGCTGTACTGGGGTATGTACAAAAACATACGGGCTGGGATGGGCCTGGGGAAGGCTTGTCGCCACCAAATGAAATCGGGGAAGGGCAAAAACGCTCCACCTCCACTGCACCGGAGAGTTTTGGCGCTTTCAGGCAAAAGACTCGGTCAAAACAAACATGAGGCGCCGAGGCAGTGGACGGTAACTTCCTTGAAACCGGCATTGAGTAAAAATACACAAGACAACACCTCGTCGTACCCAAAAATACATTTTTCGTTCGCAGCAGAGTGCGACTGACAGAGTGAAATAGGAAGTAGGTCTCGTAGAGAACACTAGTCGTTATATCGCGACTTGCTGCTGCCGGCACTCGCTCCGTTCCCGGTCGCAACATCCACGCCCAGCTGCTTCCAAACCTCAATCTGTCTGTCCTTAGCGACTTTCCCCGTCGCCTTCTCGTACTCAGCCACACTCAGCGGCTTCTCCGCGTGTGGGGTAGCACGCAGCGCGTGTCTCGTCGCTGGCCAGAAGTCGAACGTAGCAGAATGCGTCACAATCTAAGCGAAGCGCGAATCAGCTATCATCCATCATCCATTGTCACAGCGTAAGAAACGCACCCTGTTGTCCCACAGCGCGATGCTGCCCTCCGTCCATCTGAACCGCACCTGGAAGTCCGGGTTGTCGCTGATCTGACGGAACAAGAACGTGAGGATCGCGTCTGACTCGGCCTTGGGCACGCCCACGATCCGCCTCGTGAACCCTGGGTTCACGAAGACAGACTTCCAGCCCGTCGCAGGGTGCACGCGCACGAGGGGATGTACGCTCTCGATCTCCTTGCGGCGCACAGGGAGACCCGCAGCGCGGTTCCCCTCGGCTTGTGCGACGCCGCTATGCACCGCCTGCAGGCCTTCGAGGTAGGTTTGGAGGCCGGGGCTCAGGGAGGAGTAGAGCGCGTAGCTGATGTGAAGAAGTCACCTGTTAGTCACGCCATGTTTCGAAATCTTGGGACGAGGTGCAGACTTACCCGGAGCTCCAGAGCGTATCACCACCTACCTCGGGGCCGGTGATAACCTTGAGGGAGGTTACGCCAGGAGGTTGGATCTCGTATGTAACCTATGATTGAGCGAGTCAGCACATGCGTAGGATAGCTCAGTATAGCGCGCTGCTTAGAAAATCACTCACGTCTGAGTGCCACAAATCAATCTTGGCAAACGCCGACGCGTCTGGCCTTCTTGAGGAATCGTTGTAGACAACGTGGACTTCCTCCAAGCCATTCTTGGGAATCCCAGTGGTCGCGTGCTTATGGAGAGGACCGTAATGGCGAGCGAGATCCAACTGCTGGTAGATATCGATCTCTTGATTGCGCAAGACTGGAGCCAATCAATGAGTTGCTTTGATCATGAACATGCAGCAGATCTTCCACTTACAGACCACTCCTCTCTCGGCAACCAATAATGCTCTGAAGTGCCAAATTCACTTAAGAAGTTATCCGAAATCTTTGGGGATTAGAAGTACGTACAGCTCGTCTTTTTGCTGGTCCGTTAGCTGTCGCAAGTCGATGCCCTCCAGTTCAACACCAATAGCAGGAGTGAGGTGTGTAACTTTCGATGCTGCGCTGAGAAGGTTCTTCTTTGAAGGGTCGGCATGTAGGGCACGTTCCGTCACTTCCACTTCCTTCAGTGGTTCCCAAGAGAGATTCGGGAAGGAAGGCTGTAGAAATTGGGGCAACCGTACAGTAAGCACCAACGAAGCAGCAGTCGGAGAGTGGCGAAATCCTCGTACCTTGAAATCTGCGAACTTGTAATCTGAGCTCCCGTCATCGATATCAGGAGGGGAGTAGAATGGATTGAAGAGTTTGTCTGCTGCGTGAGTTTTGAGGTCTGCGATATCGGTGGCTTGCTTCTCGGAAGTAGCGACTGGTGCCATTGTGTAAACTGTACGACGATGAGATAGTGGAGAGCAACGATGCTTATCAACCTTAAACCTTCGCTCTAATATAGGCCTTCCTACCGGATAGATTCCGTAGGCTTTGATATACTTGTGTCGAACTGACGCCAATATAACAGCAATAGACCCCTGGATGGCGACATGAAGGCTCCACACGTGATTAGAAGGTCGAGGAGAGCGCCATTCTCTGGAAACCAGACTCGAGATGAGCTGGGTGCGGTGACGTTTCATTCGAATGGAAGACGTGATATGATACACTCAATGGGATCAAGAAAACGCTCGCTCGCGCCACGTTTCGCCACTCCTTAACCTGGAGGTACAGATTCTGGGTGCATAAAAAGTCCCTGATATATGCAGTAGGCTCGAGATATGCCCGCGGTCTAGGACGCGAATCTTTGAGTATGGAAGAGCAGAAAACTGAGTGAAGATTGGGAGCTTACTTTATTTCTAGATTTAATAATCGTTAGGTAGTCACATTCGGTTTGGGCAGCATCAACATCCTCCCCTTCTTCTCCGGCCTTCGGCGGTGAAAGCCAGAGCGTCGTGTCCGTCATGAACGTGAAGGTTGGACCTAAGGCTGGTTTCCTCTCCCGTTTAGCGTCTTCAACATTCAAAGGATTTACAACAGTTGCGTCGTTTATGATCTAAAATTCTTGTTGACTAATTTGAACCTTTCAGGAGATAGAGGATTAGGTACTCACAAGGATGGTAGTATGGTATTGACCTGCAATGGATCGAAGCCTCTGCATGAGATCGGCCAAGATGGCGTGACCATGAGAGCTAAAAGGGCTCATAATCCCGGTTAAGAGCGGGGTGATAGCATCTATAACCAATATTCGAGGGCGAGCTCCCGACTGTTCAGATGAGCGGATGGGTGCTAAAGTCAGTATGAAAGGGATGGAAACCTACATCTGAATCAAACAGTTCATCGAGCACAGCATGCAAGGTTTCTGCGTCGAAGGCCAAGGACACGTGGAGTCTTCGCATCACCGAGAGGGTATCCTCCTGAGATGCACAGAGGGCTTCAGTAAGCCTTCGAATACCCAGAGTAGCAACAGACCTTGCGGCCAAGAGCGAATATAATGCCAAGAACAGTACTTGGGGCAAAGCTCCCCAGCGTATCAACCCAAGCGACGCTTTCGTTGACCCGAGAGAGCAGGTGATTTATGGCGATGTTAAAAGCCAACGTCTGGACAGAAAGGGAGAGTTCCGTCTGTATACAACGACTTGAAAGATCTGAGAAGCCATACACTTTTCCCCATTTTTCTGTCGCCAGAGATCTCCACCAGACGCGCGCCCCCCAGCCCTCGCAGTAATTCATCTATCCGCTCATCTCCAACGCGCAGTTCAGCGTCCTGCTCGAGAGGGTGTTTTTCTGCTTCATATTTCAGAAGGTCGCTTGCTAGGATAGGCTCAGCAGCACTAAGTTCGGTTACAACAGTGTAAACCCGCGAGAGTTCTTGCAGTGTGATTGATTTGAGAGGAAGCCTCTGGTATAGCTCGAACAGGGGTTCAAAGAGCAGTTCCGAATCGGTGCGGACGCCGCATGCCTCGAGCTGTTTCACGACGTCGGCAGAGACATCCGGGATGAGTGAGCGAAGCCGCATCTCGGAGCGCAGGTCCGAGCGAAAGAATCAAGTGCGAGCGAAGAGCTTAAGTTGGACTTTGGAGGGTGAAAGACACAGTGCGACGCGTCCGACACGATGATGGCGGTTGAGAGCAAAGAGCAGACGCGTCGGGAACCATGCACATCAACCTCGGCGCCAAACTGCAACAATCAACTCCCAGTGGCTAAGTGGCAAGATGAAGTTCAAGCTGCTCTTCCCGTCTCCCCCTCTTGAATTTGCCCATCCTCTTTGTAGCAGCGTCTGTCATGAAAACAACACTCGGGTAAACTTGGATCAGTACGCTGATACCCTCGCGACAGAGGAAGCGAAGGGAAGCTCAAACTTATTTGCCACATCCCATGGGGAAGGCTTCCTTCCCTTGAAAATGACTTCTCCGCTCAGTTGGCACAAGGCTCCCGCATGCTTATGACCGGAAGGAGCACCAAAAGAAGAGTGTCATCTTCATGAACTGGCGGCATTCTTTACTTGTGAATCTGGGGCAATTTGCCGCAAGGAGCTCTCACGACTTCCTCACAAGACAACAACAGAGTTGCGATTGCAAGGTGCGATTCAGAGTAGCGCTTAAAGGATTCATTTTGGGCGTATAAAGGGACTCTCTCAATGCCTGGAGAATCCCCGACCTTCTCCCTTCGATGCTTCCCTGGACTCAGCACCCTACCCTTTTGCTTCTCGGGGCAATTGGGGTCTCTGCTCTCGACATCACTGTACCGCTGACTGCACCATCTTCCTCCAGGCCCATTGCCAGAGATCACGTCTCGTTCTCTCTCGAGCAAGACAGGTGGCTCGATTGGTCTGGCGCGACTTCGCGCAACGAATTTTTCTACAACACGCTAGACAACCTGAAACAGCTTGCAGGCCTTCCTCCTCAGATTCGGATTGGTGCAAACAGTCAGGACAATACCAATTTTAACCCAGGCATCCAGGTTGACGGACTTCGGGTTATCATTCGAGTAACTGGCACTGACACGAGTGGGCGTTTTCCAGGGCCCGATTGCGCAAACTGTCTTCCCGGACTACACCCAGAATGTTCCGTACCCCGAGGCAAAGAGTGTGGTCGTTGGGGATGGTTATTTTGCGACAGCGAGGTTCCTGCCCAGAGGTACATCTCTTCTGCGAACCCTAAATTGAACGCAAATGACTTTTCCTGGCCTAGATACGCATGTTATCTGGGGAGTGAACCTGGGACAGAACAATCTCACGGCTTCGTACCTGGTGGCACAGTCAATCGCAAAGGCCTTTGCCCTCCCTGAAGTGAAGAACAATGGAATCGTTCTTGACGGAATGATCATCGGAAACGAGCCTGATTTGTTCCCTAATAATGGACACCGCCCCTCTGGGTGGAATGTTACTCAGTACATCTCTGAGTAAGTCATAAATTCCACGCCCTTCAACAAGCCATTAATACTGGTGTTTTAGGTGGAAAACTTTCGCGAGCAATATTACAGACGTCTTGAAGATCAGCTCCACTTCAACGACCAAGTTTTGGGCCGCTGCTTTTGCAGGAAGCTCCTATGCCAACTATGGGTTCTCTCCGCAAACTCTAATCAATCAAGGCCTTTTCTCGTCTACTCCAGGGAGGCTAATCTCAATGTTTGTAGACTCACAAGCCATACAACGGTCACATGAGATTTATGATATGTTTTATCTCACGTGGCTGCGTCTCACGTGGCTGCGTCACCCTGCCATGTGCAATCCTGGGAATCCCCCCAGGGGTCCAGGAACAAAAGGAATGGACGTTCAGGGGCATGAACCCTGGACCCCATGCATGCAAAGCATACGAAGGTTTGGACGCGCAGAACATGGTCTATTGTGTATATGCAGTGTGTAAAAGTACAGAACAAGTCCAGGTGGATGTGTTGTCCGGGAATCTATGGGAAAATGCAAGGGGGATATCTAAAGGAATGTCCAGAGAGTGAAACCGAGAGGATATAGTTACACATGCGACGAGAACGAGAGCGAGGAGCGAGAACGCGAAGGATCACAATAATACAAGTACAGGAATGCAACGAGAGCGAGAAAGCGAAGGAACACGATGATACAAGTACATCGAAGACGGCCGCAATGTCCGAATGAGAGAGCGAGGAGCGATAATGCAACGAGAGAATGATACAAGTACATCGACGATGGCCACAATATCCGAACGAGAGAGCGAGGAGCGAGAAAGCGAAGAATGCAACGAAAGCGAGAAAGCGGAGTCAAGGCAAACGATGATACAAGTAGTACATCACCGACGGTCGCATGAGAGAGAGGAGAGCCGAACGTAAAGGGCACGAGAGAAAAGACCGCATCTAAATGGGGCGGCGGAAGGCGGTAGGGAAACTATCAAAGGGAAGGAAATGTCCAACGGCGGACGTAACCCCAGTCACAGCAGAGGAAGGGCCAGCCACGGCGGAGGAAGGGCCAGCAACGGCGGAGGAAGGGCCAGCAACGGCGGAGGAAGGGCCAGCCACGGCGGAGGAAGGGCCAGCCACGGCGGAGGAAGGACCAGCAACGGCGGAGGAAGGGCCAGCAACGGCGGAGGATCGCGATGGGCCAGCAACGGCGGAGGATCGCGATGGGCCAGCAACGGCGGAGGCGGCGAGACGAACACTGGCAGCGGATGGGTTTGCGCGGCTCCGGACTCGCTTAGTAGCGTCCTTTTTGGAGCGGTCCCTGTATTTCTTATGGGTGACGAGACCCTCGGTGGTCGCCTTCTTGCCGGGGAACTTGTAACCGGGCTTGCGAGCCGCCTTCTTCCTGGGTGGAGACGGAGGCCCACAGTCGGTGTTCATATACGCACGAGTGGACTTGTCCGTTGGCATATGGGTCTCAGAGGCAGGAGCGGAGGTGATCCCCTTTCCCTCGAGTTCGTCGAGGTAGTCGGTGACCTGCTTCTCCCAGTTTTTGACGATACTTGATCTGCGGGTATCGATAAGATAGGTGGTAGGCATGGGGCGTCCAAGAACGGCATGACCCGCGAAAAACTCGGCCTGCTTCTTGAAGCAATAATTTTCGGGAAGCGCGAGGCAGGCGCGGCTGTGGCTGTGGTCGAGGGAGCATTCGATGAGCTCGATGTTATGGACCTGCTGAAGATGCTCGACCCAAGCGGCGGTATTGTACTCGACAGAGCCGTCGCACTGGGGGATGAGACATCGGTGGAGCTTGTGGTAGTCGATTTTGGTGTCGCACTTGTAGGTCGGCTTCTTGTAATTGTAAAAGTGGGTACGGAAGTGATCAATGATCGGGCGACAGCCGCCTTTGAAAGGGCTGCAGGAGAGGTTAGCGATGTATGAAACGAAGAGAATCCATACGTACTGCAAACGAACCGACCACTCAAGGCTCTCATCAAAGAGGCAGCAGGGGCAGAGGTACATGCGAAATTTCGACCTGCTGTTGGAGCGAATGAGAATGGAAAAGGGGCCAAGACCAGGGTACGAATCGTCGTCGTCGTCGTCGTCATCTTCGCCACGATCAGCCTTCAACTTGTGGCAGAAGTTCTCGAAGCATGTGGCATAATGGTTGTCAAGGTCGGCTTCGTCTCCAAGTGTGAGCCAAGCTTGACAGAGAGAGCAACGAACGTGGGTGTCCTTGTAGGCCTCCGCCGAGCACGTATACGCATGCTCGGAGACATTGTTGCTGGCGTGGGCGGGGGTGTCAACACCTCTCATGACGCAGGTGGGGCAGTAACCAGCTTCGCGCATATCGGAGCTGGCAACCTCGAGTTGAAGACGCTCGAGAAGGGCAAGGGCAGGGTTCGGAACGTCATCGTTGGTGATTCCTGCGTAGGGGTGTTCGACAGCCTGCGAGGCGATCGCATCCAAAGCGTTTCTCTCCTCCAACTCCCCCGACGAAATGCTGATGGCCTGGTCCCGGAAGGACTTGAAGATGGGTAGGAAGGCGTCGATGATGTGAGGGGCGATGGCAGACTGGGCAGTAGCCTTGATCAGCATATAGTCGTGCTGCTGCGTGTCGAGCGCCTCGTCCAGAAGAACCATGCCGTCCGAGAGAGCATCTTGATAGGCCTGAACGTCTGGGTGTTCCAGGTGCGTCTTCTCGGCGTTTGGGCCGAGACGGTCGAGCATGATGCGCTTTCGACTGAGGATGATGTTCCCATACGCAACTGCCTTCTCAGAGACAAGGGAGAGGACACGAGTGAAACGGTCGAGTTCATAGCTGGAGAGCCCGTCGCCGATGTGTTGATTGTATGCTGTTGAGGCAAAGAGATCATCGAGATCAGCGCTGCGCACGTCGTTGACCATCATGCCGCCGACGTCCTCCTGAGGAAAAGAATGAGCACCGCGAAAAGAAAAGAGACACGACGACTTACGCGGATATGGCGAGACTGATACGTGCTGCTGGCATAGTTCGACGTCGACTTGTGACCAAGAATGTACTGGACCTTCCAGATAGGCATATTTCTGGCGGTACGGGTGGCAAGCGTATGGCGGAACATATAGAAATAGCTGCGTTCGTGACCCAGAACTTCGACTCCCCTGTGAAGGTATTTGACCGCGTCCGCGTATGTCATAGGGGCATCACTGGTAGGCCTGGTGAAGATGGGCAAGGAAAGGAAGGCATTGTTCATGGGAATGAGGTGGGGAAGGCGTTTGGGGTGGGTGGAAGGATCACTCTTGAGGTACGTTTCGGTGACGTTCTCCTGGAAAACGCCAAGACGGTCGGCCAAAAAAATGAAGTAAAGGACCGGGTCGGACGGGGTGTTCTCCCGGGAGAGACTGTGCAAAGCAAGCTGGATGTTGAACGACTTGACGTGGCGTTGGCCTTTGATCCACTCAAAGGTGATGAGCCAATGAAAGTTGACGGTCTTCCCGTCAGGTCCGACGCCGGTGAGGAAGAGCTTGGTGTCGCCCCAATGTAAGCATTCGTCGGAGCCCTCATGGTCCCTGGACTCGACCACGGCGCCAGGACGTTGACCTGAACCTGAATGAGAGGCGTGATAGATGAGGAAAAGAGAAACTGACCCGTTTGATAGAGCAATCCCATCAGCAGACACATCTGGATACGAAGAATGGCGGAAGGAATGCGGTCGGAGCCGGATATCATGGCACCCATCATATCGATAAAATCTTGGTGACGAAGAGTGGGCTTCTTCCGGGCTGCGGTGGAGAGGAGACCATCCTCCGACAACTTTTTGATAAAACGGTTGATCTGAGACCTGTAGTTGTCGTCGAAGGGAATATTGCAAGATTCCGCGCGCTACGAGAATGTCAGGGCGGGTATTGGGGGCAAATAGCAGCAGACTCACCTCTGAGCAAATGGCGCTCCAGGCGTTGAGGGTGGTCCTTTCGGTCCAGCCTTCTTTGCGGCCAGCCTCGCCGACCTTGGAAATGCCGCAGGTGGCGACGCTCTCGATCCAAAACTCGATAAAACCGCGATTGGGCAAAGGCGAGTCGAGGGCAAAGAGGGTCTCCTCAGCCTCCTCCTTGGTGACCTTTTCCCACTTGGCGTAGAAGATGACTAGGCGCTTTCGAAGGCGCTTGTTTCGAGTCATGGTGCTTTTGGCGAGGGGCTTGGCGTGGTGAACCAGGGATTTGGCTTCTGCGAGGGTCTGGCCGCGCCTAGCGAGGACTCTGGCACCGTCGCTCTCGCAGCGGTCGTCGACGGAGACTCTAGCCGCCTTGGCGGGTTTGGAGGGGGCCGCCTTGGAGCCCCTGCGCTTGGGCGGCATGGCGGGAAGGGAGGGGGAGAAGGGAGGGGGAAAGAGAAACGGGGGGAAGGAAGAACGGCGGGCGCAAGTCTTTATAGGAAGGCGACGCGACTATATGCGGTCATGTGATCGCGGCGAGCGAATGCCCGAGGGCGTAGGATCGGCCTAGAAGTCACAGTAAGGCCCACGGATGTTTGGCGTTCAGAGTCGTGGTGGACTCACCTTGTTCCTATCGAGCCCTCCCCGTCGGCCAATTCAATGAGCGGGGCATGTAGAAACAGTTCTTATACTTTAGATAACGGAATGTACACAAGAGATAGATGCCTCTTTTCCTAGCCTAGTAAGAAACAGCATGTCTGACGAGCCGTTGGGAAAGAGGTGGCGCAGGGGCGGTGGGTAGAAGAGGATGAAAAATTTCACCGAACGTGTCGACGGTGCTGGATGCGAACACAGCTAGGAAAGTAGGATCCCCTGCGCCTGGCGCAGGATCGAACCGCAGGGTAGGAGGTAGCGATAGAAGCACACCTCTGGCGGGCGCAACGCCCCACTGCCCGTCTTCATCGACCTAGTCACTCCTTCGGGCAGGAATCGGCGACAAGACAGGTGCTGGAGGCCATCCATTGGGCGCAGTCGTGCGGCGACGAGACAGGAGGTGCTGGCGGCCATGCGCGGTTGACTAGCAACGCCCAGCGAAGCGCGCAAGTACCGTTGAGGGTGGGCGACGGCTGGGACGTGCAAGTGTGGTGCGAAGAGGCGGTGGGAGAATATTCCCGGTGCTCGGCAGTTGCCGGAATCGCGGTCATCTTATCTTATCGGAGGTGCGGAGCGCCTCGATCGAAAGGCACCTTGCCCGCCGCCTCCCTGATGAATCCGATCGGAAGGGAACCTCGCCCGCCGCCTCCCTGAGTAATCCGATCGAAACAGCTCGCCCGCCGCGTGCGCTAATTTGTCGGGCGCTGAAATGCGGGCACGGGCGCTTGTGCACCATTAGGGAGTGCGCTGCGCGCTAGAATGTTGCGCTCCGCGCTAATTTCCTGGTAGTGGGTGCGCTGCGCGCTAAAATGCTGGGGTTCCCCGCTGGGAAACCCCGCCACGCATCGCTTCGCTCGCGCGCGCTTCGCGCTAAATTGCTGGGGTTCCCCTCCGGGCAACCCCCACCCCAACTCGCTTCGCTCGTTGGCTCAACCCGTGCGCCGTGCCCGGGGGGGTTGTGCTCGCAAATAGTTTCGCCTGCCACGGAGCGCCCGGCGTCAGTAATGTTGCTGGTGCTGCTCTGTGGACTCTGGACTACCTTCTATCTGCGTAAGCTCTGCGTCAAAACGACGGGCTTCAATAATCTAATCGAAAAATAGGGCGCAGGTCGGCATTTCACGAATATTCTTCCATCAAGGCATCGGGTTCAAGTACAACTTAGTACGCTACCGAATATTTATTTGCCGCATATGTAAGCCTGACGGCGGTCCTCCTAGATCCAGCCTGTTACCCTTACCCGCTCCAAGGTCGATGGATCTCCTCTTCAAACGCCCCTTCCTCCCCATGTTCAGCCCCAGTACTATGCAGCAGTCATCGCAGCGGAGGCCATTGGCCCCAAGGGCAACACCCGTATTTCTGAGCTGAGTATCGGCGACGGAAGGGTAGCAGGTTATGCTTTTTACGAGGGTTCCAAACTCTCCCGTGCGGTCATTATCAACTCTCTCGCCTTTTTCAAGGGCTCTTCGGCAGGTTCACGTCAGTCCGTCCACGTTAACCTGTCTTTTGCTGGAGGATCATATGGGGCGCCTAAATCCATCACCGTTAAGCGGCTCGATATTCCGTGAGTACCACGCGCTGTTTGAGGTTCGAAGCTCATTGCATACACCTCTACAGACACGCTGATGACGAAACTGGTCTGACTTGGGGTGGAGTGACCTACGAATCCGCTGACGCTCGTCCTCGCGGCACAGCCAATGTGACCACAGTAAATGTCGCAAACGGTTTCGACATACGAGCAACAGAGGCAGTCTTGGTCACTTTCAACAACTGATAATGTCTGGAGTGAGCTACTCTGCTGGTTATGTATATATGTTCAATAAATGTCTTTGGGCTATGAATTTATTCGAATTTATGCTCCAGTGTGTCGAGCGCCAAGTTTTCCGGCGCGTAAACATCGGACGGCAGTCAGAAATAGGGGTAAATTAGCTTCTTTAGGATGCCCCGGTTATGGATCACCCAAGGTCCGGGGAAGTTGGTGTTGTCTGCCCCTCCATGTAACCGAAAGAAGCTCTGGTATAAATTCCTTAGTCCACGACCATCATCTTCCTCTCCTGTGTTCGAAACATCGCAGTCCACCCTCAATGCAGCGAGTCAAGCAAGTCGCAGCCCACATTACAGGGTCTTCCCAAACCAAAGGCCTTCCTGCTCTCGAACAGAAACACGACGATGACGTTGTTATAACCATGGCCATTCGTTCCCCCTTGTGCAAGGCATGGAAGGGAGGTTTGAAGGATGCCACGTACGCCTTTCACTCATGTGGCACGGTGGTTGGGACTGAAAAGACTATGCAGAACCGATGAACTGTTCCTGGAGATGTTCAAGGCACGTTCGCGTCCGTTCGATGTGAGGCGTATGCTAAGATGTTCCCCTTCAGAAATCAATCGAGTACTCCAAAGTCAACCCAGCGCTGGTGCAGGATATCTGCGTCGGCACGGTTCTCACACCGAGCTCCATGTACCCCGCACGAACGGCTGCCCTCGCAGCAGGCTTTCCCGAGTCAACCGCGGTGCAGACCATCAACCGCTTCTGCTCAAGTGGTCTCATGGCAGTCACAGACATTGGCAATAAGATTCGTGCTGGTCAAATTGAAATTGGCCTCGCTGTCGGTATCGACAGCATGTCGCAGAAGTGGGTCGCGTCTATCTGTTTGTCATTTATCCGCGTTTCTACCATGAGCATCTTTTGCTCGGAAGACGAAGCTCTCTCTTTCGGGCCGCACTGACTAACGCCCGTTTCTCTTCTTCTCTATAGTCCTGATGACGGAAGCCCGCCTCAGAGTGGCCTTGTGTCTTGCAATCAGGCAGCGAAGGACTGCACTGAGAAGATGGGGTGGACGAGCGAGAATGTTGCTGTCGACTTTGGGATCACTCGCGACGAGCAAGACGCCTTCGCCGCCCGGTCCTTCCAGAGGGCTGAGCGCGCGCAGGCTGCTGGATACTTCAAGAAGGAGATTGTGCCCTTCACAGTCTACCAGAAGGACCGTGTCACCGGCGAGAAGAAGCTCGTCACCGTTACGGAGGACGACGGGATTCGCAAGGGAACGACGAAGGAGGGGCTTGCCAAAATTCGCGCTGCGTTCCCTCAGTGGGGAAACTCTACCACTACCGGTGGTAATGCCAGTCAGCTAACCGATGGCGCCGCTGCTGTACTGCTCATGACAAGGCGGAAAGCGAGGGAGCTCGGATTGACCATTCTGGCTAAATACATTACCACTGCTGTGACCGGTAAGTCTCTCTCACTGGTTTTAATTTTGATGTTCTTGAACTCTGATACATGCTATCGCCGTGTAGGCCTTGCACCAAGAATCATGGGTATTGGTCCAACATACGCTATCCCTATTGCATTGAAGCAAGCTGGCATCACGGTCGAAGACGTTGACATCTTCGAGGTAAGTACATCCCTGTTCACCCTCCTATCCAAGCCATTAACGGGATTTACAACCAGATTAACGAAGCCTTTGCGTCAATGGCTGTCTACAGCCAAAGGACTCTGTCAATTCCAGCGTACGTTCCAGCTTTGAGTTGGTCTTTAAAATTCTTTTTGATATTTAATCGCCCTTTCAGTGAAAAGCTGAACCCCAATGGAGGTGCAATTGCCTTTGGACACCCTCTAGATATGTCTTTTCTTAAGTGACCGACCTGTTGACCTCGACTTACTCAGCATTCCATTATACGCTGCACAGGCGCACGACAGATCGCAACAGGATTGAACGAGCTCCATAGATCACAAGGAAAAGTCAGTGCCTTTCCGCAGTAAAGTGGACAGAACTCACATCTAATCGACCTTAGGTCCTTGTCACGTCCATGTGCATTGGTACTGGGATGGGTGCAGCCGCTGTTTTCGTCAGAGATTAGAGTGCGCGCTTTCTCCAATCTTCAAGCCTGAGAGTTGGGGAATCCATAATACAGAGTAGCTTATGCTGTAGTAGCTCAGGGTATGACCGCAAGAACAGTACTTGGAGTGGCTATCTCACAACAGCAAGAAGAAAACCTCGAGGAAAGTAAAACCCCATGCACGGTAAAGAGTCCCCCATCCCTCCTCACGAACAATACGTATGAAGCAATCAAACGAGTTCTTGTACTTGATTTCGTCACAAGTAAGCCTGCAATTACCATCAGTGAACTGGTGATGCGAAATAGACGAAATCGGCGTACCTCAATCCATCTGCCCTAGCAATTCTGCCCTTATCCAGCTCCCTGGCTTCTTCGAGATCTTCTTGGTGTCCATGCCACTGCTGAACGGCCATGCGAGTGGTTACAACATCCAAGGGCGTCCCAACAAGGACCCCTACAATTGCCAAACAGAACATCACTGCAAGCTCGAGGGCCCCTCGGGGCTTCCCAGATATTGCATGCTCCAGGACATCACCCATATTCTTCATCGGCAACATGGCAGACTGGATTGCCAGGGAAAGGGTCAGGGACAGAATGTAGGTGACAAACGCGGTCGGGTATAATGGGTTAAGTAGATGGGTGAATGGCAAGCGAGCAAGATATTTCAAGGGTGCGAAAGAAGAAATTCGACCCAGTAGCGACCGTGGAGGGGGTGACAGTTCGGCCGGAGTAAAGAGAAGGTGGACGTTTGTCTTCCATTGAGCAATGCGCAGATTGTGGCCAGTCGTTGCAGCGCGAAGCCCAAACATCATGAATGGAAGGTAAAGGGTGATAAGGACGACGATAATCCAGTTGATATCACCGTGACTTTTCATCGTCGCAGGAAAGGAGCCGGATGGTGTGATGAAGGCCCGTACAAATAGCAAGGAGGCGCTCGCAGGAACTAGCATATATGTCAGCGGTGCAGGACAGCAGGAAATTCGCAAGATACGTACTTGCTCCTTTATAAAGCCCAGAGAACTCTTCAGCCTTCCACACTTTCATGAAAGTTCCGCGTAGACTTGGGGCCTCGTTAGGCTCAGGCGAAGCCCCAGCGACGGCGATCTCTGCGGCGCTTGATTGGACAGCAGTGGGTGCTGAGACCCCTACATCCGGCTCTTTAACATCGGAGATTTCAAACGATGGTTCCAACACAGCTTCATGTCCGACCCAGTCTCTTGGATGGTACGTCAATCTATATCGAGCGACAATGCCATTCAGGGGCGATATGGCAGCGCAAATAAATAAGAATGACATTGTTGGAGCCGAAGTCCCGTCGTGGGGCCTGGTTCTTTGAGTAAGGAATGAAGGTCGTGATCAAGGAGTGAGGGGATGAGAGAAGGAAGAGAGGGATACCAGATGTGAAGGGAAGGTGGAGGAGTGGCGTTAAGTCAGTCGCGCTGTACGGGGTCGGGTGGGCACTGGGCAATGTACCGTGAGAAAGCTCGGAGTCTACGTGTTCCGGAGACGGATCAATAATCGACTCGTGGGAATTGTCGTTCCTTGTTCCAGCGCTTGTCCAAGTCGTTCCTGACTCGTCTCCTCCCACCAGCAGCTCACAATTCCATCGTCATCGTCGAATCCAGTAGCTAACATGCCGCTGGACAGTATGCGATACTTTCTGCAACTTTATGAAGCTTGTGGTCCTGGTGTTGTTCACAGTGAAGAGGTGCCGTGGTGACAACTGACACTGACAGGCAGCTTAAGCGCTCGAGGGCAGTGCTGCCGAGAAGCCACGGAGGAGTGTCAGCAGGTCCTTGATAAGGGTAGATGATGGACTTGGTGAACTTGCTGCTCTCCACCTCCCCGTACCAGGATCCACTCTCATTGCCATCGTATATGCCTTCGCTTTCTGCCAACAATGCCAAGTTCAAGGAGAGGTTCCTGAAACGATTCGCCACCAAGGACAGGGGCCGTGTCTCCCCAAACAGCGAAACTGACGAGGCGAGGCTGACTCCATCCCCTACGCCATCCGACATATCAACGGGAAACGATGTGGCCGCTCGGATACCATCGTCTCCGATACTGTCATCTCCTCCGAATGTTGCGACCGAAGAAAAGAAACTCGACGTGTCTCTTACACAACAGGATGGCAATCCTTATCAAGCACCCCCCAGTCAAGACCACTACCGAAGCATACCCTCCTCGCCATTTATGGCACCTTCAACGTCAAACGGGTCTTTCTTCAACAATTCCAAACGGTTTGTGATCAACAACGCGACCTTTATAAACAACTCTGCCCCGAAGACGCGGCTTCCTACCGATTCCGTTGGTCAGTAGTGGCCAATCGTTTTACTTCAAGTCACATGTAAACTGATATCCTTTAGCATTCGATATGTATCGCCGGAGGATACCCTTAAGCGCCATGCACGATTCCTCGGAGCGCTTTGATCCTCCGAAGTGCGACGAAGACACACGCACAGGGATTCTCGAGGAATTAACCTCGTGGATCGGCGACCCCAATTCTCCTTCTCACATCGCTGTCATCACAGGTCCAGCAGGTTCTGGCAAATCAGCTATTCAGCAAACTCTTGCTGAGATCTGTGCGCAGCAGAACACACTCGCAGGGTCGTTCTTTTTCTCAATATCAGACCCCGCTCGATCCAAGCATCATCATCTGTTCACCACCCTTATATACCAGATCGCTCAAACCAACAAAGACCTACGCCCATTCATCGAACAAGCAATCAAGGATGACGCAGCGATCCTCGACAGGTCTTTGGAGAAACAGATCCACACTCTTCTGATAGATCCTCTCCAAGCGGCCAATGCCTTCTATACTGAACACTCAACGACACAGTGGCCATGGGTTCTAATAATTGATGGGATCGACGAGTGTCGGGGAGAAGAGATGCAAAGTCACGTCCTGGAGGCGATCCATAAATCGTTTGTCGTCCGAAAACTGCCTTACAAGATCATCCTTGCCAGCCGCCCCGAGTTCGCCATTCGGACTGCCTTGGAGACTTACCTGAAGACGGCCTATCACATTAAACTGCATGAACACGACGCCTCTGCAGACATCAAACTATACCTCCGCCGCCGCCTACGAACCCTCGGTGAGGCCAGCAGTGACCCGCGAGCGTCCGACCCCTTGTGGCCCACGGAGCGCATCGTCGACAAACTTACGGACAATTCGTCTGGCCAATTTGTCTACGTCGCGACTGTTATCAAGTTTGCGTCCAACCGGCGGGCATCACCTTTCGTTCGCATTGAACAAGTCCTGGCGTGGGAGCCTGGGGTCGAACAGCGCAAGAACCCGTTTGCTACGTTGGATGCACTTTATACCAACATCCTCAGTACCGCGGAAGAAGCATACCGGGAGGACTCTGAGGACGATCGCTCTGTCATCGAACTCCTTCGCGAATTAATGATATACAAGGCAGCCTCCCCGTTCATTGAGATGGACCTCTCACTCTACGAGTTTGAGCGCCTTCTACACCTCCGCCAAGGGCAGATTGAAGATATGCTATCTGACCTTCACTCTTTGATCAAGAAGACGACCAGCGACACCGAAGGATGGCCACGATTAAACATTCAATTTCACCATAAATCTTTCTTAGACTTCTTAGGTGATCCAGGACGGTCATCCGTCGTCCACCGCTCAGATTCCTTGCTGTATACGCACCTTCTGAAATGCTCGGTCACCTGGCTCGGTCTTTCCAATTACAATCGTAAGCGTCAGTTTATCACACAATTCTGTTGACTTATTTCAAGTTCAGTGATACAGGCAGCATGTGTTGGTTTAGAACCGGCGGACTCGATGTCAGCGGAAATGATCGAAATTGTCAGGTTCTCCCTGTGCTATTGGCCAGCATACCTCTTCAAGAGTCTCATCATGGACGTCGACCAAAGTCAACCAAATCACCTGCTCTTACAGACGATGACAGACCTTTTCTTATCTCGCGGTTGGATAGGAATGAAACGATACATCCGAGAGTATGGCCTCTTTCACTGCTTGCCCCAACCTTTCCCCTTCATTCAGCAAGATGCACTTGAAGAAATCTGGACATTCTATATATCGCAATCCATCGAACTCGATGTTCTTTCATCTGCACAAGTGAGGCTGTTTAACTCATTAACAACTTTGGAAGCAGGGCGCTTACCTTACTTACAGAATAAGGAACTTGAGGAACTGCTGGGTTGCCTCCGAAGGTCCCGACACGTCACAGGGCCCAGGAAGGCGATTTCGCAGACGAGAGTTAACTACCCAATCATGACACCATCTGCTACCTGGCGTCATACTCTAAATTCCGAAGCAGAAATCATGGTTAACCATGCTCCACTGAACACTCGTCATATACGACTATCCTACCCTCCTATGCTGAGCAAACGGCTGTGGCCCAAGGCCAAACCACCAAGCGGCGCAACAGATGATGATAGATGGTCAGGCTCGACCCCGCTCGATCCTGATGCCGACTACGATGTGGAACCGGGCGAAGAAAGCTCGGAGAAGGAACCTATCGGACTCTGGACCAGATACAGGGCCCTTCCGTCCGTTCTGGCTCCTCCAGACGAGAGAGTGAGTACCATTCGTGCTCATCCCATTTAAGTGGACATGGCATCGATGAGCCGAGGGACAACGGGCCAGTGGCTCCCACTCCTAGTGACACGAGAAAGGGGCATATGCCCTCTTGTCTGGTGGACATAATGGACACCTAGTTCTATACATATTGAGTACATACAATTGCCAATCGCTTCAGCACTTAAACCGATCTGGATCAGACGATAAGGTTGAGAAGGTTTGAGACTGTTTAAGACTATTGCAGATAGATACTGATTTGCTTCCGAGAGATTGGGATCCGATTCCAAGTTGAGATGGTGGGCTTGGGGCGCATTCAAGATGGGCGATCGAGATCGGCAAGACACGTGGGTCCCTGCGGAAGCCTGTGTGTCCCCGCGCTTTCGTGAGCGCTTCACGCGGTGGAGCGGTATGTGTAACTGTCAGAATACATTGCCCAAGGCGTCCGCGTAGGGCAGGGTATCGCGAACTGAACTTCAGGCTTCAAAGCCTTCAAGTTGCCGCCCACAAGTCGTTTCCAATCGTTTCGATCGTGTGCCTTCAATACTACCTGACATATATTCTTCCATCCCCACCTTCATGGAAAGGCAGACTTCTGAAAGTACTGCGAGATCTCGCTGTGAACTCAAGATGTGGGCTACGAGGCAAAGTTCCAATGCGACTAGTGTCGTCCACCGCAAAGCCAGTCGCTGGAAGCCTGAAATCATGTTTTGAAGACTCCTATAAAAGCGCCATTTTGGCTGGCTAAGCGGTGGATATCCTAAGGTTCGTCACTGCAGTACATACCGCCTGTTTCCTCGTACCAACTTGGCGCCTATCCTTCGGCGATTGCGATCGATACTTGTTTCCTTTTGGCGCGCATCAATCGGCATTTGCCGACAGACTGGCTTGATGGCGTCCCGCCCATAGTCATCTCTCTCCTTGCTCTCTCCTCTCCCCCTAAGGGCCGAAGCAAAGCCCTCTCAGAACCCCGGTTAATGACAGAAACCCTCCCCGTCGTCTCAACACAACTCGTATCTTGAATACCTCCAACCGCCGCTTCGAAAATAATGGCCATGTCGAACCAATACCTTCATACCTTGACGACCAATGCGACCCGCCTCGGGACACGCATCTCAGAGACCATATCCGAGCAAGCTCGCGAACTCAGTGGCAGCAATTCAAGCGCTGCGGCGACCTCTTTCGATGCTCTCGACGACCGGACCAAGATCGCTGGGATCAAGAAGCAGCTTGAGGCGGGCAGTAGCGAGCGGGAGAAGCTCGACGCTTTGAAAAGGTTGGTTGCTGTACGTCTCCTGATAACATAACTTTGTTTTCTCGTGCTCACACAAGGAGACATGTAGCTGACCTCGAAATCTCACCCGCCGACCTTCACCCTGCCATTCTTTCCTTCGGTTGTCAAACTCGTCGCTTCGCCGTCACTTGAGATTCGGAAACTTGTCTACATATACCTTCTCCACCATTCGCCCTATGACCCAGATCTTGCGTTGCTGTCGATCAACACCTTCCAGAAAGACTTGACCTCGGATCCCAACCCCCTTATTCGTACGTTTCTATGAACACTCTTAAAGGACGATACTAACGAAACTCAGGTGCCATGGCCCTGAGAGTCCTCAGCGGGATGAGGGTGCCAATGGTAGCCAATGTAGTCGTCATGGGCATTAAGAAATGTGCTTCGGACTCGAGTCCTTATGTGCGAAAGGTGGCGGCATTAGCAATTCCGAAATTATATGAGTGCGTTGGTTATGCTATATCCGGGCTTTCCAATCCTGACTCCAACTGTAGTCTCGATCCCACTCAGCTGCCGACCCTACTTCCGATTCTTACGCAGACCCTCCTTTCGAACAGCTCATTCTCTCCCTTATGCATCGGTGCAACAGTCTATTCCTTCAACACGATATGTCTGAATTCCATTTCTCAGGGGCATACGGTGAGAGGGTGCGTCATTCAAAATACATTCAGGAATATGGCCTTATCCGCGCTCAGATATATCAGCCCAGAGGAACGTGCTGCCCACAAGACCCAGACGTTCGAATACCTCAAGCTGATACACCCTCACTACCGCAAACTTTGTCGGTTCTTGGTCGACGTTGATGAGTGGGGACAAGTGGAGGTGATGAAATTACTCTTGACGTATGCACGAGTGATGCTGGCCAAACCTGTAGCCTCTCACCACTCGGACAATGGCGGGAAGGATTCCGCCGAAGGTGGGGATGCTACGACGTACGAATTGGACAAGGATGTGAAGCTACTTCTGACGTCGGTCGAGCCCACTTTTATGAGTCGGAATCCATCAGTGGTGCTTGCTGCGACCAAAGTATACTATTACTTGGCCCCCACTGCTTATTGGGAGAAGTTCGTCAGCCCACTGTTGCGGTTATTGACAGTTTCCAAGGAAGTTGAGCGAGTAGTAATCCGATACCTGGTGGTATTGACGTCGCGGCGAAGGCCAATCTCTGTGAGTTCATATATATCACCGCCAAACATCAAGTTCTCATAGTTTGCAGACCCTTTTTGCTCCCCATTACACCTCCTTCCTTCTTCGATTATCCAGTGATTCTGTCCCCCTTCAAAAAGACAAGATTCGGCTGCTCCTCAATCTCCTAAACGCAGATGACGACGAATTGGTGGAAGGAATCTGGATGGGCGTTCTACGAGAATTTATCGCATGTGTTGAGAACGTTGGGGAGGACGAAATCGTGAAGGAGGCCGTCAATGGAGTCGGGGAGCTTGTCAGACGGGTCGGATTCGGTATCACGAGTAAAGGTGCTGGTGACGGGGGTGCTGTTCGCGAGGATGTCATCAAGATGTGCGTTACAGCGCTCATGGAAATGATCGGGAGCCCCTACGGTACGCCTTTCACCCGCATGATCGATCTCCTGCTAACTTGCTCCCCTTTCCAGACATTGTTGTTTCCAGCGCAGTGCAAGTCCTCCAGCAGCTAGTACAACTGCAACTATCTTCCTCATCCTCGAGCATATACCTGCAACAACAACAAGCACCTCTCACCATCATCGCCCGACTGGCCAAGAAATTCGACGATATTAAACATGCCGAAGCTCGGGCCTGCGTTGTATGGCTGGTAGGCCAGTATGCGCCTTCCGCGCCCGGATCGAAATCTCTTGCAATTGACGGCATCGCGGACTGGGCGCCTGACTTACTACGGAGGTGCGCGAAGACCTTCTCCAACGAAGCGCCACTGGTCAAGATGCAAATCGTCACCCTCGCGGGGAAGTTGATCGTTCTCGCTCCGCCGCCGCCGACACCCTCTCCCGATGCCCCATCAGAAGAAGCTCAATCTTCTAAACCACCCATCGATGAAAAAGTACGGCGGTTAGCACTTTTAGTCAAATATGTGGTTTATGGTCTCGCGCGGTACGATTCACACTGGGATGTGCGGGATCGAGCAAGGTTGGTCTGGGGGCTTGTCAAGGGACTTGTGGATAAGCTGCTCGTCACAGACGAAGGCGAAAGCAGCGAAGTGGGAGGCGTGGTGTTGAGGAGAGAGCAAATACGCGTGGTGCTGTTTGAAGGCAAAGCTGGCGGATTTGTGGATGACCGCGAACGAGCGCGTGGAGCTCGAGGAGCATTGGGGTCTCTCAGTGCGTTTGCTATCGGCGCTGAGTCCTCTTCATCATCATCGGCGCAGGGTTACCAAGAATACGATGAGCTCGAGGACGAAGACCACCGCCACGGGAAACATGGCGACATCCTTGACTCTTTCGACGAGGATGTACCGGAGTGGATGGAGAGAGGGGTAGAGTCGCAGCTACGGGACTCAGAGGAGGACACTGCTAGTGCCAGGAAACCCGCCGTCACCTCCATGGGTAGTGCGAACTTTAACAAGGGAGCAGGAGCTGTTGTGAGTGGGATCGGAGGAAGAGCTAATGCTGGCCCTGTGGTGCTTGTACCAACGAATCTTGCAGGGACGCCCGAATCTGAAAGCTCGGATAGCAAGAAGAAACCCTGGAAAGATTTGGAATCGTTTTATGCGGAGGAAGAGGAAGAAGAGGGCGAGAGTGAGGAAGAGGACGAAAGTGAAGAGGATGAAGAGGAGGGAGGAGAAGGAGGAAGAGAAGAAGAGAGCGAGGAAGAGGAAGAAGATTCTGGTACTGAAAGTGAGCAGGAGGACGAATCGAGTGAAGAAGAGGCGGCTGGGGATCGGAAGCATCAGGTAGAACAGTTATGAAGCACGCGTTGGTACGGATTCCCTCTCTTTACCTCTCTGTCTTGCTACTGTCCCTTGGAATTCAATGACACAGTGGCTCTTTGTCATTTACCCCCTATGCTATGTCACCGCATTCCCCAGCCTGGGCTGTGTGGCTCATGCAAAACAGCTCTTTTCCCGACTTAAACATACAAGATGACATTCCCCTCACGGTCTCACCCTCTCCTCTCTCTGCCAATTGCTATTCTAGAACACTACTTCTCCCGACGTCCTGACACCACAGCGTCGAAATCATGCAATCATCTCAAGATGTCGGATACGTTCCCTTCGCCAGGCAACGTAGAAAACCACCGGTAGATGTATCCACCCTCGAGGGCTTCAGTATTAGCTCAAACCCTCCAGTCCCTTCGGCGGCTGGAAAGGGCCCACCACCCCCTCCCCCAGTTCCGGCTCCCGACGAAAAGGGTGCAGGCATTCTTGGAAGCATCACAGACGGCTCGACCATGACCTACAGCAACAGCGTCCCTAGGAGCGCCATACACAACCTCGGAGCTGCCTTCTCGAGCAAACTCTCGGACAGGGGACGGACAAACTATCGGCCAGAGACGATGTCAATGGGCAAGGCTATCAGCGGGCCTCCTGTCCTGGCTGACCCTCCGAACATCAGCCGCGGCGGAACTGCAGGGCGAAGTAGTAGGCGCTCACATTCGGCCCCTCCCAGTGAAGCGGTCGAGAAAGAGTTTGACGTGGACCCCTCTAACCCAGACCTGGGGGTAACCGTAAAGGATGAGGACATAGGTTCGAGCGTTGGTGCTCAGGAGAGGAAATTCACCAGCACGACGAACAACGAGACATCGACAGACTCTTCGACGCCCCCCACCAGTGAGCCCTCTCCTACAACCGATCTCGACTCCGACTTTGTCTTCGTCCACGACGAGGCGGGTGATATCTCTATCGACACTGAGGATGCAGTCGGCGCATTGTCGCGTGTTCATAGGGTAGACTTTATGGTGTTTCCCCCGTCATCTGCTGGTCCCGTCAAGGCGGTCAGAAAACCTCGATTTGGAACTCCTCCCGTTGTTCCATCTCAGGAGACAAGGATAAGGGAGGCGATGGATAATGAACAGAATGCTGAGGTGAACGAGATGGGGCTACGGAGAAGAGAAGCGGAAGAGATGTTGAGCTCGAAGCAGAAGAGGCAAATTGTTAAAGAAGAGGGTGAGCCCGATATTCTCTATGACATATGGGGTGGGCCTAACATGGGATTGAAGTCAAGAACAACAAGGCGCTTTCTAGGATCATAAAAGAAGAAGGGAAGATGGAAAAGAAGACCATCGCCATGACGGTCAGCGAACTCGAGGATCTCCAACGGGCGCACAAGCAAAGTATGAAGCTCGAGGGGAAAGCGATGGCAAATCACAGCAAGGCACTTGGTACGTATAACAAGCTCTTGAGCTCGCTTGACGAGGCGAAGAAGAAGTATCAGGGATTAGAGGGAAAGGTCAGTGTTGCCAAATCCTGTGCCATGGTTCCTTACTGAATGAACCGCTTGCGACAGGTCCAGTCAGCAGCAACACAGCTTCAACAAGCAACTGAATCCCTGTCCGACCATAAAGAGAGAGTTCTCGAGGCCTTGGATCGCGTGGAGGAGAAACAAGTGGAGGTCGATAACTTGAGGCGACAGTTTGGAGTTGAGGCAAAGGAACGGGTTCTGGTGTTGGACGACCTGAAGAGTGGTGTCGACACGTCCCCGATGGAGGGCTCTGTGTCCATGATAAAGCAAAAGACATCACACAGAAAGAGCAGGTTTGGGAGTCTCAAAGTCTAGAGACCCAAGGCCTGGTGAACCTGAGTCCGTGGCGATATCAATCCAATTCTTCCATTGTACATATGTTACACGGTCCAAGTGAACGATCAGGTTTCCGCCCCTTCGACTTCTTGCAGGTATAGGAGGACGGCCTCTGTTGCATAGAGCTCGAATTCCTCTCCAAAGTCAACACATTCGATTTCATCCTCTCCAGAAGGGAAGGCGTCGTCAGTTTCGAAAGTGAATCCACCCCATGTAAGTCCAGCTGTCGCATCCGTATACCTTCAGGACGAAAATTAGCAGGCTCCCATTTGGAGAGAAGCCAGTATGACTCACTGGATAGAGAGTCTCTTCATCATAAACTGAGCGTCTTCTGGCATCCCTTCTATCTCCAAGGAGACGCGAACAAAGGGTCGCGTTTGAAATACACCGTCGCCTGATTCGGATGCGAAGTATGGCTGGCTATTAATGAGAACAGCCCTAGTCGGTAATCCACCCTTGAGGAATACGTATGCCGACACTCGATTATCTTCTATGGAGAGCTCGAGTATCTCAACCGAGCCATTGGAGCTTCCGATGGCTTCCGCCGCTATTATTGCTGCGTAGTATTGCGGGTTGACGTGGGGTGAAAGTGGGGAGGGGAGGTCGGAACCGTCAATAGGTGATCGGTTGAGGAATACAGGTTGAAGCTATGGATACTCGTCAATTTGACGGCCTACCGAGATAGAAGTAAATCCGCACGAAATTCGACTTGTAGCCAATCCCTTGGTGGAAAAATACCCGAGAAATGCCCATAGATGCTCTGCAGAGATATCAGAGAGTGCATAAATACAGGCCTTTGATACCCACGAGTGCAAAGCATAATCAAGTGCCCACAGCGCAGCACCGGCAGTGTCGCTCACACCGGCAGCTCCCTGGTTAGACAGTCGTTAGATCCAGCCACTTCCCATGATCTATCCATACGCACATGACACGCCACGCTACCAACTTCGCCGAGGACGTACTCAAGGCCCTTCTCTTGAGTCGCCTTCAAGCTTGACTTGAAAGGTTCCAAAGACTTCCGAACATTTGCCTTCTTCATCAGATTTAAAATATCAGTGGGACCTCCTGCACACCCATCTATCGAATAGTGGTGCTGTGAGACGCTATATTTTTCTTTTCGTCAGTGGCGCACCCAGTCAAGGTGGGGAAGAACACCCCGAAACATACGTTTTTAAGCGTTTGCCAGCGGGAGAATCGAGTAATCCTTTCCCAAAGAGTGCTTCTGGGGTCCAACCGGTGGAATCGTGCGATGAGTTGACACTAAGGGAAGCGCCCCAGTACGAGAACAGGAATTCTGGGTACAACTGTTTCACAGCTAGCACATTGCCCGCCCAAGTATTCCACCTAGGGTGCTTGTTGTCAACGGTTTGAACACTTTTCAACCTGTACGAGCGCCTACTCTTTTACATATTGAGTGCCATCGTAGGTTGGCATCCGAGCATCAAGTATTCCATACCGGTCAGGCTCGTTTCCAACCTCGATGGCCTCAAGGGTTACACGGGCGTTCTTTATTGAAGGTGCAGTAAAAGCGTTCGCAATAGCTGATAAATGGAAGAGACCTCGTAAATCATCAGCGGATGCAAAATTTAGACCGTGGATGACCCGAGTGTCTACTTTTCGTTAGCGACATTCGGTGCCGCGCATACAACAGATAGGAGCACCTTCAGGGAGAAACTTTGCTGATAGGAAGAAGCTTGGCCCCACTCTCATATATACGGCCTCAGGATATGGTACCGAGGATGTAGAGTTGGCGAATAGTACTTCTGAGCCCTATAGATGTCCCAGAGCCATACATAAGTCGCCGCGTTAGAGAATTCGGAGTATCCTGACCTGCATATTTGTTTTAAGGTGCGTCACATCTTGACTTCTCCCACCAACTCGGATTGTAGGGGGTCTACCAGCGAGCTCCCTGAGATTGACAAGAGCGTTGTAAAAGAACTCGTTCCGTGAGGTGGATCCGACCCATTCCTCCCATCGATCCTGTTCAATGGAGAAGGAGACAAGATCAGGCGCTACCGGCCTGGCTTTCGACTTCAAGGCGCTACCAGCGGGTAGGGTGATCTGAAGGCCGTTCGCAAGCACAGAGTAGAGGGAAATGGCCAAAAAGACGATCTGCATGACTTGACGGTCAAGCTTGTGGTGGTGGCCCTCTTCAAGCAAGCGTTGTTTGAGGGTCTGTACTAGGCGGTGCTCAGTAATTAATACCCTGACACCGACACTGACAGCATCAAAAGGGGTCTTTCATTGAGAGCGTTGGCGCAATTGTGTCATTGCGCGGTCCGAGCGATCTCCCTTTCCTATGTTTGGAAAGTTGAGCGGGAATGAGAGTGAGTTTGACGTTGACAATATCCGAGCCGATGCTGTGGTTTCTGGCGAGTTATTAGCGGAGGGTTGGCGCAACATGATTATGATAAGATAAGATAAGATGCACACGATCAGTCTTCTTGGCACGTTCGTCACAAACCACATGATGCTGTCACGTAACGCTTTCGGCGACGCGTTTGAACTTGGCCACCGTGTATTCGCGACGTTCATGTCGCTATGATTCTAATTTCTCAAAGCACCCCTTAAGTGACCAAAACTCTCAGACAGCCACAAATCTACTCCCAAAGTTCTCGAGGATGGACGAAGTAGCGGAGACCCACAGGACTCAAGAAAGGACAAGGGAAAAGATCACAACATCCATCCTACGTTCGCGATACGACGAAGTCCAAAGCCTCCAGGAGTATCTTGAGATAATCTTAGCTGAAGATGCTGGACAGGACGGGAACAGCTCTATCGTTGCAATGGTTGATTCGCCTCAGTTTCAAGAATTCATGGCCGCAACCATGGTGGCTCTCGACCACAAAATCGGTGACGAGTGCCGAAAGTCACTCAAAAGAAGTCCACCCAGATACAGCATGATAGATGTAAGTAATGGATCGCTTTTACTCAAAACGAACACTGATTGAAGATATGGTACATGGTAGACTGTGCGTCAAGTGCAGCTAAAGGAGCTGGAAGCAAAAGGTTCCTCCATATTAACTCTGGGCCTTGATTTGGTACCAACCCCTCCTCCTGTTGAGATATATATCCCGAGCTGAACAAGTTGTAGGATCCGGAGAATTTACCTGGCTCTCCAGCAATCGTCGGCAGAAATTCGGTTGCGTTAGCCTTTGAAAACCCTGAATGGGAGCAACTCTTACAAAGGTAGGTCTCAAACGATCACTCACTCAGATCTCCAAAGCTAAGGCCAAAGCTCGATAGAATTGGAGTTGATGCAATGAAGCATCTACTCCTGAATACATGTATATTCTGCCCCTTGCCCAATGAGTGCCTGTGCCAACTGACAGGGAAGCCCATCGTCGACCTACCTCCGAAGGTCGAAAAGAGACCCATTGAACCTCAAATTAGAAGGACAGGAACCAAGCGTCCCCTTCGTAAACCTTTGGTTGACACTGATATCCGCCCATTCAAGAGGCCGAAGTTCCAGAACCAATACACACAGAAGGAAGGGAAGACGATACTGTATGTTCATTTCGAATTTAGTTGTGTCAGACTGATTCCCTTCCAGCAACAAACCTCAAGACATTCAATTAGCAAGGTCCCGCATCTTCTTTGCACGCCCACCAAACGTACCAAATAAGAACGTTCCAGTAGTGGGCTTGCCACCTCAACGTACGTAGTCGATTTCTCACACGAAGCTGACGCTAAGTGGTTACCCAAGACGTATTAAATCGGATTCACCCGTCATACGCAAACAAAGCGTCAAGGAAGGCCGACCTGAAGGAGGGAACTGAAGGCTTGAAAACAAAGAGCACGAAGCATCCTTTGACCCAAGTGGAGATGGATTCAGCAAAGGAAGCCCGCCATCTATCTAAATACATATTCCCAGAGCAATATGACCTCCCGACAGCCTTCAGATACGTATCCACTCACTGGGAGCCATATCCTGATTTTCTCAATAGAGAACCGAGTATCGCTGTACGACGCATCCCATCCTTCTTCACTTTACTGCACTGACCCCGAATTCATCCGTAGTCCTTCAAGACCAAAACCCCAAAACGATTGCGCGAGGTTCTTCCACTCCTTGATAAATTGATATGGCGGCATAAGAAATGTGACTACCTAGCCCTCCGCAACATCGCCTGCCCTACGAAGGTATGGTATACACATCGCCTTGGTCCATCCTCTTACAATAGTCGATAGATCAAAGGGGAGGGAGGCAGCGGGCCCCTCGATGCAAGCGTTATCCTGGTATGTAAAAGAGTCTCTGGCCATACACATACATTGACAGTGGGATCAAGGAATTGATGTCTGAACAATCGATTCAACTCGCAACGCAGCCCTCCCTCCGCCTGAATGAGGTCTCGCTCGACTCTTCAGGCAATCCCATCCAGCCTCTAGGGCCAACTCAGATTATGAATCATGCACAGGTGAAACCCAAGTTCGCAGAATTCGAATGCAGCCATTATCAAGTGTTTCGCTATGCCGCTCTTGTTACCAACGCCGTTATCCCTAAAGCGCTCTGGGGCAGCAAGGCGAATTATACTCTGGTCCTCAAAAGTGGGTGGCTTTTATGCGACTGTAAAGCCAGGGTACTGGGCTGACTAGTTCAGATGTCAAGAGGTTCATCGAGTGTCGCCGTTTCGAAACCCTGACGCTCCACTACCTGTTGCAAGGCTTTAGGACGAGCGACTGTGAATGGTTGATGCCCCCAGGCGAGAAAGCCAAAACTCAATCCAGAGTTTCCGTTTCGGACGCAATCAAGAGGCGTGAACTCCTTGAGGGATTCATGTTCTGGTATTTCGATGGCTTCTTAATGCCATTACTCAAAGTGAGGACAAATCTAGCACTTGTACAAAAGTCAACCCGTCGAGACTAATCCTGAATAAGACGACATTCTACATCACCGAGTCATCCGCCTTCCGAAATCGCATCTTATACTTTCGCCAGGATGATTGGAAGGCATTGTCTGCGCCTCTCTTGGAGCGCCTCCTTGGTACCATGTTCGTCAAGATATCAGACGTTTGTTGTTCCGCATTCTTTCCCTTAGCTTCTCACTGACTGTGATTTGACAGCGCGAAATCCATGAACGGCTTAGACAACGCAAGTTAGGCTTCTCCTTCGTACGCCTCTTGCCCAAAGACACTGGCGTGCGGCCGATAGTCAACCTTCGAGGGAAATCGCGCCAAGCAGTAGGTTTCTAAACTTCCGGTCGTGGGACATAGGCTTACTTACCGGGGTCTGCATCAACAGGGAAGCAGCACTCAGGTCCCCGTCAACGTTATTCTTCGGGCAGCGTTTGACATATTGACCTACGAGCGGGTATGTTGGATCTCAACGTCCAAGCCCGGAGTACTGATACAGATGACAGACGGCGAGAACACACCTCTTAGGAGCTTCCGTACTTGGTCCTGACGAGGTCTACGTTCAGCTTAAAGCGTTCAAAGAAAACTTTATGCGCGGGAGTAGCCAGATGTAAGCGGGATCACCATTGCTTTAGGCCTATCTGACTTAAATCCTCAGGCCGAAGCTTTATTTTGTCAAAGTCGACGTTCAAGCAGCCTTCGACACAATCGAACAGTCCAAACTTTTGGAAATCTTGCGCCACTTGCTCTCTGAAGACACCTATTCCCTCCATAAATATGGTCAAATGCAGTACACAAATGCCAAACCGAAGCGATCATTCAAGAGAAAGGCATACCCGAGGGGCGAAGAACCACATTTTCTTAAACTCGCTTCTGACCTTGCAAATCAACTCTGGAACACCGTTTTTTGTCCACCTACAGGTTATAAGAGAATCTTTACCGAGGAGAAAGAAGATGTATTGCGGCTGCTCGAAGACCATATCACCGACAATATGGTCAAGGTGAGGCAGTTTCCCCCCCTTTCAAACCGGAAATCGCTGAGTAAAGTAGATCGGGAAACATTACTACAGACAGAATGTCGGTATTCCGCAAGGGTCTATCCTGTCGACTATGTTGTGTTCCTTCTTCTATGGCGACCTCGAGAGGCAGGACGAGCGTCTCCACAGGTTGAGGGTGGATCCCAGAAGTGTGAGTACAATGCCGATGGCCCATCACGAATTGACGACAAACTTACCTGTCTACTAGCTTCTAATGCGTCTGGTTGACGACTACCTCTTTGTCACTGCCGATCTTTCGAAGGCTAGGCTCTTCCTGGATATAATGAACCAAGGTAGTGTCTGAGCTTTGCCTAGGATTGGACAGTTCAACTTAGTGACATCTTCAGGCCATCCGGAATATGGCTGCTTTATTGGCAGAGACAAAACGCTCACCAACATTGACTACGACGCGCAAGTCATGAACGTCGTAGATCCTTCTATGAAGAGTGAGTTTCGATGGTGTTAAGCGCCCATTTTCTCCTCATAAATCCATCAGGTTTTCCTTGGTGTGGGTACCTCATCAATATGCGCGACCTATCAGTGACGGTCGACTACTCGCGATACGCGACATGGGGTAAAATGGATTGACCTCCTTCAGAAAACCAATAACTCATCTACATTAGGGATCCGCAATACCCTTACCGTGGATCGAGGGAAAAGGCCGGGCACTGTATTCCTTCACAAAATGCTTCTGTGGGTTCCTTATCAGAATCCTGTAGTCGAGAACTGACATCCCTGCAGACTCGCGCGATCCAGGTGCCATGTTATCTATTCCGATACGACCCTCAACCCCGAGAATGTCGTATACCTCAACATATACCAGAACATGATTTTATCAGCTCTGAAGGTGCAAGAATACGTCCGCGAAGCAAAACTACTCTCTCGCGGAAGGCAAGCTTTCCTACATAGTTCGTCGGCCCGTCCATTGGACCTTATTTCGGAGTTACTAATGCCACACTTGCCAACGATAGAGGCAATCCAGAAGATTGTAAATGCAGGCTACTCATCGGTCCGGGCCCAAGTGAAGCGCAAAAGCAAGCTAAACTCCGGGAACGCTATTCCATGTGTTATCAAGAAACCTGCTGCCTTGTGGTACGAGAACAACCAGCGTTCCTGCGGCCTGTATAGTGCTGATCAAGACGGTGACGTCGTAGGCTCGGATTTCACGCTTTCCGCTATGTGTTGTCCCGGAAGGCGCAGTACTTCCGGGCTGTGCTCCCGTTTCTCGACAAGGAGCTACAACAGGTCCAGAATAGGTGCTACAAACGGCGATTCAAGCAGCTGGTCAGAGAGGGACAGTCGGCGTTTGATTATGGGAAAGATGTAGTTGCATTCCGGATCTGAATCTGAGCGGTCCCAGAGAGAAATCTCGATATTTATTGCATACCCAAGCGGCAATCCGTACTCTCTTTCGTCGAATGTAGAAAGATGCAGAACCACTTGTTGGCCTAGATCTCGGACTCGATCGTCATCGCCAACATGGTCGGCGATCGGGTCTTCAAGATCGCTAAAGGTCGGCTGACTAAGCCGGGCCTTATGATGGCGTATGCAGGTGAATAACGTTGGCGCCGGCGTGACGCTGGATACGCTGACCCACCGAATGATCAGGTCCCCCTTAAAAACCTTGGGGCGACGTCTTCAGCATGAATTAACATTCCCCACCCTTTCCCGTCGTGCGAAGTCCCTTGCCAGCTATACCCACACCCCCCTTACCACGAACCCTTTACGCTACACAACCTCTGCAATCATCAATATGTCTACAGTCGACTCTGCGTCTCCCTCGACCTCCGGCTTCTACTCGTTGAAGGCCCAGCTTCCCGGTGGGAAGGAGTACAACTTTGAGGAGCTGAAGGGAAAGACTGTCTTGATTGTGAACACTGCTTCAAAGTGGTGCGTTTTTGGAGCTTCTACGCATTAGGGGTGTGAGTTCATCATGACCGCTGTTGTACAGTGGGTTTACACCTCAGTATACTGGACTTGAAAAGCTGTATCAGGCACACAAGGACGAAGGCCTTGTCATCCTTGGGTTCCCTTGCAACCAGGTAGGCCACTCTCCTTACTTCCCTTCGTCAGGGTGGCACTCAACTCTCCTCCCTCCTAGTTCGGTGGCCAAGAACCTGGAAACGACGAAGGCATTGCCGAGTTCTGCCAACTCAACCATGGTGTTACTTTCCCCCTGATGGCCAAGACCGATGTCAATGGTGACGAGACGAACGAGGTTTACAAATGGCTCAAGAGCCAGAAAGCTGGACTTCTCGGTCTGACGAGGATTAAGGTACGTTTCGGCGCAAATTAATGAAATGGATGATGTCTTATGTTCGGGATTGCAGTGGAACTTTGAGAAGTTTTTAGTTGATAAGCAGGGTAACGTTGTCGGCCGTTGGGCATCGACGACGACACCGGCGTACATCGAGAACGAGATCAAGAAGATTCTTTGACTTGACATTCTCGGTCAAGGGGTGTAATTGTAATCTGGATACCAGTATAGTCCTATCTTATATGCCTACTGAGGCTAATGCACACTGATGTTTCGATTACTTCCGCCAAGTTTCCCGCCCCAACCAGATGTTTTCGCTCAGGTATACGACAAGTGCCACTTCAGTGAGAAGTTATCGCGGCCTTGTCAATTGTCATGATCGTCAGAAGCCCAAGGTCCACTGACACCGATGCTTCGAATACCCATGTGGTGATCGACATGCAAAGTTCGGGCGGCTTTCTAGGTGCATCGCCCCAGAAGAAATGACTCGAACGGTGCCTTAAAACGGAGGATGCCAGACAAAACTTGGGCGCTCACTTGAATATGACCTCCAGACTTCGTCCACGAACCAAAGAGATCATCGACCCGTCATATCCGCTCCTCGAAGTCAACCGCGAGTCCATCCAGTCAATCAGAAAGGAGTCTTTCAACTATGGCTTGACAGACAGACACCAACTCGACGTCTACTATCCCACTTCACCCAGAACCTCTTTCCCACTCCCAGACGTCAAAGCCAACCGCTGCCCGATCCTCCTGTTCCTCTACGGAGGTGGCCTTACCCGGGGTTCACGCTCAGGACCGTCCCCTCCATCCGACCTTGTCCATGCCAATCTTGGAGCATACTTTGCGTCACAGGGCTTCATCACAGTAATACCAGACTACCGCCTCGCGCCCTCGATTGTCTTTCCCCAAGGTTCAGAAGACGTTCGAGACGCGCTCATTTGGACATCGGAGCACGCTGGCGAGCTGCAAGTCCCCGGAGATCCCGACAGCTTGTTTGTACTAGCCCACTCTGCCGGAGGCCTGCATGCGGCAGGGCTCCTCTTGACACCTGAGCTGTTGTCAAGCGTCGAATGCCACGTTCGGATTCGAGGCGTCGTATTCGTCGGCGTTCCCTTTGAAATATCGCCTGAAAGAGGGGATTTCTTCAAAGTTGCGACCACGTATTATGGAAATGGGAATCCAGCGCTGGTGAAAATGAAGGATCCCTTGGGCTTGCTCATTCGGACCCCACTGGGATACGTTCAAGGCCATTTACCAGCTGTGTATAACCTGCGCGCTGGTAGTGAACCAAAGCAAATCGCACGGGCTGTGAGGACCTTTACAAAGGCGTTGGAAGCTAAAGGTGGGAATGTGGTAGAGGGTGTGTTGGAGGGGCATGACCATCTGAGTCCCATCCTCGCATTGAGCTCAGGTAGTGGGGAAGAGTGGGCGGAGGAGATGATTGAGTGGATGAAGTCTTGTTACACCAGCACCTTGGTGAAAAACACGGCAGTTGATAACCATGAGGAAGGGTCAGGTACTACTTGATGATTAACTTAGCAAGCTTCGTTGATAAGTGCTAATTGTACAGGCGTTTTAGCCAACGTCCTAGGCGATATCTAGGGCACTGTAAACTACCAAAGTCGCAGAGTGAGATGAATGCAACTCACCATGTATTATATTCTCACTTTCTATACCCCACCCTTGACGTCGCCAACCAATACTCGGATCCACCTTCTTCGCACCATCCCAGAGGTCCGAGGTCGCATTCAGCGCAGATGAGCAGCTTCAGTCGTTTACCTAAAACGTCATGAATAACCTGACTTGATCTATTTGGTAAGAAATGAGTGGTATACCGGTAGAGAGCATTCCAGACGGGCGAGAGAAACCAATATTCTCAAATGTCATGGGTGAGCCATGTACCAGCCACCACTGCGCAGTCTCTGGAGGAGGGGGCAGAGTAGGAAGGAGCGCGTGCTTGAGATCCTCAGGTTCCATCTAAGAACCGGTGGTTTGAGCTTCGCGATCAGGGAAATGTAAGGTTGAGGTTTGACGTACAGAGACACTAGTCCTCTCAGCCCACTGAGCACTTCCTGCCTTCAAAATAACACTTTGACATCCTCGAGGACAAAGTAGGTCATATTTGTTGAGCGATGAACCAGTCGATTCATCTTTGAGAATAAGATCTTCAAGCCCGTGGTGGTAATCAGAGACAAGAGTGGGCGAATGCTTCTCGTTTGAAGGACGAAGCAGACTCTGCAGGACGTCGGCGGGTATCTGCATCTGCGCCTCAGGCGCCATCTCCAGATCATGCCGCATCTCGAACCACGGTCGGGACCCATGTGCAACCGAGCTCTTCCCAATCCACGTGAAGCCGGCCTGCTCATAGAACGAGCGCAACTCCTCGTGAGCAATCAGCAGAACTCTCTTGTACGGCTGGCCTTCGGCTTTGGACAGTCGGGCTAGGTATTCCTTCAGTAGTCGGAGTGCAATACCCTTTCGCCGATATTCCTTTGCTACACAAACAGAGTGGATGCAGACAGAGTCGGATTCCGGGACGTGATTTGACATCGATTCATGGGTGAGCGTCTTCTCTGAAGAAAGGGTGGAACAGACATATCCGACTAGCTTGCGAGGCGAGTCGGAAGTTGAGCGGTAGGCTCCAAGGAAGAGAGTCGGTGCATTCAAATGGCGGAATCTAAAGACATTCAGTAAGGCGAAAAGGGATGTACGAGAGATACCTACGTGAAGCTCTCCAAACTACCAGCTTCGTCCGCAGGGTATCCTATGATCGTCCAGAGCGTAAGAATGCTGTTATGTGATGTCCAAGACAATCGGAACCTTCTGTTTCAATTTCAACCGCTGTCGGAAGCTCTTCAGCTTTCAGATAGTCGAATATGAGCTCGATTGGCGATGTCATGGTGGTTGTGGAACTGGTCAAGATTGTGAACTCAGAAGGACCTGCGTAAGCGCCCAGATCCGCATCCTTCGGGTCACGTACAGACGTAACGAAAGCACGTGCGGATGTGACGTTCGTGTCTTCCTGTCACGCTACCGTTGGCGCGTCCGACGTTGGCGGTTTCTTCGGAGTATGGTCGGTTTCTACTATCTAACCACCATTGGCATGAGTGGCTCGGCAGGCATCCTCGTCTAGGGCTGACTGTGATACCATGGAAGCTGAACCATGACCCTGGTATGCCAGTCATCTCGCGTAGGGCTAATTCTTAAGAAATGGCTGCAACTTCACAGAGGAATTGCGAGAAAGGTGTTCGAGAGTTCGAGATTTTCCGATGTAGCTTCCCCGGTGGCTCTGGGCTCCAGGTGAGATATTACTTCTTCTTCAATCGACAAAACAGGTTGTTAAGAAGTTGCCTATCACCAGCATAAATCCGAGTTACCGTACTTCTTATGACGTTCCGAAGGTCCATTTCCCAAGAACTGGGTGAGAAGCTGCATCCACGTTTCACAGTCCTCGAAGAAGCTGGGTCTACTCCGAAGTGCTGGAACTCGCACCTCTCCCTCATTTCTACAACCTTGCGCTCGACCAACCAGTTTTACTCGTAGAGGGGCATTGAGCACCCAACCACTAACTAGGTGGACATGAGGAAACACGCTGCAATAGCAAACGTATCTCGGGGAATCAGACAAAGGAGCACAAAAGCCAACGGAGATACCAAGAACGAATTCAAGAACAAATCAACACGCTATGTGTCTTCATCCTCTGGAGCAGAGACGAGGGAGTTGCCAGTCAGTTTAACCCCAGTCTGCTCCATGGATCATTCTGACCACAAGCTAGATAAACAGAGAATCACTCTTCTCGCGACTTACATACTCATGGCTGACCCCAATTGTGGTATGGAGACCACTCGATAATCCAATTTTCTGGTCCTAATCATTGCTTTCAGACTTTGGGTAACGAGAGGTCACTCGAAGTCTCCGACTTGTGGAAGGTCGACGACCAGAGGTCTGCCGAATACCTTTCAACTCATCTCGACGCCGCTTGGGAGCGCAGGAGACAAGAAGCCCTGTCAATCGCGACTGGAGACACGGCTCCCTCACGCTCACGGCGTATCTGGTGGAATGTACGGACTCTAGCAACCTCCGACACTCAGGAAGGGCTGGAACAGCGCTGGAGAAGTGAAGCTGGCTCTGCCCCTCCAAGTCTACCGGGCGCACTAAATGAGGTTGTCGGATCGTTCTTCTGGATTGGTGGGCTGTGCAAAGTCAGTCTTAAGTATGTTGCTGCTCGAACCTTGCTGACAGAAGGTATAGGTATTCGCGGATATCTGTCAGATGATGGGACCCGTTTTCATCAAAGCGATTATAAACTTTGCGAAAGAGAGATCGAAAGCCCAGGAGAGGGCGGAAGAAGGCCCTCGATTGCTGAAGGGAATAGCTTTGGCTATTGGTTTGCTCCTTCTGACGATCTCGACGAGCCTCGCCCACCATCAGGTAAGTTATTGTATATCAAAATGCGGAAGCCGCCTTTTTAACAACAGACAGTTCTTTTGGAGGTCGATTGTCGCTGGGACTCTAAGTCGGACCGCCCTCGTCAGCTCGGTCTACAGGAGGACCGTTAACCTTACCAACAAATCCAGAACCAAACTCTCGAATGCGGCGATTATTAACCATATCTCAACGGATGTCAGTCGAGTTGAAGCATGTGCTCAGTGGTTTGTGAGTACCCTCTTCCATCAAGCTTGACCAAAGGCTGAATATCACCCAGCACCCAGGTCAGTCGTCTCCAATGCTCTCGTGTCGGCTGGCCCGTCACTTATTGATGGCAGTGTGGGCATCCCCAATCCAAGTGGCGATATGCCTGACCATACTTCTTCTTCATGTAAGAGAGAAGACCGTTCTCGTCGTCAATGGAGCTAAACATCACTACAGCTGGGTCCCTCCGCGCTCGCCGGCTTCGCTATCTTTCTTCTAGTAATCCCGCTTCAAAAACGAATCCTCCGGCGTCAATTTCTTATCCGAAAGCGCTTAAGCAAGCTCACAGAGCTTAGAACCAAATCCCTCGTGGAAACCCTCAGCTCCATGCACTTTATCAAGTGTTATACGCTTGAATTCCCGTTTCTCCGACGTACGTCAATTTCCATGGCTTACCGATATCCCACTGACGTCGTCGCCCACAGGGATATCCGCACTGCGACGCGCGGAGCTAACAGGCGTGAAGCAGATTCAGAACATTCAATCAGCAAACGCGGCATTGGCATTCTCACTCCCTGTACTGGCCGCTACGCTCGCTTTCTTTGCATACACGCGAAGTGGAGACTTCGACCTGGCTATCCTATTCACGTCTATAAATCTATTCCAGGTATGCGACAGATTGCCTTTCATACGCACAATCCTGATCAGAAACCTCTGTCAGCTTCTAAGGCAGCCAATGACCTTTTGGCCTAGAGCTTTGTCGCTCACCGGGGATGCTATTGGCTCGTTAAAGAGGCTTTCGACCGTGTACACGGCAGAAACTACAGGAGTACGCCCAACTCTGGTTATCGATTCCAAACAAAGGTTAGCATTATCGGTGAGGGATGCCAGTTTTGAATGGGAGGAGCCCGCTACGAAGGCAGATCCCAAAACTGGAACCTCCCTTCCGTTTTGCCTTCGAAACATCGACATTGAAGTTACTCGAGGGGAGCTTGTCGCAATCGTTGGACCCGTGGCCTCTGGAAAGTCCAGTCTTTTGCAGGGCCTCGTTGGTGAGATGCGCAGGACGTGCGGCGAAGTGATTTTTGGCGGGAAGGTCGCGTATTGCCCACAGGTTCCATGGATTCGGAGGGGAACTTTGGTAAGTCGAAAACAAGCTCGGCGCGTAACACGGGTAATCATGAGTCTGATTTTACTTAGAGGGATAACATTGTATTCGGAGGAGTGTTCCACGGGGAGACGTACTGGAAAGTGTTAAAGGACGTGGGCTTACTCGAAGACATCCACTCTTTTGAGAACGGTGACTTAACGCAGGTATGTGTGTGCGAATACATCCCTTCATTATTAATGACGGGGGTTGCTTGCCCACAGATTGGTGAAGATGGAGCTACCGTCAGCGGTGGACAGAAGCAGAGGATTGCTCTTGCACGAGCGCTCTACCTTGACAGTGATATTCTACTCCTCGATGACCCATTATCAGGAGGTGAGTTACGACGTACCACTTGAGGTCGCGTACTTGATCTGACTAGCATTTCGACAGTCGACCCTGGCGTTGGAAATGCAATTCTCCGCGGGCCAATTTTGAGCGCCGCGAAGTCAATGAAAAAGACCGTATTCCTGGTCACAAACAGGAGGGATATACTCCCCTATTGTGACACTGTCATCCACCTCGAGAATGGCCGTATCCTGGAGAACTTAACGAATTTCTCTTCAATAAATCCGGCGACGAGTCCTCCCATGCTGCCCAAGGCGAAACGCAAAAAGGCCGCGCCTTTTCTCCAAGGTTGCAACCCGCCGGGCAGGTGTTCTTTAAAGTCCATCAGTGAACAAGTAAGCTCAGCCACCAATCGTGGAATGGGATCAGAGAACCCTCAGGTCAAGAGAAATGCATCTTGCAAAGGTAAGTCATTATCATTCTACAAACACTAGGTATGCTCATGACTCATATGTCCTATAGTCTATCAGGCCTACTTCACCGCTGGTCAAGGCTTTTGGTCTGCACCTGCAATATCAATAGCTGTGATACTCATGCAGGGTAGTCAGATGCTTAGCTCCCGAACTATGATCTGGTGGCAGTCGAAGTACGTCCCTTTCGGCCATGCTTGCCTTCTTCTGTTGGCTCAATCGTGCACCAGTACATACAGCCAGTCGTTTACCTTCTACAAAGCTCTGTATGCGGCGTTCGGTATTCTTCAGGCCTGTTTCACGTACTTCCTGTGAGTTTCTTTCACTCGCCCATGATTCGCGTAGCACTCACTTCAGCATCATAGCGGTGTAACGGTGGATTCAATCGCATGTCTGGCATCGCAGAGCCTCCACGACAAGGCTTTATGGAATATTCTTCACTCACCCATGTCATTCATTGAGGCCACGGTAGATTTCACTGCGCTCCCCCCATTGAACCAGAACTTACTTTGACCATAGCCCCGAGGCCGCATTCTTAGTTTACTTGGGAAGGATGTAGACTCAATTGACAACCAGTTGCCGTGTACGTTCTCCTGATCTGTGCACAGGCGGTGAACTTACTCACTGTACTCCAGCGTCTATTAGGACTCGTGGGTTATTTCGATTCGGGACCCTTAGCTTAATGCTGACAGGTGTTACCACCTAGTCTGCCTTACGGCTGGGACCGTCCTGGGCTCCATAGCTATCATAATCTTCGTCCAGCCGCGTCTAAGTCTGTCTGCAGCTAACCCAAGCGGAATTACATGAAACCCTCCACTGATTCACCTCTATCAGTCGCAGTTGCCCTGGTTGTCTTTACTGGATATCAACACTTCCACAGGGTTTATCGCAGGACTTCTGGACAGCTAAAGAGAATAGGTACTGTACTATGCCAAAGTATCCGCAACTTCCACTGTCTCTGACGCATAACCAGAATCGATGCTAAGATCAGACGTTTACGCACACATCACCGAGTCTTTAACGGGTAAGCGCCTTCTTTGACCTTGGGCGCTTATTGATGTGACTGGTATCATAGGGCTACAGACTTTACGGAGCTATGACCAAGTCGAGCGCTCGATTGGCGAGACCGACCGACTGTTGGACCTACAAAATCGGGCGTCCTTCCTCTCAGCGACCAGCCAAAGGTGGCTGTCAGTTCGCCTTGATTTCTGCGGGGCTGTTTTGGTATTTTCTGTGAGCATCATCCAGGCTTTTTGAAGGATTTCTCTAAGCGATCAAAAGGTGGCTTTATGTGCCGTCTTAGGAGTTGGGAGCGTCAGTGCGGCACATATCGGATTAATCCTGACGTACACAAGTAAGACGGATCGCCTTTCAAGTCGAATCATTTGTCACTGACGTTTCTCGTAGCCACCCTCACCCAGATGTGCGGTCTTCTGACGAGGCAAATAGCTGATGTAGAGACCCAGATGAATGCCGTTGAACGAAGTACGCCCGTCTTCCCCCAAAGAACACAGGCGAATACTCATGTCTGCTAGTGTGCCACTTTTTGGATCAGTCTTTCATTCAAGAAGGTGCACCTACGAAAGAACGAATCCAGGCTCCTCACAACTGGCCGGAAAAGGGTGCCGTTTCACTGCAGGGCGTTTCTGTGAACTATCGGATAGGGCTCCCGGCCGCCTTAAGTAATATCTCTATCGAGATTAAACCTGGGGAAAAAGTCGGCATTGTAGGAAGAACAGGGGCTGGGAAGTCGTCACTCGTCAATTCTCTAATGAGAATTGTCGAGTATACAGGAACGATTGAGATTGACGGGTATGTAGGTCTAATGCATGGATGGAGGTCCTGTTCTAATCTCAGGTTCGGTTTAGGATTGACATTTCTCATCTATCCTTAAAAGGCCTCCGTTCCAAGTTGTCGTTTGTCCCCCAGCAGGTCAGTGCTAGCTAAAAAAGAAACAGTGAAGTACCAGCTAATTATGGTCGTGGAGCCTGTCGTTTTCGGTGGCACGATTCGCTCAGCCCTGGACCCTCATGGGCAGTATACAGATGATGCCCTTCGCTGCGCATTGGTCCGCGCATTTACCGGAGCGGAGAACGGCCCAGATAGCAAACGATGCCTCGAACTGGATGCGACCGTCGAGTCTAACGGGGCAAATCTAAGCCTCGGGGAACGTGCTCTCCTGAGTGTCGTGAGGGTATTGTTGCGAAATTCGCGAATCATAATCCTCGATGAGGCAACGTGAGTAAACGCCTCCTCGTATCCGCCGCGTCCCCCTCATGTCATTTACCAGAGCATCTGTCGACTGTGAAGCCGACATAAACGTCCAGAGGGCCATTCACAGAGAATTCAATGAAAGGACCTTGATCTGTATAGCTCGTAAGCTCTTTCTCGTGCTTATCAGACGTGTTGTCTCACCTTCTAACTGCCGTAGACCGTATTCGAACCGTTCTCCCCTACGACAGGATTCTTGTTTTGCATGGCGGGAGCATCATTGTGAGTATTTCGAGTTTCCTATCAGATGCCATCGAAGAATCGCTAACCAGTGCGCGCAGGAACTCGATACACCCCTAGGCCTCTATGACAAGGGTGGTTTGTTCAATAAACTCTGCTCGGAGAGTTGTATAACGAGAGAGGACATCCTCAGCGCCAAATGGGCCGGGACATCTTAGGAGATTTTAGGGGGTCGGATCAGGATGGGGATGCAGCGGAACAGATCCCAGGACCCGGAAGGCTGATTAAGGAGATCAAACTACCAGAATGACGATTGGCGGCTTGTCGCAGTAATACCGTCCCTCTCTCTACTCTACCCTTTGTCTATACCATCATGGTTCTGCGCATTGGATATGGTGAACTCAAGCCCAAACATGAGGTAGTATTTGGGAACTGATCAAAACCGTGGGCAACAGTTCGTGAACACTTTTCAAGTCCCCTCCTTCAACTGGCAGAGCAGGATGGGGGAAAGACGTTTGAGCTTGTTGAATGCCCAAGTAAGATACTGGGTTCTCTTTCCGTGCAAAACTGCGCTCAATGAATGACGCAAACCTTTACTACAGGCGGAACAGGTCAAATCATCTCCAGGCTCACGAACAACGAGATCGACGTCGCAATGTACTGTCATGCCCGCTCCTGATTCCCCTCAAGCTATCTCCTCACCACACAACGACTAGTGCCCTCACTGATGCTCTAATCACCGGAATTGCCAAAGGCTCCAAGGCCTACAAACTCGTAGGGAGCTTCGTTGCGACACCTCTGAACTGGTACACCCTTTCTATCGCCGAGGCGCCAGTCTCTTTCGCAAGGTTTCCTAACGATATCCGGGAACAGGGCAGTCATCACGGGTAAAGACACCAAGTACGAGAATATCGACGACCTCAAAGATACAACCATCGGGATTTCAAGGAATGGAAGCGGAAGTCAGGTTATGGCGTATGTTATGGCACTGCAGAAGGGATGGCCGACGGATGACCTGAAGTTCCAAGGTGCGCTGAAAATCCCATAATAGCCCGAGGAACACCCAGCCGATAGGGAGTACTACACAGTGAACAACGATATTCACGGCCTGATTGATTCTGTAAACGACGGATCCACAAGCGCGTTTATGTGGGAATGGTTTACGACGAAGCCTTGGGTTGACCAAGGCAAAGCAAAATTCGTACGTTTTCTCCAGATATCCTATCAAGCGGACACACTAAGTACGGCAATGTCGACTCATTAGATTGGGTCTGTCCCTACCCCCTGGCCATCGTGGCTCATCGTTGGCAGCCCAGAGAGAGCAGACCCGTCAGCAGTCAAAGACATCCTACAGAGGTTGACTGGATTCGTTCGAGAATTTGACTCGGAGCAGAAGCGAGAGAAGGAGAATGTCGACTTCATTAAGGCGAAGTTTGGGTACCCAGAAGAGGATATCAAGGTCAGTTGGTTTTCGTCAGGCTCACAGCCTGTAGTGCTGACCCAAGTTCACGCAGGCATGGCTTAAGACAGTCAAGTACCCCCAAGACTGTCTAGCGATTCCCAAGGAGGTCATTCTCGATACCCTAAGGTAAGTAGCATACTTGAGAGATGATGACTAGCCAGGTTAACGACGAAACACCCATACAGTTATCTCGAGAAAGCTGGAGTGTTGAGCGCACCTGTAGGCGGGTTCGATGTCAATGACTTCATTGCACAGGACATCGTGAAGTTGACGTAAATGCGGAAGATTGCGAGCCCTAGTGTCGAAGACGTGAATGCCAATGAATTTGAAAACGACAGATGTACACCGATAACTTGAAAGCAAACAGAGAATGGAGGGACTGGGTATATTTTAAGGGATTTCTTCAATGAACGCGGTTTTCGCCTTGTCCTTGGAAAGGAAGCCTGTGAATGCGGTCAGAAGTCGTGGTCAAGGAGAGGTAATTGGGTACGCACCCTTCATCTTCTTCCTGTGTGCCCTCTCTCGCTCGTCGTCGATAGCTTTGAGGCGGGCGAGTTCTGCGTCGACGCTGGCCGCTTCTGTGGATAGGAGTTAGCACTGAAAGGGGCACTGATGGTTTCTTACAACATACCACCAGGGCTCTTCGTCTTCAGATCCTCAAGAACCTTCACAGCCTTTTCATAGAAGCCTAGTTCTCCCAGAGCCTTTCCCTTTCGGAACAAGGCCTTGGTGTTATTCTCGTTCTTCGCCAGAGCCTCATGGAACGTTTTAGAACATTAGGTGGCGTGATCAAAGGTTAACAGCAAAGCATACCTTGTCTGCCGCTTCCACTGCCCGCTTCCAATTTTCATTCTTCAAGTGGCATGCAGACATATTGGCGTAGATCTTCTCTACAATTTCGTCGACCTAAAGCGCAGACAACTGTTAAAATCGACAAAGCTGACGAGGCCATGAGGCATACTTCTGTCTTCTCCTTGGCCTTGCCATCCTTGGCATCGGTGCTAGACGGTGGCTGCGGTGCCATTCCCATGCTGGCCAAAGCATTTCTGAGACAGAGTCAACTTTTCTGTGTATGGATGACACGAGACAAATCATACGAACTTATCTAGACCAAGGAGGTACATGAGCGCCTAAATCATTGCGCAGTGAGAAACTCAGGGAGGCACTGGTTAGGAGTTTAGAATGGTTATACCTCATGGTAAGACCTAAGAGCTATCCAAAGTCTTTGAGCATTCTGTTAGTCGGGGTTGAGATTAACAGAACACACCGTCCTTGACGTTCCCCAACTTAAATGCCTGATCAGCAGTCTCTTTCTTCTGCTTCGCTGTTGCGAGCTTCTGCTCGACAGTAATGAACGACGAAGACGAGGCCTCTGCAGACATATCGGGTATGTAAAAAGGTCAAGATGGCAGTAGAGATATAAATCGATTGGAAGATGTGGACAAGGGAGTGGCGGCACAGCTGCTTGGACCTTTAATGATCGCGACGGGGGCTGTGCTAGTTATTTGGCGCTGTATCGCGTTCGCTTCCGGGATCAACCTTACACAACTCTGGTCACTGTTGAGCTCGTTGAGCTCGTCGTCGTCGCACGTATAGACACTCTACTTCGCTGCCATGGGCCTCTACTCGACCATCGCTGGATTCGCCACCTTTGGATTTGCCTCCAGGGTTCTTCAACTCGGCATTATGCAGCGCAACCTTATGTCCAGTGCGCGCAACTATTACTACAACTTTTACCGGCCAACAACTTAACTACCTGTCGTTTTGCAGACCCCGGAGGACACGCCGTTGCTACAGGCGTCTTTGGCTTTGCCGGATACTGGGCGTACCAATGGGAAATTCGTGCTGGTGAAATCATTGCCGAGAAGAAGAAGATCCTGCAGGACAGAAGACGAAAGCAGATTGAGCAGGTGGAATCCATTGCAGCTGAGCAGCTGGCACAGTAGAGGACGGCTTTCATCGAGGAGCGAGGTATGCCCGACTTATTCTCTGTTGGAGGACCGGCGTACTGACGGGTCCTTCGAAGAATTGTTGCTATATCCCTTTCCATAGACCAATAAACCACTAAAAACTCGGAACACCTGGAATGATAACCGGGCTTGGAATACCGTGTTCCATTGTTAACGTCCTGAATACTGCAAAGCCAAGAGACGAACAGAAGATGGAACCTCTAATCCCAAGAGGCGCTTACGAATGTAACAAGACTATATCCTCGGCGTGTCCTGACCTTATAGCGGCACCTTCGTGTCTTCGTATTATGATTGACTGGAAAGAGCCGGGACACTTCGGGGACACTTACTTTTGGCAACTCTTGGAAATAGACGGCATCCGAAACGAATAACAGAACGACAAGAGGAAACCGGCCTCCCCCATAGGACTCGGGCTCCGTCAACGCGTGGATCACTTCGTAATGCGGCGCTTTCCCCCGTCTTTCAAACTACCAAGGAAGGCTATACCCCCCGTCCTGCGCAGGCTATCCCCTCCCCCACAGCCGGAATACCTCGTGTACCTTGGGACCCTTTCCTATTGTCCCATATGATCTTCCATCCCACCTACGTTATCTCAATGGCTCTGGCTGGGTTCTTAAGCTAGTCCGGACGTGGCATGGAACGGAGCATAACGAATAACTGCGTGGTCTCGAGTCTTCGCGAACGAGGATCTTCTTGAATGCCTTCTTTCTGTCCCTCTGTCGACTAGTCTTTTACGTTGACAGGTATTCTGTGATATCACCGCCCTCCTGGTGGTGGTGCGTATCCACTCCCATTTGCCTCACCTTCAAGTTCCTGACGCAAGGAGCAATCAAAGCGAACGGTCCAGGTGTATATGTGCATTCTGTAGCTCACTTCATTCGTTCCCTATGGCAGTGTCAACCTCAGGTAGGTCGTCATTGAATTTGTATCATGACGCGTTAACGTCGTTCTCAAGCTCTCGAGTTCTATTCAAGTGCTATATGACACAGGCTCTTGTACGCTCTATCACCGCAACGTATGACGGTAACGGCCAGGCTCCTAAATCTATCCTAAGTATCCTTTGGTACTGAGGCCTGGGTGGCAGACGTCTACGCCTACACCCATATTGGTGGGCGCTGAGCGCTCAGGCTTCCTCCGAGTCTTGGCACTTCCAAAAACCGGGGTCATACCAGCCCCGGAGTCATACCGCAGATACGCAAACAGAATGCGCCTATGTATGCACTTCAATTGAATCCAAAACGCCCGCGCCGTAACGCCTCGTAACAGCGGGACACACGAGTCCATCCTCGAGGCCCAACATTTATGCCGAAAATCTAGCAGCCTTCACGCTCCTGATCAAGAGCCAGGCGTCTGACAATATTAGCCTGTGGGTGGAAGATCACCACGTTCCCGCTCGGGGGAACGGCGGAGCGCATTGCCATCTGTATGTGTGCATGGAAGACCATCGTCATGGGGCCTCCGTTCGCCTCCTGTGGAAGTATGTAGCTGCCAATGGAAGCTAGACGTCAGACCCTTGGGATGTCGTCCCTGCTCGGTGCTCGCTCGCCTACCTCCCGGGCTGCGCATACGCACGCGCTCCATTCTCACTCGCCCGACCGACGTACATATGTATGTACGTCTTTACTGACAACGGTATGCATTCCCATCCCAGATCAACCTTTCCCCAAACCGACTAGCCCAGGGGTGCCAATGCAACTCTAAAACCCGGCATATCCTTGTCCCCTGCCCCATACCGTCGGTCATTGGTCGGCCAACCGGCCAAGGGAGGAACGTGAAGGCAAGCACAAGAAACGGTTGGTCACCTGCGAGCCCCTCGCACGACGACAGCGGTATTTTTTCATTGATAACGGGAGATGATTATATTGTCCAGACTCTAGAATAAACGTCCAACCGCGGACAGGAAGACTAGACAGGTCGATAGATAGCTATGTAAATAATGCAGACGGTCGGTCGACCGAATCGACGGTTAGATGTCAGGTAGATAGGATAGACGACGAGAGTCCGGGGTATGAATGCCAGTAATAAAACGTCCGTGCAAGTGCCACCCAAAGAATGCTAGCAGTGCGCAGACATGGAACCTTCGGAATGGGACATGCACGAGACGCGCGCGGCCTTGACACGGAGACAATGTCCGAACGGCGCAGGAGGAGGATGTAGGGGTTGAATAAGATAGCATGTTATGGGTGTGTTCTAGAAGGTTGAAGGAAGGGAACAGCGAGGAGGTCGAAGATGTTTGAAGAAAAGAAGGTTGCAACTTGTAGGCGGAATGAACAGGTCGGTCGACGCCTTGCACGCCCGTCCGCTTGAATGGACACGATATCGAACTTGAAGGTCGAGCATGAACGCTCGTCCGAACCTTGATTCTCCTCGATTCACGGTTATTGAACCTCGTAAAATCAAAGAGAAAAGCTTTAAGGGGGATGGTACAATATCAGTGTTATCAAGGGGCTAATCCTACAGCTATGTATATACACAGAAAGAAAGAGAATGGATCGAAGGGGAGGGGGGGAACGAGGAAAGGTAAACTGAAAGGAGGTGTTGGAAGCGGAACGTCAGCGACCTCAGATACCCAGTCACTCAGAGAAGGGCACTTTTGAGCAACCATCCCTGGCGACGGGGATAAAATAGAAACAGAAACCGAAGGCGCACAATTTATTGTAAGTGAGAATCAAAAATGAAAATCCTAAAGAAAGGAAGAAGGGCGAAGCGAAGGAGGGTGAAAAAGGAAGAGAAAGGGAAAAAGAGGTTTTATGCAGTTTCCGCCAGGAAAGCAACTCGAAGAATTCGAAGATATTCCAAATATCAAAGGGAGAGAGAGGTGAGAGGAGAGGGTACGCATAGGCGCACCAATGGGGATCGGAGGAGTAGAGGTAGAGTATATGCTCGTCCAAGCGAACTCAGAAGGGAAGAAATGAAGGAAGAAAGTGTTCGTCAAGACGAAGGCTCAGCCAGGGGTACAGAAAGATTAAGGAACGGGAAGAGCATAGGCGATGTGTCCGAGAGAAAACCGAACCGAGTCAAAAAAAAAAAATGCAAGGAGCGTAAGGGGATGCAAGGATTCCAGGGGTTGATACAAGTACACATATTTAAAAAGGAATGAACGTGGAACGATAAAATTTCGTTAGAAGCAGCCAGAGATTTAAAAAGAAAAGTAACACAGATGGAGCAAGAGTTGGATGAATGAAGCAAGGAGCGTTGTCGTCAAAAGAACCGATCGAATCCGAAGGAGGGTGGTAGGGTGGGTGGTCACCGGGGGGATAGAATGTATGGGTAGCCAGAGAACTTGGGAAGGAAGGAGTGTGTGAGTGCGATCGACAAGCCGAAGAGAGTAGTGAGTAGGTTGTTGTTGGAAAGCATCTTGATCTTTCCGCACAGCAGGGGAAAGCACCAGGGCAAGCCAGCGAGCAGGTATAGCAAAGCAACAAGCGGCCCGGCTTGAGAGACGGTGGATGAGTAACAGGGATAGGTATGGTGAGCGGAGGCTGATGGCTGGTCGGTTGGACGGGAGGGGAGACGCGGGGAGGAATGGCGGATTCTTCGAGTCGAAAAACGCGGGCGGTCAACTAATGCGATATTTCGTTGGTGAGAGGGGAAAATGCTTGAAAAACGGCGTCATGTATGAAGAAAAATGCAGGAGATGTGAACTTTTGGTGGTACAGCTCTTCCAAATATGAAAGAAAGATGCAATGGTCGTTGAAATGGTGTGTATGTTGTGTGTGCGGCGCAGGGTTCCTGAGTCGCCGTTAATATGTTGAATAAAGTAGAACGGGTCGAGATGGGTGTCATATGATAGTGATGTGCGGATGTTGGTACCAGTGCACGAGACCAGCAAGCAGTCAGTCGATCGGTGCAAAGGAAGAGGAGAGAGGAGGAGGTAGTGAGCGCATCTTGTCCGGGCTTGGGATGTTATATATTCCTTGGTGCACAACCTCGCCTCAAGGTGGGCTCAGAGCAACTGGAAAGCAGTCCCCAGGCAGGAACGCTCGGACTCTCCGCGGCCACCATCATCTTCGCCCCCAATAAGGCTCCCAAATGAGATCCTCCTTGCCGGCCCAAGACGCTTCACCCTTCGCAGGGTCTTTGTCTGCGGGGACGGGCTCATCGGCGTGTCAGGCACAATGTGCGCAGCAGGCGACAGGCTCAGCGGGCTCAGCGGCGTGGCCTGAGCGGGTGAAGGCGAGCGAGCGACCTTGGGAGCGATGAAGAAACCTCGAGCACGGGCAGGGGACATAGGAATGCTCTGAACGGGGGCTCTCGGCGGCTTGGGAAGCTCAGGACCAAACATGCTAGGGTTGCGCTGCAGGTTCATCCCTCCACCTGGACGTTTGTCGGCGGGTCGCTTGACAGCGCCCTCCACCTTGGCCACTTTCTTCACCTTCCCAGGGGAGACAGGGACCCTGGTGTTTTCATCTTGGGGAGGCGTGACAACCTTGCGCCCTCGAATGAAAGTGCGGTCCTTCTCCGGAACAGGAGGTGGCTTGGCGGAGGCTTTGACATTCCTGGGAGGCGACGAGGCCGAGGAGGGCGTGGTAGGGGCAGCGACAGGGCTCTGAGGGGCGGTAGGAGGGGTCTTCGTGCGCTGCTTCTTCGCATGCTTAGAGCGCTTCTTCTCTTCCTCGTCGGACGAAGGGTAGGATCCAGAATCCCTGCGAACGTGGCCTTCGTGAGAAGCAACATACCCCCTCTTCTTTTCCTGCGCCATGGCACCATACGATGGGGCACGCTTCAAGGCAGAACCAGGCTTAATGCGGTCCTTCGACGGCGGCGGAGGAGCGCCCATCGAGAAGGAATCCGAGCGGCGGATGCGCTGAACACGCGGGTCAGGGATGGCGATGCCTGAGCTGAGGTCACTGATGATCGACATCGAGGAGATGCTGGAAACTGAGCGCCTTTTCGCGCCAGGGTCAGAACCAAAGGAGCCGATGCTATCGACAGTGTCGGAGCTCTGACTGGAGGGGCTGATGAGGGAGGGAACCTTGGTGAGCGGGGGTGGCGAGGTGGAGCGGCGGTGAGCGTGGTGATTGCGCCGGGAGTACGGGTGGAAACCAGGAGTAGGGAAGGCACGATCGGAGCGTTGCAGCCGCCTGGAGAGTCTGCGTAACAGTTAGTGTTGCGGCGACGGCGGCTTCTGGTAAATGGCACTCACCGAGCTATGTTGTCGGTTTGCTTCTCGTCCGCACCAGCGGGGTCGAGGAAGTCCATGCTGGACTGTCGGTAGAGAGGCCTTCGGCCACCAATACCAATGGGACGTTCGAGACCGCCGTGCATATACGAGTAGTTGGACTCGCCGTCGACTATCTCGACTTCGGGCTCCTCGACGATGAGGTTGCGACGCCTCTCAGCGAGAGCTTCCTCCTTGGCCTTGAGGCGGGAGAGTTCGATGAGCTTGACGCGGGTTGCGCGAAGGGAGTGAGGCCATTCAATGGGCCCTTTAGCATCAGAGACCCCACGGGCGATCTTGTCTAGTAGATTAGCAGGAGGTATAGGTCCATTGAAAGGAGTGACGAGGTGCGCTGGGAGCGCGTCAAGAGTCTAGGGAAAGTTGGGTTTGAGCAAAATGGAACGGTGGGACATTAAAACGCGCTACGTACTCGTGAAAGAAGCAGAACTTGGTCGGGTTTCCATTCCCACTCGAGTTCGTCGGCGTTGGAGCTGTTCCAGCTGTCCGTACTTCGCCTGGAAGGCGCGCAGAAGATGGCCGAGGTGACTGGGGAACCACAGCTGCGCGGTGTGCGGGGGCCGGAGCCGTTGGAGTCGATGGAGAGCAGCGAGGGGCGACGGCGGGGCAGAGGAGGGTGTGGGAGGACGATGGCCAGGGGGGAGACGCCAGGGCGGGAGTGCATATTGAGAGAAGATATAATAAAAATTGAAGGATAGAGATGGTTGTTGGAGACGACGAGAAGACGAGGAATGAAGCGTGCACGACGTGGCCGACGACGGCCAGAGGACAAAGACGCGACGCAGAGCACTCACTCCAGGGACACACAAGCAGCTGGCCGTATGAGAGAGCGTTTCCTGGGCACAAACACCCCTAAACAGCGCCACCATGGGCAACTTTCACACTCCGCGCCCATCAGCACTTTGTTCCCAGCATGTGCCGGCCGCCAGCCGTCTGTCCCAGTCCCCCCATTCCAGCTGTCCATATGCTCTGTTCTTCCTGCCCGACTCTGGCATCGAACCTCCAGGTCACCTCGAGGAGCAGAAGGCACCGTGAATCTGCACTCCTCCGTTTTGTTTGCCCCAATTCTAAGCGAATTTTTCGCATCTGCCAGGCATCCGTGCAACGTGTTTTGCATCGTGCCCTTGTCCACTCCCATCCGCATGAATGTCCTCCACCCATATCTAATCTCCTTCTCGCAATCTTGCTTCCCCTTCGAGTTCCTTGTTGTGTACATACATTACCTTTGTATTCACCTGCCTGACAAGCTTCGTCTGCGTGACCTTCATTGTTTATGCCCACTTTCCCCGAGCTCATCTGACGACGCTGTGCTGTCCGCGTTCTCCCGCCCCTCTGAACACGAGGCAGCTTCAATCAGTCACAGCGCGACACCTGCAATTGTCAGGCCAATGGTCGCCCAGCGTGCTCTCTTCCATCAGAAAAAAGTCAATAGTGATTGTTTAATCACAAAATTACAATGATACAGCGTAGTCCGCAGATCAATCAAAACATACAAGTATTTCACCGTACGAAGGAGAATAACACCCGCAGCACTCACCCAAGAAGACCCTATGCGCCAAGAGTAGGAATCAGGACGGCCTATTTCATGTTGACCTTCCTTGTCAAGGATCTCAGCCTCTCCGCATTCTTGCGACGCCTCTCCACATCGACATCCACGCTCTGGTTTGACCGCGACAAGCCTCCCTTGGCCTTGGGAGCCACAGTGTAGTTGCCCAGTTCTCGCTGAGGAATGGCCACGGCATTCTTCCTGACGCGATTCTTGTCTGCCGCCTTGGCACGAGCCAAAATCGCGTTGAGTCTCTCTCCAGCGCGCAGGTCTCCATCTCCGGTGGCCGCGGTGGGAATGATCCTGTCGCGGTAGGACGCAGACCGCTTGATGATAGGACGTGACCAAGCTGAGACTAGGTCGTTTGCAATGCGCGCAATGTCCGGAGTTACGCGCTTGCACTTCGTGTAGAAGAGTACAATCTTTCCCAAGCCGGACTCCTTGAGAACCGAGGTGTCGATGAATTCCATCTTGCGGATAGTGGTGAAGAGTTCACGCTGGATGTTTAGGGCGGGGAGAGAGCGATCAGGCAGGGGCTCCAGCCATCGTTTGACGGCTTCCAAAAGATTGTTGTCAATCATCGACTGAGCAAGAGATGCCCTGGTCAAGGAAAGCAATATTAGCACCGGCCAAAGCAAACCAACGTGGGACACACAACGTACTTTCGTAAAGTGTCCATAGCTTCTGAGAGCAACCTTAGCTTCGCTGTCGCTGGCTGCTTCTCGCTATTCGCCCTGATGTCCTCGTCTGCCGCAGTGCTCATGGCCTCGCGCAAACGCGCAACCTCATCGTCAGCGAAACTATCCAGAGCCTCGTCGTCCCTTTTCTTCTTGCTCCGTCTCTGACCCTTCTTGGGTTTGAGAATGGCGTCAAGCTTCTGGTTGATGCGAATTTTCTTCGCTGTCTCGCCCAAGAGGTCAGCAACATCAAGACACCATCCATAGCAGACAACTGACCTTGCTCAGGTGGGAGGTCATCCAAGTTCACCTCCTCGACTGGCTGCGCCCTCTTCCGTTTCCGCTGCGGGGGTCTGCCTCCGCCCTCATCACCCCCGGTCTTTCGCTGCAGTCGCCGCTTGGGCTTCGACCCCGACGCCTTCTCCGCCACATAGTCATCCTCCGAGTCTCCTGCCGACGATTCGTGGTCATACACCTCTCTCGACTTGCTGCGAGCTTTCTCCTGTCGCTGCCTCGGAACCTGCAGCTCTATAGAGGAGGATCTTTCAGTTGTGACTCCCAATTTCGAAGGGGATGAAACTTGACTCACGCTCCTCCTCTTCTTCGTCAGACAGCTCAGACTCGGAGCCACCGAATACCTCTCGTTCAAGATCTCTGCCCATTGTGTCGAAGCGGTGTCAGAACAATGAATGGCCCAACGCCGGTAGCGCCTGGCGAACCGAACCGACGACATGTTCCCACGTTTGTTTGCACCCGGAGAATGACTAATATTTGTACGCCGGCCGCCCGGTGGTGAGCGCTCCGCAACCGGCCTTGTGTCCCAAAGCGGATGGCATGATGGACCAGCGGGACCCGCATCATTGGGCGTTTATGATGTTTTGGGAAACATTGCACACAACACCTGCCATCTCCCCAAGACGCTTTCATGCTGTAAAACCCATTGACCCCTTCAGGCTTGTCTCATCCGTTATTTTCTGCGCCTCCCCAACGTCCTGGACGGCTGTTCACCAACGAACGAGCCCGACGCCCATCATATCCTTGACAGCCGACATACCCAGGGCACGTTGTTTTACACCAACGATAAAACGTTGCACATCCTTGCATCGCCCCGCGCGTTATATCCCTCATCCGCCAGCGGGCGCTCAAGTTTATCTTTGACATCCACTATACAAATGTCGACACATGTCTCCTCTCGGCATTCAATTCATAAACCCCCTCAGCTGCCACAACTGCGTTCTCTCTTTTCCTATCCTGCCCATGCACCTAGCATGGCCCTCACTGCTGTCGACACAACCACGATAACCTCCACCCCCACTGGCACCAAAAGTGTCCGGTCCATTGGAAGCCGACCCCTGCCCCGTCCCCCTCAGGCGGCAGAACAGCGGCCCCATTCTCAGTGCACCATCCCCACCATCCCCCCGCTAGTGCAGCAACAATCCTCGAGCACGACCCGGACACATCGCCCAGCATCGAACGACGTCGCGCAGACTCCACGGGCCCCACCGTCGTCGTTTAAACCCCAGCAACGCTCCTCCAATTACTTCATGCAATCCACCATCACCCCGCTCGTTACAACGCTCCAAGCCCCCGGCGTACTCCACGCGCTCCTTTCGAACCTGGAGTGGGCCGACACTTACAGCCTCCTGACCACCAGCAAACGCCTGTACACTTTCTTCGACACCTTGGCCCTGCGGGATGTCATTCTCGTGCGCTACCTCCCCGAGTACGCCCAATGTCTGCGCAACCGAGATATGCAATACTTCCAAGACGTCCCTGTCACCGTTCTTGACCTAGACCTGCTATGTAAGCCCGCTTTCCTCGCCACTGTTGCGCAGCCCCGTTTACCTGATCTTTATCTAGTGATTTCGCAACGCGTTCCCCTCCACCGTTACCCCATCCATGCTTTGAAAATTCAATCCGCCATGCTGCCGACCCTCGAGGACGACCAAGTTCGCGAGAAGCTCGCCGCGCTAACGCAGGCCCATTCCCGTTTCGTCCTCCTCCTTCAGTCGCTAGTGCACAGCTCCATGGCGTCCATGCCGCAAGAGACTGAAGAGGGAACGTCACGCCCCCGTTTCTCTCCGATCCAAACATTGCGAGAACTGACGTTCCCTGCACCGTTGGCTTACACAGAAGCACCTCCCCCTCCACCAAAAGACATCATCCCGTCATCAGGGAAGGTTTCGAAGCAACATGTCAGGCACCGTTCGGTGCCTAGTTCCACCGTGGGCAGGAACCATGTGCTCCCTCCGCCACCCTGGCCATCCCCTCTGCCTCCGTCCCCGCGTCCTTCGGCGGACGTGGCCTCCTCGATGATCTCGGGCAACCCATCGGTCCTCAAGAAAGGCCGCAGACTCTCCATCTTTGGGAGCAAGAAAAACCTGAGGCTCGCGAATTTGCCGCCGCCTCCCGACGAGCCGCGGGCGCTCCGAGTATACGCCAGCAGCTGGCGGAAGACGTCGTACTGGGGTTCGTACGGTGATATCTCTGACGATCTGAACTTCTCGGGCACGTTGAAGAAACCCAGGCGCCTCGCGCAGCAGTCGAGCCGGCAGCTGAGGTCGATAGACTCGAGCGACTCGTCGTCCCTTTCGGGACACTCGCCCTCGCCACTGTCACAAAGCCGGTCTCGCAACTCTATTGTGATGCAGCCTGAAGCACGGGCAACGTCCGCGCATGACCTCATCCTGGCGACATCCAGGGTCCGTGCTCCCATTCTGAGAGTGTTTGTGCCGTGTACGAAGCTGGACCTGGAGTCGGAGGCGGTAATCAAGTGCGAGCAGCAGCTGGTCGAGTCTGGACTTTGGAATCACCTATCGACAGGGGACATCGTATGTAACTTAGGCTTCGTCCCGCCGCTGGAGGATGGGGGTTCTTCGGAAGGAGATGAGGGAGAGTTTATCATGATGCGGCCTGGGGCTTCGGGCTTGGCAGGCAGTGGGGCTGGCGGCGGCGGTGCGGGAGGGGGGCAGAAGTGGCTTCTCTATAACGGGCATATGCTTGTGCCTTACACGCCCCCGGATCTTCTTCCTCTCAGCCAGCCTCTCAACCTCCCGACCCCGTTCTACTATGCGCATATCATGCCGCCGTTCACGAATCTGTCTTATATCATTTCGCAGTTGCCGGTGTGCGACGATGTGCCGCAGTTGACTCTTGTGCATGGGTCAAAGAAGGTGCGAAGCCCACACTCACCGAACGGGTTCGCGATGGTGAGGAAATATTCATGGGTGGCGAGGGTGGTGCGCATGCGTAATGAGACGGATGGGGAGATGGGTGAGGGCTGGTTTGGGGAGTGGATCTTGGAGGGGGAAGGCACTCCCGAAGGGAAGCAACTCTTGATCAATGCGCTCAGAGGGCATAACCTTGGGCACCGGGAATGGGAGTTGGTGAGGGAGAAGAGCGGCGGTGGAAAGCTTTGGTTGAGGTGCGTGACTGGTGTTTTGCGTTCTGGGTTCGAGCTGACTTGACTTTCTTCAGGCTCTTGACGATATGCTAACACATTCTCGTTGATCTTATGTCTGCTTCCTTCATTCTTGTACAGCAAGCAACCCACGGACCTACGGATCTTACAATGGACTCTCACAAGTTCGGCGCTTTAATCATCTCATCCTTAACTCTACACTTTAACACTGGTACACTCGGTCTATACCCCATTTTCCCCCTCTTCATTAGCACTGTTACCTTATTTATTCTGCGCTCGAACGCTGCGTTAGTTTCGGGATCATCGTTACAATGTGGGTGTGGTATACCTTTCGCATTCTACCTCTGCATCGGTTGCAGTCATTGCAGTTACAATTCTTCCCGCTCTTCATTTGCATATTTTCCCTTACATTGTCTTCCTCAGCCTTTGCCAACTCCCTTTGCCTTGCCTTTGCCTTTGCCTATTGCCCACTATTGTACACTTTCTATATAACGACACAACGACATAACATTTCAGCCCTTTGGACTCCTACGACTACTCTTTCTACTTCCACCCATCCTTCCTTCCCTTCACTACATCATACCACTCTAGAATATCTTCCGCGCTCATTCCATATGCATACCAAGCTACCTTCTAACCTCCGCCCAGGTCCCTTTCGGTCTCTAGTCGGTTAACCGTTAAACTTACTCTAATCATAAAACGAACCTATCGAGGACGATGACTATCGATTACATGTAGATGACGCATTCGTATTCAATAATTGAATTTCATTCGTAGAGCTTCATAGACCCAGAAAAGAACGTTCCTCCTGTCACGGAGCCCCAAACGTTCAACGTTCTCGACTCAAACGAGGCAAAGGCAGGTAAAGGTTTAAGGCCCCAGGCTAGATTCCAAACACAGAACGGTTTCAATTAAACTTCATGCAACGCTGAGCAAGCGCGCAACGCGGGAGGTCATATGGTCCCCATCGACTTCTATACACAGCAGTCCTTATCTCCCTCAAGACAGATACAAGGAAGACCACGTTCCGGACGCGGAATCGTGATTGTCGGATGACTCGCCCGCTTGCGCCGATGTTGCGGCGCTACATCGCCGGATAAGATGAGGCTAGCGCGGGCCGTGGCAAAGCCCGCCCGCCGATGTTTGGTCGAGGGCGCCTCGACCAAACATCACCGAATTTTCGTTCGAGAAGCTGAAGGAATCTCTCCTTCAGCTTCTCCCACTCTCGAGAGGGTCTCGTATCGTCCTCGCCCTCTCTCGTCGTTTTCCGTCGTTTTTTCGCGACTCGGAACCTTTTCTTTCCATCCGATCTTTCTCGATCCGTATCCGATCTCGATCATGACTCATGGAGGAGCGGCTGGTGGTGGTGCAGCCGGCGGTGCGGCCGGTGGTGCAGCTGGGGGTGCAGCTGGTGGTGCTGCTGGAGGTGCTGCTGGAGGTGCTGCTGGAGGTGCTGCTGGAGGTGCTGGTGGCGGCGACCCCAATCCGGACCCCAACGCGGGGGGTGAGCCTGAGGGCTCTCGTCCGGGGACTCCGGACTCCGATGTTGTGATGCACGGTCCTCACCGTCATTGGAATCCCGCGAAACTCAAGTTCTTCGATTCCATGCGGTTGGACAGGAAGTTGCAGTTTAACAAGAAGGTAGAAGAGGAGAATGATAAGAGGGAGGATGCGGCGCTTGAGGGTGATGCTGTTTCTTTGACCTCGTCTATCACGCTGTCCCCCCGGGATTGGCGCGAGATGACGTCGGTGGCTGGAGTATGGGACGGCGTGAAGCACCACGCGTCCCAGAAGCTTAAGCGCCTGATGGCGCTTATATTGGCTGAGAAGACTGCAGAGGATGGTCAGCAGGGGAAGAAGAAGAGGAAGGGGAAGAAGCGGTCGAGGGGTGACAGTTCGTCGGGCGAGTCAAGCGAGGACGAGTCACCGAAGAGCAAGAAATCCTTTTTCTTGCTCAGGCCCAAGGACGAGCAGGAGTTTACTGTTGCGAGGAGGAAGACAGTGGCCATCCCCCACATCTTCACGTTCACGGAGTCGTCGATGATGTTCCCATTGAATTGGTGCAGCGAGCGGAACTGGCAGTGGTTGCTGCGTAATTTCAGCAGGCTGCCGCAGAAGACGGACAAGCAGTGGAACGAGGAGGAGATGAAGATGATGTCGGTGTTCGTGATCGACGTGGAGAAGGTGTTATCGGGCAATGTGGAGGCGTCCGTGAAGGCAGAGGCAGAGCCTTTGATGGGAAAGCAGCCCCGGAACTACGGGGAGTTCATGACGGCGGTCAAGAACATGATCGCCCTGCAGGCCACGAGAGAGCCTGAGGGTGTTACGTTCAACTCGTCTTGGTACCGCGCCCATTTCGATGGCTACTTGAGCCGTGCCGAGATCGACGACCCAGAGATCTTCCACATCTGGATCTCAGCCGAGCTGAAGGACAGGGAGGTTCGACGGTCTGACCGGATGGTGTACGACGCGGCCGACGCGACCATGTCTTGGGTCACGATGATGAAGTCCATCCAGATGGCCAAGGTCCTCGGTCATTCCATCGCCCCTGCCCCCGCTCGCCCTGCTAATGCGGCTGGTTCGAGCTCGTCGTCGCGCTCGCCGCCCACTGGACCCCGGTCCTTTCGGTCCCAGTTTCAGAGGGACCATTCTGGCGACACCTGCGCCATCTGCGCGCGCAAAGGGCATGTCGCGAGGTCTCACGACAACTCCAAGCATGGCAACGGCAAGCTCAAGAACGGGAAACCCTGTTTCATCAAGAAACTCGGCGGTGAATTCGTCCGGATCGACAAGGTCACCCAGTCCGTCTGTGTCCTGTGGAACTCAATTGGCGACAACGGAACATGCAGCCACCCCGCCTCCCGCACCCACATCTGTTCCTTCTGCGGCAGCGCCGACCACTGGGCCCTCTCCGGATCCTGCGGTCAAGTCTCTCTCAACTGAAGACGCGAATGCGCTCTTCAAACGGCTCGCCGAGCCCCAAAAGCTTAGCTACTCGGACTTTTCTGCATCTGTTATCGAACGCACTTGCCTATCTGACGACCCTGCCGACATAGAGGTTTTTTCTCGCATCTGTACGCCTTACGACGCTGACGCCTTCGAACATCTTCTTGGGAAACATGGGCTTTCTGACGACTACCCGACCCTGATTCAGAATCTTAGAAACGGCTTTCCCATCGGAGAAATGCCCGCCCTCACCCGTACGACCATCATTCCTAATCACCGGTCTTGCGTGGAGCATTCTGGTGCCGTGGACGACTACATTGCCGGCGAGATCTCTGCCGGTCGCATGTCGGGCCCTTTCCCGCGAGAGAAAGTGGAACTTATACTGGGCGGCTCGGTCCACGTCTCTCCCCTCATCGTCGCCATTCAACCACAAGAACCTGGCGCTCCCGACAAAGTCCGCGTCTGCCGCCACCTCTCCAAGGACTCTAAGCTCGCGCCTTCCGTCAACTCCCACATCGAAAAGGAGGCCTTTCCCACTAGATTTGACTCCTCGCTACGGGTCGCCGACTTCGTGAGTCTCCTCCCCTGCTACGCTGCTGGGTATGCCGACGTGGCAGAGGCCGCCTCCGGACGGTCTCAGGATTCGCTCCGGCGTCTCCTCGTTTATCCTCTGGCGCATGCGCTCAGAGAGGGGTGTGTCACGGACGCACCCTGCACGCATGCTCCGGCTGCTGCTTCGCGTTCTTGGCCTGCCCGGCGTGTTAGGTTCCGACCTGCCGCAGCTCGCTTACATGTTTGTCTCCAGGTGTCGGTTGCCCCGGCGGGTACGCAGGCCTCCACAGTCGACTTCGAAAAGTTTCATCGCACCGTCGCCGCCCTCCCATCGCACAAGCCGTGGCTCGTTGTCCAGGGCTCGACGGACGGCGAGTTCTTCATTGATCACTGCGTCCCCTTCGGCTGCTCCAGCGCGAGCTCGAACGCCGGCATGGTCGCAAACGCGGGTGTCGATATCTGTCACGCTGAGGGAGTCGGACCTGCTCTGAAATACGAAGACGATCTCAAGTTCCTGCGCGTTCCAACACCTGACGGTCACATTCACGAAGGCGGTTACTCTTACAGCTACGGCCCGGAAGACGTCAGGAGGGTGCTCGACGGCCTCGGATTCCCGGTTCACAAGGAGAAGGGGGATGGGGTATTCAGGACGAAGGTGGACTTTATCGGGTTTACGTGGGACATCGAGAAGAAGGAGGTTGGGTTACCGGAGAAAAAGAGGTTGAAGTTTCTTAGGCGAGTAACGGACTTTCAGGACATGCTGCGCTCGGACAGGAGGTGCACTCGCCTGGACGTGGAGAAGATCCACGGATCTCTCTGCCACGTCGCCTTCGTCCACTTCGATGGCCGCTCGTACCTGCCGGCCTTCTCCAACTTCACGAGCGACTTCGGCTCTCGGCACCTCTACGCGAAGTTGCATCCTCCCTCCGCTGTGGTTGCCTCCCTCAATTGGTGGGCCGAGAAGCTCGCCGAGCAACCTAGGGTGAGATCAATTCGTAATCGTGGCCCTCCCGTCGACCATCGCCTGTTCGTGGACGCGTCTACTTCGTGGGGGATAGGTGTTTGGATTGGTGAGGAGTGGGCGGCGCTGTGCCTCTACGACGATTGGAAGATCGTCGGTAGGGATATCTGCTGGCTGGAGACGGTGGCTATCGAGATTCTGATCATGCTCTTGGACGAGCGTGGTCTCCGGGACCAGCATATTCTCATTCATTCGGACAATCAGGGTACGATCGGGTCGGTTGCCAAGGGACGGAGCAGGAACCCCTACATTAACCAATCCGTTCGTCGCACGTTCAACATCGCCATGTGCTCCGGTCTCACACCCACCCTGGTCTACGTCGAGTCCGCCTTGAATCCCGCTGACTCTCTCTCGCGTGGGATCGCGGGACCCCGTGCGAAAAAGATCAAGACTGGCGTTCGTCTCCCACCCGAGCTGGCGACGGCCATGTTCTTCCTCTGACCGCCACTTCGCATGCCCGCCAAGCGACCAGAGCGCAAGCCAGCAGGCCTGCCCTCCTTCGTCGCCACCGTTCTCAAACGAGAACGCGCAAGGGAGGACGCGCGGAAGGCGACGCGGTGCGCTCAGCTCGCCCCGCCCCTCAACCGTGTGGGCCTCTCTCCCATCACAGTCCCAACGTCTCCGACCCCCGAAACGTCTGAATCCCCGCCTTCCGACATCTCCGCACTCCTCCCTATCAACAAAGGTCGCAACGCCCCCAAGATCATCCCCAGTGACTTCCGGCCCAACGTCCCAGCCGGCGATCGCATCTTCGCCTGGGATACCCCCTACGCTATTCGCCACCGCCATGGGATGAAGCTTCCCGTTTCCCTCCAGCGCTCGTGCATCCTCGCTGTGCTGGGTGGTCTTGCGGGCACAACCCGCACCACCTACGGCGCGGGAATCCTGCGGTTCACCCAGTTCTGCGACACTTGGAGGATCCCTGAGGACGACCGCATGCCCGCCTCGTACCCGCTGCTCTGCGCTTTCCTCGGCTCCATCAGGGGCAAGGCGGCCCCCGGCACCATGAACTCGTACATGTCTGGCATCAGGGCATGGCACGTCTTCCACCACGCCCCTTGGCACGGCGATGACAGTTGGGTTACGAACGCACGGTCGGCCGTGTCGAAGGCGGGCTCTCATCTTACGAAACCGCCGCGAGCGCCAGTCTCCCTGGAGCACCTCGTCGTCCTACGCGTATGTCACTGTTCCTCCGCCGTCCCGATCCGTGTACTGACTTCCCACAGCGCGAACTCGATCTTGCGACCCCGCTTCACGCCGCCATCTGGGCTGTCGCGGTTGTCACGTTCTTCGGCTGCAGGCGCTTGGGAGAGACTGTCGTGGCGGGCAAGTTTGAGGTGAAGAAACACGTTACGAGGAGATTCGCCGGGGTACGTTTCAAGCAGTTCCGCGGCAACGTCCACTCAGCCTCCTTCGACATCCCGTGGACGAAGACGACGAAAGAAAAGGGTGCTACCGTCATCGTGACCCAACGTACCGACGAGCTGGCCATCAACTACAACATGTGTCCTGTCTGGGCTCTGCGCAACCATCTCAATATCAACTCCGGGTCCTTCATCCCTGACTCCGCCACGCTCTTCGCCTACAGAACGGGTTCCGACACCTGGGAGGACATGACCCGGAAGGTCTTCCTGGACGACACCGTCAAGCCCATCTGGCACCGGGCCCGACTGCAGTACGTTACGGGGCATAGCTTCCGGATCGGAGGCGCCGTCGCGCTCCTCCTCGCAGGCGTTCCTCCCGAAGTCGTCGCGGCGACGGGTGGGTGGACGTCTCTGGCGTTCCTCCTCTACTGGAGGAGGGTCGAGGAGGTCATCCCGTTGTGCACGTCGAAGGCCTACAAGAAATCCCACCTCGACGACCTTGCCGAGATCTTCGAGCAGTTCAGAATCAACAACAAGCTTCCCGACTACCTTTCGACATCCAACCCTGACGACAACTAGACCGCATCACGGACCCGCTATCGTTTCGCTATCTTTATTCGCTTTCATTCGCACGTCTCGTTTCACTTGCATCTTTTCTCATACGTACATTTCCGTTTCCATGCTTTAATTGTTCGCATCGCATCGCATCGCACATTTCTCGTAGACCACGCATCGTTAGATTCCCGTTCGGCTTCATTTGCATTGCATTTTAGATTGTACTCGTACTCATCGCACGTCGCTCTGTAGCTTACTACCCACGTTTCGTCTGGCTCGGTTTTCTTCTTGGTCCTCATGTCGGCTTCCTTCGTCACCTATCCGTTCTCTCATCCATCGCTCCAAATACATGTCGCTTCGTTCCTTCGAGTGCACGCTGCTGTCGTCTTCGTCTCGTTTGGGTTTGCCCAGCTTGGATCCCGTACCAGGCTGTCCAGGTTAGAGACTCAGTCTCCATTGGAGCATGGCCAGCCAGGTCCGGCCGCTCCGGGCTGGTTGGTCATCAGGCGTTCCGGCCAGCAAGCTGGCCCAGGCATAGACTCGTGACCAGTGCCGCTCTATGAGGCCGCAGGCGAAACCTCGATAGAGGGACTGGTGATTTTAATATTTTTTTGGCAGGACCGCTTTTCGGCAAGTTCCGTGGACTCAAAAGGAAATGGCATTCGCTCCTTATATGGGTTTGGCGCGGGAATTGCTGTGGGACGATATCAGCGCTGCCTCCCTTGTCCTCGTTCCACCACCATTACACCCCATATCACTTATCCTACTGCTATAAACTCATGGAAAATGAAGACCCTCTCTATACCTTTGAATATGACCCTGCTCTGGCCACCAATAACCCAGCACCCATCCAACCAGGTGTCCAAATCGCACGATGGAATTTCAACAAGCCCAGTGGGCCAAAACGGGTCCGCAAAAAGGCAGATCAAGCAAAACCCAGGAAACCGAAGCCCTACGAACGCCGTTGATCTTCGTCCCAGCCGTGTAGATGAAATGAGCCTCGTCGACAAAGACATACTTGATGTGTTGTCGGAAACGCTGCACTTCGCGGCAGAGCTCGCCAAATGCGGGTACATGGTTCCCGCCATCCGAAAAGAATTGCTCAGGCGTCACGATATAGTTCCGACAGCTTCCCAGTTTGCGTGTTCTTGCATCATATACAAGGTTCTGGTTGACAGAGACTGTGTCAGAGAAAGAAGCCAGAAACGGGCGCCACGAGAACTTGCCCTCCAATCACTAGAGCCGGGGCGAAGTACTGTTGTCGTATCTTCGTTGATACAAAGGGTACGGATGCCGTACTTGTTCCAGAAGGTCGCGCCCTGTGAAGCCTGTAGCCGCTTGAGAGGAGATATGGTGATCACTATCCAGTCTTTCGCAGGATCTTCCAGGAGCACGGCCATGACAACCATCATCGTCTTTCCAAAGCCAGTCCCAGCATACAGCAACGAGTTCTTTTTCTCCAGAAAGGCAAGTGCAGCCTTCAGCTGAAGGGCTTTTGGGATCTGGGTAAAGTCGCTCGCAATCCAGACCAGAAGACAGAGCCGAAGACAGAAGGGTTCCGCTGCGTAGTTCTCGCCAATTTCGTCGTGAAACTTGGGAACCATTTCCGGGGGTAATGCTGCCGCCCAGTGCTGCAGATCATCGATGTTGGCAGTCCTGACCATATTGAGGGCATCATGCTTCGTTATTCCGTCAATCCAATCCATGGTGGTGAAGGTAGAAGGCAAGAAAAGCGCCCATTCATTGACGCGACGCGACGCGACGCATTCGTAAATAATTATTTCCCTGCCAAGTCTATATAAGGAGCGAATGCCATTGCCTTTTGAGTCCACGGAACTTTCCGAAAAGCGGTCCTGCCAAAATTTATATTAAAAATCCAGGTCCCTCTATCGAGGTTGATCCCTCATAGAGGGATCGGTTACAGGTCTAGCCCAGGCAAACCTCAAGGATCGGACCCAGCCTGCCAGGCGAGCCGATCCTTTGTTCATCTTCGTCCTCTCAGTCGTCTAACGGGCCCAGAGCGGCGCCTATCTTATCGGACATTGCTTCGACAAAGTCACAAAGCTTGACATTCGACTATCTCCGCACAATCGACGGGACCCGTCCCCAGTGGGCCATGCATCTATCCATCCAGTGAGTCCACGGACCCCGGCGACGGTCTCCTAAACTTAGCGCCCGTACCCACCTCGCCCGGAAACCAATTTATCTCAGAAAGTCGACAAAAAAAATTGATGAAACCGAATCCAAAGCTCTAGAATACAATTACACCGACTGAAGAGGTGGCAATGACTGACGCGACGACAAGAAGTGGTTACAAGTACAACCCCTCGGGTGTCCCCTCCTTCTTGCTGTACAGCACCTTTTCCCTTGCAGAGGTGAAGTCGGCCTTGGTGACCCGCATCCGCCGCTCGCGCAGCGCGAGCAGGCCTGCCTCGGTACACACTGCCTTGATGTCGGCGCCGGAGAGTTCATCCTTCGTCAGAATGAACTCCTCGAGATCGACGTCTTCATTCAGGCTCATGCGTGATGTGTGCAGTCTGGAGGAGAGGTGAGATGGGCGTGAGCGAGGCACAAAGGCAAAACCTACCTGAAGATATGGCGCTTGGTCTTCACGTCGGGAAGCGGGAATTCGATCTTTCGGTCGATACGACCGGGACGAATGAGGGCGGGGTCCAAGGAGTCAATTCGGTTGGTGGCCATAATAACCTTGACGTCTCCTCTCGTGTCGAAACCATCAAGCTGGTTGAGAAGCTCCAACATCGTCCGCTGAATTTCACGTTCACCACCTGATGTTGAGTCGTAACTGCAAGGAAAGGATGTGAGTATAGTTTGGATAACAGTTACTGGGCTGGACTGACCGTTTGGTACCAACAGCATCAATCTCGTCAATGAACACGATACTCGGTGCGTGCTCCTCAGCCACTCTGAAGAGTTCTCTCACAAGCTTGGGTCCGTCACCGAGGTATTTCTGGATGAGTTCAGAACCGACGATACGAAGGAAGGTCGCCGATGTTTGGTTAGCAACAGCTTTGGCGAGGAGGGTCTTTCCTGTTCCAGGAACACCGTAGAGAATGACACCCTTCGGTGGTTTGATACCCATTTCCTCGTACAACTCAGGATGTGTCAGAGGAAGCTCAACAGATTCCTGGGGCAAATTTAGCTTGAGATAGAGCTAAGAATGGTCGAGCCACACACCTTGATTTCCTGAATTTGTTGTTCCAGTCCACCAATGTCAGCATAACTCTCCGTCGGTGCTTTGTCGAGTTTCATGATGTTGACCAGAGGGTCCGCGTCGTCCTGAAGCACACCAACAATTGACTGGGTCTTGTGGTGGAGAAGCACCTGGCATCCAGGTTCCAGGAGATCTTTGTCGACGAAGGACATGATTGAGACATAGTGTTCAGGACCTGACGCGGTGCTAATGATAGCATGGTCGTCGTCGATGATTTCCTCCATCGTTCCGACAGCCATAGGCGAGCCACGCAAATCGTCCACCTTCGTCCTGTCCTCCTCGTTCTTCTCCTCCCTCGTAGCCTCCGGCCGCAGGCGCTCCTGGTTCTGAATGAACTCCTCCTCGAGCAACAGATAATCCTTAATCCGCTCCGACTTCAATAGTTTGAGGCGACACCGCGTCGTAGGGAAAACAGCTGGAAGCTTGCTTGAAGCGGAAGGACCCTTTCGCTTCTTCTTGCCGACGCGAGTCGGGAGAGGAGGCTCCCATTTCTTCTTCTGAGGTTGCTGGTCTTTCTTGTCCTTGTCTCCCCCACCTTGATTGGCGTCAGGAGGCAGATTTGAGGGTGCGTTACCCTATATTCTGTCAGAAAGTGACCTAAGAGATAAACCGGAAAGACTGACCATGTTGTGGAGATGGTACGGAGAGAAAGGGATATGGCAATTAGAGAGAGTCGTGGAATAACGAGGACGCGTCAGTCGTTCTCGATTGGGATGATTTGTAACTCCGCCGCGAACGCGACGAGCGTGACCGGTATCGTGGACCTAACTTGGACACACACTCATACTCCTTCAGGGCACTTCCCTCGCCGCAGTCGATATGGATCCCGCTCGGACGCCTCTCACAGCGAGCTCACAGTTTATCCAAGCAGGTCAGAGCACATTCTGGTCTTAGAAGCCCGAAGCGCTCAAGCGTTTTCCAGACGATGACGATGACCTGGACGAGGATAACATCCCGGGATTCACACACCCGTCGTTAGCTCAGGCTCCGGGAACCCCGTTGGACAAGGGCAAGGGCCCTTCGAGATATGAGCCAGAGCAGCTCGCGCCAGCGACAAGCAATGCAAACCCTGAAGGCTCATCATCGTTGTCCGGAAATATTGGGTCGTCATCGCAAGGTGCTCAGCGGGGGCCCAGTCGCCAGACTCTCGGAGGAGTCCAGGTCGAGACAAGGTGAGTCCACATAATCTTCGAACCATATGAGGATTAACTCAGCCCTCTACAGATATAGCGGTGCGGACACACTCGATGAACCTGTAACAACGACTATCGTGAGCTCTACCCCCTTCCCCTCGAGCGCTATTTCACTTAACTTCGATTGGCCTTCAACCTAGGCTCGGGACCTCTTTTCTATCTACACAAAACTAGTTCAGGTCTTGTACCCTCGGCGAAGCAGCGGCCGAGAAGTCCTGAGGTTGGACCCGTTCGCAATACTGTAGATCTCATTCGTGGTGCTAAGCCTGCCTTTAGGGATTGGGACCTTTGGGGTCCTCTCATCCTTTGCTTGATGCTTGGCATAATGCTTAGCATTAACGTACGTGGTAGTAGCTGAAGGGGTGAATTGCCATCTAATCTCTCAACAGGCGCCTCCCTCACAATCCCTCGGCGTCTTCACCTCAGTTATCGTTATCTGTTCATTGGGTGCTCTGGTCGTGACTGTGCAAGCTAAAGTACGTGCTCACCGCTCTGCTCGAGTATTACCATCTCCTAATCATATTGTAGCTCTTGGGCGGCAGAGTGTGAGTCCTGTACCAGTGCCCCATCATCCCCTGCGCTTATATTAGGACGTGTAGTTCATTCTTCCAGGGTTTATGTGTCCTTGGATACTGCATCGCCCCGCTCGACATCGCCGCCTTGATCTCATGCTTCGTTCGCGTTATCTATATTCGGGCGCCTATTGCCCTCCTAGCATGGGCATGGTGTATCTGGGGTATGTTGCTCGACATTCATCGCCAAAGCTGCACTAACGACATTGTCAAGCCTCCGTTAACTTCTTGGATGGTACCAAAATTGAGGCGCAACGGATTCTGCTTGCTGTATACCCCCTACTGTAAGTCTCATTACATGCTCTATGCCCTCCTACTTACATATCTCTATGAAGGCTCTTCTATTTTATCTTGGCATGGATGATTCTCATTCAGTGAAGAGTAAACGTCCCGTATTTATACCAGCTCTGTAAAACTACTTCGATCTTATGTTCATAACACGGGTCGATTTGCTCGATTGAGTAACGCCGCAAGCCAGCTTTTCGAAACCGAGCTACTTGGGGAAGGCTGACGTGTCACCATAGCCTGCGCCGGAGATGTCCTACTATTCTTCGATACTCAGGGCACCCAATATTCTGTATGACTGCGACTGTCCAGAAAATGTTATCTCGCCCGACTTGTTCAATGTTCAATTGGCTCACCGACCGTTCTCGTAGACGACTGACTTTGCCTTCCAAGCGCCCATCGGTGCGCGGCGCTAAGCAGCGGATCACTGATGGGTTGATGACCCCTGTCGCGAACCTCACTGCCACTGTACCTCGAGGCTTGCCCCACCCTCAACACCAAGCAGCGGGCCAACTGACCAACCTCGAAGCTATCGCTTGGGAGCACCGAAGGACGAGCGCTTATCCTGTACCTAAAGGCACCACTAAGGGCGATGCCGCTGTCACCAACTAACAACCCACCTCCACATCAAAAAGCCACCATCTTCTCCCTTGCATTGCGAAACCTTCTCCAGCCCTCGAGCCTCCGCAGCCGTCTTGATGTGCTAACACTCGTAGATCTTATCGTCGACTATGGCGAAAAGAATGTACAAGCGGAGTACCGTATCGATGTCCTGGATTCCATACGACGTGCAGCGCTTCCCTCCTTTTTCGAAGCATGGTCAATATCAGCGAGCGCTCTGCGCCTGACAAAGTTGTGGTTGGAGGCTGCGCTCAGCACGTCTTCCACCAAGCACCATGCAACTCAGGTTGCATTATTCCAGGTGCGTCCTAATACTTGGTTCTCTTCAATTACCCTGGTTCCACGTTCAAACCAGACACGCAGTTCGTCGAAGTGCTACCACCTGGGAAACTCATGTGCAGCAACAGAGATTTGAACCTTACAAGTCAAGTCGAAGCGGCTACTCAAGGTCATTTCAGTACGTGGATGTTTCTACTATAGCTTTATTCAATGTCACTTGAATTCGATATCTAGTTGTCCGGGACTTGGCCAGAGATATCCTGGAAAGATGGAACGCATACCTCGCTGCAAACAGTCCCGCCAAGCCCCCATCTCCACCTATAGGTCGGTATACTGTTGTGTTTTAGCCTAACTGAGCTCAAAATACCACAGCTACGGGCTCACGACCAGGCTTCAAAAGAAAGCTCGACCCCAGCGTTGGCTATGAAATGGACGCTTCCCAAACGGCACGGTTCCGAAGGCGGCTCTCGGCAGAGGAACAGAATACCCCGGAGCTCAGCGTATATTTACCACAGACTCATGACGGAGGGGATGGATATGATGCTCTACCAAATGTCCCTCTTAATCTCGAGGAAGTTTGCGACAACCTTCAGCCAAACGAGTTGGTTGAGCATGTCGAAGCAGCCATGGGCCTCGTGCGTTCGGAGCAATTCCAATGGTCGGAAAACCACCACTCAGGAATGTCCATCCTTTTATCCTTGCTGCTCAAAGTTGTCTCGACAAAGACCCTGTATCAGCATCTTCTCTCTCTACAGGGGGAGGAGGCGCTGACCATGCTCAATTCGATGCAACTGGTATGTATTTCTATATATGCGGCATACTGTCCGAGCTCACCACCAGGTCTATAGTTACTCGACTTCTATGTCTTAATCGATCAGGCAGACCGCAGGAGCATTCTCAAAGCCCTTCTCCGCCTTTCGGACAAAAGTGGACTTTATCCCGAATGCTTGACCCTTCAGCGGGTCGAGCAAAGCAGTCAAGCCCTCGATGAAGGCTCCTACGGCGAAGTCTATCGAGGACGATTCGAAGACCAGAACGTCGCGCTCAAGGTGTTCAAAGTTCGAGAGAGATCGGATATATCTAAAATCTTGAAGGTTGGCAGATGAAACGCGTATTTTCTGTGATCTTAGATACTAACATATGCTCTATTATACCGCAGGCAGTCTGGAAAGAGGCAATTCTCTGGAGTCAGCTCAGCCACGACAATCTACTGCCATTCTACGGTGTATACCATCTCGGTGACCAGCACAACCGAGTATGCCTGGTATCGCCCTGGATGGAAATGGGGAACGTTGTTGATTACCTGAGGGGCAGTCCTCGTGCCGAGCGCCCTCTACTTGTAAGTCTCCATGCATCCCAAGCACTTTGTTTGCTGAGCGACTTGACAGCTTTTCGATATCGCTAGCGGAATTGCTTACCTGCACGAGTGCGAGGTCATCCACGGCGACCTGAAAGGAGTGAGTGAACGAACATCTTCGTAACTTATCCAATGCAACCCCTCATCGCGCTATTCGTAGGCAAATATACTTGTATCCATTTCCGGCAGAGCTTGCCTCGCAGATTTTGGACTGTCAAAGGTGTCTGACCCCTTGCTAATGAGATGGACATCTGTCAACACAGTGACCACAACAGGAGGAACACTCCGGTGGCAAGCTCCAGAACTATTCACGCCGGAAGATGATGGTGAAGTCGTGGTCACGACCAAGTCGGATATCTACTCGTTCGCTTGTGTCTGCTACGAAGTGAGTTAACATCTGTTCAAAAATAACGCTCGCTGACAACACCTTGCCACAGATAATGACAGGCCACGTCCCTTTCTACCAAGTATCTCAGCCCTTCACCGTGATCATAAAGGTTATGGGAGGTGCCCGACCTTCTAAGCCCCTTCCCGACGAGCCTGCATTCCAGCAGTACGGCCTTAGCGGCTCCCTCTGGGACCTGATGGGGGAGTGTTGGCAGCAAGACCCAGAAGACCGTCCTACGGCCGCAGAGATTCTTCACCACCCGGTGATGACTTCCCTCGTCGATTGTCGACAACCGCAACAGTGGGGGAGCCTCTCCGCATCACAATTCCGTCGGTCTATGACGATGCTCTCTGGAATAACTCCAGGCTGATGACGGGCGATGCATTAGCGAGAACTTAGAAGCCCAGTTTGCATGGAGCGTCCTGCGAGAGTTCGAACAACAGGGGTGTGTGACAGGAGGGCAATCCGGCATGACGAGCTTCAAAACATCAAAGCAGCGGAAGTTGGAACAATATAAATTATCCAGCCAGCAGTGTATGGCAATCTCGGCGGCGCCTCTGAAGCCAGATATAACTCAAAGAGAGACCCCGGGGCCAAGCATGAAGGACGCTACTGCGTCATATGTAATTGCTTACTTTTTGCCCTTCCTCCGTCGTCCCTCTGTTCCGCTCAGCTCAGCTCCACTGAACTCATCCGCGCTCGTGCCGCTCGTCACTCCACCGGCCTTCTTTGCCGACTTGCTCTTCTTCAAGTGGTGCTCTGGGATCCATTCCTCCTGGTATCCGCCAGCACCAGTCGCGGTGACGGTGCCAACAGGCGCGCTCGGGGTGGGGACCTTGGACTTCTTCTTGGGGGGTGCGAGCGTAATGTAGGTGTAGTATCCAGCGCCACCAAAGAGGCCAAGAAGGATGAGATATGTCGCGAGCCTATGGGAAGGTTAACTTCTGAACGGCGTTATGCTTGTCGTGGTGACTTACATCTTCAGATCGAAGATGGAGACGGGAGGTTCAACAACAGTTACGACGGATTCGAAAACATCAACAGTGTAGACTTTGTCCTGGAAGAAAGTTCGTGAGAGGACGTTAACATGAGAAGGACCGTACGACATACTCCGACGCTGTGTTGCAGCCAGACATTGAGACGGTGGTCGCCGGGCTAAAGATGCGTTTAGATGATGCCCCTAAGTTCGCGTGGATAGAAAAGCTGACCCTGAATCTGGTTTGGTTGTCAGCGCAAGAATTATATTCGTGAAATGGGTGGCGCTTACTCGCTATAGAAGTTGTAGGGAACCTGAACCTTCGACTTCTCGAGAAGAGGGACGCCGTATTTCAGCGCGGTAATCTGGCAGGCAGGTTAATCTTGTAGTAGAGCAGGAGAATAAGGCTGACGCGTACGTTCTTCAGCAGCGCATTCGTATCGGGGTGCGTAAGGGATCCAGCAATGTTCAAGAGAGTGACGTTGAGGCCAGATTTGTTTTCGATCGTGACGGTCAAGGTGTTCTTCTGTCCGTTGACGAGATCTGCGGGCAACGGTCGTAAGTCACAAACAGGCCTGGTGGACGTCCAACATACGGTTGAAAGTGTTCTCCTCTGGGAAGGCTGCAGTTGCAACAACCTTGGGATCTGTAGAGTCTAGAAATTTAGAAAGCCGGATTTAGCGCTCCATGTCTCTAGTCCGTTTATTTCTTCACGGACCTGCAGCGACGGCAGAGAATAGCGAGGCGAGGGAGAAACCAACACCGAGGAATGCAGTGTAACGCATTTCAACCAATAAACCGAGGGAAGACCAAGTGTGGGGGAGAAGACGCAAACCTGCCACGTCCTCCACTCCCTTTGCCAGCATTCCCTCCACGTGATAGTCAGGATACCGCGGCCCGCCTCCCGCATCTGCCGCCGGCGCTTGTCAAGGCACGGCGACTGGCACGAGCGCTGAGAATCATCCGTGCAAAATGAAGAGTGCTAGTAGACGTGCCCAGATCTTTAGCCCGAGGAGCAGGCCGCGCAATAAATGCGTATTAGGTATACCCAGAAGGTGGTAAATACAGATGGAACTATAGTACAGCAAGGCACGCTTGCAAATCCTGAACAGAAGGAAGTAAAGTGGCGAGAGGAAGAGTCGGATTATCTACGTTGGTTGCTTTCTTCGAAGCAGATCCTTCGTGATGTCTTCGTTGTCCCCGCTCATGTCAGGTAGCCAGAAAGCCTACCGCAGCGATCAGTGTCACGGAAATAAGAAGGACAAATGAACGACTTACAAGCTCATTACCTGCTGACGCCAGCATACCAAATCGAGGATTGAATCGTACGCAGCGTGCTGGACCCTTGTGACCTTCCAGCCTGTTGAGGGGTTTGATAACTGGGATTGATTTAGGGTCGTGTCTTGGGGGTAGCTTCTCTTTCAGATTCTGCACATCCCAGACGTAAATGTTTCCGTCGAGGCTTCCTCCAAGAACGTATTTGTTGTCGGGCGTAAAGCACACTTCTTCGCCACTAATTCCTTTCGCTGGGTCGATGCTAGGTGGTGCATTCAATCCCCTTCGCTCCAATCCAATGTGCCCCTCCAATTTTGCCAGTATCATGTCGTCGAAACCATCCACAATGTAGTGTGCGTTGCCAGAGCATCCAACAAGGATGTATTTGCCGTCGGAAGAAAAGGTTAAGGAGGTCATGAAGATGGGTCGAGGGGGGTAGGTGATTTTGGCGAGGCTGGGATCGTCCAATTTGATGGTCAAGAACGGGGCCTTATCGAAGTTAGCCTGGTCGTAGACCATAATACGCTGGTAGGCGTTGACGCCAACCGCGAAAACCATCGCGCCGGCGTCGTACGCAACGAGTGGTCCCGGCGTGGGGAGAGCGAGAAGTCCACGGCAGGTAGGGCTTCGAAGGTCCCATAGGCGAACAGTTTTATCGAGAGACCCAGACATGAAGCCGTCATCGACGGGCGAAACTTCCAACGACACAACGCGTCCTTTGTGGCCTTTGAAGTATTGTAGGTACTTGTTGTCGTGAAGAGAGTGGTATCGAATGGTGTCATCCTCCTTCGTCGACGCATACACGATAGCTGTGCTCTTGTGCGTAAACCTCGGGAGATCTACACCATATTTCTTGGAATAGAGTGTCTTCATAGGCCTGCAATTTGCCATTAGTTAGGTGAAGCCACACGCCCGACGAAAGAACTTGCTTGCCCAATTTACAGCTATACAGCCGGAAAGTCTCGTCTTCACCAGCGGTTATGACACACTCGCCCTTGTCATCGAAGCATATTCCAGAGATTTGTTTCGGTCCTTGGTTCGATGGTCGCTGTGTGGGAGTAGGGGGAGGCCCGGCATCGACTGCAGCCTTAAAGACCTTCGCAGGCTTGAACTTCTGCTGTTGTGTGCATTGGTAGGGTTTCGTAGTGGAAATCGTTGATACGTACGATTATAGTGTCATTGAGCGAGAATATCGGGAGATTGTGTGCACTGCTGGGACCTGCGATGGGGGGCGGAGGCATGCTGAGTTGAGTCAAAGGGGACAATTGAGCGCGCGTTCATCAGGGACCAAATTCATACCATCGGAGTTTGAACTACCTTGTCCTCCTACTCCCACCTCAATCCACGATGGCCGACGGTGACGAGACTGCAAAGCTATGGAAAGTCAATAAAACAATCCACGAACTTGTCAAGGACAGAGTTAGCGACCTTAAAGCAACGTCCCTTTTCGATGCGGTCTGACCATGAAGTAGGGTTTCCGGGTCTCCGACGACGAAATCAACATGGACCTCAATCGGTTTCGGGAATTGTACTCGAATAGCATGGGTGTCGTAGAGTGCGTCTTCACAGCCTCTGGAAAATCAAGTTTATTGACGATGGGTACCAGCCGGGGTCAACTAAACTTCTACACCAACCACCGTATCGACAATTCGGAACAAATTTTCGTTTTCTTCTCCGAGGAGAAGAGTGTGGGCGTGAAGACGATGAGAAAGTAAATGACCTTCATCTCCAATGGCATACAGCTCCCCTGATATAGGAATTGAAGGTTGTTGAGCATTTTGGAGGAGAAATCAATTCAGCGGGGAATCATTGTCTTCCCAGGCAATATGACGCCCTCTGCCCGAAAGGTGAGTTCCTGTTCCCCAATTTCGCGCCAGGCACCTAAGCTATAAACTACCTACAGGTAATCGTTGCTATGGCAGCCCAATATCGCCTGGAGGAGTTCTCAGAGGCCGATCTCCTTGTTAACATTACACATCATGTCCTGGTGCCCCGACACGAAGTGCTATCTAATGAGGAAAAGAAAACTCTGCTGGACAAATAGTGGGTTGCTCTCGGCATTCAGTATCCTTGCCCTTCTGACCTTCTCCCTCCGCTCCAGCCGTCTAAAAGAAACCCAGTTACCCCGTATTCAAATGGCCGACCCTGTGGCTCGGTACTATGGCCTGCGCCGAGGGCAGGTCGTCAAAATTATTCGTCCAAGTGAAACCAGTGGACGATACGCCAGCTACCGGATATGCTTCTGAGACATTGTCTTGTTATTCCCATTGTTTTCACACATCTTAGACCATTATAATGGTGCCTGTATAACATCCCATAGAACCTGATTTTCCCTCTTCTATCTCGTGTTCGCTTTGACCAGATCCTCCAGTATTCGCTTGACGTCACCTCGGGTGATATGCAGCGCCCTGGGCCCCGAACGAGGCTCGCCACGACCGAGGCATCCATGGATTCGGGAATACATCCTATGCTGCGCCTTCGAAAGCATGAGCACTCGGGCTCTAATTTCGATAATCATTCCAGTTCCCCAAGACGCACGATGATCACTCGGACGTGTTACTCGATCTTGCAAGGCCTTGTGCTTGCCATTTACTTGGCGGATTCACTCTGTGAGTACCAACCCGTTTATTTCGCCCATTCTCAACTGTCTCTGCGATAGGGATACACTAGCCTGATATAGCCGGGCTCTACATTGTCTCGTTACCGCGTACGGCTTTGAAACAGGCCGTATCCGCATAGCGGGAGGTGGCAGGCATAGCCAACGCAAACCTCTGCTCTGACTATGCATTGAGCCGCAGATGGTGCTGCATCTTGCGCATCTTGGGTGCGATCTTCCATCCCAAATTCTTGAATATTCTCTCTTCATTAAACATACTCATGGTTGAAGCAACGACCTGGGCTCCTATAGAACTGTTCCTCCCCCAAGCTTGCTGAAAATCTTAGCGACGAAGACCGATTTGTTCCCTGGTTATGGTTCCTTGGCTGATTCAATTCGAGCCCATACTCTGGAATCGTGCAGATAGCTGGGCTACGCTACCGTACCGCCCGAAGCCATGTGAGGATCCAAGTCATTTCAGATCTTGCCTAGATAGTCGACAATCGCTTAATTTCTCCTCGGACATCTTGCTTTACGACATACACATTGTCTCTCGCTCTCTCTCCTATTGTGGGCGCCTTTTGGTGAAGGTTCGGCATCCAGCCCTTTCCCTTCCCCCGCGGTTATCACGGGGTCGCACTGTTTCTAGTCATCTTATCTCTCTTCCAGATACCACTAACGTGATATTTTCCCCCGTTGAGAGTGGGCAGACAGGGGATCGGCTTGCCTTCGGGCAATGTGTTTAATTTCGGTGTGTCTAACATACACGCCCCACTAACCGCTAAATGATAATCAACATTGACTGCTTTTTAGACGCCTATTATGGGCCGCCAAACCTCCTACTTTAACGGACGGGTACACACTGAACTATTATACAGTTCGACGTTAGCCACAGTGACGGATATGATTCGGGCATGCATGTCTGTTACTCTCCTGGGTCTCGATAATAGTCTCGTCCCGAGCTGATCCCCGGTTCCTGGCGACTTCATTTCAAGGAAACTTATTACTCAAGATTGTGGCCAATGACCAATAAGCTAAGGTAAGACACAGTCGGTGCTTGTCTCCTTGCGAGAGATTATCAACTATCATCGCTCTACCACCCTTGCCTTTTGGTATACCTTCTCAACCTCTATCCGTTGCCATGGCCAGCCCAGGTGCCATCCAGCCTCTACTAAGCTCGCTGTGGACGATGAGCGTATGGAACCGACCGGTCACAATGTCGTTTGAGCGCTCGAAACTAAATGTCGTAAAGACTTCACCTGATGAATGCCGCGGTTTTAGGCGTTTTGAAGGGCCTCACCCTATAGGAAAGCTTTATAGACACCCAGGTACAGATCTATTTTCACGTTGTTTCCAATTCGTATATCACACTACCACTTTTATTCAGAAAACCTTTCTCGTCGCAGTACTATCCACGGCCATCCACAGCAACATTCAGCCCTGCCCGACAAGTATTTGAAATCGGAGCTTAGTACGACACATCCTGGCTGCCCCTCGGGAATGTTACTATCATTATCATTATGGCAGCCTTCGCTCCCCCACCACAAGCAAGTACCCTCAACCTCACCTCAGATCTTGCAACCTTCACTACTTAATGCGCATACCAACGCGTTTCCTAGGATCTGGATACCGCGAAGGAGATATAACGGGCAGCGCCGGACCGACACGAGCTTTTGAGTTAGGGAGGAGTTGCAATACTGGACCATTGCGCGTACCGAATTCTGCCTTGGTCGTGCACTGCCAATGCCAACCAGAGACTGAGCGGAACATAGCACAATATGGCGCACGACGATCCTCGCGATGACTTTGCACGATGACTTTGGACGATCGACAGGCACCGAGCGACTTAATTGCGTCCACCGTATGCCGCCCTCTCGATATACACCTCATTCTTCCCTCAAGTCATCCAAGATCGAGGATTAAGGTTGACCTCCATCGCTGCAACCGGAGAACGCTTCGACAGAAAACTGTCAGAAGCACAGCGTCAAGGCGCGTGCACACAGATCCATACAATACAGGCCGCTTTCTTCATGGAGCACGGGTATAGACGTTGCTTACGTCTCGGGATTCACACCCAGTGGAATCCTGACTCCGCTGTACCTCAGCTTCTCTTATTCCCCATTTACTCTCAGAGGAGGTGATGCCGTCGAAATTCCTTCATGGATCGGGTCGACCGGCATAAGGTTCCAACATGAAGTTGCTATTTCCGAATATTCACTGACTGCTTCGGTGTGCGCCAATAAATCTGCAGATTGGGTTGCACCTCTATAGATTAGATCGGGACATGGCTACGATCTCTCGTATGCGTCCACACACTTTCGGTCCTCCTCGTTCGAATCATGTATAAAAGGCCCTGAGATTCGAGTTTGAACTCATCGCCCAGCCCTCCCAGGTTATCACTTCTGCTCTCCACACTTACCCCAGCACATTCATCTTCACAATGCGACCTTCAACAAGCCAGTTTACCATCCCAGACATCCTCTCCATCTGCCCTCTGGAGGACGCGACTAATCCTTGGTATAAGGAGGCAGCAGCCGAGTCTCGAGCATGGGTGAACAGCTACAATGTTTTCACCGATCGGAAGCGCGCCTTCTTTATCCAAGGATCCAATGAGCTATTGTGCTCTCATGTCTATGCATATGCTGGATACGAAGAATTTCGAACGACCTGTGACTTCGTATGTACCATCGTACCCCTCAACCCCATCGCACGGCGATTAACAGCATTTAATGCTTTAGGTTAACCTTTTGTTTGTGCTTGACGAAATAAGCGACGACCAGAGCGGTGCAGACGCACGGATTACTGGGGACGCCTTTGTAAATGCCATGAGATACCCCAACTGGGACGACGGCTCCATCCTTGCTAAAATGACTCACGAGTGCGTCCCTTTCTACCCTTCATCCCGTTCAAACCGTAGCTTATTCCTCTTCAGATTCCGTGAACGCTTCGTTCGGTTGGCTGGGCCCAACAATGTCCGGCGGTTCGCAGACCTTAGCGAGCAATACACGGACTGTGTCGCACGGGAAGCTGAGCTCAGGGAGCGGGGCGAAGTCCTTTCTCTCGACGAATTTATTCCCCTACGCCGGAACAACAGCGCCGTTCTTCTTTGCTACTCTCTTGTGGAGTATATCCTCGGCATTGACCTCCCCGACGAGGTCTTCGAGCATCCTGACTTCGCCGACGCCTACTGGGCTGCCTGTGACTTCGTTTGCTGGTCTAATGTACGTCTTCTCGCTCCTTTCCACTACTTCCATTTCTCATCAAGCCTTTACAGGATGTGTATTCATACGACATGGAGCAGTCGAAGGGCCACACAGGCAACAACGTTGTCACTGTCTTGATGCTCGAGCGGGGGCTCAGCCTACAGGAGGCCTCAGAATACATCGGTCAACAGTGCCAATCTCAAATGCAACAGTTCGTCCTCGCAAAGGCACGGCTATCGTCATCAAACCTGCCCGCCGACGCCATTCGCTACATCGACGCCCTTGGCTACTGGATGATTGGGAACCTTGTGTGAGTTCTTCTTCGAATGCTGCACCTCCGAAAGACCAAGTCACCCATACGCCGTCCTTCCTCTTTACAGATGGAGTTTTGAGACGACTCGGTACTTTGGCGCAGATCATCTGAGAGTCAAAGAGACACGCATCGTCTATCTCCGGCCATGCGACATGATTCTCGCGGACGACAGCGATTGCAGCGATTCTGGTTCTGACAGCGAGTGATCGGAGCCACTGGCAGGAGCGGAACACGACACAAACACAAATGAAGGAATTCTCTCTTTTTGGAACGGGTTCCTCTAATATGTATCGATAGTCTTATGTTGTGGATACCCAAGCGCAGGATATACTTTCGGGGTAGCAAACAGTTTATTGGTGTTAGTTAGACACCGCAGCGCAGATGATCCTTCAGCCATATTGGCAGGTTCTCCTTTTGTATTCTTACATGTATTTATCTCGGATTTCTGGGCCGCACGCCACCACCCTACCTATCCAGGTTTCTCAGACAGCCCTTATAATTCTATTCCTTTCAGAGGATTTCTATGGATTCTGTCGTTCAACAGCTTGGGAATGATTGAGTCGCGTCTGTTAAAGATAAGCTTGCAGATCCTCCTGAAAGAAGGACAGTGCACCTCTTTAGATCTCTAATTCCCGATCTCAAGAAAGTGACGTAAAGGGTACCTGGTCTATGGAAGTGGTGGTCCGGCGTACTTGGAATGTTCCCGTGGCTGAAGCCTCAAACTGATAAATTCAAAGGACAGGGCCTCGCGCCAAGGAACAAGCGACGGGCGCCTTGAATTCTTCCTATGACCAGATGAACTGTCACCGAGGGAGAATACGAACGTAATTTATTCTTGACCATTATTCGAAGGTCTGAAGCTCTCGAGAAGATTCTTCTGCCTGTCCGTTCAGAGTTTGCGTCCTAAAGGGTCCATGAAAGTGCATTCGATCTCGCTTAACAACGCACAAGCGCCCGTGCTCCTATTTTAGCGCTCAGCGCGAACTGGCCTTCGCAGAGACGGCAGGCTATATTCCTCCCTCCTACCACCATCAGCTCAAAAAACGAGCATATAGGCCATAGCTACAGACCCTACAACGATCCCGAGCACGTATACTCCATGGCCACGGGAGCTCGACGACTACCTTTGGCTTCCTGTCCGCGTCGATCTGGTGCACCTTCAACTGAGTTGCAGAACCACTATACGGTATGCAGCTCACGCGATAGCTACTAGGAATACAAACAATACAGCACAATTACTACATCCAGCCCCTCGTCATCCTCATCCCGGCAGATTATCGATTAGATCTCGCTCAACCCAGCCCAGCGGCCAACAACCAGAGCCAGCCGGCCGCTCTCCTCCCCGCGTCTCGTACAGAAAGTCCAATTATAGCGCACCCCACCCCACCCTAGACGTACAGCCAACGGCCAAGCCCAGCAGTCCAACCAGGAAGGTCCGTCGTCGCGGCGGTCTCAAACGGCGGACGTAAAGGATCGAAGACCCCAGCCTGCTTCTCATATCCCTCTGCGATCTCAGGGTTGGGCGTCTCAGGTGGAGTAACCTGGCCCACGTCCTGCCTCGGAGGCAGAGGATCAGATCCACGGGTTCGATGCTCTGGATACGGCGACAAGATCCCGAGACCACTTCCTCCTACAGATGTGAGATAGGGCTGGTAGTCTTGGCGGATCAATTCATCAATTAGGCTCTGCAAGTCCTCGTCCTTGAAGTCTGTTGATTCATTCATACGGTCAGTAAATGAGCTCCACACAAGCGTTACGAAGACATAATCGCTACAACGTGCACTCACCATCAGGAATAAGCGTCACTGCACACCCGCCCCCTCCCGCGCCTGTGAGCTTGGTGCTGAGTCCAAACGGACTCTTCGTTTTCTCCCGGATGGTTTCGAGTGCTGGATGCGATACGCCCAGCGTGACCAGGTGGTCGTGATTCTCCTCAATCAGGGCCTAATATCATACGAAGCAGTCCAAAGCATAACGTTCAGAAAAGGGGGACACGAGGATGCGAACCAGATTCCACTCACGTTCAGAGCAGATAACAACGCATCACGCGGCAACTCAGGATCCGCCAGGGCCCTCCTGGCCTCATCGCTGATACTCTGAATAGACTTGAGGATGCCATTCACTAACTCGGGTTCCTGTGAGAAATGTTCCGTTCAAGCATGAGCAAGGTTCACCACCACAGTGGTCCTGGTTTGGAGTATCAGAAAGCGATTCAAACGCACGTTTGCTTTCTTCTCCCCAACACCTGCTACAAGCTTCTTGGTGTCTCGAGGTACCTTCGAATTAGTCAGGAGGAACTTGAGCGACTTGAATCTGGGAGACAGATTTAATAAGTACTCTTGGACATGCAAAGGGGATGCACACTCCAACCACCCAACCTCGGCAAACCGCGATGCAGCAAGCCAACAGAAGACTGGACAGCCGGAACATCAAGGAAAAAGGAACGTACCCCTGGATGCCTTCCATTCCGCCGTCCCTTCCAAATCCAGCCCGCGTGTACGCCAGTGCGCCTCCAAATACAGATACGCTGTTGTCAACGCCACTGGGATTTCCATGCAGGATCTTCTCGGCCATAAAGGCCAGTCGGTTGACATCTTCAGCGATGTTATGAGGAAGGGCGCGACGCCCTTGGTGAGATGTGTGCGTCACATTAGGGGCTGGCAGAGCGGGTAGAGTCAGGCGACGGTGCACGAGCGACAACGCCGCTGCTGCGCATGTCGAGAAGGACGCCGACGAGCCTAGACCGGCACCAACCGGCAAGGTCGACCGAGCGGTGAAGTTCAGAGCAGGCCTGGAATAATAAGAATCGCAATCGTCAGCAATCCAGTGCAATAATAACAGGGATGCCCATATCCCGCGGAGAGAGAAAAGGACGGAATGACGGTGCGGGGATGGTGAGGTGAGTTACGTCGCGGTGTTCGTGCCTCTCGTATCCTCATCCAAGAAGCAATGAAATCGATGTGGTGGAAGACGTACCGTCTATCCCCCTTGGCCAGGGCCATATACAAGTACAGGAATGCAAGCGACGCGGCACGAGCAGCCTTCTTGTCCTCGCCCAACTCAGCGAGTGCGGTCGATGTGATAGCTTCAACCAGCCTCTGATCAAGTTCTTCGGGATGCGTGCCGCCAACTGGTATGGGTGTTACGGAGTCCCATGGAAGGTTTTGAATGTCCCATTCGTGATAGAAGTTGTCAATGTCACTGAAGTGGACAGAAAGTTTGTTGTCCGTGCGTGGCGTCGTGAGGCCATAGCAGCGAAGGTCCACAGAAGCTGCGACGGCAGTCTAGACGGGCGAGTTAGCTTTTAGTCGTTCTGAATGACCGGACACTTCTGAACAAGCTTGATGACGACATCTCCGCCGTCCTCGAGGCAGCAACATCTGTGCCTGAGCACCCACAACGTATAATAAAGAAAGCTTCGAGAAGAGAATTGTACTCACAACTCCATGCACAACAGCGTGTTCTCCGAACAAGATGACCTTCCCAGGGGCACTGACAAACCACTCGAGCTGTTCCTGGTCGCCATTCAGATCAAGGTCGTGTACTGCGCGGCTGAGGGCATCAGGATCGGGCACCCGGACCAGCTTGTTCTGTGCGGCGTTCAGTTCGATGGCACCTGCATCCAAGAGTGCGTGCTCTAGGTCGTCAAGGAGGTCAGTGGGATCCTCAATTCCGACACAGAGACGGATGAGGTCTTCCGGAAGTCCACGGGCGGCACGAGTTGCTGCGTCTATTGAGGCGTGTCTGAAGGGCACTGATCAACGAATTGCAATGGACGAGAGGTAAAGAGTACTCACGACATTACACAGGGCATACTAATGAGACTGTTCACACACCCAAAGCTGACACTGATACCCCAGAGCCTAGTGGCGGCAACGATCTTCTCGCTCAACTCCTTGTTTCCAGTCTCGAAACTAAGTACTGCTCCATTTCCATCCGCGATTCGCAGGTGGACCTCCCTCTGCGGGTGGTCAGGTAAACCCGGGTAATTGACGTGGAAACCTAGGTTCCACAGGTATTCCGCAACCAATTGCGTCGTCTGCTGCTGCCTATCCATACGCAGGGCCAGGGTCTTGATTCCACGGAGGAGCAGGAAGGAGTCGATGGGAGTGAGGGCGTTGCCGACAGAGTTGATCGTGAAGGCGATCTGCTGGGCAATGTCGTCTCTGTTGCAGGTGACGACTCCAGCCATGAGATCGTGATGTCCGCTGAGGTACTTTGTAGCGCTGTCGTAGACGATATCGGCACCATGTTCGAGCGGCCGCTGCAAGTAGGGGCTCATCATGGTGTTATCCACCACGATCACCGCACCTGGAGCAATCTCCTTCACGTCTTTGCTGATTGTGGCGAGATCGACGATTTTGAGAAGCGGGTTGGTTGGGGATTCGAGGAGGACCATGGCCGTCTTGGTGGGATGGATATAATCGTGAAGGTTTTCGGGATTGGTGGTATCGACATGGTGCACGACGACGCCTACGTGCTTGCGGATGTATGTGAGCAGTCGGTTGGTTCCGCCGTAAAGGTCGTCGCCTGCGATAACCTCGTCTCCCGGCTTCAATATTCTCAAAATAACGTCAAGGGCCGCCATTCCGGACGAAACGGTGAAGGCATGAGAAGCAGATGAGATCTTGGCAAGATGGTGCTCTGTTGGACATTTTAGCACGCCATCGTAAATTTAAAGGGTAAAGAACGTACGAAGGTGAGTCCGTGTGGGGTTTCCACTGCGAGTATAGTCGTATTCGTTGCCGACTCCCTTGAAAGTGGCCGTTTGGTATATGGGTACGGAACTACTCCCGTACTGATCCTTCATATCTGGGTTTTCGACGGTCGCGCATAGCGTGGAGAACCTATACGGTTTCCTTGCTCTCGGAAATGGGGATTCTGGTTCGGGTGTGGGGAGGTCATGCAGCCGATCCTTGAAATCGTGCGGGTTGGGTGCCATGATGGGGGTTCCGGTTGAGGTGGTGGTGGCGATGCCTGTAAAGTTTTATATGGCGAATGGAAGAGATGGACTAGGTTTTGGAGGTCAGTGGTGGTGGTGATGATGTGTCGAGAAAGTTTGCGGGCCATTATGGAGACTATATGGCGACTTGTACTGTTTGCTCACAAATGGCGTGCTCGTCGAATGTAAACAGTTGCCGACAGCACCCATCAACTCGGCCGATCAGTTCTCGACACCATCAATGACCTGTTATGCCTCCAAAACGAGCAAAACGTATGCACATTGAAGATCTTTGGTACAACAGTGTACTGACTTCCCCCAGTTGCGAGACAGGCAGCCTCTAATTGGCAGGGTCTGCCGCCGGAGGTTATCGCCAAGCGAACAAAGAGGCATCTAGACGAGCTTGAGGTGCGTCCGCCGGCTCCAAATTTCCCCACAGCGTGATCTAAGCGTCCACCCAACCATAGAATTCAAATTATTCAGAAAGTGCCCCGGGACCTGGGCAGGAACAGGACGATGAAGGGACCTATACGAAGGGAAGGGCGAGACAGACAATCTCGGACAAACGCAAAGTGACTATCCCTGGCACCTCGCCAGCAGCCACTGGCAAAAAATCGACGATGAATGTCCGGACTGCGCTGCTCTATCGGAAGAATTTCGCGACGCTGCTCGAGGAATCAGTATGTGCCATCTTTCGTGCTATACAAATACATCTAACTATAACCCAGAACATCGCCGGGTTGACGCCTTCCTATTTGACTGCAGCTGCACCAGCGCCCACCTATCCCCCTCGGCTGCTCTGCTCGGTGTGCGGATATCTGGGAGCGTACCAGTGCCGGCGGTGTGGGATGGGGTACTGCGACCAGAACTGCGAAGGCGTGCATAACGAGACCCGATGCGAGCGCCGAGTTCTGTAGCCGCCCGCCAGCCTTGGCGCAGTCACGGTCGGCGCTTACTAGTCAATTACGTAATTAATGATTGTCGGCCGATCAACCGGGAGAAGCCGAAGCTTCAAGTAATTATAGTGACTCGGTTCACAAATTTGCACTTCACTAGAACACTCACCGAACGCCCACTCCCCTGCCCTCACACTCAAAAATGTGCCCCCACGCCAACGGAGACTCCGTCCCACACGACAAGGCCGACATGGTCGCCGTCGAGACCAACGGCGTCAACGGATCCAATGCCGCCCCTGCTCCCATTAAAAAGCGAGGAACCACACGCGCACCAGATGCTCATCTCAGGAAGGAGCAGAGGAACCCATATGCTGCCCGTGCCTCCGACCTGATTTCCAACATCTCCAATTTCAACATCATCGAGAGCACATTGCGAGGTGTGCACATCTCTCTCTTCGAACGCCAGGACCTCAAAAAGCTAAATTGAGTCATATTTCTCCACAGAGGGCGAACAATTTGCCAATGCCTTCTTCGACACCAAGACCAAGATCGCGATTGCCAAGGCTTTGGACGCCTTCGGTGTCGAGTACATCGAGCTCACCTCCCCCGCTGCCTCTGAGCAATCGCGGGCTGACTGCGAGACCATCTGCAAGCTCGGTCTGCGCGCCAAGATCCTCACCCACATCCGTTGCCATATGGATGATGCTCGCATCGCCGTCGAGACTGGTATGCTTTTCACAAGTTTTGATACCATCTAATCGCTAAATGATTATCTTTACAAGGTGTCGATGGTGTTGATGTCGTCATCGGCACATCTTCGTTCCTGCGCGAATTCTCTCATGGAAAGGACATGACCTACATTACCAAGACCGCCATTGAGGTTATCGAGTTCGTCAAGTCCAAGGGCATTGAAGTTCGTTTCTCGTCAGAAGATTCCTTCCGTTCAGATCTCGTCGATCTCCTCTCCATCTACCAAACCGTCGACAAAATTGGTGTCAACCGTGTCGGTATCGCCGATACCGTCGGATGCGCCAACCCCCGCCAGGTCTATGACCTTGTCAGGACCCTCCGGGGCGTTGTAAGCTGCGATATTGAGGTCCATCTTCACAACGATACCGGTATGGCTATTGCCAATGCCTACACCGCCTTGGAGGCTGGTGCGACCCACATCGATACCTGTACGTGTATTCGCATTCAAGCATCAAGTTTCACCTTGATTGACCGTTGCATCTAGCCGTTCTTGGTATTGGTGAGCGTGTTGGTATCACCCCTCTTGGTGGTCTCGTTGCGTGCCTCTACGCCGCCGACCCTGAGTATGTCAAGGCCAAGTACAACCTCCCCATGCTCCGAGAGATCGAGAACTTGGTCGCCGAGGCTGTCGAGGTCAACATCCCCTTCATGAACCCCATTACTGGCTACTGTGCCTTCACCCACAAGGCCGGTATTCACGCCAAGGCCATCCTCAACAACCCCAGCACATACGAGATCCTCAAGCCCGAAGATTTCGGTTTGACTCGCTACGTTTCCATTGGGTACGTTTCCATATACCTCGATTAGGACTTGTCCTCATCAACATCATCGCTATTCTAGTCATCGTCTGACCGGATGGAATGCCGTCAAGTCTCGTGTCGAGCAGTTGGGTCTTACCCTCAACGACGCCGAGGTCAAGGACGTCACCGCCAAGATCAAGGAGCTCGCGGACGTCCGCACGCAATCCATGGACGACGTCGACACCCTCCTCCGTGTCTATCACTCCGGTATCCAGAGTGGTGAGCTCGAGATCGGCCAGAAGGAGGCCCTCGACCGTCTCCTCAGGAGGCACAAGGCTGAGGCCCAGGGTCGTGCCCCCAGCCCTTCCGTCGAGCGCAGCGATTAATTTCACCGTCGCATGGCAATTCACTTTCACTCTTTTCCACCCCCCTCTCCTTCGTCCGTTGCGCATCAAACGCACTAACCCAAAAGCATGGCGGCACTCCGACGGTCTGTACCGTCGGTCCCCCTCGTGCCTATCTTGCTGCATATATTCCCCCTACTTCTGCCAACGAAAGAACCAATGTAACTCGTAGAATACACACTCCCGCCTAAGCGGAAGATTTGTAAATCACTTACCACATGTAGCAGCCTCAAGGTTGGATCCTGGATCGATACCAATTCAATATGAAGTGTGATCGACTGACAAGCATGAGCCTCGTGACAAAGGAAAGGAAAAACATGTCCGTCGATGGCAAGCTAGATATACAGCGGTGGTGTAATAAGATGGAGTGATACGAAGAGTAGGAGGGCAGATATATAAAATACAGGCGGTGCTTGGTTTAGTCGGTCAGTAGTACTAGTACGCTACAGAGATGGGTTAAAGCAAGAATGATCGTCCGGCTCGCACTGTTTGGACGATAGTAGGAGAGCATTCTGTGTCGATTCAATGGGGATGGAGTGAAGCAGTTTCATGAAATTCCAAGCTTGGTGAACATGTCTTCCAATGTCTTGAAAGCGACCGGCTTCACGAGGCTAAGAAGGGAGCTCAAGTCAGCAAAGGGATACACCCAACAGCGGAACTGATAGCCAAGACAAGTCAAACGCACTAGCCATCTACGCCAGCATCAAAAGCTTTGCGTTTATCCTCGAGCGAGGACATCCCAGTCAAAGCGAGGATTTTAGTGGGCCTGGGCAACTCCGGCGTCACAGATCCAGATTCACTCTCGATCCTGCGCATCTGCTTTGTAGCAGCCACCCCTGTTATCAGCGAGGAAAGAACAAAATACAACGTGAGCTCAAGATATACTAGAAGGCAGGTAGATGAGGGATTATCTTACCGTCTAGAACTGGCATTGAGAGATCTATGACGACCACGCTAGTAGTAGCAAATGAATTGTTAGGGGAAATTCGCGTGCTGTCATCAATGTGAGCTAGCAACTCACTCGAACGGGCCCTCTTCTCGGAATATATTGACCCCTTCCAGGCCGTCAACAGCTTCCTTGAAATCATAATTCTGATACGAACGCCAGAGTAAGAAAACCTTTATCCATATCGGTCCAAGGCCCGTTGCTCACCTTCTTAACCAGCCACTTTGCCCTAGAAAACGCCAAATGTCATGTAAGCACAAGCTCTCAGCAAGAAGCGATGTGGTGCAACTCACAACAAGTTTCGAAGGAGGCTATTATCCTCCACGACCAAAACCCTCGGCCTGCGCTCTTGTTGCTGGACTTCCGGCGCGGTCGTCTTCACAGCGCTCTTCAGCAAAGACCCACCAGATCCAACCGGTATGGTAGCCAAAACCGGATCCACAGGTGTTCCAGGTGGACTGGGACTAGCCTCTGCTTCATCGCTCTGCACGATTTGTCGCAAGTTCGAAAGTGGGTTGAGCGTGATCGCACGAGCCATACTTGGACGTGTTGGCTTGGATTGCGTAATCTTGTAGCTCTCGTCCGAATTCCTCCTCCATGCCGCGCTGCTGTATCGATCCGCCTCTCCCTTGGCTTGAGAGACGTACCCGGGCATCATGTTTACCGGCGGCGACGTCTTACGATACTGATAATGGCCCATCTTCAAAGCGTGGATCGACAGTTTCATGATGGCCCGCAGTCGCGTCGGCCCTCCAGGCTTATACAGAATCCTGCAGAACCCACCCATCCGCTCGTACTCACTCGTCACTGCCAATATTGTAGGGTCCCCCTCGCTCCCCAAAGAATGACGAACGGCCGCCTAACATCCCTCTTCTGCACAGCTCCCATCAACGGCGCAATGTCCTCGTTCACCACGACGATATCCCCAAGCTCAGGGCCTTCGTTGACAGGGAACGCCCACCAGTCCTGCAGGTATCCAAGAACGACTTTCCGCAGGAGCTGAACTCCTCGGTGAGCGTCATCAAAGCCCAGCAGGGAAACCGTAGGAAGTGGTGAACCATCTTCCATCCTGAATGGCTGGACCTCTTGCGAAGATAGCGCGATCTGTGCTGGATCTTTAGGGGCATCGGCCAGGAAGTTGAACTTTATTTCTGTTCCATTGCCCTCCTCGCTCAAAACGTCGAGTTTCCCATCCACATTTTCCGACCGGATGATGCTGTTGACAATGGCCAGACCTAGGCCTGTGCCAGTTTGCAGAGGGTTTTCTTGGGAGAACGGCTGGAAGAGCAGATTCTTTTGGAAGTAGGAACTTATCCCCTAGATTGGAGTCAGCTAAGCCTAAAGCCTAGAAGTGATGTTAAGGCATACCTTTCCAGTGTCTTGCACTGCAAGCTCTACCCTCACTTTACCCGGGGGATCGTCGGCGTTTAGAGGCAGCGAGCGCGCGCGGACATGGACATACCCATCCGTCGTGAACTTTAGGCTGTTACCAAAAAGATTCATCAGGACACGGCGAATGCCACCCTTCTCGAAATTGAGTAACCATCCCTACGGTCATTCTATTAGCATATGTGCGGTCGAAACCACATAAAAAAGTATCCCCTACCATTTCACGATACCCAATATCGATGACAGTCTCGACATGGTATTGTGGCTTCGGACTTGGTGACAAGTCATCATCGCTCGGTGGAGAGTAGACACTCCCAATCATTGAATCGCCCATGATAGCCGTCCGAGCGCGATGTCCAATCCAGCTCCCATCAATAGCATCCTCGATAAGCTGCATCAAGTCAGTCATCGTAGGTACGATGACTTTCTCTGCACCACCCGCTTTTGTGTTTCCACTGAGCTTTGTGAAATCCAGGACGTGGTTCACCGTCTCCACGAGCGACGTTCCACACGCCTGCACAGTCTGGATGAACGACATTTGCGAATGCGTGAGCGGGCTGTCGCTGAGTAGTTCGGCAGCAGCAAGAATCTGGACAAAATAATAATCAGTGCACTGCGATACGGAAGCATAGCACATAGCATACTCCATGGAGGGGTGTCCGAAGTTCATGGGAGATACTAGGACGCTCGTCAGTATCCCAGAACGTCCAAAGGGTATATGGCAATTCCACTCACTTCGATATGAAGAGACTCTTGGCCTTGTCAGCTAAAATCATCCTCCGTTTCAAGACAGCCGATAGAATGATAACACCTTGCGCAAACGTGAGCATGCCATCCAAGCCGAAAATTATTTAAACGACGCGTACCAATGGCACGCAAATACGACAATTCGTGTCCTTCGAGCTAATTGCGCAACGGATAAGTCAGAACAACGAGAGTAGTAGATTCAACTTACGAAGCGTTTTGAGTGATCGTTGGTGTTGTAAGCACATATGAGAGCAAACGGTCGCTTATCTATGTTGAAAATTGGCACCGCTGAAGGATCCCCGTCCCAAGTCAGCCCAAAATATTTCGCCTCAAGGAATGCGTCCACTCACTTAAAGCATACCGAATATGCGTCGGCATATAAGGCCTAAACAGATGCGGCAGAATCCCCTCCAAAATTCTCCCGTCCGGATGCTTCTCGAAGAAACGATTGAACTTGTGATATTCCTCCTGCGAGATCTGTCTGGTCTCCGTTGGGCTCTCTACGTCTCCATGGTGGACGATGACAGAAACACGCCCTTCCGCGCTCATGTTCTCCAATACTTCGCAGTGCGACACGTCCAGCACGATTACGCCCTCGACGTCAAGCGTCCTCTGAACTAGCTTGGCAGCACGGTCGTAGACCTGCTCCATGGAGTTTTCCCCTGTCGACTTGAGGGCTTGTTGGCCATGGGTGTATACTTCGTTGTCACTTTCCAAGCACTCCCTGCTAAATTGTTCCATCTAATGATACCACAATAAGAGATCTCGAATCAGGGAGTGTAGAGAGAATAAACGTACAGAGCTTTGAATTCGATCGCGAATCCTCAGTTGAATCTATTTCTATCATGAGCAGGGAGAAGAGGGCTGGCCAAACTTTATTCACCTTGTCCCTCCAGAGTTCAAGCTCTCGCATAGCGATTGCCTGGGAGATAGTTAAGCAAATTATCAGCAAAATGACTAGTTGTTATACGCACCGCAAACTCTTTCAATGTATGCCGTTGCCGAGGTGTAAAATCTTCCCGGGGAGCGTCATCAAAGACAGCCAAAGTTCCAATGTTGAAGCCATCTTGAGTACGCAGTGGTGCTCCAGCATAAAAGCGTACTTGTGTGGGGCCGGTTACTAGAGGCTGCAAGTATACGCAGTCAGATGCGTGGATGTTACTTCAAGAGACGAATACTTACATTATTTGCGAATCTCCAATCTAAGTGCGTATCCAAGACCATCGTGGGTTCGTCACCTCTGTGTCTAGTCAGGACAGTCGAAGACATCCGCATTAATTCAAGGATTACCTCTGCAATATAGAATGCCCGCATAACGACTGTGTCCTTGGACAACTCCGCGCCGGCGAACCCCCCTGTGAAAACATCGAGCCAACTATCAAAGCAAACCGTAATTAGTCACGACCAGCCCAATCTGGACGACTGAGCTCCAAACCACGCACACTCAGACTTGAACCACCTTCACGCAAAACAGTCAACATCCCTTCCATATGTAGTTAGCAAAACAAAGAACTCACTGTTCATTACCATCGATCAGCGATATGATAACTCCCTTCGTGTTGAACACAAGTTTCGCGAGATGTGCAATTCGGTCGAAGTTCAAATCGGGGCCAGTATTCAGGATGTTGAATCTGAACGGGTGTTATAAGTGTGGTCATAGGCGTAAAGAAAAGCCAGGGCGTACTTATACAAGGCCCTCCTTCTCTCCAATTCATCTGGGGGATTTGGTGGAGCCAGATACCCCAATTCATTGTACATCTGCTCCTCCTTCGCCGACCTCCCCGCCTTGATTGAAGGAATCACATTATCCGAAGTCAACCTTCCTCCAGGCAACCTCATTTCGTGCGGCTGAGGCATAGGAAGAGGTGACGATGTCTGGCGTGTCAGGCATACCCGTCGAGGGAGGGCTGGAACTGTAAGAGTACCATCGGAGTCTACTGAATTCAGATCGACAGCATTTGAGAAAGCACTTTGCCCTGATTGTGAGAGACTCGATGGAGATACGCCGTTAATTGGACGTGTTCCGCTAGGCGGCGTAGCATCGCCAAAGTAATCTCCGGATTCATTGGCGCGTGACTGTGATCCTCCACCAAGGATGGGTGCCGTGGCCGGAGGCGGGGCGGCAAGGATAGATAGCTGTGTAGTTGGGTCAGACAGAGCGCTGCTCGGACCGAGTGATAAGGAGCTTGTAACGCTCTCATCGGGGGTGGGGGAGGTCTCCTCGATTCGGAACATATTCCCCGGCTTGCTGGCGAGCGGATAGGACGATCCGTCCAGGCTTATTCGCTTCAAAGGCCGGGTGGTGGTCGCACTAGGAGATGTGGGGGGCGTATCGTCAACGGCGGTAGTGCCCTCCCAAAAGTCACACAGTCTCGACCGCCGTGTGCCACCAGGGGTGGCAACCTTCTCCGTCACGCGATTGAATGGGTCCTCGGGATACGACACCGGGAGTGCCGCTGTGACTCCTCTCATGGGGTCGGTCAGCTCGTGCTCAGGTGACGGGAGGGCAAGGGGCGATATGTCGACTCTGGCGGCAGCCCACCGCATCGTCGCTGCCGCAGCCTGGATCTCCGTTTTCGAGGACGTTGTAGTACTGCTCGCCGTGCTACCACCAAACGATGACGTAGACGCCGAAGACGAAAAGGAGTTGCGACTTCGATGTGAGGACGAGCCGGGGAGAGAGAGTTCGAAGGGGAGTAGGTTGATCGTATTCCTATGTTGTAGCTTCGAGGTGGGTGAAGTAGATGCGGTCCCAACGGAGTTTGTGGAGTCAGGCATGGAATCGACGGCAGATGCAACCACACTACTGTCCCTTAGGCTCTCCTCCGTTTCGACAGTATATTCGGTTTCTCGAGGAAGCGAATGCGACGCATGTATAACCTCTCTCACGAGTCTTGGTTGGGGCGGGGGTTGGATGGTGTCGCCAGGGAAGCAGAGGTAGGACCGAGGTGGGTTCGGGATTTTGTGGGGGTCCCACCGCCCCATAGCATAGGCAGTGACGAAAGTCGCCCAGTCGCAATCGGAGGTACCCAGAGCATAGCCAGGGTCTGACGCCAAATCAAATTCGGCTGGTATCACGACGTAAACTTCAGCGATACAAAGATTAAACCCCACGGCAGACTCACAGGGATTGAGGGATCGAACATCTTTGCCCACTGAGTCGTCTGGCACTCCCTGAAGGCCCTGCAGGGCCTTCCGGACCTCGCTGGTCGACCGTGGAGAACCCTTTGATGGCGATTCGCGACTTGGGGAGGCGGGCAGCGATATAGTGTGGCTCCTGAACGCAGCGGGGAGTAGGGCGACCTGATCCTGGGACGGTGCGGTAGATGGGCGAGCTGGGCGCTTGGGTGTCTTGGTAGGTGCCTTGTACGAATTGCTCGCCGCTGCGGATCCATTTGCGATGATGTTCGCTGAGGAGAAGAGGGCATCTTGCGGATGGAGTTCCTTGGGGTATCGCGGGTCGGAGAGAGCAGAGACGGGTGCTCTGGCTTTATCTTGCATCTGAGGGCTTCATTCAAACAGCGTCGTCACAGTCGAGCTTCAGTCGCGTTCGTCCGGTTTGGGACATGTCCAACCATTCGCGAGACAGATGAAGACGCTCAGCCCAACTTCAGCCCGTGCGAACCTTGACGTCATATACCAGCAAATCATCGATCATCGTCCGAAAGGGGCCGCGTCCAAGTCTGGAGCTTAATCTAGTACATCTACTACCGTAATGACGGCTTTCTACACTCCAAAGGCCACTAGCATACTCCACATGTACAGGGGAAGCGTCAGGTTATCGTTCTGGTCCGACAGTGCCTCCAGCAGACCTCCAAAGACGACCGCCAAGAGGTATCGAAGCGACTTAACAAGCGGACATCAGCGATCGTAAACCCAAGTCAAAGCAAATATCGTTACCGAAAAGGAAGATGACAAGCCACAAAGACGTAGCAGCAACGCCGATACGGACACGGACACGATGAAAGCCAGCGTGCCTTCTACTGTCTTGTTCGTCGTCGGCGACCATTTACGGAGTCCAAATTTCCTTCCAATAAGTGACGCCTTCCCCACGTTAGCGATCCACAATCATCGCGGAATCAAAACCAGACACATACCGCTGCATCCCCCACGCCGAGAGTCAAAACACCAGTGTAGAGAAGGATGGGAGACGGGCTGCACAGGATGAGTAAAAAGCATGAACCGTCGTAAGATTCACGTACTCTTCAAGCCACACACTCCCAGCACATCCTGTCAACAAATAGAAATGACTCAAGATAGCTGTTCCGCCATCTCGGTGATCCAAAAATTCGTTCATGAAGATGTGAATGGCCGCGCCAAATGGATATACGGCGAAGTACCGCACATACTCCACGAAGGTGAAGAAGGCAAACGCAGCGCTAAACGATAGATGCGTGAACGCCGGCTACAGAGAGGGGTTTGGATATTAGCGAAGAATGTATGAAGACCGACTCAAACGCCAACTCACATCAATCGCAATACCTGGGACAAACATAACGACCGCCAAGGCGTGAAAGAATTTCCTCCTGGCATTCAATCCCAGTGTCGGGATCTGCTTGTCTGCGGCATCCAACAACTCTGTTGCCACATTTGAGCCAGTCGGCAAACTAGGCATGGTGATGTTAGGTAGGGTTGGAAACGATGGCACCAGTGAGTTCGAATTCTGAGCGCTCCCCCCGGTGGACTCGGTGTTGAAAGAAAACATAGAAGCTACGTCCAAATCCGCCGCCCCGGGCTGGTTGCGTAACCTGAACCGTCGGCTCCTGGCAACCTGCCTCCCCCACCCCGCAACGCTGATACACCCGAGCAGAGCCCAGTAGCTCAAAAGAGCCGGACGACTCCATTTCTTCTTCCCCTCCGTGATGTAAAAGATAGTCCAAAGCCAAGGATCTCGAGAGCCAAGGCACCACCTGGTCCAAAGCCCAATGAAGACTCCGATACAGAAGACAGAGCCAGCATAAAATCCAAGCGCGTAGTACTTGCGGCTTCGCAGCTTTTCCTGGGGAAAGCGCATCCGATACGCCGGCCTTTGTGCTGTATTGCGAGAGAGCACGAGGAAGGGCGACAGTAGAAAGCCCGTCAAGAATGACCCGACTATCAGAGCTATCTGAAAGATCAAAAGCGGATTGGGCAGTCGGTACGTCCGAATGAATGGCGTCGTCACTGGCCACATCTGATGTGAACGTTAGCTAGGTACTGGGAGGATTGCTAGCCTTAGCAAGCCCGGATAACATACCTTAGCAATTGTCAGGTGTAAAAACTCCAGACATATCGCCGTGCCGCCGAAGCAGACAAGACCGAGCTCGCCCACTGTGAACCCTCTGTGCGCAAGGCGTAATCCCGCGTATAACGTGAAAGGGTAAAACACAGAAGCGAGTACTGCCTCAAAATGGTTCATGCCTAACAACACGAGTTAAATAAGGAAAACATTTAGAGAACCGCAGCAGAGTTGCAGAAAAGGCTCACTTTGCCATATCGCGACGTCCTTGTGGCGGAGATAACCTCTTAAGCAGAGAAGGCCGATGCTAGCGCCCAGTGTGAACACAACGTAATAGATGAACCGACGTGCTTCACTGCGTGGAACGGACGCCCTCTCTCCCTCCGGTTTGTTCGCCACCTTTTTAGCACGCCGCTCAGCCCACCAGGACGCGCAGACATTAGACAGGAGCATCACAGAGCAGAAAGTGCTCAAGTCGACCAATGCTCGTCTGGACGAAACGAGAGCAGAGAAGGCGTCTACGCCGTTCCTGAGTTGGAGAGGAGGTTCAATGAGCCAATTAGACAGGAGTGCAGTTCCCGGGGATGTCGTCGCGCGGCGTGTAGCTGAAATTAGAACGCAGGTAGCAATTAACGGGCCCAGGAGGAGACCTGTCGCCATGCCGTCGTCTCGCGATTCCCTTTTGACGCCGTCAGTATTTTTTCTGGGATCAGGCATACCACAACTAACCTATAATTCTTCGGCACAGACATCCATATGTATCCAAAGCCGCTTTTATCTACGGTATTTAGAGCTATCGAAGCCTTGCGCATAGCATCCTTGCTCTCGAAATGGCGTGGTGAGGCGGGGCGATTGGGCGTGACCGCAGGCTGAGGTGCCGGTGACTCTTTTTTGGGAACCGTGGTTGGCACGTCTGCGAAGGCACTGTGTGCCCATATGAAATATAATGTCGATAAAGATGCGATTATACGAAGCTCTATAACGGATGCCAGCTCAGTAACGACAGAGGCGTGTGATATTCAGGTCGAAGATACGTACCGAAAGCTTGCCAGTCGTCGATGGTCAGGAAATTAGATACGTGGGTGTCGAGCGGCGAGAGGTATGATGTTGCATATAGCAATGAAGATATCAGGACGAGAAATTCTCCGAGCTTTCGTGTGTCAACGGCAAAATGGCATCCGTGTCTCGTGAAGGGAAATGGGAGTCGAAATGCGATGGTTGCAGGTAATAATGATATGGGAATGAGTAGTGGGTGTCTTCTTGAAGGACGTGATGATGCAGGGGATAGATGGCGCATAATCCCAGGTTGTTGAGGTCGGTGGACGGCCGGGGAGCGAGAACGCGTAAATGGGCCTTTCCTCGTCCGATTGAGAACGCTCTGGAAAACTGTGGTTGTCGACTCTCCAGATGACGTCGTAACCCTGTCCGGACTCCTTGCTCGGATGAACGATGTAGGATTCGCGTTGTTCGAGCTACTCTCTACCTGTCTATTTGCAGGTCGCGACTGGGAGAATGAACGCCCCCTCGAGCTTCTCTGTTCAGAATCGCTCTCCGAGTCTGTGTCAGTGGAGTCTAGAGATTCAGAGCTAGAATAGGGGTTGGCATCCAACACTTGAACAGCATAGACTGTCGACGCACCCAGAAGATCCGCCCTGGTAGCTCGTACTCCATCCTTGAACAGCCTGAACAGTCTCCCTTCCTCTACTGCGTTCATCATTGCCATTGCCGGTCACCGATCCAAGGCGTCTCCGGAACCTGGGCCCATGTTTGCGATTTGTGTCTGTCCTTGCGGGTGCCTGCCGCGTCGAGGGCGGCGACGGGGAAGAGCGTGAACGAGGCAGCTTGAATAATTCGATGGTAGTGTGACAGCGCTGGGTCGGGCCCAACCCCAAACGAGCAATGTGGCTGCCCGGTGCTACGGCCTGCCGCTCAGCGGGGATACCGATGAGATCACATGCTTGACCCTGACACGCTCTCCTAATTTAGCCCGGCGCGTCGCGTGCGGAGTTGAGCTTTGACTTTCGCCACGACCTGCCAGCGCAACGACCCATTCTCATATTCTTCTTTGACCTTGAAATGAGCGACCCATCGCCGATGGAGTCTGTAAAGAACACGGGTGCTTCTTCCCATCTGACAGCCAAAAGGAAAGCCTCCGAACCCCCCGAGCCTGTTGACACCGAAAAGGCTGAGGCATCTAGGGGCACCAAACTCCGGTCTAAGACTACCATCGACGCATTCTTTACACCCTCTGGGGTGAGGACCATATCTCAGTCCTCGCAAAAGAAGCAGAAAACCGGGTCTGGTGCTAGTAGACCCACAACAGCCATACCCACCGCTACCTCCCAGCGCCCAAAACTGAACTCTATCCCATTCTCTAAAAATGCTTTGCAGACTTCTCTCACAGACGAAGAAAAGAATCTGCTTAAACTTGAATGCGATACACTGGCACTGAGTTGGTGAGTCCTTCGATCCATCATCCGACGTAGCACATGGACCAAATGGCTTGCCTTCCGCTTGTTCGTACTTCGGAATTGTACCCGAACCTCTACACCTAGAAGGCTAACACAGCACTCACCTATCCAGGCTCAAGCTCCTGAAAGACGAGATTAGGAAGCCATATTTCTTGGATCTGAAACGATTCCTCTGGGACGCTGGCCTCAAATCATCCCTCGACACGTCACCTTCTCTTCAAATCTATCCACCGGGTAAGCCCGAATCCTCCTTCTACAAGTGCGTTCAATTGCGATAGCTCATTCCCTTTACAGCCAAGGATATATATACCTGGTCAAAGACGCCTCTTGGCAAAGTGAAAGCTGTTATAATTGGACAAGGTTCGTACACGGCAACATTCGATCTGTTGTTCGTTTGGATCGTCCCGTCTGCCTTACTCATACAATATCCCACAGACCCATATCATGGGGCTGGTCAAGCACATGGTATGCCGTTCAATTGAAGCTGAAGACACCTCGCTAACGGCGGAACCTGAACGCGGCAGGCCTCTGTTTTTCCGTCCCTCACGGCGTGAAGATCCCACCATCTCTCCTAAACGTGAGCAACCCGTCAGATGGTGTTCGACAAACTTCTCTAACACTTTCTACAGATCTATCAAGAACTCAAGACAGAATATCCCGACTTTATACCTCCTAAGCATGGGTATGTCTCTTCCCACCCGCATTTCTTGACGGACTCATGATGCGATTGCCGTCGGGAAATAGTAACCTCATCTCGTGGGCGAACAACGGCGTTCTATTGCTGAACACCTGCCTCACCGTTAAGGCTAAAGCAGCAGGCTCACACTCCCGCCGGGGCTGGGAACGATTTACGGAGAAGGTAATTGACGTTGTCGATCAATACGGGGGAGCCAATCTACCAAATGGACCTAACGGGTCGGAGTCCACGGGCATTGGGCGTGGAATAGTATTCCTTGCCTGGGGCGCTTGGGCAGCTGAGCGCGTTTCGAAGCTAGACAAGGTCCGTTATCTGCCGTTTGTTTCCTTCTCTCGAACATGCATGATGACAACAAACACGATACCGTTCGCCCACCCCACCATTCAGTCGAAGCACCTTATTCTAACCAGCGCTGTCAGTTCCGTTTCTTTCTTACATGTTTCGCGTGGCTTCTAAGATGCTATCTCGTTAACAGCACCCATCTCCCTACTCGGCAGACCGGGGCTTTTTTGGGAACGGTCACTTCGTCAAGGCGAACGCCTGGCTCGAAGAAAGGTACGGGCCTGGAGGCAGAGTCGAGTGGTGCGCATTGTAAACCGAAGAGACCATGGCCCGACCTCGGTGCCTTGTTTTGTTCTTTGATGGCCTTGAATTTAAATCTGCATCCGTCTCCCCTGTGCCTCTCTGGGCTTCTCTGGGCCTCTCCGCACTTACATGGTCGGCGCGGCACCATGCATACCATCTTTTAGGACGGCTTGTATATTCTACATTACTCCTTTTATTTTTGGTGACCTGTCCCGCCCACAGATGCTTGTGCCCATGGACCGCCGCCATCGAATGCGCGTGAAGAGCGTCCGTATGGCGGAGCTGAGAGTTCCTGTGGCTGCTCCAATCCGGTCATGGGGTGGGCTGCCCAAGGCTGCTCAGGGTCCCTTGGCCGCCTCCACCACCACCGGCAGATAAGAGCTGCGCTGAACCGGACGGTGCAGGGCGCCCCTTAATGGACATAAGTGCGATGATAGCATATCTGATAGCATATCAGGTCAATCAGATTCGCCCAGTCCCACTGGTTCCGTTCGAGCTCCGCGTTCTTAAATAGTTTTGGCGAGCCACGGGAGGCCGTACAGGCTACAGTTGCATGTCAGTGACCACGCGTATATTTGGCGCCTCGGATGCATGGCCATAAAATGCATGCATCGGTCGAGATCAATTTGGCACCACAGTGGATTATCTCAAAAAACCAGGGGCGCCCTCGATGACTGTCGTCTGGCCGTCGAAATCGCACACGCACCCTCCGTTTGCAGGATGCCGTTGTATTGGGGATATTGCACAGAGAGTGTTTATACTGGTTTAGGACTGGGCTGTAAGTTACGGTATACGTAGTGTAGTGTGTCTAGGTATATAGGATAAATAAAACAAAAATCCCGGATATCGATGATTATGATAATACATTGCATACTGCGCATAAAGCAGTCTTCGAAGTCCAAGCGACTATATCTACAGCTGACTCGTTAAACCGACCAATGATAAAGGAAAGGATAGCAGAATGACGAAAAAGAAACCAGAAGCCCGTTGGAACAATACAAGGGAAACTTGGAACTGCACAGGGGAAGCCAGACCTAGATCTATGTCAGCGAGCGGAGACGGCCGTCGGAATTGTAGGGTGACCGTGCGGTGCTGCCGAGGGATTGGGGGGCATCAGACGCTCTAGATTGGATGTAGTCGGTAAGCTGGGATCGGGACTGCAACGTCAAATTCGAGGGGTTCGCGAGGCTGGGGTAGCCTTGTCCGGGGGCATATCCAGAGGTATTTGTCACCTGCCTGCGTGTGTTGAACGGCACGGGAGATTCTCGAGCATAGTCCTGGTTCTGATGAATAGAATGCGCATGGGTGCTGGATGGCTGAGGGTGATGGAGGTGTCTAGCTGGGACCTGTGCCGAGTGCGGCGGGGCTTGGGAATGATGAAAACCATTGGATGGAGGGCTGGGGTATTGCAGAAAGTGGGAGCGAGAGACGTCTTCTCTCATGTCTTCGCGCATGAGGTAGCTGTGATGAGGGTAGTGGGTGGAGGACGGTCGTTCGGGCGCATGGGAGTAGCCTTGAGCGTTATGATTGACGTATGGGTCACTGGTGTGTCGTGAAGAAGAAGGAACGGTGTTGGGGTAAGAGGGATATGCCATCGACTTCAGTGGGATGGAAGTGGGGATGGGAGCCATCTGGTATTGTCCATCATGAATCTGGGTGGGAGAGGGGTTCGTTGGATGAGAATGGTCTTGCAAGGCAATACTGTCGTCCCATGTTCCATTGTCCCCGATCAAAGTCATTGGGCAGGATGGAGACATCGAAACAGGGATGGTGTCTCCTGGCGAAACAGAGCTCTGGCGCGACGGCGGGGAGCCTGCCAAAGACGAGGAATCGCGGCTGGAGCCAAAGGGAGAGCCATTGGACCCCGATTCCAGCTTCGGCCTGTCCTTCCCAGTTGGTCCTCTGCCCAGGGGGGGTCGACTGGATGGAGGAAGGTTGAGTTCTTGGCGGAGGTAATTGTTCTCCTCCTCTAATTCAGCGACCCTCTGCTCCAACGCCTAAATGGCACCCGAAATTTCAATTAGTATTAGCTATGGCGTCTACAAATTCACCCGTACCTGAAGATGAGCAGCGCGTCGAGCTCGGAATGCTCGCTGTACATCGCGAGCGCGGTTAGGAGGAAGGTTATCGTTGCGCTTGCGACCTCTTTTGGAGGACGAAGACATGGTGAGATATCAGTGAGTCAGGGGGGGAAGCGACTGTGTTTCCCGTTCCCTTAATACCAGGCATATAAGGGCCTTTGCCCACCCACTTCTCATCGGGGATGCGTTGGACCCATCCTTAAAAGGACAGATCAGATCTCGAGAGTCTGGCCGGAAAACAAACCCATCTCTGCGGGATCTTCGGACGATGCATCTTGACGCCCTCCAGATTGTACAGCCCCTGAAGCGGCCACTGATCGCTCTCAGCCGCATGGATTGACGAGAATGAGGGGGAGAGCGATGGCAAGGCTATTGGAATCCCAATTTAGAAGTGGCGGACCTAAATTATTTTAGACTTATCAGCCTGGAAAATGATGAATTAATTATTTAATAATTTGAACTGCCAATGCGCAAAATCAGTAAAAATACATGAAAGGGAGATAGTAGTGTCGATTAAGATCTACCCCCTCCACTCGTGCCAGCACGGACCTCTTTCCGCGCGCTAGCTTTGTCTTTATCGCGCTTCAGGAACAGCTTGTTACGCGACGGCACTGGGTCCCGGGCCAGCTTCTTGTTGGCTGATTTGTTCTGCTCGATGTATGACATGTGCTGTGCCCCGCTTAGAGCGGTCAGTGAGCCAGTGGTGCGCTGCACCCCAGGGAATCTACCATGACCAGGGCCACCAAAGTCCACAGATGTAACGGTACCGGCAAGGTCCCCTTCAGACGCCTTTACATCCGTCCCGAGCCCAGCATCACTGTCATTAGCCAGGAGCACGGATGAGAGAAGCTCAATCTGCTCGTCCTTCGTGCGATAGGCGAGGTTGGGAAGCTCCTCGAGACCATCGAGATGGGTGATCACTTTGAATGCGTACCCTTGGTCGATGAGGAACTGTTGGCGCTTGGTGCTATAATACATTTCTTGAGTGTCCTTTGAGACAAGAGAATAAAAGAAGGCATTAAAGCCCTCGTCGTTTCGTCGTTTCGCTCGAAGAATACGCCCTTGTGTCGGCTTATCAGTGCCAGATTTCTCCTCCAATATAGCCGTGGAAAATGCATACCAAGTCGCTGAGCCTCTTGCCGTCGAGAGCCGAAGTGCGACGAGATCTGAATGAGACAGGTGGCCTCCGGCAAGTCAATGGATGTATCCCCGACCTACAGATCCCACGGTGTTGGAGTAAGATGCGAGCGGAATTAGAATGGAAACGCACTTTCGACAGGAATATGGTATTAACGAGGGGGCTGTGCTGGAAATGCGAGAGGATTCTCATTCGCTCGACCTGACCGGTGCCGCCATGGATGTACGGTTTCCCAAGATGTTTGGCGTATGCCTGCACAAAGGGACAGTCAGCATCGCATTCTGAGGACACAGATTGACGCTGACCTCAAGGGCGAACACATTATCAGAGAACACAATGACCTTATCACCCCTACCTTCATGATATTTGATCAGGAACTGGCAGGCTTGGAATTTGTTTGGGTTCATGCAGTAGAGCAACATGCGCTTGCGAGATTGTTCCCGAAGATACTCCCTGTAGAATTCTGGAGTCATTGGGCACCACACCTCCGCGCACTATGCACGAATTTTAGAGTTTAATTTTGCCGATACCGCATGGCTACGTACCTGAACATTTGCGATATGTCCTTTTGCAGCAAGATCCCTGAAGAAGAAGGCACATCAGTTTATGTCAATCCGTAGATCATGACGTCGGTACAAAAGCTGGTTCACATCAAGGACCTTAAAGGAAGAGAAACGTACATCCAGTTAGCTTCGTAGAGCTTGGGACCAATCATGTAATTGAGGTCTGCAATCTTGTCATCCTCGCGAACGAGGGTTGCTGCCGGAATGTGAGCAAGAGTCTACAAAATGGCACAGGACTCGCCAACGGCATACCTGTCAGACCCAACTTAGAGTGTGCTTTAATGGTCGTAACCACCCTTCGGAACATCGCTGCGGGCACGACGTGTACTTCATCCAGAAGGATAAAGCCCCATTCACGAGAGGTTAAAAAGTCCATCATCTTCTTGGACTCGTGGGATCGGTTATGCGTATTTGCCACCATAGAATAGGTCGACACAACGATTCCACTGTCACCAGCAAACTAAGGCAACTTTGAGCACATCTCGCATTGGGGCGCAAATTATAGGTACTCACCTTCTCCTTTTGATCAGCAGTGAAGACCGCGATCTGCCTGTCAGTGATGTTGGACCATTGCATAAACTGCTGTCTCCACTGCATAACCGAGACACTGCGAGGGCATGTGAGTTATTGCCAGACGTTGTGCGACAACAAGATTTGCTTACGAAGATGTACAAAGCACGAGGGTCGACTTCTTGACAGTGCAAGCGGCGGTTATCCCGACGAGCGTTTTACCAGCGCCACATGGCAGTACAATGATTCCGGAGCGCGCACGGCTTTCTCGAAATCAGTATACATTATGTGCCTTCGAAGGGAATCTGCACACACCCGTTACCAAACATCTTGCTGAGACTCGTCTCTTGATAAGGTCTAATGATTGTAGCCGGCTTCAGGTCGATGTCAAGATTTGCATTCATTGTATCGTTTCGGAAATCGTATTCCTCGAGCATGGGATATTCAAGCTCATTGCAGCGCTTCTTGACGTCCTGAAAGTAGGGTGCTGCTTATCGTATACTGAATAGACGGTAGTTAGATATAGACTCACGTCGATTTTGGAGTCGTCGATCTGGAATGCGTGGACGTTTTCATCGTCTTCATCAATTTCGTCTAGTGACTGTGTTCAGCGAAAGCATATGAAGACCCTTGGTGTAATCACTGACCAGATTCGACACCAACAACCGAAGTAAACAATTCCGAATCAGTTGGATTTGTGCCGCTCGCAGTGCCGTCTCTCTTCTCTGCTTCTTTGGCGGTGCCAGGAATGACAAGGTTACCTCGCACTGGTGCTTTCGACGTGGTAAAGGTTGTCGACTTGATACTGTTATCCACTGGGGCAGAGTGTGACCGTGCTTCACGGATAATTCTATCCTTGAGGAGAAATTGCAGTGTCTCGGGGTGACTCGACTCCACGAAGTACTTGTTGTGCTTCAACACCAGTTTGACCTTCCCGTAGCTCAGGGTTCGCTCGCGAATGAACTGGATGATCTCGTCTGGTACCGGCACCTAGAAGGGGTCGGCTTCGTCGACTAGGTCGACAACATGCTTAGTGACGTACCTTTGACAACCGGTTCAAGACCTTCATGCTCGGTCAGTAACAAGCTCTGATACAACAGCGAAACGATACAGACTTCGATGATGTCTTCTGTTTGAAGACCAACGGAGACGGCGGCGTAGAGCGAGTATGAAGTGAGTTTGTATTCGTGTATGAACGCCGGTCTATGGAATTTCTCGACAAAAACTCTAATAAAACTACCTCGGTGCCGACGTACCTGCTGACTGGTTCGCTGATGGCTGTCAAGAAATCTTGAGCCTGCTCTGCAAGGGGTGAAAAGGCTTCGAGGATAATGTGGCCGTCATCCGGGCAAATCCAAAGCGGTCGGGATGCGTGGTCCGGTTTCAGATATAACGTCGAGTAGTCCTGATCACCAAATATATGGGATACGAGGTCGTTCTGTTTGCTCCGATGCAGCTCCAGGGATGTCATTTCGGAGGGATTTTTCGTGTTCCCAGCCAGTTTGCGAGTAAGCGCACTGAAGTTTATCGTGGCGGCACGGGGTACGATAGAGGTATCGGGGGGTGAAGGGGGAATAACATCGTCTTCGTCTGCAATGTCTAGAACATAGTCCTCTGCATCGTCGCGTCGCGCTCGCTTCGCAGGATTGCCAAAGTCTATTGGGCAATAAGTGAGAAGTCATACATTGAGGTTGGTAGGGACTCGCCAGAGGCGCTGCGCTTGTTGGACATGGCGGGGAGAAGAGGGTAATGGTGGTCGCGGTCAAAGAATGTCCTGTTTGGGGCCAGTCAGGCGGTGCCGCAACAGTGCAAGTGGCTGAGTCAGCAGACGGAGTCTCAAACATGGGAAGACGTGGATGGCTTGCATTGTAAATTGTTTCTTTGCTTTTGACTACGACCACCGCTGACGTTCGACTTTATTGCTCAAAATGTGGAAGCCTGCGACTCGCCAAATCACGGGAACTAATGACGGTGAGCTTGTTTGAATGCCCTCGTTTTCTGCTCCTTTTGAATAATCTCGATTTATTCGCTATTTAGTCCCCCTCGGAACCCGTCGTCGCTTCGGACCCGCCCCAGCGGAGGACAACCACGCCCCTCAGCTCGCTCAGCCGTCCCCTTCAGTATACCCCCGTCAACAGAGCGTGGATCGCGAGAGTTCTGTAAAGCGCGGCCGCGATGACTCTCCAATCACTGGAGATCCTAAACGTGAGTCCTACTTCTCTGATTTCGGCCTAATGGACTGTGCTCCTCGTCCCCGTGAATGACTGGTTTCCATCCTCACCTATAACCTGAAGTTTTCAATTCAGCGTTTGTTTTCTTTATGTCGCATTCGGGCTCGCGCTCGTTTACTAACCTTAACATCCACTAACCCGCCTAATTTGCCCGTCTCCACATCAGTTGACCCAAATGCACCCCGCAAAAGGCGCAGTCGATGGGGTGAAGCCAAGACAGAGATTCCTGGACTTCCCACCGCCATCTCTGCCGCCGGTGTTTCGCAGGCCCAGCTTGATAACTACGCTATCCATCTTCGCTTGGAGGAGATCAACCGCAAGTTACGGCTGAACGACTTCGTCCCCCCTGAGCGCGAAAGGTTAGCAGTTACCAAGTTTATCCGCATATGTAGACTTCTGACTGGGTTTTTCAGATCTCCTTCTCCCCCTCCTACATACGACTCGCAGGGTCGCCGAACTAACACTAGGGAGGTTCGTTACCGCAAGAAATTGGAGGAGGAACGTGTTCGCCTTGTCGAAAGAGCCATGAAGAACGACCCCAACTTCCGTCCTCCCGTCGAATACCACCAACAAAAGCGATCTCAACGACCTTCGGACAAGGTCTACATTCCAGTCAAGGAATTTCCGGAGATCAACTTCTTCGGTTTGCTTGTAGGTCCTAGAGGCAACAGTTTGAAGAAGATGGAGAGGGAAAGCGGTGCCAAGATCAGCATCCGTGGCAAGGGCAGTGTCAAGGAGGGTAAAGCTCGTCCTGACCAGTTTGCCGACGACGCGGAAGAGGATCTCCATTGCTTGGTCATTGCTGAAAGCGACGAAAAGGTTGCAGCTTGTGTCAAGATGATTAACAGGGTCATTGAAACGGTTAGTCTTTCTTCATTCCTTGATCGTCTAACTCTCCCTTACGCTAACATTTTTAAGGCGGCTTCTACTCCCGAAGGCCAGAACGACCACAAAAGGAATCAACTTCGCGAATTGGCGGCCCTCAACGGTACTCTCCGCGACGATGAAAACCAGATCTGCCAGAACTGCGGTGGCGTTGGCCACAGGAAATATGACTGCCCTGAACAGCGCAACTTTACCGCCAACATCATTTGTCGTGTTTGCGGGAGTGCTGGGCACATGGCCAGGGATTGCCAGGTCAACAGAGATCCTAATGCTCCTCCTCCTCCTCCAGGCGGCCCGCCCACCAATCGTGGTGGATTCGATTCGGAATACGCTAGTCTCATGGCAGAGTTAGGTGAAACCCCAGCTGCTAACGATCCTAACAAGAACTGGTCGGCGCCTACGATGGGCGGCCATGACATTACCGCAGGTGGTACGAACATTCCTCCTTGGCGTCGTCCCGAGGTGTGGGCCCAGCAAGCGCCTCCTCCCCAGCAACAGCAATATCGCCCTCCTCAAGGCGGTTACGGCGGATACCCTGGTGCTTCAGGTGGTTACGGTGATGCGTCTTCCCAATGGCAAGGTTACGGCGGTCAAGCAGCGGCTGGATACGGAGGCCAAGGTCAAGACTACTCGAACTACGCGGCCTACTATCAAGGCCAATACACCCAGCAGCAGATGTCCTAACACTTTTTTCGTCTCGAGACTCTCTCTAACTGCCCTAATTAACTTCCTATACGACATTGACTTGTACAGGATTCCGTCCTCCACTTATATCGCCAGTTCCGCTTCTGAGATCTGAGCTTTGGTTGACTCTCTCTCCAGGTTGTATTAATCGATTTGTTGGCGACCCCAGATGTGCTGTAAGATTCTCTATTACTGACCGTGACAATGTCGTCCCGAGTCGTACCCATTATTCCATCCATTCTCATGTCGCGTAGCGCGCTCCGCCGATGCATAATAGACATAATACTTAGTATCAGATTGACGTGCTAATCGAAAGATGGGTTATCCTAAGTGCTAAGCTACCTTAGCTAGGTAGAGAGACTTCTTCACTTTCTTTTTCTTCGCTTTCTTCTTTAGAGGGTTGGCATTCCCATCATCCTCTGCCTTTCGTTTCGAGGTTTCCACACCACATCCCTCCTCCCGAATGAAACACGATACAAAGAATCCATTCGTGAAGTCCTCTCCAGGAGAGCAGCGTATCACAGATTCTGCGTCTTCTGCATTGGGTAGGCGAAGTTGTAAGCAATGGTAATACGGTGAACTAAAAGCCTTGCCTTTAGATGCCATCTCGCTTTCAAGCCCGCGCCGCGACCAACTCCCCAATGCCTCGTTTCGGGGAGCCAGTGAGAACTGGTTTGCTTGTGCCTCTTCGGAGAGAAGGGCGTCTCGGACGACGTGTTCATTCTCCGTGGCATGAATACTGCATGTCGAGTACACGATCTTCTTAACTTGAGGGACTGTTCCGGCGGGCGTAAGGGACGCAATGAACGGTTTCGATGGGGTAGAGAATTAGATTAGACCTCAGACAATGTTCCGTTATTTGGAGCACATACACTTCATTGCATGTTTGATCATCTTCAATTGGAAAGCCGCGAGTTTTGAAAGCCTGTCCGCCGTCACATCCTCGTCTTCTTTTGTGCCTAAGTGAGCGGTGGAGTCAGAAGGTGTGCATTTAAGCTTTCGATCGAGGACCTCTTACCGGATTCGACCAGGTAATCTAATCGGTTCACAATCCCGGACCCGCTACATGAAGGGTCAAGGAGACTGGCAAGGCCGAAGAGTATCTGTTACTGAACGCCGGAAAACTTAACGAACTACTGACATATGCGTTACCGAGCTGTACTGTCCGTCGTTTGGATCGACGGTGAGGAAGTCCCTGTGCACAGGAACCGCGTTGGTGCACTGCGCCTTATCAAGCATCGTTTTCAGGGTTTTGAATCGACGAGCGTCCCTCTCAAAGGCGTAGAGCTATGAGTTGAAGACAGGATAAGTCCACGTTGGATAGGACAGGGGAAATCCACTAGCCTTGCCCTTATTTTTCATCAAGGCGCTGAGATGTGACGTCTTGTTTCCTGGAGCTGCTGTCGCGTCGATTACAACGGCATAGTCTGACGCAGGTGGTGCAAGGACGGCGGCAGGGAAGCAGGACGCCTTATCCTGGAGGATAAGCTTGCCGGTTTGATAGGCGGGCTCATCTGCAAAGGAAGTTTGGGGGGCAAAGAGTAACAGGTCCTGTATATGGGCGTCCTTGGCAAAGTCCTTGCTATCACTTGCGCTGAATAGGCGTACCCACAAATAGAAAAAATGAGGCACAGGCATATGGCTAAGATGAGGAATCAACTTTACCCTGAAGTATACGAGTCTGTTAATGTGAATCCGCGAGAGGTGAGGTATTCAATCGCTTGAGGTGTGGTCCACATTGCTGTATTGACTCGGACGTATCGAGGAATTGCAGCTGTGGACGTGATTAGTCCTTAATCACAAAGTAGCCGGCTGCGAGGACCCTACCTGATCGCTCGTCTGCGGTCTGAGCAAGCTCCGAGGTAGATGCAGCACCCCGTTTTATTTTGAGTTTTTGGAACTCTCCATGCAAGCGAGTCTTATGACGCAAAATTGCCTGCTTGATTGGCCCATCCCCCGACTGTATACCTCGTGCGAGTAGCAAGTCGTGTACAAGGACAAGGACAAGGCTTTGCGAGGTCAGTTTTCGCTCCTGCTTCATTAGACCCGATGAAGCTATCACTTCGAGCAGCACCGGCTTGTCTACAGAATTCACGATATGGGTTTGCTTAGGGTTTGCTCTCGTTGGCATGAAGCATGGAACCTCTCACATTTCAAGGTCTCGATGATTAATGCGGCAGACCTCTTCCTATTTTTCTCTGGAAGAGTGGCGATAAGGCCCTTGATCGAACCTTGCTTCGCATCAAGGCGATCCAGGATTTTGCTCGCGTCGAAATAAAAGTTCATTGGGACGCTATGGGTACAGAGACAGGTAAGGCGAGGATGGCTACAGAATGAGATATAGACACGACCAGAAGCGGTTATGCTCGTGCTCGTGGATGAACCAACGGGGGACACCTGAAAGGATGGGTGAGTAAAATTGAAGCGTCGGAGTAACCAAAAAGTCAGGTTTGAACAGTAGTTTTGTCGACAATCCGTTCGAAGAACGTTCCGCCAATGTAGATAAGATAAAACAAGCATCATGCGTGATGCAGAATTGAAGCAAAAGCTTACCTGAACTGAAAACAACAGCGGGAGGTGTTGGTAGGAGGAAGAAAGGATTGTTCACCGAAAAAGCGACCGACGCCGACTAGGGAGGTTATTCAAGCTCCGATTCAATTCTTCCAACACGTGATGACCTTTGCTGGCGGCAAACGAAATAATTAGACCTTTTCGGGCGTCAACGACAGCGCAAGGCAAAGAGCTGGCTCTCATAGGCACTGGATTTCTATAGACTAAGATAAAAGTGCGTAAATGTGTCCATTCTTTGGCACTTCCAAAGACATGGCTAACTTATCCTCATCAGTGCCTGTGGAAACGGAGCTTTACGAACTTCTTGGGGTTTCCCCAGACTCGAGTCCAGGCAGGTCGCGTTTTGGTCCTCTACAGACTGCCTGCTAATCCAATACGTAGACGATATCAAGAAGGCGTATAAGAAAAAGGTTCTTATCACATCTTTGAGCTTATTCACTTGGATTGACCTCCGTTAGGCCAAGGAACACCACCCTGTTGGTACACTCTTGCGGAACACTCCTCCAACCTCGATCCTGATCCTGTTACCCCAATTATAGGACAAGAATATCAACGATCCTGATGCCGGTCAAAAGTTCCAAGAGATGGCCGCGGCGTACGTGCTCAAGCACCCCAATTCTACCACCGTTTCGTACTGACGCCAACCTTCCTCCGTATAGCTACGAAATCCTGAATGACCCTGACGCTCGTGAGGTGTATGACCGACATGGTATGGATGGTCTTTCCAAAGGAGCAGGTGGCGGCGGAGACCCCAACGACATGTTTGCCCAGTTCTTCGCCCAGTCCGGAATGTTCGGTTTCGATTTCGGTGCCCCACCACGCCGAAGCAAAGGCGAAAACACTACGGTGCCATATGAGGTGACCCTAGAAGACTTGTACAACGGAAAAACGGTCAAGATGAATATGGAGAAGGAGGCTGTTTGTAGCCACTGTCATGGGTGCGTTAACTTTTCTTGGCCTACCGCATTATCCCTGTCCTAATCCTTCATGTAGCTCTGGTGCTCGCGGAAACGCAAAGCCAAAACAGTGCTCCACGTGTGATGGAAAAGGTTGGACTACCGTCACACAGGCTACTGGAAGTAGGGACAGGATGCACGTCGCTCGCCAGCAGTGCCGCGATTGTAAAGGTGCCGGTGAACGTCTCAAGGAGAAAGAGAGGTCCGTCCTGTATCCTTGCACTTTCCATTCTCTCATTAATGTGTAAACAGGTGTAAGAAGTGCAAAGGGCAAAAAGTTGTAACCGAGAAGAACCGTCAAGAGATCCATGTCGAGCGAGGTTCGCCGGATCGTCACAGGATTGTATTGAGAGGAGCCGGAGATGAATACGTATGTGTTCACAGGTTGACTTTAGCCTTAACAGTGTGACTTACTCGGATTGATAGCCTGGGATTCCACCAGGAGATGTTACCTTCCTCTTGAAGACACAAAAGCACGAGTCATTCGAACGGATAGGCGACGACTTGATCACACACGTTACAATCACACTCTCTGAGGCGCTCCTTGGATTCGACCGTATCCTGGTCACTCATCTTGACGGCCGTGGAATCAAGGTCTCCAGCCCTCCTGGAAAGGTCATCAAGCCTCAAGAGACCATCATCCTGAGGGGAGAGGGAATGCCAATCTACAAACGTCCGGATGACAAGGGTGACATGCACGTCATATTGACTTTGGAGATGCCCGATGACCAATGGCTGAAGTCGATCGATCTCAAGGTAACTGGCGATTGTTCTAAATCCAAGCGCTACTAACGAACTTTGGTATCTTAGGCCCTCGCATCTCTTCTGCCCCCCAAAAAGAAGGAACTGGAGCCCCTTCCTGCTATCGTGGATGAGGTACCTTATGAAGAATCCGATATCGGAGATCTGCGGTCCTCTTTCCTTGACCATGAAGCTTTTGAAGGTCAGTTCGATGAACATGACTCGGACTGGTCGGACGAGGACGACGAGAACGGTGAACCGGAATGTCGACCCCAATAGACAACCATAGATGCCTAACTTTCAAGCCACATTTCTACCCTTCTTCTGCTTGCACCTATATCCAATTGCTTTCGTTGCCCCATTCACACCCATTCCCAAACCCTTCCTTCTCACTGCAGCATCATTACCACTCTAACTCTTGCTATTCTATAATCCGCCATACCTATATTTATATGTGCTAATGTACACCATAATCTACTCATGCCCTACTCACCTTCGCAGGCTTTCGATTGGCTCTTGTCGTGTTCTGGGGTAGCCTGGTCTTGTTTTGCCGCGGCATATGTCATTCCATCAAATCAAACTTCTTGGCGCCGAAACAAACCCACAGTCCAATGTCTGGAGCCATACATGTGATGACCTTCACTACCTCGTCGTCGTCCAGAGCACGATGCACATACTCCTCCGATACATAGCCCTAGGACTTGCGTCCATCCTGTATGTTGGGGCGCAGAGGTCTGCCCCCCGCGTACTCATATACTCCGCGACGGCGGCTTACCGACATGACTCTATCCCTACCGCCATCCGTGTCCTGAAAGAAAACGGGGCCTCTATCAACACTACGTTCGACGCTACAGAGGACAGAACCTTCTTCACAGACTCTAACTTGAAGAGCTATGATGCTATAGTGTTCCTGAGCAATACGGGAGAAGGTGAGCGACGCCATATTCAAGCATGTAATCTCGTCCGGCGCTTTTCTTCCGCTACTTATCCACCCCTTGTGAACTCTTCTTCCTCTTCAAGTCCTTGATGATTATGGGAAAGCCGCACTGGAGAACTACTTCAACTCCGGGGGCAACTTTGTTGGAATCCATTCCGCGTCGGATTCGCTCCGCAACACTACCTTCTTCGTTCGACAACTAGGTACGTTGATCCCCGGCCCCCACGCGTCGTATATGCTCTTCCTGGAAGACAAGACGACCGACCTCCATGCTCCAGCGCTCCCAAGTGCTGCACAATAAAACTGATGCCAATGGATCGGCAGGCGCTAAGTTCGACTATCACCCGGAGCTGCAAGAAGCTGTCAGTCCCTTCGACCCATAAAGGCGATTGTCCTTCCCTAAAGGCACATGAACTGACCGAAGATGTTCGTTCGTTCTTCGGCAGACCGTCGACGTGATTGCGCCTTCACATCCGAGTACGAATAAGCTCCCTCAGGCATGGAAAGTCCGAGATGAAATGTATGTTGAACAACTTTAACTATAGGACACCGACTCATAGCACGAATTATTCAGGTACAACTTCGAATCGGACCCTCGAAGTCTTGGAGCTGTAGTCGTTCTGGCAGCCGACGAATCATCTTACACCGGTGCGCCATTCAGCACCTGCTTCTTCGATCCGTACTAACAAATCTGCCTTTCCAGATACCAGGGAACGGAAATTCGACCAAGGAACACCACACCCATTAGGTGAGCAATATACTGGCACAAATAAAGAATCTCCTCATCGTCAACTCTCCTTTTCAGCGTGGTACCAAGAGCATGCCGCTGGCGTCGACGCCCGGAGCGGGACTGCGGGCCGTAGTTTCTACACCAGCCTCGGACACCTGAACGAAACTTGGGAGGTACGCCGAATTCGCCGCAAGAGAAGAGTCGAAGCCAAAAGCTAACTCTGTCGTGGCTAGGATTCCGTTTTCCTTGGGCACGTTCTTGGTGGCATCGGCTGGGTGCTGCAATCAAATACGACCCGGGCTTTCAACTCGAGTGGGTTGGTCGGAAACGCGGGATCGTCTTCGGCCAATGGTGGCGAGTCGGGAACAACCCCGGGTTCGTCGAGTAATCCGTGAGTGGTCCCAGGATTCCAACAAGGCACGAGGTACTCATTCGTGCGGACAGGTCGAAGGATGGCAATGGGGCGGAAGGTGTGAATGTATCGCTGCTGATTTTGTGTAGCACTATCTTTTTGTGTTTGATATGAGTGCCCTAGATATACCACCAATGTATCCTGTCGTTATAGTGTTGTAATTCTTGTTAGGACGATGAGCGGAACCGGCCTGGGCCGTCTGGCCCTGGTTCTTGGGAAAAGGTCCCCAGACAAATTGAAGAGCCTCTGACGCGATTTGGAGGTGGATATCAAGAGAAGTATATGAAAGCTGGAGGAGACAGAGGCAACATCTATACGTCAATCTTTCTATAGCCCTTGAGCTGGACACAAGGCATGTCAGTTTCGATGCGTGGAGTGAGCCTGCTACGACGCACCCTGTTTTCCTTGAGCATTCCAAGGTACTTGTCTGCTAGCCACTTGCAGTTCTCGTAATGGTTCACGCCCTCTCCCTTCTGGCACTTTCCGAGTTCTTCCTGGACCAGACGCGCCTCCATCGCCTTGACCCACGACTCCCGCAGGATGTTCTCGCGTTCCTCGAGTTGAGCTAAAGGAGCTTGAATTGAGAAGTGCCTCAGCTGGACAATGGGAAGAACATACCCTTGACTTGAGCGACCTTCTCTGCGTTCGACATGTTGGGAGGCAAGTGGTTCTTGTTGTTGTGCCTTGTTGTGAGCCATGCTCAATCAAATCCGGTCGCCGCGCCCCAGGCTTGGCGCCGTCTTCCTCACCGCGTCGACGATCCTCAGGCTTTCTCGAGCACACTTTCCAATGCTGACAGACTCTTTTATTCTGAAGAGTCGTAGACCCTCTCCGGCTCGAGCAGAAGATACCGAAGAATCCAGATAGACTCAATATATCTTCAACTCAATCACATGTGTGCACTGAAAGCCGGCTTTATTGGGCCCGTCTCGTTCACCATTGCCGACTGCATATCCTTGCTGCCCGAGGTCAGTACCCCAACCTTGAGTTCACGCCCCAACCTTGAACTCACAGCGCTTCCTAACTACGACCACCATCACTAACAGCCATGGCCGCCCCTATAACATACCCCGCAAACGCTAGTACCCCGCTCCTGGAACTCACGCGTCGTACGTCAGGTAGCCTGCGGCATCCTCACTACGCTAACTTAACAATCTTCTCGCTAGCTAAACCGGACCTATGGGTCATTGAACTTAAGAATGGTCAGGATAACCGATTGGCCACCGACTTCGTCAATAAGAGCATCAAACCTGCGCTCGACGAGGTCGAGCGACAATGGCGGGCGCAGTGGGGGGAGGCACAGAAAACCAAGAAGAAAGAGCTCGGTAACGGAGCTTTGATCATAGTCGGAAGGAAAGACCAAGACAAGTTCTTCAGCAACGGTGCGTAACCCTTGATAGAACCTGAGTAGAATCTTACCTGGGTGTAGGCCTTGACTTTGAGAATGCGATTAAAGACCCAAACTTCTTCCCTGGTACGACTGGACCATGCCCCCCTTGTTCCCCCTCTCACAAAGAACGAAAAATTCAGATACTTTCAATCCTATGCTCACAAGGATCCTGACTTTCCCTAGTACGTCCTCAATGGTTTCTCAATCGACGGTACTAATCCGCGCCTACTACTTAGTCCCCACCATTGCCGCCATTAATGGGCACTGCTTCGCCGGCGGCCTCATGATGTCCCTCGCATGCGACTACCGCATTATGACAGACGGAACCAAGCGTAACACTTGGCTCTGCATGAACGAGGTATGCACTGCCCCGCCAGGAATTCCCCGCCATCACCTAATTTAATTCGTGCAGGTTCACTTTGGCGCCCCTTGGCCCCTATCGTTTGCCGCTCTTCTTCGTGGCAAGGTCGGAGACCACCGGCTTCAACGGAAGATAGCTCTGGAAGGCCACCGCTTCACCCCTCAGGAGGCCCTGAAAGATGGAATCCTTGACGCCCTTGTTGACGGAAAGACCGCAGACATTCTTGCTGCCGCTGAAAAGCTCGCGGCCAAATTCAGCCCAAACGCTGCTGCCGGCGTTTGGGGACTTATCAAGGTGCGGCTTCTCGCGCGAACTTGTATTCGAGATTTGGTATTGACCATGTCATAGCATGATCTATACCGCGATAGCATCAAGGAGATGGGGAAGAGGCCACAGATCCCGAACGCAATCTCCCATGATGCATCTGCGAGGGCGAAGTTGTAAAGGCTGGGCGAATGGCAGGTTATAGCAAAGCACTAAGGTCGACTTTTCACGCCAGTGAACCGAAGGCTTTGGTGTATATATTCTATCTATATGATATTGTGGTGATGTCTGGAAAGGCAATCTTCTACTCTAAAGTTAGTCACATTGGTTCTAGTCAGGGAGACCTCTGGCATGGTACAGGGAGTCGGGTAATAGGGCGCGAATATGCTCACTCTATGGGTGTAAGATATGTCCGTGAACTATACGTATCTATTTGGCGCTTTGCCAGAAAGTTGAAAAGTACGTCCGGTGATATGTCTATGAGGTCGAGCCAAACGAAGTTCATATGCGTACAGTACATGCAATGTCCAAATGATCACAAAAGCAAAGGTAGCAACATCCATCCCAAAATCGAAAGTCCGTCATAGTATATGTACAAAGGATCCAACCTGGATCCAGACAGCGGGCACAAGTCCTTCATCACATTATGATAAAGAATTGCACGTCGAGCACCGAAGCATGCCGCATGGCTTCATCAAGCAACAAAATAGATCAAGAGGAATGAAAAATGGACAAGAGGAAAGAGCGGGAATATGAGGGTGGGTGAAAGAAAGGTAGGTATTGACCACTCACATACTCGGTGTCGCGCCCATCAATTACAGGCCAGCGGCGCAGAGCTTTGCGAAAAGCTCGTGCACTGACGGCCTTTTGGCAGGATCGCGAGCCCAACACCACTCCATCGCCTCCCAGATTTCGTCGGTCAGACCGAAGGAGGCGAATGCTTGGCTTTCTGGGGAAGGCTTGGACGGTCGCGTCCCGTCAATGACAATTGCATTGTGAAGCGGACCCAAGTCCCGATAGGAGGGCCCGGTTTTGACATTGAAGAAGTCAGCGAACGGCAGCTGACCGGTGATCACCTGTAGAGTAACGCGAGTCAGCGGTGGCTCAAGGATTAGATGGGGAGAGGTTGGATTATCCACCTCATAGATTACGCATCCCAGGGACCACACATCGGTGGCCAGAGTGGGTGGCATGAACCGGTCCTTGAAGAGCGCTTCGGTCCATTCTGGGGCTCTCCAAATGATAAGCCCTGCCGCAGGTGAGCAAACTTCGTCGAATTCCTCGAGGACCTGAGCATCGACATATCGGGAGAGGCCAAAGTCGGCCAGGCAGGCCCTTCCCTCCGCGTCGACGAAGACGTTGCTTGACTTGATGTCCCCATGTACGACCTGCTCGTGATGGAGATACATCATGGCCTCGAGGATGTCCTTAATCTATAATAGACATCATGAGGCCCGTTCCTGCGTCGAGGATTGGATGGAATACTGACCAACTTTCGCCGATCAGCATTCGGTCGTTCATCAAGGTATTCCGAGAGGGACCCGAAGGGTTTCCGTTGGGACACCAAGTAAGACCAGTCAATGTTGATCAACCCACCCTCGCCTCGGTAAACCCCCTGGAAAGGTAGGAGTCGCTCGTGAGGGTGGGTCGACCACATAATGGCTTCCTTGATGAACATCTGGTCGCGGTACAAGTTTCAACACAAAATATGGAGTAGAGTATAAAGGGGGGTGCGCGAACCTTCACGACTGCGCCCCGTATCTCAGGACGACTTCGATATTTCTTGGCGCAGACCTGGGCCCCAGATGAGAGGGCGCCTTCGAGAATGTCCACCATGGGCGCCTGCCAGATCGCAGGCCATGACGTAATTTCATGTATTTGAGCGTCAATCGTCAAAGCGCTTGGCAGGATTTTCGCTCCTTGCGCGATAATGGTAAGCGTTGCAAGCCATCGTCTTCGCTGGGGACCTTCAGAGGAACCATAGAGGTGGTGGACCTAGAGCTATGTCAGCACAGGGCAAGCCTAAGAAAATGCTGTTAGGTACTTTATACATCGCGTCGACAACGCGTTGGGCGAGGGAACCCTTCAGGGCCAACAAGCACCTGAGGTGATCCTCGTCAGCCATGATGTGAAGCAGTGCTGCCATTAGCTGGCGTTCGCCCTCCTCGCACTCGGGGGGAGTTTCGTAGGCCTCAAGCGCACGTTCGAGCAGCCCCAGGAAGGCCTCCGACTGGCCGGGACCGGAGGGCTGAGAGGCAGATGAGAGGTGAGTTGAGGTTGCGTCTTTCACCATGACGGAGGGCTGATCGGCTCGAGAGGAGAGGACAGTGGTATAGGTGACGGGGGAAAATAATGGATCGACACGTTCTCTGCCGCCGAGTATTTAAGCACGCTGGGGCTGTGTCACGGAACTAAGGGGTGTGGGTCGTGGGGGAAACGGTAAATGAGGGCGACGCGTCCCGGTGGCGCGCGTAACTCTTTAAACATGCCCACTGAGTGCTGAGCACTGAAGGTAAATTACTCGGAGATCTGTTGGTCTCCTCAAAACAACTGGAGGGCAGTAATACCTCACAGTTCAGAAGAGACGTGCAGGCGGTCGCCAAGTCTAGATTTGTGACTCGATTGGAGTTCCGTTGGCTTGGTTCAGCAAAGCCACCCCAGGGAACTACATGGGGCATTCGCGGAATGGAGAGAAATTATTTAATCATTGGTGAAAAAGATGGTAGACAGAAAGCCTTCGGCCGAAGTCTAATACTCAGCGCTCGGTTGCACAGGCTTCCACTTACCAGGCGGTGTTGAGGGAGCAGCAATTAGTAGCAGAACATTGCACCTCGTGGACCGTTCGCGTCCTGGAAGCTCCAGACTCCAGAGAAGAAATTTTAGCTGCCCCGTGAAAGCATCATGTGCCACCGTGCTGTGCGAACAACCTTTCTGCTCCGGCGGCGGTCGGTTACACTCACACTCAATCTTCAATCGAGCATGGCGAGCGATCTGTGAAGAGAACTGCATTCGACCATTAAACTCTACGTTTGACTACCCCAAGGTTGCGACTCCTTCAATCTACATCGAGGCCAATGGAATGTGGAGTTATCTACACGTTTCTTAGCCCTCAAATCCTGTCCGCCCTACGCCCATTCACCGTGACATAATGCGCTGACCACATAAGAATGGTGTTTGGCAGGAGAACGCCGCCTGCGGCCTTTCCAGTTCGAAAGTCGTGCACACCATGATGGTTGGAGCCATCCAGCGCGGCTGCAAGGTAGGACTGCGCTCGGCCGCTGAAGGAGCAAGAAATTGGTGTTAACCAGGAACTCCACGCACAAGAGGCGGTGAACAGCGATCACTGATATTAGCAAAAATGATCCCAAAAAGAAATGGTACCGACGAACAATGAGATCGTCGGAGACGGCACTCACTGGCCGACGGTCGCGGGTGAGCCCGGGTGCTGTTGGCCTCTGAACGCCGCACCCTGGGGACGCAGTATTGTACCTTTTGAACAGAAAGAAGGAAGCCAGACCCGAGCAATCTATGAAAATTCCTTTAGATTGTGCGTACTAATGATACATGTTGCGGAGACCATCTGCTGCGCGAAGTTTGTCTTGCCTGAGATTGGTACAACGGCACGAATAAAAAGTATCGCTCTCACTGAGAGCAAGATAGGGTTTAGAGATAAAAAGACAGAATGCCAAAAATCGCTGATAACATACTACAATAATAAGCCGGTACGCTCGGGAAAAGGAAGTGGGTGCATGTGCTGTGGAAAGGAGTGTAGGTAAGCATAGTAATGAAGGAGTGAATGGGAGAGACATAGGAAGATCGATAACCGTAGAAGGGAAAGGCACCGCCCACGGGCACATAGATACGCTCCAGCGGCGGCAGGAGTGGACCTTCCAGAAGGCCGCCACACCAGCTCGCAGCAACACCGCTGCAGCCAGGCACGACCGATAAGTATGCATGTCAAGCACCAAAAGCGTGCGGCATGGCTTAAAAAGAGAATAAAGGGACGATACACGTCCGGAATAGCGAAGAATACGAACAAAGCGCAAATATAAACCAGTGGACTGTAGAAGAATGATAAAGCAAAAAGCGGTAAGCGAATGGAATGCTGGATACCAATAAAAGAATAAATATTGCCATAAGGGAAAGTCTGACACCACGAGGCCTGCATATGAGTAGATCTTTCACTCCATAGCGAAAGGCCTCTTATCCACCAGGTTCCGCAAGAAAGGACTTTGCAGAAGTTCCGCTGCAGAGGGCCTCAGCTTTGGATCACCGGCCCAGCAACGCTCCATCATCCCCCAGATCTCCTCCGTCAGCCCGTATCTCTGGTAAGCGTCCGAACCTGCGGAAGGCTTCGAGGGACGGCGACCCTTCGGCACTTCCAAATAGATACGTGCAGCGGCCCATTCATTCCCAAGGCCGCGTCCCAAATCAGAGAAGGGGCTTTGGCCAGTGAAGACCTGTCAGAGTTCAGAGAAATCGAGTATTAGCGACCAAACAAGGGTGCCGGAACTCCGACTGGCTGACCTCATATGCGAATATTCCGAGCGCGTAGACATCGCTTGCCGCAGTTGGTGAGACAGGGGTGTGCGAGACCATCAGCTCCGGTGACCGCCATGGTATGGTTCCAAGGGCCGGATCCATGGTCGAAGCCGTAGGCCAACTCAAGAGCTCAACGTCTCTGAGCCTTGAAACGCCGAGATCGGCGAGGACGGCCCTTCCATTAGACCCAACCAGCACGTTACATCCTTTGATATCACCATGCACGACGTTATTGCCGTGGAAATGAACAGTCGCCTGGATGATATCTTTCAACTGTCACAGACGAAAGCAGTCAGTTCAAGAGATGGACTGAGACTTGTCCGAAGACGTACCAGAAGTCGTCGATCAACGTCAGGGTGCTTAGCGAGATATGATACGATGGTCCCGGATTTGAATAATGGCGACACCAAGTAAGTTTTCTCAAAGTCTCCGTCGAACTGGAGAATGCCAATGAATGGAAGGAGGCCGGGATCACGGTGGTTGCGCAGGAGTATGCTCTCCTTGATGATTCTCTGCAAAAAAGGAGGGAAGTTCAGTCGGGTTGTAGGTGCCACCACTAAATGATACCTACGGTGGCCATATCGTCTCGACTCGCTTGGTTATGATTCCGGTATCTTTTGAGACATACATCCCGCCCATGGTGAAGGCCTCGAAATACATCCACGTTGGGAGTTTGGAAGAAGACCTCGCCAATCTGGACGGCGCCAAGGAAGAAATCGGTGGGCATCAGTTTGCTGCGTTTAGCAAGTCGGAGAAGTGCCTGCAGGATCTTCCTCCTCTGTGATCCTTCGAGGGATGGGTGATAATCAAGCATCTATATCCATCCGTCAGCAATGTGGCCACTTGGAGGGATTTCGACAATTCACGTACCCATTGAAGAACATCTACCAATAACTGAGCGATATCACCCCTGTACAAGAGGAACTGTCGGTATGACCGTCTTGTGTAAAGTATCTCCGTGTCGAGGAGGCGAAAAAGCTTCCGGGCAGCCTCCCCAAACGTCGCTGGAAACCCGTCGGCGGCGATTGATCGCGCCCCATTCTCGAGCTCATCCCAGCACAAACGGCGACAGGCCGGGGATATGGGAGAGACGCGTTGACCAGGAGCTGGGGCAGGTTTCGACGGTGGATCAACGGTGAACACGCCGTTGGCTGAATGGAACGAAGGGGATGGAGCCGCGCAAAAGGATTGGAGCATGCGCTCCTGAACAGTATTTAACTGCGATAGCGCGGGACGCTTGCATTGGTTCCTTTTCTTTCTTGACTGCCTCCTAGACGGCTTGGTCACGGTGTCGCTAGAAGAGCTGTCCGTGCCGCTCAAGAGGCACCATGTCTCGCTATCGAGGGAACTGGCGACGGAAGTGGATGAGGACGTGGCCGAGGGGTGATTATAGAACTGAGTGCTTGTCATTCTGACGGGCGGATGTGAATGATTGTGAACGGGATGGATGAGGCGGTGATGATGATGGGGTTGTGGGGTGTCCGAGGTAAATAAGGTCAAGCGGGGGAGGGAGGGGGATTGGCTCGGTTTCTGTTCTGAACCGCTGGCTCGTTCGTCCCGACCTCCTCTCTGTCTTTGACTTATATAATAACTTCAGCGGCAAAACTAGAAAGCGAGAGGATGGCGCTGCGTTAATTAGGATGGCCATCTGTTTCGAGGCACTGCTGCCAGCAGCAAGGCATTCATTCATAGATGAAGAGATATGGCTCTTGACGTTGTACCACGACAGCGGATCGTGAAGATAAGGCGGAAATCTGCGGGTAATGTGGGTTCCGTGAGGTTATACAACACATACACGCACGCGCTGAATCTGTTTGAGGCCTGAGGTTGCGCATTCCCTGGCCGTGAGCGTCCGCGTCAGAGCCCTTCGCTAAATTACGGTCGTGTGTGTGACGGGTTTGGGGTCGTACTCATGTTATCAATCTTCCAAATTAAATTCTTCCAGAAATACTTTTGCGCGTCCCTCGAAGGTCCAGAGAACCGTATCCGTCTAGGTCTGGCGAACAACTCAGTGAAAGAGGAACCCTGAATAAATCGGTTGGATCTCAGCCTCGTTTTGGAGAAATTTTTCGTGTACTCGCCAATGAATCACACTACCACTCGGACGTCCCAATTTGACTCGAGTTATAGATTGAATCCACCGTCCCGACGAGGAGAACATTGTGGTGTTTGAGAAGATCAATATTACATTCTTGTTGATCTTCACGCACTGACCATAATGGTGACTGACGTCAGCCTTTGAGTCACGGTTATCCTTCCACAGCTCTTGATAACCCGAACCGTTACCCTGCACTGCACACAACCAACGCGTGGCCCCTGTAACTCTCTCCTCCATACCCTGGAACGGCGCCATTTCATTACCATCGATTAACCCTGCATTTTGTACGATGTCGAGCTCGAGTCGTTCTAACGGTCCGAAGGTCATTCTGCCTCCATCCTTGACGCCTGCCCAGATCGCCTTAATCCTCCGCCCTGCCAATCGAAAGACGGTCAGTACCGCCACCTGCTTTCCTGAATACAAAGGACTGATCGTGGTATCGTTCGATTACTCGGGTATCACAGCTTCATGACAATGTCAGGAGAGGGTCCTTTGACCATGTTCAACAGCTACGCGACGCGACACATGGCCGCATAGATCCCGAGGTGCTCAAAGTCTCGTTGGAGGCGCTGCAGAACTCTGTCGTTCCAGACCGCCAAGAGCTTATCCGCAAGCAACCTCCTGCAGTCGCGCGGTCGAGATTCGCAATGTGCGCGATGTCCATTGTGGAGGACCAGGTTCGCAACAGCTGTGAAGGCGAGCGAAGCAAACCTCACCTTGTCCAAAAGACGGGGGCTTTGATCCTGGAATACTGGAAAGGCATCCTGGGATGGTTCCGATTTTTCTTCGACATCGGAACTCACCACTTCGCATTCCTCGAATTAGATCCTATCGTGGTGATAAAAGCCCCCGTCATTAATCTTGTGAGCCTCATGAAAGCGTATGAAGGCTCGCCATATGACCTCCGCTCCCCACCTGGCTCCCTCGAGCTCTACATTCTGGTTTGGAACTGCCGTGACTCAGACGGCACCCCAATTATCGTTTACAAAGAAGGCTTCGAAGATGGAATTTGCCCCCTATTGACCGTCATCCACCGTTGCACGGAAAGTGATGCAATACGGGAGCAACTTCTAAACAAGATGCTTTCCGAAGACTTGCTCCCCTTGGACGTCATTGTTGAATGCATAATTGCCCGAGTGCAGAAGGTGAAACGGATGTATCTGGAAGGAGAAATGCATGGATACTGGCTCGTGGCGTACCTTTTCAGGCTCACCCATGTCGCCCTCGATTTCGCATACAACGACGCTGTGAAGGACGCGCTCCTAACGGCCCGCTTCCTTCAACTCTTTGTTGACGCTCTCTGGACTGTCGTGAAGGACTCGGAAAGGCATCGCCTTGGTCCCAGTGGGTGGGATGTCCTGGCGGAAACTTTGTCGACCCTACTGAACTGGGCTCTGACTAGCACCCCGTTCTGTCTACCCAAGCTTGTACAACTCGTACGGGGTAACATCATTGACACTACGTTACGCTTGTTATGCAACCTTCCGAAGGACCATCGGGAATTCAAAAACAATGCCACTGTCTTCAACCTTATGGCAGCCTATGTCACATATCCTCCGCTGCAATCAGCCCTACATGCCCCCATGGAGCTTCTTAGCTCGGCCACGACGCTTGTCAAGAAGGCCTCTGCGACGACGCGTCACACCGCTACAGCTATCACAAATTTAACCGAAGCCTATCACAAAAACGTTGAATGCACGCAAGGGCGATGGAAACAGGTATCGAAGCGGAAACTGTGTGATAATATGCAGGTGTGTTTCCGCGTCTCAGAGACTTTTCAATTAGATCTGCACTCAATGAGCTGCGGCGCGTAGCATCTTGCACATCCACACTCGTCTAAGCAGCTCATACGGACGTGCGCAAACTGCCGTTCGGTTCTCTATTGCTCGATTGAGTGCCAAACGCACGATTGGGAATTGAACCATCGGAACGAATGCCCGGGCGCGCTTCAGGAATATACAGGCGAGTGCCCCATACTGATCCTGAGCATTGTATACTAACGACATTGTTCTGGCATTTGTAGAGCGCAAATCCAGCGAAACTTGGCTGCGGTACGGGTACCGGAACTACTACTATTCCATGCTCGAGTACTTTGCGTGCAAATCTCGCTCCCTCTTTCTTAGCCTCCCATCTAGCGGCACCTCTTTCATGATTCCCATCTTCGACGCCTCTGTGACTCCATACGATATTAAGACGATATCCGTGGCAGACTACAAGGCACGAGGTGCCCTGTATGGCTTCAGGAAACAGCGCTTGCACTCCTTCATTGATGAATACGAACAAAGGTCTGGGAAGTACTTGGTTGGAGGAGTATTCTTCTATGGAGCGGATAAGGTTCACATCCTCGCTCGAGTCACCTACACCCCTGAGCCACCTTCTCCTAAGTCAGTGCTGGAAACGGACGACATCGTGGACGCCTCACCTTTCCAGGTCGTCGGAGCTTTGATCCACTATGAGTGAGTGGGAAGGGGTAGCCTTCGCGATGATCAATCTTACATGTTGTTTGACAGGTATATCCGAGAAGAGGACTCCAGAGGCGGGCGTTACGATCTGTACTCATGGTCACTGAACCAGAACGTCAGCGCCCTGTCCTATGGCTCGTACGGCTATCCCAGCAATGGCGGCGAAGTCTCGAGGGCGGTGCGGCGTTGAGCCTGAAGGTTCGTCTCGTGGGTCCTTTGACATTCCCATGCTGTAGGATATAGAATCTGGATCGTTATCGTATGGCGAAGGTGTAGGATCATGGTATCAAATACAAGTATACCAAAGTGGCGTCCTCCCAAGACCTGTGCAGGCATGGCGGGTGGGGCGGACATGCGTCCTAGGGATTGGAAGTATCGACAAGGACTTCTGCTAAGTGCTTTTGTGATCCGACGTTCTCTGTACTCCTGAAGAGCTGGAGCAGGCTGGAGCCTAGTGCGAACGTTCGCAGATGCTGATGTCGTGATCGGTTCTGTCCTCGTGGCCACCGAGAACGATCACCGGTGGGAGCACTTTTGCGTCGGAAGAGCGCCAAATTTTTCGAAAGCGGGGTGGTAGAAGTGTGTACTGACTGGACGCCTGTCCTAGTAGGACGCAAGGCAGTGCGAGGACCCGCTCAATTGACAGGAAAGGAGAAGGGAATAAGGGCATTGACACGGGCTGTTGTTTACGCGTGCTTGTTCGGCATCAGCGTTATATCGCCCGAATATCGTTCTCGTTGGCAGTCCCACACGGTCCCCACCCTCCCCTGTTCCCTCCATTTCTTCCCGCCGCCGTTCACTCGACGTCCCCTTGCATCTTCTCCTTTCTCCCTGCCCCGTTTTCTGAATATCTGTCTGAACAATGGCCGCTAGGGTGTGTGGGAACTTCCCCGGATCGTCGGGCGCAGCGACTAACCCCTTGCTTTCGCTCATAGGCTCAATTCTTGAGGGAGTACAAGTTGGTTGTGGTCGGTGGAGGAGGTATGGAATCCGCCCAGATGCACTAGTGAAGACTCTAATGGCTGGTGATAAGGTGTTGGAAAGTCCGCTCTGACTATCCAATTCATCCAATCCCACTTCGTCGACGAGTACGACCCGACCATCGAGGGTGTGTTATCTACTGATATTGCACACCAAGGATTCCTACTAACCTTTCGTCTTAAGATTCGTACCGGAAGCAGTGCGTCATTGACGACGAGGTTGCCCTCCTCGACGTCCTCGACACGGCTGGCCAGGAGGAATATGGGTGCGTTGTTCTCCCAGCCCTACTGTGATTTGACTAATCCCCCTGTCCTTGTGCAGCGCCATGCGGGAGCAGTACATGCGAACTGGCGAGGGCTTCCTTCTGGTCTACTCCATCACGTCCCGAAACTCCTTCGAAGAAATCAGCATCTTCCACCAACAAATCCTCCGGGTCAAGGACCAAGACTCTTTCCCGGTCATCGTCGTGGCGAACAAGTGTGATCTCGAGTATGAGCGCCAGGTCGGCATGAACGGTGCGACCCCCATCCCCCGCCTTTTCACCATTCGCGAAAGCTAAATTAACTTCCTTGGATATAGAGGGCCGTGACCTCGCCAAGCACTTCGGCTGCAAGTTCATCGAGACCTCTGCCAAGCAGAGGATCAACGTCGACGAGGCTTTCAGTAATCTCGTCAGGGAGATTCGCAAGTACAACCAGGTAAGGGTATCAATGGACTGCATGCTACCCTTGACAGATGTTGATGGCATTCAATTGTACCTTTCAGACACAAAAGGCTGGCATTGCGGGTAACGGCGGCGGGGGACCTGCAGGCGCGTACGCTGGCCAGGACCGACACCACGGCGACGAAGCCGCTGGCTGCTGCGCGGGTTGTGTCGTACTCTGATTCTCCCTCTCTTCTCCCTCCACCTTTCCCCACTATGCTTCACCCTCGATTACCCCCTTGCTATTCGATTTCTTTCCTATTTCCCACCCCCTTTCATATCCCACACATGCTTTATCATTCCCTCGCTTTCGTCGCTCGCTCTCTTTCGTCATCCTCCGCCAAAGATGTAATCCATTTGCAGCCACCTTTGCAAACCCTATGATCACTTAGACTCTTCATACCTTTTTCTAGCTCTTTACCCAGAACTGCCAACGTTATTTTGTGACATCCGAAAGCACTTGTAATTGAACTTGCGGATATTAAGGAACTGTGTATATTATTTTTGGATACTTTAGAACACACATGAATTTGGGAGATACCCAGTTCTGCAACATCATGATGACTCCTTCTCGTTGAGTTCCGCCTCCTTCTCTTCTGGTAACAAGGTCAGTTCGAGCATATAAGGCAGACGAGATCCTCAAGTGACTCACTTGTGGGTATCAACGGCTCGTGTGTAACGTCCTCCTCGTTTACCAGGCGAATAGAGTCGATCCCAAGCTCGTACTTCCCAGCAACGCCGCTGTTACCTCCCAACATCGATATACCAATGGTTTTCACCCGTTCTCGCACCATCTTAAGCTGCTTCTCCGACATTTGCCCATAATCCGTTCGTACGAAGTTCTTGAAGGGTATCTTCAGGCGACGGTTAAGTCGTTAGCTAGTTTCAAATGCTAAACTGAAAGAACCTACGAAGATATCTTCCCATTCACTATCCTGCCGCCGGAAGTAGAGCCGGTGCTGCCAGAGGTCAGTATTAAAGGCACTGTCTACTTGTATATTGACGTAGTACGAGTTGCGCGTTCGCGGGTCCCCACCGAGACGTAGCCGGAGTGCAAGATACTCGTGGAGTGATGCGTCGTCCATTAAGTCACCAAACACAGTGGGTCTGTTCTGTCAGGGAAACATTGAGTTCACTCTCTAACCGCCGAAGCAATGAACACGCACTTTATTCCGGAACCCGGCATACCCTCCCCGCATCTTGTGCTCATACCCCGGCCGCACGTCCAAGCGCATCTCCCCCCAGAACACCCCCGTCGCCTTCCTCCCAATCTTCGCATTGTGTTTGGGATTTTCGTCCAAGTCAAGGTTCACCGTCGAGTTCCCGCCAATGTCCATGTCGGAGCCCGTCGTGTACTGGCTGATATCCTCCTTCGAGTTAAAGGTCCAAAGCGTTCGTGGGGCGCGGGAAGGCGCATCCGCTCCTCTCATAAGTATCACTGAGTTTGCACGAATCAAATACCGGCGGTTAGGATGCGGTTGGGCGAGGTTTGTGAGAGTACATACTATTGGTTAGGCTCTCGGATACCAGCTTGACCGACCTGTCGATGTATCGAGAGAAGTGTGACATTATGGCGATAGTAGATGGTGGTTCAGAATCATGAGCGCGTCTCACCGACTGCAGTCGGCTGCAGTTGATCGCTGACATTGTAAAAAGTCATGTGCACGCGATCATCCCGCCGCGGGCGCTTGTCTTGACTTCGCCGCTTTTGGCTCACTTCGACACATTTCTAAGCTAAATCGTATGGAAGTCGTCAGGAAAGCAAGGTATGGTCCTCTTAGCAAATCCGAATTGAATAATGATACTAAAACAATTGTGGAACAGGGCTAGCTGTTCGACATATGACGGGAAAGGAAGTCAGCAATGAAAAGAATGCAACATGGTAAATGAACGTGTGCAAGAGGATGAAGAGGCAGGGAGTGTACCTATAACTACATAGAATATCCGAAGAACGAACGATGGGAAGGAAAGAACGAATGCCGTCAGTCACAAACAGAAAGAATCCGCGCCTCGCCCCTTCACCGTAACCTAGAAATCGCACTCGGAGGACTCGGCGGAGTTCGAGGATCGGCGAAGAGTGCATCTTCTCTGCTCGACTGAAGCATGTCGGGCCTTTGTGTCGGGCTGCCCTCTCTGCTACTAGTGGGAGATGCTCTTGGCGAATTCGACGGTGATGAGCGAGATGCGAGTAGAGCCAATTGCCGAGGAGGCAATCTCTGCGTAGCTTGGGAGTAGAGGTTCGCTGACGCCAAGGACAACGATCTCCTCAGCTCTCGAAATGGACTCGAGCCTGACCCACACGCGGAGGCGGTGTTCCGAGAGCTAGCCGATTGATTGCGTTCGACTCGACCATCAGCGGACATGGGCATCGGGGCGAACGAAGGGGATCTGACATGTCGAGGATAAGGGTACGACTCCGAGATCGAGCTCCTCGGCGAATGTGAGTGAGCAAGCGCCTCTGCCTTGTCCATACTACGCTTGGGATTTGAAATCCTGACGTCTTGGCTGTACGCGGTTGCGCCGTACGACAGCTTCTGATTGCTCATAGCGCTGCTGGAAGAAAGAAGACCCTTCTCGGACCCCAGGCTCTCAATGCTGGAGTAGCTGGGCATAGGCATATGGAACCTAGGTGCCTTCTGCCTTGTGATAGGCGCCCTTGAGCCCCCATTGAAGTTGGAAGGCTGATTCTTTTCAAGGTAGGCTGAAGGACCCCAAGACTCGAGATCTTTTCGGGTAGTCGCTGCCTGTGATCGAGCATCGAAAGCTGGCCCGAGAACACGGAATGTGTTGTACAAAAGTGCAGCATCCACAACACCTTGTATCCGAGATCAGTCAATTTAACTTTCACTCCCCAGTTTCCTGATGGGAAAGACGTACCAAGCATAAACCAGCAAGCACAAGCGAACACCAGTGCTTGGAATGGAACCAGGAAACCGGAAAGCTCAAGGAGCCTGGTGATGGAATACGGCACCAAAAGCGCAACATATGCTGATAAGTCACGGTTAGCATCTTTTTTCAATTACGTTCAATCATTCAAAAACATACCAACTGGATACCTGAGAGAAAAACATCAGTGAACGGCCTAGGTTACAACCATATCGATCTTACGCACCACACCATGCTTCGAGCGACACGAGCGATAAACCGGTTGTAGGTGTCATCTTCTACGTTGCGACTCCATCTTGAGTTTGGGTCGAGTGTAAGGCGGATACCTCCGTGGATTTTGAGAGTGCCTCGCAGGACCAAGAAGACGATAGAGTAAAGCACCGCGGAGAGCACAGATGCAACCAATATCTAAGGCCGACAATAGGCATTATTTTCGTGATTGGGGCATGAGAGCAGGCTTACCGGCAAAATGTGCAAGAAAAATCGATATTGGGCATAGACACTCCGAAACCCACACATAAGCCCATCGGCGCCATATATCTCACCGCTGGGGTGCGGCACCAGGAGTGGGAGTGCAGCTGTAGCCAAATCAGCCAATATTCCTATTATGTGACTAGAAGGCAGCTCTCACCCATCATGCACGACATAATCCAACCAATAGCCATCAGACTGCGAGAGACCAGCAGAGATTGCTTTCGCTTCAAGACAAGGGAGATGAAGGTGTGGACCGCAATCATCACTGTGAAAAAGCCGGCAGCCCATGTTCCGACTTGGTTCAAGAATGCTAAAAAGGTCCAATTGTTAATCACTTTCGCCACCGGACTCGTCGGGTCGAAAGACATACCTTGAGCGGTACATGCGGTGCCTAGAAAAATATTTTACGATGAGACAGAATGCGAGATGACAATCAGGGTTGCGCACCCAGTGTGATGCCCCTGCCAATCAGCCAAGGAAGAGCCATGATCCCAGCCCCCGTATTGAAAGCCATGGCCCCCAAGAGGCAAGCAGCGTAGTTGCCCAACTGCGTGTTGAAGAAAACATATTCTTGAGGCTGCTCGCCATCTTTCTTGATGAACCACCGAATACCAAGCCACGAGACCCTCAAAGCAACAGAAACCAACGCTAATGTGCAGAGGATGGCAAAGCCATTCACCACCTTTAAGATTCGTTAGTGTCACCTCCGATCTAGAGTGGTTATAGCTTACCGTGGCTCCCACCATAACACTCTCGGGGAAGGGAATAAAAGTAGCTTCGACCATTTTCGCTGACCAGAGGATGTCCAGCACAGGCTACGCTGTGGGTAATCGCTGCGAAGAGGGTTGAAACTAGGAAACTGGCCGCCTGTGCGCAGAGATGTTAGGTCTCAAGAGACCAGACCAGGGAACCTGTCCAAAGCGAAGATAAAGAAGGAAAGGAGAAGAAAGGGAACGAAAGAACGAAAAGAAAGGAGACGGTGGTGAAAGTACAACACTAAAAAAGTATGATTTCACTGTCGAATGTTTTTGCTGTAACTCTGTCTACGCATGTTTGCTCTAACGGTATGCAAGTATCGGATGTGTTATCATGACCTTTCGTCATGATGCAGATGGAACAGCCTGATGGAGTTCTAACTAGACGCCAAGAACGGGATTTGGAAGATCCTGGGATGTTGCCTGGGCATGTTGCGACGACAAGGACGGCGACCATCAAACCACCTCCTGGGAATGGATGACCTCTGAAAAGGAAACGGCATTGCTGCACAGAAATCACTTGTCAAAACCAAAACTATCTGGAATACGAAGCGGACCTACGACAATAAGCCAGACTTATCACTTTCGAGTGAAGAATTTCTCGATCCCTTTCGTCTCCTTGCGTCGCTTTTTTGGTTTGCTACCCTGGGTTGTTTGGCCGGGAATAATCCGCTTTCCACTGGATGTTGCCTCCTCCCGCACAAGGTCTTGAGCAAAGTGCCAGTCATCATGCTCAAGTCTGAGACCGGTAAGAACGGTCTCGCATTCCTCTTCCGTCTGCACAGTGGTAGACGAGGCTGCATTCGGGCGTATAGTCTTCTGACACCTGGGGCAGGTGTACGATAACTCATCGGTCCCACTTCTGGAACGTGCCTGGGGGTCTTCCATCTGGTTGTCAACGTCCTCCTTGGATACTTCAGCTGGTCGATCGATGCCCTCTTGCGCTCTAGCTTCACCTGGATGCTCCTTGACATCGTCTCGGGACCGTTTGCTCGGTGGTTTAGACCCAAAGAAACCCTCAATTGTCTGCTGACCAGCTTCGGAGACACCGATACCCGTGAAAGCCAGCTGCACGCTTGAGACTTTCATTGTGGAAGTGTTCCCGACCAGCTCTTTCCATAGCTTACCCCCGGCAGCCGCAATGAAATCCACCGTGACATCTTTCGTGAAGGGGAAAGGTGCTTGCTTCGACCTCCCAGGCTCGTAACCTAGATATGCATGAAGTGGAGTACGAGCTGGGAAGGGTCGATACGCACCTTTGCGTGCGTGCAGTACAATGGTTTTAGGCCAAAGGTTAGGTGAGAGCTTGCGTGCATCATTTAGACGTAGTGCCAACTCGGCAGCCAGCACTCGTATCCAGTGGTATCCCTCTGAGGCTTTTGTGATAGGCTTCGGCAAATTCTTGGAAGCGAGCATACTCTTGGTCAGAGTCGTGCCCTTATCCTTGACTTGGGATTGCTTAGGTTGTGTTCGATGGTTACAAAGAACACGCGCGCGCACCTTCACTACGATCGATACCACTAGGATAATAACTTGCATTTTAGAGGATATAAACCTCATTCATCGTATTTGCTTACCGCAAAATCTCGTACACCCACACGGATTCTTCTCCGAACTTGCTTTGCATTTCATCTGTCCTTCGCTATGAGTAGGCACGCATTAAAGCTGGATCGAACCCACCGAGAGAAATCGTCCTAGAGATACTCCAGTCAGCTGAGGCAAGTGTGCGTGAACAGATAAAACACACAGTAGATCGCCCACTGTAGAAACATCGTATTGCTCTGCAAAGGCTTTGCCCAGTTTCCCACCAAGGAAGCGAATCTAAACAAAAGTTGATAAATGAGCTTGACGAAACCACGTTAATTAAGCCTCATCGTTGTGGCTAACCTTCTGAAATGGCATGGGAATGAGATAATTGGGTATTGCAGCATTCCGCAATATACTCTGCGAAGCTGGGAGTCAGGGACGACGACATAATTATCGCAAACCGGATTTGACAAACTTGGCCATCGGGCTTCCGATACGAAGCTGCGAGTTTCGCGAGAAACTTATTCCTCGCCACGCCCTAGGAAGTGTAGTCAATATGAATGTAGACTTCGCACATAATTTGTCCAACTAACCGCCGATGTGCTGTAGTTGAGCTGTTTCAGAACCTCTTGCCTTGCTTTGAACATCAACTCAGATGCTATCGACAGTGCGACATCATGCCAGGTCGTCGTATCGTCCTCCTCTCCATGCAAATCTGTATCCAGAGTTGGAAGCGGAGTCGTTGAAGTGGATGCTCCGGGCGATTGCGGTTCCGTTTCACCCTCTCGTTCAGAGTCCTCCTCTTTCGATGACGGTTTCGGATCAGGAGGCGGCGGTGGAGGGTGTACGGGAACGACTGTTCCTTTCCCTTCCCAGTCTACTGGAGGCGGCGGGGGCAGCGGACTGTCGATACCATATGGTGCGTCGGCCGGAACGGTGGCAAGGTAGGGGTACCTCTCGAGCAGAATGTCCCTAACTGGCTTCGTAAAGTCGATAAACGCTTCGTCGATGGACGCCTTCTCTGTGGGACCAACTGACTTAGCAAACGCGAACCGAGCACTCAGCTTGAGCCCGTACCGACTTCACACCCGGGGAGCATTTCTCTAAACAGTGCTGCAATCTTCATACTCTCTCTCCGATAGTAATCCAAGGACACCTGCGCAGGTCAAACCCGGTCCCCGACAAGACTGAAGTACTAAAGGGTCTCACTTTGTGTGTATTCGTATCAACGTCATCCCAATATCCAGGCTCCGCCTCTCCCTCCTTATACGTCGCAACATGCACGACCTTCAAGTGCGGACACCTCTTCAGCGCGTCCTTCTTCTTGTCCATCCTTGAAATACCGTACTTCCTGGCAGGATAGTTGACCGCAATCAGGGACTCCCACTGCAACACAACCAGTGGGGTGTCTGGTGGTACCTGTAACCGGTTCATTTCGCATGCCGCATAGAAAGCGTCACTGTCACAGAGTGCCACGACTCGGAGGGGGTCCTTCACCCCGAGATTTTGGGAGAGTATGTGTCGATATGTGATTGTTGGATTGAGGTCGACGAACTCTTGGTTCACGGCCCTGGATTTGCCCTTCCACGAAGGCTTTGTTGGTGAGGTTGGCCCCAAGTCCATTTTACCTAGTGAGAGGGGAGGCAGAGTTCGTTGAAGGAGACGCGCTAGTCGGCTAAGGACAACAGAGGCTTCGCCAAAACGACAATTACGGGCGCGTTGCTCGTGATGGCACCAAATAACGCGTCAACACAAGGCCCCTATCTTTGCAATGTCATGCGGTTGGATACGCGTCTCGGGCTTCTTTTCCAGGGTATAGAATCCACAAACCAGAATAAAAGTACATATGCTACGGCTAAAGCTAAACCTTCTTCTTATGTCCACGTATAACTTACTCCACCTTTGCCAGGGCAGCGGACGTGGCGATGTCGATGGTTAGCAAGTCCTGGCAATGCAAGGGATGAGCTCTCTGCTGTTACAAAGCACGGTGTTCGCATACCTTGCCAGCCTCTACCTCTTGAGGAGTTGGCATCAAACCGAGGCGCAGCAGCTCCGAAGCTTTGCTCACAACTGGGTCGTTTTGCATTCTGTGAACAAGAAATGAAGAATCAGGCACAGTATGTCGGAATATTCCGTGGACGAGCGTACGATGCAACAGCGACGATCTTATCGTTCTTGACGTAGTATGCGACGAACTGAAAAATGGTAGTCGTTAGCCACATTTCCTCTACGAGTCGAATCCATAGCCATTCTTACCTTCAAATCTTCTGGAGAACCTTTGACGATGATCCTGTCGTACTGGTGGCCAACGCCGCAGTAGCGTAGCTGCTGTCCCTCTAAGTCAGGTGTTAATGATGAACTTATGTCGTAGTGGAATACAACGTACGAGCACTCCAAAACACGGGGACTTTGACGAAAGGCTGCTCCTTCCCAGAAATGGTGGATCCAACGGCTCGACCATGGTTGCCAGCAACATTCCAATGCTCAATACGAACTTCACCCCCAGTGTGCTGCGGGTAAATAGCAACATCGCCTGTGTCCTTGCTCAGACCTAAGCATCTAGGAAAGCTCGGACAAGGACGTACCAATAGCGTAAACGTTCTGGGTATCCGGCCCAGATTTGACGCGCAGATATTCATTGACCTTGATGCCTCCATCCTTCTCAATCTCGAGACCACTGCCTTTCAAGAACTCGGTCGCAGGGGCGACACCAACGCCCATTATGACAAAGTCGGCAGGGAGTGTCTCGCCAGTGACAACGACGCCGTTCGCGAGTGTGGAGTTCTCCGCAGCGACAATCTTGTCGATCTTGCTTTGCATATGGAACTTGACTCCCTGGCTCTCGTGGTACTGTGTGGTGTTAAAAAATGGAGCCAATCTCACAATTGGAAGCTACTGACTTTCTGGAGTGCAGCGCCGATTTCCTTGCCCAGGATATTCTGGAAAGGAACCTCTTCCATGCCAATGACGTCGATGGATGCCAGCTTCCGCTTGGACATGGCCGCTACAAGTTCCATGCTAATGAACGAGCTTCCAATGACGACGGCGCGCTTGCCCTCCTTCGCGGCTGAGATGGGGGAGAGTCAGTCCTAACATTCTATAAGAGTTAATAAATGGTACGAGCCGTTATCCACTTTCTGCGAATCAAAGATACCGCGGAAGGTAAAGACGTTGTCGAGATTGGCGCCTTCAATGGGGAGTCTGCGAGGTGTCCCTCCTGGCGCAATAATGAGTTTATCATAAGGTAAAGTATCCCTTCCGTCGATAGTAACGAATTTCTGCTTCAGATCGACCCCAGTGACTTCCTAGAACACCGTGTCAGTGGATATCAGGGTACTGTATCTAGAGTTAACTTACGACGCCGAGGCGCAAGTTAGTTCCATATTTAATCTTGAGGTCGGCCGCGTTCCTCCATTCAATCTTGGCGGGATCAACGATTAAAGCCTTACTGAGCTTGGTTCTAAAAGTATCATCGACTTCAGTTACCAATCATAACGAATGCAGAGTAAACATAGAGGTCCTCACCTGTCGATGGGGGTATGCGTCTCCTTCGAGAGCACGGTAATAGGTGCAGAGTACCCGTGCTGGAAGGCAGGTTAGTTGAGCCTTGCAATGCTAAATGGCTGAAGCAATCACTGACCTCCCTCAAACTTTCCACGGCGTGGAAAGTTCCAGAGCCACCGCCGATGATGACGACTCCTCGCCCAGAGCTTTCAGTGCCACTGGCAAGAAGCTTGGGCTGGCGAGACATGTTCGCCTTGGTGGTATTCGCAGCGTTGGCAGTAACATGAATTTTGCCATCCGCGACGTGAGCCTTGAACGAATGAAGGGCGGTGGGGGCAGGGGCGTCCTCTATGACGACATCAGAACTGACAGGCGTGTAGCGAGGGACCAGCCTCACCGATATCGCCTGTGCAGACGCTGAAGCACGCTGTAGAGTGGAATGTCAGATTGACGAACTGGGTAATGATTTCCAAGTAGCGGCGACAAACCTCCGTGCCAGGGACTGCGCAGAACATGAGAAATCAGAGGGTCAACTCGCCGACGCAGAACACAGTCGCTTACCAGACTACGCGCCCGTCGGCGGTGAGAACGCCCTTGGCCAAAGGTGCGCCGTAGTGAGTGCAAAATGCGCTGGTAGCGTGTATCTTGTCGCCCAGCTTAGAGAGGAGAACCTTTCCATCCTCGAAAGCGACTTCTTTCCTGGATTGACTTTGTTACTACAACATCAGGGACTGGCCACTGTTAGGACATACATCTGGCCATCTTGAAGCTCTGACTCGTCGAGGACTGCAATCGTCTTGGTGTTGGACATTCTGCGTAGAGATAGATGGTGGTTGAAGGAGAAGAGTGAGGATACCGGATACGCAGCCGGGCGGATGAGACGGCGGTGTAGTGCAAGCAGCATACAGAGTTGGAAGAACGAGCCCGCGCCCAATCAGCGCAGAGAGATTAGATGCCCGTGCTTCGGTTCCTGCTCCAGACGTTGTCCAGACGTCGCTTGCGTCATAACAATCAAGATTTGGGCGCCTGTTATCTCCATTTGCCTCACCCTGCGTCAGATGGTCAGAGCACAATCATGCCACAATGAAAGTGCTCAAGACATTGGGAAGAATTCGCTCAATGGGAACGACGGCAAGCTCCAATGTGCTGCCAGAGAACAAGTCTGACAAAGTGACGGGAAGACTATCACTTAGCAAGCAGGCCCAGAACCACAAACACCAGGTATTCGGTGAGAAGAAACAGATTGTTACTAGGCTCAACTAAGTAAACCCTCTCACGCCTTAGCGAAGAGGGGCTTATACCAACATAGGATTTTTGTAGGGCAGTGTAATTCCACTTTTGCGAACGCTGGCGTGAGCGGGCCATTTAGATTATGTGGGGACATCTATTCTCCTCGAAAAAGTGCACCTCTACATAAAATTTTTATGCTTATCTTCCCATCCACTCTTCCTGGAGGGACCGATACCGAATCAACGACTTTGTATTGAATCACACTTTCATTACATTCGAAACGTAGTGGTCGCCAGCTGCCGACGTCTGCCGCGCTGTGACACGATGTGACAGCTTCGGCCACTTATCAAACATAGTCGCCGGCGTTGGCTTTCTTTAACGATGCGAGTCCATTTCTTCGAGTTTGCGAGAGATAAGGTACAGAGGATCCTTCCACAAACATTGAAGCCATTTGGAACTCTCGGTAGTGCTTCAGGAATGGTTTGGGAGGAAAGAGCACCAAATGTGCCGGTCACTCGCTGTCACACATCCCAAACTGGAACTTTGTTTACATGTATTGACAAGTTACACTGCCCGGCTAATCGACTAGTTTAGGACAAGACCCTCCCCACAGGGGAGGTATGTCTTGCGACGAGACTAGATTGTTACAGCACTTTGAGCCCATTTGTACTCATTACAGCGCTTCTCATCAGCATGATTGCCACATACCACTGATAATAGTAATAGTATCCCCCTTCAAGCCATTGTCAGCCTAACTTGCAGCACGCACCGCATAATCTCTCAAACCAAGAGAGCCAGTTCGCTCCTTCTCCTTCAGGATATACTCGACCTCGGTTCACCTTGCACCTGGCGTTCGTTCCCATGTACGCATAGCCCTAAATATAAAGAGGCGTAAGCCAGGTTAAAACGAGGACTGCGTCTAAATAGATTGAATGGGACGTACACCGTAGTACTTTCCAATCTCCTTGGCGGTGAAAGTAGCAGGTTCCGGTTTCGTTCCAAGCCCAAGTTCAACGAGCACTTCCGAGATGCGTTTCGCTACCTGATACATAGTGTACTCTCCGTTCTCTCCGAAATACAATCCTTCCCTGCCGTGTCTCGGTTCGAATTGTCAAGGATTGCATCAAGGAGAGAGATGTAGAGTGTGGCGACTATAAAAGCGCGGCTATAAGTGCTCTGTGTAGGGTGTCCTTCAAAATGGAGTGCGTACTGTCTGAGATGTGAACATGAGGCCAGATATTCTTGCCTGCACCAACCATGCCTCCCTGCCCACGGTCAAGGGCAGCCCTGATCAGATCCGGAATTTAAATGGAGCGAGGGTTTTGGATCCCGAGGTCGACAAGGATGTTGCTTGCGAGACCGTATATGGTTGAGGGAAGTATGATGTATGATTTAACATAACCTTCACAGACAATATCGGTCAAAATGCGAGAAACAGAAGGACGAAGGTGTCCTACCTTCCTCGTCTCCGCGGAGAAGTTCCAAATCGACGTTTCTGTGAACTTGAGTATCAGGAATCAGGTTGAGCTGGGCGACGTCGAGATCGTCGTAGATGGTATCGGTTGCGCTCTGGCCGACTACGTCATCCTTCAGAACGCCTGTCCCGGACTATCCGTAGGCTGAGTATCGTTTCCAAGCACATAGGTGAACCACTCACGGTGTGTATGAAGGAAGGGGGGACCTTCGTCGTTTCATAGCGTTTCTTCAATCCCCGTAAAGTGGCCATTGCGGCACCATAGTTATCTGCATCGGCCTTTGTAGCGTCAGGAGCAGTTTATGTCACAATTAGTGGGATGTATTTACCGCAGCGATGACAATGTCGGACTGTGAGGACAGCTTCTCCATAAGAGGTTCGTCAGAGTGTGACCCAACAACCGCTCCGATTTTCAGAGTGCATAGCTTCTCAGCTTTCGCTGGAGAGCGCATGAGGGCAGTGACATGAAAAGACGAGAACTTCGGATGTTGGATCAACTTGGCAAGAATCTCTCCTCCAATATAACCTGCCAACAGTGTCATAACCGGGGTTGTAGATAGACGAGACTTCAATGGACCCACCCGTCGCACCGGTTATGAGTATGCTGAGTTTAGCTGATGCCATGAGGGTTGGATTGAGAGAGTGAATGAGAATGAGGAAATGCCAAGTAATGGCCGTTTTTTATACTGCGCTGCTCATATTCCGGGGCTTGCAACCAACTTGCAACGTCCGGAGGGTCTTATGGGCACTTCCACAAGTACCTTATCATCTTTGGCATGCGCTGGTCCTTTATTCAGATAAATGGGTAAGCGGCAAGCGTCCTGTAGTTCAGCAACCACTGAGGCCTGAGGACTAGATGGTGGTGGAAACGGATGAGTGCGCAGAGAGTACCGCCAAAGTACCGCAACGAGCAGGCAGCCTCCGAACATAACATGTACAACTTCGATCACTTCCCCACATTTGGGATGCCGATCGAGTGTCGTCATGATCAAGCCTTGAATAAAACTAGGACCACAGCATTGAAGTTGCTCGTTCCTACACTCCTCCCATGGACTTGATTCGCCACGTACCCCCTTCTCTTGTCTGGCCAGCTCAGTTCTGCGCCTTTACGATTGCAGCGACATTCATTGTCTCAGTGATCACTGGCAATGTCTCCCAAGTCGACCGACTCTGGACCTTCCTACCAACAATCTACACGGCCTACTACGCCTTTCTTCCTCTTTTTCCAAACCACCAAAGCTTCTTCTTGGAACCTTTCACTCCGAAGGCTCTAGGATGGAGTGTCGCAACTCAATACAGCCCTCGAGCGCTCCTCATGTTCGGACTGGTGTTCATTTGGATGTGTAGGCTGTCGTACAACACGTATCGACGAGGATTGTTCAACCCGTGAGCCCTCATCTTATATCCCGAATGGAACAGTAATAACGATGACCCAACTTCAGGAGCGACGAGGACTATCGTTGGCAGGTCCTGAGGGGCCAACTCCACCCTGTTCTATTCCAAATTACCAACCTTGTCTTCATCGCAGGCATTCAAAATGTCTTACTCTTATTGCTTGGTTTGCCTACCCGTACCGCAGCTATGCAAGCCCCCGCGTCTCTCGCACCATCCGATTATGCCCTGGCTGCGGCTGCGCTTGTGGTCCTTGCCGTCGAGTTCACGGCAGATAACCAGCAATATGCCTTCCACGCCTACAAGCATGCGCACTTTGCAAAGAAGGCAGGAAAAGTGGAAGAGTCGGAATACAATCCAGCTGAGCAATGGCCAGGCGCTCGTCTGAACTGGAAGCCAGAAGATGCCGAGCGTGGCTTTGTGACTCGTGGGCTTTGGGCATATTCTCGGCACCCCAATTTTAACTGCGAGCAAGGATTCTGGGTACGTGATACCTGTGAATGGAGTGTTTAGACTGTGCTGACTTTTCATTCACAGTGGATCATTACCCTCTTCCCCCTCCTCGCACCCGAGCCGCCTCACCTCCCATCTGAGCACGACTTCCCTCCCTTGCGCACCGTTCTCATCTCGCTGGCAAGCCCCGATCTGCGGAAACCCCTGTTCGACGTGCTGTACACAGCCCTGTATCCCACCATGATTCACCTGCTTCCCGCTATTGCTCTTTCTGCCCTATTCTTCTCTTCAACCCTCTTCACGGAATCCATCTCCGCAAAGAAATACCCGAAGGCCTACACCGCGTACCAAAAGCGAGTGGGAATGTTTACGCCTTCTGGTACTCTGTGCAAGAAGATCAAGCTGTACCTGTTCGCCAGTCGGCAAGCCAGGGATGAGATTGACCGACTCGTATGGGGTCCGGTTGAGAGAGCTGACAAGACAGAGTAAATGTTACAATACTGTATACTATTAGTTATAAGCTTGAGCTTGATTGTAGGCTACAATATTGAATATTGCACTCTGTACAGACGTTTTTTGCCCTCAACAATTCATGAGATTACGTCATTTCCAATATACATTTGGCGCTCGAGCCATCAAATATGGCTTAGCCAGCGACGTCACGAATCCGGAAGTGTTCAATACCCTACCACCACCCAGAACTACAAATGACCTACTTCGCCACTGTACTCTCTTAGAAGCGTACAACCGGGGACCGTGGGCAGGGCACAATGGTTTCAGCAAGGGAGTTAACGGCGTATGTTTCGTTAGCAGCGGTTTTGGCCTTCATCTTGTCATGTGGCACGCCCCATGGAGCGCAAAGGGCCTGGACATTCTACACCGATAGAGAGGGAGATAGGCGAAGGATGGTAACCCCGCCTTTGAAATAGAGAGTCAGTGCTCTATATAACTACGATGGAAGTTCTTGAAAGCTAAACGGTACCCTGATGTAGAGATTCCGGACTTCGGTCGCTACAGGCCCCTTCGAATCTTGAGCGAAGAGGAGTTTCCCCTAGGTGCGTTGCCATTGTCATGTAGCCCTTTCTTTCAGTTTGAACGTCTCTTTAGACTCCTCCGACAGACGGACGATCATTGTCGGGGACATCCATGGCATGTGGAAGCCATTCCGGTGCGCCGCCCCCGCAAACCATAATGTACCTCTGATGAGCTTAACCTGTCTCACACAGTCAACTCCTCTCAAAAGTCGACTATGCCTCGACATCTGACGTCCTGGTTCACGCCGGAGACTTCCTAGCCAAAGGACCCCACCACCACTCCATGGCGATCCTAAACTACATGACGATCAATAACATCACAGGCGTCAGAGGCAACCACGACCAGCAAGTCGTCGAATGGCGAGGCTGGATAAACTGGGTCTCCTCCTCCAAGGAAGGTCTGGATTGGCTCAAGCGCACCGAGCACCACTGGAAAGTCCTGCATGGTAACCACCCTGCCGACAGCCGTGGCTTAGATGACGATCTGGACGACTTTGTCCAATCTCAGAAAGACAAAGCCCCCAGTAAGGATAGGAGGTGGTGGAAACTCATTCCAGCAGGGTGGAAATTCCTCAGCGGCCAGTATCGCATTGCACGGGAGATGTCCGAAGAGCAGTACGAGTATCTGCTGCAACTCCCGACGGCGCTGTACGTCCCGAGCGCACACGCATTCGTGGTGCATGCTGGGATCCTTCCATCTGATCCAAACTACCCATATTACGACGCCTCGAGGCAGCCGCTGGCCCATATCCCAGATGTCTTCCCATCGATTACCGAAAAGGATCGTCTCTGCCGTGGTAGCAAGTTCCGGTGCACGAACCAACTTAGGCAGGCGCAGGAGATGTCTATTCTGACAGACGTGCCGCAGAATAGGCGGCCATGGGTCTTGATGAATATGCGTGGGGTCAAGAATGGGAAAGTCTTCAGGTGCGTCTTACAGCCAGTCCATACCCGTTGGAGCATACTAACACAGGATGGACATTGCAGGCAATATAGAGGCGTATTCTGGGCTAAACTGTGGAATAGAGATATGAAGCGCTGTGTGGGGTACAATGGAGAACTCGCATCGCTTGATTCTGATGATGAGGAGTCCGAGGGCAAGCCCAAGGCACACAACCTACCCTGTTATCCATCGACTGTCGTATACGGCCACTCGGCAAGCCGAGGGCTGTCTATAAAGCGGTGGACAATGGGTTTGGACTCGGGATGTGTGAGTGGTACCAGCTCTAGTGCGAAAATGCCAGGGTCACTGACAGGTGGTGTTTGGCTTGATAGGTGTACGGACGAAAGATGACTGCCCTCGTCATGGGAGGTTCAAGAAGCAAGCACACTTTAGAAGGCGACGGAGACTCTCCGCCCTTTTTGGGGGTTGACGACGTTGACGAAGCTGGGAGCTCAAGCGAAGATGATGAGGAAGACGATGCGGAGTACGACTTTGTGGACGGCTTCGACGACCATGCGGATGACTCGGAGGACAGCAGCAGCCACCGCCCTGCATCTGCAGACACATTATTGAAGAAGAGGAAGAAGAAGAAGGAAGACGGTGATATCGTTCCATTTGGCGGCCACCACAGGGCGACGATCGTCTCTGTCAAATGCCATTAGGCGCAGATGCCAAGCTCACCACATAATTTGTAAGTACACTATGCTGAATGGGGTTTCCTCGTTTATTCTCTGCGCTTCCGCCATTCATCCGCCGTAACTTATTTCTGTGTAATCCTTGTTCTCTGGTCTTATCCTGTACAATACGCGTAGCTCTTCAGCATCTTCTTGGGGCAGTGTGTCCCATTTACTACTTTCCTCGGTGTAATTCGTAGCTCGGTGGTTTCAATAGAGCTCCCACTTGGCGACCGCTTTCAGATAGGTATCAGCCGAATCGAGGCTTTGCGGAGGCAGAGAAACTTGCGCTTCCCCGCATATATCTCGGGCGGTCGCGAGGAGTAGGAGTTGCGTCTCGGAGCTCGGGCGCAATGGTCTCTGTTGAACTTCCCGCTTCGATGCTGGAGCTAAGATGCTGCGTCGAGCTGGTGTCGACTCGATCGGGCGAACGCAGGGCGAGAAGGCTTCTCTTCTATTAATTGAATTTGACGGCGAAAACGAGGTGTGCACCCGAGTGATTGCTTGGTGGATTGAGGCGGGAGGTTGTCGGAATATGAGTGTGTCCGCTGCTCATGTTAGCATCGCTCCCGGGGATGGTGGTGAAGCTTGGTACTTGGGGCTCGTTCATTTTGAGGAAAAAGCGAAAGTTATCCGAGGTTGCGTAGGTTGGAGAAGAGGAATAGTCAGGTGGGATTTGAGCTCCAACGGAAGTAATTTCAATGGCTTCTACACGAGTTTGGGCTATGGGAGCCTGAGGGTGGCATTGAGGAGCTGGGCCTTTCGAGATTGAGATACCGAACAAAAGTAAAGCATAACTAGAGCTTCAGCTCTGTGCGTGAACTCTGATGAGGTCCAAGAGTATAGCTGCGGTTATGCACATCAAATAAGCGCCCGTTCAATATATGTAGCACATTGCACGAAGCGTCATCGCTGTACCCAATAAGGATTTGAGAGGGACATTTTAGGAAATCTAGGTCGTACACCCTGTCTTGAGACTTATTCACTTCAAAATTCGCTGAAGAGGTAGTCTTTATATGACATAGCCTTTGTATGGATAACTGTATGAATCATTCAACTTATGAGAAGATTCCCTGCAGTTTGCGTGTTCGACACGATACTTTGGAGGGCTGTTTTGCGCCTACTGGTGCCCACTGGGGCGATCTATCAAGGAAGTGTTTTTGGCGGGCCGTATCGCTGTGTTCCTCGTGGCGTGCTTTGGCAGATAGGTAGCATCGACTTCACCTATGTCCTGATCCATCCCCATATGCTTCGATTTGACCTTTAGACTTTTATTCGCCAAGAGCCTGTACTGCCCGCAAGCCGGTCCATGTTCCTGCAACTCCTTCCCTCTGACTTGCTTTGAGAGTGGGTTGAGCCCTGAAATTGGCATGAGTCTGTCGAATCGGTCTGTGCTGCTTCAACTTTGACATAGAAATGGATCCCTGGACCAAACCTTCCGTCCAGGCGCTTTCTGGTTGAGGTAAGCAACGTTCTACCCACAGACTGTACCCAGCCAGTTGTGGAGAGTATCCTCACCCAGATACTTCTAGTGAACCTCAGATGACCTCTCTCCCCACTCAAGAATTGTTCTTGATCCACCTTACCCTTGGTACTGGGATCCGCTGAACGATTCCGGAATAATGGGCGCCGTATTACAGTTCGCCTGTGTCATCAGCAGACCAGAGGATACTCCGCGCTTATATCTCGGACAACAGGCTCACCTTCCATTTGTATTTCCGGAGACTTGATCGTTGCAACGGATCTTCTTTTCTCACTCTGGGTGCAGTAGACATGGTTCTCCAGATTCGAAGTGACCAGAATGGAAATTAATCTGGGGCTTGTGAGGGCGTGTGGAGGAGAAGGGCACGCCAAGTGATGGGAACCTCACGCTGAGCTTGAATGAATCAATGAGGATATTATACTTCACAGTCCGATTTATGATCATTTTTCTTGGGGACCCCCTTGCCTCCTTGACGAATCTGGCAATTGCTTCACCCATCTCATGCGCACCCAGGTTGAAGAGGTCATGAGGGAGTGAGCGGATGCGATCTCAGGTGAGGTTGGCTTTCGGAAGGTAGTATCTTCGTCATGGGGTTTCTCAATGCTCAAGTATCATGTGCTAGAAGAGAGACCAGTAATTCGTCCTCAGGACCCATTTACTTTGTCCCGTACCTTCTTTCTTCTCATCGAGCATTCAACTGAGGGCCGCCTGTGGCCAAAGATTAGCCTTTTGGCGACTTTGATCGCGTTTGCTTTGATTGGCCGTCCTCATGACGGACATAAGAAGCGATGCGATCGATCTGTACAAACTCCGACACTTGACTTCTTGCTTCTCGCCCTCGTCGTTCCCGCCATTCAAAGTCTATCCCAAAGCATGAGTAGGCTCAGGTGTCCCCCTCGAATCCATGAGAATGAAAGCAATCCTTTGGCTATGATTGACATACCCAAACCGGCTTTTATCCGTTTGCTGGTGAGTATTTAAGATGGAAAATGTACAGGGTTTCTACAAGGATTCCAACCAGAAGCCATGCTCCGTGCCACTTATATCCTTTCCTCTCTCGCCGTCTTGTCTGCCGTACGCGGGCAAGGAGTTGGCACGTACCAGACCGAGACCCATCCCAAACTCAGCTGGCAGACCTGCACGCGCAGCGGTTGCACCACGAACAGCGCCGGTACCGTCGCTCTCGACGCCAACTGGCGCTGGACCCACGTCACTGGGAACTACACCAACTGCTACACGGGCAACACGTGGAACACCACCATCTGTAAAGACAACGCTGAATGCGCGAAGAACTGCGTCCTGGAGGGCGCCAACTACCAGTCGACCTACGGAATCACCACCAGCGGAAACGCCCTCACGCTCAAGTTCGTCACCAAGGGCGAGAACACGAACATCGGCTCGCGCGTCTACCTCATGGCCAGCGACAGCCGCTACCAGATGTTCAACCTCATGAACAAGGAGTTCACGTTCGACGTCGACGTCTCCCAGCTTCCCTGCGGCCTGAATGGTGCCCTATACTTCGTCCAGATGGACGCCGACGGTGGCATGGCCAAGTCTTCCAACAACAAGGCTGGTGCCAAGTACGGAACGGGTTACTGTGACTCCCAATGTCCACGCGACATTAAGTACATCGACGGCGAGGTATGTTGACTCGTGCCTAAACCCTTCAGAACTACGTTGCTGATGACTGTGCTAGGCAAACGCTGTAGGATGGACCGCCTCCCCAAACGACACCAACGCTGGTCTTGGGAACTACGGCACATGTTGCAGCGAGATGGATATTTGGGAGGCGAACTCGATATCCACCGCCTACACCCCTCACCCTTGCAAGACCCAGAACAGTGGCGGCCAGCAGCGCTGCACCGGTCAGCAGTGCAACGTCCCTGATCGCTACGGTGGTCTCTGCGACCCGGACGGCTGCGACTTCAACTCTTTCCGAATGGGGGAGAAGAACTTCTACGGCCCCGGAAAGACTGTCAACTCGAACAAGAAGATCACCGTCGTGACCCAATTCCTCACCAACAACAACTCCACCTCGGGCACCCTCACCGAAATCCGCAGGATATACGTCCAGGACGGAAAGGTCATCCCTAACTCGAAGAGCAACTTCCCCAACCTCTTCCCTGCCCAAGACTCCATTACCGACAAGTTCTGCGACGACGCCAAGAAGGGCTTTGGCGATGCCACCAGCTTCCAGAAGAATGGCGGCTTGCAGCAGATGGGTGCTGGTCTTGCGAAGGGACATGTCCTGGTCCTCAGCATTTGGGACGATCACACCGCCAACATGCTGTGGCTGGACAGCAACTACCCCACAGATGGTGACGCCAGCAAGCCCGGTATCGCTCGTGGTACCTGCTCGACCAGCTCTGGAGCTCCGAAGGATGTTGAAGCCAACTCTCCCAACGCCCAGGTTATTTTCTCCAACATCAAGTTCGGTGACATTGGCACAACTTACTCCGCTTGAGCACTGCGTTCCTTCGATGTACAATGTTTATGTTTCTCGTTTCAAATACACATCCCCTCAACACGATTTCTATCAAGTCAGACTCATGAAGCCCGTCATCACTTGGCGGCAAGCTATCTGGGGTACTTCCAAAAGCAGGACGGCGCTTTCTAAATTTGACAATTAGGCGCAGTTAAGAGGCAATTAGGCGTTTGATCTCGTTTGATGGGGTATGACATGGGTCGATCATTAGAAGTGGGTGCGGGGTATGGACCGGTTGAGGCGCGAAATTCAAGTTCACAAGCAATCTTATGTATGGGGCTGGATTACTATGCTCGAGAAAAGTGTCGCAGCGGATGGCTTATAGCGTCTTGCGATGCGCAGGTCCCAAAAGGGAAGGGGCCCCGCTGGATAGCTAAGGGAAAGATGTTACGGACAGCTGACTCGCCCCAGACCACTCCCGATCACCCCAGGATGTCATTCGCGCATTTGAATCGAGATGTTTACCCCCTCAGCCCCAAAACGCTGCTAAGGCAGAACAACCGTATAGGGTAGGAACGGCCAGATTACAGGTGGGAAGCAATTCAGTCACCTCAGGTGGGAAAGGGGCGAGGGGGTCACTCGATACAGTTTCGATGGGAATACTTCTCAAGTAGATGAGGTTATAGTAGAAGAGAAGTGGATTACTCTCTATAGCTGCAGGATCTCTGCATCCAGATCATGCCGAAGCCCATTCAATGGCCAGCAGATTCGGGGCAGCGGGGTTTCAATTCTAATTTAGTACCATGTGGCCGCCGTCAGCTGGCTCAACAGAAAGGCCGTGTCTTTTCCATTTCCCTCAGGATTGCTTGAAGGACGAACTGCAGGGCTTAAAGAGACGCAGGATTCGTAGTGAACACCAAGGGTGAGTGCCAAAGTCAATCTTGCTGTAGAGCGCCGATTTAAATCGGCTTGCTTTGACAGATCTTATGGTGGCCCTAGATGGCAACTCTTTGGAGCGAATTGCCGTCCCCGAATGCTAAGAGAAGAACCAGTCCCCGATTCTGGCTGAAGTTCTTGACTTCTATCACCTCTCTCGGAATGTAATGAGCGACCACGATCTCATGATGAACATCTCGGAGGAAAAAGCAAGCACCGGTTACCCACAGAGCGTTCCTACTGCACACCTGAAAGGCAAAACAAATCGATGGAAGGCAACTGCAGACCGGATATTATCCGTCACTGGTCTATAAAACGTATTTTGAAGATACTTTGAACGACAGTTGCACGCTCATTCTCGTCTGGGATGCTCAACTTGGCTCTCCTATTCTCTCTCTCGCTTGCTGCGACCACTCTTGGCCAGCAAGTTGGGAACTACACGTCGGAATCACACCCAAAACTCACCTGGCAGACATGTACCGGCGGCGGCTCCTGCAGCAGCAACAGTGGTGGCTCTGTCACTATTGACTCGAACTGGCGATGGACTCACATTACCGGCAACTACACTAACTGCTACACTGGCAACACCTGGAACACATCGATCTGTACCGACGGAGCAACGTGCGCTTCCAAGTGCGCCGTTGAAGGTGCCAACTACGCGTCAACATACGGTATCTCCACTAGCGGCAACGCCCTCACGCTGAAGTTCGTCACCAAGGGCGAGAATACCAACATAGGATCCCGCGTCTACTTGATGGCCAGCGACACCAAATATCAGATGTTCAACGTTCTCAACAAGGAGTTCACTTTCGACGTGGACGTCTCTCAGCTTCCCTGCGGTCTCAACGGCGCCCTTTATTTCGTACAGATGGACGAGGACGGTGGAATGGCGAAGAACAGCGGAAACAAGGCCGGTGCCAAGTATGGTACTGGTTATTGCGACTCCCAGTGCCCACGGGACATCAAGTACATCAACGGAGAGGTACGTCAACCCTGGCTTCGACGTATGTTAGATTTTGACGGCGGCCTAGGCAAACGTTCAAGGCTGGAACCCATCCCCTAATGATACCAACGCCGGCCAAGGCCAATACGGTGCTTGCTGCGCCGAGATGGATATCTGGGAAGCCAACTCCATCTCCGCCGCCTACACCCCTCACCCTTGCAAGACGACCAACGAAGGGGGACTGCAACGCTGCACCGGCCAGGAGTGCAACACTCCCGACCGTTACGGTGGCCTCTGCGATCCCGACGGATGCGACTTCAACTCCTACCGCATGGGCGACCGTACCTACTACGGCAAGGGCCTGACCGTCGACACCAGCAAAAAGTTCACTGTCGTCACTCAGTTCATCACCGACAACAACTCCACCACCGGTACCCTTATTGAAATTCGTCGCCTTTACGTCCAAGACGGCAAAGTCATTCCCAATTCTAAAACCAACTTCCCTGGATTGCTTGATGCTTTCGACTCCGTCACCCCGAAGTTCTGCGATGACGGCAAGAAGGCCTTCGGCGACCATCCCAGTTTCCAGAACCAAGGTGGTCTTGCCCAGATGGGTCGCAGTCTGGGAAAGGGACACGTCTTGGTCCTCTCGATCTGGGACGACCACACCGCGAACATGCTTTGGCTTGATAGCAGCTACCCTACCGATGCCGACGCCAACAAGCCCGGTATCGCTCGTGGTACGTGCGCTACGGATTCCGGGAAACCCCCCGACGTCGAAAGCAACAATGGCAACTCCCAAGTTATCTTCTCCAACATCAAATTCGGTGACATCGGTTCAACGTACTCTGGTACTCCCATCACGCTCCCCCAAGCCCCTCTCCCCCCGGGCTACAACCCACCTACCGGAGGCAACCCTACGACGACGACGACGGCGACGACTACCACCACCCAAGGACCGACGCCCACCGTCCCCAACACCCCTGGCGCGACCCAGACTAAGTACGGACAATGGTGAGTCCCCTTTTATCTCGATCTCAATGAATACTCGCTCAATTCACGAAACTAGCGGTGGTGTTGGCTATAGCGGTCCTACTCAATGCGCGGCCGGAACCACCTGCACGGCGATTAATCAATTCTACAGCCAGTGCATGTAGATAGTCGGATAGTAGTGCTCCATTATTGTCAATTGTACATACATATCTCACCACCTGGATTTTGAACGACGACACTTTGAACATGGATCCCACTGCTGTTTTAATTGGCCGTATAAAAGTCCTGGATCATCCCTTCACTTCGGCATCTACACGATAACTCTCAGTCACTTTTGACTGCCGTTAAAGAAACCAACATCGGAGACAAGCCTACTATCGCGCGCATGGTGCTCTGGGGCCTCCAGAAGCGGATCGTCGCGAAGTGCGCATTTGAGTATTAGGCGTTTGATGCACTGGACAGCGGCGATCATTAGAAGGACAAGTAGGTCGGAGGCGCATCCCCATGATTCATGATTCCTCATGGCGCGTTTAGTAGCAAATGCAGGCTTCGCATATCTTCGATGCGAGAGAAATCTGCATTGCAGATCGCGCCTCAGGCCTCAGGAACGGCCCAGTGCACAGATTCATGCCCTGGTTTAGTAGATCTGGAATGCCAATGAGGAGGAAGCCGATCTGGCCTCGGGAAAAACGGTACCGGCCTATATCGAGTGTGAAACCCTAGATCCCTGGCATATACGTGAGGATGCCTTTCGACTTTTAAATAAAGAACTATTGCTTCGAGCAGGAAGATCACCCAATTATGGTTGACTCGGGCCATTTCAATTGGCGTCTTGAGGCTAATAGAAAACCCCGTAGGTCTTCATTATAGGATCACATGGCCTGGTCGTTATTGGAACTATATAGGCGAACTATCTTGAGTTGAGGACATGATAGATCTTCGGAGAAGCGGGGCTACCTTTTTTCGAACATCATGAATTGCAGATATCCGTCAATCACCACGCCGCACCAGGCGTGCGCGGCCTGCCGCTCTGAGCAGCCGCGGCCAGCTGCGCACCACACGTGCTCATGTGAAGGCTTACGTAGCCTTTCCTGATGGTTGGCTGATGGGCCCCTGGGAGGGTACCCTGTGCTCTTCTGTTCAAGAAGGACTCTGCAAAGGTCGATGGCGATTCCGCCCATGGTCCATCTACACACCGGCACGCTGTCCTGGGCTAGGGGGACGCATCTAGAAATCCATCAGGGTACCCCTGGGCTATATAGCGACGCAATAGGATTAGCTTTATTCTCGGCTTTATTCTTGGCCTGGAGAACATGGTGCGACATTCCTTCCTCTCATCTGGACGACAGTGCAGTGACCGTCCGACCTGGTGAGTACGCCTGATTCCTGGACTCACTCCAAGACGACACCGCTGTGCCTGGCACATTTACTGACGTAGATTGCCTTGCCGCGATCTTGTAGCCACGGGTGCAGCCTGCTCGTGGCCTTGCACGGACGGAGACGGCCTTGATCTGTGGTGCGGGAATCAGGGGGGAAATCGCTCGCCTGTGTCCAGTGTGTCGCAGACATGATTTTCCCTCAGGTCGCTGTCTGCAGTGCAAGCGCCAGGGCGCTAACGCCTGCGGACCTCGGCTGTATTCTCCAACCCTAGATCACGCTCGGGTGTTTCGATCGGCTGTATCCTTGTGTCCAAGCCCTGTGCCCAAGATGATAGCGCGCCATGTGGTCATCAACCCCGGGGGTATTCGCCTGTTCAAGACCACGGTTCGAGATGTGGTCTTGGATTCAAGACCGGGGATTGCAGGTAAGCGCCCACCTGGCTTCCTCCTTCCGGGCACACGATGTATCGCACCAGGGTATGCCGTACAAAAATCTCCCCGACGCCAACCCCTTTCCATGAGCTATGGATCGTCCTCGCACTTTGGCTGTATTCTTCGGTCCAAGACCACAGGTGGGGATGTGGTCTTGGATTCAAGACCGGGGATTGGAGGTAAGCGCTCACCTGGCTTCCTCGTTCCGAGCTCACGATGTATTGCAACAGGGTATGCCGTACCAGAAACGCCCTGACACCGACCTCTTTCCATGACGCATGGGGCGTCCTCGCACTTCGGCTGTATTCTTCGGTCCAAGACTACATCCCCGGTTGTGGTCTTGGATTCAAGACCGGGGATTGGAGGTAAGCGCTCACCCGGCTTCCTCGTTCCGAGCTCACGATGTATTGCAACAGGGTATGCCGTACCAGAAACGCCCTGACACCGACCTCTTTCCATGACGCATGGGGCATCCTCGCACTTTGGCTGTATTCTTCGGTCCAAGACTACATCTCCGGTTGTGATCTTGGATTCAAGACCGGGGATTGGAGGTAAGCGCTCACCCGGCTTCCTCGTTCCGAGCTCACGATGTATTGCAACAGGGTATGCCGTACCAGAAACGCCCTGACACCGACCTCTTTCCATGACGCATGGGGCATCCTCGCACTTCGGCTGTATTCTTCGGTCCAAGACTACATCCCCGGTTGTGGTCTTGGATTCAAGACCGGGGATTGGAGGTAAGCGCTCACCCGGCTTCCTCGTTCCGGGCTCACGATGTATCGCACCAGGGTATGCCGTACAAAAATCTCCCCGACGCCAACCCCTTTCCATGAGCTATGGATCGTCCTCGCACTTTGGCTGTATTCTTCGGTCCAAGACTACATCTCCGGTTGTGATATTGGATTCAAGACCGGGGATTGGAGGTAAGCGCTCACCCGGCTTCCTCGTTCCGAGCTCACGATGTATTGCAACAGGGTATGCCGTACCAGAAACACCCCAACGCCGACCCCTTTCCATGACGCATGGGGCGTCCTCGCAGCTCGGCCGTATCCTTCGGCCCAAGACCACATCTCCAGCTGTACTCTTGGACTCAAGGCCGGGGATTGGGGGGTAAGCGCTCGCCCTGGCTTCCTGGTTCCGAGCTCACGATGTATTGCACCAGGGTATGCCGTACCAGAAACACCCCAACGCCGACCCCTTTCCATGACGCATGGGGCGTCCTCGCAGCTCGGCCGTATCCTTCGGCCCGCAGCTCGGCCGTATCCTTCGGCCCGCAGCTCGGCCGTATCCTTCGGCCCAAGACCACATCTCCAGCTGTACTCTTGGACTCAAGGCCGGGGATTGGGGGGTAAGCGCTCGCCCTGGCTTCCTGGTTCCGAGCCCACGATGTATTGCACCAGGGTATGCCGTACCAGAAACACCCCAACGCCGACCCCTTTCCATGACGCATGGGGCGTCCTCGCAGCTCGGCCGTATCCTTCGGCCCAAGACCACATGTGGAGATTTGGTCTTGGATTCAAGACTGGGGATTGGAGGTAAGCGCCCGCCTGGCTTCCTCGTTCCGAGCTCATGATGTGGTGCACCAAGATATGCGATCCCAGAAACATCCTGCCGCCCAACCCCCTCTATAATGCATGGGGCGTCCTCGCAGCTCGACTGTATCCTCTGGTCCAAGACCACAGGTGGAGATGTGGTCTTGGGTTCAAGACCAGGGATTGGAGGTAAGCGCCCGCCAGGCTTCCTCGTTCCGGGCTCACGATGTATCGCACCAGGGTATACCATACCAGAAACACCCTGACGCCCAACCCCGGCGTCCTTGCAGCTCAGCTGTATTCCTCGGCCCAAGACCACATCTCCGGTTGTGGTCTTGGATTCAAGACCAGGGATTGGAGGTAAGCGCCCGCCTGGCTTCCTCGTTCCGGGCTCACGATGTATCGCACCAGGGTATGCCATACGAAAAGCGCCCCGACGCCAACCCCCTTCCATGAGCTATAGATCGTCCTCACAGCTCGACTGTATCCTCCGGTCCAAGACCACATCCCCGGTTGTGGTCTTGGATTCAAGACCGGGGATTGGAGGTAAGCGCCCGCCTGGCTTCCTCGTTCCGAGCCCACGATGTATCACACCAGGGTATGCCGTCCCAGAAACATCCTGAAGCCCAACCCCCTCTATAATGCATGGGCGTCCTCGCACCTCAGCTGTATTCTTCGGTCCAAGACTACATCCCGGTTGTGGTCTTGGACTCAAGACCGGGGATTGGAGGTAAGCGCTCGCCTGGCTTCCTCGTTCCGAGCCCACGATGTATCACACCAGGGTATGCCATACCAGAAACGCCCCAACGCCGACCTCTTTCCCTGACGCATGGGGCGTCCTCGCACCTCGGCTGTATTCTTCGGTCCAAGACCACAGGTGGAGATGTGGTCTTGGATTCAAGACCGGGGATTGGAGGTAGGCGCCCACCTGGCTTCCTCGTTCCGGGCTCACGATCTATCACACCAGGGTATGCAGTACCAGAAACGCCCTAACGCCGACCCCTTTCCATGACGCATGGGGCGTCCTCGCAGCTCGGCTGTATACCTCGGTTTAAGATCACGGCTCCAGCTGTGGTCCTGGACTCAAGACCGGGGATTGGAGGTATACCATATATTTCAGCAGGCCATACGTCCTAAGTGATCCGCCTATATTCAATTGTAGTATCATTGGGTTTACCTGTCCTTCTACCGTCACGTCCTAAGTGAACCGCCTATATTCAATTGTAGTATCATTGGTTTTACCTGTCCTTCTACCGTCTCACAGTGTTGCAAACATTAGAAAAAATCAATCGAAATCCATGCTGGTATTCTTTAGCCGTTCTGCAGCCATGCGACGGAGCTTCAACCTATTCCAAACAGACAGGAACACCTTTGTGTAGATAATCGCCCTCTCCTGACCCATATAGCTAACGGACTTGCGGATTCGCCGAAGAGCACCATTCCCGCACTCCGCTGCACTAGAGTTGATGGCACTAAGAGTTGGATCGACGTTTGAGTACTCGGATAGAAACGCTGCTGGGCTGCATTTCGTGTGTCCGTTTGCGTGAAAGTGGTCGATGGCGAAGTAAGTATTGCCAAAGAACTGGGGTTCCCGAAGCATGCAATAAGGGCCGAGTGCACAGGCGAAATCGTAGACCACTCGCTTTGGAGCAACTGGCCAGCGGGTCACCATCGCAGAGAACACATCGTCACGACCCTCGCTTGAGGGTATGCAGTGGAAGCCGTAGCAAATGCTGTGCGTGCACCAAGCCACCATAATACCGCCTGTAAGTCGCCTCTCCCCATATTGAGAGTAGTACTTCCCGCATCGGTCCCCCCTCTTTCCCGCCATTTCCTGAAGTTTCTCCTCCTCCTTCTTGAGTTTAGCCTGATCTAAGTTGGGGTAGTATGGGCGGTGGCGGATGATGGGCATACTATAGAAGCACCCAGTCTAAACAAAGCACAGATCAGGCAAGACCCTATTGCATGCAAGATTGAACTTGCCTTTCGCCAGTCATCCAGGCCAGAAGGGATGCTTCCCTCCCTAGCCAGCTTCAGAGGCTCTTCATTGATCATCTCTTTGAGCAGATTGCGGACATGGGTTTCAACCCATCTGAGGACATCCACTACCTTCTCCCGATCGACATCCTTCAACTCCAACACTCGGAAGAAAGCGGGTACAGACAAGACGAGATACGTGTTCTTGGGGATCGGGTCGCTCAAGAAGTTCCTAACTTCAAGCCACGACGCGTAATTGACGAGCTGGAGGGCTGACTCCTCTGCCGCTATCTGTAGCATCCAAATATGAGAAATGAAGACGAAAAAAGTTGACAAGGAGAACTCGCCTGTGAGAAGAAGTTCTTCCAGACCTTCGGGCAGGGCCGCTCGGCGTAAGCTTGTTCTCCCAGATATGTTTCAAACAAGTCTCCAAGTGATGAACATTGCGCACGAAGAGAGCTTGTAACAGAGGACAAGGACTTCAGATGTTTGTCGATAAGCCCTGCCTGTCGAAGAAGAGATTTGGATGGGGATGGCGAGGCGGCCACGACTGGCTGACGACTGCCACCTGATGCAAGACGTCTGGCAATCGAGCCTGCGCTTTGGATGGTTGAGGGGCACGGCTGGCTGGTTGAAACCGCAGAAGAACGAATAGGTGTAGAAGGCGGTGCAACGATAGACACAGGGCCATCTGATTGGGATGAGGTCCGAAATAAAGCCCCAGTGCGGAAGATAGGCGTGGTGATTGGTGCAGGATGGGAGGATGAGGTGACACCGAAATGTGGAGGACGGGAAGGTGAGGCGGCACCGAAAGGTGGAAGACAGGAAGGTGATGTGGCGCCGAAAGGCTGAATGGTGGAGATGTCGAGAAGGGGTGACGCCACGGGTTGTTCTACCAAGCCCTCCTCTTTCGCGCTAGCTCTCAGCGCAGCCACCGATGGCCCGTGCAGCGCATCCCTGACGGCTTTGCGGAGCGACCGATCAGGTAAAAGCTGCTGTTTAGGTCGGTACTTTGTCAAATTCCGGACTTGAGATTCAGCATGGGTCGTGAGGGTTGGTGGACGAAGCGAGTTAGTTAGATGACGCTTTCCGAACGACAAGGTTATTCCATCCCAGATGACGGTATCTGGAGCCGGACCGCAGGTTGTGCATGTCATATCGTCGCGGAAGTCCTGCAAAAAGGCGAAGGAGAACCAGACCGCTCGAAAGAGATCGGGCCCCATAAACTTTGTATCGCATAAGTCGTATCGTCTTGATAATTGTGTCGTCCAAGCAATGAAAGGCGTTTCCGAGGAGGTATAGGCGCTGGTGTACTCGTTCAGGAGCTCGTGCGAGACAAGCACAGAGTTGTTGTAGTTGAATATTCCATGGTTCCGAAGGTCAGGGCCGATGCATCGCACACTCTTCGGCGGGCACAAAGGGCATTTCTGCACCTCGATCTGCACTTCGAACAACCCTGTCAACGTGTACAACTTGGCCTTTACAGGCGATTCACCCCGGGATCTGTCGTAGAACGCCCTTCCAAAAGGACACAGCCCACAAGAGTCCCCTTCCTGGAGACGAAAGGTAAGAGGTTCGACACCGAGATCCCGAAGAGGAGGCGATTCGCGGTACAAGACAGGGTCCGTCGGTAAAGCCGTCCATTTGGGGACATGTATAGGTAGGTGCGACACCGTGGAACCGGGGCCTCGTTCTAAATATCGACCATTAGACGGTGACTTTCGAATCAAGTCAAAGAACGAACTCACCCATGGTGCATACATCCTCCGCAATAGCCTCTTCCATGAGATCCAACCCTTCCAGTAGATCGCCAAACTCCTCCGGAAGTAAGTGGGACGCCTCGTTGATGTGGGAACAAGAGGTCAAGTTCGTATCCTTCGAGCATTTCCATGTTCCTCCCGCCCGCGAGGACCCAATGTGACTAACAATAGCTCGTCCTTTCAAAGCCGAAGACGATTTCGACTCCACAGAAAACAGGCTGAGGAATGACACTGTTGTCAATGGGCGCTGGTAGAAGAGCTTTGCAGCCGGTGGGTCGTCTAAAGTCGCATGGGAGAGATTCATTAAGAATTGAAACTAAAAGGGTGAATATTATGCGACACAGACCAGTAGAAACGTTGGAACCATAGCGTTCCGCCAAATTGGCTTCAAGGAAGTAGCGTTGGTGAATGCAGGATAAACCACGAGTCGCCAATGGACAGCTACATCCCGTAGTAATTCCATCGCCGACTTGCTGGTATTGAAGATGGTGCCATGTGTCCTGGAGACCTGTTAGCACCTTCACAATGCGTGGCCTTGAGTAACTTATCACCTTGGTCTGTCGCCTCTCAACATCCCAACCCTGCACAACAAACAAGCGCCCGTAAATGAGTTTGAATCCTGCAACACCGCTATTGACTGCATCGATGTACGCCGCGATGCTGTTTAAGCGGGGCGCATTGGGCTGGTCGAGCTCGTCTTCAGGCTGGCCATGGGAAGGAACCCCGGGTACATCGTGGTTGTCACCGAAGTTGTCCTGTGCTTCGAAGGCCTCGCCCCCACCTGTCAAACTGGTTGATGGTTCACAGGGGGTCACAACACTAATAGTCGATGCTTCGGACGCTGACGCCGCTGACCCTGCTTTCTTCCCTCGCTGTGCTCCCGCCCCCAGGGGTCGAGGCGGCCTCACTTTCCGTTTCGTTGAGGCCTTCTTGGCCCCATTAGACCCAACACCTCTTATCCTTTTCGTCGGCGAATGATCTTCGGACCCGAGAGCGGACTCCAGGAGAGAGGCGGGGAATACACCCTCCCCACCATAGTCGGGATCCCAAGTCGAGCGTTTTCCACCTACTGGGGCCGGCATTGACTCTAGGGAAGCATCGAACCTTGATCAAAAGGAGGAGAAGACGAGTGTCGGGGGCAGGTTGGGCCATAAACCGCCCCCGCCTGGTTTGAACCTCGGAGCGGCCAAACAGCCCCCGCCTGGTTCGAACCTCGGTGCGGCCAAACACCCGCCTGGTTCGAACCTTGGTGCGCCCGTCTATCTATTTACGATTATCACGGTCCCTTGCGATCGGGGTATGTCGGGAGACGCCTCGCGAGTCACGTTCCCGATTGTTAGTAATTCCAGAAAAATTGTGGAAGGGAATGCAGCTTGAGGAGGAATATCGACGATTCATCCCCAATGACCCCAGAACGGAGGACTTCACCTCGCAAGGCGAAGGTTCAATCTGACCTAGCACCGACGCAAAAGAAGGCCGGTGAGCGTATCCTTAATCTACGTCCAGAACGTACTGAACTTCCGCCAGGTCCCTGCTAAGAAGAAAAAAGGACTGGTTGGGACACCGGGGGCACCACCTAAGCAAAAGAATGCGAAGAGAGCCAATGCGCCGCCACAGGTAAGTAGTACTCTTTGCACCTCGGGGCGACTAAAGCTTATGCCCTTCCAGACCGCTGAAAGTGCTCCGGCCCAACCTGCCGCCCCATTCCAAATGAGTATGCAGCAGTACCCAGGATATCCGCCCCCCAGTCAAATGCAGATGTTTCCTCAACGTCGGTTCGTCCCTCGCGATTCAGATTCAACGTTAAACCTGTCTTTGTAGTGAACTACCCCCAACAAAGCCCGGCTTTGGTATGTCGCCGTGATATTTGACGTTTTCTCAAGTGTACTGAACCATGCTGCACGCAATCAGTCTTCGAATAACGTGTCGTTCGGCCCCATCCACGCGTACTACCCCTCGCAAGGACAGATGCCGCCGGTACGTCCTTTAATCGAGCTCGAGGCGCCTCAGTCCATGACGTTCGAAACACAGGTCCCGAACAATATGTCCTTCCCGAACAATATGTCCTTCCCGCCCCAGCACGGTTACTATCCACAGATCCAAAATCAGAGTGAGTAAAGCTTGTCATATTGTTCCCTTTTCGAGAAACCGACACCAGCCCTAGTGACGACCTTCCCCTCAAATGCGCAATGGGCACAACCCAGTGCGCAAATGCAATCCTCTCGCGCCAAAGGTCCCGCTCCGCCTCCGGATGTCGCATTCGGCATCGATCCTTCTCTCTTCGATCAACCCCCCATCGTATCTAAAGCCCCGCCTTCGACCGCGTTCAACGAGCTACAAATAGAGAATGACGACGAGCCTGACATAGCCGCCGAGCCCCAGCCTGTCTTTGGGGGCGATGGCTCACAAGCCATCCCTTCTGGCGAAGAAGTCCTGGGCGGGAGTGCTCAGAACGAGGACGCTTCAGACACAGAAGATCCTAATACAGACGACGGCGGTGCAGACGCTGACGGGGACGGAGACGCAGACGCAGACGCAGACGTTGATGGGGACGTCACCAGGACCATTATTGGCAGGCACGTATCAGGCGCGAACCCCAAGCATGGTCATATCAATGGGGCAGGGTGTGGCGACAGTGGAGTAGGTGAGGATCTTGCTCTCTGTAGGCGCTTGAACTCCAAGCAAACGAGTGCTAATGATGTTTTCTTCCAGACATTCCCAGGACCTACCGAATGGAGAAGCCTTATCCTACAGCAGCTAAAGCCTTGAGGGCCTATAGGCGTATGGCATTTTCGGTCTTGTCCAAAGTACGTTTAGCTGGAGGAGTTCAATCAAATCAATTACATCAACTGACTTGCCTTGTTTCCAGGCGGAACACGTAGCGGCGCGAACAGGAAGTTGGGCCTACGTCGTGATACAGCATCCTGGATCTGAGACTTCATTCCTGCATTACTCTTCGTCAAAGTTCCGGCGTGATTATCCCGCTGGGGTCGCCGAGGTTCACGACACTGTGTCGAAGGTCATGCGAGCCTTGATGCTTGGTAATACCCGAGTCCGCACTGAGAAAGCGGCAGAGGAGGAGAAGAAGAGGGACGAGGAAATGAAGGCGAAGGATGCAGCGATAGCGCAGATGAAGGATCAGATCGAGGTCATGAGGGGTCAGTTGGAGAGGTCGTTGGATCCCGTCGGACAGCTGCGGTCATTGATTTCGGCAATCCAAACCTCGAATGACCCGGGGGCTGTCGCCTTGCTACAGAGCCTCGCGGCTCCCGAATCTCCCTTGACGTTTGGCGCTACTAGTTCAACGTCTCAAGGCCTCGCGCCTCCTCCCCATTCTCCTTCGACATTCGCTGCCACTTCTACGTCTCAAGCCCTCACGCCTTTGGGTTCCTCTTCAGCATTAGATATAAGTTCAACGTCTCAAGCCCTCACGCCTTTGGGTTCCTCTTCAGCATTAGATATAAGTTCAACGTCTCAAGGCCTCACGCCCCCGGAGTCTTCTTTGGCACTGGGCGTTCTTAGTTCTACGTTACAACTCGCACCTCGGGATACTACGTAGATTTTTACGCCTCTGTTGTGGAAAATGAAAGCTTGTGATTGGTGGATATCAGCCGAGTCCGGGTGGTCCGAGGCGAGCCGTCGCGCCGAGTGCAAAATCAACGCGCCCAATATTTTGCTTGTCTCCAACAGTCTCCAACCTCATCCTGTTGCTGCGCGCCATGGGAAGATCGAAGGGCGTCGCTACTCAACTTGAGCAGCTCGCCACTGTTTGTGCCGACACCCAGATTCTGGAAAAGCGGCGAGCAATCAGTCGCGAATCTAGTCGAAAGCTATACTATAAGTACGTATGGCATGGAATCGCTCTCGTCTCTTCTTCAAGCCTTGACATCTCGCCCTGAAGAAATCTTGAGGCGTCCCGGAAAGCCGCTGTCGCCCGAATGCGAAAATATCGTGCTAAAAACCGGCTAAGCACAGGGGCGAAGAACAAGCAAAAGCGTGCCCAGCTTTCGGAGCCCCAGCGCTTGGAACAACGTCGCGAGAGAAGTCGGATATCGAGCCATAAACATTACTACAAGTAAGGGATGATATTGTACCTGGGTCTCTTGCTGACTGCTCATTTTCCCTCCTTTCACTTGACAGAAACCTTGACGAAACGAGGTCTAAAGGGGCTTCGCGTAGCCGTGAATATAGGCAAGGGAAACGGTGAGTTCTCCATCCGGTCTCTATATGGGCACGAGCGCCTAATATCGCCTGGGAGGTACAGAGCAGAAGACGCAGTCCCCATCCTCAAGAAAAGCTCTTCATCTAAAAGGTCATCTAGAGCATCGACGACGAAGACTAGAGCAGCGACGACGAGGAAGGAGTAAGTACCCCGCGTCTATTCCTGCGAGCACCTAATGGAAAAGGAATTCAGGGCCAGTGCCAAGAGATCACCATCCCCCCTTCCTTCGTCTTCTCCTCCTCCTTCGCCTTCCGGAACACCATGCCCTCCTCCTCGCACTCCGCCTCCCCGAATTTCTCGTCTTCACGGTGTTCGAGGCTTCGCACAAGTCACATACTCTGGCGCGTCAAATTCAGGCTCGTCTTCTCCCAATTCACTTCCCGCATTGACCCCATCTCCGGACCCCCGCACACGGCGCCTTCCTCGACTACCACCTGTCGGGAAACCCATTCCAGAGAGTACACGCCAGGTAGTTGCCCGACTCTCCGATGCACAACGAGGTTTCCTTAGATCTGTGAAGTGGGATGCGTCACAGTTAATTGAAGGAGGCCACCCTGGACTTACTTGGACTGCGGCTTGGGACAGGGCATATGAGAAACAGGAGCTATTGTGGGACACCAGATACAACTATCCCGTCGCGTATAATGTTTAGAATCAGACCCTCAATTACGACTTCTTGGTGAATTAAGTTGTCTTGCCCGTAGTGAGCGAACCAGCCGAACGACGAATCTATTGTGTGATATGTACTGCTAGACTTGGGGCTTTGATAAGAAATGGCGACAGATGGGGGACCGATAACTGGAGGAAATAGACATCCACGAGAGCATTCTGGAGCATTCCCAGTGCCAACGACTCGGAGCGCAGACGGGGAAAGCGATATATCGATAGCAGAGGTGCGTGGGTCAGTAACACTTCAGGGTCAGTGACGGCACAATATCCACGTCTGCCTGCGTTCCCCTTCATGCCATGTCACCCAAGAGTCAGGTTGTAGATAGTGAACAGGAAGTATAAAACCATATATTTTTCTCAGGGAGAACGGCCTAGGAAATAGGTGGAGAAATCGATATGTTCATCGCTGGGGGCACGGGTCAGTAACACCGCCGTGTCAGTTACGGCACGATAAATCCTTCAGCCTGAGTTTGGCCTTACACCATACCCCCTGACAGTAAGACTATACAGAGAATATGCATGCAAGAATACCCCTGAGCATTACCAGCGCCAACGGCCCAGAGCGTAGGCGGGGAAAGCCAGATATTCATGTCTGGGTGGCGCGGGTCAGTAACATCTTCGTGTCAGTGACGGCACAATAAACTCCTCTCCCTGCGTTTAGCCTTACATGTACAACCCAAGAGTTAAACATGGAGTAATGAACACCTATTAGGACATATTTACCTATTTCTAATGGGGACCGGACCTTTGTGAGAAAGCAGATTGGGAGGTCGGACAGGAAGGCGGCAACTAAAACATCAGGAACATGTCTGGTCCCAGTGAACCCAGATGCCTTGCGCACCCCATACTCCACACGCCATCTCCTTCAGGGGTGTATAGTATAAGAATTAAAATTTAAATGTATTAAAGAAAGTCATAAGCTCGGACTGCCGCTGCTCTGAAGCAAAGTAGAGCGACTTCGTGCAGTACGTCCTACATCATTTGGATCAAGTTGATCCTCGAACACATCTTGAGCGAAGACATCCTATCCACCTTCTCAACATGGTCAGGGGAAAATCTGGCATATGTGGTGATAAAAGTGAGACCTTGTATTCCATACTATTAATGTCCCAGAGAGGAGGTGGTATGGGGTGGGGAATGTAGATAGCTGGGCAAAACGGTCAGTAACATATGCATATCAGTGACGGGACAATGAACTCTACTGCTCGCGTTTGGCCTCATGCCACAGCACTCAAAGGTAGGCAAGTAAGGAGTCGACAATCACTGGAGTATTGCGGGGTAAAATTAGGAGACCAAGGCCGAGAGCGTAGACGGGGAAAGTTAAATGTTAGCGCAGGTCAGTAACACGTCCGCGTCAGTGACACAAGGAACTCGAGTGCCTGCGTTCCTTACGCCCTACTACCAGACGGTGGGAGGGTGAGTGGGGAGCACCTAAGAAGCTACTAGGGTGCTATTAAATATTTTCCCTTTGTGAGAAAGCGTCGGATTCGACTTCAGAGAGGCGGCCGGCATTCAGGTCCGAGTCGTCAGTCTGTAACCCAGAACCCACACCACAGCACACCCTTGTAATCGTACCTGCGTTGTATGGCCACAGGTACGGACTCCTTCAGTCAACAGTCAAAAAATACTCATGCAGTCCCGCTGGAATGCTTCGTGAGTCGGGGATTGTACTGTAGTCTGTCATACATAGCTGATCATAAAAAAAGGGACATATGCCGGCAAGGCCGGGATTCGATCTTGCAGCCCTCACGTCTGAGCCACCGACCGCATGCAACCTCTAGACTAACAAGAACATATATTTGGATGAAAAGTAATATACTGCATGGCGCCTATGCTACGCTTATTCTGCACTTTCCCGGAGCCGAGCGGAGCCGACCTTCCGCGGCACCTGGATCAGTAACATTTTTCGCTCGACCCACCATCATCTCGACCATGGAAAACATAAAGCAAGACATAAAAGCCTGCCTCTCCGAGCTGCGTCGCAAGTCGTCTGATGATGATCTCGTCGCCATTGCCAAGCAATGGGCCCGAGAGACTTATTGGACAGAAGACGGAAGGTCATTTGCCTATCGTCTCAGCCGTGAGTTCTTTTCTGTTCCGAGGCCATTTATGGAATCGGGTACTTTCCGCGGCGGAAAAAGCGCCAAGCAATTTCCGGAAATAAAGCAACGTGACTTTCAAGTCACATGCATTGCCAAGTCCAAGTTCCCAAGAGCTCTAGGGTTCAAGGCCCAGTACGGCCACTTCATTTCTTTTTCCAAGTTACAGTTCTATTCGTTCACAACACTAATATGCATCTAAGGGACTACAATAGACATACTTATCTTAATGTAGTGCAGTGCATTAATAGTTACATCCCAATTGTTCGCCAATCCAGGATATTCGCCAGCAATCGGCTAGCTGAAAATCCTGATCCAGCGATGATGGCGCCGCTTCTCACCGCTTCTCCTCGACATCCATGTGCACTCCCTCCCACCACCATCCCGCAACTATCATGATGAATCCATCCTCCCAGCACTGACGAAAACCTTGAACAGCAAGCCCCAGAGCCCAACGAGATCACTCCCACCTTGGCCCTCCCGCTTCGAGCGCCACGACGACGTCAGCGACACCCAAAACCCACAAACCACGAAGATGACGATGTACTCACCTCAACTTGACGGGAGCCCAGACGGCGCCACACCAAGGACGCCAATCATCGGCGCAGTTCGACGTGGCGCACGGCGACACAAGCCGTCGTTGATTCGACTGCATGGGACGACATCGCGCTGGCTGGATGCAACGACAACAATGGTGCACGTATTGAGAGGCGGGCTTTCTCGGTGCCGCCAAGCACTGACTCGGTAGATCGACGTGGATGGCTTGTGTGTGTGAATAGGTCAGTACATCTCTGGCCATTGTATACAACCATTGCTTACCAACGCACAGATGTTCCCCGTCTGCAGAAAATCCAGGTTAATCGGCCGCGAGTTCCTGGCGGTTGGATTGGGAGCTGGGTGTGGGGGAAGGGGAGGTGTTGGGGCTTTGGGAGAGCTGACGAAATACTGACCGTGCACCAGTAGGCTATCCCCCGTACCACTGGGCGTGCGCTGCGTCAGTCGACTATGCCAGAGGCCCAGAGCATGTCGGCTCTCCCACTCTGAGCCCACTGCTCTAGAAGACCATCAGTACCAACAAAACCGCAGAGCACCCTGCCAGCACCACCCGCCCAGGACCCCTCCGCGTTGACCGCCTCTGTCGTCCTTTTGAAGGGAATCCGCCGGTGATCGGCCGTTTCGTTGCGTCTCACACGCAAATGTGCATCTAGATTGTTTTCTGAAGGTAAGCTTCTCACTCTTGCACTGGCTACAAGGGCAACAACTAACCTAGCCCTAGCTATAGTATCTATCCGAGCCCGACTACACGTAGAGCACGCTTCCATCGCATCGATGTCGATGGAGGACAGCGGGGAAAACGGTGCGTGGCCAAAGTACGACCGGCAGTAGAGCAGGGCGGGGTATAAGCGGCGATGCACGATTAGGATTACAGGGTTCGGGGAGGACGAGCGAGCGCGGTGGTAGCTGCCGGGCGAGATGCGCGAGACTTCGAGGTGTGTTACGCCTCTCATTCTCATCGGGCCGCCCGCTAATGCTGGACTTGCGCTGCAGGCATTTATGTTTCGTCCTTCTCGAAACTCGCTTCGTGCGAGGTCTCAATGCCTTGGCTTAGGAGTGGTCTCAAAGCACACAGTCAACTCTCCATGGGGTATGCGCGTGCTCGGGGAATGGAGGGGTGCGTAAGCGCGAGTCAATGTAAGCTTATCGTTATATTCATCCTGGACGTTCACTTAGTACTTACTGACGTACCTTCGTCTAGCTTTCGACCCTCCTCGCCATTGATGCATGAAGACGCTATTGGAGGACTCCGTCCACACGTCTGGTCCGCCCACTGTCGAGGTCCGATGCACTCCCGCGAGAACTCACCTGTCGGAAGGTCAGTACAATCACCAGTCACCTCCCCCGAGAGCTTACTCACACTCGTTCGTTCAGCAGAAACGTGTCTGTTCCAAATCGACCTCTCCGAGTCCGGCACAGAGCAAATATCGCGCCGGCGTCACACGGACAGAGGATGTTGTATCAGCAACAGCATCTCTCGTTCCAGCAGCACCCAGACCAGCAGCAGTCGCGCCACCCATTCGCCGGAATCTCGCGCACCTCGACGCCGCACACCCAGCAGGTGCACGTTCCCGCGCCGGTTCTGCCATCGTTCTTGCAAGACCTGGTACAGTCCCCGCACTCGCTCTCGCCGCAACGCAAGCACAAGCAGCACGAGCTCGTCCAAGCTGCACTCGCGCCACTCGTCGTACTCGGACGTCTCGCCGTCGCCCGAGCGCCGCATGCGCGTGCGCCCGCCAACTTCCAAGGGTGAACAGCGGGAGCACGGACTTGAGCGGGACGCCGCCTGAACGACTGCAACGGGTAAGCACGACTTTGGGACGCGCTGAGCCGGTGACATCTCGCAACACGACTCTGCGGGTGTGCTTAGCTGGTGAGTGAATATTCCCAACGAAACTGACAAAGGCTTACCTTCACTAGACACGTCACACGGTTTGCACGCGGTCCAGACGACGTCTTGTAGCGCGATTCTGCGAAGCCCGTACCGGCGAACATGATTGACAGTACAACGGCGTACCGAGCGAGAGGCATCTGTGGGGTACGGTCACCGCACGGCGTTCAAGTGACCGCGATGTAAGCGCAAGCTAGGTAGGATGCCCTACGTCTCACTGGAACGAAATCGATGGACGCCGACGCATGGCTGGCAAATGGTGATGGTGAGTACGTTGTGGTGCCAAGATATGAATTAAGACTGACCTCGTTCAAACTTCACATCCACGTCTCAGCTCAGACGCCAACAATACATGTACCCAGCACATGGACCTACGAGAGCGGAGGATATTCGCCCTTGGGTTCAATTCGGACTCATGGGTGTGAGAGCCATGGGTTCAATTGGGATAGGTGCGAGAGCCAAGGAGCATGACCGGGTTTCACTCCGACTAGACACCAATAGTAACCTCACCCTTTCGTAGCTGGGCCACCTGTTTACTATACCGCCCAGTGTCTACGCCATGCCACCATCGTTGCATAGGACTGATTGATTAGGATTGAGGGCCGGAGGTCAGCTGACGCGACCGTTAATGAAGGACACGCTTACTGACACCTGTTCATGGTTGCAGGGTCGTCGTCCTCGCTGGACGCGATCTCAAGCCCTGCTCTCTGGGTCATCGACGACGTCTTAGCTCGAGTTCCCTGGAGTAAAGTGAGTCTAGGATTCAAACTGTCGATGTGAGCAATGGACTGACCGTAGTTTCATCTTCTTTAAGCATTGCTGCTGTGATCGATGTCCGGAACAGTGCTGGGACCACGGGAAACGACGGGCTTGAGACACCGTGGGCGCCGTGCGATGGGTGTAGGGTGATCGATGACAGGCTAGGTGATAGGTGATAGGTGATGATCGCCAGCCAGAGGTAAGTCGACGCATTAGTCAACAAAGGACGCGCTGACGGACCTCTCGAATTAATTACTCCCAGACCGTTTCCTCGGCGAGTACATCACCTCTGGGGCGGGGATGGAAGCGTGGCGCGACTAGAAAAAGGGCAAGTGCAGTCACAATAGCAGGACCATGAAATACTGACCGTGCACCCGCAGTCTACGCGCCGTACCACCGGACGCACTCGTCCGAGTCGTCGGTCAGCTGGGCCCAGTGCGAGTCGGCTCTCCCTCTCCGAGACTGGACTAGTTCAGATCCATGCGATGTTCGCGAAACCTTGGATACCCCGAAAATAGACTTGTGGGCAATGGATAGCTATAGCTCAAGTTTGTAAATACATTTGAGAATGTCTTTGTCTGATATTGCATTTCAGTCGTACTCTTAGCATTCCAGGGTTTATGTGTGGGCATCTCTGAACGTGCTAAATGCAAAATTCGGTAACATAAACGTGAGATCTCCGAAATCGCGCACAAGCGCCTAATTATAGTTCGGCGCTTAACTCTATAAACGGCTGATTACACCGCGATCCCGTCCCAAATCGGCTCTCAAAACTCACACTACCTCTTCTAGGTTCTTCATGTAACAATTACAGGCTTTCACACCCCTGTCCTCTTCCCAAAAGTTCAAGAAAATTGTACTTCTAGCAGAACACAAGCATGCATGGATCATGCATATGGCACATCATCATACATGCTGCACAGTGCTGGCATATGGCTCCGTACCTATCTCAATAACCTCAATAATAGCATGGGATCTGGTTTCAAGTGAAAACAGTGGTACAATGTGCGGCATATGCAGTATTCTGTTACCCGTGTAGCAGGGAGTTTCTAAAGGCCTTAGGCTGGAGGATATTGGGAGGATATCCAATTCATGACTAGGAATGGCCTCGGTTTTTGCCGCGCGCAGCGACGGTCTACTTCCCACAAGTTCATCTCATCACAATTCTTACTTCCTGCCATGTGTAGTCGGAGGCGCCAACGGAGATCAGTGTACGTACTTCGATTTTCACAACGTAAGACGACATTCTGAAAAGAGACAGGTCCGGGTGTCCTTCTAGTCCAGCCCGACGAGGTTCGAGTTTCGGCCCGAGAATATCTCAAGTGCCTAGTCGTGAGGCGTCCGTGGCACTCGACGCATATAAGTCCCAGAATGGATGCGATTGTGTCGAAGGCCAGGGATGAATTGGATGATCGACCTGTGTCGCGCTGCCTCTTTCTACGCCACCACTCTCCATTTGGTATACGACCGAGGTGCCCGTTGAGGAACGACCGTGGAGAATTCACTCCCGGAGCGGAATTTGGATGGGCTTGGACCATAGACCCCGATTGCCCTTTCGAAATTCTCTTGTCTGATCTGTCCATTGCTTCCTTGAACACGGAGGATGGCTACGAGCTTGCCCCCAGTTTCCCTCTTGAAGGTTCCCGTGGCGGTATGTAGTGCCTCTGGAAGTCTGCATAGCCTGTCTAACCTGTGTAATCTGCAGTGACGGTCCGAGATCCGGACTCGGGGGATGGCTATGGCGCTATGCGCGATTTCCTTGGTCGTCACAACTGTATGTATCTCTCAGGGAAGTCTGTATGACCTGTCTAACCTGGCGAACCTGCAGTCGAGGACCCGCTCCAAAGTCGGCGCTCGGAATGGCAAGCATGGAGGTGCGACCGCAGGGTGTTGCGTAAAGATGATGAAGAAGGTCCGTGATTTGAAGTGCGTGAAACCACCTTACTGACGTATTGGGTACAGAATTCAAAGCCGTCCACGATTACTGGGCCGGACTCAACGCAAGTGATCTACGCCTGTGCGAAGAGGAATTTACGCGCACCCCAGGGGACGACGACTTGCTCGCGATCGTCAAAGACTGGGCATTTATGGTATGGGACACTGAAGATGGAAGGACCTATTATCTGAGGCACATGGGTGAGTTCGACATCAACGAGCGTAGTCCTGTAACTGACACCTGCTATGTAGTCTCCAATCTACCTTGTGTGTTGCTGCAGTCAAACATATTATCTTCGCTTCTGACGTTCTTCGCAGACAAAGGCGCTCTTGCATATAAGCCAGCTGAAGTAGTCAACGGTGCCACAGGGTATCTCTGGAGCCTTGTGGAGAAGCGGAAATTGCACTCGACTTTCATCGTACCCAAGATACGTGCGATCATGGCGCAAAGCGATACTAGCGCTCATGATAAGATCGAGCAGTGTTTCTTTCTACGTGCCACCAGTCCCCTTGGGATCGACTCCAAGCTCCCATATCGTAGTCATGACGGAAGCCTTGTGTTTTGATACGTATGGGAACCGTTCCGCCCTGACTTCCTCGACACTCTACTTGCATCAAGTTTGACCTTTGACGACATGTAGGAAACGTAAACGGTCAATCCCGGGCCGCCCGACGTGGAAGTAGTAGTGCCAGCTGTCGAACCTTATTCATCCTGTTGTCGTACTCCCACCATCGTTATACTATCTCCCCAATGTTCATTCCGACTCCTTACATGTTCCTTATGAAACTTCCGAAAGTCTACCTGGCGACGAATGGTTAAGTCTTGTGAGGTCAGGCCGTCGGCGGGCTGCCGGCTCTTTCCGCTAAGCGTCGGCGCGCGGTGTAAATTTTGCCGTGATTTACTGATAGCACCAAGCCTTGCACTCAAGAACAGTGTAGCGTCCCTCTTTGCAAGCATCGTATCAATTTCTCAAGTTATGGCTTCAATCGATCAAGCAGATCTCCTAAAAAGGTCCAAAGGTACGACCCATACGTTCAAACTTCTTCAAGGCAAAGCCCTCTTATCAATCACAGAGTACCTGCAAAACCTTCTGGAGAAGTATCCCCAGGAAGCGAACTCAGCAGAACTCGTCACTGGTGAGTACTCTTGTCACTACCAACCGTACGTTCGACACTGACTTGCCTATGCTAGCGCGTCTCAAAAGTATATCGGCCAAACTACTTGCCGAAATCAATGGATTCGAGTCGAAGATCGCAGAGCGGGAGGCTGAGGGCAAGAAGCCTATTCTGCAAACTCGCCAAGCACTCGAGAGACGCGTTTCGACGAGGATAATGTGCCAGAAAGCGATCGAACTGGTTGGGACCGGTATTGAGGAACCAGAACCCGCCGAACCAAACAGGGAGTCCTCTCTTACTCCTGTGCCATGGGAGGAGGCGGAAGCGAATCCGAAACCTGAGGGTAGGTGTCATTTTTACGATCCATCATAACATCGCAACTGATGGAGTACTCAGGAGAGGCGAAGGAGGCGGTGGAGGCGGAGGAGGCTCGTCAGCGCGAGCTGGAGGCAGAGGAGGCGCGTCAGCGTGAGCTGGAGGCGGAGGAGGCGCGTCGGCGCGAGCTGGAGGCAGAGGAGGCGCGTCAGCGTGAGCTGGAGGGGGAGGAGGCTCGTCGGCGTGAGCTGGAGGCGGAGGAGGCGCGTCGGCGCGAGCTGGAGGCAGAGGAGGCGCGTCAGCGTGAGCTGGAGGGGGAGGAGGCGCGTCGGCGCGAGCTGGAGGCAGAGGAGGCGCGTCAGCGTGAGCTGGAGGGGGAGGAGGCGCGTCGGCGTGAGCTGGAGGCGGAGGAGGCTCGTCGGCGCGAGCTGGAGGCAGAGGAGGCGCGTCAGCGTGAGCTGGAGGGGGAGGAGGCGCGTCGGCGTGAGCTGGAGGCGGAGGAGGCTCGTCGGCGCGAGCGTCAGCGCGAGCTGGCCAAGAAAGTCTTCCTCCATCCGTATGACGCCGATAAGGCCATGTACAGATTCAAAAGCTTCGCTGCTCTATCGCAGGATTCTGAGGACGATCCGGGCGAGGAGTTTGACGAGATCGACGATGAGGGCGAAGACGACGAAGACGACGAAGACGATATCCACAGTGGGTGACTTTCGACGATGTTCGCAAACGTGATACTGACCCAAACCACTCTCTAAGATCCCAATGACGAGGTGAAAGGTGGCCTTAGACGCCTGACTCGAGATGTGAATTTCAGCGGGGGGGATAGCAAGATGAACCTTTTGAACGAATTGAACGACAAAGGCGGCAAATCACGGAAGGCCCGGGATACAGTTTCCAGCGACGATGAAGAGGATCATACGGTTTCGGGACTCAAGAAGAAGAAAGAGGAGGATGCAAAACTTTACGAACTGAAAGGTATGTTATTCAAATAGGACTAGACATGGTGTTGATGCTCACAACGCCTGGGGCTAGCCGACGCTGCTACTGTCATCCACAACTACATAGTATCGAGGAATGGTGTCCCCCCTTCCTTCCGACGATGGGCCAAGGACATACAAGAGTTTTTGCCAGAAGCCGGGACCCTCTCTCTCGAATTCGCTCTCCAGTTCTTCATCGTCTTGCCGAAGAACAAGGACTCCGGGTGGACAACCCGATGCCATTACCACACTATTCTCGATCAGCAGTGCGTCGTGAATGATGTCGACAATGCCAAGCGGCACGCGAATCCAACACCCGGTCAGGTTGAGGAAGGTGGGAAGGAAGGTGGGAAGAAGGAAGGTGGGAAGAAGGAAGGTGGGAAGAAGGAAGGTGGGAAGAAGGAGAAGGCACCACCAGCCTTTAAAGGACATCTGGTTACAGGTGTTCCGTACCAGCGATCGGAAGGAAGCCAAGTGCCCCCAGAGATCCTCAAATTGGCTCCAAAGAGCAAGCGATCCGTCGTTCTGCAAGCCTAGGGGCGAAGCGACAATGCATGCAAGCTCGGTCCCGCGACCAATCGCCTGGAGATTGCGCAATGGCTGAAGTTCTACCTCCAAGACGCTGAGGGCCGGCATCACCTTCACTGTGGCTGCCTTTTAGACGAGGTTCTCCTCGACTTCTACTTGTGGAAGTCAGATTCCCCTCTATATTCAGTCTCGACAGACACGTCTGAACCTTTCGGGAACCCCGTCGACCCCAGAATCCGCGCTCGGTACCACAAGATCATCAAAGGGTTTGGCGTCGAGCTCCTGCAACTCTACAAGTACGATGTCGAGGGGAACCTACAGGCCCCCGTCAAGGGGAGTTATTGGGAAGGGAAGATCGACGAGAGCCTGTTTGGCCAGGCCAAGCGGGATAACGGGCGAGACGCGAAGCCAAATAGGGGAGGCAGCACCAGAAGTCGACACGGACGTTCTCGTGAGCGTGGGGGAAATGATCGTGGGCGTAAAGATCGAGGAAGCCGCGCCTATCGACACGGACCCTCTCGTGGGCGCAGGAATGCTAGCGAAAGCAACGCTTCCGAGAACTACGACGAAGATCGTGGACGCAACGGCTATCGAGATGACGCCTCGGACGATGACTATGAAGACCGTGGAGGCCACACCTATCGACACGGACGTTCTCGCGAACGTGGGGAGTATTACGAGCACAACGCCTCGTACGAGAAGTCAGACGAAGATCGTCGTGGAAGAGGACGGAGCGCAAGTCGAGAGCGTGTCTACGGAGGCCCACGATCGGATAGTGAGGAGACAAGAGGGCACGATGGCTCTGATGAAGAGTACCATGAGGAGACAAGAGGGCACGACGGCTCTGACGAAGAGTATCGTGAGGAAGATGGGGGTGCGAGGCGAGAGCCACTTGTGCGCACCTCACCTAGGCCTGTTAGAAAAGCGGCAGCAGGGAAAGAGGGCGCCCACCGCAACGGGGCTGCGGGAGACGAAAACCTCCGTCAACCGCAAAGGGGAAGTGTTGTAGAGGCCAACCCCTACCGTGAGAGGAGTCGCAAATCTGACCGGGGAGAAAGGCGGGGTGTGAGGGGGTATTCCAGGGACAGTCGTGATGACCACCGCCGAAGGATGGGATACAACGACTATCATCGGGATGATGGAGGGGCGGGTCCCTCAACACGGCCAGAAGAGGCAAATGATTACCCTCGGCGGGAGAGCGGGAAAGGGCGATATTACTCCTCTTCTCCTGACTCAGGCAGGAAGTATAGGGATCAGAGTGGGGGACGTCGAGATCGTAGTAGAAGGTATGATGGGGACTACGACAGAAGGAGAGGAGTTAAGCGTCATCCAGCGGGGTCGCATGAGAGGGACCGTAAGCGTCTCAAATCTAGCGATAGTCGAAGTCCAAAAGACTAAGTTAGATACACCTTGGGGCTTCCTTCCTGCTGACGTTAAAAGCCAACCTCTTAATCATTTGTTCTACCGATGACCTTTTGCTTGCGTATCCCAGTTGTTCTTCGCCATGTGTATCTGTTTTTTTCTCTCTGCGTATTGAATGCCATAATGTTATATTGATGTTTGAACTCTATTGTTTGAAGTCTATATCACGGTGCCTTAAGAGAAAAAGCGGTATCAATACGCGGTAGTATTACTTATGCGACTTTACGACAGCTTTCATTTTGCCACTCATTCCGTTCTCCTCGTCAAGTCCCCTCGAACTTCAGTATGCTCGCCTCCACCAATACGAAAACAACAGAGCTCGTGCAGCACACCACACCCTCAAATCATGGCGTTCTTCCCATCGATGTCCTCATGAATATTTTCTTCTGGGCCCGCCCAATGCAAATTGTAGGACCGAAGGACGACGAACGGCACTACCTTCGAGCGCCGAGCGGTACCCTGAAAAGTATCTGCCGGGCTTGGTACGATCTCCTGGAGCACACCAGCGGTTTCTATACAAGCCTCGTCGTTCACTCCGAATATCTCGCAGGAGGTATGATCACAAATCCGGCGGAGGTGGTAGGAGTCTTGACGCGGAGTGGGCAACGCCCTCTGGATGTTGTTATCGTTCCATCCTATTACGTCGACGACATGGAGGAGGAGGGCGGAGGCGAAGACGAGGAGGAGGGTGGGGAAGTTACAGAAACCCGCATGGATGACTCCCAGCTCGACAAGCGATTCGACATAGAATGGCTGTTTAGCCTTGGCCTGGCGGCTCGCTGCAAGAGCTTCACCTTCGATATCCCCTACTTCTATCGGGACAACTTCTTCGCATTCGTCCCGGAAAACACCACCATGCCGTTTCCGCAACTCGAGGAGGCGCACATCTACGGGTGCAACGGCCTCCATCCACCAATGTCCGGCGTACTCCAAGCACCCAGGCTGACGCGACTGTTCACCAGGGGATGGGTGGCTATCTCGGCGAGGATGCCCTGCACCGACGGCATAAACTGGGCAAATCTGCAAAGCGTCCACCTCTTGAAAGCTCCACACCTCCCCTCCGACATACATGCGCTCCTCGGTTTGACGACATCGCTCATCGAGCTCAAGATAAAATGCAGCGATACGGTCAAGCAGCCTCTCTTGCGGTTGACGAACAATACGCTGCGCATCCTCCACATCGGCTACGATTATACGGTGCCCGACGTCGAAGGCGTTGAGGGCGTATTCCAGGCCTTCGAGCTCTTCACATTCACCGCCCTCGAGTCGCTTTCAATCTGCACCAGGCTTCGGGGGTTGGGGACGAGGCCATATCAAATTCTCCCCCATGTTCCATGCATAGTCTTAAACCACCCATTCGTAACCTCCTTGGATATCAGTGGTGTGCCCATTGCCTTGAACGCTCTCGCACAAGCCTTGACGCTTTACGATGGGCTGAAAACGCTGAAGATGGGACCATTTTCTGGCAAGGTGGAGAGCTGGCATCCGGCGTGTTCATGGTACCCAGTCGCCTTGCTCGCCGAAGTGGCATCGCTAAACATCGAGCGTTTACGCCTGCCGAGTGCGGATTTGTCTGTGACGGAACTCAGGTCATTCTTGAGGAGGGCGCCTTGGACACAGTTCGTAGAGCTTGACAATTGGTGGTGCAACGAAGACGATTGGGAATCACGGCTGGCAGCTGAAGAGGTGTTTCGTGGGGTTACTGCTACCAGATGCTGCCGTTCGGGAGGGAGGTGGAGGGGTGGTGGAGGAGAAAGCGGGGGACCAACTGATTTGGACGGTGGTGGAGGAGAAAGCGGGGGACCGACTGATTTGGACGGTCGTGGAGGAGAAAGCAGGGGACCGACTGATTTGGACGGTGATGGAAGATGGCAATATTGGAGGGATGATGAGGGCGCTGCAGACGGCTGGGGCTCAGCGGATTGGACCGGATAGACCCATCGGAGTAGTGTGTATATTTCGTTACGGTAGTCTTGCATGATTCATTGACTAAAAGTACATACTTGGTGGCCTGTGTTTGTGCAGTGCTATGAAATACAAGATTAAAGACATCTTGATCTAACTTTGCACTAAGGATACAAATAAGTTGATGTATCAATAAACAAATACTTGGGCGCTGACCTTCGATCTCCGGTCTTGGATCCAAGTCCACAGTCGGAGATATGATCTTGGGCTCGAGGATACTTGGCATCGAAGAGTCTGGAGTATGGCTGATGGTACTCTGATATATGCTGAGCATGAGGCAAGGAAGCCACCCGAGTGGTTACCTGCAATCAAAGATCTTGGGTTCAAGAAAAGGCCTCGAACCGTGGTCTTGGATCTGAGGATACATCGAATCCCCGGTCTTGTCCCCAAGACCAAGGCTCAACCTGAGTCCTTGGACCCAATGATACGCACGAGCTATTATGAGGTCTGTGCTTCGTGGAGGAGCGTCGGCGTCTGGGAGACTGGGTTACGGCTTAACAGCCTGAGATATATGGTGAGCGTGGTTTGAGGGAGCCAGGCGAGTGCTTACCGTCAATTCCTGCACTTGGATCCAAGACCACACAGTTCAAGATGTGTTCTTGGACCTGAGGACACGACCGAGCCACGAGGAGGCCCCGTGCGTCGTGAATTTCTACTCTTGGACCACGAAGCATGAAACGAAGGAGCCGATGTTCCAATTCCTGCTCTTGGATCCAAGTCCACAGTTTGAGATATGATCTTGTGCTCGAGGATACAGCCGAGCTGCGACGAGGCCCTGTGCCTCGTGGAGGAGGGTCGGCATCGAGGCGTCTGGCGTACGGTGTACGCTGGTTTGATACATGGTGAGCCCGGAACGAGGAAGCCAGGTGGGCGCTTACCTGCAATCCCCGGGAAGCCAGGGCGAGCGCTTACCCCCCAATCCCCGGCCTTGAGTCCAAGAGTACAGCTGGAGATGTGGTCTTGGGCCGAAGGATACGGCCGAGCTGCGAGGACGCCCCATGCGTCATGGAAAGGGGTCGGCGTTGGGGTGTTTCTGGTACGGCATACCCTGGTGCAATACATCGTGAGCTCGGAACCAGGAAGCCAGGGCGAGCGCTTACCTCCCAATCCCCGGCCTTGAGTCCAAGAGTACAGCTGGAGATGTGGTCATGGACCGGAGGATACAGCCGAGCTGCGAGGACGCCGGGGTTGGGCGTCAGGGTGTTTCTGGTATGGTATACCCTGGTGCGATACATCGTGAGCCCGGAACGAGGAAGCCGGGTGAGCGCTTACCTCCAATCCCCGGTCTTGAATCCAAGACCACAACCCCGGTTGTGGTCTTGGACCGAAGAATACAGCCGAAGTGCGAGGACGCCCCATGCGTCATGGAAAGAGGTCGGTGTCAGGGCGTTTCTGGTACGGCATACCCTGTTGCAATACATCGTGAACTCGGAACGAGGAAGCCGGGTGAGCGCTTACCTCCAATCCCCGGTCTTGAATCCAAGATCACAACCGGAGATGTAGTCTTGGACCGAAGAATACAGCCAAAGTGCGAGGACGATCCATAGCTCATGGAAAGGGGTTGGCGTCGGGGGGCTTTTTGTACTGCATACCCTGGTGTGATACATCGTGAGCCCGGAACGAGGAAGCCAGGTGGGCGCCTACCTCCAATCCCCGGTCTTGAATCCAAGACCACATCTCCACCTGTGGTCTTGGACCGAAGAATACAGCCGAGGTGCGAGGACGCCCCATGCGTCAGGGAAAGGGGTCGGCGTCGGGGGGCTTTTTGTACTGCATACCCTGGTGTGATACATCGTGAGCCCGGAACGAGGAAGCCAGGTGGGCGCCTACCTCCAATCCCCGGTCTTGAATCCAAGACCACATCTCCACCTGTGGTCTTGGACCGAAGAATACAGCCGAGGTGCGAGGACGCCCCATGCGTCAGGGAAAGGGGTCGGCGTCGGGGGGCTTTTTGTACTGCATACCCTGGTGTGATACATCGTGAGCCCGGAACGAGGAAGCCAGATGGGCGCCTACCTCCAATTCCCGGTCTTGAATCCAAGACCACATCTCCACCTGTGGTCTTGGACCGAGGAATACAGCCGAGCTGCGAGGACGCGCCATGCGTCATGGAAAGGGGTTGGCGTCGGGGCGCTTTTTGTACTGCATACCCTGGTTTGATACATCGTGAGCCCGGAACGAGGAAGCCAGATGGGCGCCTACCTCCAATTCCCGGTCTTGAATCCAAGACCACATCTCCACCTGTGGTCTTGGGCCGAAGGATACGGCCGAGCTGCGAGGACGCCCCATGCGTCATGGAAAGGGGTCGGCGTTGGGGTGTTTCTGGTACGGCATACCCTGGTGCAATACATCGTGAGCTCGGAACCAGGAAGCCAGGGCGAGCGCTTACCCCCCAATCCCCGGCCTTGAGTCCAAGAGTACAGCTGGAGATGTGGTCTTGGGCCGAAGGATACGGCCGAGCTGCGAGGACGCCCCATGCGTCATGGAAAGGGGTCGGCGTTGGGGTGTTTCTGGTACGGCATACCCTGTTGCAATACATCGTGAGCTCGGAACGAGGAAGCCGGGTGAGCGCTTACCTCCAATCCCCGGTCTTGAATCCAAGACCACATCCCCACCTGTGGTCTTGGACCGAAGAATACAGCCGAGGTGCGAGGACGCCCCATGCGTCAGGGAAAGGGGTCGGCGTTGGGGCGTTTCTGGTATGGCATACCCTGGTGCGATACATCGTGAGCTCGGAACATGGACGCCGTCTGGGCGCTTACATCCTATCCCTGATCTTGAATCCAAGACCACATCTGGAACCGTGGCCGTGAACAGGGGAATACAGCCGGGTTGATGACCTGGTCACATGGCGCGCCATCACCTTGGGCACAAGGCTTGGACACAAGGATACAGCCGATCGAAACACTCGAGCGTGTTCTAGGATTGGAGAATACAGCCGAGGTCCGTACGTTGTAAGCGCCTCGGCGCTTGGGCTGCAGACAGCGATCTGAGGAGTAAATCATGTCTGCGACACACCGGACGTAGGCGAGGGATTCCCCCCCTGATTCCCGCACCACAGATCTAGGCCGTCTCCGTCCGTGCAAGGGCACGGGCAGGCTGCACCTGTGGTTCCAAGATCGCGGCAGGGCAATGTATGTCAGTAAGGGTGCCCGGCATGCCGGTGCCTTCCAGATGTGAGTACAAGCATCAAAGGTACTCAACGGTTCGGACGGTCACTACATGGCGGTCCAGATAGGAAGAAGGAACGTCGTGTGTGATGCTGAAGCCAAGAATAAAGTCAATCGCATTGTGTCGTTATGTAGCCTAGGGGATACCCTAATGCCTTTATAGATGCGAACCCCTAGCCTGGTACAGAGGGTCAGCGCAGACAGGGACCATGGACTGAGTCGTCATCGCCTTGTGCAGAGTCCTTCTTGAACAGAAGAGCACCGGGTACCCTCCCAGGATCCCATCAGCCAACCGCCAGGCATGGGATACGTAATCTTTCACATGGGCACGTGTTCTGTGCAGCACGCCGCAGCGGCCCAGAGCGGCAGGCCGCGCACGCCTGGTGCGGCGTGGCTCTCAGTGGCTAGCCCATGAATTGGGCTCGTCCTGTCGGAGTTCGAACTCTACTTTGAACAAGACCACCAACTTACTCCCGAGCCCGACTCATCGCTCTAAAGCTTCAGACTTGCACTGAGGAGTATTCTCTGTATAATTACAACGAACGAGTGCGCCACATATTCTGATGACCAGAAGGGTGGCTTCATTTACGGTGAGCAATCTAAAAAGGGATGCCGGCGATAGGTTGCAGTTAATCCAGGAGGCATGCCAGAGGGAGCACTGTGCCCAGGAAGTATTATCGCACTTCGTGTATATGCCAATTGAGAAACCAGATCTTTCCCAAGATACTCTATCTGGTGGATATCCACAGCGCGGCTTGTACAAGATCGCCTCTATACAGTTTTGCCATATATGAATGGCAATCATGGGATCCAGCTGCGCGACCCTTTCGCCATGGGTCCCTTCCGGATTTTTAAGCGCGGAGGTAAAGAAGTCGACCTCATACCGGTTTTTCTCCGTGGTAAAAGGTATATAATGCATTGGGGCAACGCAATGTACCATAACGCCGTCGTTCGAATGGTTACCCCTGCTCTCTTTGTCTTCCTTTCCCTTGCTGCCTTCTCTTTGGGACAGCAGGTCGGGAATTATACCTCTGAATCGCACCCTCGTCTCACCTGGCAAGAATGCACGCGCAGCGGCTGCACAACGAAGAGCAACGCTGCAATCACACTTGATGCTAACTGGCGCTGGACCCATATCACTGGCAACTACACCAACTGTTATACTGGCAACACATGGAACACGACCATCTGCACTAGCGGTACGCAATGTGCTTCGAAGTGCGCTGTCGAAGGCGCCAACTACTCATCCACCTACGGCATCACCACGAGCGGTAACGCCCTCACCCTCAAGTTCGTCACTCGCGGCGAGAATACCAACATCGGGTCCCGTGTCTACCTCATGGAGAGCGACAGCAAGTATCAAATGTTTAATCCACTCAACAAGGAGTTTACCTTCGATGTCGATGTCTCTCAACTCCCCTGTGGTCTCAATGGTGCCCTCTACTTCGTCCAGATGGATGCCGACGGTGGGATGGGAAAGTATTCGGGCAATAAGGCTGGCGCTAAGTATGGCACCGGGTACTGCGACTCTCAGTGCCCCCGCGACATCAAATATATCAATGGAGAGGTAAGTCGAATGTACTGTAGTACGGCTATACCTGACGTATCACAATTCAGGCAAATTCTGAAGGCTGGAACCCTTCCCCCAACGACACGAACGCCGGGACCGGCGGCTATGGAACATGCTGTGGCGAGATGGACATCTGGGAGGCCAATTCTATTTCTGCCGCCTACACCCCCCATCCTTGCAGCACAAGCAATGACGGTGGCCAGCAGCGTTGCACTGGGCAGGAATGCAATGTTCCCGACCGCTACGGGGGCCTATGCGATCCCGACGGCTGCGACTTCAACTCCTACCGTATGGGCGATCGCGCCTACTACGGCAAGGGCTTGACCGTCGACACCAGCAAGAAGATGACGGTCGTCACTCAGTTCATCACCGACAACAATTCTACCACCGGTACGCTCGTCGAAATACGACGCCTGTACGTCCAAGATGGCAAGGTCATCCCCAACTCCAAGGTCAATTTCCCTGGACTTTTCGACCCCGTCGACTCGATTACGGAGAAGTTCTGTAATGATGGAAAGAAGGCCTTCAACGACGCGACGAGCTTCCAGAAGCACGGCGGTCTTGCCCATATGGGTCGTAGCTTGGCCAAGGGCCATGTCCTGGTTCTTTCTATCTGGGATGACCACACGGCCAACATGCTCTGGCTCGACAGTAGTTACCCCACTGACGCCGACGCAAACAAGCCTGGAATCGCGCGCGGAACTTGTGCGACGGACTCCGGCAAACCTCCTGACGTCGAGGCGAATTCTCCTAATGCGCAGGTCATCTATTCCAACATCAAGTTCGGTGAGATTGGCTCCACCTATTCAGGGACGCCCATCAGTTCCCTCAAGCCCCGCTTCCCCCTGGTTACACCCCTCCTGCCGGTGGAGGACCTACAACGACCACGACCACCTCTACCCAAACTGGCCCTTCAACTACTGTCCCAGGAACCCCCGGCGCGACGCAGACTAAGTTCGGCCAATGGTAAGTGCTTTTTATCTCGATCGCACTGTCTTAACTTACCGCCGTCCTAGTGGCGGAGTCGGTTATAGCGGCCCCACTCAGTGCACTCCGGGCACTGTGTGCACCGTGATCAACCAATTCTACAGCCAGTGTGTATAATTGGTACGCTTATTCACCGTTTTCTGCTCACTGCTCAGTGGTCGTGTACTAAGCATATGTTGCAACTTGCTGCTACAGTGAAATCGTTGATCTGTCGAACGCGATGTATCTACAACCCTTTGAACTTCAATCATCTTATATCCATGTTCAAGTTGCCATGTTCTCCATGCGAATCAGAATCGCCTGGAGGTTTTGGTTCGCACTCGAACGCGCTGTGGTGTGCGTTCAATGGTATTACGAACTTGCATGGATGAAATCAGGCTTTGTCAACTTCAAGTGAGTCTCTCCAAATAATATTTAATGAATCGTATACACCATATACACCACTCGGACAGCCCCCCTTGACCGGATGCAATTATATATTAATATGGTAAGTTCGAAGCCCTTTCGAAGCAAACGCTTCGGATATAATGGGCCCAACAAACGCCAGCGACAATCGGTGACCACTCGGATCGTTTTCGGTTGGTAATTTCTCTGCCATCGAAGGAGAGTCGAGGACAAAGTGAGATTCAATGTCGCCATCCAGGCTCCCTCCAAGATCTTACCTGCAAAGGACATCGGGCGTCGCAGTGAAGGCTGCACGCAAAGAAGACCCAAGACTGCAGCGTGGGCTGGAACACGGCTAAACTTCGTATGTTCAGTTTGCTTGGTCAAAAACCTTGGGATGATCACTCAAATATCAAAGCAAGGTATATTTCGCTTGTTTACAGAGTGGATGCAACGCGAGGCTTGGAACGAGCGAATGGACAGCACGCAACTGTTGAAACTTGAAACGTTGAGGTTTAGGCCTGTGAGGCTTGTATTTGTCTGCTTGGGCTCCGGGGCGGTGGACTGTGAGCTCACTGAAATCTGATCTCTTTTCCTGTCAGGAAGCACTGTCTTCTTACGATCGAGAAGCCCGATGCATCTTATCCAGTGGCAGTTGTTCGGAGACCGATTCTTGGATGTGCCAACGCTCAAGCCTGATCCTCAATCGGACCTGTCGAGCAACGCGAAAGGTGCAGGTGTACATATCCCGGAGAACCTCCGCACAAGTGGCCTATAAAACATACCCAGAATGCAGGCCTTTGTCTCCAGTTCGAACACTCGGTTATTCCTGGATGTTGGCCCTTTCAGTCCTACTCTCTCTCGGCTTTGCTGCCACATCTCTTGGGCAGCAAGTCGGAAACTACACCGCGGAGACACATCCCAAGCTCCCCTGGCAGGAATGCACTCGTAGCGGATGCACTACCAAAAGTAACGCCTCGATCACCCTCGACTCTAACTGGCGTTGGGTTCACATAACCGGCAACTACACGAACTGTTACACCGGCAATGCCTGGAACACCTCCATCTGCACCAGTGGCGCGTCGTGTACGTCGAAATGCGCGCTCGAGGGTGCCAATTACGCGTCTACCTACGGTATCACCACCAGCGGCGACGCACTTACCCTCAAGTTCGTGACCAAGGGCGAAAACACGAATATCGGGTCTCGTGTCTACCTCATGGAGAGCGATACCAAGTACCAGATGTTCAACCCGCTCAACAAGGAGTTCACCTTCGACGTCGATGTCTCTCAGCTCCCCTGTGGTCTCAATGGCGCCCTCTACTTCGTCCAGATGGATGCCGATGGTGGAATGGCGAAGAGCTCAGGGAACAAGGCAGGAGCCAAGTACGGCACAGGCTACTGCGACTCTCAGTGCCCTCGTGACATCAAGTATATTAACGGCGAGGTGAGCTCAGTATATCTAACGAGGTCCTCAGGCGCTAACGCCCCCATTCTCTAGGCTAACGTCGAGGGGTGGAACCCATCTCCCAACGACACCAATGCTGGTGTTGGTGGATTCGGTGCTTGCTGTGCTGAGATGGATATCTGGGAAGCCAACTCTGTTTCCACTGCCTACACCCCTCACCCTTGCAAGACCACCAACGATGGCGGCCTCCAACGCTGCTCGGGCCAAGAGTGTAACACCCCTGATCGCTATGGCGGTCTTTGTGACCCCGATGGCTGCGACTTCAACTCCTACCGCATGGGCGATCGTACCTTCTACGGCAAGGGTCTAACCGTCGACACCAGCAAGAAGATGACTGTCGTCACCCAGTTCATCACCGACAACAACTCCACCACCGGTACCCTTGTTGAGATTCGTCGCCTGTATGTCCAGGACGGCAAGGTCATTCCCAACTCCAAGGTCAACTTCCCTGGTCTCCTCGACCCGGTCGACTCGATCACCCAGAAGTTCTGCGACGATGGCAAGAAGGCCTTCGGAGATCAGCCCAGCTTCCAGAACCAGGGAGGTCTTGCACACATGGGACGCAGCTTGGCTAAGGGACACACTTTGGTGTTGTCCATCTGGGACGACCACGGCGCCAACATGTTGTGGCTCGATAGCAGCTACCCCACTGACGTGGATGCCAACAAGCCCGGTATCGCTCGTGGAACGTGTGCGACCGACTCTGGCAAACCCACCGACGTCGAGAGCAGCGCCGCCAATGCTCAAGTTATCTTCTCCAACATCAAGTTCGGAGACATCGGCTCGACGTACTCCGGCACCCCCATCACGCTCCCCCAAGCTCCTCTCCCCCCGGGCTACAACCCACCTACCGGAGGAAACCCTACGACAACGACGACGACGACGACTACCACCACCCAAGGACCTACGCCCACCATCCCCAACACCCCTGGCGCGACCCAGACTAAGTACGGACAATGGTGAGTCTCCTTTCATCCTGATCTCAAGAAGTACTCGCTCAATTCACGAAACTAGTGGTGGTGTTGGCTATAGCGGTCCTACCCAATGCACGGCAGGAACCACTTGCACGGCAATTAACCAGTTCTACAGCCAGTGCATGTAAATAATGGGTTTGCGCCCGTTGATCGCTTCTACCCTCTGCGAAGAGAAAACCATTCCCTTCTCTCTCAACCATTTGTCGAGCCCATAAAATGCAATTGTCTTTTACGATCCTGAGTTCTAGTCCTTCTGCTCATGCCTGAAGTCCTTTGCCGGCCGGGGCTGCCATGGGATCGGTGCGTGTTAAAGTTGTCACTTTCACTGGCAATGGCTGGCATGCACCGACCTTGCCTTATCGTCACACGGGCGCTTGCCAGATAGCTCCGTTCTAAATTTAGCAGGTACCTCACGCGGCTTCTCCATGATCTCTTGGCACCGGCAGGCTGACCAGTACTTATACCCTGATGTCCATGTTCTACGTACAGCCAGTGTTTCTTGTCTTCCTGTCTATTCCCCTGCTTGCCGATGGCACACGCTGACCTCGCTGCTGGCATCGAACGATTGGTCCTCGGCAATGGCGATGGCGCTACTGAGGTCGCCTCGATGCCATCCAAGAAAAACCAAGTTCTCGTATCGCATGGTCGGCCTCCTTGGTAGGTATTCATTCTGTACTGAGGTCTATGGGACTACAGCTTGTAATTTCAGGTACGGGGAGGATGGGCAAAGGATCTGTGACGCGTTCGTGATTGGGGTTGCCGGTGAGCTCTCATTTGAATGGTTTGGTGGTCGCCATATCTCAGGTCCTATGTGCCTTGTCTCCTAGGCGGGTCTGCTAGCGGGAAAGCACGTTCATCTTGCCCATCCACTATATTGTCGATCTGACCTCTTTCGCTCTTCACAGACACATGTTGCAAGACAGATCGTGAAAAAACTTGGGTCGATACCGACTGTCATCATCCTTTCTCAGGTAATCCAAGTTCAGACGCTTGGCCATCGAGAAAATGACAGACCCTCGTCTATAGGACAGTTTTTACAAATACCACACCCCTGAAGAACTTGAACTAGCCCACGCCAACCTGTTGGATTTCGATCATCCTGACGCCCTTGACATGCCTATGTTTGCCGCTGTACGTACTCTCACAAGGCATGTGCCTGCCTCTATGCACGAACCTGATTCAGGGACACCCCCGTGCAGTGTCTCGCTGACCTCAAGTCATGCAAGCAATCTAATATCCCCATCTATTCGTTCGCTGAACATCAACGCCTTGAAGAAACGAAGTATTTGTATGGAGCCACTATCATCATAGGTCCGTGGTCATTTACAGGATAGAATCGCGAACTGACGGCTTGGCCAACAGCTGAAGGGATTATGGCTCTTCTGGACCCTGCCCTGAGAGCCCTCTACGACTTAAAGGTCTGCTGGCTTCTCCCGACCAGTCTGTCCCACTTTCTCATGTCCGGTAGGTATTTGTTCAATGTGATTCCGACCTCATGCTTGCCCGTCGTATCAAACGGGACGTCCACGAACGTGGCCGCACCGTGGACGGCATCCTGGATCAGTATGCCCTTCACGTACTTGTGACAGAAACGCGTGTATTAAACTGAACATAGGTACCTGAGGTTTGTCAAGCCTTCATACGACAACTTCGTCAGGCCGACAGCAGCTCATGCAGACATTGTAAGCGCTACGGCACTGTCTACGAATGGGCCCTTTCAACTGACCTTACTAGATTGTCCCCGGTTCAAACAACGAGGTTGCGATTGAGCTCATTTGCACCCATATCCGACAGCAATTTCAAGAGCGAGCGGCTAGGTTTCGTCACAAAATTGCCATTCCTCATTTGTACCTTCCATTGAGCTCGGGCGCATCAACTCCGGAGTGCAAACTTGAGGATTTGGATCTATCTGTACTCCCTCAAACACCCCAAGTCCAGGTATGCATACACTCGATTCTTTGCAACTTTTGTTTAATGGAAATGGGGCTTGGTAGGGCATCTTAACAATTCTAAGGGACCAGACGACTAGCCGCCAGGACTTCTATTTCTTCGCTGATCGGTTGGCTACACTTCTCGCCGAACACGCCCTGCAGTTCCTACCATTTGTCCCGAAGTCAGTCATAACTCCCGTTGGGGCAGAGTATCATGGACAACAGCCTGATACACAGGTGGGTTGTCGAATCCTTCTACTTATACGAGATTCCTGACCACGGGCAGTTTCTCTGTGGGGTAACAATCATGCGATCGTAAGTACCCACTCCCTCTCATCTGTCGTTGGATGGTTACTTGTTTCTTGACTAAATGACGAATGCTACTCAAAGGGGTGGCGCTCTTGAACGAGGGTTTAAACGAGTTATCAACAATGCACCAGTTGGATCGCTCCTGATCCAATCTGACTTCGAAACGGGCGACCCGCTCCTTCTCCAAGCAATGTTGCCAAATTATGTTCGCCAGCGACACATCGCTGAGCAGACCTGGGTCTACTTGCTGGACAGTCAAGTGAGTTCCTATTCTTCCCCTCCTCTTCTGCAGGCTAACATAATTAGATCGGCACGGCTGCTGCTGCGTTCATGGCGATTCGCGTCCTTTTGGACCACGGAGTTAGGGAAGACCATATCATTTTTGTGTCCTTCCTAGTTGCTAGAACTGGAGGTATTTCGGTGCTGCGTGGTGCTTTCCCACAAGTCAAGATTGTCTGTGGGGCGGTTGACGATCATATCACTGAAGGTTGGCTGGAAGGATACAAGGGAAAGGGGAACGCGGAGGGTCTTCGAACGAAGGTATGGCTCATTGAGCCAGGTATGGGTCAAATTGGTGCGTATCTGCGTCTTGGATCAGGCCTCGATTCTAAAGCCTATTACAGGAGATCGCTATTACCTTTAGCGCGATATCACACATCGTTTTGACCACAAGTAACATCTCTTATGTACCTGCTTGATTTTGGATTTGCAAATAGGCCATGTTCAACGCATGTCTGGTCACATACCCACTTCAATTGCACATATCAAGATGATGATCACTCGAATTCCCGTTGTCTTGTGGTATCCCCGAGTGGTGCTACCCAGGAATTGGGCGTCCCCCTCCCCTCGACCATTATTTCGTCCCAAGAATATTGAAACCCACAAAAACTATCCTAGCCGATCGGCTTCACTCCCATTGATTATGTCTTGGTCGCACTCCCAAATGTATTTCCCCAGTTTCTCCGCGCTGTGATGTGGGGTAACGGGATCTACAACAGTGCAACAGCACCCAGTACCATTGGAGGTGAGCATGAGCCTTGTCGTCGTTGATGCCTGAGATTAACTGAAGAACAGACACCGGCCTCATATGGATCGTCATAGCCAGACTTTGAGCCCGATGCTTCTTTGAGTTCTTGATGAGGATGTCAAGCTCAGTTTACTTCGACAACGCAGGCTACTACTGGTGGACGAGCGGCCCTAGTACTACTGATCCTTCTTCGTCCTTATGTCCGACCTTGCCAACTTCGAGATTACATGGTTCCGTGGACGAGGTTGGCTATTCTACAGCTTCAAAGCTCCTCCTGCGTTCATTACCGCTCGCTCAAACTTTCTCATAGGGCTTGAACGGCTGCACAAACATCACCTTCTATCGACAGTGGATTTCTCCGACAAAACGTCGGCTCAAATTCGGGTCTATGCCCACGCAGGCTCGCGCGTCATGCTACACTTGGGCGTGAGTATTCGGGGAATCGCTTGCGCTTTGCTGCGCGTAACCGACTGTAGATCTCTACAAGGGCTGCCGCCTGGATGGGACCTTCGCCTCTTACCACCTCACGGAGCCATTTCGGACAGTCCCCCACGAGAACTTGGCAGCAATTATTGTACGGACCTTGACGGACTTTACCCCTTCTAGGTCTTCGGGCTGCCTTCTTTGGCGATCCCCATGTTTATTGGACTTTCAGGTGGGAGCACTCCCAATACACCGTAGGATACACTAGACTCCATCCGTGTCCAGCAACCGTCTTTGGCTGCAATCTGTCTGGAATATGCGTACTTCGTCGCCCGGACTTTATCCGCGCCTCAACGGTATATAATGTGTAAGTATCGACCCTGGTTCAGCACCAAGCCTCGAAACCCACTCTCGTCTTCGATGCTTTCGGCTGCCCTCGTCTCCCTCTCCCTTGCTGCTGCTGCCCTGGCGCAGCAGGTCGGTACCAACACTGCCGAGACCCACCCCACGCTCCCCTGGCAGGAATGTACCAAGAGCGGCGGATGTGTCACCAAAAGCGCTGGTGCCATCACCATCGATGCCAACTGGCGTTGGGTTCACCAGACCACCGGCTACACCAACTGCTACACCGGCAACAAGTGGGACACCAGCATCTGCTCGACCAACGCGGACTGTGCGACCAAGTGTGCTGTTGATGGTGCCAGCTACGCATCGACCTACGGTATCACCACCAGCGGCGATGCTCTCACCCTCAAGTTCGTCACCAAGGGCGAGAACACCAACATTGGATCTCGTGTCTACCTCATGGAGAGCGATACCAAGTACCAGATGTTCAACCTCCTGAACAAGGAGTTCACCTTCGACGTCGACGTTTCCCAGCTCCCTTGCGGTCTCAACGGTGCTCTCTACTTCGTGCAGATGGACGCCGACGGTGGTATGTCCAAGCAGCCCAACAACAAGGCCGGTGCCAAGTATGGGACTGGTTACTGTGACTCCCAGTGCCCTCGCGACCTCAAGTTCATCAGTGGAGAGGTGAGCTTCGCATCTGCTTATATCTCATTGAATCGACAAACTGACTTGTTGATCTCAGGCAAACGTCGAAGGCTGGACTGGCTCCGCCACCGACCCCAACGCCGGTACTGGTAACGCTGGCTCTTGCTGTGGTGAGATGGATATCTGGGAGGCGAACTCGATCTCTACCGCCTACACCCCACACCCTTGCAAGACCGTCAACGACGGAGGCCAGCAGCGCTGCACTGGCCAAGAGTGCAACACCCCCGACCGCTACGGTGGTCTCTGCGACCCCGATGGTTGCGACTTCAACTCCTTCCGCATGGGCGACAAGAGCTTCTACGGACCTGGCCTCACTGTTGACACCAAGAAGAAGCTCACCGTCGTCACCCAGTTCATCACCGACAATAACTCCACCACCGGCACCCTCGTTGAAATCCGTCGCGTCTACGTTCAGGACGGCAAGGTCATCCCCAACTCCAAGGTCAACTTCCCCGGTCTCCTCGACAATTTCGACTCCATCACCGAGAAGTTCTGCGACGACCAGAAGACTGCTTTCGGCGACACCAAGTCCTTCCAGAACCAGGGCGGTCTCGCCGGCATGGGCAAGAGCTTGGCTCACGGCCACGTCCTCGTCCTCTCCGTCTGGGCCGACCACGGCGCCAACATGCTCTGGCTCGACAGCGACTACCCCACCGATGCCAGCCCCTCTACCCCTGGTATCAGCCGAGGTACTTGCGCCACCTCCTCCGGCAAGCCCGCCGACGTCATCGCCAACTCCCCCAACGCCCAGGTCGTCTTTTCCAACATCAAGTTCGGTGACATCGGAACCACCTTCACCGGCGGATCCTCTGGTAACCCTGGCACCACCACCACCACGACCTCTACGACCTCTACCACCACCACGAGGACTTCTACTACCTCTACCACCACCAGCTCCGCCCCGAGTGCTACTCAGACCCAGTGGGGTCAATGGTGGGTTTATCCTTCTTTCGCTATGATCGTGTTTCGCTAACTCGTTTCCCCCCCTCTCTCTCCAGTGGCGGAATTGGCTACAGCGGACCCACCGCTTGCGCCTCGGGCCTTAAGTGCAACGTCATTAACGAGTACTACAGCCAGTGCATCGCTTAAATGGTTTCGATTAGAGGCTTGTATTCCTTCGTTTGATCATTTATCGACTGCCTTCAAACAAAATATCATATAGTACAATATTTGTGCCACATACACTTGCATTCCTTACAAAAATTGAACGTCGTCTGCTCTGTGATTCCGCGATTGGCTCAGAGAATTGACGCAATCCAAATTCCAGTAAAACCTTCGAGGAGTACTACAAAACACATATTTTGACTATCACCTTACTATACAACATTCCATACGTAGATTCAATCAACAGCTTTCGCCAACTTAGCACAAGAACAAGATGTTGGTTTCCATCGGGTGCGAGCTCGAGAGCTACCAAGTTAAGCATTAGAAACCGCGCCAGCCCAAAAGCAAATCGGTCACTCACTTGAGGCTTCTGACTATACTTCGCGCGCAAAATCTCACGAATACTAACCAAGAGCTCTTGGTAACTTTGATCGTGCTTGTTAGACAGCGAAGAGATGAACGCCTAAAAGAAGGGGAATCAACCTTAGTGCGCAAGAATAATAGGGCGAAGATGAAAAGGTACGCACAAAGCTCATGGCACCCGTCGCCTGCCCAGCTTCCTGAGTATCAGCGCTCGTCTGCGAGTCCTTGCAACCGCTGAACGAGATCTATGTACAGAACATTCCCCAGTCAATATTGACTCATCCTAACATAGAAAGGGCTTGGTCCACATACGACATCAGCGGGACTCGTCCTCGTCGCTTTCGAGATCTTGTCCGCCTTCTTCTGGCCTCCAGCCGCCGTCTTGTAGAGCCCCATGGCGGATTTCAACACACCGCCCATATCGCCTTTAGCGTACGAGGTCACGGCGGAAAGGAGGCCCTGTCCGGCTTCCGCGGCCAGGTTGGGCTCCTTGATCTTGCCTTCGGTCGAGTACTATTTTGCATTCAGTATAATGCGGAATGCACACATGACAGGTATGTTGAATGAACGTACGATGTAAGGAAGGTCGAGCGCGGAACCGGAGTGGCAGGACTAGGATTGAGATGAACCTGTCAGGCGATGCACATCGAGATGGTTATGAGTCAAGGCTCACGTCGAAGATGGCAGTCAGACGGCAGCCCTCAGGCAGGGGCTTAACCATGATGTCGTGCATAGTCTATCAATGAAGACAACATGGTTAGCAAGCCATCCCAGTGCCGCATGTTGGAAACAACCCACATCATCGACAATATGTCCATTCTGCTCGAAGTCGACGGGGTAGATGGCTAGTATGGGCTCGATGTCAGCATCAGCTAAGCAACGAAACGAATGAGGGTCAACCAACTTTCATCGTACCCATCGCCTTCATCTCCATCAGTATCCTTAGTCTGGCCACCATGTCCAGAGTAGTGGAAGAAAAGCGCGTCGTTCGGGCGAGCGTCGCGGACGAGCCACTGCATCGCTGCGATCTAGTTCATCGGCGGGGTGTCAGTTACATTGGACATACTCGAAAAGGAAGGAAGTCAGCGTACGATGTTGGCGGAGGTGGGCCGGTTGCGGGGATTGGTCTGGTCGTCGGTGAGGACGACCATGTCAGCTTCCTTGTAGCTCCACTGGTCTATTTTGAATGAATCATGGTCAGCAAGAGACGATGCGAGTAACTGATGAACGTCCACGCACTAATCAAGAACTGCTTGACGTTCTTAACATCGTTAATGCACCCTCTCAATTCGCCATTCTGCCCGGTGTAGTTGATACCGATCTAATCCAGCAGAGATTAGCAACGGGGCTGCACAGCGCCCAAAGGGTCAACGCACCAGCAAAGCCTTCTTCTTCCCAGTACACTGGGAGTACTGGAAGTGAACCTGAGAGTCGCGCTGGTTCGCACCCTGGAAGTGTGGGCCATAGTTCTGCACGCCGGAAGGCGGCCTAACTGGCTTCTGGTAGCTAGGCTGATACCCCTGATGCTGCGGCCTTCCTTGCTGCTGTTGTGGCTGCTGCTGCTGTCCGTACCCAGGCGGTCCTTGGTGGTGTTGAGGCTGTTGCCCATAGCCTCCCTGGTGCCCGGGGGGCGGGCCAGGGGGAGGCGGGTGATTGCCTTGGTGGAACGCTGCTCCGGGGTATCCTCTGTTCGCAGCTGGGGGTGGGCCGGGGGGAGGTCCAGACGGGGGAGCGTATCCTCTGTGATACCAGTCAGATTGAGCAAGCCGTCCGTCGAAGCTAGATGGACGTTTACTAACCCGGGGGATGGGGCGCCGGGGAAACCAAAGCTGTTTGATGACAGGTTGAGTAGGGTGCGCGAGGATATCGGATTGTTCGAACAAACCTTGGGGGTGCACCTGGGGGCGGTCCATAACTTGATCGCGGAGGAGATGTCAAAACTTGCGACATAAGTAGATCCTTCTAGCAAGCAACTCACCCAGATGGTGGTGGGCCAGGAGGGGGTCCGTAGCTAAAGAACAAGCACTCGTCAGCGCCGTTGATAGACATTACACGCGATGGGATCAACGCACCCAGGGGGTCCATAAGTTGGCTGGTACCCAGGAGAGTATCCTCCTCCAGGGGGTCCACTAGGGGGCGCACCAGGGGGAGGTGCAAAGCCGCCACTTCAGGCTATGAGTTCATTTGCAACCCCAAAGATAGATCGATATGGCTTACGGGCTAGGGAATCCGGGGAAACTGGTTAAACCACGGATTAGCGCTCGGTATCGTTTTCGGAAGCGATTGCACTCACGCAGGGGCTGCTCCAGGGAAGCTGGGCGCTTGCTGGTGATCGTTGTTGTTCCACATGGCTAGGTCAATTCTGAAGAGCTTCTAGGTCCGTAGTGGGGGGTATGAAAGGTGTAAAGGCGACGATCGCTCGAGTTGTGGTCGAATATAAGCTGCAGTGAACCTGTCACGTCAAGTCAAGCACTGCATGTCGCGCCGCACAGGGGTACAGCCACGGCATTGCTATCGTGGGAGTAGAATCGGCCCGGTGACTGGAATGGATGCCGAGCGCTAAGCTGCTTGGTGCTTTGACACTGGAGGAGGAACTAGTGCGGAGCGCGCGAAGCTCAATCTATGAATAGACGAGGATAAAATTGGCTGCGTATCATGATACACCTGATATGTACCTATATGTACCCAGGTCCGAGTTATTTGCATCTCTCCAATCGCCTGAAGGCACCTTCTGGTGGAGGTTATTTACTTGAGCATTTGCAGAGAAAACTTTTGGGGGGGTAGAGCAGAGTGAATTGCGATCGATCGACCGGCCTTTCGATCGGCTACGGCTCGACGATGCCGCGCTTGGGCAGTTAAACGGGATAAAGCGTATGCGAAGGCAAACCCTCAGCTACCCTCAGCCAATCGTGCTAGCTAAATGCTTGCCTTTGAAAAGGTTGCTCAGTGCTGGTACGTCGGAGACAGGGATCCTACCTCCGTCGGCGATCGACCGCCGGAGAGCTCATAGTATGGAACCATAAATAGCGGTACGATGAAGCCTCCCTGTGAGCATCATGATGCAGAAATTAGGTCACATCTCGGGCAGCATAGCACGGGCAAAAGGTGGGTGGGACACGCCGAGCAAGCGGCTCCAGATTTGAGATAGACCAAGCCAGCCTGGGCGTGTCCAGCGCAGACCATTGCCTCCATTGAATTTGAATGGCTTGTGTGACTTGAGGCCAAGCTTATCAGGCCAATGGAGGGCACTCCTTACGTTGTTATCACGTTGAAGGGGTGGTTCCTGCGTGGACCTGTGAAATCGCGTGTCGGTGCGAGAATCGGCGGGTAGTCGCCAAGCGCCCGTTCGCTGTGTCGTAGGATGCTAGCGACGGTAACATAAAGAACGATGGTGCGAAGTGCTGCGACCGGAGTACGTAGTCGCATGCGTCCCTTGGCTTTTCCATCATCGCCATGGTCATATTTCACCGTCCGAGGTGGAGCTCGGAAGCTGTGATCACCCGGCGTGACGAAAGTGGGAAGCCCACCGAGATGCACCCCTGTGGTACGAGGCAAGAGCAAGAGCAGAGGGGCACCTGTGTTGACAACATCGACCAGCTGAACAGGGGTCTTTGTTGTCGCTAGCGTTATCTGTCTGAGTCAGGGTAGGGAGCGGGAGAGGGCCCCAGCGGGGTTGCTGGGGAGAGAAATGATGCGAAGCCGGCGCCGAACTTTCCGAGGGAACAAGCGTGTTACAAATTATGTTAAAGGCAGCGTGCATATTTTCTGTCAGACCCTTCTTTCACTTGTACTTATTCCCTCTCCTTGTTTGACTTTATCGTCCCTCCTTCGCCGTCTACCATGTTCACTCGTCTGGCTACTGCTGTTGCTATCCTCGGCGCCCTTGCTGGTGCCATGGCCCAGGTCACCGTCAACACTCCGTGAGCTGGCATTCTCCTCCGCAGTCCCGACTTTTGCTGACTTCCTCAAGTTTGAGCGTTGTCGTCTGCCAGCCAGTCCAATTCACCTGGACCGGTGGACAGGGTGAGTAACTCGGTTAAGTGTACTTTGACTTCCTCGCTAACGGTGCCCCTAGCCCCTTACTTCTTCGTGCGTGCATCGCTGCCCAGCGACGATTCCTGCGCTGACGTGTTCGACTCCACAGAGTATCCTTCCTGGCAACCAGCCCACGGCCCCTGCCCTCGTCGACTTTGGCAAGCTTGATGGAACCTCCCAGTCCTGGACCGCGAACTTGGCCCCCAACACCAGCATCTTCCTGCAGGTCCGTGACAGCAACGGTGCCCTTGGCCAGTCCGGCACCATCACCATCCAGAACGGCAGTAAGTCTTGGCATACCATTCCATCTATCAGTTTCGAACCTCTAACGATGTGATTCTCAGGTGATACCAGCTGTGTTGGAAAGCCCACCAGCACCACCTCTGGGTACGTGGCTACATTGTCTGCAAAATTCGCTCGTTCTGATTTTTCTCGTCCTCAGTGCCTCCTCGTCCACCACTCCCGCTGGATCCTCCACCCCTGCCGCCACCACCACTCCTGCTGGCTCTTCTACCACCTCCCCCGCTGCTGGCTCTAGCACCAGCAAGCCGGCCACCACCGCCAGTACCTCCGCTGGCGCCTCCACCACGACCAAGCCTGCTGGTAACGGCGCTTCCACGATCGCCTCCTCGGGCATCCTTGCCCTCGCTGGTGTCGCTGCTGTTGCCGCCCTCCTCTAAACGGCCACTTGATAACGTCCTCGGACGCGTCCTTTCACGCCCCTTCATTCATGTTTGCGTCACGGACTTTTGAATTGGATTCTATTATCTAATTTTTTTAATATCAGGTCATAGACTTTTCACTCTTGTTATCTCATTGCTTGTATGTCGAAGATGTAGGCGAGAGTCGCATCGTGCTTTGTTCTAATGACACTTACATTCCTTCCTTACCATCTTGTTGGGATTGTTGCTGGAAGATTATCAGAGTTTATACTCTTCTTGGACTTGGACTTGCTTCTAAGTTCGGGCGTCAGACGGGTTTAATGCGCCGCTGATGTTGTTGGGGCCTTCGTGCGAACGGGTATCAAGCTGTATCAAGCGTAACATGGTCCCAAGATACGCTGCATCTCGTGTCTTTCCTTGCCGTGAGTTTCATGTGCTCTCCTTCCCCTCATCACCAAGGTTGACCATTCAGATGACGCCCACATCCCTCTGACCCCGGTTAAAAATCGCAATAAATATAACTGCGCAGCGCAACTGCAGCGCACCATCTGGTAAGCATCGCGGACCCGACGGTCCGCCCGTATGCGTTTGTGGTAGAACCTCGGAGCGCAAGGCGTCTGTTTCCACTCAAACAACCCAGCGAGCCGCGCTGTTCGTGTTACTTGCCGTACCAGAGTCTCAATATGCGGGGAAGGCTGCCGGAACCTGGGGAATTCCAGTTCCACACGACATACGGGGCTGGCTGCACCCCATATAAACGGGAGCACTCTCGCGAATACTTGCTTCTTTTCTCTCTGTGGAATCCCCTCCTCTTGGAACGGACGCAAACCTGAGGGACGAACGTCTTCCTCTGTGCCGAGCGCTCGCTTCCTTTCACGAATTCTCTTCGCGAATCAAGGAGGACTCTTAAGCCTCTTTCACCATACACGACAACTTCTTCCTCGCGCTTTAAGCTATGGCTGGAGGAGTGGGCCTGGTCACTGTGTCCCGCCGAAGGGCGTTGGCCGGAAAGTCTGGTTGGGTGAGTCATCCTTCTAGATATCATTGAGGTCGTGGAAGTGACTGGATGTGCATGTAGGCTGGCTTGGTGCACAACAAAAAGGTCTTTGCGATCGCGATCTTCGCCTCGCTCGGTGGATTGTAAGTCACCCTCAATCGTCCTTCCGTGAACCAATCCTGACGGGAACGCCGCTCTGTATAGGCTTTATGGTGTGTTATGCTGACGAAGCACGCTGAAATGATACATGGAAGCTAACAGCCGCTGTTTCGTTTAGGTTACAACCAGGTTCGTCCCTCATGATCATAGCTATACTCGTCAAATGTTTAAGGGGGCGACCGTCGGTTAATAGGGTGTTTTCTCTGGCGTCCTCGCTATGCGCTCATTTGAGGCCCGAATGGGCGACGCTGTTGCGGACTCGGGCAAGAAAGGTTGGCTCGTCGCCATCCTCGAACTCGGCGCTTGGGTCGGTGTCCTTGCTACCGGTCAGTACCACCCCTCCTCTCCTCGCATGCATTTTCCCCCGTCCTCTCTTTCTTCCCCGCCTCGTACCTGCAGGAATCTCCTTGCTCTCATGAGACGCGCTTGCTTCCCCGCACATCCCGTCGGCTATCGCGTGCGGGGCTCCAGGGCTTCTCTCGCTCTGCATCCGTTGCGCGTCGCGTAAGCGAGCCCAACCCCATTGAACGCGGGGAAACCATTTTCCTAGTCACCACACTGCACCCTACCTCACCCCTCTTCACCCCTGTCTCTCCACTTGCATATGTGTATGTGAACTAACGAACCACTTCGCACCCAGGCTATCTCGCTGACAAGTTGTCCCGGAAATACACGATCGTCTTGGGTGCGTGTACTTCCTCTTCGTCCGTCCGTCCATCCTTCTTTCTCTCCGGAGAAATAAAAACCAAGTATGGTGGAATGGTGCTCACACAACCTGTCACCACCTCTCGCTCTTCCTAACTTCGCGCGCACCAATACGGCATCACTCACATGTTCCCGCCCAAACAGCCGTCATCGTCTTCATCGTCGGTGTTATCGTCCAAACTGCGGCCTATACGGCTGCTTCCATTTTCGGTGGTGCGTACCCCTCTCTAAAAACACTTGCTCCGTGGGGTCTCTGGTGCTGACGCTCGCGGTGTGCAGGCCGCTTCGTCACGGGTCTGGGCGTGGGCTCCCTGAGCATGGCCGTGCCCCTCTACAACGCGGAGATCGCGCCTCCCGAGGTGCGCGGCAGTCTCGTCGGGCTGCAGCAGCTCGCGATCACCTTTGGCATCATGGTCTCGTTCTGGATCGACTACGGCACGAACTACATCGGTGGGACCGATGAGCACCAGCACGAGGCGGCGTGGCGCATCCCGCTCGCGCTGCAGCTCGTGCCCGCTGTGGTCCTAGGCGTTGGGATTTTATTCATGCCGTTCAGCCCGAGGTGGCTTGTGAACCAGGAGAGGGACGAGGAGGCGTTGCAGGTGTTGAGCAGTGCGAGGAATCTGCCGGTGGATCATGAATTGGTTCGGATCGAATTTTTGTGAGTGTCTGTTCGACTGTTCAGCTATCTCTGGACGCTGCGTGAATACACGCTGAGATTTTGTTTTGAAAGGGAAATCAAGGCGCAATATCTCTTTGAGAAGGAGACACAGGCTCTCAAGTTCCCTCAATACCAAGACGGGACGTTCTCCTCCAACTTCAAACTCGGGTTTTACGACTACCTCAGTCTCCTCCGCAGCAAGAGTAAGTATCTCTATGCCCTCCCCCTCGCTGGTTAAACCTTCCCGCCGGACCACACTCTCTCCACAAATCTAACTCCACTTGCATATCTAGCCCTACTCTATCGCGTCGCGACTGGATCCCTGTAAGCCCACTCACCGCTTCTCAAGTTCTATCATCTTCTTAACAACGCCAATCGCCCTTTGATAGTACTATGTTCTTCCAACAGTGGAGTAAGTCCGTTCAACCTGCTATCACGAATTCGAAGAAAGCTACTGACCGCGACCATCACTTCCTACCCCCTCATCTACCCCGCCCCTAACCATATCGCGCTCCGCGTGACCCGGCCCTCCGCGTCCCTAGCTGGAATCAATGCGATCTTGTACTACGCGCCGAGCATCTTCAAGGATCTCAGTCTGGAAGGGAACTCCATCTCGCTCCTCGCCACTGGTGTCGTCGGTATCGTGTACGTCTCTCCGTTTCTCGCTCGAGTATGATCTTCAGCAGATATAAATTGGTGTTAACACTATGATAATGCAGCATGTTCCTCGCGACGATCCCCGCCATTATTTGGGTCGACCAGCTGGGGCGCAAGCCCGTGCTGGTGTCTGGCGCGTTCCTGATGGCTGCGTGCCACTTTATCATCGCCATCCTCACCGGGCTCTACCGCAACTCGTGGTCCTCGTACGTGTTTTACCTCCCCCTCGCGCTACCAGTATGGATATGAATTGACAATGTCATCCAGCCACAAAGCAGCTGGCTGGGCAGCCTGCGTGCTTGTTTGGGTCTTCACAGTCGGTACGTTCATCCTTTTGTCCGTTACACCCGCAGAATAGCGTGCTCATGACGTCGTTCTGTCTTTAGGATTCGGATATAGTTGGGGTGCGTAGATCCGAGATTGGCTCTGTATGTGGCTTCATCTGATACCAACGTTCGCGGGTAGGACCTTGCGCGTGGATCTTGGTGGCGGAGGTCGGTGCTATCTGCTTCGAAGCTGGCAGGGGATCTCAGGCTGACGGGGCATTATACGGTAGATCTGGCCTCTTAGTATTCGTGGAAAGGGGCTGTCTATCGCTGCGTCGTCGAATTGGGTATGTGGGCTTTAGTCTCTATCTCGGGTCCGAGGCGCATGGCTGACTTGCCCGATTTGTTTGCAGATGAACAACTTTATTGGTGCGTCGCGTTATCTGACAGACGAATGGTGCTTCCCATTCCTGATCCTCTTCTTAAAAATTTGCGATCCTCGCACGATGCAGTTGGTCAGGTGAGCTACATTTTTCGGTTCAGAAACGCGCGAAGAGGGCATGTTTCTGACACTGGTGGCTTCTAGGTGACACCGTCTATGCTTGAGCATATCAGCTACGGCACATTCATCTTCTTCGGCGCCTTTTCGCTTGCGGGAGGACTCTTCATCTGGTGGTTCGTGCCAGAGACCAAGGGCAAGTTGTCTAGGATTCGCTGCGATTCCGTCAGCTAACGTGGTTTTAGGTTTGACTTTGGAGGAGATGGACGACGTGTTCGGTGCGAGCGAGGGGCTTGCGGTCGCAGACCAGAAGAGGCACGACGCCATTGCCGAGCGACTTGGCCTTGCGCTTGACGGCTCTGGGTTATCCGAGAAGAAGGCGGACGAGGAGAGTGGGAGCCATGAGCACGGCGACGAGAAGAACTGAAACCTGCAATAGTTATATGACTTTGTGCTCTGTTTTGAATTGAATGCTATCGGAATCAGGGACGGGAGATTGGCGGTGACATCATGCTCGTGTGACATCATCAAAGTGCCTAAGAAGAGTCAGGACATTTCGAGATCGATGAGGTCGCGATATAACTGCGTGCGCGGTCCTCGCGCGGCGTATATGATGCTCGTCTGCACCCCGTCGTCGCCCAGCACCCTCGCTGTCGCCTCCTTCCCAGCGTCTGTCAGCCTTTCTTCTCCACCGCTGCCCCTCTCTAATGTCTTGGATGACACCAAAATAGCTCCATCGCCTCCTCCCGCTACGACGCAGAGCACGACGATGACCACCGCTGCAAACTTGTCCAGTAAAGCAGCACCACCCGGCAACAAGCACGTCCTGCTCATGCTGGACTCCCAGCGATTCATGCTCGAGGACCAGCCCGTCGGCGTCCCCGAAGCCAAGACGGTCTACCCTAACATCAAGGAGGTGCTCGAGTTCGCGCGCGTAGCGCAGCCCAACCCGCCACTCATCATCCATGTGCGGAATACGGGCGACCCAGGCGACCCAGACGAGCCGGACACGCCGGGGTGGCAGCTCATCTTCGACCCCCTGCCGAACGAGGTCGTGATAGACAAGCGGAAGAACAACGCCTTTGCGGGGACGACGCTGGGGAGCTGGATACCGATGGACGCGGAGATCGTGGTGGTGGGATTCCAGACGGATTTCAGCGTGCGCGCGACGTGCAGCGCGGCGCTGGGGCGGGGGAACGAGGTCATTCTGCTACGGGAGGCGCACGCGACGTTCGACCGCATCGAGGTGCTCAACGGCGGTGGTGTGACCAAGGCGTCGGCGATCGAGGCGGAAATTGAGGCTGAGCTCGAGGAGGCGGGCGTGCATGTGTTCGAAATGAAGGATCTACCGGGGATTTTTGCGGATAGATAGCGTATATATTTTCTGGGAATTTCATGGGATTTTTGGGAATATGCGAAGGAGCCCAGACGGCGTCTGGCTCGAGCTGGGATCATCGGAACTGTGCGGGACCGGTGTCACACTTTTGTCACGCACGCGTGTGATTTCGAGGACTGCTCACTGGTCCTCGTCGTTCCAACGCTCACAATCTTTTCTTCAGCTCAAAAATGTTCGCATCGGCGTTGAGAGCTGCTGTCCGCCCTGCGGCTCGTGCTGCCCGCCAGACCCTCAAGCCCGCCCGTGCATTCTCCGTCTCCGCACGCGCCAGGTCAGACCACGGCCCCCCACCCCCCCAGCTCTTTGGTCCCGGCGCCAAGCCCGGTACCGTCCCCACCGACATCGAGCAGGCCACCGGTCTCGAGCGTCTCCAGCTGCTCGGCCAGCTTGAGGGTGTCAGCGTCTTCGACGACCAGCCCCTCGACTCCAGCCGTCTCGGCACCAAGGCCGACCCCGTCCTCGTTTTGTCCTACGTGCGTGACACACGAATATAGCGCTTGCCGCATCCCCTAACCCCCTCCCAGGATACGGAGCGTCTCGTTGGATGCTCGGGCGTCCCCGCCGACTCCCACGAAGTCCTCTGGTTCACCCTCAAGAAGGACAAGATTGGCCGTTGCACCGAGTGCGGCTCTGGTGCGTCGCGTCTCGTTCTAGACTCGCGCCGAGATCCCTGCTGACACATCCCGCTTTGCAGTCTACAAGTTGGACTTCCAGGGCGAGGAACACGAGGAACACCACCACTAGAGGAAGCCCACGCTATATACGCTGTATCCAATTCGATTAATCCATTGACGGCCATTCGTTTCCACATTCCATCCAGCCAATAGCGACGCATATACGCATACCCCTACAGCGCGTAATACAGTTACCCACATTGCTGCCTACATCGTCAAGGGATGTGAATGTTGCCCTAGAGATTTGCCTGAGATGCTGAAGGTGGAGTTGGAAGACTCGAAGCAGGTCACAGGCCAATCGCAAGCTGCGCGCGTTGTCAAGCCTCCAAGTTTCATTCAAGCCTTGGCAAGTACTTGTATACGGAAATCTATTGGTCGATGCAATACATCATAGGACGTACGTATATCTGCTTCTCATTGGCTTGCATGAGCCTGGAGAATTGTCGGGGCTGGCAACAAGATGAAGAGTGGGTTTGTGTTAGTTTCGGTAGCGACATTGTCGTAAACTTTCTCAAGACCCGATGGTCGACCTCTTCATCGACATCAGTAATTTCTGACGAACATATCTTACAGCATGATCCTTTTCGTTGTTCGTTATCCGCACAACGTGGACGCCAGGAACGTGTGTTATCTCCAGGGCCTTCCGTCGGGCACCATCAACGATTGAGGGCGCGCAATCATGGATTTGGCCACGACCCTCCTGGTTGCCACCCACCACCACCCACTTGGGATGATGCGCCGGGGGTTTTTGGAGCGAAACGCGGACTCTCTGGTTTCTGGAATCTGCATCGAAGTTCTATGTTCTTTGTAACCACTCTGGGCCATGATTTTGTAGGCTTGCAAAAGCTTACGCAGGCCGGCCTGGAATTGTCACCAACAGTTGGCATCGCTACACCTGAATCACAACGAACCGGCGAAGATGCATCCATTATCCTTGTATCCCCTCGAGGCGCATGCCGACAACCGAGCCCAACTTACGGGTCTTACGGGCAAGGCTATCTGGGAGACTTAAAAGCGAAATGGGAAGCAGGCCAGGCCCATCCCTTTTCCTTTCCTTCTTTCATCTCTCTTCCCTCGGTTTTCGGTTGGGTCTCCCGTTCCCTTTCTTCCTCTCTTTTCAATCGTCGGTTCTGCGAACCCCTTGGTGCTTTCTCCTAGAACCCTTGACGGCGTCGTACCCTCTTCAAACTACCCTCCTTCTTCAGACCAGGAGTCTCTCATTCTTTTACACACCCCTCGTCGTCGTTCAAGCTCCCCTTTCAATTTCGTTCTGAAGACTCATCATGTTGCCTAAATCGACTCTCCTCTACGTCGCGTTCCTCCTGCTTGGAAGCAGCGAAACTGTGCTCGGCAGGGAACAATGGCTCGAGCGTGACGGCAAGGCCGTCTTTCTCTACCCCAGGCGTTTCGGCCAAGAGCAGCCTGCGGTCATCCAGAAACTGAGCGCAGCTTGTCCCGGGCAGGTCTGCGGTACCCTCGCAGGCGCCGCAGTCACCCCCCTCCTCGCGGCCCAGCCCGAGTGTTCGCAGCAGGATTTGGCCGACCAGATCATTGGTATGTGGTCCCCTAACTACTTGTCTATCATGCCTAACAATTTATGTAGATGCCAGCAAGCAATTCGATGCTGCTACGCAGGCTAACATGCTTGCGCTTGCCAAGGAGTACAGGCAGACTGAGAAGAACACTCCTCCTGTGCGTCCTTCAAACATCTCAATGTTTATTCAAACTCATTTGTTTACCACCCCTAACAGGACTTCACGACCAACCCCCCTGCTCTGCGCAACTCTGTGTTCTGCCAAAAAGCGCCTAAGAACCCTGAACTGAACGGCCTCGTCCAGGCGCAGGACCCCGCCAACGACCCCGAGCTCTTCTTCGACCCCGCCCTCAAGGCGACCGTCAAGAAAGGAACCCAGGCTAACACTGCTCCTTTCGGTGGTGCTGCTGCTGCCCCCGCCGCCTCATCGTCCGAGGCCGCGACCACTGCGACCGCGACTGCCACTGCACTCCCTGACCAGACTGCCGACCCCGCCTGCCCGACCGCAGTCACCGTCACCGTCACTGGCACCGCCCCTACCGCCAGCGCCAGCGACGTCCCGACAGTCACCGTCGGTGATGGTGCCGCGACCACGACCGCTGACTCGCCCGCCCCCACGGCCGTCGGTGATGCCGACTTTGGCAGCTGCTCCGTCCCCGAGATCGAGTTCGCGGCTGGGTTCGACAACCGCCGCGAGACGAGCTTCCAGCCCAAGGACAAGGCATCGTTCAACCACGGCTCTGCGCAGAACATCAACATTATCACCCGCGCTATCTGCGACCAGCTCGTGAACACCTGCAAGGCTAACCAGGCCGCGAAGGACCTCTGCGCTACCGCCCTCCAGGCTGCCTCTGACGCCACCCCGGCCAAGACGGGTGGCCAGGCTGATGCGTTCAACAAGGTCTTCGGAATCACAACTGTGAGTTTTTCCGTCTTCTGGAGAGAGTGGGGTGTTTCTGACAGTTGCCTGGATACATAGAACTTCGCCCAAGTTCAGCCCATTGACGACCAAGGCCGCGCTGTCGGAGCCGCCCCTGCCTCCACCGCGACCGCCTCCGATTCCACCGCTGCTTCTTCGACTGCCGCCAGCACCGCTACCACCACCGCCAACCTGCCCGCCGCCACCCCTGTTGCCGGCACCGCTGGAGACGCCGCCATCGGCAACTTTGGCAAGTGCTCCGTGCCCGAGATCGAGTTCGCCGTCGGGTTCGACAACAGGAAGGAGACGAGCTTCCAGCCCAAGGACAAGGCCTCGTTCAACCACGGCTCCGCGCAGAACATCGACATCATCACCCAGTTCATCTGCGACACCCTGACGAACTCGTGCGCTGCCGATGCTACCGCCAAGGCGACCTGCGCTTCTGCGATCACCGCGTCCAAGGCTGCGACCAAGGGCTCCGGCGGACAGGCTGATGCGTTCAACGCGGTCTTTGGCATCAACACCAACTTCAACGCTGTCGCCGCCGTAGATAACCAGGGCCGCGTCGTCGGTGCCGCTGCCGCCGATGCGCCCCAGCCCACCGCCGACCAGCCCGCTCAGAACAACGCTTCGAACAACAACAACAACAACAACAACGACAACAACAACGCTGATGCCGGTACCACTGCATCTGCAGACAACCTCCAGCAGTTCAATGGTGCCCTCGGCGGCGTCGCCGCGCCCACCGTGACCGCGCTCGGTGGCGGCCAATTCCAGGTGACCGGAAACGCTGCATTCAACAACCTGCGAAACGCCCTCGTGCGCTCGTGCGATGTGCAGAACAACCAGTGTGCGAACGCCGCGAACGGGGGGGACAAGTCGATCTCGGTTGGGCAGTGTAATGCCCAGCAGGCGACGTGCATTGCTCAGGCAGGGAACTAAAACCCCCTTCCTGGATTGTGTTATGACTTTTTTTCTCCCTCATATACCTCGCATTAAATAATGCCTGCTGCACTGTGTGTTGCGCATTGGCTTTCACACTCTTGTATACCTCTCTGTCGCTTTTCGGGCTCTCGTGTTTTCTTTTCGTACTTTGTTACTAGCCTCAGCACTGGCTGTAATACCTTCTTTCCACACCTTTTTACGACGCCTACGGTTCTCAATAAAGCATTCAAGTTTCGGGACGCAATAACCGCCTCATAGGCTATTTGAGATCAACGTCGGTAACGGCTACCTGGTATGGAACGGATAGTCGCAAATACTACGACCCAGCGCTGACTGGACCCGCAGCATTACAGGCCTCTGAACAATTCTGAGCATAAACTGACTAAGGCCTTTTGATTTCTACTTGATTTGAGTGCTCAACGCGGTGCTTTTCGCCATGAACCTCCACCATGACGCGACGCGTCTTCAACTGTTGAAACTGATAGGGATTCTTGCGACATCTTCGACGACGATATATATAGGATGTAAAGCAATGGAGGCAACCTTCTTCTTTATGACTGTGCTTCCCCTTCCTCGCTAGATAAGACAGACTGGCTTGACTGACTGCTGGACCCCGCAACTTGCACGGATGGCGACAAATTACAGCGCCGGTTCAAGCTCGGAGTCGACGCCGCTCTTGAAGGCTTCTGTTACCGTATCGACGCATGAGGTCGAAGACGTAGATGAGAATGCGCTCGCCCCTGTAGAGAATGTGAGTATCCACGATCTGCTGTATGAGAGGATTTGTGCTAAAGCGTAGGGGTGGGTGTGCAGACGAATCCGTTGGGGCAGGAGGTGACACTCCTCACGGCCTTTATGCTGAATATCGGGCAGATTACAGGGTATGTGGTGCATATGTAGCTCTCGGTCATTCCGAAATATGGAGCTTTTCAGGTCAGGTATCTATGCTGTTCCAGGCGTTATTCTCAATTCCGTGGGGTCCATCGGCCTGCTCCTGACCTACTGGGTCATAACGCCCCTGTTCGCATTCGGTGAGGCCACACTCCTGCTTGGAGGGCAGATTCGAGTACTCATGCGGATATTTCAATGAAGGTGGGCTGATGCTCTATAGCGAACTGGCGTCTATGTTCCCCAACCGGTCAGGCGCCGAGGTCGTCTACCTGGAACAAGCGTACCCTCGACCCCGGTTCTTCGTGTCAACATCTTTCGCCGTTATCGCCATCCTCACATCGTAAGGCATAACTACTCTGGGCCGCATGCCAGTTTACAAACTTGGTGGATCATCCCTTCTAGCTTCAGCGCCTCGAACGCTATCGTCTTTGCCCAGTATTTCCTTACTGCTCTCCAAATACCGATCACGGACGTCTCGCAAACGGTGACTGCGCTGGCCGTTGTCTTCATCACCGTTGGAAGTCAGTAATCATCCTCAGTTGTCTATAAATGTTGCGCTAATGACAGAGATCTACTAGGTGTCGGCGTATCGACGAAAGGGTCGCTGAGGGCGGTCAATATCCTTACTTTCTTTAAAGTCGTCTCGTTATGCTTGTGAGTGATCAAAACTACCACTGAATCACTTTGCGATATGACTGAGCATTTGACATCCACAGTATCGTCGTATCGGGCTTCGCCGTTCTCGCTGGACTCACCCGTGTCACGGACCCTTGGGATTCCTTCAAGAAACCTTTCGAAGGTTCGACGAGTAACGCCAACGCGCTCGCAACAGCATTCGTCAGTACCTCTTCAGTACCTCTTCAGTATGACTCCTCGTATTCCCTGACTAACACACCTCTAGGTCAAGACAAACCACGCCTTTATCGGCTGGCACAACGCGTTCAACGTCCTCGGGGAAGTTAAGGGCAGAGACCCTGTCCGGACCGTGCGGAAAGCGAGCTTTTTATCGCTCTCAGCTACCTCCGTGCTCTTCTTCTTCATCAACGTCGCCTACGTCGCAGCTGTACCCGCGGAAGAGATTAGAAACTCGGGCCAATTGGTTGCAGTCCTTTTCTTTCAGCGCGTGTTTGGAGACTCGTTCAGCGCGAAGCTGTTCCCATTGCTGGTCGCCCTGAGCTGCTTTGGAAATATTGTGCGTCTCATTCTGGCATTTGCATAACACCACGTCTGACTCGTCGAGCTGTTACAGATTGCGGTGGTAAGCTCTACTCTCCCAAGTTAAGAAGGAACCCCAGTTTGATGTTTATGGTTGCCTACTTCAGACAGTCGGACAGGTAAATGGATTATGTCCACTCACCCTGTACTTCATTAACAGCATTGCAGGCTCGAGTTATCAGAGAGGTAGCCCGCCAAGGGCTGCTCCCTTACCCAACTTTTTTTGCATCTACAAAGCCATTCGGGACGCCCCTTGGCCCTGTCGCTCTTAAGGGCTTCCTGACCTTCATCGTAATCTTGGCTGTACCCGCCAGGGACACGTTCAACTTCGTGCTTGATCTTGCTTCATACCCGCACCTGGTTCGTCGACCCCTAAGCGCTGACTTCTGAGAAGTGAGAGACACTAACCAAAGCCTATCAGATATTCCAAATAGCCATGGTTGTGGGCGTGTGGATTCTGAGGAAGCGGAATGCGAAGAAGCACCTGCCCCCTTCGTCCCTGCAGACGCACAACTTCTACATCATTTTGTACTTGGCGTCGGCGATTCTCCTGCTGGTGCTTCCCTGGTGCGTACATATATGCCTTATGTTGTAGGAACATGGCTCATTGACTGTCGTAGGGTGCCGCCAGAGCCAGGTCATGCAGATGTGTCCTTCTGGTATGCGACTTACTGCGTGGCGGGGCTCGGGTTAATCGCGGTACGTTCCACTATCTTACTATTTAGACTGAATCTGGGTGCTAAACCTCTCTTCCTCAGGCATGCGGTGTTTACTATGTGATATGGGTCGTAGTACTTCCGAAGCTCGGTGGATATGAGATCGTTGAGGAAGTGAAAGAGCTCGAAGGAGGCGCCAAGACGACGCGGCTGGTCCGAAGATATAAGATACCTCGCGAAGAAGAGGACTAGATGCTCGAGATCATCTTTTGACCTTTGTACTTCCTGATACTGTATCATCGCACGTTAGTTCCACATAATTCACTTTCTATTCCAGCTGGTTGGACCAGTTAGGGGCATCAAATCCATCAATTATCATTAGCGCTCATAACATTTGGGCGCTTAGATCGTAAGGTTCGGGCGAAGGGGGCTTCGAATAGGAGCCTTTGACTCTAGTCTGAAGCTTTCATGTGCCTGAGTATAAGTGATATGCCTCTTTTATAGTTTAGTCATTTTTCTCCTCCAGAGCCGCGCCCCGTATATCGTCCAGCGTGATAGATGATCGATCACACATACCCCGGAAGATGCCATTAGCTTTGTGGAAGAGATTAACAGGGGTATCGAACTCCTGCAGAAGAGAAGGTATCTGGTTAGAGATGTGTGGCGAGAGTACCTGGAAGGAATACTCACCGCAATTTGTCCAGCATCAAGGACACAGATACGGTCATACGAGATGATGGTTCTCAGGCGATCTAAAGATTCAAGGGGTCAGGAGAGTCCTTGGTACCATTTCATTTGAAGTTGAAGCTCACGGGCAATGCAAAGAATAGTTCTATCCTTGAATTCGTGTGAGATCGTATCTTGAATGTTGCGATCTGTCTCGTAGTCCACGGAGGCTGGAAGAGTGGCACGGTGTAAGATTGATATCGATCCATGAAATAATAGATCTACTGGACTCACCCGTTGCCTCGTCCAGTATAATGATCTTAGCATTCTTTACCAGGGCACGGGCCAGAGACACAAGGGACCTCTGTATGAATAAATTCACAAATTTAGAAGGAGAACGATGTACAACCAGCAGGAACGTGTACCTGGCCAATCGACAGATTGCCGCCCTCATCCTCGATTACCGAATCGAGAGTGAACTTATTCACGGGTGTGTGCGCTCCACTTGGAGGCTCATCTTCCCCAGGAGTAACCTTCGCTCCTGCACGCGGCTGATTCCCAGTCAGGTACGACCGCTTGAGTGCGTCCCAGAGCGTCGCGTCGTTGTGCTGATTGAATGGGTCGAGGTTGCTTCGAATCGTCCCAGAGACTAAAGACGGGAAATATTAGTGGATTTAACGAGAATAAGATGGTCTGATTGACATAGCAGCTGGAAAGCAATGTGTATGTCAGTTATTGAAGGGAAAAGAAAGGTTATTTACACTCACGGGCTCCTGGGGGATAATGGCGAGGTGGCTTCGAAGATCGGTCAGCCCAATCTTGGCAATGTCAACATTGTCAATGAAAATGGTCCCGGAGGACAGCTCCACAATCCTGTACAAAGCTTCATACGACACAGTCAGCTAAGCCCAGTATTTCTGTCTGCATGGTTAAGTAAACAGACCTGTCATTAGAGAGCTTTTCCCGGCGCCAGTCCTAATCCCCACGTGATGCGAGTGTATCAGTGCACTGTCACCTAGCATCTCCAGTGGAACCAGGCCCTCACCGACCAACTATTCCGGTTTTCTCGCCCGCATTGACCGACATCGACAGTCCCTTCAGGACTGGAGGTAAACCAGGTCTATAGCTTAGAACGATGTCGCTAAGCTCGACGCGGCCTTGTTCTGGCCATGAGGGCGGTGGCTTCGTTTCCGGAATCTCGTGAGGCGCCTCTTGCTCGATATGGTTGGCATAGTGGTCCATACGCTCTACCGCGTTCATGTTATTCTCGACCTCTGCCGTTTGACGAACGAGCCAGCCAAACCTGTTGAACCCTAAGCTCATATACCAATAATAATTGGGAGGAATGCCTTACGATTGTTGGACCGTAAGGATGTAAGAAAGGACGAGACCAGTTTGTGCTGGGGAGATGGTAAACCGGGTCCCGACAGCGAGAATGGCCACAATAAACACAAGCAGGCCCCCTGGAGCATCGAGACGGATCCCGAGCCAGTGCTGAAATCGCGTTAGAAAGCAAAGATAGAAGCAGGCGCTAGCAGGCGTGTGCGATGCTCACTTGGTTTACGACAGTCATCCAGTACGCACGATTCTCGATATCGATTCTGCGCTGGTTTTCCAACTTGAAGCGCCCCGATTCCTTGTACGCTCGGATGGTGGCCAAACCTGACAGTGACTCGGAGAAATGGGAGTACAGCGACGAACGCAAAATTGAATCTAGGCGCTAGGGGTCTTGAGGGTTAGAGACATCAGCCATTCTGCTGGAACCCATACGCACCTTGAACTCCCGAGCACTTGCCAGGTAAAAAATTGCGGCCCAAACATAGGCAATGCTGAGGACAGCCATACCAATGAGGAACCACGGAAGAACGACAGAGACTAAGACGATGATTCCAAGGATGTTAGCAGCTGTCCCTAAGCACATCCTCAGAGCTTCTCCGAGTACGTTGTCAATGGTATCAATATCCTTGGAAAACCTATTCATAATACGGCCAAGGGGCTACAGATTTATCAGCTCAAGGAACGGGGTAAGAATATCAGGCAAGCAAACACACCGTCGTCTCAAAGAAGGACATCGGTGCATGCATCACGGTTCTGATAGAGTCCTGTGAAATGCAAATTTTTAGTGGTCGATATTTGGAGGTAGAGACGGTGACAAACCCGGTGCAGCGAGCGAGACGTGAAGTACGTGAGGAGAGCAAAAAACGCACTCATGGCAAATGCTGCAACCACCTGGCTAAGACCAAGGGCGGCATATATTCCCATCTAACCAAAGCCAAAGGCATAAGCGACGTCATCATGTGTGCTTTGACAGTTGGATGTACTTACGTAGAAGCCCTGCGATTTATTCCATTCACTGTCGCGGGAGTATGCATGTTAGCCTTACTCACTATGAAATGGCAATGTATTCACTTGCCTCTGTTGCCACCAGACTAGCCAATACGAGCTCATAACCATCGTTCCTGGCACCATAAGAAGCGAGAGGGAAATCAGAGGGATGGTGATTTTTCCTTTCCCTGCTCGGGCGTAGACTTTGTACATGTCCCACGAGACTGAACCAGTATTTCGCTCCTCTTCTTGCATCAGAGCTGGCCCAGCCTTTGCGGTCTCTCTCTCTCTCGGACTAACTGCCTCACCCGCCTTTTTCAAGTCCACTTCCTCGATTGCGTCTTGCTCAATCTCGTCCTTCACTGCACCTTTCTGCTCCTCCTGAGACCCAAATTGGCTAATGAACTTGGCGAATTCTTTGCCCGTGGTCATGAGCTCATTATACGTCCCTTGCTCAACAATACAGCCATCATAAATGGTGTATATGTAGTCAACCTGGGGTAGGAAGTGCAGCGTATGGGTAATCAGAATGCGGCTCTTGCCTTTGAGCGAGTCCCTGAGAACGTTTTCGAAGACCGCTTTGCCAACATGGGCGTCGAGAGCGGACAAAGGGTCCTGAGTGATGGTTAGCTTTACACCACAAGTACACATAAATGCCACCTATCGTACGTCGAAGATTTGTATTGGTGTATCGCAGTAGATTGTCCTGCAAATGTTGATGCGCTGTTTCTGCCCTCCAGAGAGGGAAATGCCCTTGTAGGGATGAGTTACATTGTGCCCACTGCCGCAGATCCAAGGCGATTGATGCCTTACCTTTTCCCCCACCTCGGTCATGTCACCGTTCGGCAACATGTCGAGATCAGGTTCCAGACAACAGTCCTTGATGGCCTTCCAGTACCTTTCATGCTCGAACGGTCTGCCAAAGCATATGTTCTCTCGAATGGTGGCGTTCTGGAAAGTGGGGTAAGTATTCTCATAGTTTATAAGAGATAGATGGTGTACCTGGATCCAAGCACTTTGGGGACAGAATCCGACGTTTCCACCGAAAGTCACTGTCCCGCTCGTCTGTCTCATCTCACCAATGATACCTTGAAGTAGACTTGTCTTGCCGCTCCCCACCGGGCCAACAATGGCGACTAGCATTCCACGGGGAATCGAAAGGTCAACATCGGTGATCTGGAAGATGCCGTCCTTGTCGCGGGCACCCGGCTTAGCATCTTTTCTAGCGTCTTTTTTACTCGCAACCCGCTTCTTGTCGTTACCTTCATCTTCAGGAGCGGGGGCATCCCAGGTAAAGGAAGCCTTTTCCACGCGAACTGCGACGTCCAGGCTTGGGTCGACAACGTGTGTGTCTTCGAGAAGTTCCGCTTCGAACACGACGGACAGGCGTTCAATGGCACTGAAGGCATCTGAGATGCTACCCAAAGACATGGCTGGAGACCATATCAGAGTGTTTCCTTTTAGGTCGAAATATAAAATGCTCACGGAGAAACAACAGGGGAAGGCGGAGGAGATTGAAGAGCGTTAGGGCGGTGAAGATTACCGATGGCTCCAAAATGTGGCCAGTAGCAGAGTACGTGACGAAAGCGATGACTGAGGCGAGCGCAGGCAAGCCCTGTCCATACGCGTTCATGCCTGCACGAGTGAGCAAGATGCTACGAATGTATCTAGAGGAGTATGAGCATAACCTATCGTTTCCGTCTGGAAACTTGACTTACCCCATCTCCTTCGCCCTGTAGCCTTCAATTCGGTTCAAGAAGGGGACTTCCCAAGCGAAGAACTTAATCACTTTCATCCCACCCAACAGTTCCTGAAGAAGTTTTGCGCGTTTATCTGTCCATACCATGCTGTCCTTACGAAGGTTGAATAGCCGTTTCATGACCACCGTTTGAATAGGCATCGAGACGATGAAAACGGCAAAGCCAGCGAGAGCCGAGGGCCCAATCTGGACGATCAGAAGGGCAAGGCAGATTGCGAGTTGGATGAGTGAGGTCCAGCCCTTGAAGGCACAATTCAGCTCATGCAAATGCTCAACGCAGGGCCATGAAATGAACGTACCATGTGGAACCATGTTGCACAAAAGTCTATTCTAGACACATCGGTTGAGATATGATTGACAAGCTTGCCATTTGGTAGTTTTGACCGAGCGCGTGAGGTGAGTCTGAGAGCGCGAGTGTATATGGCGGTTATCAAGCCCCCACGAATCAGGACTCCGGTGGATGCAGCTCGGTAAATGAAGTGGTGGGCGCAGACAGTTGCGATAACCTGCATCAACAAGAGACATATTGACAGACCAATGCCCACCCCGATGCTAGGTATATCGTTGCTGCCGGTGCGATGACCGAAGTAGGACTCATTGGCAAAGCGGATGATAGCCTGCCATCGAATAAGAAGGACTTCAGTTTCTGGTGGCGTGCAGCGGCGTACCTTCACGACGAGAGGACTCGTCACTTGAGCGACGTCTGAAACAACCTTAAGCACCGCCGAAGACCAGAACCACCACTTGACACTGTCGTTCATCGCCCATACAAGGCTGGCTTTCTTCTTTCCCGTTACCTCTCTCCAGTTTTTCTCTTTGTCCGTGGCACTTCCGGGACCAATCATCCACCATAGCTTTCGCAGCCCTGGCTTCACCTCGCCCGCTGCTAGTCGCTGGTTATAGTCAGAAGCACGCTTTTGCTGCCTCTCGTACGAAGCATCGATCTTTGCGGCGATTGCTGCTGCGCTATGTTCGTCCTGCAGCCTGAAGAGGTCAGGAGCCTCTAAAGGACGAGCATAGCCCAGGGCAAGCAGAGGAGTTAACCAGTCAAAAGTGATGATGCTTATCCAGGAGGCGCCGGCCTCTGGTGTAAGCTCCGCTTCATCAACAGAACCCTTGGGAGGTGGGGGGCTTTTATTCGTTGTGAACGGCACTCGCGCGTACCTGAGGTAAAAAAAAGTGAGTAGACGTGCGCGCTTTAGGGAATCCCCATACCATGACCGCTTCGTGGCCTCCGCATTGGCAGTGGGAGATCCCGATTGAATTGACTCATCTGAGCCTTGAGTTCTGGATTTCTCCAAGTCATCGACGGATATCTTCTCCAACTTCGACATATTGCAAGGAATTTGAAGGAAGGAAGTGAGATCGAATCAACCTTGCCACATATGTTATACTCGAGAATCATACCCTTCTCTTCCCTGGCACGCGGTGACAGAAGAGCGGCGCATACGGAGACTTGAAATGTCGCCGATATGACTCGACTCAAATGTGAGTGAAGTTCGAACGCGCTGGCAGATCACAGTTGACGGCATAATTGGATTGACAAATAAGTTTCACGAATCATGGCTTCCTCGCAGCATAGGTGTGCACTGCGCAGCGATAGAAACCTCCACGATATCTCCAAGCCTTGCTGCATCGGGCGCAGGGACTTCAAGTTGGAGGGCACCGTTTTACGCATCAGTTACTACCAACCGACAGAGAAGATTGGGATGAATACTTTTCATACGCTTCCTAAGTTCATTGCAAATATGGTGGCATAATGGCATAGTAAGCCGGTGGTCCTAGTCATCATTGGCAACCTGAGTGGTACGATGAGGTTTGGGTGCAAATTGGGTGAAGGCTGGTGAAGCCCCCGACTTTTTGATCAGTCCGTTATCTTATCTTATCTAAGCGGTTGGCGCTAGGGGTCACGGTGGTGTCTTCGTCATGTCTTCGTCAGACCACCATGCTACCAACTACTCTCTACACCATTTATGGTACCCAAACCTTCTTTCTCGACAGCCATGTCGAAGCTCCCGATATCAGCACTTCCCATCCCGGCGCCTAAGCGCCTCCTGATCCACAACCTCACCCCAGATACCTGGACGCCCAACCCCGTACACTTCAGAACGAAGGTCTTAGCGACGTCGCCCAGCCTCCAGCGAAGAGCTCGTCTCTTGTCTCCTCCATGCCATTTCTCCTATGTCACGCCATTCCCAATTCCCTTCCCATACGACATCGAGCCCCCTTCGCCGACCGATCATCTAGAAAATGCCGCGGACAAGAATGCGTACATCGAGCAGTGGTTGTCCAAACGAGAGGCCACCATCGTCCAGCCACCACTTCCCCGATTCCCCAACTCGTCCCTGCGCAAGTACTACGGGCAGCACAGGGACCAACCAGCAGAGCTCGTCGGTCTCTCCGAAACGGGCTTACGCGACTGTGTGCCTCAGCTTGATGTGGGAGACGCCTTCGCCGTCTTGGGGGCTCCCAGCCTTTCCGGAGAGTTTGAGGACGAAGGGGACGGCCAACCGTCGGATATCCCAGAAGCTGTTGAAGCAAGGAATGATCTTGTCGATGTGTTGAGCGGGCACGCTACGCTCATGACTCCACCTGAAGTGGAGGCAGAGTCTGCATTCGCGCCATGGTCTATGAGATACAGCGGTCACCAGTTCGGCTCGTGGGCTGGTCAATTGGGAGACGGCCGCGCAGTCACCGTTCGTAAGCCCGCCTTTCGACTTGGTACTAGACAGCGCTGAATCTGTGTGCAGTTGTGACTCCAAATCCTTCGAACCCAAATGAAACGATGGAACTGCAGCTCAAGGGATCGGGCAGGACGCCCTTTTCAAGAAGTGCGGACGGCCTCGCTGTTCTCCGTTCCTCTATCAGGGAGTATCTCTGCTCTGAAGGTCCGCTACCCTTTCATGCGATAGTCGTGGCCACTGCTGACATTTCCCTCAATAGCTATGCAAGCACTCGGTATTCCAACCACCCGATCCCTCTCGCTCATCTCCCTACCCGCGCTCCCAGTCGCTCGCGAAAAGATAGAGACTGCAGCCATTCTCACTCGAATGGCTCCATCCTTCATTCGCATTGGCAACTTTGAAGCTTTCAACGGCCCGACGAACATGTTCTTCTTTGGCGGAGGCCAACAAAATCCAGACTACGATGGCCTGCGTATCCTCGGGGAATGGGTCGTGAAGGAGGTCCTGAAGCTGCCCGTTGAAGAAGGCAAGCCGTGGGGAGCCGAGCTTGTCTATGACGTTGCCAGGCGGAACGCGAAGATGGTAGCGGGATGGCAGGCATATGGGTTCATGCACGGCGTGATCAACACAGACAAGTAAGCCTCTTCTGACTTCTTCTTTCTTTTTGTTTGCTAATAAACGCGAATGGCAGTGTCTCTATCCTCGGTTTGACTATTGATTATGGCCCATATGCCTTCATGGATGTGTTTGACGCTCAGCACATCTGCAACCACACGGACGAAGGCGGCCGCTATGCCTACAAGTACCAACCGAGCAATATAATCTACGCCCTCCGCGCCCTCCTCAACGCCCTCGCCCCTCTCGTCGGCGCCGAGAAGGAATCTGGGAAAGCTGTAACTGAAGGTTGGGCGAAGGACGCCTCTGAGGATAAGATCAAGCAGTGGACAGCGCTTGGCGTGGAAATCGCAGGAGAAGTGGAGAGGATCGCGCAGCAGACTACTGCAGATGAATACAGCCGCCTCCTGCGCAAGCGTCTAGGACTCCACAGGCCCGAGTCGAGCGACGAGAGAACCCTCTTCAAGCCTCTGCTGAACCTGATGGAATCGCACAGGCTCGACTTCCACTCCACCTTCCGCATCCTCTCCTCTTTCAAAGCTGCTTGGCTTGCCAACTCAGAATCAGGAACGACGTCACCCGAACTTGACGCATTGATCAGCCGCATACTCGCTGTCACTCCCGAACCAGAGCGTCTCGATACCGAAACCGCCAAGAAGGAATTCCTCGGCTGGCTGACGGCCTATGCTGCGCGCATCCAAGGAGAACACGCGGACGCTGCCGCCTTGAGCTGGGACCCAGACTTCTCAAAGGCGGAGGAACAACGCTTTACAGAGATGCGAGCGGCCAATCCGCGCTTCATCTTGCGCCAGTGGGTCCTCGAGGACGTTATCAAGCGGGTCGAACGGGACCACGATTCGGGCAAGCGCGTGCTGGCGAAGGTCATGCACATGGCTTGCAATCCATTCGAGCCGTGGGGAGCGGAGGATGAGGATACGCCTGAGGGGGAGCTCAGCGCAGAGGAGAAGGCCGAGCGTGACTACTGTGGCTTGGGTGAGAGGAAGATGCTTGGTTTTCAGTGCAGTTGCTCGTCATAAGTTGTAAATGCGCGTCATCTTCAAACCAATATGTGTTAGGAAGCTTATTCAATTGTATTATAACCATTGTGAAATTGTGGAATGTAGCGGGTGATATTGGTATACAAGCGTCGAACTCAAGTAGCACTGCCGAAGATCTGGTAGCGGCGGCAGATGCTGGGTCCAATTTCGTCGTACTGAGCCTTGGTGTGGCAGGAGGTGTAGAATTCGGGCTGGATTGGGTCAGTTCGTCAGTATAAGGTTCAATGGGAGTGCATTGGGCGAAGTTGAAATAGCAACGCACCAGTGACGCAAGAAGAGATCCACCGAACCACACAGCGTAGCTAGAGAAGTGCTGTCAGGATGGGAGCTTCTGAGTGTTGGTGTTGGATACAGGACGTACCGTTGACGCTTGTGTGAGATGACATCAACCTCGACACCAGAAGACTGGATGGTGGGGCGAGTGAGATAATTGGTTGGTTGGAGGGTGAGAAGAACACTTACACGAACGGTGCTGCCGCTGGTAGTGGCGCTAGCATCCAATCGGCGGTCTACCAGCTGCTTGAGATCACGCTTCAGCCTGTTACCAAAGTGCTGGAACATGGTCGAGCCTCCGGAGAGCACGATGTTCTAAGATCGCGGTCAATTTCGAGTGGTGTATAGTGTAATGCAGTTCGACGCACCTTGTAGAGGCCGCGGCGGACATCAATAGGGGACTGCTGAATGACGTCGTCGACGATCTCCGGAAGCGGGGTAAGGAAATCAGAGGAGTAGATTTCTGGGTTGAAGAAGATCTCGGGGGCAAGGAAGCGCTCGTATCCAACGTCGACCGAGTATTTCTACAGTTAGGACATTCAAATCAGTTCTGGTCGCGTGCGGGGCGGGGTTGGGGGCTGGCATACCTTTCCAGTAACGTTGTACTCTCCATCATAACGCTCAAAATACTTGTAAGGCTCCTCATCGTACTTCCTGAACTCCCTCACGATATCCTGGCAGACGTAGCTGTAGTTCTCCTTCACCTTGTTGGCGACCTTGAGTTGGTCCTCGGGAGGAACGTTCGTCATCTCCCCGCGCTCTCGCATCAGGTTGAGCACGAACTGCGAGATATCGCGGCCGGCAATGGGAATGTGCTTGATAGCGCTGCCAATGACATATCCCTCCGCGCAAGGGATAACGTGCGTGACACCATCTCCGGAATCGATGACAGTGCCGGTGAGGGTGCGGTCGGTGACGCGGTTCGAGGACCAGGACGCCGCGAGGGCAAGCACCGCCTGCACGGCGATGTAGAGACCCTTGATGTTGAAGGATTCGAAGAAGATCTCAGCAGTTTGCTCTCTGTTCTCAGGTGCGTTGAGAGGGGGCTCAGTCTGCGGCGATGCAAGATAAGTCAGGTCTTCCGCAGTCGGGGGTCAGGATGGAGGAGGCGACGCACCAAGAGGAAGTGATGGTCCTCCGGCTCAGCTCGCAGATACTTGAAGATGGTCTGCTCCCAGTACCGCTCCATATGATCCCAGTTCTCAATCATACCGTGGCGGATAGGGTAGTGCACGCCGTAGCCTGGGGTCTTGGCATTGGCCAGCGCTTCATCGCCAATGAAGAAGTCGAGATCTTCGACTCCACGTTTCGATGCGAGGTGGCCTGGTCGTGCTGGGACGGCGGGTGCGCGAGACGATCCTGAGGTTGCGGATCCACGCGTCGCAATTGCAGTGGGGAATACGCTTGATGCGTGAAGCTTCCGGTGAGCTTGGGTTCGTCTGTTAGGGGTCTGGGGACATACAATGATGGGTCAGAGTTTCCGGCGAAACTATAGTTAACTGTTCAGTAATGGTCCAACACTTGGAGACAGGAGAGCAGCGCACCCTATTTTGGAGTAACCAGTACCATTGTCGCAGATGATTGGGGCTAGCAACGCCATCGTTGTTCGGAGGAGGCCACCGTCTCGCCTGCGCGGTCATATCGCAGCACTGATCAAGCCTTTGTTTGGCATCACCATCGCGGCATAACGAGCGTCGAGCTCTCCATTCAAGCGGAATGCTATTGACTTGCCAGTACTTGGCTACAAAACGCAATTACAGACACTAATACACGGTAGAAGAACGCTATATAGGAGTACATTGGAGATTATCGAGTAAAGTCCCATAATTTAAAGATCCCTGAACAAAAATAAACCAAAAGTCCCTTGGAGTCTAGATTTAAAGTCTATGCCGTCGTCGAAGGCGCCGCACTACTATTCGACACGTTCTCGATGAACCTGCTGCCCCTGTTCGCATTACTCGGCATCAGCTTGTCAACCTCCCCGCTTTGTCTCCGGCTCCTGGAGAAGAAAGACGTAAAGGAACGCCCGCCATTGCTGCCGCCGCTCGGTGGGGCTGAGCTCTCAGCGTGGCCCAGATTGGCATGGGCACCCAATGCCGCACTCGTCTGAGGTCCCGGGGGCATAGCCCGAACCTCCTCAATGACCTCCCCTGGTTTGACCCCAGCCCCGGGCTTCACCTGCTCTGCATCGGCCTTCGTGAGATCGCCCCTAGCCGGTGACTTCTTCCTAAACCAGAACCCAGTCCCCTTACCCTTCCTATTCGCAGGGGCGGCAGCCTCCACCTCCCCAGGATGTAGCTTGAGGTACTCCTCCCCCCTTATCCGCAGGAACTCCTCCAGCAAAGCCGCGTTCCGGCTGTTCGCCTTGAACATGGCGAGTACAAGGTCTCCGGCAAAGGGCACGAAGCTGACTGCAAGGCTGATAGCGTTGTTCAGCATCATGCGGCTGAGCAGCCATGGCGGCAGGTCTGCCTTCCGGGCCTTCCTTACGACGAGGTAGTAGTTGAGAGTGGCGTCCGTGATGTCGCCGACGATAGGGATGAGGGAAATAAAGAACGTCCATCCGAATCGCATTCCACAAAGGCTGAAACCCTTGTCCAGGTAGTGCGCCCGCTTCTTCACCGACCGCAGAATAGCCGCATCGCGCGCTGACAGCCCTGGGGGGAGCTCGCGCTGGATAACACAAAGAGAGAAAACGTCGTTAGCAGCGTTACAAGGAAAAGGTTATTCTTGGATATGCATACCTTGCGCCGTTTCTGCCTCCCTCGATCATCAGTGTAATTTTCGTATAGCGGATCTGCTGGAGCGTAGCTCTCCAAGTGCTGCTCAAACAGTTTCTTGCCGGCCTTGCCAAGGAGTGCAGACATGGTCAGTTTTGGAGAAAAGCATGGCCTCAATGCGGTCGTTTATGTATAGGAGCAGGCAACATCATCATCGTGCGGGCGATTTTGGAGTCCGCTTGTGTGATGTCATGAAGGGGCTGTGGTCAATAGGGAGTGAGTCTCGACAGAGACATCTCCATCCCATGTGAATCGAGTCAAAGAACCTTTCAAGGACCCGCAAACCACTCCAAAAAAATTCTAGTTTGAACTTGGTGGGTGCCACGTTGATAAGGGGCCGCAGTTCCGAGTCGAGGAGACCACGATGCGGGTTAAACAAGTGCGTCCGATGCATAAGTATCACAGGTATCGTGGACGTTAGAGTGTGTAAGGTTAGGGGCAGCATACGGCAGCCTGGCAGCTAGTAAGGGCGGCAAAGGCATCAGGGAGAAGTTGTATACTTACGGACAGGCTCGTTCATTAGATCAAGAAAGTACAGTACTCTATCCTCGGCTTGCCTTCACGATTATCACAAACTCTCGGGTCCCACAACAATGTCCGAGTGACCTTGTAACCGTTCTCGGGCCTGTGAACAGAGATTAGAGGACAATGTGATGATGGAACAGAGCCACAGACCTCGACTATCAGATCCGCGTCTATCTCAGGAAGGATTTCGCGGGCGTCCCCAGGCCAAGGGAGGACATCCCATCTCGTCGGCTCGTTCCCGATACTCAAGCAGATATCTTCAGGCAAATGGGCCCCGCACTCGGCGTTGAAGTGCTTTCGCAGTTGGCTTTCCTCTTCAATACGAACGCGAGGTGTCAATATGGTTCAGCGCTGGTGGAGAGCGGAAATACCTTCGCTCATGGCCTCCAACTGGGAGATCATGCCATTGACGATATTCTCTGTTGCATCCTTGTAGTGCCGCCGACGAGCCATCTCTAGCATTAGTTTGTTAAACGCAGTCTGATAGAGCACGTATCGCTCATGCAGATGGTCCAGCGTCTCGAGTTGCTGCTGTAGAGAAGTCAAGGCCTCCTCGCATTTGATCTGCAAATACAGGTCGGCCTCGAGTACATACATGGCAGAAAGCGCGCGTACCTCGACAGAGTCTTGTGTTAGCAGCATTTCACTCATGATATCCCCAAGCTCTTCTAGGTCATTCAGCACATGCAGTAGGTGATCTAAATCTTGTTGAGAGCTCTTCCTGGAGTTTACGAGGCGGTTGCTGTTCCCATGTAGGAGGTTTCAGCGGAATCGTGCAAGTTCGGGAAGAGTGACGTACAATTGGCCCTCAATCTGCTTCGCGCAGTCGTCTAGTTCACTCATGATGATAGGCAATTCCTCGGTATCCCGATTCATTGCTTGAAAGTGACATTAGTTCAGGAAATGTAGGAAGCACGTTGAAGTCATAAATACCCTGCATATCCTCGTCACTAAAGGCTTCTCCAGCCTCTGTATCCTTCAAGGCACCAGCCATTTCGTCATAGTGGCCAGCTAAGCTCTCCAACTTCTCAGCCATGGAGGCAATTGTGGTATCTTGAGCAATGAGAGCGTCCTGCATCTGGGTAAGGATTGGGACTTGCGGTGGTGTTGGTAACGAGTCGCGGAGCGAGGCAATGGTGTCTTTCAGTGAGGGTGGGTAATCAACGGTCTGGTTCAGGATATCCTTTCATTTCGTCGTACGTCAATACATGTTGAGGAACACCTGAAAGGGAGGGGAAGCACACCTCGAGGGTATTCCTGTCATTCTCGATAGTCTCCAGGATATCTTCAATGGCCCGGTCATCCACAAAGTCCCGTAGCGTCTTCCACTTCGATCTATCAGCCTTGGCTAACTTCCTCCGTTCCTGCAGGATTATCTTCTTGGCCTTCCCTTTGCCTTTGTCGCCAAAGGAACCGCTGGGCCGACGTAGAGTAGCTGAAGGGGACACGGGTGGAGACATGGGGTGTCCATTCTGGCGCTGTGGCTCCGAGATACCAAAAGGCTGGTCTTCATCATCATCTGAGTGCTGACTGCCAAACAGCGAAGAGGCGGCGGACGTTTCGTAGAAGTCAGGTGGTACCACCTGTCCTCCGAGTGACTCGAGAATGGATTCTAGAGAGTCGGTGTGCTTCGTTCTTGACGTATCCCAGGACTAGTTCGGGTCAGTACTTAGACGTGAGCAAGGGCGACTGGTGCGTAGATGTCGAACCTTTACTTGCTTAGCCAGAGCAGCGCGTTTCTCCTCAATAGCCTTAGCGACACCCGCAGCTAACTGCATTCTGAATGTTAGCTCACAAAGCATAGCCCGTCTCACCCCACAATGACAGGCAGGCCTCAACAAACATGTCCGCCAGCTAACTCACCTTGAGTTGTTCACCAATGGCCTCTGCTATCCACCGAACCTTGGCATCCAGCGCCAGAACCTCAATGGCTTCCTGTGCCGATGTATTGTACTGCGACTGCGCGCGAGAGCATAGCTGTTCGCCATGCTGCAGAGCTTTCTTGGATTGCAGCACAAGTGAGACGAGGTGCGGCTGCTCTGTGGGTTCACTGGGTGCTGGGTGCGACATTGTCGAGGCTGCACATTACGTTGAGGCAGCGGTCAACGAGGGACATGCCGCCTTGCCTTTCTGGGAATTGACGCCGGCTCCGGCTGGATCAAGGGCGCCGTCGGCTCGGCGACGGGGCCTGTCAGGCGGGCCGCTTGGGCGCCAAAACACGCAGATAGGACTTTGGGCCTGAATGTCCTTCGTTAGCGGGCTGCATACTAAGCAAGGACAGAGGTAATGCGCAGGCGTACTGTAGTAAGCTTACCTTTGTTTGTGTGTAATTTATGCCGTGTAGGCCCTATGACTAAGTCTTATTCCCCACACGACAATAATAACCGGCGCTACATTCCCAAATTCAAATTAATATTGAGGATGATTCAGCTCAGGCGGTCACAAGGAGGTACGTATAATGCAAGCGCTCCGAGGAACGCGTAGTTTACTGAACTGGGGGCCCATATGAGACCCGGTTACAGTGCTTCCCAGAGGCACACGGACACGCAACTCGGGGCTCCGAGTTCCTGTCGTAAGGCAGGGCCGCTGAGTGAGCTATTCTAAGGGACTGAGGAGCAAAGTCTACCTGGATAGGCAAAAACAATTGCGAGGCGATGGAGCTCGATATGTAGTCTCTTAAACAGCAACCTATCGACCTTCGTGAAGTCAATAGATGTCACCTCTGACGACCGCTGAATGGTGGTGGCGGAGGCCGAGATACTCGTGAGACCAAATTTGTCAAGACGTTGATGTCATACCGAGCGGCTATCTCGCGGCTGGCCCACGGCTGAGCTTCCGGCTTCTGCAACGCACATCCCAAGTCACCGAGAAAATACAGCATGCATATGTGTCTGATGATCCTCGGAAACAGAAAGGGTCCACACTCTCCTTTCCTTCTTTCCTACCACCATGTCGAAGGAAAAGCCGAGCTCGGGCGGGAGTTCCGTCGTTGATCTCGAGAAATCCGAGACCGAGAATTCAAGCCAATCAGACCTTGGCAAGGTACAGTTCAATAAGCGATCCTGGTGCGCGAGACGTCATTTCGAAGCGGACCCAACATATGCTCATGAAACCTCTGTCGGCAGGTATACCCGAGTTCCATTCACGACGACCAAGCCCCCGCCGCCTCCAATAGGCTCTGTCGAAGACTCCGAACTAATCCCGGAGGCCAGTGCGAATTGGTTAAGTCTTGTCACGTTCCAATGGATCACCCCTCTGCTCGCCCTGGGATATGCTCGTCCGCTGGAAGCCCCCGACCTTTACAAGCTGCAGGATTACCGCAGTGCAGCTGCGATTGCGGACAAAATCAACGCGTCGTTCGACAGGCGACAGAAGGAAGCGGCCGAGTTTAACCGGAGACTGGCCAACGGCGAAGTGAAGCCAGGACTGCGGAAGCTCTGGTGGACGATTGCCCCGGGAAGTGCGGAGGAAAAGGAGAAGCAGTGGCGGGAAGTGACTGGCAAGAAGAAGGCCAGTCTCATGTGGGCCTTGAACGACAGTGTCAAGTGGTGGTTCTGGTCTGCTGCCCTCTTGAAAGTCCTTTCCGACACAGCTCAAGTGACGAGTCCACTTGTTGTGAAGGTACGCCCTGTGGAATTAATTCTTTCGACAGGAACAATCTTTCTTACTGTGAACAGGCCATCATTCAATTTGCAAATGAGTCGTACTTTGGTCATCGCACTGGTACTGGGGACATTCCAGGCATTGGTGTCGGTGTAGGCCTGTCATTCTGCCTCCTCGCAATGCAGGTGATCGCGTCGCTTGGTGTCCACCACTTTTTCTACCGGAGCGCGTCAACAGGAGTCTTGCTGCGAGGGGGATTGATCACGGCTATTTTCACCCGGTCGCTGAGACTTACTTCCCGTGCTCGGTCAACCCTGACGAACGGAAAGCTTGTGAATCACATCTCTACTGATGTTTCGAGGATAGACTTCTGTGCTAGTTTTTTTCATATGGTGTGTTCCATGCCCACTGGTCTTCATGATGTCCCTGTATTGACCCGTTTACAAGGCATGGTCAGCACCTATTCAACTCGGAATATGCCTCGCATTGTTAATCGTGCAATTGGGACCATCGGCACTGGCCGGTTTTGCTGTCTTCATTGTCGCTACACCCATCCAGACTTTCGTAATGAAGAAGCTGTTCGCCCTTCGCAGAGACAGCATGGAGTGGACAGATAAACGCGCAAAGCTGCTTCAAGAATTACTGGGTGGGATGAAGGTGATCAAGTTCTTCGCTTGGGAAATCCCTTTCCTGAAGCGCATTGAAAACTACAGAAAGCGGGAGATGGCGTATGTTCCAATTCAAGTAAAATAACCTTTAACCTCTAGCTCACTATTCTTCCAGTTATATCCGCAGTATCTTGCTCATTCGTGCGGGTATGAACGCTGTTGCGATGAGTCTACCAGCCCTCGCCTCCGTTATTGCCTTCGTCACGTACTCCGCCACCGGCCACACTCTGGAACCCTCCGTCATCTTCACCTCCCTTACGCTATTCAACTTGCTTCGTCTGCCACTCATGTTCTTGCGTGCGTTGTCTCACGGGTTTCTCTTGAAGCGTGATATTGATTGTCACTCTAGCTATGTCCTTGAGCACCATTGCCGATGCCCACAACGCCATAGGTCGTTTGTACGGAGTCTTCGAAGCTGAGCTCCTGGAGGATACCCACATAGTCGATCACGACTTGGATGTCGCCATTGATGTCAAGGGCGCTTCGTTCACCTGGGATGCCCCACCCCCGGAGGACGAGGGCCACAAAAAGAAGAAACATCGTCACGGAAAGAAGCCCAAGCAACTTTCAGCTCCCTCCTCCTCTCATGATCATGGTCCTACGCCTCAAGAAGTTGAAGCCAAGAACGCCGAAGACCGCATCTTCAAGATCACGGATGTGAGCATGTCGATACCTCGCGGTTCTTTGGTCGCCATCGTCGGGCCCGTTGGGAGTGGAAAAACGAGTTTGCTCCAGGGTATCATAGGAGAAATGAGACAAACGGGTGGGACGGTCACGTTTGGCGGAAATGTTGGCTTTTGTCCTCAGAGTGCTTGGATCCAGGTAAGCTTCAGACTCTCGACTTGAAGCTTGAAGTACGGTGACTTATCTTAGTGCAGAATGCGACCATTCGAGAGAACATATGCTTCGGAAGACCTTTCGAGCCTGAAAGGTACTGGAAGGCTGTCAGAGACTCTTGCCTTGAACCAGATCTCGACATGCTACCAAACGGTGATATGACCGAGGTTGGCGAGAAGGTACCTATTTTAAGGCGTCTGCCAGATAGCGTTGTACTGACGCGATCCGTTTGACAGGGTATCTCGCTTTCTGGCGGCCAGAAACAACGCATCAATATCTGCAGGACGATCTACTGCGATACCCCGATCCAGATTTTCGATGTATGGTTTTTAGCGTCGCCCCGTCAATCTTCGTTACTGACCTACCCTTCAGGACCCTCTATCTGCCCTTGACGCTCATGTCGGAAAGGCCGTGTTCCAGAATGTCCTCCAGGACTCTCTTCAGGGCAAGACCCGTATCTTGGTCACCCACACTCTGCACTTCCTCCCTCAGGTGGACTACATCTATGCTGTCTCCGAGGGTCGTATTGTTGAGCAAGGAACATACGAGGAGCTGATGGGTACTGGCGAGGCATTCTCCAAGTTCATCGCCGAATTTGGCTCCCAGGAGCAGGAGGAGAAAGAAAAGGAGGACGAACTCGAGGAAGACGCCATTGATCCCATTGTCGAGGAGAATGGACCCGAGGAGAAGGAAACGAAGAAAGAGAGAGTCCCTGCGAAGGCGGGGGCTGCTCTGATGCAGGAAGAGGAACGGAACACTGGTTCAATTGAGTGGGACGTGTACAAGGCCTACGTTCAGGCTGGGAAAGGAGAGATTGTGCTCCCTTTGCTGTTCTTCTCGCTCGTCTTGATGCAAGGTGCTACTGTCCTGAGTTCGTATTGGCTCGTTTGGTGGCAAGAAAAGTGCGTGCATCGATTAATTTTTTGCAAATTCTGACCTAACCTCGAATTCTACAGATCTTGGCACAAGACCCAGGGTTTCTATGTAAGTGAGAGTGACCCAGATCCACAATTAGTATTTTAAAACGACCTTTTAGATGGGAATCTATGCTGCACTTGGCGTTAGCCAGGCAGTGGCCGCATTCCTGATGGGCGCAACATTCGCTGTCCTAACATATTTCGCATCTAAGACTTTGCATAAAGTGCGTTATTATCCTCATTTACTCAACTAGTCTCGACTAACTTCTTAACTCAAAGGGATCGATCAAGAGAGTTATGCACGCTCCAATGTCATTCTTCGAAACCACTGTAAGGGTTTCTCTGTATGAACTGTGCCAAATGCTGAGATCTTCTCTAGCCTCTCGGACGTATCATGAATCGTTTCTCCAAGGACATCGACACCATAGACAACCTTCTGGGGGACGCTTTGCGCATGTTCTTCGGCACACTGTCTAACATATTGGGCGCCATTATCCTAATCTCCATCGTTCTTCCCTGGTTCCTTATTGGCGTTGCTGCTATCGCTTTGCTTTATATGTGGGCTGCCGCTTTCTACCGTGCCAGTGCTCGTGAACTAAAGGTACGCGCAATCACCTACATCGCCGGCACTTGCTTACCATCGGACAATCTAGCGATTGGACTCCGTGCTCCGCTCCTCTTTGTATTCCCACTTCTCCGAGTCGCTTTCTGGTCTTGCGACCATTCGAGCGTACAAGGAGTCGGAACGCTTCAAATTGGACAATCAGCACCGGGTTGATATTGAAAACCGTGCGTACTGGCTTACTGTAACCAACCAGGTGAGGCGACCATACTGCACCCTGTTACGCCGTGCTAATTTCCGTCTAGCGTTGGCTTGGAATACGACTTGATTTCCTCGGAGCAATGCTGACATTCATTGTCGCCATGCTCACCGTTGGAACGCGCTTCACCATCTCCCCAGCGCAAACTGGTCTCGTCCTGTCCTACATTCTCAGTGTTCAGCAAGCGTAAGTCACGTCTACGACGCGTTCATTATCTAAGATTAACTTTCGGCAGGTTTGGTTGGCTCGTTCGCCAAACGGCGGAGGTGGAGAACAACATGAACTCCGTGGAGCGTATGGATCACTACGCGAAAGGAATCGAACAAGAAGCGCCTCACTTGATTCCAGAGGCCAGACCAGCAACTTCTTGGCCTGATCAAGGACGCGTCGAACTACGCGACATCGTTCTGAGCTACAGGCCCGGTTTGCCACCCGTTCTAAAGGGTTTATCTATGACCGTCAACGCGGGTGAAAAGATTGGCATAGTTGGCAGGTGCGTGCCTAGTTCGACTCGGTCGACCGCGGTGACGTCTTAAATTCTAAACTGATTGGCTCGCTCGTTCGCTTGTGGAAATAGGACCGGGGCTGGTAAAAGTTCCATTATGACAGGTCAGTTCGCCCGCGATCACAGGACCCCCGGCAACCCACCCAAATGCCTCTGTATCGTCCGGATAAAAATCGCCTTAAAATGGCGATCTGCCATATACCTGTCCGGATAAAAATCTCGAAATTTTGGACGAACGCCATGTGCGTAGATCCGGATAAAAATTTGGTCTGGATGAGCTTGCCTCTGCCCCATCCGGATAGAAATTGACCAGTCCCTGGGAGCGACCTTACCCAATATGGGGGGCGCGAGCGCCCAGCCTCTTAAGCGCTCGCTGACGGTCAGAATGGTTCAAAAAGTGTCGTACACTTGGCCTATATTTGCCTATATACGTCCATTTTTAGGATAGAAAAGTAAAACAGTGATCTTTGGGGCGCCTTTAACCAACCAGTAACACCGAAGTGGGTAGGGCGGGCGCAAACGACGACCCGTCATGTTTTGACAGTGCTTTTGCTCCAGACACCAGCACACGCCCGCATAACAGGAGGATTTTAAGATATTTACCCTAATCAATGCAAATAAGGCCCGTTCGTTGTTGCACTCTCAGGGAAAAAGAAACGGAGGAAGGGACAGGCAGATACAGGGGCTGCCGTCGGCCGAGACTATAGACCACAACGATGATTACCTTACTTTCTGGTGTTTGTTGGGACTGCTCTGAGGTGATATCTGGATACATTATACACTCATAGGTCGTAAAAAACGCATTTCCGCGGAGCGGAAGAAAAATTTGGCCTATTTCGCAGGCCATATCCCTGTCCGGATAAAAATTTGCCTTTCCAAATGCCTCTGTAAAAGTCCGGATAGATTTTGGCCAAAAGTGACCCAAAAAGTCCGGATAAAAATCGCCAAAAAGTGGCGATTTTGGAAGAGGCATTTGGGTGGGTTGCCGGGGGTCCTGCGATCACCTACGCTGCCCTGAGCTCACGAATGAATTCGTCGGTTAGCTTTATATCGGCTTGTGGAACTGACCTCGGGGTCGATTCTCATTGACGATGTGGATATCTCCAAAATTGGACTCACTGATCTGCGAAGCCATTTGGCCATCATCCCGCAGGATCCTGTAAGTGGGGGAACTATTGGCTCTTGACCTCTGTAACTGATTGAACGTTCCTCATAGCTGCTGTGTAAGTCGTCTACGGATATAATATCCGGATTGGAACTAACATGGGCCATCATCAGTCTCTGGTACACTGAGAAGCAATCTCGATCCATTTAATCAGAGCGACGATGCTGCCCTTTGGGACGCGTTAAAGCGGGCGTATCTGGCTGACCACCTGCCCCAGCCGGGAGCGGCGTCGGCTCCCGCTGCGGGCGAAGATGAGCTTCCCAGCGGGGCGCATACACCTGTGAACCGGTTCACTCTCGATTCGGTGATCGAAGACGAAGGTGGTAATCTGTCTATCGGCCAGGTAAGAGTTATTTTCATATGTCCCTGCGGATCAATATTGACACCCTCCCCCCCTCCGTCTTTCGTTTTGTGGAACATCTACGTTTGTTTGATTGGAAATGATTCTTCTATCAGCGGTCGCTTGTCTCTCTTGCTCGCGCGTTGGTAAAGAACGCGAAGATTATCATCTTGGATGAGGCAACTGGTAGGAGATTGACTGTTTCGCGATGTATCATTACTGACGAGTACCCTTGATCAGCATCGGTGGATTACGAGACGGATCGCAACATTCAAGATACCATTGCGAATGAGTTCAAAGACAGGACCATTCTCTGCATTGCCCGTGAGTTGTTCCGTCTGTCAAGAGGGGGAAAGTGCACTGAACGTCGTCTTCAACATCAGATCGTTTGAGGACAATCATCTCTTATGACCGCATTTGTGTGCTTGACGCGGGGCAAATTGCGGTGAGCATCTCATTAATCATGAATGCCTCCCCCAACCGAGACTGATTCACATCGCCCTTGTTCAGGAATACGACACACCTACGAATCTGTTTAACAAGGTCAATGGGATCTTCAGAGGCATGTGCGAACGATCATCTATTACGTTGGAGGATATCCAGCTCGCTATAGCGAAGCAGAGCGAAAGCGATCTGAAATACGAAATTTAGAATACAATTGTTAATACTGGTTTGCGAATCGACTCCAATACATACTAGATAGATAGCAGAGGAAGGAGGGTATACTACAACAGGGTACAGGGGAGTGATGTGGGTTGGGACAAGAAGGGGGTAATACAACACGGAGTCCAATGTCGGTCAGGATGTAAAATAAGTGTTAAAGCAAAAAGAAGGAGGTGGGAGGAAAGTGTCAACTTGACGATCGTGATAAACATGAGAGGTCGTCCTGGGTCCATAAAAGAAAATGTTCGTTAATCGCATAGATAAGTCAATCGAATAATTTTCGAAGGTACTCTGCAGCAGCAGCTTTGACCGTCTGGTCGATCTCGGGGCGTCCAATAAGCTCCTAGAGAAGAAGTTAGCAAGTGACTTCTGAGGTATGGACGAGCAGTGGTAGCACGTACGACAGCTTTATCCGACTTCTGCTTCATGAAAGCCGACGTTCTCTTTTCCTCGAGTTCAAGCTTCTCCTTCTCGAGTTGCACCCGTCCCGTTTCGTATTTTGTACGATGCTCCTTCTCCTCGCGCTCCTCACGCCGCCGCATATACTCTATCTTCATCTTGTTTAACTGCGTTTGTGATTGAAGGTAGGTCATGAAGGCGTTCACGGCTTGTGGGGTGAAGGGTACAGGGAGAAAGCTTGACGGTGCTGGCTCTGAACCTGAAGGAACACTCATGTTTGGCGTGCTCGTCGAGGCCGTTGGCTGGGGCTGATGTTGTTGGTGAAGGTTTCCGTTAGTGTGGTTATTGTTGTTATTGTTAGGTAGGGGGTTCGGTGGCGTATGCTGGTGCTGCATGGAAGGCGTCGACATCATGGGCACCTGCCCTGTCGCTGTCTGAGGTGTTGGAGGCATCTGGCTGACGTCTCTCCCTAGATTCTGGGGATTGATGAAGGTAACTTGGTGTGTTGGTTGGGGCTGCTGCTGCTGCTGCTGTTGCTGCGGCGGTCGGTCGTGCGGCATCCCGTTCAGGCCGTTGACAAGCATACCATTAGGGTCGGAATTGTTGAATTCGAGTTGTGGTTCATCGTCGTCCTGGTCGTCCCCTTGTGGAGCAGAGTTGCCACCGCCTGAGCTTCTTGTCTGGATTGGACGCGTCGTTGCCGGATCCCCGTGCCACCTGAAAGAAGATTCATGTCACCTCAGTCGCGCTGAGATGCACGGGATGATGCTTGTTCTCACCGTCGATGGAAGAGGTCATACCAGCCCCTGGTAAACCAATGCTCGACCGTCCGCGAAGTTATATTGCCTACATCGCATCCCCCCTTCCGCGCCATTTGCAAACGCCGTTCGTACTCCCGTAGGCGATCCGCCTCGCTCGACGGCGGGGAGGGTAGCGCGTTGGGGTGGTGGTGGAACGCCTCCAATGCGTATATCTGCTTGAACAGGTTGAAATTGCGTTCGTAACAGCCTTTGAGAGCCTGATAAGACTTCTTCCTATCAAACACCTTTTCGGCGCACTAAACGCGTGTAAGAAACAAGCATCTCGCACAAAGAAGAATATTGAAAGCACCTCCCGCAAGCACGAATTTTTTGTCGCGCGTAGCGAAGCCCAGTGTTCGTCGCTGTTAGGTCCCATTAACCAGCGGAAGAGCTTCGTTTTCTCGTCGTCGGTCCAGTGTTTAGCGCCCTGGCCTCCCCCATCGTCGAAGGCATCGAGCTCGTCCCCGTCCTTGCGACGCTTGAGCACCTGGGCATTGTTGATCTGCGGTTCCATTTGCTTGCGTTTAAGAGCGGGGGACGTCTGCTGCTGGGGCGTATTGACGGCGAAGGTAATTCCCTGGTGCCCCGACGGCCCCGCATGTGGCTGGTTCAGTGTCGGTGGCGACGTCGACGGGTGTCGATAAGCCTCAGGGCCGCCGCGAGCGTACTGAGGGGGCGGGGGCGCGAGATGCGTGCCGAGGGCCTGACCGAGACCCTGGTGCGTCTGAAAAGGGGTCTGACACAGCTCAGCTTGTTATCTAGGCGAGCTCGCTGTGTAGCGTACCGAACCGTTGCTGTCGATGTTCTGGTCGCGCGGAATGTGTGCATACTGCATGGCGTTGTCGCTGTTGGCGACGATGAGGAGGCATGGTCGGGGAGCGGGACAGAAAACAGAAAACACACTTTTGCGAGTCCATCGCCAACTGAGCCACGAAAGCGAGCAAATTGAAAACCGGTCAGAGCAGACGTGCGAGGACTGGTTCGCAGTGGCTCGCATCCATTATGTAATGTTTGCCATTCCCCTTATGTACAAATACCGTAGACTAGTAGTCGGGATCAATCTCTCCCTCTGCATCTTCATCTTCTCCCTCCGCGTCCTCATCCCCCAACTCGTCGTCCGCCAAAAGCGTCGACCGTAGGTCGCTCTCGACATGTAACGACACTCTTTCTTCGCTGACGAATTCCTCGATGGATCCTGCTGCATCCTCCGAGCTCAGCGACCGTGCTTCATCAGCAATGCCGTTCACTTCTGAAACGACAGACGGTGCTCCTTCAGAGAGGTCTGCGTTTCCGTTAATATGCAGGCCATTCTGCTCGATAGTCGCGATCTCCACGTCGACAATTTCCTCGTCCTCTGGCTCTGGCTCGGGATCTGCCACCTTCTCCTCTGGCTCTGGCTCAGGTTCTGCCACCTTCTCCTCTGGGGACGCGTCTCGCCGTCGCTTCCGGACTCTTGCTTTCTTTGGCGGACTCGGGGCCGGAAGATTGGGTTTGCTCCGACTGGAACGAAGGTGGCGAGGAGTTTCCTCTTCCTCCATGTCTTCTTCCTGGTGTATCTGCGCTCCACCACGTGTCGCGCGAGTCCTTCTTGTTCCAGACGCGCTTATGGTGTCCGGAGTAAAGATGCTCCCGTTTGCCGCCGCTTGACTCTGGCGCCCTCGCTTCCTCCTGGGCGTCTCCACATCCTCCGCAACAAGGAGCCCCTTCACTGCCACTGCTGAAGATAATTTCTTCGGAGAGCGTGTGCGCGACCGTGTTCCTCTTCTCGGCATGGGAAGTTCATCTTCCTCACCCAACTCTTCAGGTGCGTCTGGCGGCGGACTACTGAATAAGTTGAGTTCGACGGACGGCTCTCTTTTCTCCACGCCGTTCGGAGACACCCCATTCAGCTGGTGGCCCGAAGAGGAAGCCTCCAAAGAGGAAGAAGCCAGTGCAGGCGTTTCTCCCATCATCCCACCCTCTTGAGATGCCCGAGAGAGTAGGTATGGCGTCCATTGAAGCTTCTCAGGCTTGAGCTTGAGGTACCCTTTGCGTTCCCAATCCTTCACATACGCCACCACCTTTGACCGATCAAAGTGGATTTCATAGTACTTGGGAGGGACGAAGGGCCCCTTGTTTGTGTCTTCCTTGTCCTGGGTCTGCAGTCGCTGCAGCTGGCGCCTAGCGATCCCGTTCTTCCGACCCTTCGGAAACTTGATTGCTTGCCCCGGTGACGGTCGGATCGACGGACTGGGCTCTCGAACGTAGAGCATATTCTGCTCCGTGAGCGTCTGACAGATGTCCTCCAGCGTCATGGATGTTGCAACTCTGATATCTATCGAGGAAAGTGTTACCAGGGGTAGAAGATCAGGGGACAAGGATCAACTCTACCTTCCAAACGGACTTTGTCCGGGGCATGCTGCAGGTAGCGCATCACCGCCAGAGTCCAGTATTTCCGATATCCAATGGCACCTAGGTTGGAGAGCGGCTTTTCCGGGGATCCCGATCTTTCCTCCTTCTTCGACAGCAGATAGCCTGTGAAAGTGAAGACGTCATGAGTATACAACGCGCGTCTAAAATATTAATTGATGTGAATTGGGTTTTAACTTACTGAAGTCTATCAGCAGATTTCCCCAGCCCTTCCGCTGCCGAACTGGGAGTGTCATTATACAACTGACATTGTAGTCCTTCGGGCTCCGCTTCTCTTTACTGAAATAACCGACAAAACGGTATCCAACATCGTCCATCTCGGTGATTACGTAGAATAGGAAGGGTTCGACATCGTAGAAAAGCGACTTGTGGTCCAGGAACATCTTGGACAATAGGCATAGATTCTGGCAATATATCTGGGACAGAACGCGTTACTTTTGCAACCCGAAAAGTAACTGTCTCGACGTACTTTATTGCGACGGCCATCGACTTCAAAGATAGACACAGCGCCGTCGCGATAGATTTCATCTCCTGGAGGATGTCTCGCCTTGCATTTAATCTGCCGAACCGAAGTCAGAATCGGGGGCTTCACAGAATATAGTGCAAGAATAAAGAGCTTACGCGATGGCGAAGGGCCCCAAATCGACTCTTCATGTACTTTAGACAAAATTCACAAATCCAGAGTCTCCCGTCTGGTATTGTGGCGTATTCTTCGGGGAAGGGGGCATCGTACCAAGTCTTGATATCGTATTCACCGAACCGGATGGTATGTATTCGGAGTGTATTGGTGTCGGTCAATCGGATGGGCACAGAAGGCCCCGGAGTTGAGGGAACGGGAGAGGCGGACAAGTCGTTGGGTGTAGCAGGAACATTAGTGGATATATGGTGCAGGTGAGCGGAGCGGAGAGGGCGAGAAGGGCCAGGCGTCGATAGGTCGAGGGTTTCAGAAGCCGTTGCTGTCGAGCGGCCAGTTGTAGGCGGGGCCGCTGATGATGGTGGCGGTTTAAGCTTATCCTATGTATATGGCCGAATTAGAAATGATATTCACATATTAGGACATTCGCTCACCTCTGCGACCTGTCGGCTTCGTTCGAAGAGAGCCATATCTATTCGCGAGATCTGCGTCTTCGAAGTGTCGCGGTCACCCTCCTTGAGAATATCGTCAAACATCCCATGGCTGTTGCTCTCCTCCTCTTCTCGCTCTTTGCCCTTTCCTTTAAGCTGAGTCGGCAACCGAAGCCTCACCCGCGGCAGGGTTTGCGCGGGGGACGGCTCCTTCGGCTGCTTTCTACGTCTTGTCCGAAGGGGCGAAGAGGCTGGTTCTCCATCACAATCCTCTGAGAACTCTTCTTGTGCTTCTCGCGCTGTTCTCGAGCGTTTAATGGTCCTAGTACGAGTTGTGCTCTTAGAGAGCACAGGGGCCGCTTCTTCGACGTCCATGGCATCCTCGTCCACCTCTGGCGGAGGAGCAGGCTTAGGCCTGGGCTTCCGACCGCCTTTACCCTTCCCCGGTGGACGACCTCCTTTCCGCGGCCTCGAGATTATCTCTGGTTGGTGGCTGGGTTCCTGCAGCGCCGACTGGGAGGTGGACGCCACCGATGTTCCACAACCGGCTGACCCCGCTGGGTCATCCAGTGGCAATGGCGGGCTTCCTGGAAACGCCGGATACATGGGGTCTACAGGCATTCCGTTGGGCGGGCCCGGCGCTACGCACTGTGGACAAACCCAGGTCCCATCGGGGGCCTCAGGCATGGGTGGGACTAAGCAGTACATATGCCAGCCTACAGGCCCGGAGAGTTAGCGGAAGGGAATTTTCCTGCGGCTATAACATAACGTACCTCGATCACATTGGTCGCAAAATAGAAGACGAGCCTGCGTAATGGTCAGCTACCCCCACCACAGTTTTGTCACGCAACTGTAAACTTACGTCGTCGCCCTTCTCTTGACAGAGCTCGCAGATCTTGCATTCGATGCAGCGCCAGGGATATGATCGTATAATGTCGCCTATGTTATCGAGTTCCATGCAACTCGGATGGCCTGCGGTCGGTAATTAAGCGCTTTAGACGCGGGGTATAAAGTGTCGTGTCGCACTCACCACTCCGCCCACATTCAAGGCACGTCAGCATTCGCTCTGGCTGCCCAAGCTTATTACGCTGATCAGTTCCGGAGCAGAAGCCGCAATCTTCTTCTCGTGCAACCCGCCGTTTTCGCTTCTGCTTGGTGGCCGGAGGTGGGGGTTCTGCTACCACCGCCTCATATGGAAGAAACGGGATGGGCACTTCTGGCGCGAAGGGGTCTCCCTGGGGTGTTTGCGAGTACTGTCGAACCTTGTCGATCTCAATTTCATCTGGACGGGGCTGGTGGTGGAAGTGGTTGTGTGGAGGAGGCATGAGTGGGCGCTTGAAATTGGGCGAGTCAGTGAAACTTGGTCATTTCGGACACGACGCGACGCGTTGCGAGTGCCGTGGTGGTGAGCTGCGGGTTAAGATTAGCTTACCTGGTCGACATTCTCTGTGTTGTTTTCTTGTGCAATCAGCTTTGGATCTACGTCCTCCATGAGTGCGGGGTCGATGGGTATATCGTCGCCGTTGCTAATGGGAGTGCCATCCTCGTAGGACGCTTCCCGGTTGAAGTTGGCGTCCGAAGGAAAAGCGAGGCCCGTCATTGAGCATGCAGAGCCTGTGGGGGTCGCTGTCGTCGCTGGTGAGGATGAAGGCGTGCGGGAAATGAGTGTTCGTCGCCGTTACCGACAGTGAACAGGGCTGTTTGCCCTTGTTTACGCCTGGATTACTGAGCGCGGCGTCCGATTTCCAAACTCTGCCTGGCTCGACTCTTGTTCTCTCACCATCTCTGCTGCCCTGGACACTCGCTGAAATTGGCCGTGGACGCACTGCGGACGCGCATTCTATGCAGAACACCAAAGCTCAATCGTCTTCCATCGGTCACTGCGTGCTCGATATCCCATCACACATCACGGAAATCTTGGGAGTCTGCTGCCTGCCACTGATGAGATGAACCAAACCGACGCGACGCGATCAGGGCGAACGTTGTGGTCTGAACAAGCTTGCAAACGAACGTCATTCGCTCGGCGTTTCTAAACTATGGCTTGCCTTCTCTTCCGAGTCGTGGCCCACTTTCTGCAACACGTCAAAGGGAGTCCTTAAAAAGTCCTTGCCTTGCGTACCGTTGGACGAGAATGGCTGGCGTTCAGGCCCAAACGCGCTATAATAGGTTGCATGATCAGGAAGGGGAGACTGGGTACGCGTATCGCTTCTCAAAGTTTCGACTGTGTGCCCCAAAAAATGCTAGAAAACTGCCTACTGCTGCTGCTTTAGCTCTAACTTCAATAATATAGACGACTCGCCCCTATCTTCGACTTCGATTACGCGCCCAAATTGAAACACCTAAGTTTATCCAGCGCCTCGTCCTACCTCGGGTATGTATCGAATGGATCATGACGTTTCGGTTCCATCTGAGCGAGAGATGAAGACTCTACAACGAAGGTTAGGAACATACAGAAACAATCGCGATCGTTGGCGTGAACTGTTGTATTCCGAACAAAAAGGGTTAGACAAGAAACATACTGGCAGGGTGAAGATCGGCGTTTTCCTACTACCTACAATACAGTTCGGGGGTAAGTCCAGGGCTGAGTAGTGGCGATTCATTCGACGGAGCGCCTGGCGCCTCGTTTACGGCCACTCCCTCCCTTTGCGGCCTACGATCTGCCTTTTCTCGGCGCCTCGTGCAGGCAGATAATAACGTGGCACTGTATCTGCAGCTAGACGCGCAGCTCTAATTCCACCGATATGTGTGACAGACATGGTTCCGACGTTCTTTTTATATGATTCAATCGTACTACTTTGGAGCAGATACGCTCGTCATATTAGTGATACAGAGCCTTCCAAGGTCGCTGCCCAAGCCTCTACATAGACCGAACAGGTTAAGCCCGGGGCTCGCGAGAGCCGATATCGATCGCGATACATGCATGCTCCTTCCCGCCAGGCAGATTACAGCTTCAGCAGAGATTAGACGGCGACCTGAGTGGTGCTTCCTACAAACTCTCCGAAGTCAGCGGCCCAGGCGCGCAGCGTCAAGCCACTCCGAAGGTCCCAGAAATCCAGAACCTCCAAAGACCTTGATGCCTTCCGCGGCCGGCTAACCGCGCACGAAGGATATGTAAGTTGACCGCATCCGCATCTTCGGTGGATGTTCCTAGAGAACAATAGCAAACACGCTGCTGCATGCTTTGTTGGAAAGGGAATTCCAGTTGAGGAAAGCAGAAAGCCGCAAAGCTTCCGAAGCAGCGAAAGCAGTGAGCGCACGGTTCATGTGTTGTTCCCATTAGCATTGGATCCAGCTGCTTTGGCATTACTAGCCATATATGTTCCGCTGCATTGCTAACAGTGCACAGGACGTGGGCTGTGGGCACCCGGTGCCGCTATTTCATTCTGTCGTCCGTGAAGAGAGGCGTTGGCCAAGAGCCCAGTGTGTGGCTGCGGGAGAAAGCGAACAAGACGGTGAGCTTTCGACAAATCACAGGAAGATGGCGCGACAATACCGATAGGAGCGCTGCGGAACATGCTCTTCTGTTTCTGGGATCGATATCGGAAGGGGTCTCAACCCCGACGTTGTGCGGTGCATGTCCCATGAGTCCCAGTGCGACCTGTTCTAGAGGTGACCGAAGCCGCAGTTGATGTTTCGAATTCGAGAGGTCTTCGTGCCTCACGTCGCGCGCTCTAGTATTGATCGTAATATACACAAGCATTATGAGATTGTATCAGATTAAAACGCATCCAGGCAGAGAGAAACGAAAGGGAGTGTGGACAAACAACTTAAATATCATCACAAATCCAAAAAGAGGGTGGAGATTCGAGGGGAGAGAGAAATGAAGGAGTGTTGGCCAAAATGTTAGGGAAAAAGAAACCAAAAGATGGTGAGGAAAGAGGTGAAAAAAAAATAAGGTTATACATGCAGAGAAGGGGTCAATTTGAATACACTGGCGATGGCCCTGGATTAGGTTTGAGACCAACGTTCTTCGTCTGTTGGAATGGGACGATCTAGATGAGTGCATAAAGAGTACAAGCGGGTAATCATGCGCGAACCGATAGGATGATGTGCTCCCAGAACGGCGACGTTAGGAGGGCAGAATTCGTGACAGTGAGGGGGAGTTGTAATACACTTGTGTTCGTAGCGATGATGCGATGGAGTCCATGGGGCTTAATGTCACATTGTGGTTCCGGCACGAAGATAGAGAAGATGCAAAGCAAGATGGCGGGTGGCGGAGATTTGCGCGCATTAAACTTCTTCGGGAATGGATATCGAGAAGTATGGGTGCGACAATGCGTCTCGTACTGTTATTCTCTGGGCCGGATCGAAAGCCAGTAGCCTCTGAACCAGATTCAGGAAAGCCTTGTTAACCGGGTCCGTCGGTGGAATGACGTCCTGCAGATGGAGTGAGATCCACAGTGCTATGCGACGAATAGAATGGATGCGTACCGCGATAGGACGAGTGGCTCGCACGTCTTTCTTGCTTTGGCGGGAAGCCTTCGCCTTCGGCCAATCAAGCTTTGCGCCGTCTTTGAAGAACTCGGGTTTAGAGCGAGCGCCAGAACGTGCGAAGCGTTCAGGCATCTTGCCCATCACCATTTCCATCATAGCCAAGTGTTCCAGGTTATCGTGCGTCTGATACAGAGCAAGTCCCGTATAGAACTCCACAAGAATGCAGCCCAGTGAATAGGCGTCGCATGGGAACGACCAACCGAGCCCTAAAAACATGGTCAGCAACGAAACACATCCAGAATGTGACGATACGAACCTAAGATGATCTCGGGTGCGCGATAATGCCGCGTGCAGACTACCGTCGAGTGGTACTCTGATTCAAAAGTCGCCGAACCAAAGTCAATCAACCGAATGTCGGTCGACGCAAGAATTCGTTTCGGTTTGGTAGCACCGTTCCGCTGGAAGACTATGAACAACCAGAAGATATGAGATGAAATATACCTACTTTGCCGGGTATTGGAACGTTGACGACGCGATAGTCGTTATGAACAAGAAGGATGTTCTCGGGCTTGAGGTCAGTGTGGATAAGACGGTTGTCGTGCAGGACTATGGAAGCATAGATTTAGTAACTGAGTGTGACAGTACATAGGAGTCGAGACCAAAACTCACAGGCGACACTGCCGAATAATTGACGGGCGAAGTCCTGGATGTGATGTCGGGGGAAAGGCGCAAAATCGTTTTCTTTGAGGAAGTCATAAACACACATCCCTAGTAGCTCGGAGACGAGGCATATGTGATTCCGGTGGTCAAACCAGTGCAAGAGGTGGATGCATTTACTAAAATAAGACTGTCAGCCAAGGCCACGGTTCAGGGCGGACCGCTCTCACTTTCGATTCAATGGGTCCTTCTCCTTGAGCTTCTGGAGCACCCGGACCTCAATCTTACTTGCATCACGGTACTTGGGTATGGCTCGGATGATTTTGATAGCCACCCGAGAATTGTTGTGAGTGTCAACGGCCTCCACAACCTTGCCAAACGTTCCCTGGCCCAGGAGGCGGACTGTGCGATCTACGGAGAGGGATGAGCCAGACGGCTACGAACGTTAGGAAATTAAGGTACATACAACGTTTGTAGATCATGTCATCCGGTGTGATGATATAATGCCCTTCCTTGTCATCGCATGAGGGCGCGCCTCTCGTTGTCTGGGACGGGTGATCGATAGCATTAACATTTGAGTCAACGCAAAGGAGGGATCGAAATAAGACTCACATCGTCAGTGGCGGCAGCACTACGACTGTCCCATGAGGTGGTGGGGGCAACCGCCTGTGACTGCTGGGACACGGTGACCAGTTTCTTAACTGGCGCACGGACCTCCTCTTGATGATCCCGTTTTCTCTTCTTTGGAGCGGGGGCTGTCATTACGGACGACGAGCTGGAGGAAAGGGCCGCCTCAGCGCGGGCGGCAGCCCTAGTGCGAATGGGACCCGTGAAGACCGGTGGTTGGTAGGACGCAGAATAACCCCCATTGTTCGTCGTGGCGGGTGAGAGAGTTGGCGGTGGGGGAGTATCTTCAATTACGATGACCTCGCGGAGCCTGCCATCGCTGTCGACCTCCTGGACCTCGCTGTAGCTGACAGTGTATTGGTGGGCGCGTTTGCGCTTTCGTGTTGTGACCGGGGAGGAGTTGGCCATGACGCTGGGTCCTGGCGGGTTGTGGTTTACACCATTGAGCGACTGACGAGGGTAATGGGGCATCAGGTGGTTGGTCAATGGGTGTACCGCAGCCGACATGGTCTCTCGGGCTGTAGAGGTGGTGGTTAGGGGAGAAGGAGGGAGTGTATGGGAGAAATACGGGGAGCTGGAAATCCCAAATGGATCTGAACAAGTCTCCGCTCACTGGGCGTTCTGAGCCCTGTTGGTCTTTGTTTGGCCCTTGACCGTGCCACCTGGCCTTGCACTTTCTGCTTTTTATTGTGTGTATTCTATTCCCCTGATAACATTGCCAGCCCGGCACATGCATAGTCCAGCATATGCCCTACAACAAGGTGCAAAAATGCCCCAGCTTTCGGCAGAGTTTGCGCCGTTTCAGCGGAAACCAAAAGGTTCATCAGCCGCATCAATGTCTCCAATGCCCTCTCGCCCCAGCATGTGAGCTCCTGGCGTGACACTCCAAGTCAGCTCGTAAGGGTATCACGAAGAATCATGCCAACAGGTTGCCGACCTACGGAGATCCACCGTTAGACGTTCGCGATAGCGCATCCTACCTGGTTCCTAACTTTACGCTGTACCTCGCGCAGCCTGGTCCAACGTCTAGAAGCTCCCTAGGTGATTCCGTGGGCGTTTCCCAGAGACTCGAGTTTCTCTCGAAGATGGCTGCCTAGATGCTGAGATAACACGTTACATGTACTACCATTTCCAGCGTTCTCTCCGTTTTCTTTGCTCACAGTCACCCATTTGGTCCCGGCTTGTCGACACAGCTTCCAATTTGGGGGTCACTGATGTCGACTCAGAGCACGTCGTCGGCGGGAGTCAGGAGTCAAACCACAGCTCCGCCGCACATGCCGTTGCCATCTGAGAAGACAGGGTCCCCTTTTCTGCGCATCCATAAACCTTGTTTCGACGCATCGCGGGAAGGAAATTGCATCCTCGCTCATACAAATATTATACACGGGTCTTTCGCGGGGGGAACGCAACAGGTTCGGAGGTACGAGCCGCCTCTCCATACGTGAGGGCACCCACGTAAGGCATGATATTGTACTTCAGGGAATAGCTCGCAGGAGGAGCGTTTCTAAACGGCGAACGTGTCAGCATCGTATACAGTAGTCCACAGCGAAGATCAGACATACTTGAAGTTCGTGGACAGGTCTCGGAGATTGTATTTATTCTTCCCAATGACATTGACATTAGCCTCCTCCTTGCGCCGAATGATGCGGTCCCATATCACAGCTTCATTCTTAATCTACGAGCAGTGTTGGATCAGCGGTTAGCCATACTGAGGGACAATGACACGTACCCCCGTCGTCGTATTATACTCGGCTTGGAGGTACAAGAAGATTTGCTTGGTATTCCAGTTGAATAGAGGAGCAAAGTCTTGACGAGAATCAGCGCGGATACAGCATGGAGTGCTTCATGCATCACTTACCAGCAGTGATATTGAAGTCTACAAACGCGAGGTCCTGCCTCTTCGTAGCGTAGCGTCTCGTATTACCCGAGTACCTGTTTGGGGTAAGCGTTACACCCTCTCGCGAGCGAGAAGAAGGACGTACACCTGCACAGACGCAACAGACACGTTGCCTTCTGGCCGTGCGGTGAAGACGAGCGTCGACAACGCGATGGCTGCCAGGAGCGCCATCATACACGACGACAGCAACGCGGAGGTGTTATTGATTCTCGCGAATATTGAGTGCATTTTGTTCACGGAATTCCGTAGTAGCTGTACTAAAGAACGTTTCTCCTCCGGCTAGAGGGCTCCTGTGTGTGAAATGTCGGGGAAAGCGGATACGGAGCGGGATATAAGATTCCAGTACAGAACACGTCGGCGCAACCAAGGAACACGATTGCTAGCGCTTTGTTTGCTTCCGTTTGGGAAGAGCCCCTGATCTCGCGTCTGGGGCCGGCAACTTGAAGTGAGTAGCCGGAAAGGCGCCCATGTCCCGACCACCACCACCAGCTGCGCCGACCCATCTCCTGCGCTCGCATTCAGACTCTATCTCCGCTCTGTGGATATCTGAAGACAACGAAAGGATATACTCGGGGGACTCGTCTGGAAAGGTCGTCGCGACCTCGACACGCAGCCTCAGGGCCATTACTTTGTGGAATCCGCACAGCGACAGCATTCTCGGGGTAGAGGAGTTCGGGCCTCACATCATCACGTATATCTGGTCTCTACCATCCAACGGAACATGCTCTCAATGCGAATTGCTGTAGACACGGACGTGACAACAAACTGCATGTCTGGAACTTCATCAAGGAGCCGCCCGCGTCGACGCGACTTGGGGGATCTGCGGCACTGCCAGACCTCCCAATACCCACACTGGCGTACTCCTTGGACGTCAACGCATTGAACTACTGTCGATTCTCCCTTTTGAGCCTGGGAACTATCAACGGTAATGAATTCTCGGCCATAATCGCCTTACCGAACCTTGTCGATTCATCTACGGTGTGTTAGCTGTGATGGACGATACAATCTCGTACTGATAGCTTCTGGTAGGCCGACATTTGGTCTCTTCCCGAGGGTGATCGGCTGCATGCCGCTGTCGGTCAAGAGACCAACAAGCCCGTCTTCGCCACCAATCCAGACTCCGGGCGTGGATCTGAAGGCATGGAGTCTCCTTCCACGTCCCCCATCCAATACTCATCAATTCTTCGAAGGCAGGGATCATCATGTCCCTTCACATCTACGTCTCTCCCGAAGACCGAGGCCCTACTTTGCCCGCCGTCCCAACGACCTCTCTAAGGCTACTTTGTGCGTATGAAAGCGGAAGCGTCGCGCTTCGTCGATACACGAGGCCAGAGAGACCAGTATCGATCGAAGGCCAAGGATGGGAGGTCCTCTGGAAAACCAAATCGCATGTCGAGACAGGTGCGCCCCCTACGCTGCTTCCAGATGCCCCAACCAGTCTAACTAACGTGTCTCAACCAAGTCATGGCAATGTCAGTTTCTAGGGCAAACACGTTTGCTTTGACTGTTTCTGCTGACCATCTACTTTCAAAATACGAGCTCTCTGTGAGTCAGAAAGTGACAGTCTCTTCGACCTTACCCATCTGACTTTGCTCGTTCAAGGACCTTGAGTCGAAGACTATTGTGCATCGAACCAAATATCCAGGAAACTCCTCCATCGCCATCCGGGACGATGGAAAAGTATGTGCAGTGGGTGGCTGGGATGGCTCGTCAGTGGTTTCTCCTCTGCCCTTCCCCAGAAATATTCTAAATAACCCTCAGCATTCGCCTATACTCTACAAAGAGCTTCAAACCACTCGGCACCCTCCGGTACCACAAAACCAATTGCCAAACACTTGCGTTTGCCCACAGCACCATCAAGCAGAAAGATGGCGGCAAAGGGGAGGTACCTGCTGAGAGAGGTCCAACTATCGAGGACGAGGACGGCGACGAAGATGATGAGATGAGCGCCTCCGACAAGGAAGCAATATCGCGCTGGCTAGTGGCAGGCGGCAAGGACAGCCGTCTCTCCGTCTGGACCCTGATGTCTTTCGAATCCACGCCTTCCGCACAACCTTAACACCGCCCGACCACACTCCAACACTTCTGGCAACCCAATTATGCATTCACAACATCCCAACTTCAGACATTTTAAACGAATGGGGTAGCAAAGGAGTGGGAAGGGGAGACGGGGTCAAAAGGGACCTGGACAAACAAGAAAACACAACAGCTAGATTTTAGTGTACACACAACTTCCTTCCATCCAAATAACGAAAATCGAAAACGAGAGAATAGGAAGTGAACAATAGATACAGAGAATACAGAGATCTGGCCAAACGCGGTTTGGAGCGCAGTGAGACACAGAATTAGTTGAAGAGCGACGTATGATGTGGATAGATAGGGCGGGAATAGGTGCGAAAGGACTGTCGAGGGTGGGCGGATAGCAGGGACCAGACAAGAATTCCAGGAACATCATAGATAGAGATTTGTTTATATCAGCCCCGCAGCTTGCAGATCTCGGGTTAACCTCGCCTCAGCGGCGAGAGCCGCCTGTTGAGCGGGCGTCAGCTCATTAGGGTTGAGCATCACGACTTCTTCGTCCTCGAGATGGATCCCAAACACGTTGGCGATATTTCTGCGAATGGTCTGGTCTCTCTCGACTTCATCTGCAGTGGTCGGATCCGGTGGTGGGGGTGCCCGGAGTGAGGCCTCCCATCTCTTGACTCGCCAGTATCCCACGCAAGATGAGAGAAGAAGGAACCATCCTGATGAGGATTGTGACATCAGAGATGCTGATCATGTCGCACAGGAGACGGACAGATTAATTCACTAACCTAGTGTCATGAAAAGGAACGCAAGCCAATCCTTTGCGGTCTGCGACATGCGATTCATCTCTTGCTGAGTATACACATCCGTCGTGTTCTGTACCGAGGTCGAGTTAGCGGGGAAGGTCAATCCGCCAGTATACGAGGCGGTGCTCTGCGCGTCCTCTTCCTCTTGGGCCTGACGCCGCGAGTAGAAGCCGTACTGAATCAGAGTCAAGCCCAGTCCCGCTCGCGAACCGAACTTCGCGGCGTGGGAGGTGTGGAGCATGTAGGTGAGGAAGAAGCCGACGAATTGGAAGAACCAAGAGATGAGGAAGTTCAATGCGAAGACGATGAAAGTTCCTGTCGGGAGATCATCGATGATCATATCAGCACCAGGTAGGAGAGTGGCAGGAGCGTGAACTGTGGTCTCCCAGTACGGAGGTACAGCATCTGCCTGCGCTTCGGCATAAGTCTATCACAGCGCAAGACGATACCAAGGTCAGAGTAAACCAAATAAGTGCAGGATGAGAAAACGCACGGGAGGCATCTCCTTCTGGGAGTCTTCTGGTACTACGTAGGCATTGCCGTCCTCGGTCTGGACGACTCTGCCTGCTTGTGGTTTCGCCATCACATTTGCAAAGACGCCGTCATTCTCAGTCCCTCCCCCAACTCTACGACTTGACTCTGACGTCGGCACCTGAGTGTAGTGACTTGGCAGAAGTGCTCCTACCGCCCTTCGGAAAAAGGAGGGCTGTGGAGGCTGCGGAATTGTTGGTGAAGAGGGTAGGACGCCGTTAGAGTTGCCAATTGTGTTGGGTAGCGCCCGAGACGACGGGGCTGGCGGTGAGCCAGGAGGCGGGAAATCATAATCTTGTCTTTCAAAGTCATATCCCCTTGATGTACAGTGGGACCCTGCCCTGCGCTGGTGGTTGTGTTTATCGACAGCGCCTGGCTGCGTTGAGGGGCCTGGCGCCGATCCAACACCGGCTCGTCCTCGTCGTCCAGTTCGAAAGCAGCTTCTAGTTCTCCTTCGAGATCATCATGGGTCGACGTTGGGTTCGGAACGCGAGCGTAACGAGGAGCCATCGGTGCTGGCGGGGAAAGGTGGCAGTCGTAATGGTTGGTGGTGAGTAACACTTGTCACTAAGCCGCCATCGACTGTGCCTCCCCCGGCACCGGGGTCCCACACCATTGATCTCAACACCGCCACCGCCTTCCTCAGGCCCACCGTGCCTCGGTCTGCCTCGGTCCGCCCGCCCTCTGAGTGGCATTCGAACATCGGTCGAAACTTGAAAGAGCTGCTCGCAAAGTACTCTTGTACGGTACAAGTCGCATGGGATCAGGCCACACTCCTAATTTACACGAAGGCAACGGCATTCCCCATTTTCACCGAGGAAAGTGATTTATGGGTCCACCGGCGCCCTGAGTCGACAGTGCCCACTGCCAGCCGGTGCCACTCTTTCCCAAATCGCGGTCAAATGAATCTCCACACTCCTTGCCAGGAGGTGCGCCTTGCAAATTGTGCCTGCCCGAACAGTCCGCTCACACACTATATACCTGGAATCCAATGACCTCGGGAGGTTCCTTTGTGCGCTAGCTTTTATACTAGAGCGCTCAGTGTGATACTCAGGATCTACCATCGAACAATTCAGCGGGTATCAGACACCCAATGCCCACAAAATACAGAGTTTTAGATGGACTGACCTTCTTCTAGCTTGTTTCTCTGCGGTCTCGAGGATGATGGGCATGCTAACCGAGCCAACCTAACCAATGGAACGAGGAGTGAAGCTTTCGAAGCCCCTAAAATATTCAGTGGTGACAGGAAATCGTCCATTTGTAGGACAAGGAGATGTTCCTATCAGTGAGGGTCTTGGCTCGATAAGCCACGGCCCACGAGGAAAGCTTTAATTTCAGTACGGGAGAAGGCCTCGAAGGCGCTCGTAGCTTGAGTATTATTCCGCTACGCGATGTCCGTAATTACCTCCAGTCAATATACCCCGTCGTAGACAGAGCGCTGAGCAATATCGACGAGCACAGTGATTGATAGTTGTTAACTGTAGCGCTCAGAAATGTCCTACGGTGTTCTTCTCGTACGCACGACACCATGTGCAAGGATACCTACAATTAAAAGAAGCTCGAGCACCAACAATAATATCCAGTGCAATGGTCCTCAGCTCACGCTGCATTGTCTCTGCGTCGGCTAGCGTCGGCGTCGAGGAGGGCGGCTAAAAGGCCAAATGGGGAAGCTGTTGGGCCGCACTACCTGAAACGGACAGCCGATTGAATCTGTTACGACGATTTTCGCTACTGTTGTCAAGGGGGCATCAGTTGGGCCAAAAAGGGTCCTGATTTAATCAAGAAAGGGGATTCTGGATTTTGCATATATCATCGCGTATCTTCCCTTATCCACGACCACCTTCCCTTCCTTTCCTCACCCTTCCGTTCTTTCTTCTTCTGCGGCCTATACACGATTTAGACGCCGCCCCTTCGAATCCGGGCGTCTACTACGAGGGTCCTTTCGGTTGCTGAACTCAACCACCACCACATTCCTTTACACCACACGCCGCGCGCAGCACCGACCCTTCTCGTGTCGCTCCGCGCCCGCACTACTTTCAAGAAATATGCCTTCCTTCCAAGAAGTTCAATTTCACCAGCTTGCCCGTCGTGACGAGACCGATTCGGACGACACAAATGGAAAGCTCACCCCGACCTACATTGCCGGAATTGTGTTCATCATAGTCCTTGTCCTCGGGATTTCCATCTGGCTCGTCATCCGTCACTTCAGGAATAAGCGCACCAAGGAGCGACAGGCCAAACTCGACGGCGCATTCCTTTCAATTCGGGGGGTCGTGAAAGATGGTTCTGCTCCTGGGAGTGAGAAGTCCGCAAGGTACGAACAAACGAACCCTCGATGTCATGGCATGGTTACCAACTGAATGTTCAAAAATAAACCGCACACTACTATTCATAGGCCGCAGACGGACATTCAAACAAACTCGTTCTCTAGAAACCAACTGAACGCTGGCATCGTCATGCCAGAGAAGACACTCGGGCCTCGGTCGAGGGAGGAAATCATGAACTTCCACCGCCAATCTGGCAACTTCCCCAAGCCCTTCTCGTTTGCTAAAAGCGCTGGAAGCGGCTCGCCCTCCCCAGACCTTCTCGTTCCGCCAAGCCCCGGTGGGGAGTCGCGTCGGGGCTCCTGGATCAGACATTCATTCATGAGCTATAGTTCTGGCGCAGGAAACCGCTTCTCCGTGCAGTCGTCGGTGGCCTCGTCCTTCGGGAATGAGCCTACCACTGGCACGACCCGCAAGGTTAAACAGGTCTTCAGCCCCGTCCTGCCCGACGAGCTGTTGTTGACCCACCCCGGAGAGCAACTGACCGTCGTACAATCGTTTGACGACGGTTGGTGCGTTGTTGGGAGGGAGGACAACTCTGGGTTCAAGCAGAAAAAGTCTCTGTTCAGTAAGCCCGAAGCTGAAGCCGAAGGCGACGCCAACGTTGAGCTTGGTGTTGTCCCTGCATGGGTATTCTTGAAGCCCGTCAAGGGGTTGAAGGCCGAACGACCAGTCCGCAGCACCAGTCTGGGAGTTACTGTTCAGATGGCATCCCCTGCCCTGAGAGACTCCACCGTCTCGTGGTCGAACTTCTAAACGGCCAAGATCCCCTCACTCGCTCACCCGGTGTCACCACACTCCCACCTTCGCTTTGTGAACCCTCCCTCACGAACCAGCTATGACTTATCCCCCGGTTATCATCTATCGCTATCTATCCACTTTCTACACCCATAGACCCATCCGCTCCACCTAGTCATCCGAGCGCTGCACACTCGAGCTGGCTTGGATGTGCTACGCTCCCGATAAACCTCGCCCCTCGTTCTATACCCCGCGCCGCTCTTCCATCTAACTTCTTGATGTCGTCCACATTGTGTGCTCCCCACCCGGACCGCGTTGTCTCGATATCCACCGCCTTTCTGTTGGCGCGTCGCACCCACCCACCAAGTGCCACCCCACGCACAACTTGGAGCAGCATCCCATCATCGTCCACGATCACCTTCTCCCTGGGCGGTTGTACACGATATCAGCATCGCTTTCCAACTACGCAATTCGCAAGCAAACATCGCTAACCCTTGTCTACTATTGTCTGCACATAGCTGCGTACGTACGTTCGCTGTACATGTTATTTGTTCTGTAGAAATCGATGGTCTCATCCGACCATCGGTCTGGTCTCACACGTACCGAACGGCTGCAGTTGCATATGGTGAGCACAGTTACAAGCTTTCACTATATCGACGAGTGCATGGGTGCGGTAAGGACCCTCCTACTCTTATGGAAGGGGAGGGTTGTCTTGCCCGTTCTCCAGCATAAGCTCTCGGTCCAGGAGGCTTCTGGCCGCCCGCCTCTTGTCCAGCCGCTTCCTCCGAACCCTCGGTTATACTCAAGCGGCCGTGAGGTTATTTCAGGCTCATACTTATGCATGATGGTGGACAGTGAAAGGTTTCGAATCTTTCCAACACTTGAACAAATGATGCTCGAAGTGGTGTGATTCATGACTACTAATCAGCGTCACAGCAGACTGTGTTTGTTCATCAGGACCCAGTTGGTATTCTTTTATATTTTTACGACACCCTTCTTCTCTTATGCATTATGGACCGCAGTCTCTGACTCACAGCTATTTGCGTGCGCAGTGGCTATTTACCGTCGGCGGCCAGTATTAATACTTCCCCATGGTGGCAGTTGCTGCCGGGCGAGCGCCTATTGTGTATCTCGCCGAGGTCCAGCAGTATGACGGAAGCGCCCTCACACGGACCGGCACCGGTTACTGCGAATGTTACTCATCTCCCGTCCATTCATCAGACACTCCTATGCCCGCCCAGCCCCTTGTTACGAGAAGCTTGCGAAACCAAGCTCTACCTCCCCACAGCCTGAGATACCGGATACTTACGCGTTTGGATTCATGGAGTATGTAGAGTACATAGAACAAGAAACCAAGAAGGGACAAGAAAGCAAGATAGAACCGTTGCGCTGTGGCAAAATGGGGTGTGTGCGAAAGCCGAAAGAAGGATTGGCCGTTTGCACCGGTGCTGCGAAAGTCCTCCAGGAGCTTCTGACATGCATAAAATAAGAATATAAAGTAGGAGAAAGGGTCAATGAATGGGCAAGAGAATGTGGGTGGAAGAAGAGCATTATTGTGTTGATAAAGCTAACAACCGGGTAACTGGGGTAGTACAAAGGTGGAGCAGAACACCGTATCAAAAACGGGCGCTCGAGCATGTAGATAGATACTTAGTGGTGGAGCAGCGTGTAGCGGTCAGCCTATTTCGTGTGGGAAGAATGCCCAGAGGAGCTTGGTGGGACAGGGAAGTTGCTCATCACCGAGTCGTCGTCCACCGGGTCGGGCTCCGAATCTGTGTACATCGAATCACCCGAATTCGACACAATAGAGGGCTGCATGGAGGCTACCCTGAGCCTGCGTTGCACTTCGTCTTCGCTCAAGTCGTCCAGCGATGCAGCGGCGACCAATTGCCGGATGGCACGGTCGTTGCTGGCAGACGAAGACGAAGAATTGGTGGGATAGTGATGAATGAAGCTGGGCTTCGGAAGAGGGTCGCGGAAAGGGTCGATGGAAACAACACGCTCCTTACTTTTCAGCGCCTGGAGGCTGTTCGGCTGGATAGTCGACGTGGAGCTGGAGCGCGACCGAGTGGGCGGTGGTGGGGAGCGGGATGAAGAGTTGGACCTGCTACGTTTATGCAGAGGATAGTCGGATGCAGCATTGAAGAAGGGATTGTGAAGGCTCTCCCTCACTGGTTCGTCAACGATTTCCGCTGACTGAGGTTCTGCGTAATTGATCACCTCCGCCGACTCCCAGCGATGCAGTTGAGATCTGGTGGCCGGTGGAGTGGGAATGGCCATTGTTAAGGTGGGCGACATGGCACCACCTGACAACCGAGTAGCGCTGAGGAAGGAAGTCTTCGAGTCGGAAGCCCAGGACATGGGCGGACCAGAGTCAATTTGCCCGAGCATATTCTGGGGCTGTCGTCCAAGCAAGTCCCGCGCTTCTGGCACATTCTGAGGAGTAGCCGACGCATAGGGATGGTTAATCTGGAAGTTAGAGGAGCTGGGCGAATCTTCGGCGGAACGATAGGAGACATCATTCGGGGCCTTCCTGTACAGATCCGGCGAAAGGTTGTCCATCTCCTTCACTTCTCGGGTGACAGGTGCTTTGCTTGCCCCGTTCATACCTTCCCACTTGTCTTCGTTGTCGTCGTTGAGCTGATTCCATGGTTCAAGCTTCGACCGCCGCCTCTCCTCATCTGCGCGCCCGTTTCGGGCATCGGTGTATACAGAGCGGGGTTGGGCGCGCCTGCTCATATTGGCCTTCCTCTTCAAAGACTGAGAGTACCGGCGGTAGAAGTAGAGGCCGAGGATAATGAAAGCGGCAGCGCCGACGAAAGCGCCGACACAAGCGCCAATGACCGTGCTCATGGCAATTGGGGAGGAGGATGCTGAGGCGCTTTCGAGTGAGCTGGTAGGCTCTGCAGGGGCTTCGGTGGGCGTGGTCGTTGCTGGTATAGTGGAGGGGGCGAGAGTGGTTTTCGGTAGGATGTCTGTGGTCACTGGGGGAGTGGTAGAAGTTGCTCCTGGGTCAAGCTTTAAATCCGTGGCCGATGCCTCAGCTGTCGGATCGACAGTAACGGCGGAGTTGGAGATACCAGCTGCTGTAGGCGCATCAGGAGGGGCTTCCTGACCCTGACGCCTGTGGTGGAACCGGCGGGACATCGTAATGGTATTGGGGGTATGAAGAGAGTGGTGGGCGAAAAAGAGCGAAAGGGAGCCTTTTGATGAAGGCGCTGTAGTCCACGCACTGAGAACCCATCGACATCAATACACTGATTCTGCCGCAAGATGTGGACCCGTGCTCACCGTGACGTCCTAAACGATCATGAGCTGGTTGGCGGCAACGACGCTGAGACGTGCTGGACGACGTTCAAGGGACGTTCAAGGGGAGCCGGCGGGGGTGACGAGAATGTTGGAAGCTGGGAGAAGAGAAGCGACGATACGGCTGGTTTCCAGGCTTAGCCGTTTCAGCATCTTCCCACGCAATTCGAAATATCCACTGTCTTTGATGTCTCCGGCCTCCAAGTATGACAGAGTTCTCCAATATTCCCTCTTGTCATTCAACCACCATGCATTCGAAAATCAAGACCCATATCTTCCTCACGGGAGCCACCGGTATGCAGCTGCTGCGTCTTGTCTTGAATGATGGGCTCACTGGCAGTAACCAGGGTACATCGGGGGCAGCGTGCTAACTCGGCTGCTCTCCCACCCACTCTCGGACACTTTCCATACAACCGTCCTTGTGCGAGAGTCAGAGAAAGCCACTCAGTTCAGGAAGATGGGGATCCAGGCTGTTGTTGGGACCTATTCTGACCTGGAATTGCTCAAGCAGTTGGCATCAAAGGCCGACCTCGTAATTGCCTGTGTCCGTATGGCGATCCCCGCCCACCCTTTTTCCATCTTTTTTAGGTGTGCTTACTTACGTTTTATCGGGCATCTAGGTCGACGCGGATGACCTTTCTGCAGCAAATGCAATCCTTGAGGGACTGAAAGAGCGCCATGAGCAGACTGGTCAGGTCCCGTCCCTCATACACACTGTCAGCATCCGTCTCTCTCCCTATGTCATTTGCTCCTCATTGACATGACCCGCCCTGCGATCTAGTCAGGAACTGGTGAAGCCAAATCCTCACCAAGCCCCGCTTTGTTGTACTGACATCATGTCAGGTGTTCTTATTGATGACGCGCGAGGGATGTATGCTTCCGACACAGTCTATAACGACCTCAATATCTCCCAGCTCGAATCTATCCCGAGTACCCAGCCCCATCGTAATGTAGACCTTGCGATCGTCGAGGCCGATACGGAGGGTGAGACTAACCTGGACGTCTCGGGAACAAAGCTAACAAACCCTTGATTCAGGATATGTCAAGACATACATTATCCTTCCCCCCACCATCTATGGGAGGGCTACAGGCCCTCTTGTTGACGCTGGGCTCCAGAATCCACGTTCTCAGCAGATACCCCAGCTTGTGGATGTTGCCGTCTCCAGAAGTCGGGCAGGGTATTTTGGCAAAGGCGCCAACATCTGGTCCAACGTACATATCGCAGACCGTAAGTTACACCTGTTTCCTAAATCCTCGTTATCTAACACGACCTTCCAGTCGCCACTCTATATACCCTCCTCCTTGAGCTCATTATACCCCATGAACCGACGGAACGCGCACGGTCTGAAGAACCGGCGCCCTCCCGCCCCCGCACACCCGTCATTCTCGATCACAGCCTGTTCACACACGGGGCCCATGGCTTCTACTTTGCAGAGAACGGAGAGCATACGCTACTCTCCGTAGCAGAAGCCATCGGTCAGGCGATGTTCGATGCGGGCCGGGCGACTGACCCCGAGCCAAGCCCATTCAGTGCTGATGAAGTGCAGAAATACTTCAATGGCGTCACGAAGTTCCTCGACTCGAACTCAAGGTGCAAAGCGGACAGGGCGAAGAAGCTGGGCTGGAAGCCGAAGAAGACAACGAAGGAACTGTATTCTAGTATCAAGCAGGAGCTGAAGTCCAGCATCAGTTAGTCGACGTTGTTGGAACGGAACGGACGCATAGTAGGCTTGAATTCGTCATGCTCTTGGACTTCAACCAATCGGACAGTGTAAAATATAATGAATAATGTTCACCTCAGGTGTTTCCGGCTCTCCCATCAATCCAGCTTCCTACACTCGGCAGACCTAGAACTACAGACTTCAGTAGAGATGTCTAGACCACTCTGTCGCCTATCGGAGCAAGCCCACTGCCAACGAGGAAATAGAGGATCGTCGACATTGCGGGAACCGAGAAAGGTCGCTGAATAAGGTATAAGGATTTGGGGCTCAGGCTACCACCTTTCCTCCATTCGTAGTGCATGAGGAGAGAATTGTGTTTGAGGCCAGAAGGCGAGAGGTGAGAGCCACCGGCACCATCAATTCTCCCCTATCTCGGCCCGCTTAACACCGGCATGGCGATTAGACGCCCGGCGCCAAAGCCCTGGACGCTACTCTAGTCCAAGCTTTTGGGGTCCGTATGCCACTCAGGACCATGAGGCGTGACGCACAAGCCCTTCCAGGTTTACGAATTTGGGATGAATTTGGAAAAGGCCTTTCCGTGTGGATCGTGAAGCCGGCGAAGAAGCAGCGTCTTCTTCTCGTGGCCTCACTACGCGACCATTTTTTTGAGTTAGCGTCGTTAAAGTCACGAGGAAAGGGGCGCAAAGTAGTTCAGAATCGCTGATCGGGGCTCTCTCGAACTCAATGACGATCCAACGGCGCTTCACTTTCAGCGATGTGTTGAGATATTGTTTGTACGGGATGGAGTGACGGGAGAATTCAGCTTTGCATTGGAGGGGCGCACTCGTTGTTGGCCTTCTCCCGTAGGACCGAGTCTTCGCTTGCCACAGAGAGGGCCTTGAGGTGCGGTCCAAAGTAGATACGCAGCCTTTGGTGCGTAGTGTGCGGGGAGGATGGAGAAGGAAATCGTTTTTGAAGAAAGATGTATACTGAGGACTCCCATCTGCTTTAGAAAGCCGCGCCATCCGGGTGACATTAGGAGAGAGATACCGCTCGACGTGATAACCACATTGCAGATCCTCCGGCTCCCGTGTATTCTTACGGGAGATGCCAATAGATCTCGAGGGAATGACAGGGTGTTGAATCCGGGACGGATACTCAACATCGGATTATAGTCTGCGCCTAACTATAGATACTTCTGGGGTGGCTTCCATGCAGCGGAGCACCACCTTAAGCCCACAGATGCTTACACTAACCGGCTACTATGATAGCCAGGTCCTGCGCATCAAGTTGAAAGTAAACTTCAGCGATCATGGCAATTTCATCGTGGGTTTGAGCTTTGACTCGCTGGAGTGTAGCGCTTAGCCATGGTAAGGCATGAAGAGCGAGCGTAACTTGTATGATGTGATGGTATTTCATATGTAATGCTTGTTTATAGGATTAATAACGGGACCGGTGAATGTGTGAAGGACGGAAAAGCCGGTAGCAAGGTTGCAGAGATGAGGGCATATCGGGTGCTACACACGTCGCGAATATAGGAATACTGCTTGTAAGGGGGCACCTTCCATTCGAGACGTATCAAGTGGCCAGGCAAGATAGATTGCGCAATACATAATTGAGGCAGGGAAGATTAGCCGTTTGCGGTGGGTATCGTAATCTAACCCTATCCCGGTTTCGAGTCTCCGTGTTACTGAACCCGCCCGTACCTGACAATCTCGTGAGGAAGAAACCCCCGACTATGCCTTTAATCCTGGTTTAGTCGATGCACAGGATCGTGCGCCCGCACCATTATTGCATTCGGTTGATAACATAGAGGCAAACAAGTCCAGGGTTCGCGTTAGGCGCGCGGTGATCGATGATCTTCTACAGCCATCAGCATGCGCCAACAGAGAGCATCCAGAGTCGCCAAGAGCCACTGCACGGTGATCTGGAATACTTCCAAGGACTCTAGCCAATATTACGAAGAGACTTATCCACAGCACCCCGGAATCAGTCAGCGAGATGACATCTGGCAGATAGGCCGAGCCAAGTTAGTCGCCAGCCCGCAAACGGAAATAGAGCACCGAGCCCTGCCTCCGGGTGCACGGTGAGTGGTACAAGGTCGAGCACATCGTCATTCACAGCAATGGAAGCAGAAAACAAGACTTCATGACGGTGCGGACACAGCCTAATGAATGGGCTTTGGGGACGCAGGGTGGCGATGCTGGCACGTTGCAAGCCCAAGAATCCCATGGCGTCTGCTTTTGGCAGCAGATCTCCTCGTGAGATAGTCATCTCCTGCCGTGTCCCTTTCCAGATCTTGCCCTTAATAACCATCATCCACTGCTTGTCCTGATCCCAGTAACTCCCCTCTTGCCTGAACCATCCTAAGCAGCCCTTTGGCCAGCTGCTGCCATCTTTCTGACTGTCGTAGCGGCCAGAACTGACCTTTTGTCAGCACATCTCGCGTCCCTGAACTTGTTATTGTTGCTGACCCATTGTTCGCGCAGTTTTGGCACTATCGTTTGGCGAGAGGACTTCGCCTTTGACAGTACCCTCGTATCCGCCTTTGACCCCATCTCGCCATGTCGAACCCGTACTCCAACGGAGGTCAACCCTGGGACCAGCCACAGATGCTTTTTAACCAACAGAGCATACCACTGGACCCGAACTTTCCCCCTAATCCCTACCACGACCAGGTTCAACAGCAGGGCCAGCAACAACGCAAGCAGCAACACCAACACCAGCTGCCGCCGTACCAGAACCAGGGACCTTATCACTACCCCTCACAACAGACGCCATCAACGTCCAACCCAACCCACTCATCCTCATCTTTACAGGGCGCTTTGCAGTCGAACCAAGCCGCTTCGCACTCCAGGTCCTCATCGTATAACAATTTCTCGCCCCCTCCAAGTGCGGGCCCTTATGTCAGTCAACCGGCTGCGTATGGTGCAGGAAGCGCCCCTGCCAATCAAACTCTCAATGCCGGGTACCGCAGCAACACTCAGGCTTTCACGTTTGGCACAACCAACGTACCTGCCCCCTTATCAATGAACGGGCCTGATAGATCCATCGGAGGTGGCGCTTACATGACAGCTTCACCTCCTGCAATGCACGATTCCTTCACACTTCCTAATCCCCCGCGGCCAGATCACCAGGCGCCCATTCAGTTTCAAGCTCCTCTAGCGCAACTGCAGCAAGCAGGAGGCCAACCGAACAAGCGTCAGCGCCCCAACACCACCGAAGACCTCAACGTCGAGGAAGACTTCGATTCTAAGGATCCTAACAAGGCAAAACCGTGAGTTTCGCTTCTTATTATGTGATTGGTGCGACTCATAACGTCCGTCCTCCCCAGAGCTCGCGCATGCGCGAGATGCAAAGGCCTTAAAGTGAGATGCGAGGCCAAGACCGAGAATGAACCTTGTAAACGATGCCTCAATGGGGGCCACGAATGCTTCATTCCCGGACGCAAGATTCGCAGGGTTCCTCCGTGAGTACACAAGCTCGATACATGTGCAGAGGCTTCATTTATTAACATCATATCCATGTGGTTAGGAAACGAGAACATCTCATTAATCAGATTCAGTCTCAAGCAAAAGAGATCGAACGCTTAATGCAGCAGCTGGAAAGTGCCGGAGCGGGCAAAAGTGATCATGAAGGATCAGAGTCCCACCAAACGAGCCCATCGTCTCCATACTCACCTACGGGTAATGATTCGTACCTCAGCCCCCATTCATCCTCGGCCCCACGCACAAATCCCGCCACTAACAAAGCGATCGAGGATTGGATCGCTAAAACACGGGAAAACATGCAGGAGTTGTCGTACATCTGCGTTGGAGATGCTGGGGCCCCCGAAAGTTATGTTGTCAAAGACAACCCCGAAGAGGGCAGCGATTCTAGCGGAGACGACCAGTTTGTAGATGTTCAAGAGGAGCTCGATGGGTACGAAGGCGAGGAGGAGTACCGAGTCGCGGTCCAGGATCCGGATGGTGCCAAACTCACCAGCCCTTCTAGTTCTATCCGCCACAAAGTCTCCTCCTCCAGCATGGGTACCACGAAGAGCGGCAACCGCAAGAAATACGTGGCTGATGACAAGCCGGCTAACCTCCCAGTGGAAGCTTCACCGTTCGGCCTATTTGGCAACTTGAGCTTGAAGTCACGCCCCAAAAGTCGCAATCCTAGCGAAGTCGACGAGGAAGAGGAGAAAGGTTCGGGGATCGCTAACCTGAACTTCTTTACCATCAAGCCTTGTGAGTTTGTTCCATGATAATTCACCCTGCATCATGTTGACGAATAGTTCTCCGTAGCGGAAGGTCCCGCCGTTGGTCGGCAGGTGCCCGATATTCAGCATCAAGCTCCAGCCATCTTGGCAAGAGGTCTCATTACTCCCGCCGAAGCTGAAAGCCTCTTCCAAATGTGAGTTTAACTTCTTTTCTTGGTGCCAGTTTCTGATTCTATCTTGCTTCTCCTATAGTTACTACGCCGAAATGAACTTATCTGTGTCCCTCCTCGATCCCATTCTGTATGACGCTAAGAGGACGTTCTGGCGTAGTCCTTTCCTGTTTACCGTGGGTGAGTCTTCAGGTGCCATAGGATGTTGGTGGCGGCCCTCTGACTTTCGTGAAGTCTGTGCGATTGCCTCCCGATATTATGTGCAGCGACCAGAGCTGTATGCGCAAGCAATGCAATACGCCCAAACGGCGGCTGGAAACGCTCTGATCAGTGGCACCAAGAACGTTGAGATGTGTGCTGCGTACATTCTCCTCAGCCTGTACCCTATGCCTGTCAAGCGTTGGGCACAACAGCGAAGCTGGCTATATCTTGGGCTTGCTATCCGGTAAGTGATGGCCCCCCGCCTAGTGTTTGTTACAAGGCTGACTTCACGGTTCTTAGCATTGCCACCGACTTAAACCTCCACCTGCCCAACACTGCTAAACCCAAAAATGAGAATCACGCTCGCGAGATGCTCAACCGAACACGAATATGGTTGAACTGCTTCAACCTCGATAGGTCGACTGGCTCGCAGTACGGAAAGCCCCCAACTATCAGCAACACGGACTACACTGCGAACCATTCAGACACCTGGTGGAACGCGTCTCCGCACAACCTGGATCACTTCGATGTTCATCTGTGTGCGTACAACGCCGAGTTGAAGCTCATGTCGACGTTCGTCGGTAAAATCTACAACAACCCTGAACATCCTACGGGATTGAATAAGGTTTGTAGGCACTGTCATATGCGAAGAACTCTAGCTGATAGACCTATTTAGGATGTTGACTTTGAAAGCCTCGCCACACAGACAGATGACGATCTCCAACGGTTGAAAGCCAAGTGGTTCGCTATTTTGGACAAGACCGACATGACCGATCCTGAGAATTGTTTCCGAACTGGTCTTCTGCGGATAGCCTACAGCTACGGTAGGCTGATTGCGCTTTCTTACGGCTTCCAGCACGCGTTTGGCAAGAACGATGGGCAGGATGAAAACCCATTCTTGATGAGGGTGAGTGACCATATCTTCATGCCCTGTGCGCTTTCTTCAGCGACTGACGCGGACTATCCAGTGTCTATCTGCGGCAACGGATGTTGTGAATGCGGCCGTTAGGGATATCCCTCGATCCATGAGTGAGTGTCCGTACTACTCGCTCATAGCCAGTTCCTAAAAGAGGTGCAGGGCATTACTTCCGACACGGACCGGAGGCTCAAAGCGTCTTCGTCACCTTCGCCTCAGCGTTCCTCGTCAAGCTCCTCCAGCCAAAATTCGCCTCATATCTGAGCCAAGACCAGCGTATTGAGATCCATAATCTAGTTCAGCAAGTCATCGACCTTTTGGCGGAAGTCGCCCTCGATGATAGGCATGGACCCAAGCTCTATTCGCGCTTCCTCAAGGGGCTCCTTGCGAAACCCCTCGCCAAGCTCGATCCCTCTGATCCAGACGCTCCACTTACACCCGCTGCCCGTCCTCGCCGCCGACCAAAAGCCCCGGCACACGACTCGATGGACTCGATCGAGTCTACAGGGTCTGCTCCCGGGCTAGTTTTCAACCACCCTTCTCCTGCGACAAGCTCGCCTTCTCCCCCGCCGGCGGAGTCGATCGCTTCCTTCGACAACTTCAGGCCTGCTGCAGGCATTGACCCCTACGCGCCGGACGATGCCGCTGTATACGTGATGAATCCAGGAGGGGAGGTATATGGTGATCTTTCTATGTCAACGGACTTCTTCAAGCCCGAGCTTCCATTTGACGAAGAGATCGTGAGGAGCTTCCAGGATCTCACTAATCCTTCAGAGTGGCAAGATATTTCGATGCCAGGTATGTATCTCATCAGTTACCTTCCGAGTTCGGTGGACTGAATCTGTCTGTAGAAGGTTACAACTGGATGTCACAATTCCAGACGTTCCAACAAAACATGGGGCTGGATCTCCAGGCTCAGGTCGCCCCTTCCCAGAACAATCAACATAACATGTATGACCCTAGTCTTCAGTTTCTGACTGGCGCTGCTCGATGACTTGCCTTTCTGGCCTCCATGAAGTGTATAAACTATTTCGCTTGCTTCTTGACCCCTCGTTCCCTGTACTAGTAGGCCCGGCTCACAAGTAAATCCCTGTATCAAGTATGCCTTCGTCTTCTCGATTCTTCTTCTTTATGGTTCGCTTCTGGGTTTTAGGTTGATTCCAGGTTCTTGATTTACAATAACACTACTTTGTAATAGATATCCTTGTAACGGATTGTCAATGGCACGCATCGCTGACGTTTCAGGCCTTCAGGCCACAGAGCTCATACTCCAATGCACTTTGGTTAAAGATAATCGACTTGTTATACCCGTGCTACGTCTAGCTTTAATCCTACGCTACGAACACGGTTAACACAATACCCCAAAAATACATGGCATAAAACAATCATAAGACGTTGGATCGTTAGGTTCGTCAAGTCTTGCAGGTACATAGCCTGCAATGCTACAGTTTTGGTCAGAGGCAGAGAAGGGCCCTTTACTCATCATCCTGGAATTTTGGTTCCTCCTTCTCTTCCCAGAGCGCTTCTGGAAGCTTGCTTCCAAGAATGAGGGCCAATACAGACAGGATAGAGAGAAGAGCGTAGACGCCGTATCCCCCGAGAATGTTCTTCTCTACAGATACGGAGAAGAGGGAGGTTGACATTGCGGGCCCGATGGCACGAGCAATGGATACCGTGGTCTGCGAAAGGCCATTCGTGGCTCCAAGAGAGCGTTTGTTCGGGGCAGATGTCGTGATGTACATGAAGATGCACCCTGTCGAGTAGATGCATTGTCAGCTTTGTTGAGCGTGTACCCAGGATATACAACGTACCATAAGAGAGGTCCATGACCGCCAGCAAGCTGAGGAAGACAGAGACAAGGACCCAGACAGAAGTACAGAGACCATACCAGCGTGCCACGCAGCTGATAACGGGGAACATGGCAAACATCGGAATGAAAAGAGAAACGCCAAACATGAAGACACGCTTCTCGCCAAAACGTTCGACAATTCGAGAGAAGAAGAGGCCTTGGAAGACTCCGCAACCTGCGCCGTATAGACCCATCAAGAAGCCAATGGTGGGTGGCGAGAGACCAAGCCCACCAATTTCGATGGGCATAGCGAAGAAGAGAGGGAGGAGTGCATTCATACAGATGTTGAGGAAAGCGAGGCTGACGTAGTTGGACACGGAGATGATGACGGGCCATACGATGATTTGGCGCAGAGGTAATGGCGCGTCGTCGAAGGTCCGCTCGAGATTTCCGCCGACGAGTGTATCGTCAGAAGCAGAAGAAGGAACGCGAACGCGAACGTGATTCGTTTTCCGTTTTGGGAGAGTCTGTCAATCAAAGCGTTTAATATAGGCGCTCATCAATCAGCGGCGTAATATCTCACCTCCTTGAATAGAAAGAGGGCGATTACGAAAGCAAAAAGAACGAAACTGGAGGTTGCAAGACATGGCAGGAAGTAAGGATACCTCTCCCAGAATGGTGAGCGAAACAGCGTTGGGAATCGCTCGTGGGGGCGAGACAAAGTCCCTCCGAGGAAAGGCCTAGGGGATGAAAGCGCCCTCAGCAAAATATGGAGGATGGGGAACATGGTCCCAACGTACCCGAAGGTGACTCCTGCTGCCCAAACTACAGGCACGAGGGCGAAACCCTCTGCCCGATTTGTCGAATCGGTAAGCTCTCCCGTAACACTCTTCATCACACCTAACATCACGGTAAGCGACGCACGCAAGCAAGGGCTATCTTTCCCTCACCTATATTTCCGTTCAAAAGGCCAGTCACACAGCGACTATTGAAGGAGTTAGCTCTGCGGCGGTTGGATAAAACCGATGACTCACCTGGCGACCAGTCCCCAGAATGTTCTTGAAAGGCCGAAAGCGAGCATCGAGAGCGTGGTCCCAAACAAACCAAGGAGGAGGACTGGCTTCCGGCCGATGTGGTCGGATATCCTACTCCATTGAAGTACAGTCACAGCCTCTGTAGCAAAGAATAGAGATTCCTAGTCGTTCAGGAGCAGTTAGCCAGCCAGATCAACTCCAAGACAAGGTTGAGTGCTTACAATCAGCCCTGCATAGTACCCCACTTTTCGTTCATCCCCGCCAGTGATATCGAGCTCGCTGACCAACTAACTCAACAGGTGAAACTTTGCTTGTGAAGGCATGCTTGTGCTTGGCCCACCTGGTTGATATACGGGTAGATGGATTGGCTTGTTATGGGCTCGCACAGCTGAAGCAGTAGGACGATGCCAAGCTGGCGCTTAGGAAGAGGTGTCTTTCGCTTTGGCTTGGTGATTATGAGTGGTGTTTCTTCGTTGATGTGTGTTGCCATTATTGTCTTGGTGGGGCCCTCCTACAGCACAAGGCAGAGCGATGACCTTTTGTAGAGATGGAATGGGAGGGGGAGGGGGGGGAGGGAGGGAAGACCTGAGGAATCCTACAAGAAAAACGCGATCAATTTATGAAAGTACCTATGGGGATTAGATAGCCGAACGGGTTGCATACGGGGTTTGTTAACGATGAACTGTTCGGGGACTCGGAAGCGCTGCTGCCATCCGAACTTCGAAAACCACCCGCCAGGGCCCAGGTGTATGATGTCTCAGTTAAATACCAACCAGGATTATTCCCTTTGATGCAATCGTGCAATGAGTTCTAAACCATTTTATACTTTGCAAGAGCCTATTCCTAGGAGCTTGAGCGCTGAGCTTGCCGACAGAGCTACCTTCAAACTCCGCGATAATACTTCCTTGAGTTGAGATAGGAGAAGGGCTGAGAAGGGACGAATTCGGTGAACCGACCGTCAAATTGTACGTCAAAGCATCAGAGATACACGGACCGGCTGCACCGAGGCTTTCGGAATTCATGGAAATGTTCTCGATTCTTCCCTTGGATGCTCAAAAACAAGTCAGAATCACCTTTTCGAAGGATCGTTAACATTGTACACGGTCATTTCGCTTAACGAACGTCAACAGAATGAGGAAAGACAGAACCGAGGCTTTATATCCCAGGGACTTATGGTCACGCGAACGCACAGCGAAGCCGAATGTTACCTGGAATTTCATGGAAGCTGTCAGCGCTTCTCGATATTGATTTTCATGGGAGATGTGAAGATGAGGTACTTAGCACCTGGAAAGGTCACAGGCACCCACAAGTCGGCAAAGTTGAGGCCTGAGTGACTTGTGCTACATTTCATGGAAGCTACTTTAGAAAAGGCACGACGGGATCCTACAGTCGAGTGTCCTTTGGCATCTGTCTCAATGCTTGTCGAACACCGAGATCCGATAGAACGTCTTCTGCACCACCAAGAAGCGCGTCGAAGGGAACAACGCGGTGGTACTAAAACCACCTCCCCGTGAGTCTCGTGCTTGTCTGTGGAGAGTTAGAGTAATAGTACTCACATGTTCAATGAATTTACCCATCCCAGTTTTGGTGACACCCCGACCGCCAAACACCTGAACAGCATCCCGTGCTGTATCTTGAGCACATCGGGTAGAATGGCTCTTTAACAGGGCCAACTGTCTGCAAAAGAAGTTCGGATGAATTTAGTCCTTTAAAAAAGTGAACGGCGAAGAGCTCTGACCCGGCAAGTAACCTTGATTGCTGCTTATATGACTGAAGGATCAAGTGAGAGGGAACCCTTTAGGTCACCAAGCTCAAGCCTAGACTCACCATGTTGCACATTTGATATGTGATATTCTCTAACCAATGCTGGCAACCTAAACAATCCGCTGTCAATAGGGGTATATATGTCATGTGGACAATGGCCAAACTTACTCTCTGCTCGCGAGATCATTGCCGCAAGCTTGGATCGAATGACCGCTTGCGCGTGCAGAGGTTTTCCAAACGCTTCACGTTGAGTTACCCATTTAAGGCATTCTTCCACTGCAAAAGTTCAGCTGAGATTTTATTGGAGGAAGCCCAAGTGTCATTCTCACCAACCAGTCGTTGGGTTCGGGCTGATGAGCAGCACATGATGAACCGTTCATGGTTGAAGTTGCTCAGCATCACAAATATTCCTCCACCTTCCTCCCCCAAAGTGTTCCCAACTGGTACCTGCACATCTTCGAAGGTTATGTATGCCGTTCCAGCGGAGGCCGAATAAGTGGTCTTGATCGGCCTCGTGTTCAGTCCATCTCCTCGTTCCACTAGGATCACGGTAAATCCATCCTCGGTCTTGCACCCTACAACGAAATAATCGGCGAACCTGTTCAATGTGCCATGAGCGACTGGCATGGTCTGGTAAACAGATCAGCTACGTACGTTCCATTGGTAATCCACTTCTTCGTCCCGTTGATTATCCAGTGCTCCCCATCGTCAGATTTGACTGCAGTCGTCTTCAGCCCCATGACATCGCTTCCGGCGTGAGCCTCTGTTATGGCTAAGCAAATAAACTTCTTTCCGTCGAGGATATCAGGCAAGATCCGTGCTTTCAACTCAGCACTCCCAAAGTTGATCAGTGGGGGTGCGCCGATAAGCATCCCCGCGACCACACCTAGCCAAGTTCAACGCAGAGGTTCGAACATAGGGTATAAAACTGGCTCACCGTCACCGTATCCCCGAGTGGATATCCGGGAGAATTCTTGCATAAGTATTAGCTACGACAGAGTTTTTAGCAACTACTTCGAGGGTACTACCTGGCCCGAAAATTCCTCGCTCACCTCATGGAAATAGTCAAACTCCTCAGGCTTAACAATGCCATTCAATAGTTTACGGCCTGCTAGATGTTTCCCTGGGCCCAACCTCATGGCATGCATGTTTGCCTCACTGAAGTGTTTTAGGATGACAGTCATGGGTAGAACATATTGGAACACATACGCCATCTTGTCGAAAACTGCCTGTGAAGGTCGCTCCCCGCTTTCCTCTCGCACCTAGGAAGCATTTTTGAGCTGGGATACCCGCCAAAGGAGACATTCTACCCGCACCTGTGCCTCGTCGTACAGAACATCGTCGATAAATCGCCGTACCGCCTTCTGGAATTGCCTATGATTCTAGGGTGAGAGCAGTCAGAATCTAAAGCGCATATAGCGAGGTATGGGGTCATAGAGCATACCTCAGAATAATAGGCGCTGTGGTATTCTGGGGCGAGCCAATTTGGTTCAGCATACGGGACTAGGCTGAGGGCGCCAGAGATACGGCCGTGCAATTTGCTCGTTTCGCCCCGTATGGTCCCAATTTGGAGCTTCTTGGTTTGAGTTTTCTCTAATACTTCATGACGATGAAGACTATAGAATGCTTCCGTTGCGTCACAGCCAGCTACATACGTGTTCAGCGGTGGCTGATTTAGCGCGGCTGGTAACATACCAACATCCTCATCCAACAAGACCGACAAGCCGCCAGGGTGAAAGGCTTTGAGCTTTGTCAGGTCGTAGACTTTGGCATCGATTATAATCCACTGTCAGGGTAATTGGCCGCTAGAAGTTAGCGACGTCGAGGGTGCATGGTGGAAATGAACGGGAAGGTGTGAACTCACAAGGTCATCAATCCTGCAATGCTAATTTGGTTCCGCTTTGATGTCAGTAGCCGGTAACTCCAAGCGGTAAATCAGAACACCGACCTCGGCAACTTCGTCTCTGGTGAATTCTTTGAGGTGAGGAGACTGGAGTGACATATTGAGAGAGAAGATAAAGACGTAGGGGCTGGGGTAGCCGCTGCATTATATGAGAGGTTTTGGGTTGACAGCGTCCAGCGCGACATCACATCAGCTTCTTTTAGACTCATATCAGCCCATACGAATAGGACCGCGGTGCTGTGCCACACAAGCTTCCACTGCGCATACATATACCTCAGGTTTACCTGGTACCAGTCAAGACCGCACACTCTTCTCGGTAATTAGCTTTTTAAAGGCGATATTCTAACATAATTGTATCGGCATCTATCCATATGCACTGGTGCTGCGTGTCGGGTATTAAGTCAGAGCTAGAGCTCTAGAGCTTTGCCTTGGTTGAAGGTTTGCCGAGAGCTCCCGTTTCCGCGAGACTTCTCCTCTCGTCCTCCCCGAGCCCATATTCCCTCAGAATATTATCCGTATCCTGACCAGGAAGCAAGATCCCAGGGCGCATGGTAGGAAGGGGTGTTTGATGCGGTCCTCCAGGTATTTGGCTTCGCACAAGCGGGTGGGCTTCTGGAATCAACGATTTCGATGCTTTACCGGCTTCCGCGGGTGTAAGAACTGGCACTGTACATGCCTCAGTTTCTAAATAAAGTGAATGTTTCAGAACAGCATCGAAAGTGCGTAGGGAATGCAATTACCGTGAAAGACGTTGGTCCAATATTCTCGGGTGTTGGTTAAGAAGCCTTTCTCTAAGAAGTCTGAGAGCTTAGACCATTCTGCACGATTCCCTTGTGTAGCCAAGGTCGGTTTCCAGCATCCTGGCCCTGTGAGATCTTGAGGTATTGACTTCAAAAATAACTCGAGGAAGGCCTTGAAGAATTGAGGTTCTAAGCATCCCACCGACATCCAACCCCCATCTTTACAGGCATAGAGGTTGTAGAATGGGGCTCCTCCATCCAGGGGGTTTGTACCGCGAGGTCCACCAGCCATCGGGGAGTTGGGAATAAGGGTGTGTATGAGCGGGAACGACGACACATAGCGCGAACCAGCCACCTAATGGTTGTCCTTGAGCATACACAGGCGATTATACAGCACAATATATGCGTACCATGTCAGTGTTCACTACCTGGCCTTTTCCAGATGATCCTCGTTCAAGTAAGGCGAGAAGGATTCCCAAAGCACACATCATACCACCACCGGCAAAGTCGGCGAGTAGATTGAGAGGGAAGGTCGGTTTCGTTCCAGGGAGCATCTACAGTACGTTAGACCACTGTGCATCCACGATAGCACCATAGGGCTTACAGAGAGTACCCCACTTAATGCTGCATAGTTGATGTCATGACCTGACCGGGAGTGTTTAGCATTTGCGTCGCAGCAAGAGTTCAAGGCCAACATACCTGCCATATCCTTATGAGGCCCTGCAATAATTCATTAGAAGAGATGTATATAAAAGCCAGCCCGGGACAGTACCTGTTCTCGGAAATCTATCCCGAGGTCAATGACAGTCCTGCATCCTCCAGGGCAGATGTATGTTAACGTGCTCACCCAACGATCCTGGCGTAAATTAGCCTTTCGTTCAGCCCAGCCTTGTGCCCATCTCCTAGAAACACTTCCGGTCCCAAGCCCATCCTTTCCATGACTCCAGGGCGAAATGGATCTATCACCACGTCCGCCGAGGCGATCATCTTCTTCAAGAGCTCTCGCCCGGCAGGCACCTTGGAGTCGACCGCGATGGATCGCTTGCCTCGGTTCAGGACGTCGCTTGAGGAGGAATTCGGCCTGTCCACGCGAACTACGTTCGCTCCATTGTCTGCGAGAACGAGTCCAGCAAATGGTCCTGGGGCCAACCCCGCAAACTAGACGCAGATCCGTTAGCCAGCTGCTAGCTCCTGCTCTCGAGACCAGTGCAACACCTACCTCGATGACTTTCAAACCTGCGAGGGCCATTATCAATGCGGGCTATCAAGCAGGGGCAAGCATGATTATAAGGATACGGTAAGGCTATATGTTCGAGCCGGACTTGGTTTGTCGTTGTCCACGAGACCCCGGTCCAGGTGAACGACAACAGCAGCCGGCCGCCCTGTCAATTGCCCCTATCTTTGTTTGCCCGTGTGGTCACCATTGACATCAGTCCTATCGACGGTCGATCCTTTCAAACCTCTACCACAAGATACGGAACGATAAAGGTCGATCTCAATGCTGTCAAGGCTTTCAGGATACTCATTTCTTAAGGAAACCGAGGATCTGCCGAATCCTCAGATTCCTTACGCACGCGCCTCGTTCCCAGCTTCTTATCATCCCACTTCCTCTTCTGAAGTGTCCAGGTCGTCATGAACTGGTACTGGTGACCCTCTTTTCATTCCCAATGAGAGCAGGACAGCAGCCGTCTACTCGTTCTTCGAAGTCGAAGGATATCAATGCGGACCGTGACAGTGCCCTGCATATAAATACGGTTGGTCCAGCTGGAGGCATGGCTCGAGCAGCCGAAGGATGCCTTGGTTCTCAGCATCTCAGCACACCGTTCGGCGTCTTCTTCTTCTCTGCCTGCCACTCTTCCTTCTGAGCTCCCTTGGACTACTTGCACTTCGCGGCAAGCCTGACAAAGGCGGTAACGGCCAGGGCGCCCAAACGCGCTTGGCTTCCGCCACCCCCATAATAAGGCTCCAGGGAACCGGCAACCTTCCTGCGGACGCGTCTCATAGCCTACACCCCTCGCTCGCCAGCTTCAGCATCGAAACTGCCTTCTTTGAAGCCTACGTCGGCAATGTTTCCTCACCCAATCTCTTGACGCGCCATCTTCTGGACAATCTCAAGGAACGCACCGGTGTCCCCGCCGAAGTCAGGATCGGAGGTATCACCGCAGATTCAACCTATTGGAATGCGTCTCAGAGCGTTGGGCTGTCGAACTTCGTTGACACAGCCGGTGTGCTCCATAATACCACTGTTGGTCCAGGCTTCTGGAAATCGATGAGTCTTTTGCCGAAAGGCACGAGGATCACAGTGAACCTGGTTAGCACCTTAGCTTCGCAAATCTCTGACATATTTCTGTGTTGACAAAAGCTCCATCCTCCGCAAATTAGAATCTTGACGACCTGAGGTATCAGAGCGCCTTGGATGTTGCCAGGTCAGCTGTTGAAGGTTTACCTGCCGAACAATTGGTTGCTTTCGAAAGTGAGTGTAGGAGCTTAGCTGCATCCTTTATACTCACGCATCGTGCTTTACCAGTCGGTAACGAGCCAGACCACTACCACTCATTTACTCCGAAAAACTATTCGTCCATCTGGGGTGTTAGTAGACCTTCTTTCATTCGACTTCAGATGATAGCTAATATACATCAATGGTAGGAATGGGCGAACAACATTACCTCGACGCTCGGCCTGAAGAGACCTTTCTTCCAAGTCGCTGCCACCGCCGAGGATCCATTGTGGCCGTATGATGCGCCAGGTGCTGCGTCCCAACTTGGGTGCGTAAGCGCACTCGGAGCTGGAGCAAATCGGGATGGCGTCGTTGCATCCTGCAGTGAACACAGCTATCAATATAGTGTACGATGACTTACAGTCTCTACCTGTTGTATCTTGAAGCTGACAAGATGGATAGGTGTGCGATCCTGTGAGGACAGCGGTGGCAACGCTACCAAATTTAGTTAGTCGTGTCTACCAAACTCTCTTTTATTTTCGTTGCTTATACTTCTCCTGATAGGTCAACCACACGAGGCTTGCAATGTTCGGCTGCTTGGAAATTCCCCCACACATTGCATCACTGACCAGGAGAACAGGTTCCTCGATCTATGGCAGCCTCGAGTGCGGGAGGTTCGAAGGCAGCTTGGCTCGCACGCCTTTGTCAATGGAGAGTATAACTCAGTGTCCTGCTCTGGTAAAGGCGGGGTGAGCAACACGTTTGGCCAAGCATTGTGGCTGGTAAGTTCTTTGCCCTTCTTGCTGATGCGCGACCTCACGTATCTTCCTAGTTGGATACCACGCTATACGCTGCCTCCATCAACATATCGAGGTAATGGGGTGCATGTGACAGTCTCATTACTTGAACTGACTGTCTCTAGGCTCTACATCCATCAAGGTGGTCCATTGGCACTGCAAAGTAGTACTCAGCTAAACCACGGAGGTAAGCAGGCCATCAGCCCTTCGGGAGCAACTAACGGAGCGATCGTGTTTTAGGCCTTAGCTTCTACGACTTGTGGTACCCAGTTCAAAATACGAATGGACCTGTCAAGGTTTTCCCGTCGTACTACGCCTATCTCTTTGTCACCGAAGCTCTGGGATTCTCCAAATCCACCCGGATCGCCAATCTGTTTCCTGGGAGGCAAGCGAATGGGTCCACCAATACGACGCAACTCGGGGATGTCTCTTCTGGTCAGCTCGTTAGCTATGGTTTCTGGGACTTGGACGGACCTCTTAAGACCCGATATCCATCAAAGCTCGCCCTGCTAAATCTGCAAATATACAACGCATCTCAGACTGGTACAACAGTCCGACCCAACGCGACATTCGACATCTCGGCATACGTTAAAGATCCCGGGCAACGAGTCAAGATTCGTCGACTGCAAGCGCCTGGGGCAGATATCATTGAAGGGAATGCGACTCTGTGGGCTGGCCAGAATTTCGGCTCTGGTTCTCCCATTGGACAAGTGAAGGAGGAGATTGCTCCTGGCCCGCTTGTGAATGTCCGAGCCTCGGAGGCAGCGCTTGTATTCCTGCATTGATGTATACCACCCTTGGTGACTGGTTGACTGAATGACTGAATACTATCTTCAGGGAGCAGTTTGTCCTTAGAACTCTCCCTCTTAGCAAGCTTTCTGGGAGTTGGTGCATATCCGGGACGCGCCAATTAACGCGCGGTATCGTATCACGTGTGCGCGTATCGCGCTTAACTCATGGGACAGGGGCCTGTCAGTGTCCCTGGTTTGTTCCGCCCGCCATCACTAACAGCGCGGTAGCATCCCCCTTCCTCAGCTCCATACTGGGTTACGTATGGGAGCGAGTATAAATGTTATGGTCCGAGAGCCAGGTAATTCAACCTGACCTTGCACCGTCATCACCACTTGCCTCCATTGTCAGGCGTCAGTGGTCACTTGAGGAACGCGCTGCCTGGTATCGAGCAGGGCCCTGTAGACCCGGTAAAGTCCTCACTTTACCAACAGCAACACTACCGTATTGAATGAAATGGTATAGGCGACTCGAATTTAGAGCTAGAGGCTCAACATGAGAGCACTAACGACGAATGGCTCGAGCCTTCTTGGGCGAGTGAGCCGTATGTCAAGTTATGGAGGTCGAGGGATTCGTGAATATCACGACGAATCATTCGGTTACCGCAAGCCTAAGGAATATGTCTTCCCAGATTGTGCGTTGTCTCTCGCTGGGTGTGCATGTCACTGATAGTGGGCTCGTAGATACCGCGACCCAGCTCAAGAACCGCGCGGACAACGCTGCCTTGCAGCGCTTCGTCGACTCCATGCGTATACACGGCCACCGATCCGCTCGCATCGACCCTCTTGACCTTATCCACCGAGAAGATGTTGCTGCGCTTAACCCCCAAAGATATGGCCTCGGAATTGGAGAAGAAGGTCTCAACGAGAAGTTCAACGTCGACGGCATCGTCTGGTCTAAGCGAGTCGGGCAGAGTGCTGGCGAAGAGCTTTGGACACTCGAGGAGATCGTGAATAGGTTGAGAGGTGTTTATGTGGGGAACATTGGATACGAGTTCATGCACTCGTCTTCAAAGACGGAGCGGTTGTGGTTCTCGCATCTGCTGGAATCGCAGAGCTTGCCCAAGCTTGAGGATCACCCATTGAGCGTGATTGATGAGCAGAAGAAGAAGAGGATCTACGAGTTGCTCGCGAGGAGTGAGGTGTTTGACAACTTCCTCCAGGCCAAGTTCCCGAATCTGAAACGAGTGAGTTTAGCTCCAAGTCCGCTAGGTTGTAGGTTGTTCTGACATCTCCATGTTAGTATGGGCTCGAAGGTGGTGAATCCATGCTTCCTGCTCTTGATTCGCTCTTCGGCGCTGCTGCTCAGCGAGGTGTACGCCACACCATCCTCGGTGCGTCGTAATATCGATAGCCTCTTTCCCATACTCATTGAAATTCTAGCTATGCCTCATCGAGGGCGTCTGAATTTATTGACTGATCTGTTGCAATTCCCTCCTTCGAGTCTGTTCCACAAGATAAAAGGAGGGTCGGAACTTCCGGACGGTTTAGGCGCGGACGGAGACGTTCTAAGCCATCTTGTAGCCTCCCCGACTCTGGACTACGGAAACGGCGCCCAAATAAAGGTCTCGCTCCAGCCCAACCCTTCGCACCTCGGTGAGCTGTCCTGGCATTTGTACTCCCGAATGTTTATTGATGTTCAACATATACAGAGGCTGCAAACCCTATAGCACTCGGTAAGACTCGTGCCAAGCAACTGTCGCTTCTGAAGACATCACCCGCGGATTGCCAACTTGGCGATAGGGTTATGTGCGTCCAGTTGCACGGCGACGCTGCTTTCAGTGGTCAGGGTGTGGTGATGGAGACGTTGGGCATGAGTGAGTTCGCTGTATCCTTTGAGGTTCTGGCACCGTCTGACAAAATTCCAGGCAATCTTCCTCACTTCACTAGTGGCGGAAGTGTTCATTTGGTCGTCGAGTGAGTTGACTTATTTACGCCATATTTGCAGGACCTAACGTGGGATGGATCTGTCTTTAGCAACAAGTAAGGTGCTTTGAGCATTGCCCTACACATGATCTGACAGTCAAACGTAGCATTGGATATACAACCCCAGCTTCTGGTGCTCGCTCTTCGATGTATTGCTCTGATGTTGGGAAGATGATCAATGCGCCTGTCCTCCATGTTAACGGCGATTATCCAGAAGGTGTGTCCCCAGTGCCTTGCGCGTCTCTTGATTTAACACGACTTTCCAGACGTCTCTCGTGCAATGGAAATTGCCTTTAGATATCGTGACTACTTCAGAAAGGACATCATTGTCGACCTTCTCGTCTACCGCAGATGGTACGGCTTCCATCCAATACGTGCAATTGGTGGTTCTGTCTAACGAGAATACTCTAGGGGTCACAATGAACTGGATCTTCCCGGACTTACCAGCCCGCTTATGTACGAAAAGATTGGCGCACGGAAATCCGTGCCCCAACTCTACGAAGAGAAGTTGCTGGTATGCTGCTGTTCCATATTCACTCCGAGCTATACCTCACACTTGACTTCTAGACAGAAGAGGTCCTCACAGCTGCGGATATCTCTCGTGTTCGAGGAGACTACAAGGCACACCTTGACGCCGAACTCGCGAAGGTTACTTCTTCCACTGGAACGTTCACTCCAGTGTACCCTTCTCTGCTCGAGGGTCAATGGAAAGGAATGGCATGGCCACAGACCTCAGAGGCTGAACACGATCCTGTCACTGGTGTTGAGAAAGCCGTTTTGGAAAGGATCGGACAGGCCAGCGTCGAGATCCCAGAAGGCTTTGTACGTTCAACCTCTGGCTGGAGACGAGTGCAAGCACTGATTTCGTGACATATCACATAGGAAATCCATCCGAAACTGAAGCGACATGTTAAGAGTCGCCTGACTAGTATCGAGAACGGAAAGGGCATCGACTTCGCGACCGCAGAGGTGAGTAATACACCCCTCAGAGATCTCGCGGTCATTCTGACTCCCCGCGTCTATAGGCTATGGCATTCGGAACTCTCATGTTGGAAGATTATGATGTCCGTATCTCTGGACAGGACGTCGGTCGCGGAACGTTTAGCCATCGCCACGCCATGCTCGTGAATCAGAAGACCGAAGGCGTTATTGTGCCGTTGAACGACGAGCTTGAGGCCGGAGGCAAATTGGAACTGGCGAACAGTACGTGGCATTCACTTCAGCGTGTTGCTTGACTGAATACCGAACTTGTTCAGGCTCTTTAAGCGAGTTTGCTGTCCTTGGATTTGAGTATGGCGCAAGCTGGGAACGTCCGACTCTTCTGCCCATTTGGGAAGCACAGTTTGGCGATTTCTTCAACGGGGCCCAGATTATCATCGACACATATATCTCTTCTTCTGAGAGTAAGTTCCTCTGAGTGTCGCCCGCTGTGGTTCAAGGATACTGATAACCGCCCAAATCACAGCCAAATGGTTGAGGCAAAGTGGTATCGTTTTGATGTTGCCGCACGGATTGGACGGCGCTGGGCCCGAACACTCGTCTTCCAGGATAGAGAGGATGCTTCAGCTCACCAACGACAGATACGAGTATCAATCTGGGGAGAAAGGCAACGTGAATATCCACGTTGTGTATCCGACGACCCCTGCGCAATACTTCCATCTGCTAAGGAGGCAGATGGTGAGGAACTACAGAAAGCCACTCGTTATTGCGGGTCCCAAGGGTCTTTTGAGGCTGGCTGTGAGTCTAATCATTTGGTTCTTTAATGGAGGCTGACTGGTGTCCCTCAGGCCGCCTCGTCGAATATCGACGATATGAGTGCCGGGACGAAGTTCCAGCCCGTCCTGTTTGACGAGTCCGTCGACAAGGCCAGCGTGAGGAGGGTCGTCCTTCTGACCGGCAAACTGTACTACGACCTCGTCAAGGAACGCGACGCCCGGAAAGCCGGCTCCCATGGCACATCCGCCGACCCCTCTTCAGTCGCATTCGTGCGTATTGAGGAACTCTCGCCTTTCCCTTTCGAAGCCCTCGAGAATGCGTTGAGGACCTACAGCAATGCGGATGAATATGTGTGGGTCCAGGAGGAGCCTCGAAACCAAGGTGCTTGGACCCATGTCAATGGAAGGATTAGAGAGGTATTGAGGACCGTGAAGGGGAAGGAGGAGAGGCTCGTGTATAGGGGTCGCAAGGAGAGTGCGGTCCCCGCCCCTGGAATTGGAAAGTTGTATCAGGCCCAACAGAAAGAGGTGCTGGAGGGAGCATTCTCGAAGCTGTAAAGTTGTAATTTAATCGTATCCTTTCTTTCAGTTGTTATACCTTACTACGCCCCCATCTGTAGAGCATTGAATTTAGCGGTCGTCCGATTGAAGAGGATCGGTCTGACAGGTAAAGAAAGGCTCAGTTGTCCATGTCATACGGCACGAGCCCTCCCCTTTTGTGGCGCTTGCATTCTTGTAGTGATGCGCGGATGTGTGTCGAAGTGCGGATGAGGATTCACGAAGCATAAAGAAAAGGAAACTCCATGACTGTTTGGGTTCAGTCCATGCCAGTCAAGCCTGTCACAGAAAGGGTTGTCACGAGGCATCAGGTACCATGTTAATTGGTATGTATTTGAGTCTCGCAAGGCCAATCATGCGGAAGTACGGGCAGAGAATAGTCTCTTCGTCGTCCAAGCCAGAAGCGCCCGAAGTTGAAGAAGACGCCGGTCTTACATAGGGGGTCCGGGCATCCTTGGCATGTGATTCCGAACCCCGCATTTTCGATCAGATCACTCCGGGGCTCGCGATTTTAGACGCCGTGTTCAACAAGTTCTCGTAACCGGATGAACGCCATTCGTCCAATAAAGCCTTCACTCGTACCACGGCCCACCACAGCTTTATCCCTAGTTACCCACAGTCCCTTCTCTCTCCACCATAACGATGAGTAAGGCTTTCACAGCGGAGGAGGTGGCGAGGCACAACAAGGAAGGCAACCTGGTACGCAGCACATAAGCGCCCTAGCAACTGGGAGGCTGATCATCTGTATTCACATGTAAAACTTTGACAGTGGATTGTCGTGGATTCCAAGGTCTATGATCTCTCGAAGTTCGCTGCCATGCATCCCGGCGGGTTGTCCGTGTTGCTTGACGAGGACGTCGGTATGTATCCCCGAGCCTCAAGTTCACTACTGTCATCTAAATCATCCGTTAGCCGGGAAGGATGCGACTGAGGCTTTCTTTGGGCTTCATAGACATGAGGTCCTACTGAAGCCTCAATTCAAGCGCCTCGTCATTGGTACTCTTGAAGGCTCCAAGCAGACCATATTCCCTCGTCAGGCTGGCGAATTGAGCAAGGTGCCCTACGCAGAGCCCACCTGGCTTTCGTCCGGCTACCACAGCCCTTACTTCAAGGACGTGCGTACATCCCAGTCCCATTCCGCATGACTGTACTCAGAGTATTTCTACAGCACCACCGTAAATTCCAAATTGCTTTTCGGAAGTTCGTCGAAGACGTAATTCTTCCCGATGCCCAGGCTCGCGAAGAGGATGGCAAACGCCCATCGCAGTATGTCTTCGACGAGATGGCGAAACTGAACATCATTGCGATGCGCATGGGTCCTGGACCTCACCTCAAAGGGCTCGAGCTTATGGGAGGAATCGTTAAACCTGAGGAGGTTCGTGGGTCATAAGCTGCTTTTTCTAAACCTTGCTAACACCACGTAATACCAGGTTGACTATTTCCATGAAATGATTATGGGTCAGGAGATTTCTCGAATCCATGCTCGTGGATATAATGACGGCCTTGGAGGTGGAACCTTTATTGGTGCGTTCTAATGAGCCTTCTGCCGACCGACCATTGACCGTTTTCCGTGCAGGTTTGCCGCCCATCATCAATTTTGGTCAGCCCGCTCTTCGCGAGAGGGTTGCCAAGGAGGTGTTTGCAGGGAAGAAGTTCTGTGCTCTTGCCATCACTGAGGCTTTTGCTGGGAGTGATGTTGCTGGACTTCGCTGCACTGCTAAAAGGGTGGAGAATGGATGGATCCTCACTGGAACGTCAGTGTCTCTTCCACCTGTGAACAGAATTTTTGAATTAACGTATTCACGACTTACAGTAAGAAATGGATTACCAACGCCTCTTTTGCCGACTACTTTACCGTTGGAGCTCGCACCGAGCAAGGTGGCCTTGTCGTCCTTTTCGTTGAGAGAGGGGAGGGTGTTGAAACCAAACCCATCAAGACCTCGTATTCCAGCGCTGCCGGAACCGCATACATTACGTTCGACAACGTCTTCGTTCCCTATGAGCATACTCTGGGTAAAGAGAACAAGGGCCTCCAAGTCATCCTTTCCAACTTCAACCACGAACGATGGGGAATGACGACTGCTAGCATTGCGACCCAGCGCCACATCGTTGAGGAATGCTTGAAGTAAGTTGCCTCAGTCTTCTGTCAGGGCGATATTCTGACTAGATCAAGGTGGGTCAACCAACGTAAAGTGTTCGGGAAGCCCCTCCACAATCAGGCGGTGATTCGCAACAAGCTTGCTGCTATGATTTCGCGAGTGGAGAGTGCCCAGGCTTGGCTTGAGAACATCACCTTCCAGATGAACAACATGAACTATGCCCAGCAGGCAGATCTTCTGGCTGGGTAAGTTTCGTCCTGATAAGTGAACGCATCCTTCCTAACTCGCTCGTCCTAGTCCTATCGCGTTCCTCAAGCGCTACGCCACCTCAACCGCGCAAGAGACAGCCGCTGACGCTGTCCAGATATTTGGTGGCCGTGGAATCACCAGAACGGGTATGGGCCGCCTTATCGAACATGTAAGGCCGCAGTCTCGTACTATTGGTTTACTTGTTCTTTACTGACCTTTTTCACGTAGTATCATCGCACTGTTCCTTTCGATGCGTGAGTTTCCTCCGATCTAATCTGTGTCTGTACTTTTCTAACGATGTTCATAGTATCCTCGGCGGAGCGGAAGATGTTCTGGGTGATCTTGGTGTCCGACAGGCCCTTCGGAAGATGCCCAAAGACTCTCGTCTGTGATAAAGGTGCATCCAGTATACCTGAAATATCAACTTACCCATTAGTACTACCTAATATACCTGCTACCTGTACAGCGATTCCAATTCTTATCACCTTTTGGACGCCTAAACTAACACATGCGATGAGCTGTGGGCTACTATCATTGACCATAGGTTCGGTTTTACCACCGGTTCGGTTTCCCAGCCAAATCAAACGACCGAACCTCCAACGAACCTCGTTTTCTCTAATTCCCGGTCGATTTTTCTCAAACAAATTGCAGAATCGTTGTTCGGAGTGCATTCCGAGTACGTATGCCAATTTCCAGAGCGAACGGACCTCAGGAAGGGGGACTGACCGAACCTCCGGTCAAAACCGAACCTATGGTCAATGATAGTAGCAGGTGATTTGAGTTGTAAAGGCGACACTGCTGTTGCCATTGGTGAGCGCAGAACTTGCCATGAGATTCGAGCAGTTGCCGAGCAGTGATTGGTCGAATGCCTCCGTTTCCGTGCGGCACGTGGGATTACCGCATGAGGGCGATGGGGACAGCGATTTATCACATGCAAAAAGGACCCTCCCTGATAATATTATCCTGGCCCTGTTACTACCGGAACCTACTCAACTTTCGCCCCATACACTCTCCACAATGGCCACCAAAGAATTGAAGACCTTCACTCGCGAGGAAGTCGCGCTGGTATGTCAAAAATCATGCTTCCTTGAGATGCTAAACCCTGAGAACCTGTAATCAAGCACAACAAAGATGGAGACCTGGTGAGAACGCTAGCCCTGCCACAGTTCTCGCCTTTTTACCAACTGTCTCTCGTTCATAGTGGATCATTGTCGACGCCAAGGTCTACGATATCACTAGATTCAAAAACCTTCATCCTGGAGGAGCTTCAGTCCTGCTCGACGCCGAAGTCGGTGCGTAGCTTGGAACGTCATAGGGTGGCGATCATCCATGTGCTCACCCTGATATCCCTACAGCCGGTCAAGATGCGACCGAGGTTTTCTATGGATTGCACAGGCACGAAGTCATTGAGAAGCCCCAGTACAAGCGCCTTCAGATCGGTGTCATTGCTGACGAGAAGAGCGTTATCCATGGCCGCGTTGTAGGCGAGCTCAGCAAGGTTCCTTACGCTGAGCCCACCTGGTTGTCGACTGGCTACCACAGCCCTTATTATACCGAGGTCCGCTCCTTTACCGAAGCAAGCAGATTAAGGATGTCGAATGTTTCGTTATAGAACCACAGGGCCTTCCAGAAGGCCGTTCGCAAGTTCATTGACGAGGTCGTGACACCGGACGCAGTCGTATGTGCAAATCCTTCCGGTATCTTACCGCTCAACTTAAGGCTATTGTTTTTAGGCCAGGGAGGAGGATGGAAAGCCCCCCAGTGCTAGTGTTGTTGAGGCTATGGCGTGAGTCGAATGGGGACGATATTGCTCACAAGACGAGTACTGAAACCAGTCTTCATAGTAAGGTCAACCTTCACGCCATGCGAATGGGCCCCGGCAAGCATTTGAAGGGTACGTCTGGCCAGGTAGTCCAGATATATTGCTCTTCACTTACACATTTTGGGTAACCTCAGGTCTGGAGCTCATGGGTGGTCTTGTTAAGCCCGAAGAAGTGCGTTATCACTTTGTCCCCCTCTTGACTGATGTTTGCTTACACCTTGTTTAAAGTTCGACTACTTCCACGAGGTAACCAAATCCACCGGCTCTGACTTGGAGCCCGCATCTGAACGTTGGACTCACAGTTGATCATCACACAAGAATTCGCGCGTTCTGGATGCCGAGGTTATGGCGATGGTAAGAACTAGTATTCTCTTCCATTTAGCCTATCTTACATTCAGTGGCATAGGTCTCATGTCCGGGTCTGTTATTGGTCTCCCTCCTGTTTTGAACTTCGGAAGCGATGCCATCAAGGCGAAGGTCGTACCGGACGTTTTGTCCGGAAGGAAGCCCATCTGTTTGGCTATTTCTGAGGCCTTTGCGGGTAGTGATGTCGCCGGATTGAGAACCACCGCTGTAAAGACCGAGGATGGCAAGCACTGGATCATCAATGGAACGTCAGTGCCCTTTCTCTGGAGGCTCATAGGGGATTCAGCTGACAACGAATTCAACCCTGGTCTTTTCTTATTGCCTACTTCACCCCACCAACTCCACAATATGTATGGTGATTGCAACCGGTCTTTTCGAATAATACAGCAAGAAGTGGATCACCAATGGAACGTGAGTCTATTTTCTGCGATACAATCGAAATGGCTCCTGATGTGTATCCCCAGTTTCGCCCATTAGTAGGTTCCTCGCTTCTTGGAGAAGTATTAGTTACTGAATTGCCGTGTCTATAAGCTTCACCGTCGGATGCAAGACAGAGGTTCGTCATTTTCAATATTAAATAATTCCCAGTGTTAACTGGTAGATTTAGGACGGCTTCACCGTTATCCTTGTTGAGCGTGGAGAAGGTGTGGCGACCAAGTCGATCAAGACTAGCTACGTGCGTGTATTCTCTGTGTGATGTACTCCAGAAAGACTCACCGTATTTCAGTCCCCAACCGCCGGTACCGCTTTCATCACATTTGACAATGTTAAAGTACCTGTCGAGAACACCCTTGGCGGCGAGGGCGCAGGCATTTTTGTTATGCTCAGGTATGCCTTCCATACGTTTCCTCTTGATCAATCACGACTCACAAGACCCTTTCCAGTAACTTCAATCACGAACGATGGGTTATGATCTGCTCTTCCGCCAGGAGTCAGCGTCTCATTGTCGAGGAATGCCTGAAGTGGGTTTATTGGCCTGAATATCTAATCCATTTGTTAACATGGTTCGTCAGGTGGACAACCCAGAGAACGGCGTTCGGAAAGCCACTCCATTCCCAGGCTGTTATCCGTAACAAGCTGGCTGCGATGATCTCTCGAGCAGAGGCCGTGCAATCCTGGCTTGAGAACATCACTTATCAGATGAATAACATGGTAGGGCAACCCGCTAAAATCACCTAACGCCGATGTATTGACTTCGTTTCCAGTCCTACAAGGAACAAGCCAAATATCTTGCGGGGTACGGTTCTTTTCCCTCTTTCTCCGCCATTCAGTTCTCTGATTTCAAGTAGACCAATCGGTTTGCTGAAGATGACTTCGACCAAGTACGCTCAACTGACAGCCACCGATGCTGTTCAGGTGCGCTTCTCTCCGAGTCTTTTTCCGCGTATGAATGCTTACCACCGAGCAATGCTTATTTCAGGTCTTTGGTGGCCGTGGTATCACCAAAACTGGTAGGTTTTTCTCTCTTCGATGGCTGTGATTGCTGCTGAAACTTTTGTCAGGTATGGGTCAACATATCGAACATGTACGTTCTAGTGGCCGTCTCGATCTCGATCCTGGACTAACTTTATGGTCACAAGTACCACCGCACCGTGCCCTTCGATGCGTGAGTGTGATCATCGTATTGTACCAATTATCTTTACTGACTTACTCCGATAGTATTCTCGGAGGAGGTTGGTTAAATCCCGTAAATGCTCAGTTATTGCCCTATGCTAACTCTATCTCCAGCGGAAGACGTTCTTGGCGATCTTGGTGTCCGACAGGCTATTCGCCAAATGCCCAAAAACGTCAAGCTGTAATTGTATCGTGTTCTGTCATTACTTTAGGACTCTTAATATCTTCAGATACTCCTGCATTCGCATCGCTGCTTTCAATATATCATATTTCATATCGTATATTGCCATATAGATACTCCATCGAAGCAAACGGGCGTGCTATTACACCTGGGCTGCAATCATTCAGCTCGGAAGGGGCTAGGACGGCTCCGAGTCGACCGTAGACCGGCAGCTGCAGCAACAGACCCTGGCCCTGTGGGCTTCCAGCCAAAGTATTGGAGAACAACGTTCTTGGCAAAGATCTCGCCAAAGCCGAGCATGACGCCGTTCACGAAGGGGAGGGCCAGATTTATGGCCAGGGCGGAGAACAGGGCGATAACTCGAGTCTTGGTTGATAACGACGAGTCAAAGATGGCCAGGGTAGATGAGGGAGGTGCCGGTTTAGATGAAGACGTCACCTGGCGGGTCGGTGACGAGGGTTCGGTCCGCTCAGGGAAGGAGGATGGGAATGAAGAAGTAGACGCCTGGACGTCAACCCACTTCTGCGATCCCCCGTCAGTCGTTTCTCCCCTGGATTCTGGCTCAGTGTCGACAGCTGTCGATGTAATCTAAATGGATCGTTACTTAGCAGTGCGCCTGGTTATCGGGACGATGGACGTACGAGGTCGGGAGAAGCAGAGGAGGCCGTAGGGTGGCTAAGGATATTTGGAATGCCAGTAGGGATCTCGGTGGGAGTGTCAACGATACCAGCGGCCTTTCGCTGTGCTGCTTCTTCTGCACGGATGGCTTCCCATCGTGCCCGTTCCTTCTCAGCCTTGTCACGAGCCTCCGCAGACTGCTCCCTCCAGGCCTGGACTTGAGCCTCATACTCCTGCTTCCACGCGTCGTTATCTGCAGGTGCTGCAGAGCTGCCTTCAGACGAAGCTGCATCCACAGGAACGTGTACGGGCTCTTCCGGGACTGCTGCTGCGCTTGTCTGCGCCGCAGGGGTCTCCCTGGTGGGGGGGAGCACGAAAGCTTCTCCGCTGGTCAGAGCACTCTAGAAGGACAATCAGACTAGTAGACATAGCGACAACGATATGTAGTACTTCGATTAAATCTGCGTGATCCATGTGGAAGTTGAGAGAGAGAATGGCTGTGGAAAGGAAAAGGGCCGCTGGCAGCTGCGATGGGGTACGAGCTCGTTGCCGAAAGTGATGCGTGCGAAAGTCGATGGCGGTGGCGAGCTTCAAGTTCACGATGTCTCCATCGTTGCGCCATCATGTCGACCTTTGAATACGGGGGGTGCCCACCCGACCAAACGATGAAGGACCATGAATGCATGCCAGACGGCCTCCTTACCGACTAATGGAGCTTCTCAAGCACTCCGGAGCTCAAGGTCGGATACTTGCCTTCCTACGGGTTCAATAGTGTGAAGTGGGTGCAACGCCTCTTTCATTCGACGGTGTTCTGGAGGTTTATCTTGGATTAGGTTCAGATCTCTTCAGAGAGGTCTTCTGTACGGCTCGATCTTCGCAGCAAGCTCGGTCTACATGACGGTCCGAGTCCGAGATGCAAGCGGAGACTGAGCCACACATTCAAAACCCCTGCGTGGTGCTATAATGTTGGCTAATTAAGCAACTACACTACCCTTGATGAGCTTTAGATACTCTGGAAACTTGCTCACTGCAAGCTCACGCTTTGCCTTGATTCCGAGGTCGGACTCATCCCACAATGCATGTTCACAACGTTAACCCTTCCAGCTTAATACCTATGGTCCGTCGCTTTCACAATCAACAGTAGTCCTTTATCGGGCGTTTGGATCGATGGGCAAATCGTTCTTGATACCCTTAACAAGGTCTTACTGGCGTCCGAGCAGCCGTTCCAGAGTGTTTCTCAAACTGCCGCCGGTGATTTATAATTTTTTTTTCAAAGAAGCTTTTCCGGGAAGCTGCGTCTGGCAGGACGCCTGTTACCAGGACCAACTACTTCAGGCTACTTCTAGCCCAAGAGTCTCCGAGTATCGGTTTCGCCATCTGGCTGATTATCTCCTAGATCTTGCTCAGACGTCATCCCAGGGCCTCCCTCCCGTTTCGGGTCAAGAGCATGTTATTTTTCAGTTAATCCTGTTCTACCATTTCAGGCCAAATGCCTCCCGCTCCCGTTCGTTTGCACCACCCACTGCAAATTCCGGCGAAGGAAATCAGCAGTCGTAGTGGGAAGGCCATTTGTGAGGCGTTCCAGTTGCTTCATTCCGGCAGATTGGATTTATCCGTTAACGTCGTCATAACCGATCTGGGCCTCGAGTTGGACCTCGAGACAAATGATCCTGACTGAAGGGATCTGAATTGGTCAAAAGCAGTGGAAGCCTCGCTGCCAACGCTTCAGCAGACCAAAGATAGTAAAAAGATCTTGCCCAGTGAACCTGCAGCCCTTCCGGCTCTCGGGATCAAACAGATAAGATTTTTGCTCGCCGGTCCAGGGCAGCTGGGTGTCTTCTATGGCAAATGCTACGTCGCGTGACTGGAGTGCTCATGGCGTTGCAGTTTTTCAGTAACTCCATCCAAAATCTATATATTGTGGATCGAATGCACAGCGATCTTCTCCAACAGCTTTCCCCCTCTCCATCCTCAACTCATAGTTTCTTCACTCCCCGAGCCTAGCCGCCCCCTTACTATCACTACTACTATGTGCAGATACGAAGTGTATGTGCTCATGCATGTGTCCCCCACCATTCCGTGACTTAATTGATCCATGTAGATTCGGCGACTGGTACAGAGGATGCTCGGTACGCGCCGTTGCGCCAATTTAGCGCCTATCACACTGACTGTTCTGCTTCCGCTACAGCACTTTGTCATGTCCTATTATAGTGGCGTGGTGGAGGACTGCGAGCATCCCCTATGCAAGGGTAGCAAAGCCCATACTCACAAAGCACCCAATTGTCCTTGCGAGAAGGTATGGACCTTGTTTATGGATCCATGTCCGACTAGGTACTTATGCCGCCGCTGCAGTACGAGCAGGATGACCGCAGGATTGTCAACATGTTCCACCAAGCATGTGAAGACTGCAGGAGTGCGGAGTTCGCCCGCCGTGTGGGGCGTTAGACTCACTGTCGCTTGGCACCGAGTTCACTCGCCCCCTTCATGTTGCACGACAGACTATCCAGTCGAGCTCATAGCCTCGGCCATTATGTATCATACATGTAACAATATTTGCATTCCGACGTGTACACCCATACCCACTCCTCATCGCAATATACCTCTCATAGAATAATATTGCGGTGCCTCAGCTGTACTGGGCCCTGGCAGATATCAGAACCGTTTCCCACCTCGCTTTATAGGTTGCCGGGCTCCTCCCCCTCTCTTGACCACAGGCTGGCTCGGCCTCGCATCGCTATCATCGTCGGTGCTGGATGCCACTCTGACCTTCTTGTGGGCAGCAGCAGATTTGGAGGCTTTGGGCCTAGAATCTGAATCTGAGTCCACAGCCGGAGTCTCGACTGGCGATGCCCTCTTCGACGGGTTCGAAGGCACACTGGGAGGTGGGGAGGGGTCCCTCATGACTGCATCCTCCCCTTGGTTTGCTGGCTTCGCGGGCAAAGTCTGCTCAACGTCCGACTCATCTTCTGTCGAGCCGCCGTCTGTCAGGACGTCCACAGCAGCTGGGGCCTTGCCCTTGCTCTCGGGCTTTCTGCTGCTAGACGGAACCGGAGCAGGCTTCGGCTGATAGAAGGAGAGCACGGAAGTAAAAGGGAGAAGCATCATAAGCTTATGTCTCAGAAGGGATTCTGAAAAGAATTGTGGGGAAATAGCAATACGAACCGATGGTGTGGGCTCCGGGGCAGAGGCAGGTGCTTTCTTCGCGGAGGCATTAGGTCGAGAGTTCTCTTGCTGCTGGATTGGAGGAGACGACTCCACAGGCTTGGGTTTGAGATCCGGCTTTTCAGCGGTGGAAAATATGGGTGCTATCGGGAGGACCGGATGGACATGCGTGGGCGAGCACGCGACGGAAGGGTTTCGATCAGGCAGTGGTTTCTGTCAGGTTATGCCTGATTGAGAGGATAAGAACAAAGGACTGACGGAGGTTAGGAACGAAATTAAACAAGGCCGTTATCCGGCGAAGCATGGTAGCCACTCGTGGCTTGGTAAGTGCGATTTTGACGTGGTTGTCGGTTGCCCTTCTCGCGGTCCGTCCAACTTTGTCAACTGCCTAAAAATTTCAATTCAGCCGCCGATTTGAACGCCATGTGCCTTGCGATGAAGCCCACCTTTTCGACTTCAGGATCGGACATGCCACTCAAGGCATCAGATGAAGATACCGATATGTGGTTTGCACAAATAAGTGGCAAGATGAGCTGCTTCGAGATGATTTCGGCTGACATTCGATACCCCACAGAGTTCGTTTCCCATCTCCATTTGAAATGCTCAGACTCTAATTCGAAGGCGAAATCCTGAGTTGCGCCAGATGTCAGATGCAGTTAGGTCATAAGTTGGTCATAAGTGCTTGCTCAGCTTCACCCAAGGATGGGAAAGGCCGCCGCGGAAGTCTTTCTCACTTACAGAGAAGTCTGACTCGACTACTTCGAATTGGATGTCCGGGATGGCACCGAGAGTATGTGAATTGGAGAGGAGCTCGAGGCTAGACTCTCTCCAGGCATCTTCCTCTCCTTGATCGTGGAACGGAGGAGGACTATCTGGATTGCAGGATCTCCAACGGCGAGCGAACTGCTGACTGCTTAGAACTCGGAAAAGGTCAGGAAGGGTAAACACAGTGGCACAGGGTTAATTGCATACCTTCTACCCATACTGACTTGGTATCAGTCATGAGAGCGACACAGGACAAGTCCATACTTGAGTGGTGGAACTTCTGCGGGCGCGAACACGCCACAGCACAGGCAATTGAATGAACACCACCAAAGTCCACATAGTTACGGGGAAAAACGCACAAAGAGATATGGAACAGATTTGTGTCCGTCTACCTTAACGAGCCATTCCTCGCTCAGGAAGAACTTGATATGCTCCTAAACATAGCAAACAGTTTTGAGTTTGAAAGGCTCGTGGAAAACGTCAACAGGAAAGAAGAACCTCTGTGAAGGCGTCCATCTGCGAGCAATGGAGATTGGCGGAGGATTGTACTTCTGTAAGCGTATAAAGTGGAGCTTGGGTCGATTGGAGAGTTGAAGGCTAGTTAAACTGTGTGATGGTGGTTTGTCAAGGTTAAGCGCTCGAGCAGCAGGGGACGTGCGCGGCAATTCGGATATTTCCGAACATTTGCTTAGTCACACGAGCACAGCCTGAGCTAGCTGAGGCGCTCGACGTCGAACATCGAGAAACTCTTTCGGTACTGTGCGCATAGGTACGAAACAACCATTCAGATTCATCATATACTTATACCACATACTCTCTACAGGTCGAAAAATGTGGGATTCTCCGGCACAATATACTTGTGAACCACCACCCAATGAATATGATCCATCCTTCGAATGGCCGGGGCCGGTGGACGAGCAAGGCGAAATGGAGGATGATGACTTCCAATCTGTCACCGGAACGACCTCTACCTCGTTTCTTCGTCTGGTAGTCGTTCAGTCCTCGATCCTTTCGAAGAAGCACCGACTTGCTATCCTCACCGGATATCCAGAGATCCAGCTCGGTCGTGACAAACCGACTTCTGACTCTGTGACCCCGCGCATACGTCTCAGAGAGATGGAAGTGTCGAAAATCCACGCCACGGCATACTGGGATGGGGCCAAGAAGGAGTGGGCTCTGGTCGACATGGGCTCGATGCACGGCACGTTCTTGACACAGGCTGAATCGCCTGGCTCGCTTGAACCCAGCGCTTCTGCAGTTCGACTGTCTCGCCCGCGTGTGGCCAGCTTGCCGCACCCACTGCACCATATGGATCTTGTTGCCATTGGGAGTACCACATTTCAAGTTCACATTCATACGGATGACCTCGCCTGCTCCGTTTGTGCCTCTACCGGAAATGAGATCTCCTTGTTTCACTCCAGTGGGAAGGCCACACCGAAGGTGACCGAGCCCATGGGGATGGGCGACAACTTTCTACACAGCAAAGCGAACCCGAAGAAGTCCTTGGCGATGCTCAAATCGAGTTTGCTGCAGCAGCATTCCTATCCTTCAGGAACGGCTTCCCCCTCAACGTACACCGACCGCGCAGACCGGCGGCGGCGGATGTACGGCTCCTTGCCGCCAGTCGGAGCTCAACAGCAGCAGATACCACGCGTTCGACCTGTTGAACCTCCTCCGCGGCCCGTGGTATCTGATCCTCCGCAGCGCCTCTCGTCCAGTAACGTGGGTCACGGTTTGTTGACCAAGATGGGCTGGGAACCAGGAACTGCACTGGGCTTGTCGTCGTCTGACAATGATACCAATCACCTTCTTGAGCCCATTCAACCAAAGCACACAACCAATCGTGCTGGGCTTGGTGTCGCGTCTACTAGCCGTTAGCGCCCAGCTCGAGAGAAACGGAGACGCTATGATAGATCGTAGAGATACACAATAGACAAGACATCATTCATGACCGTATGCTCCGCACTTGAACTCCGATAAACAAGACGAACAGACAAGAGCCGGGGTGTGGGGAAACGGTCACGGGCGGCGCGATCCGCGTTGTGGATGGGTATTTGCGCGGTCACGTGTACGGCCACTGAAAGGTTGGAAACGGTTCGTCTGTGGCTGACGAGTGTTTCTTGCTCAACCAGCAGTCTCCGTTCAAATTGCTTCCCTTCGTTCTCTCTCCTTTCTGCCTTTTGCCGTCGTGAGCTCTCAACACACCGAGCTCGCCACCCCCAGTCGCTTCTTCGCCGCCGTTCATACGTCCAAGACCGCAACTTTCAACATTCAACATCCCTTTAACTCAATTCAACTCTAACGATGTCAACGAACCACGCCCGAGTACGCTTCTTATGAAACCCTTTTGTCTATCTCGTCTAACACGTATCTAGCTGCCCCAACGGCGCGCAGCTGGCCAACGTGTCAAGGCCGACGAGAACGCGATGAGCAGGCACGCCCGACACGCTTCGAACACTGGCCTCGCCGCCGGGGGACGCTTCGCAGCCAAGGACATTGCAGTTGCAACCAAGCCTACGAACGCTGTGCGTCAAGCACTAGGAGAGGTCACCATGGCCATCAACCGCAAGGTCAGTTGAATGTTCCTCTCTACAGGCGCTAGGCGCTCACCTTGTGCTAGGACATTGGCGGTAAGGCAGGCAAGGAGAAGGAGGAAGTTGGAGCCAAACGCGGACGCTCAGACTCGGCAACACTAGTACAGCGCGTACCTCTTGGCCCTGGGCGGACAGCACCCTCTGCCAACACCGCCAACTCTCGCATCCCCTCCGCGCGACCCAAAATTCCGAATGCCGTCAGCGCTTCGTCGCGTCTTTCACGCTCCTCCGTGTCGGAACAGACCCTTTACGCCTCGCAAGCCCACCATTATGAAGACGACGTCGTCTTGGACGCGCACGAAAGCGAGGTCGAAGCGATGGTCGGCCTGGACGACGAGGAGGAAGTCGAGCTCGTCGAAGACCTCCCAGCTGAAACCCCCGAAAGCAAGCCCGCTCGAGTATGGCCCGAAGTCTCGACAAGTCGCGCTGCCCGATTCCGCGAAGAGGTCGATGCTGTCCGAGAACATTTCGAGGACGAAGTCGACATGTACGACACAACGATGGTTTCTGAATACGCCGATGAAATCTTCCAATACATGGAAGAATTAGAAGTAAGTTCAACTGCACCTTCAAGCGTGGCCTTTGTCTAAGCAACCTTCCAGGATGATGTTATGCCCAACCCCGATTACATGGAAGGCCAGAACGAGATCACCTGGGCGATGCGTCAGACGCTGGTCGACTGGCTCCTCCAGGTTCACTTACGTTATCACATGCTGCCTGAGACCCTGTGGATCGCCGTCAACATCGTCGACAGGTTCCTGACAAAGCGTGTGGTGTCCTTGGTCAAGCTTCAACTCGTCGGTGTCACCGCCATGTTCGTTGCTGCCAAGTACGAGGAGATCCTGGCGCCCTCCGTAGAGGAGTTTGTCTTTATGACGGAGAAGGGTTACACAAAGGAAGAGATCCTCAAGGGCGAGCGGATAATGCTGCAAACCCTCGAGTTTCGTATCTCCCATTACTGTTCGCCATACAGCTGGATGAGGAAGATCAGCAAAGCGGACGACTACGATATCCAGACACGAACACTCAGCAAGTTCTTGACCGAAGTCACTCTCCTCGATTACCGCTTCCTGCGGGTGAAGCCGAGTTTGGTGGCAGCAGTTGGAATGTACTGTTCAAGAAGGATGCTGGGAGGTGACTGGGTGAGTTCAAACTCTTTTGACTGTGGCAATCATATGACTAATAGACCTCGCCTTCAGAACGAGGCCTTTGTCTACTACTCGGGGTACACTGAGGAGCAGTTAATGCCTGGATTCCGGATGATGCTGGAGAAGCTCGCAGAGGAAGGCTTCTCGAAACAATACGTTTGCAAGAAGTACGCCAATAAGAAATTCCTCAAAGCCTCAGTTTTCGCAATCGAATGGGCGATCAGCCACCTCAGTTCCTCGGACTCTCATGAGATGATGGTTTCTGAGTAATTTGTTCGTTTCGCTTCCTTCACTTGCATTTTTTGACTGGTATATCTTGCTATCTATTCGTTTCGCTATCTCTGGTTGTCGCATCTCTCGCTGTTTCAATTCTTACCTCCTCTGGTCTGGCCAACTTGTAACCATACTCCATACATATGTGCTCACCTCTGACACCTCCTCACACCGTCCTTTTCCACATTAACAAATCCAAGCGTCTGCGCAATAGCAAAGACCCCTCTTTCGTTTTCCTCTCGATATGTCTGTCCCACCTCACGCCCTCACGAACAGTATGCTCTCTCTCGCATGATTCCCACCCATTCGCTCGTTCCTTCTATGTAACTTATTTTTATCTCTTATCCTTCGTTAAGGAACCTTCGCTCTTTATGCTCTCTATTTGTTTTGTCGTCACTTCATCGTTTCCCTCTCTCCCCGTTCTTACTCAACCTTCTCGCCCGTTAATAAATCTCCGGAGATTTCTCTGACGCACCGGCCCTTGCTAGCAAAAGTCGTATATGTTTTCCAGTCGGTAGTAGCTATGGCCCGCAACTTCGACCGTATAAATTGATTTTGATTCTTCAGAAACCACGAGCAGCAAGTGGATGACTTTCCGCAGGATGTCTCCAACAAACAAAATCCTCCAGAACAAATTTGAACTGATGGGAGGGCTTGCCGAATGCTCGGGTGCTGTCTGGCGGGTCTCAAAGCAGCTCAAAGCAGACCCAGCACAGATAGCCGTCGGATTTACACCTTTGTAAGGAAGGAGTGAGAAATCAAATATCCCATGTGTACGAGGAGGCGGGGTGCCTCGGGGTGCGGGGAAGAGGAATTGATGGCGATGACATAAGGAACCGGGCACTTGAGGTGATTTCACATGCTCTGGGATGGAACTCAGCTATTTACCTGCGTACCGGGCGGACTCTGGGAGATCTCTGTCATTCCTCTTCCCTTCCTCTACCTGTATACATCATGTCTCTCTCGTTCAAAGGACACACTGTCGTCGTCACTGGTGCTGGCGGAGGTCTCGGAAAGGCGTAAGTATACCATTCGGATCGCTATGATGCAATGCAGGACGGCACTAAACCTTGCTCCGACGCTGTTAGGTACTCGCTCGCCTTCGCCAGGCGCGGTGCCAACGTCGTTGTGAACGACTTCAATGCTGCTGCGGCCCAGAAGGTTGTCGATGAGATCACAAGCGGTGCGTTCAAGCCTCCTGATGACAGGCAGAGCAACACGCTCATCCCGCACAATCTCATTAGCCGGTGGAAAGGCCGTTGTGAACACCTCGTCGGTCACGGATGGCGAGGCCGTTATCAAGACCGCCGTCGACAACTTTGGCACCGTGACCATCCTCATCAACAATGCTGGAATTCTCCGGGACAAGAGGTGCGTTTCCATGCGCGTCTTCACCTGACCTGCGGGCTTCTCTTTGCATCGCGTCTTCTCGTGGACTTATATGGCTTCTATTTCCCTAGTTTCAAGAGCATGTCCGACAAGGAGTGGGACCAAATTATCGAGGTTCATCTGCACGGTGCTTTCGCATGCACCAAGGCTGCCTGGCCCATCTTCCGCAAGCAGAAGTTCGGCCGTGTCATTAACACTGCTAGTGCTGCTGGTATCTACGGTGAGTAGGCTTGCGGGTATCGCCTGGGCTTGGTTGTTGAGTTGTTGTGCTAGGCAACTTTGGCCAGGCCAACTACAGTGCCGCCAAGATGGGTCTCATTGGATTCACCAAGACCCTTGCCCGAGAAGGCGCCAAGTACGGCATCAAGTCCACTGCCATCGCTCCTGTGCGCACCTTGTCTTCTCCCCGCGTTCCGTGTACCCGTCTAACTTGTAAACAGTTCGCCGCATCACCGATGACTGAGACTATTATGCCTCCTGAGATGCTGAAGCAGATGAGCGTAAGTCGTCCTGAAGTTCTTTGTAAAAGCTATTATAAACGTGTCTCTAGCCCGAATACGTCGCGCCTTTCGTCCTCGCTCTCTGCCATCCTGAGGGACCTGACGCTAATGGCAAACTCTTCGAACTCGGCGCTGGTTTCGTCGCTGAAGTCCGCTGGGAGCGAAGCGAGGGCGCCATCTTCAAGACTGATGCTAGCTTCACGCCGTCGGCAGTAAGTTCCTTCCGTTCGATGATATTCCATCTTTCCCTGACACGTTTTGTATTCTCTAGGTCAAGCAGCGATGGTCCGAGGTCACGGACTTCTCAAAGCCATACTATCCTCAATCTCTTACCGATGTAGACTCTGTTGTAAGTCTTGGCGCACTGCGTGCATGCTCTGCATGAATTGACAACTTCTGGTGCAGGGCAAACTCGAGGCTGCTAAGAAGCTCCCTTCCAACCCCCAGGCCACCCCCGAAGTCCGTTTCGATGGCCAGACCGTCATCATCACCGGTGCTGGCGCTGGTCTCGGCCGGGCATATGCACTCATGTACTCGAAGCTCGGTGCCAACGTCGTTATCAACGACGTCAGCGAGAAGGGCGCGAATGCTGTGGTTGAGGAGATCACCAAGGCTGGTGGTAAGGCCGCAGCTGCCGTCTGCTCTGCTGAGGACGGCGAGAAGATCGTTTCTGTCGCCCTTGAGAAGTTCGGCGGTGTGCACGTCTTGATTGCCAATGCTGGTATCCTCCGCGACAAGTCCTTCCAGTCCATGACCAAGGCTGAGTGGGATGCCGTCATCGCTGTTCACCTTCGGTCAGTTACTTGTACCATCTCATATGACATTGATACTGAGATTTGCACATAGTGGGACCTACAAGTGTTGCAAGGCTGTCTGGCCTCACTTCCAGAAGCAGAAGTATGGCCGTATCGTGAACACTTGTTCGCAAGTCGGCATCTACGGTAACTTCGGTCAGGCCAACGTACGCTCATCCTGCCCTCCTCCTGTGTAGCATCATACTAAAGTCTAGACAGTACTCCACCGCCAAGGCTGCTATCATCGGCTTGACTAAGTCCCTCGCCATTGAGGGTAAGAAGTACGGTATCATTGCCAATGTCATCGCACCTTCTGCTGGCACCGCCATGACCAGCACCATCTGGCCCCAGGAGATGGTCGATGCATTCAAGCCCGACTTCGTCGCTCCCGTCGTTGGCTACCTCACCAGCAAAGGTAAGCAAGCAACCGTTCTTCTTGCTTTTCCTCCACAGTGCCAACCACTTCCCTATTACAGATAACACCGAGACCACTGGCGCAATCTTTGAGATCTCTGGTGGCTGGGCCGCTCAGACCCGCTGGCAGCGCACCCACGGGCACGGCTTCCCCCACACCGGGCCTTTCACACCTGAGGATGTCGTCGCCAAGTGGAAGGAGATCACCACCTTTGACGAGCGCGCAAGACACCTTGTCAGCAGCGGCGAGTCGATGGAGCAGGTCATGGAAAACTTCAACAACACTGGCAATGTCAAAGCCAAACTGTAGATTAATCTTGTATTCTGGTCTCTGGTCTCTGTAACATTGTAGATAGCATTTCATTCGGATTTCTTGCTTTAAAAGTTTAATCATACCATTTCTCTTTGGTTCCAAACCAACGTGCATGTACACAGGAGCTTCCTTGAGTCAACTCTGGGTGCAACACTGTGCAACAGCATAACGCATTAGTATCTGCTCCCGTTGCCGCTCATAGCCGGCGCGAGCTTGAATGCGGGGTAGATTGATCGACGCGTTGCCATGTGATTATTTCTCCGCCCTCCGGAAATCCACTGCTTCGACTCTCATGCGTTCATCAAGCTTCGACCTCCTCCTCCTCTTCGCACTAATCCACAATGGTGTCTTTCAAGGATCCTAACGCTTTCTCTGACCCAGAGGACTCCACGCTCGTCGCAGAGGCCAAGAAGCATGTCGAGCAACCTGTTGAATTCAACTATACCGAGGTATACTGATACGTCCGGGCCTTGGGTGTGAGTTCTGAGCTAACTCGCCCTCTTGGCTGTTTGTAGCGGGATGTTATTCTCTATAATTTGGGCGTCGGCGCGACTGAGCAGGAGCTCCAGTGGACCTTTGAGGGCCACGAGGGGTTTGGTGCGCTCCCCACCTTCGGAGTGATCCCCCAGTTTCCTTCCAGCACTGGCGTGCCATTCGACTGGCTCCCCAACTACAACCCCGTGCGTACTGTCGCTCCCTACAGAACTTGTAGAACCCCGTATTTACACTGCCATTCTGGCCTAGGCGAAACTCCTTCACGGAGAACAGTACTTGAAAATCAATGGACCTATCCCTGAGAGGGGCTCGCTCATTAACGAGGCTAGGTGAGTTGATGCAGACAATCCCGAGTGCTAAAATTACTGAGCGAGGTCGATAGGATCCTGGAGGTCCTCGACAAGGGAAAGGCGGCTGCGGTGACCACCATCGTTGAAACCCGCGATAAACACACTGGTGAACTCATCTTCGAGAACCAGTCTACCGTGTTCATCCGAGGCGCTGGAGGGTTTGGCGGGAAGCGCGCAGGCAAAGGTGCGCTTAGATTCGGCGCTTTTCGACGCGGGCGTGGTGCTATTCACGCGTACATTCGCTGACGCTACATATCTAACGTTAGACCGTGGACCTGCTACTGCGGCGAACGTCACCCCCAAGCGCAACCCTGACGCTGTCGTCGAGGAGAAGACGTGCCCAACGCAGGCGGCTCTTTACAGGTAATATCTCGGAGGACACTGTCTGCATAATCTATTCATCCTGACTTTTTATTTCTTCTTTTCTTTTCCTGCCGTCATTATTGCTTCTGTATCTCTTCAGGCTGAGCGGCGACTGGAATCCTCTCCACGTACGTGATCTTTCAACATTCTCTAACACGCGTTCGAGCACGGACTCACCCGAGCCGGGAACACAGATCCAGCCCGAATTCGCTGCTATTGGCGGGTTCGACAGGCCCATCCTCCATGGTCTTTGCTCCATGGGCATCTCTGCGAAGCACGTCTTGAAGACATACGGCCCGTACAAGGACATCAAAGTCCGGTAAGTCGACCATTGACATTATCTTCACATCTCTGTCCAGCTTCGTCGCGTGCTGGGCACTTGCCCAGGAACACCATTTGCTATCGATGATCATCGTGAACGTGGCGCTAACAAACACACCCGTACCCCTTCGGAATCCATCTTTCCGATCTAATTTCCTCCTTCCCTCTCTTCCTATATGATCTAGATTCGCGGGCGTGGTGTACCCCGGAGAGACGATTGTCACCGAGATGTGGAAAGAAGGCAGCAAGGTCATCTTCCGTGCGTTATCTCATCCCGAGGTCCAAATCGCTGGTTCAAACGCTAATGCATATGTCCAATGGTATTATAGGTGTAAAAGTCAAGGAACGGGATGCTATCGCTTTGACGGCTGCCGCCGTCACCCTGGTAGATGAGGCTGCAAAGGCCAAACTCTAGATCCCGATACCCCTTTCAGCTAGATACACCCAAGAGATAATTTCTATGGTCGTAACGGAAAGGCAGGGCTTAATGTGGATAAGCCCAATAAGTCCAAGAAGCAAGAGTGAACGGAGTCATAAGTTAACTTGAAGGTATAAAGGAGCGGCGGGGGGTATGTGGAGGGTATTGGTTGTGTCATGAGGATTTATAGCTAGCACCCGAGTTCTCCTGATCCCGGGTAGAACCAGAATGTGACGGCAAGGATAAGGTAGAGACCTGCGATGAGGCCGAGGTCAGATCGATGAGAGAGCAACGAGAGGGGACCAGGGACTTACACATAAGGATGAAACCCTCGAGCCAATTTGACTTGCCGTCTTGGACGACATAGTTGACTGTCAAGACTGCGAGGAACAGAGCGATCGATTCGTACGGGTCGAACAGGAGCGACAGAGGCTTGCCCATAATCCAGGCAATGGTGACGACGAGCCTATGAGGAAGTCAGTAGTTTTCAAAGCGGTAGAAGGGGACGGATAGAGCTTACGGGATCACGAAAAGGGCAATCTGGATGCTAGAACCAACGGCCACGCCGATGGAGAGAGTGAGCTTGTCCTTGACGGAGACCGTAACGGCGGTGAGATGCTCTGCTGCGTTTCCAACGATGGGGAGTAGGATAATGCCAACGAACTCCTTGCTGATCTTTCCCGAGCTGGTGAGTCCGTCAATCGAGTCGACCAGCCATTCTGCAGTGACAGCAACAAGCTACGCGAACAAAGAGTGAGCTTCTTGAGAAACATCGGACTAGGCAGTAAATGCTGGACTTACAGCGGTGACCACGACCAGAGCTGCGATAGAGACCAACAGAGTCATGGAAGGTGTCTCGACTTCCTCTTCTTCGTCCACGCTGGCATGATCTGCACCCTCGCCCTCAGTGTCTCGGACTTTCTCCTTCGGAGGAGTAGGAGAATGGAGTCTCCTCTTCCACTTATCGACCCTGTCCTGGGTCTGGGGACCGTATTCGGTCGACTTGAAGATATGGTCACCAGTATCCTCATAAAGGTTTGCATGGGAGAAGAGTTGGAAGATCAGGTATGCGACATAGACTGCGGCAGTTGGTTAGAACATGGAGATAAAGTTGCAGAGAAGGGCAACTTACTAACGAGGAGAATAATGGCAGTGCCATGGCTGACGGCAAGGATATCCATGGCCTCAACACTGTCGGCGAGGTTGGGCACGGAGAAATGGAAGGCGGCAGGAAGCAACACAGCAATCACACTGACGGTCAGGAGTGAAGAGTTCAGTTGCGTTGCACCTGGAAGAAAAGGGTTTGGTTAGTGCATATGGAGAAGGGGCACGGGGTTTACTCACTGAGTCCAAACCCTTGTTCGGAGAACTTCATTCCTCCAGCGAAGAAACACATTCCGAGGACGAGGAGAAGGTTGCTGAGAATAGATCCTACCACTGAAATGTTTCTGTAAGTACGAGTGCTTAATCTATGGGGAGCTTCGGAACTTACAGGAAGCTTGTACGACGCGTAGTTCGCATTTGACGAGAGCGATGATCTGTTACAAACATATTAAGGCGGGGGGAGGAGACAGTATAAAAAATGTACTAACCGCAACGATGAGTTCAACACTGCCATGGAGCGCGACGTCAGCATTACTGCTACCATAGAATTTCTGGACGACTTACACATTACCCTAGAAGCTCAAGTCAGTCGATAAGGATCGATGATATAATTTCAACAATGACGTACCAAAGTCGCGTTGAGGAGCCCAGCCAAAGTCTGCCCGACCCGCAACGACAACTCCTCCGTAGCAAATCCAAGAAGCTTAGCAAGAGGAATAATAGCAATAAAGGAGGCTATCAAGTAAGGTTGAGCCAGAGAAAACAATCCATTATGAGTGTGGCAACTCACTGATAAAGACAACAAGATCCTTGTGTGGATTTGAGTGCGGAAGAGCGAAATTTAGCGCCCACTGTCGTTAATTCGACCGTTATCAGCCTCTACCCTCACTTCAATATCCGTTACAGTTCGTAACACTCACCGATACCGGAATAAAGACAAGTAAAACATTAAACCCTGAAAAAACATATATGTCGTTAGCGCCTTCCAAGAGAGCCAAGTGGACGTGGCGCCAAGGCCAACCTAATTAACGACTTACAAGACCCAAACATAAGCGCCCGCAAGCTCTCTACGATCGTAGGCTCCTTCCCAAGTGGTTTCTCAGGCGTAACCAGCTGAGACAGTGTCCTCGCCTTCTGGTGAGGCTTGGAGCCCGTCCCTCTCCGAGGCTGTGCAGTACTACGCTGCGACTGTGAGCGGTTTATTGCCGTCGAGTGTGCTGTAGACGCTGAGGCATCCAGTCTTTCTTCTGGAATGTAAGGCTGTGGTGATTGGAGAGGGGAGGCTACGAGGGTTGGGGCGGCGCCATCCTGGTGCCCGACTGCCGTTGATTCTTGGGAATGGCTGACTGCTTCAGGGGGTTGAACCGTCAGATATGCCGATTGAATATCGTATTGGGGCTGCTCACCGTGGTATTCAGACATAAACGTAGTACTGTAGAGGAAAGGGGGGAGGGGGGATAAGAGAAACGAAAGTGATAGCGTTAAGAGAGCCTAGCCGCGTTTTTATACATGCTGTATTCGCATTGACCCACACAGATGATTGTGGCTATTGTTAGCAAAGCATCCCACGTGTCGGCCACGGACCCCAATATGGTAACCAAGCACCCTCGGACGCAAATGAGGTCAATCGCTCCTCGACTCCCTATGCCATCATGCCTCCAAAGCACTTGCAAAGCACGTTGAGGCTGCCATTGGACTCTGAGCTTGAAATCTATGCCAGCGAGCCATACCCAGAATTTAGTCCCCACAAAGCCAGAAACCTCGCCGCCACGGGCAAACCTCGTGGAAGAAGCGAGGGCAATCGAAGATCATTTCCCCTGTCACCCACGTCTGTCGAGCACAGCAATCGAGAAGTGAACAAGCGCTAGGCGCCCACCGGCGCTTGAATTGTAGGCTGCAGTGGGTCGCGGATATCTAAGCGACGAGCTGCGCTTATTGTACCGAATAACGTCTGTCGGGCCTCGGGGGCCGCCGATGCTGTTGTTCCTGTGGCCGGGGCACTACTTAGTACTGCGGCGCTGAGGCGATGAGGGCGCTGCGCAGGGCCGAGTGCGGCGTTTCTTCTGCTGTAAATGCGTTGTTTATGCGCTGCAGTTTGACAACCGAGAAGGAATACACGCCCGTCGTCAGTGGGATTGCTGCTTGTAGACCCTGTCTGCATTCGCCTTCGATGGCGTTGAATGCATGTTGCGGTGGCGACCTCGAGGCCACGAAGATTCAAGGCGGCCGTTGCGTTTCCTGACGTCCACGGAATTTTTAGTAGATCAAGATTACATTGTGATTGGGCTCGTGGAGGCTCTCCCATTGTTTCGCCCTGAAGGAGGTCGGAGTTGGAAAGAGAGGCGTACAATACACGAGGACAATTGGCGGCCATGGTGGTTTGGGATAAGGATCAAAGCAACCAAGACAAAACGATCGAGCTTTTGGTGGGCGCGCCACAGCTCCCTTGATCATTTCGCCGGTCTATTCTCGCATCCTCAAGCGTCCCCGAAGACTTATTGCAAGGATGTCAATTGATTGAAAGTAGGTACGTATAGTAGACAGTCAGTTCGTTAGTGAAGTTGGCGAGGTCATACGAGTATGTGATAGATAGTAATACAGATAGATAGCAGTTGCAGGAAAACGGTCGTAACGATATGCATGACAGAGAAGAAGAGAAAAGCGTGACGAAAGCGATGCTGGGAGTGAGACTACTACTAAACATGTCATGAATCGTGAATCGTGAGCGAGGGAAGATAAAAAGTGCGATGATGATGGATGAGTGGATGAACGGATGGATGGAGATGACGGTGACGACAAAACAAGAACTTGAACTGAACAGGACTGTGGTGAAGAACGTACACATTAACCATTAACCAAAAGACGGCCAGATTTAATATGGCGGATATCAAGAGACGTGAATGGAAAGAAACCCATGTCCCAAAGACCAAAAGAGCTGACAGGAAAAGAAAGCACCAGATGTATGTAGAAGACGAATTGAGAGGAGAGGGACCGAGAAAATTAGTATGCCAGGGCACAAGCGGCGAACGGTGGAAACGCTCCGACGACCCAACCCGACCATTTTTGCTGTCGGATGTGGGCGCCCAGCCCTGGCTATGCTTTTGTTAGGTATTGGTGGTGCAGGGGCGCATCCGAGACGATCTTGTGAATGCGATCTCTCATCCTTGGTATGCGAACGAAACAGCTCCATACAAGCCGTCTTCGCGTCCAAGCATTCCATGCCCATGAAGAATCTAGCGATTGCGACGTCAGAAACCGAACAAGCCAACAAAAAATTCAAGGCTAGACGTACCTCCATCTTCCTGGCATGCCAACCGACACCGCTGCTAACATTTCCATTAGCATCGGACAACTTCAACATCTCCTTCCTATAAGGATGTTCGTGAGGAAGATCCCTCCTCAACACAGGTCCAGTGCCCGATCCTGGCTCGGCGACCCATCCGCTGGCGGTGTCCACATACCACCCACGACCACCCTTGCTGCGAACGATGCGCCACGCGCCTGCTCCCGACCCCAAGTTGCTGAGCATGGTCTTGGAAAGCTCGATGATGCGAAGCCGCGTGGGCGCGGCAGCGGGTTTCGAGCTGGCGGTGACGCTGAAGGAGAATGGAGGGGTGCAGAGCGGGCGAATGATATCGGCATGCAGGGCCATCGATGTCTGGCGTGGAGGCGCACGGTCGAGCTCAGGCGAGGTGTTGATCAAAGTCAGAATTTCGACGTTGACGGCCTTCTCCTTCACAAACTTGGCTACGGCCTTGAGCTCGAGGCGGGGAATGTGCGAGAGGCCGAGCGAGCGCAGCTTGGGGAAAGGCTTGGCGGCGTCGAGGATGTCCTTGGTGAAGGGCGCGCTCGACATGTCGAGGTAGACGAGCTGGCCATTGACAAAGGCGGGCGCCTCGTTCACTATGATGCGCAGATCGACTTCGGTGAGGGAGGAGACGTAGGTCATATCACCAAAGAGGTTAAGCTCAGTAAGCTCTGAAGTAACGGGTGAGTCGACCAAAAATCTTCTGATGCTCTCGCTGGAAAGCTTGATGCAGCGGGCAAGGGCGAGTGATTTGAGTCGGAGGGTGGGCGAAGCACCTAAGCTGTCTAGGATCTCTGAGGTGACACGAGTACCGGACAAATCGAGGTGGGTGAGGTTAGGGAATGCAAGGACGAATGGGCCCAAAAAGCGGGGGAGCACAGATTTGACGCCACGCATACCAAGTCGTCGCATGCCCGGGAATTCCAACGGTTCAGAGTGCACAGCTGCGCGAGCTGCGCGGCTAAGACGCTCTGTGTTGTCTTCTTCGCCGCTGGACTCGACTTCCGGCGACAGAAGATGAGTCGAGACGAATTCACTAAAGGCATTGACAAACACTGCACTAATGCAACCGGTGAAATCAACTGCCTCCAAATCCCTGCACTCTCTCCGGCGTTCCCTGTCTTCCTCTTCAACCTCGTTCAAATCCACCAAGTTGCGTCCTCTCGACTGGCGACCGCGTTCGCCTGAAGGCGCGCCACGGAGGAATAACTCGTCGAGCACGGGAAGGGTCAGAGCACCATCCATGTACTCAGTGGCTCCAAATGCCGTGAGATTAGGAAGCTCCTGTGATGCAGAGCTGTCAGCGTCTAAGATCCAAGCAAACCGTAACAAACGCACCTTGAGCACAGCTTGGACTCGGTCTCCGGTGACGAAGCGGCTGTTAACGCCCTCCTCCACGGAGCGGCGCATTCCGATGGTACGGAAGTGGTTAAAATCGAGATGTCTGACATAGCGTCCAGGGAGAGGATCCTTGGGAGCCGGGACTAGAGCGGAATTAAAAATGGGTAAACGCAACGAAGGCGCAATCCAAGCTGTGTACTCACCATACATGCCCGGTGACTTGATGTCCATAACGTCCTGGATGGCGTTGCTGATGGAGCGCACGAGCTTCCAGCGTACAGGGGACTTGCTTTTGGGGCGGAGGCGCTTGGGACTGGGGTCGCGCGAGGGGAAGGGCGAGAGCATGTCCATCGAGATAGCGTCTTCGGGAACATCGACGTCCATGGGCGTTTCGTACAGGGATTCCTCGATGCTTCGGACGTCGTCCTTCTTCGCGTCCGTCGCGAGCGACGCGACGGCAATGTCGGTGGCGGCCTTGATCGCCTTGTCCATGACGAGTTCGACAGAGTCTTCATCGAGGTTCCACGCGAGTTGATCGACAAGGGAGAGCCATGTCCGAGGGAGTCGCACTTCGAGACTGGATTGCAAATTGAGAAAAAATTATCGGAACGGAAGGGTAGGGCGTACCGGTGCCACAGCCAGGGCTTCGCAGCTTCGTACCACGAGTGGTTAATCAAGCAACAGTTGGCGAGAGTGTAACGACTCTCTGCCTCGGACCAGCTCGCAGGGGGACTGCAGAGGGATGTCCGGTCGGGATACCCTCAGCCGGAATTACTGGGTCTAACGAAGTTTCGAGGGGCGGCAGGCCCGCGGCGTAGACCTGGGCACAGATGGCATAGAGAATCTCTGAGGGAAAGTCAACGGGGTAGACGGCGGAAGGAGCAATAGACATTCGAATGTTTTGAGCGTAGAGCGATGGTGGAGCGGACAGAGAATAAGAAAACCCTTCGCGTTTATATACACCCGTAATGTTCTGCCGTTGCCTAATGCGGAATGTTTGGCGACAATCTCGACCAAGCTGTCCGTCCGGATCTTGCGGGTCCCTGAATTCCGCCGTAATTTCGTCCGAATCCGCTCTATTAAATTCTGCACAGGACGCCCGCAGAATCTCGTTTTCTCTTTGCAACCACCTCGCCGACGCGTACCACGCCGACAACACGAAGAACTCTGCGCACGAACGGTCTCAGAGCTGGTCATGGGGTCTCCGGAGTGAGATCGGACGGCTGACCTTGGGTTGACCTCGTTCCCGTGATCAACATTACACACGTTCCAGTGTACGTTGTCCCTGTCCACGTTCTCAGCCAAACTAGCCTACGCGCTTCCCGCATCCCGAATATTCTATACCAGTTTCAAGCCCAAAAAGCAACCCGCACCCGGTCCATTCATCTTTGGATCCATCCGTCCCCAACGCGCTCTGGCTTTACGCTCTTGCCATCACTTCCTACCTCCGGACTGCCCGCCACTGGTCGCCAAGTTCCAAACGAATTCTATGATCCTCATGGCCGATTCTGTTATGGGGATCCTGCTCTAACGTATTCCCCAAGCCTTCGATCTATTCTCGTGCTCCTTCTTGCACATCTCCCAGCTTCTGCGAAGCTTAAACGCCCAATATTAGCTCTGGCATCGCGGCAGAATATCACGTCGAAACGACCTCAGACCGCGCAAGCACGTACCCTCCGTAAAATCTCCAGGTGGCCTCGAAACTCCGAGTCTCGCAAAGCAAGCCTGATTCCTTCCCATGCCTTTCGGCTCGTCCAGTGACTGGCTCTTGGGAGACTTGGCACGACCTTGCGGTCCTCCATTCGGGCTACATATGGTGCCATCGCATCAGCGCGGTCAGTGCATCTAGCCCCTATTACCCCACACTGTCCTGGTCCATCCAGGGCAGCATCTGCAACACAATACATTAAAAAAACCTTGTGGTTAATGACTTTCGTCATCCGTTAGCGCTTCACATCATCACAAGTGTCTTTTCTCCACCATGCTCTCACTTTTCTGGAGGTTCTTCACCACCTAAACCGCACCTGGGGCTCAGCCACTCCAGATTATAGACTCTATAGACTTCTCTCCACCAATGACAGCCCTGCACTCCCAAAACACCACAGCCTCCGCCGCATCCGCACCTTCCGACCACCTTCCGTCCTGACAATTGTGACTCTGCTTATATCTGACGTTTGTGACGGAGTGCTCTGCATCATCGCACGGAACCATCTGTCGAGGACGTTCGGACGGTCCTACCATATTTCCAGGGACGCGTTTTCGAGAATAGACCTGACCCATGATCACCTCCCCATGATACATATTCCGGATTTCATCCCAACTCGGGCTCGAGTACCCTTACACTTCTTCACATGATCGGCGTACAGCATGCTCCTATTAGCCCCTTCCACACTCTTCCTTCCTATTCTTCTACCTTTCCTTCATCTTCGTTTCCGACCTACTTACTTGCGTTTAGAAGGAATGTCAATTCGGCAGGAATCTCTGGCTTCAAATCACCATGCATGCGCGTTCTGCGCGATTGGCGAACACATTTACTTCGTGGGCACGGCTGCATTCCCCACACTACGGGTGCGGTCTATCCTCTTCCGTCTCTGAGAAGCATCGCAAGTATCAATTCCAATTCCCAGCCACGCACATCCCTGCGGCGCCGCTTGGCGGCGCCACCTCACGTCCTCTTGGACACACTGCGCACCCTGCTCCCCGAGCCCCCAATAAATGCACAACTGAATACATACCTCGAACGGCGCGATGTCCCGTATGTCACACCACATTACGTCGTCCCTCGTCCAGCCCACATCAGGTTTCCGATGACGAAGAACCTGACACCGATGGCGTCTAACTCTCCCTCACACTAAAATGAACCGCACCGTTCTCGTCAGTGCCTTGTAAGCTAAGCTCCGTACTCTCTATTGAAACGGCTATGACTCTGACTACACAATCATGAAACCTCTGCCGGTTGCATGACGAGTGGCTTACATTCCGGTACTCGAGTGCACTGCTTACGGCGTCTTCTGGGTGTTTCCGACCCAAGACGTCTGGAACTCGACGAGGATGGGTAACCGGAAAGTTGTAACCCCAGTCTCAGTTCCGGGATGTCTGATGTTATGGACGGCGGCGCGGCGGCGCCGACTGCGATTCCAAGCGATTTCCGACCGAGGCAGACATAGCTATAGCCATCTCCCATCAGGTCTGTGCGCTCCGTGCTAAGCGCCCACGTTTGATGCGCATCGGCCGACATTCCCGGACTTACGTACTACAGACCTTGAAGCTTAACATGCATAAATTCGAGGACCCAAGTACGCAGACGATTGTCTGCGAGACCTCGGACGATCTGCACTGAGCGATATATTTTGGTAGCACATGAATGAAAGCCTCCCGAAACGTGCTCACCCCAAGAAAACCCTGGTCTCGAGCCTTTAATTGCGACGCGTTTGTCACAATGTAGTCGTCTTTTGGGGTTTCCTTTCATTTCTCGGCTGGATCTTCCACTCTGTGAACGAACATAGCATATCCTTAGGTATGGATACTTTCTGCCGCTTTTGGGTAGGATCTGGGTAGGCACACAGGCTTTAGCATGTTACGGAGATGAGCTTGTTACCAACCTCGGGTTACTTAGAAGCGCGCTCGACTCAGGGTGATACCTAGCTCAAATGTAAAAAGCGTAAGGATGTCAAGAAGAGAAGCTTCGTCACTCGCAGGTCTTCCATCAGTCACACCTTCTCTTCTTCGCGTCCTTGAAGATCGAAGAGAGTGACACCGCGTTTGGACACGGTATGTGGCAGATTCCTTGTGAGCTTGAACATCAGACTTCGCTCCCTCCACGGATCATCCTCCTAATGATAGACAGACAAGCTGACTCTGCCGACGGCGACGAGCACGGCTTGCGCGAATATATATCCGGTGAAGAGTAGGCGGGCAGCGAGTGCCCGAGAGCCCCGTCGCCGAGAAGCAGGGAACGTGCAATGGAAGCAGAACTATATTAGAACGAACATGGCGCACCGTTACATAGCTCAAGACTCGGGCTGTTCTTTCTATATGTGCACTGGGAAATGGGGTCGGTCGTCTAGGGTGAGGTTACCACGAAGCGTGGAGGAAGATGTTGGCTGATACCCAGCTGCATAGTCAGTGCATTAGGAGCGGACATAATACTCGTACTGCTGGAACATCCAGATGAGCGAGGTGGCTGGTGGTGAGAGGCGTTGGTGGGTGTGTGAGCTTCGGAGAGTAACGAGGTACGTACTGGAGACGATAACAGGGCTGATTACACCAGGGTTGATCTTCGCAGTGCGGAAGATGAGCAGCTCGGAGGAAAAGTGCCCAAAGGCAATGAGGTAAGTGAACAAGGCCATGTCATAGATGCTGCGGGGGCGTTCAGAAGGTTTTCATTGGAAAGCGAACGTGTAGCAACGCACGCTTTCTGGTTGATGTTGTAGGCCGCGTAGAAGCGCACGACGGCCGAGGTGAGCGTCCATACTGCGAATGTCCTCGCCTGGAGCGGGGTTACTGGGAAAAAAGACGCGTCAAGAAGCGCGCTTGCGTGCGTGCGTGGAGTGGGATACTCACCCACGGCTGTGTTATTGTAGATCCGCTTTGTGAGCTTGAGGGTGAGGAAGTTCTGGAGCGAGTTGAACACGGCGGTGGTCGCGACGAGCAGCTGCCAGTACCCGAGCCAGCCCTCGGTCTGGGGGAGATCTAGAGCTCTGTAAGTCGACGCCTAGGGAGTAGGAGGAGAACCTACAGGGAATAATATGGTCGAGCATGGTGGAGGATGAGCGTGAAGTCGGGACGTGGCAGCATGGTGGGCAATATTGTTCTGATGGCTGACCAATCTCTCGTGTATATTGATTTCAGGAACGCAGACAGAGGGGTCGAACTTGAAAGGGCTGTCGGCGTTGTTATGCGGTGACGAGCTCGACGATGGACGATATTCTGGCAGCCCGCAGACCACCGTCTATCCGTTCTGTCGCCTCCAACAACAGCGTGGCAAGCGCTGTCAGTCTCACGCGCAGACCACGAACTCGCCCACGCTCTCGGACCGTCACAGGTGCAAGTTCGACCCGTGCCGAGAGTCCCCAGCCTGGCCTCCCTCTTCTCGACAAGCCCATTGTCCAAGAGCCACTGTCGTCGACACCCGCACCCGACGACCCCCAGATGCCGCCGCCACGGTCGCTCGACGTGGGAAGCTCCGCGACGCCGTCGACGCAGAACACAGAGCTCGCGGGCGCGGAGACGACGTTCGTGGACCCCCAGCACTCGCCCGAGCTCGGGAAGACGGTACGCGTTCGAACCTGCCCATACATCACCACTAAAAATACTAACTTTGACGGGCATGAGCAGCCAACAAAAGCCAGACTGGGAGGGAAATCAAGTTTACCGGCCATCCATACTCGCTACCAGCCCCCGCCGTCCGCCTTCTCCCGCGATCCCGCTCACATTCCCAATGTCCGCGACTCCGTGTCGACCCACCAGTCCGGCGCCTCGTCCTCGCTGTATCCTCTGTCCTCGTCCACCATGTCGGGGCCAGAGTCGCCACCTTCGCCGCGGTCCATGTCAGAGCAATTCGACCACCACCTTGATTCTGTTCGCATCGACGCCGACCCCATGAGCGTGCAAGAATTCGACAGCGACGACGTCGCTTATCGACTCCAACTTCTTGTCAAAAACAACTATTTCCTCCCCCCGGCACACTCCAAACCATCGCCCTCGGACTTTGCTGCCCTTGCCGCCACTGCAAATCCCAAGAAGCAGGCAAAGTCATCGACGCCTGCAGGCATTCTCGACCTCTTCAGGTCGGTCAAACCGAAATCAAAGCCCACGACACCCACTGGCTCGCCCCACATTGATTCGGCCGCGCCCATGTTGAGAGCGACATCGGACTCTATTACCGCACCACACTCTGCTCGAGTTCAACAACAGCCCAAGTCGTCCTTGCAGAACCAGCGAATACCGCCGCGGCCGGCCTCCAGAGGAAGGGTGGTCGTCGTGAGGGAGAAAATGGGCGATATCATGGTGGCCGCGAAGCAGGCAGAGCAGGACTTGAAGAATAAAGGCGTCCGACTCGACCAAGTACCACAGCTCGCAGTCAATCAGGATTCCATCTTCGATGATGTGGTTGATCCAACAGATGCTGTCGATATTCCTCTGCCTTCTGCGTCTTATCCGTTTGCGGTGCAAGCGTCTGCCTTGCATGGTTTAGGCGTTCAAGATTCGCTGGGAGCCGATGTGCTGGCCGACCGGTTGCCACCACCTCAGAGCCCTAACCAGTCTTCATCTTACGAGGCCGATAACCATTGGAGAAAGGCATTGCTCCACCAAGCAGTTGAACGCTCTCTGGACAATACTCCCGACATTTCGACGTTCTCGCATGCGTTGGGGGTCTCAACCCCTGTCCAATCTGTGAGGAGGCGTTCCAAGTCTGCAGCACCAACGCCAGATCCGTCTCACCGCCGCGGTGGAGTCTTTGAAGAGGCTTTGCCGGAGCCGCGTCCCAAAGCTAGAGCATCTCATGACAGGCCTAAACTTCACTCGGCCTCCTCGTCTCCGGTCGTTCCGCATACATTAACTGCACCGCTGGACAGGTCGTTTGAATCAAGAAGTTCAAGTTACATTCCACCTCGCGTAGAAACGCCTGTTTCTCCCATGACAATACTTTCACCCCCTCCCCGTCGACAAAACAACCATCCCCTACAATCAACCTCGCAGACTGATCTTCCTTCCCATTCTAAAGAGCACCTCGAACAACGACCTCACAGCTCCGCATCGCGACATACGCTGAGACGGGCTCAGAGTTCGCCGATGTTGGCAGACTTGGAACCTATCTCACGCCGCGGGTTCGCAATGACGCCTCCGCCACCCATGCCGCACTCCCAGACAACATCTCGAATCCCATCTGCAAGGACAACAATGTCCTTCGAGACGGTCAGATCAGAGCATATGGACTCGGGGTCCATATACTCAGACGACGAGTTGGTCTACGCAGAAGGTGCCATCCCTCGAAACTCCCTCGCCCTATCTGCTATTATGAGTCGCCCTTCTCTTTCGGAGTACTCCCAAGACTCTTTCACTCCCTCCCCCACGACTTCTGCCTTCCAGGACGCTCTCAACCACAGGCCAGGCTACCATTCATCGTCTTCAAGTCTACACAATCGCTCTCGCGTTAGTCTGGAACGAGGGCGTGATCCCTACCCAGGGATGCCTCCAAGGGACTCTACTATCTCACCTCCGCCTCGCATATCGTCTTCTCTTGCCCACTTCGCTGCTCTTCCCCCTCCCCCACGTTCTGGACACCAGGCGTTCCCCCGAAGCTTCCTGCGACCCCAATCGGTTGCTTCGACGGCTTCGACAGAACCCGCCTCTGATACCATCGCTGTTGACGATACCATTCAATTCCACGAACCCGAACCGACTACCCCTCCTGTACCGTCGTCTGAACTGCCGTACACTTCCCATGGCTTGTCCCTCGACATACCCAGACTGGACACCCGTGTAGATGCAGCTGAACCCTCCCCCACCGCCTTCTTTGACTCCATGGAAGACCAGCCAAATGCGATGGATGACCTGGAGTCGTCAGACGAGAGCGATGACGATGGTGACAGGGTGACCGAGTTAATGCATCACCCGCCAAGTCCCTTGCTCCCCTTCAGCCCAGACCAGAGAGTCAGAACGACGTCCACGGCCTCCGCACCCGTCTCGCGCGCCCCGCCCATGATGAAGTTCGGCAACAGCTCGTTACCCTATGTCAGCAAGCACGCTGAGAGCATGCGCACACTGCCCATTGGGATAGGTAGCGGGATTGGACATGAGGTGAACAAGCAACCTGTGGGCAACGTACCCGCGAAACCTCGGTTCTTCACAGATAGGAAGAGCGACAGCGACCACGCGCCGCCGTCGTCGACGTACGACTTCTATCGCTACGCGCAGTCGAACCAGAGCGCACAACTGGGTGCATCGTCGTCGGACTCACGGTCGAGCTTCACGGCAGGGCGGCCGTCGTTTGCGGGGACGTTTTCGAGTCTGCAGAGCGCGCAGAGCGAGGAGGCGAAGAAGTTGGATGGGATGCTGTTGCAGCATATGGAGGCGGAAAAGGATACGATTAAGAGGATTGCGACGTCGGTGAAGAACAGCGTGCCTCCTCCTCCGGAGCTGCCTTTGGTCACGCCTCCGACACCGACGCAGGATGAGTTTGATGTTGTACCACCTCCGCATTCATTGGAGCCTTGAGGACTCTTGTTTTTGGATTCACTTTTTTTTTGAAATTGTTGGCCTTCCTCCATTCCATGGTAGCACTCGCTGCACACATTACTTACACGAACGCACACACTCATTTGGATTCTATTTATCTCTCTACATAGCTATCTCTCATCTCATCGTACTTTTCTTCTTGCTTTGGCTTCATTCTCTGTTGCTTGGTCTTCATTGCTTTCGCGATACCTCGATGCTAGTACATATTACTTACCTACGCTTCTACTTACGCTTACTTAAACTCATCTGAATCTTGTACTTAAAGCTTAGTGACACCGGCTTCTGAATTCTACCATGTAGAACTCCTATCTTGCGCAAGCGCTTGCCTCCCACACCTGTGCCTCCAACACAGGGACCGCCGCGCAGCTGATACGATAAAACATTCGACTTTCGGCATTTCGAGCAATATAATCGGGAACTCGGAGTCACACTGAGCGAGGCTGTAAACACGTTGCCGGGCCATTTAGACGAAATAGGCTACTTTGGGGTTTGGGAACGCCTCAAGCGCCCAAGAATTCGGCCACGGCACTTTCCTCTTCTCCCCCACCATCTCCCCTCCCCACCACCCTTCGGGGCGCACACGACCTTTTACGATGGACAAATACAATGAGAGAACGTACTTCCCGTACTCATGGCACCAAGTAAGTGGGGGCAGGTCCCAAATAGGGGCCGGCAAGCCCTGCAGCGTGTTGTTGCCTGTCCTGTACTGACCGCGAGCTCTCCTAGTCTCATGATCAGGTACTTGTCGAACGATACTTCCAGCTACCTGTACAACGTGATGCTGAAGGGCCACTTCGCTATAGGCGACAGTGCTGCTCATGGTGCCGCACAACACACAGGATGAGGACCTCTCGGTACGCTTGCTGTTAATACAGAGTCAGGGTGATGTCGAGCTGCGGCTGATGGTGGCATTCCTCCTGTCCTTCCCCCCATCTAGGTGGTGATCGATAGCGAGTATCTCGTTGTGGGCGTGAAGAACCAGACGGCGACGATCAAGGTGAGCAGCCCGTATTGTGCATCGTAAGCGAACGGGAACGGGACTCAAGTGTTGTACCCGGTGTTCCTTGTTCTGGTTAGGGACGACTCTACAGCGCAGTGGACACCGAAAGCTCAGTATGGCAGCTGGAACAGCGGGCCTCCCGCCTATCCGCGAGGGAGCGAACAACGTCAACGACATCCACAGCCTCGACGCACTCTTCCTACGCCTTCGTCTCGTCCGACCCAGAGATCTCGAGCAGCTTCGCCGCGTCTCTTGAGAGCGGGCAGGTCTCCGAGTCCGAGTCAGATGCCTACAGCTCCCCCGCCGCCTCCTCGCCCATCTTCACCTCCTCGAACCTTCCGCCTCGCCGCAAGTTGCCCTCGAACATCGCCTCGTCCCGCTCCGTCTCCCCGGGGCGCCGCGCCGGACGTAGCGTCCTTCCAAGCATGCCCTCGTCGTTCTCATCGCTCGAGTCGCTTAATTCGCCGCAGTCTGGCAGGCTCTTGACGATACATTTGGAGAAGCAGAAGCCCATTATCTGGCCCTCGTTAATTGTGGGACCTGTTCCGGAGGCGCTGGCCCCAAATGCGGCGAATTCGGTGGTGTTCAATGCGAGCGAGGAGCTGGAGCACAGGTATAACATGGATCCCACCAGCCTGGCGCTGATTGCACTCGAATTGGCGGATATCAGGAAGGACAAAGAGGAGGCATTCGAGTACTTCTTGTGAGTGTCAGTTCCCTTTAGATCGTGTATATTTCTGACTCTTAGTATAACTTCAGGCGAGCATGGCACCAAGTTCATGTCCCGTCTGCAACCATGAGACTTGTATCCTTGTACCTCCCACTCAGCGCTACCAGCGACCTCACCGATGCCGATTGGGCTGTGGAAGACCCCGCACGGGGGACTGTCCATTACTATCTTCGTTGCATAGGCGGGAGCCAAGGCGCTGCCCAACTCTACCTCGAAGCTGGCCTACTTCACCTCGAAGGTGCAGCGTCGACCCTTCTCTCTGCTTCTTATTCCAGCCTCTCTTCCATCCGCATGCCCCTGCAGTCGCAAATAGGCGAGGGAGGTACAGAAGCATGGAAGCGCGATCGCGAAGCCGCAGCCAAGTATTTCGAACGGGCTCGAACGCTACAGCCGGACCTCGACATCCCTTCGCTCCCCGTCGAGGGGGCGATCCCGGTGGACAACCATGAGCTGGAGATTCCGTCTCTGGATTTGACGGCGACGTCGACGCCGGAGAGCTATCCGTCTGGCCCGGAGTCCAATACGGACTCGGGGGCGGAGTACGATGTTCCGACCGTTCGAAGGCGGCGCAAGAAGACGTCGGAGGTGGAGATTGTGGTTCCGACCAAGGCGGAGGTGGATGATATGGAGGATCAGTGGTATTTGTACGTTCCTGGGATCGTTGGCGCAGGGACTGCGCTGCTTGTCCTTGGGGTTGTGGGAGTTCTGAGCCTCTCGAATTGGTCGAGGAGGAGTCAGAGCTCCTGATCTCGTGGGGGTCCACTGGCTCATGGAATCTGTTGCACCTATCGCTTTCTGGGATTGTTCTGGTATGATTTAGACGATTACGACTGACTTACGACTATTGCTTTGCTGTACGTTATGATATAAAATGTTTGATACATAGTCCTACTAGCCCCTTAGTGCTAAACTATACCTGCTTACAAAAGCCAAGAGCGCCGCCGGCGCTAAACAAGGTTATCGATGCATGGGACCTTGATTAGATCCTAAACGGTCCTTGCGCTTTCTGATCATGGGGCTAAAAACATGGGACGTGAAATTCTTGAACACCGACCACCAAGTCGACAGGCCGCATGCCCTCATTATCCTAAACCAGCCTTTCTCCCTCGCCCTCCTCCAACGGCTATGGCAAAACACGAAATGGCGCTGCTGCGCTGATGGTGGGGGGAATCGGCTATACGACCTGTTCGCTGACGATAAGGCGAGGCTTAGGTGGGCTCGCCGTCTGCGATCGCACTGGACAGTCCAAACTAATGATAGTGTCGGTGCAGGTACCTCCCGGACCTCGTGAAAGGGGATCTGGACTCCCTACGCCCGGATGTTCGTGCTTGGTACGCCTCTCATGGCATTACAGTCGTTGAAGACGAGGACCAAGATTCAACGGATCTCATGAAATGTGTTCGAGCATTGAAGGAGAAAGAGGAGACTGAATCTACCGGTGTTCGTCCTCCACTTACACCTCGTCATTCATATAACTGACCACAAAGGCAGCAATGGGACATCGTGATACTTGGAGGTCTTGCTGGACGGCTAGACCACACCATCCATACCTTGGCGTATTTGCACAAGCTCCGCACCTCCAGGAAGCGCGTATTTGCAGTCACCGACGACAACGTCGGATGGGTCCTAACAGATGGGGAACACCAGATCGAAGTTGACCACGATCTTCTGGGTCCAACTTGTGGTCTCCTCCCAGTGGGCATCGATAGCACTATGCTCACTACCACTGGTCTGAGATGGAATCTTGGTGCGTTGTACTCTTATACTAAGGATGTATAGTTACTCATAGAGATTACTGAGCAGACGACCATGAGTCTTCGTTCGACGGCTTAGTTTCGACTTCCAACCACCTTGTTCCAGGTCAGAATGTCAGCGTTCGTACTACGAAACCGATATGGTGGACAGCCGAACTGCGGCCTCTAGAGTTCGTGGGGTAAACGTGCGCGCTGCTTACCATTAGTAGATTACAGAGCGCTATCGTCACCCGTCCATTGTCCACCCCCGTCGTCCCCCGCCTCTACATGTATTACATAGAGTTCTCGATCAGCGAGAACATGACAAGCTCGCCGCAGTGGCTATCGCCAGATCTAGTATCATGAGTCATCCGCTGCGCCAATCATGGGGAAAGTGGCGACGTAAAGTACAAGATCCCCGACCGCGAAAGGAACACTTGCCCCGCCCCAGCATGTCGCGACCTACAATCACCGTTCTCTACTTCGCATCTGCGTCAACAGCCACCGGCCTCACCACTGAAACCGTACCAATCCCGGAATCTGGCCAAACCCTCTCAGAGCTCCCAACCATCCTAACGGCACGCCATCCGAAAGCATCGAACTTGAAGGAGATCCTGGATTCCAGCCAATGGAGTGTCGATTGTGAGATGATAGATGAGCCCGAGAAGTTGGTGTTGAAGGGGGGAGAGGAAGTCGCCGTTATCTGTCCTGTGTCTGGAGGGTAGCGATGGGAAGATGAAGGCACAGATATAGAACTCGATCGTCGTGGCGAACGTATGTGTGATTTAAAGGCGTATTTCCAATTTGCTCACTCCGATGCTGGGCTAGATCGATTCATCGGAGAGAGGCTTTTCGGTTTGTGGAGCCAATAAACGTCCTTGATAAGGGCGACAAACACGGAGAGCTGCTGGGATGAAACCTGCGATACCACTGTACCAGGAATGAGATACCAATAATGATCCGGCCATTGCTAAAACCACCTTGAGGCCCGGCGTATAGTCGAGTTACTGTGAGCGAATGTGTTGGTTTTGGGTGTGCGGGTGTAGGATGCGGAGTTGTATCAAGATCCAGGTATAGGAAGGGGGAAAGAGAGTCAGGATCGCGTCTTCATCTACGTTGTTTCTTGCCCATCGTTCCTAAGAATTCTTCTTCAAGTTGAGATAAGAAAGCATCCGCCTCATTGGCGGGTTTGGCCTTTGCCTTGCCCTTCAATTTGTCTTCTCCAGTATGCGACGCCGTAACGCTGGCTTCAAGCACTGCAAACGGGTCCAGGGGTTCAGGAGGAGGAGGAGGCGCCGGCTGGGTGGGCTCCGAGGGGGGAGGAGCAGCTGAAGGACCAGATTCTCCATCCTCTCGTTTCGGCTGCTGGGTAACCTTCCTTCTCTTCGCCTCAATCAACTTCCGCCTTTCTTCCAGCTCTCGTTTCCGTTTCTCCATTGCCCTGCTTGCCCCGCTAGTTTTGGTAATCTCGCCGTCGCGCATTCCCTCGATATCTCCTGGTTTCACGTCCATTGCCCCCGAATCCTCTCTCGCCTTTTCTGTCTCCGTCCTCGCTGCTTTCAACTCTTCCATCTGCGCTTTTCGAGTCTCTTCGTCCGCAGAGAATTGGTAGAATCCTGCGCCTTTCGCGCGATTTTCGCGGGTCGAGTCATAGCGGTCAACCAGCGGGTTGTTAGACTCCGCGTATTTCTTCTCGATATCCTGTATCCGCTCTTCTGAAGGTTCGTACACTGGGAAATGGCCTTCGGGGTTATCTGAAAGCAGTGTGAGTAGGTCGACCACCGAGAAACCGAAGGACACGCACAGATAATATCGTCCCTGAAAGCGAGATATACTTCGTTAGAACACAGTTTGGATGATAGGTAGACTACGTACTCGTCTGAGTCGGGGTCTTTGTGCTCTTTCGGAAGCAAGTGTCTCGGTACTTCAGAGAGCCTTGAGGTTCGAACGCGACCAAATTCGTCTTCGTATTCAATAACAGGGTCATTCTGCTAGAGTGCGTTAGGGAACTCAAAGGGCATGAGGTAAGAAGGATACGTACGTCCTCGTTGGGTCCTTTCGGCACAGTCAAGGACTCGTCTTCGTCATCACTGTCCGCCTCATACATGCCCGAAGGGCCTGCAGTGTCAAACTGCCACACACCCAGGTCAGAATCCCGGGCACAGAACGAGAGGTAGAAAGAGCTCACGTCCACCAACAGAGAGTTGTATTGTGCATCATTAAGACCTCCACTCTTTCCTTTCCGCAGCTTCTCGTAGATCTTCGCCTTGCGTTCCAAAACAGCTCTTGCGGATTCCAGAGTCGGTTTGTCTATAGCTTCAAGTTCTAGGTCGCGGGTAGCCCTTGCCGAAACGCCCTTATTCTGCCGAGCCCATACTGTAGGTTTCTATCGTTTGGGTTAGTAGGTCAGAAGGAGAAGCAACAGTGTTATCCTAACTACGCACCTTGTCCGGTCGCGGCACGCCTCCAACGATTGTTCTTTTACCAGCAGCCTTGCTCTTCGCAAAGTCGGCTTCCTGTTTTGAGAGCTCTGCCTTGAGGTCGAAGAACGATGTAGTGCTGATTCCCTTCTCCTTGGCCTTGCTTTTATGCGACATGAGTGGTGGTGGTCAAGCAAGAAGGACAAGTCCCGTTGATGGTGATGCGGTTTCGGCGCCAAATCGTCATCAGCCGCGGCTAACGTTTCTCGCATCGCAACAAGTTCCTCAAATCCAGTCTCCCGTCAGAGCACTTCCTTGCTCTCAGTAAGTGAATTCCGAGGACAGCGGTACCGCAGTCGATGAAAGTTCTGTATGTCAAGAAACGCGTCTCAAGTACATAGCATACAAGAAGGTGAAGGTATCTAAGATGCCGTCGGATTGAAGAGACTAGGCTATTACAACTTGGGCCTCAAGAATGTATAGCTTACTTTAGATGTGTTTACTTAGAGCGGTACTCTGCCTTAATATCGTCTGCGAGCTTCTCAGCAGTGGCGAAGCAAGCACCGGCCTAGCAGAACAAATATATCTTGTCAGTGAAAGCCTCAGAGGAAGCAACGAATCTGAGGTGAACGCACAGTATGTCCAGAGATGATCCAAGGGAAGATACTGGCATCGCAAATCCTCAGTCCCTTGATGCCAAAGACCTTCAACTGGTGATCAACAACACCGCCTTTCTCTCCCTCCTCATCGTTTACTCCCATCTTGCACGTCGTCGTTGGGTGGTAGACAGTCTCAACGCGGTCCTTGACGAGGTCTTCGATTTCCTTGTGAGTCTTGGTGTGCGTGTTGTGGTCGAGATCTGGGCGGAGGAAGGTAGCATCGAGGTGCGAAGCGAGGGGTTCAGTCTGAGCGATCTTAAGCATAATGCGTACACCGCGAACGAGCTTCTGGAGGTCCTCGTCAGTAGAGAGATAACTGTGGAGGGGGCCGTAAGTCAAAGTCTGGACTAGGTAGTGGCTCAACCACGCACTTGGGGTTGACGCTTGGCTGCTCGAATGGGTTGGCACTCTTGAGAAGGACATGTCCGCTGCTAGTAGGTCTACACAACTCTCCTGTAAGTATCAGAGTTACGATGATGCGATAACACAAGCATTTACCGGAGCAAGTAACAGTGCAATGCATAAGTGTGTACGTCAAACCCGATCTTTCCGTGCTCTTTATATGCGAAAGGCGTCGAGAAGAGCTCCAAGTCTGGGCTGTCCGAGGCAGACGAGCTGTCGATCAACTTTTGAGGGAACTCTTCGGGGGGAAAGAGGCTCGGGTCGTCCGAGCGAATAAACGCAGCCGACTCGCCGAACTGTCCAGATCGTCATTACTTCACTGAGTTGAAAACGTTGAGCTGACTTACGTTCATTGCAAGGGCACTGCCAGCTACCAGAGAACGGTACTTCCAGATCTCTTTGAAAAGCTGGAGGCTTTCTCTGAAGCCAGAGGGCTTCAAAAACTTGGCGCTGGCGTTGTTCTTGTCCTTGAAGTACAAATCAATGACAGGATGGTCGACCAGGTGAGCCCCAACATGGGGATTGTGCTTCACAACCTTAATGTTGTGTTTCTGGAGCTCTGCGCTGGGCCCCACTCCGGAGAGCTTCAAAAGGTGTGGTGTGTGTACAGCTCCCCCGCTGATACGATAGAGGTGGAATGAGGAAGACAATTCTCGGGAAGGGCTGGGCCATGATACTTACGAAAGGATAATCTCTTTCCGTGCGGTAGCCTTGTACTTCTTGCCGTTGGGCCCAGTGGCAAACTCGACGGCGATGGCCCTGGACTCAGAGGAAGTGGTGTCGAAGATGACGCGGGTGGCTGTCGCATTGATAGCCACCGTCAAATTCTTGCGCTTGAGAACGTCGCGAGTAAGGTATGCGGTTTCGGAGGAAACACGGCGGAATTTGCTATCGACATAGGTCACTGCAAATGGGGTCAGTCTTGTGCGTGAATGTGGTTTTAAGACTACTGACTTATCTAAGGGGGGTAAATGTCAGAGAAAGGTTGATAGATATGAGAGAGGAAAACTCACCCTGCTGACACCAACCGGGCCCTTGGGGCCATTGAAGTCGGGAACGAAAGGAATGCCGACCCCGACGCAAGCATCAACGAAAGCCTTGCTCTGAGGAGTAACGGTGTTATAGAATCCGACGTTGACAGGCCCATTGAACCCTTTCGTCGTAGCGTCAACGAGGGGATAATCGGGGTGGGGATTGTAATTCTCAAACTTCTTGAAGTACTTCTCGAAATTCTTGAACGACCAGGACTCATCTCCAGTAAGGGTCGCCCATTCGTCGAAGTCTCCCGGAGCTCCGTATTGTGCCCTGCCATGGAGTCAGGATAGGGGTAACGCATGCACGGTTGGGACTCCTTACATTTGAGCGTTGATGGACGAGCATCCACCGAGCATCTTAGCTCTGGGCCAGAACCTTCTCTGGCCACGCGCAGCGGTTTGCGGTTCAGTCCTGAGTTGGTGGACATGCTCGGTGAAGAAGAGTCCACCGAATCCAGCGGGTGTTACAGACTTGGGAAGAGCCCTTCCACTATCAAAAGGTTAGTTGTGACCTCTTCGCTTCTCTGGGAGTTTCACGCACCTTCCCCCAGCTTCGAGCAAGAGCACCTTCAATCCCTCATCCTCTGCAAGGCGTGATGCAAGTGCGCATCCACTAGTTCCACCTCCTACAACAATGATGTCGTACTCCCACTCTTGTTCCCCCGCAGCTCCCTTTGCCTGAGCCTCGGAAAGAGATTCACCGAGGACCGCAGCAGGAACATACGCCCCGCTGCCTCCTTTGGCGGCTTCTTTCTGAAGGACGCGTTTCCTGCGTGCCAGGAGTCGCAAGACAAGCGTAAGCACCGCGGTCGATGCGAGGAGTGTGCGCGCAGCGGGTGAGAGAGTGTCGATAATAGGCAGGCCCGTCGGGTGTTCTGTAATTAAAGAATGGAGTTTGGTGATAACATTGACGAGAGCCTCTGGGATCGGCAGGGACGACGTGTCCAGCGACATGGTGGTCAGTGAGAGAAAAGGAAATGCCCTGGTTTGGAGAGAGATATCAAACCGTCCATAAGTATATCACAGTCGGCGTCGTAAGGGTGCTATTAGTCGTCCTCGTCAGACAGATTATTCGTGAGGGCCTGCCAAGGCTAGGGGATCGGTGATCATGTTACCCTTCCACATTAGATCGCAGCAATGAATGTGCATTCTGGGCCGCCTTTAGTACAGGCAATGCGGGGAACATCACATTTGGGAGCAGAAAAGGCGCGTGGCGCACAACAGCCCTGGGAGAACGCGATCAGCTGTTCATCACACAATCCATGTGAATTCAAGGTCTTGCAGAACACCCTCACCTGCTCACCATGCCTGGACATCGAGGGGCATCTTCTCCATTTTAGCCTAGTTTAGCCTCGACCCTCACGACAGAAGCATGGTGGCTCGGATATCAGAGCGATAGTTAGCGTCTGCCAACCTTGATTGATCAAGGCCCTGGAAATGCCTAGGCGCCTAAATAGCCCCCACTGCACCTTGAAAATCTTCGGAATAGCTCTTCTTGACAAGCATGTATATTTTGTTTGGTCTTTGAGCTGTCCAGCCTCTAGCACCCCGTATCCCCCACCTCTAGGCCTATAAATGGACAGGATACTGACTAGTGTGGTCCTTTAAGGCTAAGAGACTGGCACCAATGCACTCGACGTTTGTCCAAGGGGAGTTACCGTTGCTGAGCACTGAATATTTAAATATTGAATCCTCGACTCCTATGCACATTGCCCGACTGAACTTTGGTTTATCTTCTCCGCTCACCGGTGAACGCTGTCCTTGGATGAAGCATATTTGCATTATACAAAGGGAGTCCTCAGGCTTTCACCTCCCATTCACATTCCGCCTACCACCCGAGGCTTCCGCTAACTGGCTCAACGCCAAAGCAGCCATTGCCTCGCCACTTGACCCGTAGATTTCTTAGGCATTAGACAGATGGTTTAATGGATGACATAGGTGGATATTCAACTTCGTGACAGCAAGTATACTGTACAAAGAGGTCAGGCACGAACGTAGCTGCAGGACCAGGGTACTTGTTAGCCTCTATGCATGACGAACAGAAAAGTCACTCACGTCGCGTCGATCTGCGTTAGCTGGGGCAGGGTAAGCATTACCTTCCTTCGGTAATTAGCCCTATCGTTCGTCTGACACGGGTTGGCTTCGAGATACAGTGTCCGTAGCGTCTCGATGTTCCGCAACTCCTTGTCAACGCTCGTCAAATCAGGAATCTTGTTTCCGCTCATCTAAAGTCCGGAGTCGTTGAGAGAAGGTACAAAGGAAAGAGCTGGATGTACGCACCCAGAACTCTTCCAGTTCTTTGAGGTGAGATACATTTTCGATCTTTTCAACGAAGTTGTATTGAATGTCTAGGGTCGTAAGTTTTACCTGATGCAAACTTTGTCAGATCATGCGGTCGATTCAAGAGAAATAGAACCCTGACGTTATGATCTAGTCCCTCAATCTTCTTGATGCCGTTGTGGCTGAGGTACAGCTGGTCAAGGCTTTCTAGTTCTTCGAGACCTTCCAAGACCGTTATCCTATTTGACTGGATCGAAAGAATCTTCAACTTCTTCAGTGTTCCCAAGCCCTGTAGATACCCGGAATTAGCACATGTATAATCGTACGCGAAGGGAGCAAGACGCCCACCTCCAGTTTCGTGATCTTATTCTTCCCCAACCAGAGCTCTTCCAAGTTCACAAGGGTCTCGAGGTTTTCGATTTTCTGGTCGTTTCATGAGCCTTTCAGTAAGCTTTGATGGTTTGAAGGGGTACTTACACGGATCTTGTTTCCTCCAAGTTCCAAACTCCTCAGGTTGACCAGCGAGCTCAGCCCAGAAATCTTCGAGATCTTGTTCTGCACAAAGTAGATCGTCGACAATCGTGGCATAGATTCCAGACGGCTCGGCACACTCCTGAGCAAGTTGAACGAAAGGTCCAAAGAGCTGCGTTCAATAAGTAAGTCGCTTGAACCTGTAAGAGATTAATGCGAAACGCACGTCATGGCACCCAGTTTATCAAACGCATCTCCCACATCCTTCAGCTTGTTGTCGTACAGATCCACCTCCTCCAACTTCGTAAGTTGATGGAAGGTCGCTGGGTCGAGTCTCGAAATCGCATTCTGCCTCAACGAAAGTCTCTTCAGATGATCCGCAAAACGAGGTAGCCGGAGCTCGTCGAGCGACTTCAACCGACAATGGATGAGCTCTAGATCCTGTGGACAAACTATGCAATCAGTCTCCGAGTCATAACTGCTAGTAGAGACTACGCACGTCTGTATCATCAGGGAAATCCGCCAGAAAGTCGCCTTCTTCTGCTTCACCATCGGCATCGGCATCATCCTCTTTCTCGTCCCCCTCGTCGTCCGTATCATCTGCATCTCTCTCCACAGCAGGCGAAGCGCCCGCTTTCTCCGGGTTCAGCTGGTGACCGCCATCGTCTGCGGGCAGAAGAACACGCGCCGTACGCTTTCTATAGGTAGAAAAGCGGTCAGCTCGCGTCATGAGACCATAGGGGCAGATGCGCACCGTGGCTCTACCTCCACCGGTGCGTCGACACCTTCCGTCCCTTGCGGTTGTTCCAGAGCCTGCGCAGGCGATGTATCGTCCTTTGGGACGGTCCCACTACCAGCGTTTGCGACACTCATGATAGCCTTGATATGTGATAGAACACTGGTTGGCCGGTGTCCCGGTTTCTGGTATATCCTGTAATGTGCAGAGTTCAAACGAGGCAGAGATTGGGCCAGCCCACTCCCTCCGACGCGGCCGTGCATCGTGAATCGCACGCTAATAAATCTGTCATGACATCACAATTCACAAAGTTAGGGGCCATATCGCCCAGTAAATACATTTCGCTGAGCCAGTATACAGGGACTCTATCATACAGCTAATTAACATATATAACATACGAATCGGCGCATCGGCGCTATAAACTAGGTAATCGAACTTTACACAAAACGGTCTGCTGAACGAAACGAAACAATGATGGAATATGCGAAGACGACCGGAGCCTGGAGGAGGGAATGTGATGCTGCTCGCTGAATGAAACGTGCAGTCATATCATAAAGGAGTCAAGTCCGTGGAGAAGAAAATCGAAACAGATGTGGTGACAAGGACAAGAAACCCGGAAACAAGATACCGATATAATGGAGATCTGCCTTGTCATACCAGCGACAGTGCGGGGTCGTAAGATCATTGCTGAGACATGAGCGTCCGCTTCATGCGAGGCTCTGCCGACAGAGGGGCAAGATCCCGATACTCTCTGTCCCTCTCTCTGTCACGCTCATATGATGACGGCGCCATGGTGGCAGAGAACGGGGAAAGGTTGACAGGGGAGGAAGAAGGCATTAAGCGATCAACATACGAGGAAATGGGAGGCAACTGGGTAGACGGCTGTTGTCCAGACGAGAGGGGAGGGGGTGGGTGTGAGGCGGAGTGGGAAATGTTCGAGCTGGGATGCCCTGACGTCGGATAGAAGCTCGTAGAACTGGCGTAGGGAGCGCGGCTGTCGGTGTAATGCATGAAGTTCATATTCGTCCCTGTCCCCGGAGGCGACGGCGAAGGCGTCATGGACTGGACTTGCGAATAACCACCGTTCGTTGATGTGGTGAAAGAAGCGTCTGATCCAAAGGGCTTGGTGTCTATGGCGTATGGCTTATGATCCAGGGCGTAATATTTCTCTGGGCTGTAACCCTTGCCGTCTGGAGCATAAAGCTTACGAACGCCGTATATCGGAGAAGTCGGAACGTGCGGCGTGGAGGGTTCTCGCTTGGTTACCCCAGAAGTCTTGCGTGGACGCCTCTGGTTCTGAGGGTGACCTTCTTTCTTCGCGCGTTGGCGGGCGAACCGTAGGCCACACCTATACACGCCGTCAATAAAAGTCGTGGCGGACACAAGAGTCACTTACGCATTGCAAAGCTCCTTCTTTCCACTTGGCCCTTTTCGCCACTCAGGGCTACTGGTGGTCTCGCAGCCCATGCACTTTGTTATTCCCGCTGGTCGGCTACCATGGTTCCGGGCCTGACGCCCTTCCCTATTAGCAGGGCTGACTCTACGCCTGGGCGGGGGCACGAGATCTGACGTTGGCGAGGTGCTACTCGCTGTTGTGGTCGGCGAGTAGGGATACGGTGGAGAACCACCTCTATTTCCATTCGCTGTCGGAATATGAACGGCCGTGGTATGAGGGCCCGACGACTCCCAAGACTGATCTTGAGAATTCAACGACTGCGCATAGGTGTTAGACCGTAGGTTGGCCATTGAGGAGGGTACGCCTTTGATGGTATCGATGAGTTAATGCCACACGATGTCGAGGGACAAGACCTACTTGGTGACCATTTCTGAGGAGAGTACATCGGTCCTTGATGTTGAGGCATGTAGGAGTATGGCTCTTGAGTCGAGATAGGTGGGAGCGTGTAGGGGTTCGGGTCGTAATATGCGGAACCAGCGTTCGAATTATAGCCTGAAGCGGCGAAAGCTAGTTGATGCATGCCTGCTGAGGAATTGGCAGGTCCGCGTGAAGAAGGGGTGACTTTATGACAGGCAAATATGATACTACCTGCGGATACCGGTGTCAATGAATGTGCCAGGGCATGGGGCAAAAGAAACGAGGTCGCTTACCATGCGGTATGAATATGCTTTCGACTTCACCCCCCAATATGGGTATGTCTTGTAGAGCCTTGAACCGGCGTGTACAACTCGTTTTTGCATCTTTGACTCCGCTTAAAGCCGTGCCCATATTGACGGTGTCCACGAGTTTGGCGAAATCTTGAGCACCTCCTTCCGAGAGCTGAGCTGGCTCCGGAGGCCAGCTCAAAAGAAGCCTCTTGTCCGAATCATTGGTGAGTATCTGAAAGACTCGATGCCAAGATCCAGTTTGCGGGATGCACATAAGTAGCCGGCTAAAAAGCAGGTCGACCTGGTCTTGATGCACGAAAGGCGTCCCGCACCAATTGGTCCAGCCCGTCTTCCGCTGCTCGTCGTTGTCACCCGGGGACAGGTCCACGGTCGCGTGGATGAAGCATAGCACGAGGCCATCAGCTACCCAGTTTATCACGATTTCGACCGCCATGTACTCATCGTCCAAGGCGACCTTGTCAGCCTCCGACCAGGAATCAATAGGACCTTTGTATCCCAAGTCTCGCCGGACCTTGGACAAGCGAGAAAAACGAACGCTATGATCTCGGAAGTCAGTGCTACTATATGAGACATTTAAGGAAAGAGGGTACCGAGTCACTGTCCCATGCAAAGTCTTGCTGTTAAGAACATTTCCAAGGTCATGCTGGGCTGTTTGTCTCTCGTCGGGATGTACGAGGGTCAGGAGCGATTTCCCGACCAGATACGGAGCCTGGTCTTCGAGGTGTGCGGCGAGAACAGGGTCGAGATAGATAAACTGAAGGTCGGCCGAGAGTAGGGCCCAATCTGCAAATGGCGAGGTGAGCAAAGTCCCCTTTCTAGTCGCGGTGAAGCAACGGGCGATATCGCTTCAGCGACGCGATCGACGAGCGATCAAAGCAGGCCCTGACGGAAATAAGAAACTCACAGCAGCGCGTTTGGCCCACTTTCGGCATGGCAGAGGTGGGATGATCGGTGGCAAAAGATTGCGAGAGTGATGTTGGCGGCGGTGTAGGAAGGGGCGACGGGGCTGGATAGGCAGCGAGAAACGGCGTCGGTGACGCAGAGAGAGCCGGGTTGTGGGGATGCGGGGGCGGCTGGACAGCGAGCTCGGGGTGAAAATATGTCGCGGCCGCCATTGTGCACGGCGAGCTCGTCACTGTGGACGACGATGAGGACGAAGAGGAAGGAGAGAGAGAGGTAGAGAGTGAGACAATTTCTGGAAACAAGTCAACCAACTCGGAACGCGGCCAAACTGGCCGCCCTGCTAGGATATTAAACACGGAATATAATTCAATTTCAGGGGTTTCGACCGTCCGCTTTGTGACGCTGTCCTTCCGAAAGCGGACGACACGGATCGGCAGACAGATCCAGCGCCAGATCGGGGCAAAAACGCGAGACATTGTTTGGCCCGTCCAAACACGCTTTTTGGCGCCAACCATGTCCAAGAATATCTGGGTCGCAGCAGGCGATGGTGATTTAGCAAGAGTTACGGTAAGCTTTGGTCCAGAATATCCATTCAAGCTCTAATCACACCGCCCAGGAACTCGTCGAGCAGCATGGCAAGTCGCAGCTTCGCTGTCCCACTCAAATCTAACCTCTGGTGCCCCATAAGGCCTCTCACCCAACGGGCCCGATGAGAACTCGTATACTCCGATGTATGGCCATGCATTCGTCGCACATCGTGCAGTCATCTGATGCTTGCAAAGGCATGCCGCAGCCTCCTATGGTCACCTTCACGTTCTCGAATACCTCATCTCCAAAGGTGCGTTCTGCCACCCTGCCCGACCTCGATTCACCGACCTATTTCTGTCTGCAGGAGGGGATGTAAACGTCACCGACGACGACGGCGACACGCCGATTTACACTGTCGAGTCTATCGATACGGCGCAGTACCTTGTCCAGCACGGGGCAGCCATAGCTTACACGAATAGAGAGGGAATATCGGTACGTCTCGTTTGCTTGCATTTGGGCCTCATGTTCATGCTTCTCAGCCGATAGAGCATCTGAGCGAAGATTTCCCAGCCGTCGCTGCCTATCTCCAATCGGCCTCGAACCAGACCGCTGCTGCAACACACCCTTCGCAGACCGTCACCCAACCTTCCCAGCATTCCCAAAACGCTGCTTCTGAGCAACTTACTGCCGCATTGATGGAATCTGTCCGTGGTATCATGGAGCGTGCAGATATAGAGGGAATAGACCCCGACCAGGACCTGCAGGAGGCAGTAACGCGAGCTGTCCTGAATGGTGTCGTCACTGGGTACGAGATGTCCACAGAGGACAGTGGGATGAGGAATCAACCTCCTCCTGGCGCCGACGACGGGGCACCGACGAAGCGGTCGAGGACAGAAGATACCTCTTGAAAGATCTGTACGCTGGTGTACATACGCACCCCCAGCGACATAGCGCTAATATAATGATCAGATTGGTTTTGATCATGATCAGACGGGAAGATCGTGATCAGCGTACCTCGATCGGGAACCAGGACCCTTTCAACGGAAAGCGGTAGCCACCGTATACAATCCCAAACGGGTTCGACGGGACGGTTTTCGACAAATGACCATTGAAGGGGCATGAGCTGTTGTCTCGCCCACAGGTACGAGTTTCAATAACAGTAGGAAGTTGGAGATTAGACGAAAGAAGAAGCTAAACTCGAAACTTCGTGAGCGTAGAACGCATCCAAGCAACTATATTGATTCCTTGTGGTATGATGCCACCCGAATGGAGCTGAGATGTTTCCAGCCTTTCCAACCTGAATAGCCTTTTGAAACCCTCTATCTGAACATCCCTGAGGCCAGGCCACTGGCCAGTTCAAATTTCTGGGCCAGTTCAAACGCTCTGGAAACCCAAGCGTTCGTCAGGGGTTAATCTTTTGAGATAACCCTCGCACCCTTCTCAAACTATCTTGGATGTAGTTCCTGAAAGAATGGATGGGGTGAAATATGTATATCAATATGCGTTTACCATCTCCCCAGACCACGATGGTATTGAACATGAATTGATCAGACCGCGACCGTCACCGACGTTGGCCTCCTAATTAGTTTGTCACTATTGACGCGTTCTTTGGTGCATGGACCTCTTGGACAACAAAGTTGATCATTTCTCCTGCCATCATCAAGAGGGCGTCAAACGACCCGGAATCGACGACATTAGTACTCCCGCTGCCCATTCACCCTGGCGATCACTGGAATAGTGCGTGGAGAGGACCCTTGAAGACAGTGCAAGCGCCAGACCCTGGTCAATCCCTATTGCTCCCGGCCCATCACCCAATCGAGCCCATCCACCGACGTACCTTTACGCAGACCACAATGGATTGGGCTACCTTGGCAACAGCACTCGTTGCTGAAGACGTGGCAGACGCAATCCAGGCGCATAGTGAACAATACGAAACACCTGTTCTTCAGCTGGTTGCAGAAGCTCGAGCTAAAGGCTACGAGACGCTCACCCTCCCTCTCACGACAGAGAAGTGGAAAAAGCGCTGGTCTGATATGTGCCTAATGTCCATGGATGCGACGGATAGTGAAAAGGAAGAGGCCTCCAAGGCAGCAGAGGCATGGAGGTCGCGGCCTGGATTCTTGAGAGACGAAGTTACGATATCGAGGCTCGGTGAGCTTGCACTGCTACATCATCTGCGGAAGGAGACACCTCTGACATTAAGCTTCAACCCGTGGCATAAGATGAAGCCGAAGGCATCATTGTGATGATATCTGAATGGCTTGAGCTTGATTCTCCAGATGACGGGATCCGTCACGACGCTGAGATCGTGCGTAGCTTTCTCCTTTGCTGCTGTGCTCAACCTTAATCTTATTAATTCTGTATACGCGCTCCCTCTTCAAGGCTTTGCAACAAGAGCTGGCGTATGCTTCATACCTCAATATCCAGACGGCCATTCTTCCTCCGCCTCGAAACCGCGACTATGTGGCTTCATATGCGAGAATCATCAACTCTTGCTTGTCAGCGACACCCTACATCTCACTGTCTGTGCGGCTGCCAATATACAATCCATCAGTCTTTCAACCTGGCTCGCCACTGCGATCAGCATTCCAAACACCAATTGGGACAAAAGCGGCTACTTCGTCTCCTGGAACTCCAGCTCTGGTCGTCTCGGACCTGACCTTGGAACATCCACAGAACTCAGAGACGTCCCTCAACGCGACCTGGGAGATGTGGGATCTCATCCGTTCCATGTGCGATTATAACACCCGTTTGACACTGAGTACGGAGATTCAGATTCTTTTCGGTTTATTTAGCGACAACACCATCTGACCTTCCGACCTCTTTAAGCTCTTGATCTCTCGCCGGCGCTACCTTCGACCTTAGGAGTTCTCAGCAAATGGGCAGCGGAATCCGTGCGATACATCTTCCTACCCGCTACCACGTTCATCGCCAATATGAAAGGCTATCCGGTCCTTCCCAAACCTACTCAAGCATTCCTTCGGGACAGCATGATTGCACGTTTTCCTTTCTCTCTGCAGCGGGTGTTATGGTTCGGGACTGACTTTGCGCCCTGCTTCTTTTTTCCATATATCGCATGCTGCGCTGCGCCAATAGCACCGGCCCACCATCCTATTGGCGGACGTTAACACCGGCAGGCATCGTCGAGGCGGCGAAAGTGCCTATTCTCAGTATGTGCGCCATCTGGAGAAGACCAGCCCACCGGTGCAAGCGGCGCAGAAACCTGGAACGGTCGAAAACTTCGCGCAGGGCTATCAGGACTATCTCCAAGCCCCGCTACAGGTATAGAACATTCCATCTTCTGCACCCTCTGGCCACGAGTTGGATTTATGACTCGCTTTTTCTTTTTCTTTGGGAAGCCATTGATGGACAATCTGCCAAGTGCCACTTACCAAACCTTTGAACAAGATCCTATCAAGTATTCCCAATATGAAGAGGTGAGCTGGGTGGCTTCCTATCGACTTGCCTCGGATAACCGAACCGGGACTCTAGGCTATGTTCAGGGCATTCATTGATAGGCCTGCAGGAGAGAAAACGTACGTAAAAAGTTTCCAATGCAAAGTAGGGTTGAGTTGACGTGTTGGATAGAGTTGTGTGCATTGCTGGAGCAGGCCGCGGGCCATTGGTAGCCCGGTGCTTAAAGGCCCTCGAACGTGCCCGCCGAGAAGCCATCGTCTTCGCCATTGAGAAAAACCCTAACGCCTATGTCACGTATGTCTCCTTTCTGTCGGTTCAAATCATCACATTAAATTAAATTGGCATGCACTGTAGATTACAATATCGACAGGCGAACGAGTGGGGGACCAAGGTCCAGCTGATATTTGGCGATATGCGAGCGATTGAGGTACCCGAAAAGGCTGACATCCTCATCAGTGAATTGCTGGGTTCGTTTGGGGACAATGAACTCAGTCCAGAATGCCTCGATGGGGCTATGCGATTTTTGAAACGTGGGGTTCTCTTCTTACCATTGTTTGCTAATGCTCACTTTTCTCTCTTCGTCTTTGCACAGCTGATGGTATCTCGATCCCATCCTCGTATACCGCTCATTTAGCCCCTCTTTCGTCTTCCAAACTCTACAACGAAGCGAGATCTAGCAAAAACGATAAGAGTCTTGAAACGCCTTACGTGGTCATGTTCCAGAATGTCAACATTCTGAGCGGTACGAAGGCGTCAGCTGACGGTCGGTGTGGCCCCCAAATTCAAGAATGCTGGGAATTTGAGCATCCACGAAGTGATGTGGTGCTTGATGCGCGAGGTTGGTGGTCTATTTTACGATGCTCACCCCAGGTCAGAACACGTTACTAACACCCCTCTGAATGTGGCAGGCTTGCCTTTGACGAACAGTCATAACGCCCGTTCAGCCAAGTTACGGTTCTACATTCCTCATGCTGGCGTGCTTCAGTGAGTCGGAGTCTTGTTTCGGCTATTCCACAACGTGTATCTGATGTAAGTACCAATCGATAGTGGCCTCGCCGGATACTTCGAAGCGGTGTGTGTCCTGTGGCATAAGGCTCTCTCGTGTCACCGGGCCAGTCTAATAATGATCTACGCAGGTACTATATGGTACCATCGGCCTTAGCATTCACCCCCACCGCAAGGACCAGATATCAAAGGACATGTTGAGCTGGTTCCCACTGTTCTTTCCGTTCAAGGTTCGTGGTCTGACTCGCGGTGTTCGACCGGTTCATGACATCATTTAATTTGCAGGAGCCCTTGTACCTACCGAGCGGCTCAGAGCTCCAGGTGTCTATCTGGCGCCTGACGAACCAAAAGCAGGTGTGGTATGAGTGGCACGCCGAGTCGTTCTTGTCGGTTCCTGGGAAATCGACGAGCAACGATGAGCTCCTCCTTTCGGCCGGACCGCGCTCGCCCGCCTTTTCTGAAGGAACGCCTTTGAGCCCGATGGCTGACAGAGAAGACCCTTTCCTCGTGGACTCTGGGCTCAGTCGGTCAGCCACTTTGCCGCCAGCCTCATCGACGATGTTCCATAACAGGGAATTAGGGTATGAGCTGGTCAAAATCGGGCACACGAGCTTGCATAATCCAGGCGGGCGCAGCAGTTGGATCGGACTGTAGCTATTGACGAGCGAATATAATGACCTCGACCCTTTGAACATGCAGGATCGCCATTAACCGACCTTCTGCTTAAGCTGCTGAGTCTCCCCGCAACCAGACCCTGCAAGTACGTCCGCTTAAATTTGATTTTGAGACTGGGGACGATCACTGCAGCGGGATCGAGTCCAAGAGCCTCCGGCGGGCGATTTGCGATCGACCCGGCGGACATTGAATGGGGTCGACAAGCGTTCTGGGCGAGTATATATGCTGGTGTCAGCTACCAGGTCACTCTTCAACAGCTTCTTGCCCGCCACCGCTTCGCAAACCCGCCCGCCACGCCGAGTCACCCTCTTTATACCACAGCCTTTACCTCTCGCATTTAAACCGCCGTTTCTTCAACGCCCACAATGAAGTTCTTTGCCGTCGCAGTAGCCCTTATCTCAGTGGTGCCCGCCATCTCAGCGCTGACCATTAACACCCCGTGAGTTGTCCCGCTGTTAGCAATGTCGTAACATTTGGCTGAATCCACATCGCAGAACTGGTGTTGTTCCCTGCCGTGAGCCGATAGTCCTTTTCCTCAACATCGCCCAGTCGCGACTAAACTGTATCTGCGTGCACAGAGCCCATTTTGCTGACATATGGCTCGGGCGTACCGCCCTACTATCTCTCCATCCTTCCAGGTACGACCTCACTCGCTCATCCTCTATGTCACCTCACTGACGCCCTCTCCAGGAGGCCAAGTTTCTGCGGCCCCGGTATGCCCATGGTGGTTCATCCCAATATGGAAGCATTGCTGACTATTCGGGATAGCTTCATATTTGGGACCCTACCAACGCAGAGAGCATGACCTGGGTTGTTGACCTTCCCAGCGGCACATCTATGTGAGCTCATATAATAAACCACTCGCTCACGAAGACTTACATTGCCTTCGCGGAAAAGCTCTCTTGCTGTCAAGGACAGCACTGGTGCCCAAGCCTACTCGGACGCCGTCACCATTCTAGGAAACGGCGATACCAGGTAAAGGGTTTTGCCATTCTCCACGCCTGATAGATTTTCTGATTTATATACTACATGCAAGCTGCTTGAACCAGGCTTCGAGCTCCAATGCTGCTGCAGGTACCAGACCTGCCAACTCGAAGTCGAGCTCAGCAACTCACGGTGCCTCCTCTGCCTCAGCCAGCAGCGCGACGCGCGCTGCATCCTCTGGAACTGCGGCGTACGTACCGAGCCTTTTCTTCATTGCTATCCTCCCGTGTTGATTCTGTCCCAAGTCACCCTGCTGGCACCAGTGGGACCACGGTGGCCGGAACTGTTGGCGCGCATCCTTCTGCCACTCAGAGCGCCTCCTCTAACGCCGCGGCTGGAGGGTCTGGCGGGACCACTACCTCCTCGTCCAGCGGTGCAAACCGCGTTACCACTGGCGCGTATGGCGTTGGGGCTGCGTTTGGCCTGATCGGTGCCTTGCTGTTGTAGGGATTCACCACTCTTCGGCTTTGTTATATCACATATCTGCTATCACACACACACTCTATACCTTATATTATACCCTACCTAATCACCCGGTATCTCTGTTTTCAACTTGAAGACCTGTTTGTGCCTCTTCGCGGGCATGTGATCGCGGGTGAGCGCGTCGGAGGCTCAGGAATGGTCCCGAGGTGATGATCGTGTGCCACCTGTAAAAGGAAGCTTTGAGGGAGCTCGTGATCAGCTCTATCTCCTCTTGGTTCTTGCCAGAACGAGCAAGCTCTCTTTCAGCCAGCAAGCTCTTCTTTCTCCACTCCATATCGCTTCTACGGAGCGGTGGTCACAGAGAATCGCCCTAACTTATATTCCTGACTCGCCGACCGACCGCGAGCTCATTTTCCCCATCATCACCACCAGCAATGTCGGTTTCTTCCGATACCCAGCCCGCCCAGGCGCTTACGACTGGCGAGCCCGCGATAACGAGCAGCGAAGAGGCAACGGTCGTCTCCGAGTCCACAGCCGCTAACTCACTACTCGAGTCAGTGAAGGCCGAAGCAGCGCACATCATCGACGACGTAGCAGGACAGGAGGCCGTGGTGGCAGACGGAACAGTGGCAGAGATTGCATCCGCGCGCACAGAGGCACTCGCGACAGAGGTACGTGCTGCACACCGTAAAATTTGGTGCTCCATCTCTGAAGCTCACACTCTGAAATCAGGCCAAGGGGACGGAGGAGGATGGTGGAGAGCGAGTGGTGAGTTGTTCAGTTAGTCCGTGCTCTGAGCTTCTTTTTGACACCTATGGAAGATTATCGACGAAGCTTCACGCGAAAATACCCAGGAAGTCAATGCAGCTCCTTCGACTGAGCTCAGCACCGTGAGTTAAGGCCCCTGTGTGCATCTCTCACAGTCGCTGAAGTACCACTATCACTAGATCAAAGCTAGTGAATCCGGAAGCGCTGAAGATTCTCTTCCAGTCGAAGGAAATCAGGAAGTGAGTTACCTTAATTCGCTGGTGACGCCGTTCTGACTCCCCTCTTAGAATAGCGAAGAGCTCGCTGCACCAGAAGTATGCTATCTCTCTCCTAACCACCGGGCACTACTTACCAAATGGCAGGTGGACAGCAACGAGGAGACTACTATTCCCGACATCATATCTACTGTCACCACTGAAATAGGCGAAATCACCCAAGACGCTGTGTCGAAGCTCTCGGAAGCCGTTCTTCCCCCGGTACAGGAGCCTGCGCCTGCGAAGGAGGAAGAAGTGGAGGAACCTGCTGCTATCGTTGAGGAGCAGGCTTCTCCTTCTCAAGCTGCTGCTGTTCCCGTGGTTGTCCAGCTTGACGATGCGAAACCTGTGATCAGCAGTGAGTCGGACTCTCACGATGAGCTGAGCACCAACCAGGCGAACCGCCTTTCGTTGTCATCGGAGGTCGTCGAGAAGGAGCACGAAGAGCCAGAGCTCGCCATCGAGTCGGAGATGACGTTTGCGGCGCCCTCTTCGCCCATCATTGCTGTTGCCAAACTCCCCCAACCAAGCGAAGGCAGCGTCCCCGGTAAGTATCACATCGTTCATAAACTCGCACTTATGCTTATCGGGACAAACCAGTCCAAGACGCCCCTACTGAGCAGGAAGAGACTGCGGCTGCCACAGTCGTCGCTGAGGACGTGAAGGAGGAAGAGTTGGCCAAGGACGCGCCAGTTGCTGAACCTGAGTCAGTCGAAGAAGTGTCTACACCAGCGGAAGCTCTCAAAGCCGCGCCTACCACCGCCGTCGAAGAGGTTGCTGTGGAAACGCCTGTTGTAGTCGAGGAAGTCGCTGTGGAAGTGCCTGCTGTGGTCGAGGAAGCCGAGGAGCCTGCTCCTGCTGCAACTGAGGAGGTTGTTGCATCAGCACCTGCTGTGGCCGAAGAGGAGACTGCAGTCGAAGAGGTCGCTGTGGGGGCTCTTCCTGCAGTCGAGGAGGCTGTCGTGGAAGCACCAACTGCAGTTGAAGAAGCCGTCGTGGAGGCACCGACTGCAGTTGAAGAGATCGTTGAGCCAACACCTGCTGTTGTTGAGGAGGCAGTCGAGCCCGCACCTGCTGCTGTTGAAGAGGTCGTTGTTGAAGCACCTGCTTCAGTCGAAGAGGTTGTTGAGCCTACACCCGCTGCTGAGGAAGTCGCCAAATCCCTGCCCGTTGTCGAGGATGTTCAGGAACCCGCGCCTGTAGTCCAGGAAGAGAAGGCTGAAGCCACGCCGGAGATTGCGGATGTCGTCGTTGAATCGACGACCCCCGCCGCCGAAGAACCCCTTATCGAAGAACCCAAGATCGACCTCGTCGTAGAGGAACCCACCCCCGTTGCGGAAAACGCTCCTGAGGTCATCCCCGCCATCGAAGAGTCCCCAGCTCCTGCTGCTGAGGAGGCCGTCGAGGAGGTTGTCGCCGAGGTCGCTCTTAACGAAGTCACCCCAGCTGCGCAAGAAGAAACTCCCGCTGTCGAAGAACCCAAGATCGAGGCTGCCGTCGCTGAAGCACCCGCTGTTGTCGAAGAACCTGTTGAGCCCGTTCCCACTCCCGCAGCCACGGATGCGCAGGAGGAGGAGGTTGTTCCCGCCCCTGCCGTAGAGGCAGAGGAGGAGGTGGCCCCCAAGGCTGAAGACGAAGTCAAGGTCGAGGAAGTTTCTGAACAGATCGACGCAGCATTGGAAGTGGCCAAGGAAGAAGCGGAGGAAACCGTTGCGGAAGCCGCTCCACTTGAGCGCGAGGCCGAAGAGGTGGCCCCAACTGTGGAGGAGGTCAAGGCTGAACCTACCGTGGAGGAACAAACCCCCGTAACGGAGAACGCTGAAGAGCCCAAAGTTGATGCTATCGCTGAGGTCAAGCCCGAAGAATCCGTTGCCGAAGCTGTCACTGAGGCTGAGGACGTTACCCCTGCGGTGGAGGAGTCGAAGCCCGAAGTTACCAACGAACTCAGCCAGGCTGATGAGATTCCTGAAGTAGTGAATGAGGCGCCTGTTGAAGAGGAGGCGCCCGTGGTTGAAGCTGTTGCGCATAGCATTGCCCCAACGGAGAGTTCGACGGACTCTACTGTGGGTCCTGTTACACCCTCTGTCGTCGTTCAAGATTTGGAGCCAACTGAGGTAAGCACACTAATTTTTGCGACCATCCTTCATCCTGAACGAACGCGTTCATACAGTTTGACGAAGAGGCTACCGTCCCTCTTGTCAAGTCCATCGAGCGCCCTAAGTCGCCCTTCTCGCCTTCATTCACTGTCACTACCATCGGAGGTCCAGCTGCAGATGAGGAAGAAGTTGTCCAGGAAGACGCTCCTGTTGCTCAGGTATGCAGCTCTTCTTCCCTCCCTATTCGCTTCCTCTGACGGCGGTGTTTAGGAGAGTCTTGCGGAGCCAACCCCTTCTACGCTTCCACCAAGGTCCTGGACTCCTTCCTACTCGGTGCATTCTCAAGGTAGCCGGGCCCCCTCGCCTACGAACGAGGCCCCGGAAACCGACGCTGCAGAGGAGACCACGGCGAAAAAGGAGGATGAAGTTGTTCCCGCATCCTCGGAGGAACAAGCAGACCAGGAGATTAAGACTCAACCCGAAGCTGAGTCTACAGCTGAGGCCTCAATCCCCGAACCTACTGTAGTAGAGGAACAGGTCGAGGTCCCCGAGGTCCCTGTGGAAGTGCCCACTATCGTTGAGTCCGAGGCTCAGGCACCCGTTGTGCCTGAAGTGCAGGAGCCCGTCCAGACGGCCGAGGATGTCGTCGAGGCTGTTCCTCTGATTGCACCTACTCCCGTCGTCGGCTCGTCTTGGGTACCATCCTATTCCGTCAGCCGACAGGGTAGCCCTCTTCCTCAGACGCGTGCACTCGAGCCGGAGACGGTTCCCCAGCCAGAGGCGCCCGTCGTCCAGGTTGAAGAGGTGGTCGCTCAACCCGAAGCTACGCCTGAAGTCGTGGTAGCAGAGGTTGAAGAACAGAAGGTACTCCTCTGTCTGAATTCACCGTACCCTTACTAACCAATACACAGGAGGCTCCTTCTGAAGAGCAGGCTTCTGCCGAGCCTAAGGAATCCATTGAGAAGCAACCCTTAACACTGGCAACGGTTCCCGAGAGCGAAGCTCCAGCCACCAATGGCGAAGAGCAGCCACAAACAAGGTATGTGTTTCGATTCCATTTTGCCAGGAATGGAATTCTCATTATGATTCATAGCTCCGAGGTCGTCTCCCCGGTCTCGCCTACCTCCCGAAAGAGGTTGGAGTCAGCTGCTTCGGCTGCTTCTTCCCGCTTTGTGCCCGGAAGCTGGTTCAGCCCCACCAAGACCAAGCACACCCGCACTTCCCTCGAAACCGCTACTGGTCAGTTTATCCCTTCCAAGGGACTGTCCTCCCCGGTTGACGAGTCGGCTCCAGTACTCCCCGCAATTTCTACCGCCAATCTCGAGGTCCCAACCGATGAGATGGGTCAGAACAGCGCCTCGCCAAGCAAGAAGAAGTGGTGCACCATCATGTAATGGATTTTTCCAGTCTGGACTCTCTTCTATACCTACTCTCCGGATTGAGGACCCCGATTCACCTCCATATCATTCCTAGTTCAGTCTTTTCTATTCTTATGATTTAACGACTTCATGGTTGCCGGTCTTGTGCATTGAAAGTTACCCCCTAGTTCGCGTCGTCTCGCCGTATGTCACACTCGTTTGTTTAATCGTCTCCTTTTATCTATCTATCTACATCCGTATATAGGACTCTCCATTCATTACATTCATAGTCAAACTCAATGGATCTGCTCTTGCATGATATTCTCCTAACTTGAAGCTTGAAGTGTGCTTGCCCTCGGTCCGAGTCCTACTAGTATCGGAGTGCTACAGACCTTATGGGAATCCACATGACGAAGGGAGACAGGTTCATACGGGAGGCATGAAGATGAAGGATGGCAGAGGATCCGTGCCCCAATAAGGTTGCGGAACATACCAGAGATCCGAGAGAAACCCCCAAAAACGCTGAAGAAGTCAATTAAGCGCCCAAGGAGATTCCATTAATCGCCTGATCAATCTCCCAGGGGTCGAAACTTGGAAGAAACGCAGGGAAGAGGAGGGGCATGGGCAGGCTGTCTGATGAAGCATGTACCCTTGGAACAGGTGTCCCCGGAAACCCGGTGATTTGATTCAGCCAAGCTGCTGAATCCATATGAATCTTTTCATCGAGGCGTTTCGTCGTTCACGTACGTATGCAGCCACAAACTGAAACCGAGGTACACGAGACTATGTACGTGCAAAGAAATCATTTCCAAAACTGCGCGCAGATCAAACGCATGGTGGTGGAATGTGTGGGGATGGTGTGAGATGAGCGGGACAGTCGTAGTTGTAATCGTAAATTCCCCCAAGGAGAACTTGACGTGGAGGGGAAAGTCGGGTGAGAGGTGCTGAGAATGAGCGTTGGGCGGTGAAGGTGGGGAGGTGGGATAGAAGATTCCGTCAGCCACGAGCTTGGAACGCGGTTGTGGATGCGACTGGGAATAAGCGCTGGGCACTCTCGATCGTGGGAAAGAGTGGGAAAGAGTGGCGACATTGGGTTGGCGGGCCCGTGCGTCGGAGTGGGTTACCACCGATTGATGGCGGATGGCAGGCCGTCGAACGGTAAAGGGCGATGGTGAGTCGACGGCCAGAACAATGGTGTAAGGGGAAACGACAAGATGAGATGCGGAGGGAGAGAGATACCGAGGGTGAGTAGAGGGCGGTGGCGGTGGTGTAGCATGTAGCATAGGGCGGGTGGACGAGATAAAGATAACAACAACCCAATTGAGGTAGGCAAATGAAGATGAAGATATGTGTGTGCTACATACGGCGAGTATCACGACTGCCTACAACCTACTTACAAAACAACGGCAAAGCTAAAAGACGACAAAAAGAAGAGAACAAACGAAGAACACGAGAAAAGGGATAGACCCCGCAGATCCTCCAAAGGATTGCGTCCAGAGGATATGATCAGCTGGCCTATGCGTGCCCTCCCATCTGGACGGCCTGCTGCTGACTGCCGTCGTATGGGTGCGGAGGGGGAACACCAGCAGGAGGGGGAGGCATCATCATCTGGTAAGGCACCGCGTGTTGCACTGGGAGACAAAGTTAGGTCCGGCTCTACTACGCCAATAAGATCAGCTTACTTTGCGGACTTTGGTGGTGGTAGTAGGGATGCGCGTGGGCAGGGATGGGCGTAGGGGGCATGGAGGGTCGCTGGGCCCCGTTAGGTGGCGGGGGGTAGGCTCCAGGGGGAGGTGACATGTATGCCCCAGGCGGCGGCATTTGTCCCATGGCAGGAGAATACATGGCTGCAAAGAACGATTAAAACCTCATGCTCCAACAATAGAATGTGTGCTGCTCACCATTCGGGGGAGGCATTCCCGGGGGATAAGGCATCGGTTGCATGAAGTGGCCTGGCATGTAGCCCCCTGGAGGACCAGGAGGCATACCGGGCATCATCGGCTGACCTGGGTAACCGTAAGGAGGATATGCGTAAACGTATCCCCTTGCAGCGGCAGCAGCGGCTGCCTGCGCAGCGGGATCTTCTTCGTAAGACTGAGGGGGCATGGGTGGGGAGACCACCGGAGGCATGTGAGGCTGGTGCTGAAGAGGTTGGTGCGGGGGAGGGGGGTACAGCTGCATATACCGTTTCCCGCTGTACGGCCACATAGCAGCTGGAACCGAAGCCAAGGTTCAAAGATAGGACGAAGAAATGTGTGAGAGCGAACCCACCAACTTGCGAAGCATCAACGACCTTGTTGTGCTTGAAGGGATTAAAGTCATCTTTGACGTTGACTGGGGTACTTTTCTTGATGACGCGCGGGCCAAAGAATGGGTTGGGGGTTGCATGTGCCTGGAAAGAAATTAATATGGCTCGTTCCAAAGACACGCTTTCCCACAAGCCAATGTTTGACGCACCGGTTCCGTCTTGTGGGCAGGCTTGGGAGAAACAGAAGCAGAAGCAGCGCTAAGGCTGGGAGACACAGAACCCTACCCAGACTCATTTAGCCACCAATCTAGCCTCGGCATGAATATAGCACACCTTTGATCTGAACGAGGGCGCGTTCACATTGAGACGGTTGGCCGCTGCCGTGCTGGGAGAAACGGGACCCCCAACAGAAGGGTTTGCGTTCGTTCCATTGGAACCAGAGGTAGTAATCTTGACCGGAGTGGCGCTCGCATTCGAAGTTGCTCCAAAGGCAAGCTTGCTCTTGTTGCCTCTAAACGCGGGAATCGGTTGGATGAACATACTGATCTTCTTGGAATCGCCCGGCTTGCTTGCGCTGGCGCCAGGGGTTGCAGAAGCGGACGTTGTAGCGGGTTTCTGGGCGGCCGACGGAGGCTGGTCGAGATTGTTCGTCACTGTCTTTGAAGCCGAGATCTGAGGATTGGGCTTGCGAGCAGCTTCGCCCAACTTGCCAGGAGCCAGAACTCCTCGAGAGGCGGTCGCAGGAGTGGATGCGCCAATAACTCTAGCTTCACCAGACTGAGCATCACGAGTCGCCTTGTCTCGGATTGCCTTCTGCTTGTCCTCGTCTTTAGCGAGAATGGGAACAAGATCGTCGGGAATAGGCTTGTTGAGCTGGAATTGAATTTTAGCCGCGCTCCCCTACTCCATGAAACGGCAAGTATACCTTGAAGCTCTGGCTGAACTTAACAAGTTCGGCCATCCGTTTGTCCATCTCGCTCTTCTGCAATGCTTGCCGCTTCTGCGTCAAGCGCTGCTTCTCGTGCGTAACAAAGTCGCGGAAAGCGGGAAGGGGATCAGCGGGAGGCTGCAGAACAAGCATTAGCAACACAAGAAGCTGTTGAAGGCAGTGTCCCCCTTACCTTGTTTGAAGCCGCATTAGGCGCTGGGGAAGAAGTCTTGGAGGGAGCTGGTGATTGGCTGGGAGCGACAGCATTACCATCGGGACCATTTACCGAGACCTTGGGAATTTCGGCCTTGGTAGCAACAGCAGGTGGGCCCCCGTTAGACACCGTTTTACGGGCACCTGGGGGAACATAGGCGTTGGGGTTGCGAACAACAGCGCCGTACCTAGACATGGTCAGCACAAAGGGCGGGGCAGGATAGCGTCGATACTCACTTATCCTCCTCGTTCACCCCGCTATCATCAACGTCGTGACCGCGCTCTTCTGCGATATGGGAATTGTTTGTGGCGGTCTAGCGATAATGAGTATGACATGGATAAAGTGGCGTTCGTAACCTACCCCCATAATCTCGTTCGCGATGCGCTGAGCCTTACGCTCGCGCTCTTTGAAGTCGGGGGCATTGCGATCGAGCTTGGTGGTATAAACCTCCTCGTCGAAGTTGACAGTAACGCCGAAAAGTTGCTCATTTGCAGAGAATTGGTCCCAGCTCGTGGTCATCGCAGCGGCGCCAAAGGTGTCTTCATCGGTCGAGGGGAGGCTGTTGTCGATGCTTGGGACCCAGGCCTGAAGCTCGCGCTCGCGGCCAAGACCCTTCTTCGCGCTGATGTCAGTGTCGGTGCGGAAGGCTATAAAGTGGTCAACGGAGTGGCGGAAACGGACTAATTACAACATACTATCGCCATTGGTGGGTTTGGAATCCGCTGGTCCAGAAGTGTAGGTATCAATATTGGTCGCCGCGATGAATAGCGAGTCCTTCAAGGGTGCGCCCAGAGTGGTGAGGTCCTTGACATCCTTGAGAGTCACGCCGGTGGTATCTCCTTCACCGCTAGTGGATCCGACGACTCCTTCGTATCTCTGCCCAGTTCTTGTCGTAAGCGTAACGGTCGTGCCCTACACCGCGCGTGTGAATGAGCGATTAGCGCTGCGAGGATGATATGTAGCGTACCGTCAGGCCGGTCAGCGACTGCAGAACACGGTCACGGGCAGCGTCAGGACGGGCGCCGTTGGGGTGTCCGAGCGATGGGAAGTTGGCAGCGGCACCTGGGGGTTGAGCATTTTGGGGCCGGGGTGTATGGGAGGGGGAGAAAGTGGGGGACGCTCTGGCGCCTGTCCAGGCTGGGGCACGACTGGCAGCGACGTCGATAAGGGTTCTGGACGACATCTAGGGCGACGACATACCGAGCGGGCTCGGGGCCCCCCTTCCTCTGCGGCTTGGGTTGTCTTGCTGTCGAAGCCATTCAAGAAAAGCAAAGATAATGAAGAGAAATAAGAAGAAAGCGGGGCGTTGTCGAGACCGTCTTCGGTGGTCGTGGTCGACGCAGACGACGATGAAGAAGAAAGAGCCGGGTGCTCTTGGAAAGAAAGAGATATTGGCGGGGGTGTTAACGACGACGACCTCCTCAACCAAGGCACACTGCTTCCGTGAGACCCCAGCCACCCCGCCCAGCGGACTTTCAATTTCACCAAACGGGGTCCTATTCAATCTCCTCTACGCCATTCTACCTGCTTTATACAACGACACCATGCCATTGGGGAGCAGTGCGTTCCTCACAACTGTCAAATCCCCAAAGCACCTCACCAGCTGGTCCTGGTACATTACATGGACGGGCTCGGGCTCTCTAAATGCCAGTGAAACACAATATCTAGCTGACTCCGCCGCAACTAGGCGCCCGTACAATGCGGCCCAGCTCGACAGCCAGCTCTCTCGCAGCGACACGTACTCTTCGAAATCCATGAAATCTCCTTCAGTTCCAGGCTGATTGTTCCATGCCTCCTCCAACCTCTTGTGTTCCTTCTCGTCCTCGTTCTTCCCGCGCGCAAAGACATTCTCTGGATTTCCACCATCCACCACCTTAGTCGTGCTTTCGATCTCGGTAGCGGGGTTAGTCATCTCGAGGCCGCCCTGTTGCATAGTAAGGTAGAAATATCCTTCCGGCAGCCCAGCGACCCCAAACCGCTTCTCTACGACCTCTCGGAGCTGTGCAACAGGCCCTCCCTCTCCAAGGGTAGACACGACCCTCCCCATGGTGTCGATGACGTCGGCTGCATGTCTCGAGCCCAGGCACTCGGCGGCGTCTCCCCCAAAGCCGCGGAGGAAGAACGACATGTATTTGTTGTACACGTTCACCCATCCGAGCACGGACTTGGTTTTCGCCAGGGTTTCTCCCACTTCGCATGCACGTCCACCTCGTTCTGGTCGATAACAAACCGGCCTTCTACCGCGTCGAAAACCATCAAGTCCCAGTGGACTCTACTTGATGAAGAAAGCGGCAGGCCGTCGCCTTCGTGCTCTTCCCCTCCAACAGTCGCGCATCCGGTCTTATGGTCGTTGAACTTCATCCCCAACAGCCCCGCGCACTTCTGCATCTCCTCCCATCCACGCGCCACCAGCTGCCTGTCCGCGTCCCACAGCCACAGATCGTCGTGCATCCTATACAGGAACAACCCCTCCACGTTCTGGTTCACCGCAAAATCCATGATGAATAGCAGCACCTCCCCAATGGCAGCGGAGAGTGGGTTGCCAATTGGGATGCCCCGCTGGCGTATCTGGGCAGGTCCGTTCTCCTCGATTCGGATGGGTGCTTGCAAGAACCGCTTGACGAACGATAGCCAGGCTGGGGGCATGCCAAAGTACTCCAGCACAGCTAGAATAGCGGCATGCGAGAGAGTAGGTCCAAAGTCTGCCAGGTCCGATTGGAATACTGTGAACTTTCCTGCCAACGTCCTTTGCAGGAGGCTCTCGGTGGAGACTATGTGCAACAGCTTCCTTTTGACAGTCGCTGGCGAGTTGGGATCGGCTTCGGATTTTCCAGAATTTCCTCTGTCGAGAAAGTCGTCGTAATTGGAGACCCGCTGAGGGCGGTCAGCGAGCCTGTTCATGAAGAAGTGTTTCTGCTGAGCGTCGCGGCGCTGCAACTCAATCGGCCGATACCCCTGACTCAGCTGTGCTTTGAGACGGGCTGATTCTCGTGGAGTGAATCTACCCTTCCGCTTCCACGCTTCGCTGTTGAACACGTTGTTGAAGCGCCCCTTGAATTCCATCTGCCAGCATGTACCGATGTAGTGCAATAGAATTGCGTCAATGACATCTGGATCTGTGAAACCTCTGCTTAAAGTCAGAATTCAATTGCAGCAAAGTATCAAGTCGGATTGCTTACCGTAGCTTCCCAGTCACGTACGTCCTGAACTCCGTCAGCACGCCCTCTATCGGCCACTCCCAAGCATCCAAGTTGGCCATCCGTATTGTCAACACACTGCTAATCTCCTGGATAACGGCCGGATTTGCCCTGAACGCCTCCAATGTCTCCCGCATCCCCTCCTTCAGGCTATATCCCCCCAACAGACCGTCGATCGCATTGGTGACGCTGGAAGATGACACCAACTCCTTCTGGAAAGCCGCGCCTCGAGTCCCAACAAAACCCCTAAGGCTGGCGAGCTGTGCCTGCGCTGCGTCCGACGCAAAGAGGCCATCCAGGTACTCGACGAGCGCGCCGGTATCAAGCGGAGTCTCCCCCGCTGGAGCGAAGAACAGACCCGCGAGCCTCTCCTTCTCCACCCGCAGCCGGGCAGCATTTGGCTCCTCAGCTACAGCGTCGGAGCCTGGGACTGCAGGCTCGGGGGTCTCCGCGATCTGGTACACACCCGTCGTAGTCGAGTCGCCGCTGCCCAGCCACTCCGTCATCAGCTCTCCGAAGAGTTTCGCGCAGTCCATCTTCTTGCGCGTCTGCCGAACATGCAGGTCGAGCGCGTCGGCCCATTCCTTGATCAGGTCAAGACTAAAGTGCGGGTCCTTCTCCGCAAGCGCAGTCCAGGTGCTGATATTGTGGATGGAAAGGTTCCTGGAACCCGCGATAGTGGTGTATGGGTCCTGGCGGATGCTGGAGAGGGAGGATGAGGTAATGGCACCGACGATCTTGCGGACGTATCCCAGATACGCGTCCTTCTGCTGGGACGCAGGAAGGGCCGCGATGGCAGCCAGATCGTCCGTGCCTGCGGCATCAGTGACGGCGTAATATGCTTCGCGTTGCTTGTTGACTTCCTTCTGCTTGACAGAGGAGATGAAGTGGAGGGCGGTGTTGAAGTTGGTGGTCGAAGGAGTAGACATCTTTCGGTAGATAGGGAAAGAAGAGCACCTCGAAGGTCGCTTTATATGTGCAATCGCTGAGCTACAAAATCTGCCTCATGTTCGTTGGCCTTCAAGATTATTCCAGAGACTTTTACAGCACTTTCAACTGTGACTCGACCGGCTACGAGGTGAAGGGTGCCAAGATGCACTGTGTAGGCCCTGTGTGGGCCCTGTGTCCAGGAACGAGCCACATTAGCTATCGTTCCGGCGCATTAATATCGCCAATAGCGCCCATCCGCGATTGCGGCACCGCTTGACCGGAAACGCCATCCCTGATAGGTTCGTATGTGTACAATGAGGGAGACCTAAAGAATGGCGGTGAGTCGAGCTGCAGATAGAAGAGAGAGATCTCAGAGTCCTAAAAACAAAGGCCAGGGTAGACCTAATATCGGCGTTGCAACGCCTGAAAAAGACTTGGAGAAAAGGTGATGTCGCGGAAGGAACCAGGCTTAAGCGCTAAGCGCCCGCCAAGTTGCCGCCAAGGACAACTCCATCGTGCGAACATTCATCCAATTTAAGCTCATCAAGGCTGAGTCATCAGACGCTAAGCAGGGTATCCTTTGTGTCTCCTCCAAATCACCACTTGGCACTGGACATATACCTCTTCACCCCACTTTTAACGACATTTCATGGTAAGGATATACTCAGCTCTCTTCCTGTAACCATAAGTATCATAATAACACGGCGATTAACCCCAGGCTTCCCTGTACTTCTGCTCCGAGTGTAACAATCTTCTCTACCCCAAGGGCGACTCTTCTCGCCAACAATTGGCCTACGCCTGCCGAATCTGCCCACACGAAGAGGTCGTAGAGAACAAATGTGTCTACAAGAATGATCTGTTGACAGTCACAAAGTGCGTAGCTGCTTTGAACGTCCCAATCGTGTCTAGAAAGCTAAACTCGATGTGGGGAACAGGGAGCAGCCTGGTGTTACGAATGACCTCGGAACGGACCCCACTCTCGTACGTTGCAAGCATCCACCTTGGACTATGTAGCATGGTAACTTACCGTGTGTCTGGGACCAGGCTCACTCCAACATATCTTGCCCTCAATGCGGAAACGAAGAGTACGCATACTCCTCCACACCGACTGCTTTCTTGACCGGAGCTTACCCAGGGTACCTTCTTTTCTTTTCCAGTGCCGTGTTTTACCAAGATCAGTCGAAGCGCAAGGAGACGCGTATGATCCTGTTCTACGTTTGCGTGAAGTGCAACTTCACCTTCCTCGACCCCGCATTGCCGCCAGAAAGTCGGATTGAGATCTGAAGAGTCGGGATGCGTGCTAGTATCCACCCTCGAACACCTACACACATCCGTTGCATTCGAATCCCACTTCACCGAACCTATTGGACATCACCGGGGCAAGCCTTATAACGAGAATGACTACGACGCCTCAGGGCCACTGCGCTTCCATCTCCCCACAACAACGGCGACACGGCATCTTGGACACGGTGGACGATGGGTGGCTTGCAAATCTTCGAGAGAAGGCGCCGCCGAGATACGCCACTGAAAGAAAGGACTAGAAGCATGATGTTTCGGAGACTTTTCATATTTGTCCCGTCCTCGAGCTTGCAATACACCTTCCCGGGCAGGTCGTCGGTCGTGATCAGTCATATCAGAGTCAAGCAAAGGATTGTATCGTCAGGGAATATGTACACAAAGGTTCAGTATGCGGCCTTCTTCCAGCTGCTGCTGTAAGAGGACTGTTGGTCGGTTTGTCTGATGGGCATGATACAAGTTTGGTGTTAAGCAATTGCGCTTTGACCATGTTGACGTCTTCCAACACAAAAGAAGTGGTCCGCAAGTCATATCAGGACTGCGCCAATCCATTACAAGGTTAGCGCACCCTTCCATACCCTGTTCGATCGCCTCAACTCGTTCACGCTGCAGACGGTATCTCATCTAAACCCTCCGAGCCCGAATGTGGGTGCACTGTTGTCTTCTTGACATGTCCGCGATCTTGGTCCGCGGCGATGCCGTATCAAATATGGTATATGAGCGGCGACATACGAAGGCTCCTTGCCATGGAGTTCCTCGGGAGAATGGACACACATGAATCATGGGCGTAGTCCAGGAAGCATGGCACCGAGTACTATATAAACCGGCTCTCAAGACAGGATGCTCGTCTTCCCTACTCCCATCTTCCTCAGTGACCCTGCTTTCGAGCTTAGCGCCCACAGGCGACCTCCCTTATCGCTGCCCTAGACCTCGACGACGATCTTTCACGACGCTTAACGATGGCCTCGACCGCATTTGTGGTCACTGACAATGCCACGAAGAATCCTCATGCAACTATAGACTCTGGAAAAGAGAAGCCCGACCACTGGGTCGACAAGAAAGGGTCCTCGTTCACAAACCCGTGGCCTAGCTGGAGGTGGATCAAAGCTGGCGAGATCGTTCGAGTGCGTATGAATTCCTTGCCAAATGAATTGCAGCTGAATGGGCCTCTTTTAATACGACTAGACGGCCTGGAAGATGGCTAAGCTTGATTTAACCCCTGACCCCAAGGCCGTCGCGGAGACACTCCCCTTGCGCACGCCCACCTGGGGTGCGGAAGTTGACTCCAAAAGCCAAAAGAACCCCCAGGACTCCATCCGCGCGACGTGGCTTGGCCACGCGTGCTTCTTGGTAGAGTTCCCGAGCCATGGCACGACGAGCAGCGAGGGGAACCGTGGTGTCCGCATTCTCTTCGATCCGGTCTTCAGCGATAGGTGCTCCCCTATGTCGTTCATGGGGCCAAAGAGGTATACGCGTATGTTCTTGCTGTCGGTTTCGTTAATAGCACTTGCCTGACGAAGTTAATCTTGTGCCTAGAACCACCTTGCAAGCTTGAGGAGCTTCCTGAGATAGATGCCATTGTTATATCTGTACGTCTACGCCACTGCATGCTGGAACGGAAATTGACCTTCTATACCTTTTCTTAGCACAACCATTATGACCAGTAAGCTTTAACTCGTGTCGCTCACTCTCAGAGAAGCTGACATGCTCATTCGTGCTAGCCTTGATACCCACTCCATCAAAACACTGGTCCAGCGCTCTCCCGAACGCATCCCGCACGTCTTCGTCCCCCTCGGGAACGGGCCCCTCATCAAATCGCTCGGGATCCCCGACGCCTCCGCCCACATCATGGATTGGTGGGACTCGAAACACTTCGAGATCAGCGTCCCCTCGACGTCACAGCCTGGTACCTCCACCATCCTCGGCGTGGACGTCACCTGCACGCCGTGCCAGCACTTCTCCGGGCGCATGTGGCGCGACAACTTCAAGACGCTCTGGGCGAGCTGGGTTGTTGAGGAAACGGCGCCCCAGACAGAGACTGTCGCGACAAAAGTGAAGAGTGCTGTGCTGCAGGCGCTCGAGGGTAAAGCGCTTAAGAGGGTGTTCTTTGGCGGGGATACCGGGTACAGGACTGTGCCGGATGATAAAGACGAGAATGAGGTGCCTTTCTGCCCTGCGTTCAAGGATATTGGGAACGTGTTTGAAAGCTTCGACTTGGCGATGCTGCCAATTGGGTCAGTCTGCAACCTCGAGCTCTCCAACAGTAAATCGTTGCTGATCGCCATTGACAATCTCTAGGGCGTACTCCCCGAGACCGTACATGTCTCCTGTTCACTGCTCACCCTCAGATAGTGTTCGAATCTACCAGGATATCAAGGCCAAGAAAGGTCTGGGAATGCATTGGGGGTAAGTCTCTTCGTGCTTGTCATACGTGAAGCCCCCGGATTGACCTTGATGCTTAGTGCATGGGCGCTTACTGCTGAGCCCTTCGCCGAACCTCCCAAGCTTCTCGCTGAAGAGGTTAAAAAGGCAGGCATACCCGAGGAAGACTTTACGATCTGCGACATTGGCGAAACGGTGTTCTTTTGAGTACAGTACGACCTGACGTTGTTCTTCCTATGTTGGACTCATCATGTTCCATGTACTGATAGCCTACCCATCTCGTGTATTTATACCTATGCAAATCTTTGGAACCCCTTCTGGTTGGACGGGACAGTTCGCTTATGAGATTGATTTGGTTCCAAATCTAGCTTCGGCGCCTAACGCTGAGCGCTGACCCCTAGGCGGCAACGTTTGACATGAGTTAACGTTCATCTCCTCTCACATAAGAAGACAACACTACAAGACCATACCCCTTTTTTTTTAAAGTAGGAAATCTGCTTGTGCCAGTCGAAGGAGAGTGATGGAAATCCGTGGACCAGAAGTAGAGTGGGTTTACTGGCTTGGGCGGCTGGCGAGAAATAGTAGTGGTAGTTGAAGCCCCTGGTTGTGGCCACATCGCGATAGTGGGGTAGGAGCGATTGTATACTGTCCGCAGGGTCCCCGATTCCCGTTGTTCCAGAGGCAGAACTTGTTGTAAACGCGCCGACTGCGACTGCAGAAAGAAAGATGTGTGCAATGCCAAGAATCCTCGTGTTGTGGAGGTCCTACTAGTCAGGCGAAAGTGAACCTGCTTTTATACGGCCCCCAGAAGGCTTGTCCATAGTTGTATTGAGACGCGAGAATCCGGCGATTTCTCTCTTGCGAAGCACTCATACCAATTTGCATCTTGGAATCTAGCAGATCCGGTCCTGGCCCCTTAGTAAGACGAATGGCTGGATGGTCCTGGGGGACAATTCAAGTTGGCTGTAAGTGGCAGCGTATTACTATAAGACTAGTAGAAGTAAGTCCAGAGATTAAAGTTACAAAAAGCAGCGTCCTTAGTACGCCTAAAACATACAACAGGCAGACGGGGAATGAAGAAAGGAGAAAAACCCACACACCACACTAGCCTAAGTTCCTATACTCTCCAACACCTTGAACACATAGTCCTGCCTCTCTCTAAACGCCTTCAACTTTGTCAAGCCCAGTGCAAGTGCGCTGATCCTATTCGCAAACGCCACCGCCCTTCCCTGCACGCTCTCCTTCCTCTCCCTCTCCCCATTCTTATCCCTTCTACTCCCATCCCGTTCAACGCCAATCCCCCACTGCAGCATACTCTTCACCCTCTCCAACCTCGGAGTTGGCACACCTTCCTGCCCCTCCGCAATCATCTTCACCACCAACTCCGTATCTTGCTCCTCTATACGCCGTGCTTCCCTCCCAATCGAAACTAACTCGCTAAAGAATGGACGCAACGGTGGAGGACACTCCCCCAGAGTGAGGTTCTTCCCGAGCACCCCAATCACCTCCCCATTGGGAGTAATGGAGTTCATAGCGACGTCCAGAATGGCGAAGGAGACGGAGCCAAAGTACGCTCGAGTCGGGTCTGTGCGCAGCTGTTTCCGGAGCGACGGTAGCCGCTCAAGCTGGTCTGCGAGGGACGCATACAGGGTCTCGCGGATAAACTCGATGGCCGGCGAGTCGAACGTGAAGAGGCTTGGGGAGGTGGGGCTCGGGGGGACCTGGAGGCTCGAAGACGTAGTGGACGAGACGGACGAGGAGTTGGAGTGGGAATATCGAATGCTTCCGTCACTTGCAGTGGGCCTGTGGCCATGTCGCGGTGGTAGCGTAGGAGGGGGTGCCAAAGTCGACGGGGATTCCAATGAAGGACGCCCGGAAGGTCGCGGGGAGGGGGGCGGCGAAGGCTCGTAGACGGGAGGGGGGACGAACGAGGCGCGCTTAGGGTGAAGATTACTAGCGCCCCCATTGGTGGCGGTGCCACTTGAAGAACCACCTGAATCCAAAGCAGCTTGCAGCGCAGAGCCGTACCGCTCCTGGAAGCTTCGTCTCTGGCTGATCTCGATGGCCACACCGCGGAGGTCGGCGGCGATTCCATTAATGCTGGCGTCGACGGGCTGGGCGATGGGCGGGAGGCCGCAGACGACACGGGCGACGTCGTGCTGGTACTCGGGGGCGAGACCTTGGATAAGGGGGACGTTCTTCGCCCAGACGCGGAGGAAGGAGACGAAGGCTGGGGGGCAGTTCTCGTATGAAAGCTCTGTAGGTTGCGTGGGGAGGTGGTGGGGGTTCGCCGTGCTAGACGAATTCGGGTTCTTGAGACGGGGTAGCGGCACGGAGGGAGGGTTCGTCGTTGATCGTAGGGCAGCAAAGAACAGACATAGTGCTGGGCCTATAGTAAGGTTAATTAGCGCTCAAAGTTACATGGGATGGCATGACAGAGGCGCCGTACCTGTGATCATCAAGTCCGCTTCCGCGCTGCTCAGCAGATCTTCGTCGAGCAGACGCTCCAACTTTGCCTGAGTAAGTGAGGATCGCAGATAGCTGTGAAAGCTATCTTGAATGAGCTGTTCTGACAGGACACTTGCGCTGCTATTCGTAGAGTGCGGCATGGTCGAGACGAATGCAAAGGAACAAGGGGAAATGCAAGATATAAGCCATTTTCTCGGAAGACAGAAGCAGGCTGTACTGGGCTGTGGCTGAGTCGGAGCTCAGGTGCATCGCTTTCGTCATCGCCGTGACACACCAAACGCGTCCATCAATTTCCGCAGACGCGCTCCCCTTCCGCCATCATGTCCGACACCGAAGAGATCGAGGAGGTCGCTCCCAGCGTTGTGCCGTCCGCCCCAGGCCCCTCAGTGCCCCTGACCGAGTCGTACACATACCATTCGCCCACACCCACAGCCCCCGGACCGTATATGCTCGGTGTCGACGAAGCAGGGAGGGGGCCCGTCCTCGGACCACTAGTCTACGGCGTCGCGTACTGCCCAATCGCGTACAAAGCTGACTTAGAGGAGATGGGCTTCAACGGTGAGCAAGGAGGCCATCTATGACGCGTAACGTAGTACTTAACGCGACCTTAGATTCGAAGGTCCTCAAGGCCGACACCCGTTCCTCCCTGCTCGACGTGCTGAGCTCTGACCCTACAAACCTCGGCTGGTCAGTCGAAGTCATCTCCCCACAAGCAATCTCAAACGGCATGCTCCGCCGCCCACCCACAAATCTCAACAAGCAATCCGAAAACGCGACCATCTCCCTCATCCGCCAGGTCCTCGCCAGCGGCATCGAACTCTCCGAAGTCTACGTCGACGCGCTCGGAAACACCGAGAAATACCAAGCCTACCTGTCCAGCATATTCACGGGGATTGACTTCACGGTCACGCAAAAGGCCGATTCGAAGTTCAAGATCGTCGGTGCGGCGAGTGTGGCCGCGAAGGTGACGAGGGACGCATGCGTCGAGTCGTGGGCTTTTGAAGAGGATAAGGGCGCTGAGACGTCAAAATGGAGCTCGGAGCTCGGCTCGGGCTATCCTTCAGGTGCGTGGTCCCTACAGCCTTATCCCTGCTCTACTGACTGTCATTCAGATCCGAACACAGTAAAATGGCTGAAAGGCGCCATCGACCCCATCTTCGGCTTCCCAAAGCTCGTCCGCTTCTCCTGGACAACGGTGAAAGTCCTCCTTGACAAGCAAGCAGCTGCGGTCAAATGGACGGATGAAGGACAAGAATCCCTTGTGAAAGCCTTCGAGAGTGGATCAGGCCTGGAGAAAGACAAGTCTGCGGTAGCACGAGATTTACACCTGTCGAGTGTGAGCACGCTATGAACTTCTCAGTGTCGAAGCAGGCGTTGTACGCACTGGACCAGGATGACGCCGAGAGAGGATATCTAACGCGGTTGAGCGAGATTCGGTTGTCGGCGGCCGGGTATATGCGGCCCAACATAACTTCAAATGGTCGAGTTCACGCCAGATGTGTTCCTCAAAAGGTTGGAACGGCGCTCGAGAAGAGGGCTTAGTGTTAAGAACGGGAAGCCCTGGAGAGAAAGAGAGAAGCGGAGAGTGAGAGAATAGGCATGCCTGTGTCGTAGTCTGGCCGTTTGGCATTGTTGCATACGATCTCGTGGTGTCTGCATCCAAACGCGGGGCAACTTAATTTGAAGGCAGGCGCCTATCTATATTATTACATTGTAGTGCATATCATAAGGAGAAAGCAAGTCAAATCAGTGGTATAAAAAGGAGTGAATAGTACAGAAAACATAACCCTATAAACCTGTTAATCGCAAGCAGGTCGGGCAGAGGTCTATCGTCGCTTCGCAGGCGGAGAACCCGGGGCCTCATCCCCCGCCTTCCTCTTCGTCCCCAGCCCAATCGTAACCTTCGCCCTACTGCCATCTGGTGGCACGGGCGTACCGCCCTGGGATCCCGAGAAAGCGGGCGAATCGAGTGCAGCGCCAATCCTCGAGAATCCAGCACGGGGCGCAGGAGACCCAGAGGTGCTGTTCACGCCAGAGAACCCGCCATTGGAGAATCCACCGTTGTTGGCGAGGGGTGCAGGGACCGTCATGAAGCCTCCTTCGCCTGAATTGAGGGCGTTTTGTTGGGCTTGCTTGCCTTCCTTCTTCTTCTTCGCCTTTTCCGTCTTGCCTTTCGCAAGGGGGTGGGCGTCGAGGATGTCGGCAGCTTGTGGGATCGCACTATAAAAAAACCAGGTGTAAGCCAAAACACACGCAACAAGAACGAAAGATACTACTAACCCCCTGTTTCCGACGCTCAGCACGAAATGGGCCTGACCCGTCTTTTCCTGTCTCGCCTGGAAGGCCGCATTCATACTCAGCGGCGTATCCCCACTCGCCATCGCCAGCTTCTTCTTCTCCTCCGCAATCTTCTTCAGCTTCTTCTCTGTCTTCCCCTTCCCTGGCATCTTTCCGTGGAACTTATGACTCAACGCCTTCCACGCTTCCTTCACCGTCAACTCCCGGCCATAATCGTCATAGTACACAATGTTCACGTCGGGTTTATACCCAGTGTTGAAATTGTCGATGATGTCGCGGCGCTCCTGCACTTCACGTAGCCGGTTATCGTACTCCCGCTGCGCCTGGTCCTTGTCACGGTTGCCGCCACGGGCATTCACGCGGTCAAGCTCTCGCTTGGCGAGCTTGAACCGTTGCTCAGCCAGCCAAAGATCCCGCTGCGTCTGAAGCTTTTCACGCTCCCGCTGGTCGGCGGTTGGGCCTCCGAGGGCGCCTTGGTGTCGAAGGATATTAAGTGTGGCGGCCATACCTGAGCTGAAATTCTGCTCGGACGACGTTCCGACGCCCCCGTCCCCGCCTTCGCCCTCCTCCTTCTTGACCTCGACGCCATCCTCGGCCTTCATATGCGCCTCAATCTCGTCAAGCATCGCCATACTGAAATCCTCGTCATCTTCCTCCTTCACGCCCACTTCACCTGCCTCCAACTCCTCCATAGCCACATCCCCAGGGGCCATAGAAACATCCCCCGATTTTGGTTCTGAACGCGCTTTTGAATTTGACGAAGGGGGAATGGCGTGTTCCTTGGGTTCGGGTTTGACGATGGGGTTAAGTCCGACTGACGCTACGAATTCGGTTGTTTCGTCGAACACTAGGCCGCCGTCTTGCTCGTCGCCGTCACCAGCCTCGTCTCGTTCCGCCTTGATCTTGGCCTCCGCCTCTTCTTCAGCGCGCTCCTCCGCAACTAGGGACATCATATCAGTATCCGAAGAGCTATGAAGAAGATAAAGGAACATACTTTTTCTTGCCAGCTCCTCCGCAGTAAATTTCTTAGGCTTCAACACCTTCGCTCTTCTTGAGCGGGCGAGGGCAGCTTGGAGATCATCATCGTCGACAAAGTTGGCGTGCAAGTCCCTCTGTATCGGCGTGAACTTAACCTCGTCAACATCCATCCCATCCCCGTTCGGCTCCTCCAGCTCTGCTGCCGCGCGACGCGAAGCACGCTTCTTCTTGGTCTTTGGTTTCTTGAAGCCAGCGTCACCTTCCTTGAGATAGTCTGCGGTTTCTATGTTCTCTACAATAACAGCATCAGTGACTGTTAGAGGGAGAAAAGGGAAGGCTGCTCAGACGCACTAGCGTAGTCTATTGAAAGAAGTGACTTATTCACCGATGCCGCTTCCTGCTTCCGCTCTTCCTCCTGCTGTGCCTTCCGTGAGGGCATTGACGCGCCTAATCGGAATTCCTGTAGGACATAGTCAGTATCCAAAAGCTCGAGAAGATATGGAGTCTCTCAACACACCGTTGACTTGCTTCCTTCAATCTCCTCATCATACTTCGCAAGGATCGACCTCTTCATAAGACCTTGATTGCCCTCAGCAAACTCGTCATCGTCGTACCCTGTGTAGTCGCGCCTCTTTATGCGGAGTTCCTTATTCTTTTTCCGAACCTCCTCCTCGGCCATTTCGACATTATGTAGCTCATCCTCTGTGCAAAAGCGTAAGTAAAGAATCGAAAGCGACATTGGGACCAAGACGAACCTTCGTTATCAAGGATGCGGCTATCTTTCAAAGTAAGTATCCGGGCTTCGCCATCTTCCATGCCATCGAAGTCATGGCTGACCTTTAGCCCAACGATGTCACCTACGAAGGGCAAAATACATTGTAAGTCTCGATATTCGCAGCCGGCGACAAGAAGGGACGCACGTTCGGTATACTCTTCCTGAATGGCCTTATCCATACTCTCAATCTCCTCCTGCCTCTTCCTTGCAAGTTCCTTCTCCTTCTTCTTCGCCCGCTTGATCCACTTGAGCGTGTCCAGGTCCCCTTCTGCATCTCCAAGAGTTGCACCTTTCAACTTTGCATTGAGCTCTTGGCGGTTTCGTACCCTAAAGGATGGATTTCAATGAGCATTTTTGGCTCTTCCATTGGTTCATGTTTGCAGCTAGCTGGCTGGGGCCTAGCTAACCCGAAGAAAATGGGAGTGACTGCAAGAGACGAGGAGAAGGACACTCACTTGGCAATTCGGTCTTGGACTTTCCTGCAGAGAGAAAATTAAACGCGCGGATGTCAGAGCAAGTGCATGAGGCATAGAGCAGGCGACGTACTTGGCTTCCTTCGCCTTGTTTTCCTCATCCCGCTTCTTCGCATAATTGTCCTCTGCCTGGGCTTCCTTGCTTTCGGGGGCCTTGTCGTCGGTGAGCGGCTTGAGACCGAGCGAGATACGGATCTTGTTCGTCTCCTCGAGACTTATACTCGACTCCATAGCGGGCAAATGAGCGGCGGTAATGGGTGGTGGTGGCGGAGCGGGAATGAGTTGCAACTTGAAGCTGTACGCCGCGGGTTCGCCTGTGAGAAGCCTGCTGACTCAGCCATCACATCCTCCGAGAGCTCCCAACTGGCGTCGAGCGGACTCTCTCTCACCCACCGTCCAGCGCGCAATATGGCGTCCCTTTTCCGCGGCACCTCCAAATACCTCGTACGCGACGAAACGAACTGAGCGATGGACTTCTACTCACCCATTTGGATTGACTTGTAGCAACGCCAAGCGCACGAAAACCCCGTTCTTTTCTACTCGTGTATCATTGGCGCGGTCGGACCTGTCCTCGCCCTCGTCGTTCCCCCCGTTCGTGCGCACTTTGGATATGTTCCCCCACCACCTCTCCCTATGGGATACCCAGGTGCGTCCTTGGCCATGTGTTGTTGTGACCGCAGGACCTTAACGCTTGGCTACAGTTCCCAACCGGGCACGCCGAGCAGTGACGGGCTATGAGGACGAGTAGACAAGAGTCCTAACAACCGACTTGCATACCTTTGGAGAGGCAGGACGCTACATCCTAGATTAGAGAATCACACGAGTTCGGTTCCACGCGCGAGAACCCTTGACGAAGATCTCACAATGGGGTCACCCGGTTGAAGCTATCTGAAGCTATCTAACTTGATACATTACAGCTATTTCGACCCTAACACAACGCTACACTGGAAAATTCTAGACGACATCGTACTCTTTCATTATTTCCAGGGCACGTTGTCTGGATATTTCAGCCGTGTTGGATCTTCAAAGGTCGACACAAGCAGTCAGGCCACCTAGCCAAAACGAACGAAACCAAGACTTACGTTGACGCCCGACCTGCCTCCCTTGACCTTTCCTGCCGGTCTATTTCCGCCTCTAGTCTCTCTGCAGCCCTCGGATAGTATGAGTCATCCTGCAACAACGGCGCACCCCCACCACCTCTTTTACTTCTAAGATATTCGGGAGTAATGGCGAACTTATCATGCACCGAGTCCAGTTGCTCCTGAGTGTGAGTTTCTTCCACCGACTGGATCCATTTGCTAGTTGTTCCAGATCGCGAGCTCGCGTTGGTTGCGTTCTGTGCATCTGACTCCGAGTTGCGTGTGTCCTTCATGAGACGCTGCACCCCCTCCATGGACCCGGATGGTTGCATCGCTCCTGGGATTGAGAAATTCATACCTATCATGGAGTATCGTCCAATAGGTCAGCTGTTGATGTTAAAAGTAACTGGTCTGGGGCGTACGGGGATTTGTGGACATATAATCGATTCGTCGTGGGTTCCGGACAAGAGAGCGAGAGCACGCTGATTTGCAATTCAACTCAGCGGGAGCTCCCATTAATGGCAAGGGATCGAGTGAGACACCCCGAATAGTATATTCCCGCTTTTATACAGCAAAGGCAAACTATCTCTGCTCAGTGCTTGGTGCCCAGGCGCAAATCAAGAGTCGCTAGACCTGTGGCAACGCAACAGACGACCCATCCTCTTCGTGCCACCCTCAGCACTCAGGATCGAGTAATCTATCAGAATCAGGAGTACTAGGAGGAACATAAAATGGAAACGAAAAGCTATCTATCACATCCCAGAACAGCAGGTTGCGGCTAAGCGTGATAGTCGGACGGTGGGGCGGTATCCACGTCTCTCAGTAAGGGCTGCCGTGTTGTAGTTGTATTGATACTCCTCGAGTCCTGCTCAAGCGCTGGCGACTGGTATCGGCGCAGAGGGATTGAGGAGGCAGAGCTCTGGGATGTAGACAGAGGGCAGGAGTGGTCCAGGTAATTTGCCGCATAGTAGGTTTCGTACACTCAGGTATGAGTGTGGTTTACCAGCCGCACGCCTGGTCGAACTTAACACGGATTTTTGCGCATCCTTGAGGTTCCTACACAGATATTTGAGCAGGACCGAAATAGCCTGAGATCTAAGTACATAGGCAGTCACCTGAGTAGAAGTAGAAAGTCATACCCGCGAAACTGACCTTCGCGCGTGCCCAAGTTCAAGCGTCCATAAGATCGTAATATCGTACCCACCCAGCATCATGCCAGCTTGCTCCAGTTGTCAGAGTACTTTATTACAGCTGGGTCCCTATCGTCAAGATCAAAGACGCCCATTTAGAGTCGGTTGTTGTGCTGCCAGAGGGTATTCCGATGGGGCAGTTGAAGAAGCGGGAGGAAAGGCACTGAAAGGCAGTGGGCTCCAGAGTCCAGAGAACCCGAGGGAGGCCGAGAGTCTTGCGGCCAAGATGATTCCTCAACGACGCTGCCAGCGGGCGGCCACTTCACAATGTTTACGGATGCTGTAGTGTAGGCTGTGTAGCATCGTGCGCCGCGTTCCAGGGCGCTTAACGCCTTAAAGCGATCCATAGGACATCTGTGGTCAACTTACCCATCGGCAGGCATCCTCAGGAAAGCGAGCCCCACACCGCGCGCTCTACGAGCGCCAGTGCGTCAAGCATTTCCTCCTCGGTACACTATCAAACTAGGGTTTATCCCTACCATACTCTACGGACACACTCGGAAAAAACAACTTACCCGCCGATAATTTGCTTGATAGAAGTGCTCTGTGTACTACGCATGCATGATGCGGCTGGTCCTGTGAGAACTTGGCGAGACCTGTGTCTGAGGCCGAACTGTGATGGGGATGTTGATGGCTGAGGTGAGAGCTGGGTTAGCCGCAAAGGCCGGCCCACAACATACGTCGGATTCCTGATGAAGTGGACATCACTGCCGACAGCGATGGGAGCTGGAACACTTGCCCTTGTTTCCCTTCTTCGTCGTCTCGTCCTTGCCTTCACGTTCCAAAAGGCAGTTCCTCGCCCCATGTCATCCAATTGATACCCACGGAATCGACAGTATTGCAGTTCGCCCCTCACTATGCCAAGCGCTCTGCTCAAGGTTCTATATTGGTCAGTGGCAAAGAGACTATAGACGAGAAGCTCGGAACTCTTACACCCGACCTATTTCCATCACCCTTCTGCACAGGCAACTCGCCCTTATAGCTGCCCCATCGCTTTGCTCTGCGCTCACATTCGATTTGGATCCATGGGGAACGGACAAGCCGGTGCCGGACACGATCGTATTCTTCTACGCGAACCTCTCAAGCGGGGACCCACAATTCGTAGATGTCATCCTCGTTAACACCAAACGAGAAAATACAACTACCCTCTTCGCCAACCACGATTTGAACAAGCTCCCGGATGCTGGATTCAGACTCCCTTATGTGCCAACTGAGTGAGTGAGACGACCTGTTGGCCAGCGAGGTACTCATCATCTTTCAGCACGGGGTTCTTGGTGCGAATGACGGACACGACATCAACGTGAGCACTGTTTCTCGTCCTTCTGATTTGCTTGGCTCACCTCAAAGGTTGGCAGGCCACCAAAAACGCTGGCAGAATCCAAGCCGTTTCAGATCTACCCGCCGGGAACACCACCCTCTCCGTCCCAGACGTAAGCTGTTGACCATATCTCTTTTGGATCCCATGCTTATATCCTGTCAACCAGTGAGACTGGGCCTATGTCGGGGACCGTCCTTCCTACAACCAGCTCCGTTCCAACATCCACACGAGACGAAACGTCGGCGGATAAGAAATCGTCTGTCCCGGTGGGAGCTATCGCCGGCGGAGTCGTCGGTGGCGTCGCGCTGATCGCGCTCTTTGGCTTCCTGCTTTACTGCATTCGCAGGCAGGGCAGACCCATTACAGCCAAGGAACTGGAGAAGAAGCAGAAGAAGAAGCTCAAACTGAAAGAAAACGATGTCGTATCTCCGTTCATAGTCGACCAGCCTCCACCTCCGATACCCCTTTCCGGCACGTCTCCAACAGAGTCTACCGGTTCACATTCAGCCCCTGCTTCAAGATCTTACGAGCCGAGGAGCGAGAAGGCGCGGCTGGCGCAGACCCTGGCTCTGCAAGCTCAATTCACACCTCCCTCAGTCGACCGGTTCCCCACAGAGCTCACTGCCAGTAGCACTCTCGCGGGGGGTTCCTCTCAACATCACACACCTTCGTCACTGGGGAGCGAAACCTTGGCCACCACGACTCCGACGCATCGACGGAAACAGTCGAAGCGCCGCAAGGCACCCGGAAGCATCCCTTCTTCTCCAGTGGAAGAGCTTAAACGAGAGCGGGACCGACTCGACAGAGAGATATCCGAATTGGAACGGAGAAGCAGCATGGGGGGATCAAGAACCCCACGGCGCCACGATACCGAGAGTGACGAAATGTTGGCCCAACTGACAGCTCTGAGGGAACGCATGCACATGATAGATTCGCAAGCCTCCCCTCGTGCTTCGAACCCTGAGGAGCCTCCCCCAGACTACACGAGTATACACCCACGACGCTAAATACCCTTCGCACCCTCCTCTCGGATACTTATCAACCCCACATTCTTTGTCGCATATCTATTCGGACACTCTTCGTTTATTCAATATTTACTTTCTATCGGCTGCTTAATCTTCTCGTATGGTATATACAGTATGGGCTTCTTATGTCGTCTTGTGCTGGGATCATGATGATGTAACTTTGCACCGCGCGCTTATAGCTTTGCTTGGACTGACGGCTCTGCCGATACCTTGACAACCCTGAAACCAATACGGTCAAGATCACAGTGAGGTAAATTGAGTTGTAATTCGCTTACAATTTTCCCGTGTTGCCACCAGAGAAGAGCATGGGGAGGGCTTTGGGGGCTTGCTCGATTCCACCTTCAACGACGTGGAACTTGCGCTTGATCGCGCCGCTGCTTAGCCCTTTTCTCAGTTCAGTGAGTGCTTCTGGATACTGCTTCTCGTAGTCCATTCTGGCACCGAGTTAGTCTGGTATGATGAATGCTATAGAGAAGCCACTTACACGATGAAGCCACGCAGGGTTGCTCTCTGAGAAATCAGGTTCATGTAACCCTGGAGCCCCTTGGGCTTTACCGCATCTGATTTGTCGCTGTTTCATGAGCCTATTCACCCAGTGAATGATTTCTGATACCCACTGTATTGAGAGATAGCACCTGAGAAATAAAGAGGTCAGACACGCAAGACCACAAGTAACTTGACTGCACTTACCACAGAGAGCAATTCTGGCATCCTTATTCAACCTGGTAAGCATGAAGTCCAAAATGTCCCCACCGACGTTATCAAAGTAGACGTCGAGGTATCCGACATGCTTCTTGACGTCAGCATAGAACGTAGGACTCTTGTAGTCGAGCGCCTTGTCGACACCGATTTCTTGTTCAAGCCATTTGCACTTCTCCGGGCCGCCGGCAATAGCATAGACCTTGGCTCCAGCGGCTTTGCCCAACTGGCACGCGACGGTACCAACGGATCCAGCTGCGCCAGAGACGACGAGTTTCTCGCCTGCCTTGAGCTGCCCGATATCTTTCAATCCCTAGCCTCGATGAATTAGACAATAGCATCAAAGGGTCTGGTGCATCCTTACGAAATAGGCGGTTAATCCTAAAAGTAATAGTCTTCTTAACCAGCGTGTTCAGGCATGATGCAAGCGTTGTACGTACCAGAGCTCCCAAGAACGTTCAGGTAATCCAAAGGTTCAACTCCTGCAGGAAGACTGTAAGAGACCATCAGCCGCACATCATGGTGGGACAAGGCATGCAACACACTCCAACTTCTCAAGGTACTTGTCCTTCACGACAGCGTACTCCTGCATACCTAATCCATGGTGGGTAAGTTGTTTAGTCTCTGCAGGATAGGGCTAGTCCGGATACTCACCCCAGGCACCACTGACATAGTCTCCCACCTTGAACTTGCTTCCAAGGCCAGCTCGGACCACAACACCAATACCTCCGGCACGCATTACCTTCAAGTAAGCAGTATGGTTATCAGTACTGTCAGAACGGGTTTCTCACCAAACCATTGCCCTCCACTCACCTCCCCAATCTTTACGGGCGGTAGATAGCTTCTCGCATCCCTGATGTAGCCCCTCATAGCCGGGTCAAGCGATAGCCATGTGCATTGCACAAGCGCCTGTTCACTCCCTGGGTTGAGCTCAGAGAAAGGTCGAACCTCGGTCCTGAAGGTATCAGGCTCGATGTCGGCCACAGGGCGAGAGTTAAGGACGATTTGTTTGTAGTTGGAGGGGGGCATTGTGGTGGGGGAGGAAAGCAAGAGGATGCTTTGAAATTGTAGTGGACGGGCTTTTGAGAAGGCCGACGATGCGGGCGCCAATGGGGTTGAAGACAGGGGTGCTTCGCCATGCCGGCTACTTCGAACCCGGAAGTTAGTGTCCAGGCATGCCAGCACCCACACGAACAAACAGATGACTCAGGATCTAAGTATTAGTATCCTTCGCACCCGAACCACCACCATCGATTTTTGAAAATCGTGTTTCTGGTCGAATTCTGCGCATATTCTGGACACAAAGACGCAGATATTCTACGCAGAGCACATTCTCTACACCCTTTCAACTCGTTGATTGGCCTGAAAAGGTGTAGGATGTAGAGAGTGCTTTCCTGCAGCATATCAGGCTTCCCTACAGCGTCGTCCTCGCGCATCCCTCGCCTGCGCCATGCCCTTGCGTGTGCCCTATCTCTGCGCTCGAGATTCAATCCGACGCCCCTACTTGCTGTCGTGCCTGCCTGCCTGCTGCGGCCGCGCCGACGATTACAGCTAGGACGAGATCGCAGTGCTCGAGACGTTTTCAATTGCCCCTTGCGAATCCCGCTCCCAACTTGCTCCCGTGCCTTTGGCATATACACAAGCTGCGTACAGCTGACGGCCCTCGAGCTTGAGCCCTCATTCAGCACCATGTGCTGTGGCTCTCTACCATGCTCGTCGTTCCCCACAGATTTTGAGCTGTTGAGCTGTGGGAGGTATGCGCCGTGTCCCTGCGCCGTACTTTGTCATACACGACTTTGCCTGTCCACAGGGGAGTTCGTAGAGCTGTCTTACACACAGTGTACCCGAGGCTAAAGCACCCCTCCATACCGACCTCATGCTCTGGGAGTCCGGTCATCTCTGTGCTGGACGTCGGCGCCCGCCGCCAACTGATACGCGCGTACACTCCTCGGTCTTAGCGGACAATGTCCGAATCGCGAGAGCGCTCCTCATCAGACGACAACGGTCTGAACTGTCAGGCCTGTCAGGGATTAGTCAAAGACCCTTCTCGTCGTCTTGTCCCTATCCCAAAGGGAGACCCGTCCTCGTTCCATTGCACAACTTGCCTTTCGGTCCCTTGAGGTCTTCGAGGCTCGACCGATGTATATTCTCCTCCATTTGTTTTGACTGCCTGAAAGCTCAAAAGTGGGCAATGTGCCAGTGTCTCTGGTTTCTTGATTCAAATAATGATTGCCTCCTGCCTGAGAATACACCGCTGGACGGCCTGAAATACGTGCGACTGCTTGGCGGTGTGTTGTAGGGCACGAGCTGGGAATTGTAGATACCTTCTTGTACTTACAGTAGCCTCCCAGACCCCCGGCGTTCAGGAATTGGACCTTGTCCGGGTAATATCACCTATCACCTATCACCTTCGCCACCGCTCCGCGGAACGGGTTCTTTCAGGCTCTTTCAGTGCTCCATGAATGCATGGTTCTCAACTTCTCACCCAATGGCAAATGTAGGCCGTTGAATCCAGCACTCTCAGCCTCATGAAGCTCCCCAGCAGTGCTCTTACCCTTGAACTTTTTTCTGCAATTGCAGGAGTGCTTGCCCTCACCACGGCAAGTGGAGGAGGGACCTTTGACACGATACAGTCTCTTCTCCCCCACTTCAGGGATGCTGTGACTGCCAGAGGCTTCAGCTTACCTTTGAAATACGCGCCGGAGTTCTTTGGAAAGTGCCATCGATCATCCGACTGACAACAGTAATCCCCATAGTTAACCCAGACCTTGGGATGCGAGCCTAGCCTGGGGTATTGGTGAGTTTGAACATCCCGACTGCACCTTTCAATCCTCATTGCTACTCAAATGGGCGCTGTACTCCGCACCTGACGCACCCAAAGTAATACACAGTCACATCGAATCGTATTGGGACCTCCTACATGCAAAGCATTCCTCCACCTGGAGGTACAGCTTAGCGCCGACGGGGGCGCACCGCTCTTTCTTGGAGTCGGACGCCCGTGCTTCGTATTTCAGCGCAGAAGTAAGTGATACACGTCCCCTGTATACTTTATACATATCACTCATCACATACCGACTCCTCCTCAGCTTCAGCGCCATTATGATACCGTGTTCGCCAAACACGTATTTGACAGCCCTCTTAACTTCTGCAGAGTTCAGACAAGCACAACCGTCAACACGCCTGATACCACCAAAGAGGAGCGAGAACTTGCTTTAGCGTTCATCGCACGCTGTCTGACGATAGACCCCAAGCAACGCGCCAGTGCGAAGGAGCTCTTGCGACACCCGTGGGTTCACGGGCTCAAAGCTCCTGCGCCCAGGCGCAAACGGGCGTCGAGCAATGTACCTTCGCCTTCGAGCGCACAGACGCTGGGTGTTTCGAAATTCGCAGAGCGTGGACAAGTTTAATGTGTATAGCCGTGCTTTTCAACAATATGACACGTGAGTCTGCATGGCATTTCTCACTTGGATTAAGCCCCTCCACGAGCCTTGCCGATGAATTCGAGAGGCCAGCGCTGCAGCAACTCATCTCATATGTATGGTATCATGAGCCGCGTGCGGCAATGGCTAACAATTCCGACGCGGTTCCAGGAAGGACGGTATCGCTGTCTGCGGTCATCCCTTTCGGAGAGTCTCTTACGTTTCTCCGCAGTTTGGACACGGGAATTAAATTGTCTAATGTAAGGTACTCAACTATTACAGACGGGGAGGATCTGATATTACGATAGCATTTAGATGGACTCCACTTGCTCCTCAAGCCACGTCCAAAGGTCCCTTCCCAGCTTCTCGTCCTGTGCGACAGGATTTGGGGTGCCGTACCGGGCCCACGGGATCAGGTACTGCACAAAAGCAAGTTGGTCAGCGCTGCCCAGAGGTGATCATAGCAATCTGGAAATCTACCTTTCCGTTCATGTTGGCGCCCTCTTCGGATGTTCCTGCCCACAGCTGCGTCAGAGCACCGTAGGGAGTGGGATACAATATGAGCTATAGGTCGACAAGGTTAGTTTGGACAATGATGCTTTGAGGAAGATGGCCCAGGACGCACGCTGACAAGCCTCTTCCTAATAGGACCCAGGTGGCGTTGCAAGTCTGATTGGAGGTTCCCCGGGTTCAAGGAGCAAGAGACAAGCCCCTCGTCGCCGTATCTCCGAGCGAACTCGTTCGCGATTATGACATTGCCGAGTTTACTTTGGGCGTAGAGCCATTCGGTCCCCGCCTTCGTCCGGCTAGGATGGTCCTTGAAGGTCTCGAATTTGAGCGTATTAGCGAAGAGGGAGGCGCTGGAGGATGTGTGGATGACTCGACCCCACTTTCCATTGGTCGCCTTTGACGCGGCGAGCAGTGCGGGGAGGAGGAGTTTTGTAAAGTACCAATGTCCTAGATGTGGAACGTGAGACAAGTGAGGAAGGGGCGCGAGGAGGCTAGCATACCGAGGACGTTGGTACCGAACTGTAGATCATAGCCCTGTTTCGTCAACTGGTCCACAGGGGGCGTCATGACACCTCTGAATAGTCGATGTCAGTGAAACCTTGGGATCCGTGTAAGGCAAAGACATACGCATTATTGAAAAGTATGTGGAGCTGGGTTTCTTGCCTGGGGTATGGTTAGCTCCTGTCATCCCATAGATGCACCAGTACTGACTTCAGGAACTCTTCGGCTGCCCTCTTTACAGATGGGAGGTCTGACAAGTCGAGCTGAAGGAAGATACCTTCCTTCCCAGTCTCCTCCTTCAGGTCCTTAATCGCCTGTTCAGCCCTCGTCTTGTCTCGCGCCGCGAAGTAAACCTTCGCATTGTGGTTCAAGAGAGCCTGTGTAGGAAGATAAACGAGTTCATTGAGGAAACGTTAGATGCCAGACCATTGGCTACGTACCTTGGCAGTCTCCTTCCCAACACCAGTGTTCGCTCCCGTGACAATCACAACCAGACCAGTAAGGTCTGGGATGTCATCTACCGAGAACTTCGGCTTGGGCGGATAGCTCTGGTCGATTATGTTTCTGATGAAGGATATTGAGGCACCCATGGTAGGCTTCGGTTGTGAGGAATGTTGAACGATGAGGATATGTTGTGAGAGAGAACTGGGCCTTGTCGACTCAAACCGATCGCACTATATAGTCGACGGTGCTCCACGGCTATTTTTGGCTGATAGAGTGCCCCCCGAATCTAGGCGACGCATTTAAGCGGCCTTATTCGCCCTGTTTTACAGGGCGTTTTACCGGCAGCGGGATGGGCATCAATTTGGGAACGATGGCCGAACATCTTCCCGAGCCCTGGGAGGGATGGGCTCTCTGGGAGCACAACCGGCAACTTGGCGGGCCCAATCGCTGCTCAGCTGAGTTTTTTTTACCATTCAAATCACGGGCATATGTAGACAATGTGTAGAAGCATGTATAGAATACAATGGCTAGTGTAGTGCGTAGTAGTACCAGTATGTATACATATAATCTTTGTATCCAGGGATGAGCAGGAACTGCAGGCTCACCAGTGGAGGAGGTGTTGTATCAGGGGAGGCAAGCCAATCTGCCGGAATATACCTTTAAGGTTCCATGATTGTTATAGTAAGTGATGGGTTGGTGATGGGCGCCTGCCATCGCAACCGAGTATGCTTGTGGTTACTGGGAGTTTATTGGGTCGTCTCGTAAAACAGCCCGGTTCGGCTCGTAAAACGAGCCGTTTTACGGTAAAACGTTCTGAATAAGTTACTTATTGTACTTATTTCACTTATTTGCTCCCCAGGAGCACCAGGGAGCACGTGGAGAGGTCGGGCGCCTATTATTCTCCCGGGCCCCTGTTGCACTCTCCCATATTACCCCTGTGTCTATCACTAAGTATCTGGCTGGCCACAAACAAGGCTATGAAAATGTATAAGATATATGCTAAATAGGGCTCCTGTTATCCCGCCCAAATCCCGCCTACCAAGCATTGACTGAGCGCGACAGGCCCAGGCGCGCGCGCCGGAAGCTTTCGGGGCACGTGGTTCCGACCCTCCGGGTCGGCATCTCGGCCCCGTAAAACGGGATCATTGATGGCTCCCCATTGGTGGAGAGCCGTAAAACATTCAGCATAAGCGCATTTACTGTGTACGCGTCTGAGCGGCATCGACTTTGAGAGGGGGACATGTGAAAGCAATTGGAAAGCAAGAGTTCATTGCCTAGCGGCGGCTTCGCGTGTTTGAGAGAGGATTCGTCACTCTGGTGCTATATTCATGAATATAGGTAGAAAAAAGTTGGTAAAAAGAGCACAACGTAAGTTAGAGCGCTCCGACACACCCAGAAAAAGAGCGAAAGTTATATGGCACGGTTGGAAGGGGATAGGGGTAGATGCCGGAGTCGCGTTTGCTGTGACGCGTCCACAAATCTTTGATCCGTTAGGATCACCGGATTAGCGCATGGGATGGGATCAAAGAAAGCCACAAGCTCCTTCTTCTCCTACCGCCGATTATGCATAAGCAAGGTTTCCGTTATCTTAATCGCCCTCTTTCCTCTTTCCGAGGGGTGACTAGAATTTTATCCGGAAGTTGCCCTCTTATGGGAGTGCTACTCTTTAGGAGGCCATAATCTCATAACACAAAGTTCTACCGTTACAGAAAAGGTGGATGTTCTGGTACAGACGATCACACAGCTTTCACCTGCTCCTCGAGCCATGCCCAAAGCTCCTTTCCTAGGTTCTCGTCCTGCGCAACAGGGTTTGGGCTGCCATAGCGGGCCCACGGTATGAGGTACTGTGTGGAATCAAGCCGTTCAGCACGGTTCGTAGTCGTGTGCGATAGAGACCAATATTCAAGTTACCTTTCCATTCATGTTAACGCCCTCCTCAGTTGTCCCTGCCCACAATTGTGTCAGTGCGCCCTGTGCAGTAGGGTGCAATATGAGCTGCGCAACGCGACGTTTAGTTACCAAGCCACTGCGGCTACAAGAAAAGCGGATGACGCACCGAGACGACTGCCTTCGTAACAGGACCCAGGTGTCGCTGCAACTCCGATTGCAGATTCCCTGGGTTCAAGGAGCACGATACAAGCCCCTCTTTGCCGTACCTCCGAGCGAACTCGTTCGAGATAATGATATTCCCGAGCTTACTTTGCGCGTATAACTTCTCTGTGCTAAATTTCTTCCGCTTAGGATGGTCTTGGAGAATCTCGAGTTTGAGACCACTGGCCAAATCTGCGGCACCAGAAGCTGTGTGGATGACACGGCCTGATTTGCCGTTGGTCGCCCTTGCAGTGGAGAGCAGGGTAGGGAGGAGGAGCTTGGTGAAGTACCAATGTCCTGGTCACGAGAAGTGAGATGATGTGAGCGGGACATGGCAAAGGCTTGCATACCGAGGACGTTGGTGCCAAATTGGAGGTCGTAGCCCTGTTTCGTCAATTGGTCGACTGGAGGTGCCATAACTCCACTAATAACGCTGAAGTTAGCGACAACAGCAGGCCCATGCGAATGAAAGGCTTACGCATTATTGAAGAGCATGTGGAGTTGGGTCTCTTGCCTTGTGCCATGGTCAGTCCTGCATTTAAATTCCGAACAATCCGATGAATGGGTGACTGACCTTTGGAACTCTTCAGCAGCCCTCTTTACGGATTGGAGGTCGGACAAGTCAAGCTGCAGGAATATGGATTCCTTCCCAGTCATCTCCTTCAGCTCCTTGATCGCCTGCTCCGCCCGCTTCTTGTCCCGCGCCGCGACGTAAACCTTTGCGTTGTGGTTCAGGAGTGCCTTTCATAGCGAATAAACAGGCTTGATAAGGACGTGATAAAGGCTATAGGGTGTGAGACGTCATTCTACCCACCTTGGCAGTCTCCTTTCCAACGCCTGCGTTGGCACCAGTGACAATGGCAATCTGACCGGTGAGGTCTGGGATATCTTCCACCGAGAATATAGCTTTGGGTGGAAAGCTCTGGTCAATCGCGTTTCTGACGAATGATATCGAGGCAACCATGGTCGACTTTGGCAGTGAAGAGGGAGTATGGGATGTTGAAAAATGTGGGTTTATGCTTGCCTTATAGTATTGGGCATGTTGCTTTCACAACCTGTTTAGGCTATTAGTGTCCGTTGCTGACCTTATCTCAAATTGAGAGTGCCGTGAGGTGCGTATAGAGCGGTACGCGCTGGTACGCGTCTGGGCGGCAGTTGCCTTGACCTCAGGCTGATAGAGAGACATACTATTCGGGCACGGAACTTCCTTGCGCCCATGACGGGCGAAAGGGAGTTGGGATACTTGCCGACCTTTGCCGTCGCGTTCGGTGCGACGCGCACTCACAACTTTGATCCGGGCAAGGGATATGGAATCAAAGCAACCCCATTTCCTTCCTTCTAAGTACCGCTAAGCCGCAGCAAGGGCAGTTCCCGCTATCATAGCTGCTCTTCTTCTTTCTACTTCGGGAATGCCTGCATCGTCACCAACGTCCTCTCCTATAATAATTGGTGAGGCGGCCTCAGCTTCCGGTACTCCTCCATACCATTTCCAAGCATTCTTCTTCACAAATTCGTCCCAGGACCAGAGAGTGGGCTCCAGGAACCGCAAATCTTGGAAAATATAGGTATGCGCATCGATTGCCTCCGGAAGCTCTTGGACAGGTGGGAGTGGTGTTGCATGTTGCGGGATGAGGGAATCGGCGGAACTAGAGCCGGTCGAGAGCTCATTGAATGCAGCAAGGGGTTGCACAGACACAGGGAGCCGCTCGTACTCCTACGAAAATCAGCTGAGCCTGACATGAGGATTGCGATGGGTGGAGAATAACACTTACATCTCCTTCGAAGATATCTAAATGTCCAATATCGGTAAGGGTTAGCCCTCGAACAAGGGTGCCTCGTACAGAGCGCTCCTCTTGTTCAAGATCCCTACTGAAGAGCTGTCTACCTCTTTCGTAGGGTACCACGCCGGGATACTCAGCATTCTTTGGGCTTATAAGTCCAAGCCTAATGAGTAGATTTCATGTATTTTCACCTTTACTCTATGCCTCGTATGATCCTGCAAGTACCGTATGAGTCAGTTGCAATTTGCCCCTCAGATCTCAACCCCGTGACGTACAAGCAGTACTGCGGGGCATATCTCAAGGTGACCACCTCCGTTGTGGATCACCTTTGTGAGAATCCTCGGGTGCATGAGCGTCCCATAGAAAAACGCGGTATACGGGGGCGGCATGGCGGTAGATAAGGAAGAGTGAATGTGGTACATTCAGGGGCATATTCGCCGCGCGCTTATCTGTAGGTTCGTGGGAACATCGCATGTGATGCTGCTGACATTCATTGACGACGACGTTGCTCTCTCGCTTTCACCCACCACCTCAATCGACTCGAAGTACCCCCAACTTATCAACTTTCATTTCACAACCATCCATTCTCAATATTTATGTTGAAAGAGGAGACTTCTAGCGAATGCCAGGGCAATGTTGAGACAACCTCTGTCCTGATCTCGGCTTTTCCACCCTTTCCCAAAACCTTGACTTTATCACTGCCATCTTCGACTCCGATATCAGAACTGTATGCTAGTCTGAGAGCTCGGTACCCTTCACTCCCCCCATCTTTTAAGGCCTCGTCTCTCGTGTTCAAGACACATTCTGGAGCCATACCAAGCCCAACTGCTACACTGTCGTCGTTACACCCCACAAGTGGCCCAAAAATTGAGGAGGGACAAAACCCGCGGCACCACCTTGTGACCCTACATCTACTCCCTAGGGTGCTTGGAAACCAGCCTAACTGCCTAAGCGGAGAGCAAGGCATTCTGTGTTCGCTGGACACGTAACTGCCCGGCGAATAGTAATTGAGAGGTTGGAAATATATTATCTGTCATAACTCCTTGCTCATAACCAACCCATAGATTTGTTATATACACATATATTAGAGTGATGCATTCACGGAGTCTGCCAAAACTCTTCCAACTTCCTGGACGTCGAAGGGAGCGATACTCGTCAACAATGGAATAGCAATGAAAGCTTGGCCATCCGACAGAAACCTATCGCCATACGCGCTATTCTCGATGCTCACCCCCTCACCACACACCCCGTTTTCTCCTAACTCTAGCCAATTCCGGTTGAGCGACCATCCTTCCCAATCATCCATCCTTTCCTTGTCGGGCCCAAATCTGAACCCATGCACGTCCCTCAACACTCCAGTCGCCCCCTCATCTGCTTGGTGCAACCCCATCTCCTCCTTTCCCAGCCCCAAGTCGCCCATCGCCCTTACAATCCTCGATATCTGCTGCATGATCTCCTCCTGTCTCTTCACGAAGGCACTCCGGTCCCGGAGGATATCCACAAGCGCTTGGACGAGCCGACCCGCTCGATAATCCCGTGCATGTATGTCCAACGCATTGCATCTAGCGAGATAGGTGTGGTAGATGTAGTCGGCGCGGAGCGCTGTTCCAGCCCTCTCCCTCAGGTGTTGCTTGTTCTCCTTTTCTGCGCGTTCCCAGGACCGGTTCGGGCACGACTCTTGTTCTGAAGGACTCATGGTCGGCTCGCGTTTTATGCCGACCTTTCCACTGGCAAGCGTCGCCTGCCCTTTCAATGCGTAGAGTCTTCTGCCGCCGCTCCCTGGTGCTTCAAGGACTCTCCATGGTTTTGCAGGACGGATCGCTCTGTTGGTTCTGATGTCGCTCTTCTTCGGCATTGTGACTAAAATACGAGTATCAGATCTATCGCCACGATGGTGGAAGGGCATGATGAGCGCACCAGTAAGTTTTCTTGGCCCCGGGGAAAGTGTTGCTGGTCTGAGTGCTGAAGGGCAGGGTGTTGGCATGCGTTTCTGCGGGGATTTGACTTGAATATACATATAGTCGACCGTTTCCATACCGGAGAGAGGAGGAAGGATCAGTCAACCTTCTTGGAAGACCGAGCCAAAGGAATACTTTCCCCTTCGAGTAAGTTGAAATTCTGCATACAGCCTTTGTGGCATGACTTCGAGAAGCTTATCTTGAAGTTTTCCTCTGGGTCATCAAGGAAGGGCACGGCTGCGGCAGGTTATGGCTCGGGAATCTTCTCTGGTGTCGATTAGAGTCAGGTTGTTCCTGCAGAAGCATATTTTCGGGCCCTGAGGGATTCTTTGGATAGGCAGGGCGGTGCAACCATGCTGTCCTTGGGCCTCTAAAAGGTCAAGAAGTCTAAACAAGGTTTCAAGACTCAACCTCGTGTCTTCCTTCAAACGAGGATGATCTAATTTCGTCTCCTTGACGGTGGCGTTTCTTTCTCTATCGTGCAGAACCCATCCTCATCGTACATGCGGCAGACGCACACTCTCGGGGAGCTACGTGGCACAAGTTTTTGCGAAACGAGCGTGTGATGCTACCAATAAGCTCTTGAGGATGCAGGCGACCTCCGGCAGTGACGGGCATGCAGAAGCCACGTACCAGACGTTGGGATTTATGCTAGTCCCATTTGGTGAGCAAGCCCCACTGCTTCATGGCATTGATTATATGCTGAGTTGATCTCTGAAGGTTGCCCATCTTCGACGAGGCTAATCTTCAGCCAAGGCTGTGACTAGTGACTGCGGGCGCTTATCTTCAAGTTGCAGCTTTGATTGGGTGGCCAATCAGGCTGCTGGCCCGGCACCATTCAGTTCGGCGTTGGCAAGATGTGGGTATGTATCACAATTGAATCTTCTTACAGTGCGAGACCAGTTGCTGTTCTGGCTCCTGTTCGTGGTAGGTTCTGCTGTATTCCCGCAGCGTTTCTGGCATTCTGTCGGGGCGTGTTCCGTTTACACAACCTTCTTCAATCCGTGACGCCCTTTCAGTGGTGTCAAAGCACTCCATGAAGCCCGACCATTGACGTCCCCGCTGCGCATACCAGTTTCAGTGCCAAATTACTACAAGCCGTCGCCATTGCGTGTTCAGGCATCACCTCCTGGCCTCTGATATGCCACACTGCGGTCAATTCTATCAGACTGCGATCCGAGTTCATCCAACCTTCGAGTTTAAATACTTGCTTGGACCCTCAAGAACCAGCTCACTTCTCAAGAACCAGCCCACTTCACCCTCTACACCTCGAAAATATGCCACCAGCTATCGTCAGGAACTTTATCGACCAAGCATATCCTCCAAAGGCTCGGTTCTCTACTTCGGACATTCCTGACCTTACTGGTGAGGTCGCGATTGTCACGGGCGCTAACACGGGTGAGTTCTGCTACGGATTAACTGCACTTCAAGAGTACTGATCTCGATCTCGGTCAATTTTTTTTCTTTGGAATAGGCGTTGGAAAGGTAACCGCAAAGGTTCGTGTTATCCTCATGACATTGTTTTGGCAACTAACAACCTGTTGGATCTTAACAGGAGCTTCTGAGCCACAATGCGAAAGTCTACTTCGCAGCGCGTGATAAGACGAGGGCTGAGCAGGCTATTGAAGAGCTGAAAGAAGAGACAGGAAAAGAAGGGATCTTCTTGCAGCTCGACTTGTCCGACCTGCATTCTGTCAAAAGAGCTGTCGAAGAGTTTCAGAAGTGAGTTTCGTTACTTTGCGGCCGACGTCCCGATGTAAGCGAACTGACGGTGATACAAGGCAAGAGACCCAGCTTCACATCCTCTTTAATAATGCGTGCGTAACCAACTGGCACATTCTGATTCAGCCTTTTGAATGTAATCAATTTGGTCAGAGGGGTCATGGAACCTCCCATTGAGCAGCTCACGAAGCAAGGATATGACTTACAATTTGGGACGAACGTCCTCGGTACGCATTTTCAGCTTCGCACTCCGCCTGGTGCTCACTAACGTTGATTACAGGACACTTCTACTTGACCAAACTCCTCCTTCCCTCCCTTCTCGCCGCAAAGGCGCTCAATGGCAAGGCTGGCAGGGTCATCCACACCTCGTCTCTCAGCGCCACCTTCGCCAACACCTTAGAGTTCAACACCTTCATTGACGGCCCCGCTCGAAGGAAGCTTGGAAAGCGCCCCCTCTACAATCAAAGCAAACTCGGAAACGTTGTCATCTCCAACGAGTTCGCCCGTCGATATGGAGAGCAGGGGCTCATATCTGCTGCAGTGAACCCTGGAAACCTGAAGTCGGACTTACAACGGCATGTTGGTCGAGTGCCGAAAGCAATCATGACGGTACGTTTTACAGTTTACTATAAAACAATGGCGAACTTAAATGAGGAGTCGTGACTCAGTTCTTATTTTTGCATCCCATCGAATTTGGTGCACTGACACAGTTGTGGGCCGGAACAACTGAGGAGGGTTCCAACATGAACGGGAAGGTGAATGCCGTGCTTCTCATCGACCTTCGCTGAAGCTCACCATCTATCATCTTCTCAGTATCTCATCCCATGGGCCCGGCATGGGCCTCCACCACCTGCGTCCCTCAATGAGGAACTTGGGAAGGAACTCTGGGACTGGCTCGAGAAGCAGGTAGAATCAGTTTGAGCGAGAGATAGAGAATCCCGCCTACTAGTTAGGCGTCTGAATGTTGGACATTGTTTCTTGTAGGGGTAGATGAGAAAGAAACAGGCAACCCTGCGTATATCTGACATCTTGTAGAGCTTTGTTTTGCCGATACACCATATTTCGCCGAATCACACATCTCCAGGCATTGGGCGCTTATTCGCCGCTGGTGGCATGATCAGGGCCTGCCATCGCCATCAACGGTCGATTTATCAGCAACAGAATCAGCACTTTGACCTTCTGCTCTCCTTCTTCTCCCGACATACCACGGTCTACTTGGCCCAAGGAAAGTCACGATGTCAGAACCGTCCCTGGACGAACCGAAGGAACCGAAGCGTGCGTTCTTCTACGGGACTCTCATGCATCCAAGGATCCTGCAGCATATCATTGGGAACGATGGATCGCACCTGCGTTTCTCCCCTGCGTTCCTACCCGTAAGTAATTCTCAAACTCGACCCTGGACCCGGGTAATAGATCCACTTTGCTGAAATATTCTACTCCATGCCCTAGGGGTACACCAGGCACAAAGTCAAAGGAGCGACATACCCTGGTATCATTCCATTGTCTCAATCCATGGCTCTTGCGAATCGAGAGCTCGCGCCGTCTGAGAAGGTCGTTCGGGGAACGGTCGTCGAAGGCCTAACTGAGGACGACTTAGAGTATCTAGACGATTTCGAAGACATAGTAAGTCACCGCACCCGTTCATTTATAGAAGGTCCTCTGACTGTGCGTTGGAGGGATCGGATGAATATGCACGAATTCTAGTCGTCGTGCATCCCTTGGCACCCTTCCACCCAATGTCGACGCACTGCGAGGGCGAAGATGCGTTGATTGCACTGCACTCATCTTCCATCCCTGAGAACCAGGGTGATCTGGCATTCGGAGTGGAGGTAGATACCTATGTCTACCTGGAAGTTGAGAACTTGGAGGCCGAATTATGGTCTTTCGATGAGTTTGTGAAGATGCATGCCCCGCAGTGGTTTGACTACTCTTCGAGAATACAATCGTAAGCGTCTCCGACTCATAAGAGCTCCCCAATCGCCGGGGATTTGTTTTACAATGTATTACAATGGAAATATACAAGTGCTGAGAATCTAGCCGTAGTACGCTCGAAGTTGCTTGCTTCGCCTTGAACGAGAGGTAACGCATTTGAACAGGCTAAAAGCTTCCCATGGTTATGCCCCAACCGCATCCAGTGCCATGGTGTTAACAATTGTCGGTAGCTTCACGGACTCTTCCGTCTTCTCCTCTGCGTTCTCCTTCACTTTCTCGTCACTCTTCAGAGGATCACTCTCTGTTGGGCTCAACTTTGCCTTCTTGTTCGCGCCAGCCCCATTTTTGAGCTTCCTCTTTTTCAAAAAGGCGGACGCCACAGCGCTCTTAACGTTCTCCGATAGTTCCTTCGTCTGGTCGATATATTCGGTGTCGTCGAACTTGTGCTTCTTGCCCGCAAGGACGTGCTCAGCGATTTGATCGGGGGTGAGAGGAGCGGATGATGAGCCCTCGCCGTTGGCCGCAGGTGTGATGCCCAACTTCTTCTCCAGTGCTTCGAGTTTGGCTTTCTGCGCCTCAGCGCGAGCAGCGAGTCGTTCAGGCTCGGTTTCAAGGTATTCCGCGAGCCTATTATTGAGAACTGGTCAGACAAAGAGACAGGGAACTGCAGATGGGTTTGACATACTTCTTTGCCTCCTTGATAGTGCTCAGCCTCCTACCACTGAGGTCTCGACAAGAGTCATTATTGCTCGTCTTTTGACTACTCATGCGACCACCAGCGGCACGCAGCTGGCTACCAAAACCACCCTTTCCACCAAGAACCAGAGGAGTCAGCCGGAGGGTAACAAGCGTGTCATCGTTGTTCAATTGGAGAGAACTGAGGGCGACTTCAGGTGCTGGTATACACCCATTGTGAGTCGAAAGCACCAAGTTTGAGTGTTTCAGGGAGTCAGGGAGAGCGGGGTAGCGATGCGTTAGGTGGCCATATACCTCGGATATGGGCGTTGTTGATGGGAGAGAAAGGGTAAGAGAAGGAAAGGGAGCAAACGCAGATATGAGCAGGGAGGTAGACATGGTTGCAGTGAAAGAGGGTAATGGGCTGTGCACCCATGAGACGGAGCGTCGGAGCCTGTGCTCCGGATCAAAACCCGACGGGTGATCGATTTGATCTTCCATGCCGCCCAGCCGAGTCAACTTTCATCTTCTCCACCATGTCGACGTCCTGCGGAAACCCAGAGACGGAGCAAGATGCTCTCATGACTCGTGAGTGGAATGCAAGATGAACTGGAGTTTTTCTCAATGATATCCCACAGGTCGTACCAAATTCGACAAAACGAAAACGTGCGTGAAGTGTAAGGAAAGCCGAGGAAATATCGTCATTCGACACGCCGTCTATTGCAAGTAAAATCACCTACGCAGCTTTGAAGGTCCAATTTTCTTACCACTGATTATCTAGGAGTTGCTTCTTCCCTCTCATTTCGACACGATTCCGAAAGACTCTTGGGCCAACTATCAATAATAAACGAGGGAACAAGGGTGCAAATGCACGCGGAGGCAGGATTAAAGGCCTTATGCAGGCTCCTGGCAGTCTTGTTATTGGGCATAGCGGTGGCTTAGGTTCAACCGTCTTGCTGGATTTGGTCGCAAAGTCCTACTTTTACCGTTCATCGACATCATCGGGGCAGTTGCCTGAGGACAGCCTTTCGCTTGGCTCCGAACATCCAAGAAACCGGGCAAGGGGAGAAGGAGATTCTGGGGATGTGTGGAAGGGAACACCAGCCGTATGCTACGTTGAGGTGGCCAGTGTAATACCTGGGGTACGTCCTATCTTCGTTCAAATCAATGTCAATGTCTAATTTCGAGCAGGCTAAAGAGCGCACTGAAGAGGTTCGCGCAGCTGTCAAGGCATACTCAGATCCAACCACTGGTTTTGAGATCGACTTCATTCCACTCCGCCTTGAAGATGCATTTGACGAGGGCTGGTGGAAGACCGTTGGAGGAACCGACCTTAAGCAGGGAGCGAGAGACCTTGGGATAGATATAAACGACGAAGGTAAGATATCGAAGATATCAGTCGTGCTTTTCACTGATCCATTTGTTCCTTCAGCGCTACCCACTCTTCGCCAGGGCTCAAATATCCCCACAACCCCCCTCCAGTCCTTGCACACATACCTTTCATCACTTCCGACGCCAACAGCTATCCACTCCGCCATCTCCTCGCTCATCCGGGTCCTTCTTCTGTTCACCGCCGCTTCACGCGATGCCTCACATCTCCTCCTCGGAACATCCCTCACCAGTCTATCAATGAACATGATTTCTGGGATTGCGCAAGGCGCGGGCTTTGCCATGGTCTCCGAAGGTTTGGAGGAAGCATGGATAGGGAAGAATGACCAAAACATCAGCATTGTACGGCCACTCAGGGATATAGGCATCAAGGAGAGTGCTTTTTGGGCATGGTGGTCAAACCTTCCGGTCCCTGGGCGAGACCGGTACCCGTCGTCCGTCTCTTCAGTCCCTTTAGGGAGCGAAACCGCGGCATCGAGAGTGGCTGTCAAGCAGAACCAGAAGTTGACTAGTATCGATGTGCTCACCCAGGACTTCATTATGGGCCTCGAGAAAGACTTCCCAAGCACTGTTAGCACGATCGCGCGGACGCTTGCGAAGGTGACTACGAAGGAGAAGGGCGTCTCTGGGGGATGCGTTGTGTGCCAAAAGTGTGTTTATTTTACTTTGCCTGCCTATTGTTTGGCTAACGACGCGCTCAGGCCGGCACAGCCGGACGTTCAAGCATGGAAGGCCAGCATCTCAATACGATCATACCACGACGAAGCCTTCGTAAAGTCGAAGCATCCACTCCCTCCTCATTTCACCTCTCCACCAGATGCTGGGGTTTCCGCCGCCTCCTCTCCAACCAACGGGCTCGCGCCGCGTTTATGCTACTCTTGTCATACTACCTTCACAAGTCGAAGTAGCCGGGGGATCGCGTCCGCCAACGAGGTCGTTGTGCCCCTCCCTGTCTGGGTTAAGGCGAGTTTGCCGAGCTCAAGCGAGGATACTACTGTCCCAGAGAGCAAGGATCTTCAAACCGGCTCTAATGAAGACGTCGCTCAGGCAGAGGTGTGGGAGACGAAGAAGCTCAGCCGCGGAAGTATAAAAGATAAGATTGGAGCTTTCTTGCTGGACGATGCTGGGGATGAGTAGACTGTGAATCGCTTGGATTTAAAGCGTATATGTGTCGATGGATGTGCTATGATAGGCTCTCCCTATGAGACAAGGATTCGTTTATGTTTGCAGTAGGCGCTTGGGCGCTTACGTGCAATTGATGGCGGATCATTGGCCAACTTCGAACATCTGCGGACAGTCTCACGGAAATGTTGGGAGGGCTTGCCAAGTTTGTTCGGCCACAGCAATTTCTTGAACTTGCCATCTCCTTGACCCCGACAACAGACCTTCATCCACGTATCCTAAAGTAACCCCAGTGCATCCAATAAGGGTAGACAACATGGACCGCGACTTTTATTGCATCGTACGTCGCTCATCGAATACCCTTCGCCCACCTAATGGATAGTATGTGGCATAGGTCTCTGGCAACACCCAGTTCCGGGGAAACCAGGCAGCTGTGAGGCCACCTCTTCCTGCTTCGCAACTCCAAGGTCCTCAATTTCACGAAATTGTCTCTAGATACTCGACGAACTTGATGAAATCGTTGACGAGGAACTCATAAACCCGGGACCTACACTAGGATCACCAAACGGGGAGGGCGACGAGAGGGATGGAGCGAATGACCAGTCTGAGAAAGCTGTTAGTGCTGCGTCCCCAAAGCCGAGGGAGAAATTGTTCGTAGAGGGCCTGTTGCTATCCGAAGAAGATGTTGAGGCATCCGACGACCTCATCCTCATCGCAGCATACGACCCGAGTACTCTTGGCGCCCCTTTGTGTCAGGAGGATGGTAAGTCTCTCTCCACCACTGGCCTGCTAATATTACTGTATACTGATAGAAACTTAGACGAGCCTCCTTACGTTCAAGGTCTAACCCATGCAGTCACTCTGTTTGACGTTATCCCTGACCCCGACGAAAATTTGGGGGGAAGCTACCTCAACAAGAACACAGGAGACGTCTACAGTATTTGGTGGCAAGAGGTTGCCTTTGTAGTAACCTTTTCTGCGTACTGCATTTTCAAGACAGTGGCACCCGAAATCGGTCCAAGCGAGTTATATCGCGTCTTTACCCACCCAGATTACGAAGATTGCGAGCCACTCCTTGGCATCCCGAAGACGATCGACTACGGCCCCATCGCGGACAGCTTCGACCAAAACGTCAAAAGGATAAACGTTTGCGGGTCTCCCAGCCATGAAATATGGTGGAACAATCTTCTGCGTTCGTCGCCTGACTGGAACGACGAGGAGACACTGCGCGAAGCCTGGCATGGTAAAGGGAATCTGTGGGTCTTTGTCAAGCCAGACAAGTCAGGCTACCAAGAACGATAAAGAAATCCTAAAACTAAAATATCACCAACATTGTACAGGTTTCCCATTTCGGACACCGTATCTGCGTCCCCTCTTACGCGATTCTCTGTGGGTTCGAGGAGCGTCTTGCATGCGCCCTCCTCTAAATCAGGGTTTACTCAACTTCCCCTAGAGATCCTTTTTCTCATCTGCGAACCTCTCCCACTCAAGTCCTTCTTGGCCGTCTTGTCTTTGGACAAACGACTTCGGGAGCTACTACTCGCACACTCCGACGTGCTATCCTACAACGCTTTGAAGAAATTCGAGCCATGGTATCTGCCGGCTCTCCCAATCAAAACGCCAGATGGGAACAGGGATCGAGAAGAGCTCGAATATTGGGAAATGCAATGGGAAGAGCATGGGAAGATTCAACCTCACGAGACCCAAAGCAACGTCCGATGGCTGGACTATCGAATCCAATGTAGCCAAAGCTTGAGTATGCGCAACCGCAAAAGGATTTGGAGGGCCGCTAAAACCATCAAAGACTTCGCCTTAGAACAGGGTTACGGCGCGACCACTCCTAAACAGGACAACTGCAGCTACCAGTAATCTATTGGGTCTATGTTTAGGGTAGTGCAATTAGTATAGATATGTGGATTGCAGTGACGTGACCATTATCGTTTCTATCGTCCCGCAGTTATGATCAAAGCACCCTCAATCATGAGGACATACTGTCAAAAAGTCTAAAGGAGTGGAACCTGGAAGACTTGTTAGAGCCTGACGATGCTATTACAGAAACTAACTTGAAACTCACCTGGGTAAAACCAGAAAGATACTGCAATAATCAAGTAAAGAGCTGAAATGCAACAACGTCAACGTTATACCTTCTGCGCGAGCACTTTCTTTACGCACAGACGAGTATGCAACCTTCGAGCCAGTTAGACTTCCCATCTGCCAGGACATAGCTAGTAGTTTGAACTGCAGAATTATGATGAGCGCTTATCACGAACGCTATCAGGAAAGCTCACCTGACAGGTACAGAACTAATGACTCGAAAGGGTCCATCAGCAATGTTAGAGGCTTGCCGATCGCCAACCCTAGTAAGACCATGAATCTAGGTGGCGTTCAGCATCGTCATTATTATGTGGAATGCGGCACGTACGGGATGACGAGGAGTGCAGTTTGCTATAGAATGGACGGAAGTCAGCAAGCGTGACGTATGAGAGATGTTACAGTGAATTCCATACAATCGTTGAACCGACAGCTACAGAGACGCTTGTCGCTAGTTCGTCTCGTACAGACACACGTACAGCCGTGATGCACTCTTAGATAACAGATCCAAGTTCTTAGTTGAGGAATAATATGGAAAAATAGGGACCCACCTGCGATAGAACTGACGGCTGGCAGTAATATCAGTGCAACCCATTCCTTGCTGATCACCGTAGAAATCCCGTCCATAGACTCGACGAGCCAATCCGCTGTTATCGCCACGGCCTGAGGCAAACGCAATTACATCAATGAGCCATCCGCACGAGATAGAAATGAGGACATCCTCACTGCAGTCACAAGAAGCATCATAGAAATCGTTAGAAACCAGCTTAGTTGCGGTTCTTTCTTCGGCTTGACTCTGTCGGCCCCCTCAACCCTCGTCCATTCAGAGCTTCCAGAATCCATTGTCCTCGTCATGGGCATGCCGATTCCACTCCTTCCCGTTTCACCGAGTTCGTTATACGTGAAGGTTGATCCTACAGGACTAAGGCAAGCGCCCGTGGCCATACCTTTGTCCTCCCCCTTCGAACCACTGGCATCTGATCTAAGCCCGACAAGTCGAAAGGTTGTCCGGGTTTGGTCAGTGGACTCCGGTTTTCCGTACTGTGGCCTGAGGCTCGGGAAGTCGTCGGCACTTCCGTATTGGTCGAGGCTTGAGGACGAGTTTCTAAGGCCAGACGCAGGAAAGACAGTTGAAACGTATGGTCTCTTTGGAGGCGTGAGAGTCGACTTCGACCGTGACCTGCTTCGTCCTGAGCTCCGAATGCTGATATTGTCAAAATCGGCTAGATTTTTGCAGCTTTGGAGTGTCGATCGGGACCTCGCGCTCAAGTATGCAGCTGTTTTCCCAGCAGAGATATTCTGAGTGGCAGGAAGTCGCGTGCTTTTCTTGTTGTGGTTGTCCTGGTACAAGTGAGTGTGCGACCACAGCTGAAAGGCCAAGTAGCACAGATATGCTGGCGAATCAATCAGTAACAATTTAGCGGAAATTTGTCCGCGCGAGCGGTGAACCTACTTAGGATTAGAATGACAGACACCTGAGTATGCATTAGTCAGCGCCAGTCGTAGAGCACTACTGTTTAGCGACTTACTCCATGGCTCATTTTGAGGATATCTCGCTTCTGCAGATCTGCATTCTGAGCATTACCGTTGCTTAGCGTGAAGTGGTATGCGGCTGGCAGAAGTAGTACTGCTACACTGATGCTCAACAGCGACGAGTGCACCTGGGTAGCCGCTAACACGCGATTCAGTGTCGCCGCAATGTTTGAACCGACTCTTTCCCTTACTTGGATCAAAGCCTTGCTCAGAGAAGCGTAGGCCTCCACCGAAGAAGCACAGCCCAAGAATAAGCACTGTGTTGAATTTCATCAGCTATTTTAGGTCCCAATCAAGAGCCAATGTTGTCCAGAACTCACATAACTTGCTGAGGATCGAACCAACAACTGTGAAAGTCCTTATCAGCAACGCGAGGATATGACATAAGGAAATACTTACGAGACGATTGTACAACCCGGAGCTCACATTTGCGGAGCGCAGATATCTATGACAGTACAGTAGATCAATACCCAAAGGTCTGCCAATAGCACTCCGAGTCGACTGACTGCAAGGACAATCTCTATACTGGACACAGGAAACGTCATTACTCAGAATAGATCGAACTCGAGCTACAGTGGACTCACAAGTTACTCTGTGTCAATGGAGTGGGGAGTCAGCAAAGGGAGGAGCGCGGATGAAGAAGGATACACACCATGCTAGCGTTTAAAAGAGCCGTCTTCGATCCTCCGATTCTGAGGGCCAGCTGCTCAATTGTCAAGTCGTGTAACTGATCAAGTTACCCTTTGATCACCCTGTTCTCTCAAAAGCGTCGAACACACGTACCCGAACAAGTGGTATCAGAGCAAGGATACAGACTGTTGGTTCATTAAGAATCGGTGAAGAAGGGGAAAGAGGTGATACTGAACGTACATGAAAAGACGAACGCATGCTCGTGTTCCATCGTTAACCGAATAGTCCAAGCAGTTGGTATCATGAATAGTAAGGCATTCAGCCCTATACTAAGAGTCAATAATATGCCGATGAGCAAGGAAACGTTTCAGGCTTACACGAGTCCATCAACACCACTCGCCAACCGAAGAAATGCCTCCTCCAATTTCGACTCTTCGAAGTCCCAAGCGTTGGACCTTGGATGAGGCCTGTGCTGCTGGAGTTGAGGTTCGCCGTGTCCACTTGAAGATGGGAGCCAGATTGGTAGAATGATGGTAAGCCACTTTGTTTCGGGATCCCTTTCTCGTTGAAGTCTTCAGATCCGCTACTGAGGATCGATTCACAGTCTGATGCTTCGGAAGTGGGGGAAGGCGGCAAGGCCAGTTCGCTCTGAGGTGGATCACTGTGCTCCCGCCAGTATCGCTGGGGGGCTGAGACCGAGCGAGCATGGTCGATGTCAATGGAGGGTGGCGTCATTCTGAGCTCAGGGGTAGGATGTTGGAGGTGTAAAGACAGACGTGGAGGAAACTCGTAAAAGGCGTGGTCACTAGTGAACGCAAAATATATAGTAAAGGGAAGAGAACAGAAGTGGCTGGCCTGTTGGCTCACCTGCTTAGCGTCTTCGGCGGCTGCTTCCCGACCGCCGAGCCGAACTAGCTGGACGCGGTTACTGCATATTGGCTAAATTTGGGTAAGCGACTGCCTAACATCGCCGTGATCGAGATTCAGAATCATCCTCGGTTGTATTCGCCGCACATACTTAGCCTGCGACTGGACATGACGTGGATACTACTAAAGTGATTGAGGTGAATCAGCCACGTTCAAGAGCAGTACTTATATCGTTCTAACCTCAAAGCTGTGGTATCATGTACAGAGTGGGGCCTGTGCATTGCAAGTCAAGGGGCGCGCGCCTTCGTATCTCCGTCCTCCGAGTTCGTGTGTGTGTGTCGTCGACAAGGAACCTTTCTCTGCGTCATCTCCTATCAGCGGGGTGGAGCCCACCTTCGTTTCAGAGGAAATGGGGTCATCGGAGTTCGCCTGACCGGCGAGGTCCTCCTTAAGGTTGCAAGCCAACAGGGCGATAGCAACCTCTACAGGAATTCAGCCCGGGATATTAACTACTTGTGGTGGAAAGGAGACCTTACCTCGAGTGACGCAAACATCCCAAAGAGAAACCTAGTGTGTTGCCCCAAATTAACCTTTGCGAAGGACGCAATTGTGAACACAATGGCCGGGAGAAGGGGTAATGCTGGCGGAGAAAATTGCCGCGATGAAGCGAAGCGCTGATCAGCGCGGCGGGGTGTGCAGCAAGGGTCCTCAGCTCGAGAAGTTAGTTTCATGAAGTAGCTGGACGCACTGGGGTAAGACAGCATAGCAATGCCTACTAACAAATGTCGATATGATGATAGCTGTATACATTGGGAATGTCCGAAATGGTTCACCTCGAGTCTAGCAGGCTATGACTTTGGGCGGGAGCGGTTCTAGTCGAGTAATCGTGATCTGAGGCGATAGGTGTCCCATTCTTCGAGGATATTCCACTGCCAGAGCTTTGGTAGTACTCGGTGGATATCTCCGTGAATGTCATTTGAGAGGGAAGGGATGGTTCCCCTTCTCGCTGTCTCGACCCGGTGGCTTCATCGCCGGTCGCGTCAAATGCAGACGGCACATGATTTCGCAGGGCACGATACACTCCTGCAATCACTACTGCGAGATTGCATACCAGGAGGGAGATTGCGACCTGCTCGATTTTAGTTACTTGGAACCCGTTACCAACGTAGATAAGAGGGGGACTGACTTCAAGTGAAGCAAACATCCCGAAAAGGAAACGAGTGTGGGGGCCCAGTTTGACGTTGGCAAAGGATGCGATCGTGAAAACCACCGCGGAAAGGAGAGTCAAGAAGCTGGCTGAGAAGATAATCAAAATTAGGAATCGCTCTCGCGGTCTAAGCCTCGTCTTCCACAACAGTCCCACTGCGGAAACGATGAGGAGAACGTCGCTGATATAGTCGGCTAGCGAAGTAACTTTCAGGAATGAACGATGGGACTCGGGAGAAATAACGCACTGAAGGGCAGATAGAGAGCCTTGACGTTGTAGCCAGCGATTCCCCGAATACATCTCGCGTCCTTCGGCGTCACGAACCCCATTGTGGTACAAGTAAGGGCCGTTACCAGCACAGCAGACAAAAATGTCAGGGCAAAGGCAATCGCCAATCCAAGTCCCACATACCGACCAAAATGGCCAGAAGGGAAAACTCGCGCAAGCGACAAGGAGAGGACGATTCGAGTTGACCTTCAAAAGTAGAGTGTGTCAGCCGGCAACTTTCGACAGCTCCCATGGAAGAAACATACCACAGGACTACAAGAAAGAGAAATGTAGACAGCCAGTATGAGCCGATAGCAGGATTAGGATGCGGTCGAACTAGACATGTAGGATATTAGACAGAGAACGGAGCCCATCTGAGCCCTGACCCAGCTGCTGACCTGGATCCTGGAAGCGCACAAGGACGAGAACGCTGTACAGGAAGTCGACCACCAGAGGTACCGTTACCATATAGTCGTCCCACCACAAATGCTGAGCTTTCCATCGGTAGTGCAGGCGATACAGAGTAGAGAAAAGGGCCAGGATGTGTAGCAATTCGATGCAAACTTGAATACATGTTAGCTATTTGAAGATACGCTGACGTGACCTCAGGCTGCATACCCTTCCAAGCGACTGCATTCTGTGGGGGCAAGGCCATGGGTTGTGCCAAATCTACCAAGGCATGAACCGATTGTAACAAGCAGAAAACGCGGTGGGCGCCGAAGCCAACGAAGTGGTCAAGACGAAGGTTGGACGAAGGGTTGGGTTCGTGTTATGACAGCAGTGTCATAACATAACTTCTTACACCCTTCCTATGTCCAGGGATTCCCAGAGGAACCCGAAGTATGCCAATTGGGATGCTGTGGTCCGTGCGAGTGGCTCCTGCTGCGGCCCAAACCCTGGGCGGCTTTCCTGAATCGCCGGTCGGCCCGGGATGTTAGAGCCACGGTCATGTGAAATGTATTGCTTCCGACGCGTCAGGGATTTGTCCGGACGCGCGCTTGACGCGAACCACATCAACCAACAACTCCAAGCCTCGTTTCAAACACTATTTACAGTCCTATCTCGGAACTCTGAACAGCTGACCAGCCCAGAAGAATTATGGACCAGGAGGCCTCTTTCCTGCTCGCTTTAAATGAGGAACAGCTCAGAGGTACGGTCTGGAGTGGTGACAGAAGTTATAACAAGCGTGCTTACCATTCTCTGACAGCGGCAACTCATAATCCAAGCTCTACCCTTCAGATACTTGCGGGACCTGGGAGTGGAAAGACCCGAGTATGTTCTCTCAAGCTCTTTCAGACGTAGAACTCACGCATATATAAGGTCCTCACCTCCCGAATCGCTCACCTCATCCTGAATTGCCATATCCCACCATCAGCCATATGTGCTGTAACGTTTACGAACAAGGCTGCCAACGAAATGCGGGAACGTCTAACGAAACTTCTTGGGAAGACACGGGTTTCGCAACTCAAGATGGGAACGTTCCATTCACTCTGTGCTCGCTTCTTGCGCAAGTTTGCAAAGCTGGTAGACATTCCCGACAACTTTACGGTCTGCGATGCCGGTGAAAGGTGCGCCTGGGTGAGTATATAGCATATAGTTGCTAACTATGACTTCAGCAAGAAGATTATCACTGCACTTTTGAAGACGCGCGAAAAGGACTTGAAGGCCCGAGGGTTGACTCTTGAACCAGGTCAATGCGCTTCACTGATCTCCAAAGCGAAGTCACGGTGTCTATCTGCTGAGGACTACCTCGAAGAAGCAAAAGCGCATATGCACTCCAAAACATCTTCGCCCGATATCCCTTCCTCTTTGGAAACGGTCGTTGGAGAGGTTTATGTTCAATACGAAGCAACTTTGCGTCGAAATAGCGCCCTCGACTTCGATGACCTCCTGATATATGGCGTCAAGCTTTTCTCGGGCCACCCACTGACTGTCAGCTGGTGCCAGCACATTCTCGTGGACGAATTGTAGGCGCTCCACACCTCCCTCAAAGGACATGTGCTCACGTTTCCAAGCCAGGACACAAACATCACGCAATACGAGCTAATGCGCTCTATCGCGGAGTCGGCTCGCTGCATCACAATAGTTGGTGACCCCGACCAGTCAAGTAAGGCATAACCGATACATTTTGGCGCTTATATGCTGATCGAACGGTTCAGTATATGGCTGGAGGGCAGCCGAAGTGGAGAATCTGGCTAAAATGAGACGAGGTGAGGGCTGCACACGCTACGTCTGATGTGGAGAATGGACATGATATGGCTAACGAGTCGTCTACATAGACTTCCCAAATACGGCTCAGGTCTTTCTGGAAGAGAACTATCGATCGACAGCATCTATCTTGGATGCCAGTCTTGAGATCGTGTCTCAAGGTAGGTACCACGAAACACAGTCTTCCTACATATGCCTAAGGCTTTCTTAGACACGAAAAGAATCAATAAATCGCTATACACCGCACACCCTGACGGTATTTCTCCTGTGCTATACCAAGTCCAGAAGGAACAAGAAGAAGCCGCGTTCATAGCTATCGAGATCAAGAGGCTCGTCGCTCAGATGGGCGGGTCATTTAGATGGGGCGACTTCGCCATACTTTGTAGGCTCCCAGTTGCCTTTTCGCTCATTTCAACAACCACTTACCATCGCAGTGAGGTACAATGCACTGTCCCGGAATTTGGAGAGCGCGCTTCAAAGGGAGGGTATTCCCCATCGAATTCTTGGCGGGCATAGATTCTTCGAGCGCCTTGAGGTGTGTACGGCTTCTAAAGGTGATCATCCGCTGATTGCCCCATGTAATAAGGTGAAAGACGTTCTCGCATACTTGCAACTAGTAGACAACCCTGCATTCTCCCCAGCCTTTCTTCGCGTCATCAACGTTCCCGGTCGAGGGATCGGGGAAAAGGTAAGTCTTAAGGATAGAGGGTACATCATATCCAGATTGATTGTATCTCTTCAGACGCTCTTGGAGATACAGCAGCGCGCCGAAAAGGCTGAGAAATCCCCACTCCAACTTCTGGAAGGCATCTTCGACATGAGGCTACCCGACAACAAGCCTTCAATCCGAAAAAAGATAACGACATTTGTTCAGGTGATGCGCAAGCTCCAAAAGTCGGCCAAGGAGGTATGTTCAACCTTAAATACTTTTCATCAACCGACACTAATGCTCGAGCAGGGAATGGGGCCTTCAGATCTGATATCCCAACTCCTCGATCTTGTGCAGTACGAAGATCATCTTAGAAAGACCCAACCAGACTGGGAAACACGCTGGGAGAACGTTAAAGAATTGATCACTTTTGCCAAAGAGGTCGAAGAACAGAACTTGAGAGACGCGGCTACACGAGAGGCGTCGGCCGATGTGTCGTCCTTGGACGTGGAGTTCGTGAATCCTTTCCTAGTCCGACGATATGGTGCTGATCTTCCTATCAGGATGTCTCCACTTCGACAGTTTCTGCAAGTGTCTATGCTATCTTCTGCGGGGGATAATGATACCGAGGAGAGTAGCCAAGACGTGAGCAGTTGTATGGAATTGGCTAAGACCCGAAAGACCTAATCGTCTCGTAGAAAGTGACGATCACGACTTGCCACTCTGCGAAAGGTTTAGAATGGCCTGTGGTTATGATCCCATCAGGTTAGTCTCCTCACTTATCGGACGAGTCTCAATCTCATGTCCGGTGCAGTGGACGCTAGTACATACCCTTTCATCAGAAGTGAAGATGAGGATGAAGAAAGGTATGTAGACATGCCTCTTCGCCCCTCTATCCGTGCTATAACACCATGATCAGGCGTTTGCTATATGTTGCCTGTACTCGCGCTAAGGCACTTTTGTACCTAACTCGTTCGACGACGCGTATGGTAGCCGGTGACCAGAAAACTAGGGGGTTGTCCAAATTCATTCAGGCGATAATGGAGAACTGCGCAACTCAGAACAAGATGGTGATAGATAAAATCATCGTTTACGAGGTTGCGATTACTGATAAACAAACCAGCCTTTATTCAGACAGCATGTGCCTCATCTTGAACTCGAAGACCGTGCCATAATCTGCAATGTGCTCCAAAGGCCGGAACCAGTCGAATCTGAGGTTGAAGGGATGGTAGAAGGATTGTAAGCGAACCTCATCGATAACCTTGGCGCTGAAGCTTATGTTATTATAGTAGAAGGCTTGGACGTGAACACCCTCCACAGATTCTATGGACTCCAGCTGGACAACCATTGAATCCCGTGCAGGCCACCTGGCCTTTTGCACCATCTTTGGCACGTAAGTCGGCCATGATCTCTTTCGTCATATCAACCAATCCAACCTTCCAACCTTTATCCTAGATGCTGCCTCCGCTTCCAATCCGATCCACTCCCTGCCGTTACCTACCTTTGGAAGGCCTGTTGTCCCACATCTCGCGCGATCCTCTGCTACCTCCGCTAGGAGCATAGCGCCATGCGACGAATCGAGATCTAGTGCACTTCCCTCTTATCGTGAACCAACTACCCAACCCCTTCCTCCTGTCACAGTTGTCCCCGCCTCTTCCTTCTCATCACACACTCTAAGAAAGGAACCATCTCCTGCCTCCTTCCAACCCGCCTCCTCAAGGCCATCGAAGCCAATTTTTAGCTCAACGGAAGAGACCTCCACTCATATGACGAACGCTGCCAGGTCTGGCACGCGGACCCCTCAATCGAAAAGAGCTTTCGACCTGGCGGTAGCTAGGCCTCCCGTTGCTCAAGATAGATCAAAGGTCTTTCAGCCAAGTGGAAACGCCTCCATTTCGCGGCGTCCATTAACCGGTCAACTTCCTACCCCGCCTCTCGTCAAAGATAACTCCACTCCAAAGCCTCTTGCAGCACCTACGCCACCCCCACCTTCTACTAATACCGTCGCAGCTACCGCACCTCAGGGTGTTAAACGGCGACTGGGGATGGCGCCGAGAGCAGCAGGTGGTTACTCGAACAAGAAATTCAAGGCTCCAACTCTGTAACTTCCGACCCATTCTCTTGCCATTTTCAGGACCACTTCACATTGTACACTATTCAGCACGTTGCCATCATCATATCTCCTTCCACGACATTCGCGTTTTTAGCACGGCGAGCCTCGATGCTCGGCCTTGAGTAAGTACGGAACCTCGACGGATTCCTGAATAGGAGGGAAAGAAGGTTGGATGTGATAAGAGATGTGCATTGCCACATCTTCATAACGGTGGATCGCGTATCTGGCCAACCTCTCCCATTATATTTAACGTTTGGGTCTCAGCACAGCAAGGCAAGGTTAAATCTACCAAGCGTATTGTGGGGTTCATTTCCAAGAAGAAGCCAGCCCGATTCAAATGAAAATGACTGGCGGCCGATGCATCCTGATTCCTGCTTCATTCTACCCTCGGGTCACCCTCGTACCTTAGGTCGGCCGCGCGAGGCATCGTCGGAGGCGTTATCACGATCGGAGTTCGTTCACTATACCGGTTCATTTGACACTTCCAATTAGGAGCTGACTTAATCCATTGTTTTCCTAGGATCACCGCAGTTAGGAAACGAGCATACGGTGTCGGGACCATATAGCCTGATTCAGTGAGACCACTCCTCATCTTCACCCAATCCGCCGCCCTTCTCGGTATATCATATGTCATATACTCAGACGTTACGTGATTCCTATGAAGGGAAGGAAGGGCTGAACAGTGGGGGTGGGGAGATCGATAGTTTTGCACGGGCGTGAAGAGGTGGTGAGTCTAACGCTCGGAATCACGCTCGCGAGACGAAGCGCCCACGTTCGACCATCGACGAGAAACTAACACCGAGGAGGCCCTCCACGGGTCACCTTGAACTCGTGCGGTCTGGAACAGTTTGGCGTGGAGATCGCTTTGGAAAGGTTGCGAGAGATTGTGTACGTGAGAGCCAAGGGAGTCGAGGTGGGGTTACGCCACGAGGTGGGTGCAGACATACATGACGCCGGAAAAAGATTTGTTCTCATCGCGCGTTTTTGTTCATAGAGAAAGAGCTGTTGTTATGTTCGTGAAGATACATAATGGCGTACACGACGAAGTCCTAGCAACACCACCCACTGGCAGCGCTTCGATCTTAGCAACAACCTGTAGGGCATTTGTTAGTTCTGAGAACAACAAATTCGAGAAATGCTCAGAGTCAAGAAAAAGGTATCCGCAGCTCCTCGAAAGGTGCATCGGTAGTCTAACATGCTTTTGACTAGGCATCCTAGCAAGAATTCGAATGGGAAAGGAAACTCACCTCATCAGCGTTCGTTGGGAACAAATTTTTGCGCGATGCGAGAAATATAGGGCAAGGACCCCGAAATCACGGGAAGGCCCGAGGTGGTGGCCCGGGGTCCTTTCCTCGAGAACTCCTGGCTGCTTCGATGAGGACAACGCCTCGTGTTGTTCGTGAGGCAGAGGTCAGTCTCCTTCGTTGATCCGGAAAGACGTCTTTAGCTCACGAATATGGCCTCTTGTAGCACTTTTCAGTGCCAGATCTACACGATTTGAAAGGGTTTTGTTTTTGGGAGACAATTCACCGACTGAACGGATCGTTTGTCTGGTCTCGTCAGTCTGTGTAACCGTCAGACAGCGACGTACCTTTGACCTTCCGATATCTCCATCTGCTGCATTCAGTCATTCTTGAGGACCTCGTGAGTGATGCGAGGTAGACAACTTGGCCCTCGACCCTTGCCATTTTAAAGCAGCGGATCGCCTTATCGTACATCGCCTTCTCCTCCCTTTGCCCCTGTCCTTCCTCCCCTACCCCACGCCTCCCCTTTTCCGCGGATCCCCCCTTCCCCTTTGATGCCCCCTCACAATCAATATCGTAGAGACTTCTCATCAACGCTCGATAAAGCAGCCCGTTCACCAGTTACACCAGCCGTCACCGGCATCGACTATCCTTCAATAGAGGATGCGTCGACAGACTTAGATTCTTCGAGAGCGCCTGGTTATGGGAGGGGACAACAATTTTACACGCTTCCAAACATCGTGGGCTCCAGTATCGACGACCCAGTCGAACCTCCATCCAATGCATCCTCCCTGGACCAGGTTTGGGGGGCTATCCGCCAGCAAAAGGAACGCCGAATGGCGAAGGAGAAGCCGAAAGTGCAGTCCCTGGAGGAAGTGACACAGGAACTTCTCGTCGCAGACCAGCCACCCATGCCTGTCCCCGTCATGGAGTCTCATTCTTCGGTTCCGAAGTCGTTGAAGAAGCATAAATCCATGTCAGTCCCGTTGTGCCTGCCATGTCTAAAGACTATGTCAGAGAAATGAAATGCTGACCTCGGCCCCCGCTATAGCTGTAACTTGCGAGAGTCAACAGATGGACGTTCGATAGTAGCCACCTTTGACCTGCCCCTTGAAGTCGCTAAGCCGGATATCCATGTCAGCTTCCAACGGAACAAGCTCATCCTGACCTGGGAGTATGCTGAGATCGAAGAGTGGATGGAAGGTGGTGTTCTGAACAGAGAACGAACGTTGAAACACTTCCACAGGACGGTGCCTCTCCCAGAGGGAACCAGGGTGCGTCTCTTGCATTTACACCCAGGGGGTTTCATACTCATACGGCTTGGTTACGCCTAGTTCGAGGAGATACATGCACAAATGACCAACAGAGGATTGATTCTAAGATACCCTAATATGCGTACCTATCGAATCGAACCGCGCTCCAGATCAGGGGACTCCTAACCATGCATCACGTCCACACCGCCGCCCATGGCGAGAGACCGAATTCCTACATACAGACTCCACATGTCGAACACGCTTTGAAGGTTTGAAAGCACATAATTTATTAGCAGCATTTCCGACCGCAGTCATACCTTTTCACTACTTATTCATTCATGCACATGCCACAGACGAACTTGTACACTATACAATTAACGATTTCTACGATTCTCTCGCCGTCGGAACATTCTGAGCGCTGTGGACTGTCACACAGGGACAAGGTAGGTCATCATTCAAATTTCCGTATCAGCTTCCGCATTCCTACGAGCCTTGTCCATCTGTGATTCTGCAAGGAGGACGAAGGGAAGAGGATGGAAAGTGACTTTTGGAATTTGGGGATCTCCCTTTCCTAATCCACGCTTTCGTCGGACCCTCTTTTGGGGAGGAGTTCCTCCAATCATGTGTTGCTCCTCCAGTATCGGCATCCAATTCGAGAGTGATTTGTGGGTTTGATGTGACATTTCAACGGTCTTAGGGCGGGACGGCGTCATCTTCCTCGTAGCAAAGTACGCATCTCGGAGCGGATCAGTTCGCCAGGGGTCTACCAGAAAGGTTCTTTTCCCGAGAGGAATACAGCTCGACGCGCGAGAGCTATCTTCTGGTGAAAATTGAAGGGGCTTCCGTTGGGTCTGGGCTGAACCGGAAGAGGCTTCAGCCTTCCCTTCTGCTGGGGAGACGACAAGACTGTCTAAGGGGTTGCCGTCCGTTGCCGCACAAGCCTCGAATAGCCGGGTTCCTAAGGACTTCGTTCGATATTTCTTGTTCTTCGCTGGCTTCTGAGTCTTTTTCACTGGGGGTGATTCTTCTCCGAAATCTGAACCATCGTCGGCGTCGGAATCCGATTCATCTTCGACAATACGCCGCCATTTGACTGTTCTTGACCGCAGACGAAGAGATTCTACATCGGAGAAGGGAAGCGAGTCCGGGTCTTCAGAGCTTGCTTCGTATTCCAGTACAGCGATGTCAGGAAGTGAGCGTTTCTCCGAATCCGATTCCGCGTGAAGGTCCGTCTTGCACCCCGAGTTTCGGTAGATTTGACCAGTTATGAAATCGATTCCAGGCCTCGCCATGGGAGAGACTTCGAATTCAATATTAGAAAGAGGTGGCGAGGGGCATGGCGGCGTAGTAGTTCCTCCGAAATTCTCCTGGGCAGATTCGTTGGCCTTGGTGGGGCATAGACGCCCGAGTTTAGCTCGCAAGGCAGGGCGCCGAGCCGCATTAGTTCTCAAAAATTCCTCAACTCCAACTTGTCGATGATTATTTCCAGCATTCGACAAGGCGGTTAGACGATACGGTGCTGGAGATTTGCTAATTTGTTGGCCCTTTTGTCCGACTGGCGATGTATTCACTGGGAGGGAGGGATTCTTCCTCTAAGTCAGATGGGTAATACAGCGGGTACGGCCATGGTCAAACCTGTAAAATTCTTGTCTCATGAGAGTCTTCTTCATAGTATCCCAAGCAAGGGTCCACCGCGTTACGTTTCCGCCTTCGCTTTATCTAGGTGATAATTGCATGCTCAAGATTGGGCTGACAGTCAGAAGCTTTACGCGTACACCGTATCCCATGACCTGGTTCTATCGAGGGACGACTTTCGGCATACGTTTAGGCGGGAGCGATTGAAGTAGATTACCCGAGTTGGGGTAGAAAGCAGAGAGCGCCCGACTGATGTTTTGACGCCCGCACGCTGGATTGAGCCCGAAATTACATAATAACCCCTATCGCGATGAGGCCCCTATTCGTATTGCAATGCTCACCGACTGGACACCGGTGGGGATTCTGTACGAAGCGAAACTCAAAGAAAAGAGACTCATTCGGTTTCATTTTTCAAAGGCGCACATCAAGGGTATATCGTCATTACACTTGCGTTGAAGGAGCCGTTGTTTACATGAACGGCTTCAAAGCCTGAGGAAGGATCTGCGAGATTGCAGCACCATTGGGGGGCTCAATCGATTGGAAGTACTATTAAAAGAGCTGGTTAGTTATATTACTTCGGAGGAGTGTGTATATGGACTTACGTCTCCCCACCAAGGCCCGGCGGCCCACCACAGAGCACCTTTGAAAAGCAAAACTCAGACTCTACAGTTCGGAAACGAACCGGTGGACCACTTACCAATCCAAACTCCCGAGGTCTGCATAGAGCACAGAGCACCCTTTACAGCAGAGATACAGGTAGGGTTAGATCCAGCGCCGATCTCACCCAGGAAACCCTTCAGGTTGTTCTGCTTTAGCCAGTTCGTAGCAGCTTGGAGACGCTCGGAGCCAATCGTTCCCGAAACACACGTCGCACTGGTGCCTGAGCCATCCGAGTCAAGGTACTGGTGCATCTCTGCCATATTCCAATGAGCGAAGAACTTCGATGTTAAGGACCAACTAACCAATGGCAACATTGTTGTTAGGATCGCGGATTGCGCCGAAAGCGTTGCTGTTGCCGCTAGAAGTCCAGGCTAGACAAGAATTAGTTTAAATGTGAGAACGAGCTGCACCAAACGTACTCCACGCCCCAGTCCATGCTATTTAGAATTGTTTCAGTTTGTGAAAAAGGAAATACAAGAGAGTCGCTTACAAGTTCCTTCAACAAGGATGAGCTGGGTGGTAGCACCAGCCGCTCGGATACCGTTGACGGCAGCTTGGTTCTTTACCATGGGTAAGCAGCCTGTTCCCGACTTAAAAGATTCTGGCAACGCACCAGGTTGAAGACGACTTGAGCATCCATGCCGTTGGGCTCGTTCATGATGTCTGACCAATGCAGTCAGAAAGAAGCAGATGAAGTCCAGCACCGTCGTTCTCACCGAAGATAACATTGTTGTTAGATTTCTGGGGGAGTGTACGTTAGTAATTAGGACTTTCTTTCCGTTTGGGGTTCCGTACAAATTCGTTGGCAAGCTTCGTCCACCCTGTTATATGCACGTAAGTGTATGTTTCGTTTGAACTTCAGAATCGACACGACTCACAGTTTCCAAAGGCGGTGGTATCGGTGATGACGTTGCCATTGTACCTCATGTAGTTGTGGGCTGTCGGGTTTTCATTAAACGTTGCCTCTAGAATGACTGTCCCAATACGCACGTTCAACAACAGCGAAGGCACCCTTCCTGGTGATATATTCCACGATCTGTGGAACGGGGTAAACGGTACTATTCGAGCTGATAAGGTTCATTCTTACCGTCCGCAGACCCTGAAGGTAGGTCTGGTCAAATGCTCCAGCAAGTCCGCCAGCAAGGGGACTCAGCCGCTCAAGCTTGAAGGCAATACGGAAGGTGTTAAACCCTTGGTTAACGAAGTAATCCACAGAGCTGGGGCTTGGCCAAGTATAATCCTTGCCGAGAGTACCCTGAGCGATATTATTAGTATGTGACTCGGAGGCTTGAAGCTTAAAGCCCTCGTCAGTAGTCACGCACAGGGATGTAAGCATCGCCGAACTCAGCGCCAGATTGGTTGACACCGAAGTACTTGAATTTTGCCACAGCCCCGGGACAAGCAGAGGAGCCCGCAGAGCTCGTGGTTGTCGTTGCGGTAGTAGTGGTGGTGGATGTTGTCGTCGTCGTTGGTGTCCCGGTCGTTGCAGCTCCCGGAAGACATTGGTGGTACCACTCATTGACCACTGTGCAAGCATACCCAGCGTCACAGTTCTTGTCCCCAGAGAAGCCGCTACCCTTAAAGAAATGTTCAGTATCAATGTCGAGATAGACATTCCGAAATTGTTACCCCGCATTGTCCGTAAGGGCCGGTAGCTAGAGTGCGCACGGCCAAGGCCGCGACGACGATCGATGCCAATGGGGAGAAGATGGACTTCATCGTGATTGATGAGGCCTAGGACACGGCTTTCCGCCTTATATATTGGCCTTCAATAGTATCCAGGCGCGCTTATATTCCCCGCCAATTACCCGACCGAACGACGGATGCACAGAACAAAAATATCTGGGATCGAGTAACCCAGAGAAGCAGCGCCTATCTGCATAAATGCGGAGAAACCAGATCAATTGAAAACAGAGAGTCGATAGCTACCGCAGCCTGTGGTTCTTACCTGTGGATGATTCTTCGGATCGAAAAGGCCCCTCTCGCCAAAAACGCCGTCGTTCATGTTGCTGAGACGAGACCAGTGTTTCTTCAGGACCCCCGAATATACCCTGTGAACTCTGATCCCCGACCAGACAGAAGCGGCCGTAGGCCGCGGACTCAGAGACCTCCGACCAGACAAAATTGGGACTTTTGGGTCCCTGGAGTCAGATTTTTCGACCAGACACGAACACGAGGTGGTGAGGCAACATAGGTCCCCGACCAGACAGATTGTGGAGTGGTAGCGAGGCCTGTCGAGGGGAAGCCTGGTGAAGCCCGGGGTTCGAACCTCGGTCGGTCGACAGTAATTTTTGGTAGTGAATGCAACGGCTTTTCTTTGGCGCACGCGATCACATTTTGAGACGGGGGATGATAATTGATTTTTTGACTGCCCTCCTCCGGACACTCTGTTTCTCTCAAATTCCTTCCAGCCAAGTTCTCCTTCGCCTCTCACCGAAAAATATCAAGCCTTCGCACCCTGACAAGAATACTTTTGTGATGGATAGCGCCACGTATACTCGATTTGCCGATTTGAAGAAGCAGGAGGCGGAGTTGATTGACGCGGTTACGCTGTATAAAGCTCGTAACTTCGCTCAGGCTGTGCAAACCTATAAGCAGGAAAGGAATGATGAAATTGGATTGTATGGTGCACTTAGGGATTACTACGTCTAATCTACATGCAATTTGGTGCTATTCGGCGCTCCGTGAGCGCAGGGGAGAAAAATTGAGGAAAATAAGCGAAAATTCGAATATTTTGGACTCAGGTCCTATGGACCAGACAGATTTGGGGACGGTCCGCTGGACTCAGATCCGGACCAGACAGATTTGGCCGAATTTCCGGATTTTGACCAGACAGAAACAGGCCCTCCTGGATCAGAGTTCATAGGGTATATTCGGGGGTCCTGTTTCTTCTCGCATTCGGAAGCTGTCGCATAAAATTCCTGATGGCTATTGCACGCAGGGATGCGCAGCGGGAGCGAGGGGAGCCGAGGATTATCCTTTATGGACGAGTAATGGAGTTGAAAAGAGCTGGCTCTCATGCGAGAATCATGAGTAGGCTGAAGGATTCGCACCCATCACCGTCGCCAGGCTCGTGATATGCGACGTCTCACGGTTACCTGAGTTATCCCGTTAAATGCTTCTTCGTAACAAGGTGATTGGCAGAAAAACAGCACAGTATGAAGTCTCGAGACTCTTGGTAACATGAGATAACGCAGTATCAGAGGAAAGGTTTGATGGCTTGCGGATACAGCTCCGCAAGAGCCGGCCCATTAGGGGGTTCGATGGACTGGAAATACTGAGGCATGGTTTATGAACCTCCTCATAGAATAGGCTAGAAAATCGACTTACGTCGCCCCACCATGGTCCAGCAGACCACCATGCAAAACCTGCGACGAAGCATTGTGTAAGGCTTGGCGAATCGACAATAGGAACATCTCCCGCTCACCGAGCCAGACGTCAGACTGTTGGAGATGGCATAGAGCACCCTTCACGGCTGCTATGCAATCAGGGTTCGATCCAGCACCCAATTCGCCGAGGAATCCCTTGAGATTGTTCTCCTTCAACCACCTGGTCGCATCCGAAATACGTTCGACTCCAATGGTGGGAGAAACGCAGACGGGAGAGGTTCCGGAGCCATCGCTATCGAGATATTGGTGCATTTCTAAGCCGTAATGTGTTGTCAGCTCCCCTCTGTTGAAGGTGGTTACACGCCAGCTCACCAATGGCAGTATTGTTGTAGGGGTCAGATATGGCGCCGAAGACGAGACCATTTCCACTGTATCCAGTCCAAGCTGGAAGGTGGAAAGTGTAAAGAAGTGCTCATCTCATGGATGTGGTGGTGTAGACTTACTCCAGGCACCAGTCCAAGCTAATGGCAAATGATGGCGCTCGATGAGCGTGATCACTGTGTAAGGAGATGGAGTGTACCGTACCAGTTCCTACATAGGCGCACGCATTATTCCGTTATTTAAGTCCCATCCATGCAATAGCGTGGGTAGGCTCACCTTCCACAAGAATGAGCTGGGTCGTTGCTCCTGCTTCGCGGATAGCGTTAACGGACGCTTGGTTCTGCCAATCCAATTTAGTGGTACCAAGAAGCCAGGCGTTGTCAACCCACCAGCTCGAAAACAATCTTCGCTTCCTGGGTGTGAGGCTCGTTCATGATATCAAAGATGACCTTATCGTTGTCTTTCTGTTGCGAATGAGGTGAGCACACATTTGTAGGGCTAATTGCTGAATGTGTACTTACGAATTCAGTTGCGACATTGGTCCAGACTGGTACTTGTCGTTAGCGCTGCTGCACTGACTTGGATACGAGAGAGGAGTTACATTTAGCCAACCTGGGTGATCTGTTAGTAAATTCCCAACATCTCTGAAATATCAGACTCACGCTTCTGCGTCAGTGATGAAGCTTCCATTGTAGATCATGAAGTTGTGGGCTGGGGCCGACCACCATTTTCATCAGCCATACCATCATGCAGTGAGGGAGCGAGATACAACTTACGTTCAATGGCAGCATAAGCACCCTTGGTGTTGGTGATGTAGTCAACAGTCTAAATTGAAATTTAGCAAAGTTTAGGTTGACTGTTGAGTTAACGAACCTGCTTCAAACCAGCAAGGTACACCGGCTCGAAAGGACCATCGATTCCAGTCTCTGGGGGGCTCAAGCGCTCTTGTTGAAAGGGAACACGGAAGGTGTTGAACCCCTCTTTGACGAAGTAGTCGATAGAGCTATGACGAGGTATTTGGGCCTGCAAGTAAAATGATGAACTCCCACACACACCTTGGGGCAGGCCAGATGTAATGAGTTCCCAGAGAGCCCTGAGAACACATGAGTATGTTGGGTGCGTAGCACGGTGGTGAAATGACGCACTGGAATGACATTGTTGCCAAATTCAGCACCAGCTTGATTGACACCAGCGTACTTGAACTTGGTGGCATTCTCGCAGATGGATGTAGGAGTGGGCGCCGCAGTAGACGTTGGGGTTTCGTCACAGCGGGCCTTGATCGCAGGGGAAGGGACGAGGCCAAAAACGCCTGTCGTGAACAAAGCAATGACCAAACCTGCAAGAGACTTCATTTCGACGTAGAAAGAAAGTCGAGGGACTAGGCTCTCGTGCACTTCTAGATTTTATAGGTTCTGAACTCTTGGTTAACCGTTGTTTATCCGAAGAAGAGTAAACTTACTAGGTATCTTGTCCCATTCTTGGCTGCAAATCGAGACAAGCCCGACAATTTTCCAGAGGGCTAGGGATACGTGAAGTCCAGTGTCGTGTCCAAGTCGAAAAGGAGCACGGAGACAGTTCCAGATGACCATTGATAGGTAGTCGACCCAGAAAAGGTATGCAACCTACCACAAAAGAACGCGAGAACAGCGATCATGGGGTGTAATCTCCGAGATGCGATCTCAATGATGAGTAAAGTATATGCAGGTGCTCAACAGAGCATCCAAAATTGAGTGGGAGGGATTAGAATATACATCATAGTTGCTATACAAACAATTCAAGGAACGCCTTACATATTTGGCGAGACACAGGGAATGGTTAGCGAACGTTGGATCCGCCTATCCCGGTGCTACTCCTCATAGCCCCCAAGTTAGACGAGCCCTCCCCTCGGTCATTGCTATCGAAGTGGCTCGGCCTTCGGTAGGCAGAGCGACGGGTTGGTTGGGTAGAAAAGGGGTTCCACTGTTGCTCCCATCCATAAGGCTCTGCTGGGCGCATGATCGGCGGTCGCTGGGCTCGCTCCTCGTTTCGTCGGTTCCATAGGTGATTTGCTAAGCCTGCCACAGCGGCCCCAGTCCAGAATCCTGGTCTCCAATTCTGCCATCCCGCTTGAGGTTGCGCGCCTTGAGGAGGATTCTTCGAGTATGGTGGCGGGGGAGAGCCGCCATAGTCAGGATGATCACCAGGGAACCACCCACGCCCTCCGCCCCCTCCTCCAGGCCCAGGAGTTGGGCCAGAGTTGGGACCATGAGCAGTTCCTGGTGTATCTCGATGCCAAAAGGACTCAAGGAAACGGGAAAGGATGAAGGCTAAAATCCCAAACCAGGCAAGCCAGAATATTATAGTCGATAGGTCATAGGATGGCGTAGCTGAGCAGAAGGATTAGTCTTAAGCACGGGTGGTATGCTTACACATGGACGTACATTCTGACGAGCCATAGATGGGAGAGTCGGTGCGTCCTTTGCGAAGTGCATCCGGAACCTGGACCAAACGATACTCTAGGGCACAAGATCCTGGACTCCGCTTCAGCCACTCTTCATTCAAGCAAGTATGAGACGCCAAGCTTACCCTTCAAGACATACGGGTCACCAGGCCGAGACCAACCCTCGCAATTAACCTCTACTTTCCCGAACCTCAATGCTTCAGGCAGATCAGCTTCGCACTACGATAACAGAGTTTGAGGGTCACGCCAGGATCGGAGCAGGAGAAACTTCGCACCTTCCAGTCGATATCCGTCCCAGAGCCGCCCGTATTCACACATCTGACAGCCTCCGGTTGATATAGTTTGCAAGCAGAACCGACACAGTTGAGCTGGGGCCATGCATCGGTTCGCCTTGCTGCTGTAAGGTCATCCTTGTAGAAGGTCAAGGACGAGATTTTGGCAAGCTCTACTCGCGACATGGCGGCAATGAGAGGTAGTTGCAAGAAAGTGTTATCTCATAAGGCGGTGGACCAGATTTTCTCCATCGACGTGGAGTCAACGTGGACATGGAGGCAAAGCAAACCGGTGACTCGGACCATTGCTGCTCTCAAAATGGAAGTCGCTGACGTAACGGCAGGGCGTCTAGCATGACTAATACGAGCGTCTACTGCAATACCGTCTTGGCGATTTTCATCTAAATTAGCCACCAGACATGAACTAATTCGACCCCCGGCCGGGCATGCATTGTCAACCAGCTAGAGGATTGCAGCTAGGTTTTGCATATTGATGGATCATCTTAACCGGCAGCTTTCAGTTACAGTGACAATTAATTATTAGGCCACTTGGAATCTGTACAGAATGCTCGTCAAAATCTTCAGAAGGGCCGGAATACAAGGGTGGAGGGCTCAGAGCCTCAGAGGAGCATGATCCTTCCGATTCCAGCTTTCCATTCTACAGTTCAGGTACACCAACACTGCATCTTTATATCCTTCTATAGACAGCGACAAAACAGCAAGACAGGTGTCATTCTTGGCACTGTCAGTGGCGCGCTGGCACCGGACCCGTTTCTATATCAAACTTGTGTGAGTTGCGATCCGGCTTCCTGTCGCCCACTGCTTTCCTGCTTTCCTCCCCTGAAAACTTCTTCCTCGTCACTCCTTAGTCTGCGCACCATGATGCTCCTCAGGCGCATCCCTCCACTCGATTACCCTCTCACGCGTCCTTTCGAGGCTCCCTGGCTCTCTGCGGTTGCGTATACACTGGGTTTTATTTCAATTGTCATCCTCTGCATTTTGAACGGTGTGTTCTTTCCCTTCTGCTCCCTGCATTATCTGACTCTCTTTCCAGTCGCTTTGGTTGGATATGATCCTATCACCGTCTTCCGGAGCGACTTCAACAGCATAGAAAGCTATTGGTTCGACCCCCTCACCCCGTCTTTCGCAAGGAGATCCCAGCCAGGCAAACAATGCGAAGCCCACTTATTCAACGTCGGAGACTCCCTGATCACCAACTCCTCTCTCTTCGACTGGTCGGTCGACGCCATTTTCAGGGCCAATGCAGGGGATGCCGGGTACTCGTACAAAGGCGACACGATGGACAACTGTGACGTTATTCAAGTCTCAGTCTTTGGCGACTTGAAGACATGGACAGTGGAAGGAGAGATTTTCATATACTGCAACAGCACAAATGTCGACACCGGGGACTCCATAGAACTTGCAGCTGTTGCGAAATTCGGAGTTTCTGCGCTCGCTGCTAGGATGACGAATTTCCAGAGGTTGGCAAAGAATGCCGCACAGGGGTCTCGAATGGACACATTGGCCAACTTGTGAGTCACCTTTACTTCTGCACCATGTCCAACTCAACCTGATACAACCACTTCTTATAAGGCTTTCGTTGGCAGGCGTCGATGTTGGAACCCAGTTTTACACTGCATACCTTGCATCAAACGACACGGGGGTCGTTTCGTACTCCATAGTTGCAGACTTCGAGTCATGCCCTCCATCTCACGCACAGGGCAGCGCGTGCGGTGCGAAACTCCAACAACCACCCGCAGTGGACGTCAAGCTCGTCTCTGCAGTAATGAACAACAACACTCTCGCACCCGCCGACGCCCTCTCCACCGTAACCCCAGCATCGTTCAAGTTAGACCAGTCCCTCCTCGCCCCCTCCCTCAACTTTATCCATCTCGCCCACGCAGCAGCGCGGATCGACTTGGGCAACATGGCACCCAACAACTTCCTTACGAACCTCAATATGGTGGATACCGTCCTCATACCAGAGTTCCCATCCGGGCTCCCCGGCGCGACGACGCGTTCTCAACTCTACGACACCTGGAAATCGCAGATCAATCCCCAAACCAACAAGAACTATGCAACCTTGACCGTTCCCGGCCCAGCGACGCTGCAGACCGTTTTTATCTGCCACTTTTCCAAGTTGAAGAGCGGTGGCTCCCTTTTCGTGGCGGTTTTGGTCGCTACCCTTAGCATGTTCTCTTCTGCCTGGGGCTTATTCATTATCATCGCTTCACGTATCGTCAAAAGGCGGGGAGGGGAAGAAGGTAAGCAACCCGGCTATCTCCACTGAACCATTACTGACTCTTCCACACATAGCCAACTGTTGCCAACGACATGACCAAGGCAAGTTGGAAGCACCCACACTCGAGTACGAAGGCAAGGCATACGGACTGCCCAACAACACCATGAATCGAGAACCACTCTCGCACCGCACTCCCAACGGCCCGAACTAGGCTGTCATTTCAAACGCATTCCCAATTCCGAGAGCTTCTTGTCGGCTGGTGTAATACAGTCAATATACCCGATGCAATTTCATACGACGGGTGAACATAAAATATATATCTACCCTACAGCTGGGCATCCTCCACACAGTCCATGTCCGCAGCCCCAACAGCTCACCACTCCAACATCAAACGTCTTCAATAAAAGAGAGACGATACTGACGACACCTTCACCAAGGACAAACCCACTTGCAATCACCACCAGACGGATGTCGCCACCGCCTTCCTTCTTCGCGTAGCGCGTCCGGTACACGTACTCTATAACCCCGCCAATAAGCCGCGCAATAGAGAAGGATGGGGTATTGAGGAAGCCGATGGCGAACGCAACGCCGGAGGGAAACCATTTGGCATACCCAGGCCTGGCCTGGTGGCGGGAAGAACAGTATATCTTCACCACTGAGAGGATGCCGAAGAACAAGCTGAAGCCTGCCATGAACTTCGCGCTGTTTTCAGGCAACTGGCCGTCCCGAAGCAGTCGCGCGAGGCCGAGCCATACGTAGGCTGTTGGTGCGGGGAACGACGGGCCGGGTATTTGGTAGGCTCGGTTGTAGAGAGTAAACGCTGTGGTTGTAACGAGGATCGAAACTGAAGACCCGATAAGTTGGCCGTAGAACTGGGCGCGGGGAGAAGCATGGCATAGGTGGCCGGTTTTCAAGTCCTGCATCAGGTCTCCAGCCCTATCGAATAGTTTTTCAGCGAGTGAAGGGGTATACTCGAAAAGAAGATCTTACTGTTGGGCTCCTGCTTCTGCGACGCCACCAGCGATGATATTGGCAACAATGTTTCCTGGTTGGAGCCAGGCGAAAAGGAGCTGAGAGATCTTCCCAAGCCCCGATACAGGGTTGAGATCTGTTTCTCCCAGCGCTCGAACTCTGCACAGTGGCCAAAGTCAGGGGTATTGAATAGAGAATGCAAACTTCGACACGCACCCAATGATACTCAGTAAGCCACCGAGGAAGAAGCCAATCACTGTGGCCCAAGGTTTGATGCCCTCGTGCCCGAACACTATCCACACAAGAATAGTGCCCACTACAATACTGGTAGAAAGCCCAACCCCAACCCACGACATTGGTACGAGTCTGTCTTCAGTCTCGTCTTCATGATCGCGTTTCGTAGGCTCTTCGTGGTTGTCTGTAATCGGGGTATAGTGCCGCCTGACAGGCTTCAGGGCATCCGAAGCATACTCCCACACGACAGGGAGAAGAGAAACCAGACTGTCTGTACACATAATTCCAAGGGCAACCCACAGGATCCAACCTCGTGCACCATTTGACATATCGCCCACTGGCCCTGGGGCCCAGCCTGTAAGCTTAGAGAGCGGAGAGAGAACCGCCCAGCCAACGAACATCCCGAGATTCATGCTGACTGTCGTGGGGAATCCCATGATGATCCCTTGGCCAATGTAGGAAAGACTTGGTGTGAAGTACCAGAGCCACTCTCTGGCCAGATACGCTCCGAACAGAGGGATTGTGAAAATAGCGGGGAAGAAATACGCCAGTAGCTGTCACAAATCAGTAATCTAGAAGCCCATGAAGGAAGTCAACGTACCGTTAGAGTGCCTGCAAAACCAAAACTCCATAGAAGGTCATGCCATCCTTCGTGCTGGACGAGGTCTCTTTCTCTCTCGTCCTGCTCGTGTCCTTCTTCCTGAAGGGGAACTTCATCGATCTCGGCGGGGGTCTCAATGACCTCGGCGTCGTCGACTGCACGATAGGCACGTCGCCGACGAGTAGTCGTGTCCGGTGGAGGTAGTTGGTGTAGCACAGATATCAACTGAGCAGTTGCCGTGCCTGATGGAAAGGGCAGCTCTTCTTGTATAATCTGTAGACCGATTGGTAATTGAACCCCGCCGTCGTTATAAATCACGCACCACTTGCTTCCGTAAAGGAGGGGAGAGAAAGACGCTTTACAGTAACATTAGAAGTCTGAAGGAGAAGCTCTCAGTGGACTCACCCAAAGAATGCAACTGCACAGGACCATGCCGCAGCAGACAACCATGTCAAATGAATTGGTGGTTGACCGTCCTTTTCCTCGCTCAGCAACCCCAGTGCGGGTAGAATCCCTACGAAGCCTGCCGCGAGTGGCATAGTTCCTGTAGCTACAGCTGTGGTTTGAACGACAATGATTTCTTGTGGACTCAGGGGAGTTGGAAGCATGCGCGAGATGAGGAAGCCTATCAAAGCACTCTGGATCGACATCCTGCGGCATTGTTAGACACGGTGACGACTGAAGAGGTATCGCCAACGCACATGGATATCCATCCTGACTGAAGTCCTAGACTCAGGTTGGTGAAACATATCAAGCAACCAATTCCGAGGCCAATGAATACTGCAGTGAGCGTAAACTCCGGTTGAGCAGCCGAAATGTGACCATGGCTGGGACCAAAGTACCTGCTCATTCTTGAATATTTTTCTGGTTGACGATGATAGAAAGGTACACACTTTAGCAGGGCCCCGATTCTCATGGTTGGCGGGAGTTCAACGTTCAACGTTCAACGTTCAAGTCCAGGCAGAGGACATGCTTATGGCGCCAGCCAGGTCCAGATGATGGTTCGGTTCCTTTGCCGGCTGCTCTACCGAGTCGCGTTGTTTGGGTTTTGTTTGGCCCAGCGCCAAATTGGTGACTCCTCCGAGTGAAGATCTCTCTTGTCCAGGAACATCGATTCACCTCAATACCCTCGACACTATGGCCCAGAAGATTCGAGCTGAAGCAGACGTCTTGAGGACGGTACCCGCCCCCGGAGAGCAGGCCTTGTCAGTGCTGTTATCATCCCGATAGAATCCCATAATCTAATCAAGGTGTAGATTGCCCAAGGAGGGGGAGAAGAACGTCCTCATTACATCGGCGCTGCCCTACTGCAACAATGTCCCACATCTCGGTACTATTCTATGGACTAGAACTCAAGAGACGATCTGACTATTTGGAAAGGAAACATCATCGGAAGCACACTGAGCGCAGACGTCTTCAGCCGGTACGAGAGATGCTGCCTTTAAGATTGTTCCTAGCTGAAGAAATCACAGATACAACCGTGCGTCTCTTTCAGAACACCCCTTCCGTTCCCATTTTCTCAAACCGGATCTCAGGAGCAAGAAATCGCCCTACACTCTACATCTGCGGCACGGATGAATATGGTACCGCCACAGAAACTCAAGCGCTGAAGGAAGGCATCTCTCCACGCGAACTTTGCGACAAATATACCCTCTTGCATAGGGATACATACAAGTGGTTTGACATCGGGTGAGTCTACCCTTTTTCTGTGTTGTTCGACCGCGAGCTCAACAACACCAATGTAGCTTCGACCATTTCGGCAGGACCTCAACTCCTCTCCACACCGAGTACAACATTCCTCAGGGTCACTTGTATAGATGCTGACATCCGACATCCATGTAGGATCTCCCAGGAGATATTCTTGAACCTTGGCCGAAATGGGTACCTAGAGAGGCAGGACAAGGACCAGGTGTACTGCGAAGGCTGCCCCAAGTATGTGACTCGGCGAGGGTGTTACCACGAACTGCAACTAATCGTTCATAGATTTTTGGCCGATCGATATGTTGAAGGTACCTGCCCCCACTGTGGCTTCGAGGATGCGCGTGGTGATCAGTGCGACGGTTGCGCCAAGACCCTCGACGCGGTGGAGCTCATTAACCCTCGCTGCCTGGTCGACCCCACCCACAAAGTCACTACCAAGACGTCCTCGCACATGTACTTGAAGCTGAATGCTATCCAACCCAAAACCGAGGAGTGGATCAAGAAGTCCTGGAAGGAAGGCAAATGGTCACCCAATGCTGTTATAAACGCGGATGGCGAGATCATCGATAGCCGCATGAAAGGCGGCTTGCAGCCCACACCGCTCACCCGAGATTTGAAATGGGGTGTCCCTGTTCCCATCGAGGGAGAAGATGTTAACGGAATGGCGGGCAAGGTGCTTTGTAGGTGCTTTTTTCGCAATTATCACGACCTCACACTCATCACATCCCTGATTAGACGTTTGGGTAAGAGATTCCGCAACCAAACCACCAAATACAGTTTTCTAACCAGGGACTCAGTTCGATGCTCCCATTGGATACCCGAGTATTACAGCAAACTATCTACCCGAGTGGAAGCAGTGGTGGTTCAACCCGGAACATGTCAACCTGTACCAGTTCATGGGCAAAGACAATGTCTACTTCCACACTGTCTACTGGCCATCCGTGCAGCTCGCCGATGGTCGCAATTGGACTAAGTTGCATCATTTGTCGACTACAGGTAAGCCCTTCTCGACCTTAGAACTTATGAAAACATTTGAACTGAATCCGCTCCATAGAATATCTGAACTACGAAGGCGGAAAGTTCTCAAAGAGCAAGAACCGCGGCGTTTTCGGCCCTGCCGCAAAAGACACTGGAATCCCTGCTTCTGTCTGGAGATACTACCTCCTCTCTACTCGTCCTGAAACTGCAGATGCCATGTTCTCGTGGCCCGACTGCGTACGTATTCATTTGACGAAGCAGGACAAAAGAAAACTGATCATATATACAGATCGCTGCGAACAACAACATCCTGCTGAACAAGTCAGTGAACGATCTGACTCAGATCGAGTGACTACTAAACTGACCCACCTCGTTTTTGTAGCTTCGGAAACTTTGTCAACCGAGCTCTGAAGTTTGTTTCCTCCCAGTACGACAGCGTGATCCCCGACTCTCAGGATCCCGCCGGGCCCTACTCCCCCAACGACCCCATAGACTCCGAGTTCATCACAACGATAAACAACCTCTTGAAGGACTACATCGACGCGATGGAGGCCGTCAAGCTGCGCCTCGGTCTGCAGACCATCATGCTCATCTCCGCCCAGGGCAACAACTACCTCCAGTCATCCGGCCTCAACAAGGCTCTCATGAACGACAACCCCGTCCGCTGCGCCCAAGTCATCTCGCGCGCCATCAACCTTATCTACGTGCTCTCCGTTCTCATCTCACCATACATGCCCGCCACCGCGGACGCCATTCTCAAGCAGCTCAACGCGCCCGAGCGTATCGTGCCCGAGGTGTTCTCGAACGACATCCTTACCGGACACACGATCGGTACACCCGAGCACTTGTTCAAGAAGATCGACGAGGGCATGGCGGAGGTGTGGAGAGCGAAGTTCGGCGGCGAGGAAACGAAGGCCGCGCCTGCCGAGGCTGCTGGTACACCTACCCCCGACCCGCTGAAGGCGACCCCAGGATCGAAGAAGAAGGTCGCCGCTGCCGCGAAGAAGGCAAGCGCCGCCCCTGCGTACACGGGACCAAAGTCGGAGGAGGCGTTGGCGCTGGAGGCTAAGATTACGGAGCAAGGCAACCTCGTTCGGTCGCTGAAGGCGGAGCCGAAGACGCCGGAGTTGGATGGCAAGATTAAGGAGGCCGTTGGGACGTTGAAGACGTTGAAGAGCGAATTGGATGAAGAATACAAGAAGCTCGCCGCTGCTGCCTCTGCTGCACCGGTAAACTAACCGGCCTTGTCTGTCTACGTATCTAAAGGCTAAATGGAAGTGAAACTGTACTGGTATCTCATATTTTAATGGATGCCGCACGAGGTTATCCGATCTTTCGGGGGCCGACCAGTAAAATAAAGTGGTGCACTCTCGGGCAGCTGGCTCGACCATATTTAACCGTTGCGGCTGAAAAGGACTATAACGGCTGGTTGTGGAAACAACCGTGACGAGGCAGTTCAATCGCAACATATTGTAGTGGAAATTAAGCGCTCGTCTTACCTAAAATATGGAACTATGCTTCCTCGCTCCGGGTGGGGCTTTGGAGTCTACAGTCCGCAACCAGGAGAGTGGGATCTGGTGGGATCTATTAGATACAGCATTTAACCAGCGCTACGGTAAGTAAATACGTAGAGGTCGATCTGCGAGACGTTGTCCATGTCAGGCCTCGACGTTACATCGGAAGAGTAACGAGTACAAAGAAGATGCATCTTAACCTAGAGCGGGGCAATCTAACTAAGAGTCAAATATAGCACCATAGGCGGGGATACCTCTCGTTTCCATTCCATACACTACCTTGCGAGTAAGTTTGGGGTTAGAGATGATGAAGACCGCCTCAGCGTTGCTGTCCAAGACAAGCTGGTACGTCAAAGCGACCATATCAGGCCTACCCCGCTCCTTCGTATTCCAGACCAATGCATCCGGATCGGCTTTCAGAACTGCCTTCATGACCTTGGCGCCGTAGGTCTGCTCTGGATTTGGCGTAGACCAGAAGACACGCCTCGGGGTAACATCAGCGTAGAGAAGGGAGAGGCAAGGACCGATCCCGGATCCTGTGGCGACCACTACAATGCGTTTGAAAAGCCGTGACGTGTACAACAAGCCATGCAGGGGGTATCCACGCGTCCAAAGCTTGGTGGGAGGGTTCTTGATGGTCTCCTTCGTCCAATCTCCACACCTGTATCTGTCGACGTAATGCACTTTTTGACGATAATTGTTGTAATAGCTTTGTGCACTTCTAACAACAGTCGTACTTAGTCCCACTGCGCACACCATTCGCGCCTGTTTTCACGCGCTGGCCACATTTCAGCGCAACAATGGCACCACTCCCCACCCCTTGATCCCTTCCTGCGCACACCATTCGCACCTTGGCCACATTTCAGCGCAACAATGGCACCACTCCCCACCCCTTGATCCCTTTCTGCGCACACCATTCGCACCTCTGTTCACGCGCCGGTCACATTTCAGCACAACAATGGCACCACTCCTCACCACTTGATCCCGTTCAGCGCACACCATTCGCACCTGTTTTCACGCGCCGGCCACATTTCAGCGCAACAATCGCACCACTCCCCACCCTCGCTTGATCCCGTTCTGCGCACACCATTCGCACCTTGGCCACATTTCAGCGCAACAATGGCACCACTCCCCACCCCTTGATCCCGTTCTGCGCACACCATTCGCACCTCTGTTCACGCGCCGGTCACATTTCAGCACAACAATCGCACCACTCCCCACCCTCGCTTGATCCCGTTCTGCGCACACCATTCGCACCTTGGCCACATTTCAGCGCAACAATCGCACCACTCCCCACCCTCGCTTGATCCCGTTCTGCGCACACCATTCGCACCTTGGCCACATTTTAGCGCAACAATGGCACCACTCCCCACCCCTTGATCCCGTTCTGCGCACACCATTCGCACCTCTGTTCACGCGCCGGTCACATTTCAGCACAACAATCGCACCACTCCCCACCCTCGCTTGATCCCGTTCTGCGCACACCATTCGCACCTTGGCCACATTTCAGCGCAACAATGGCACCACTCCTCACCCCTTGATCCCTTTCTGCGCACACCATTCGCACCTCTGTTCACGCGCCGGTCACATTTCAGCACAACAATGGCACCACTCCTCACCACTTGATCCCGTTCTGCGCACACCATTCGCACCTGTTTTTACGCGCCGGCCACATTTCAGCGCAACAATGACACCACTCCCCACCCCGCGCTTGTTTCCTCTGTGTCACGTCGCTCTCAGTCCCGCGCTCTCCGCTTTAGCGCGCACCATTCGCACCATTCTCTGAGTCCGCTATGTCCGTGTCAATTACACCTCCCTCCGCCGCCTCTGATGCTCATATTGCACACCCAAGCTGCACCCTCCTCTAACACCTTTCACTGTTGTGATGAACATCAGGTGTGATCCGAATAAGCGACCTGCCTTCGCAGTTGGTACATAGATACCAGAACCATTCATTCTATTCTACAGATACCAATTTTTCATCCATTCCGACCCCACTACATCTAAGTTCTCGCCATATTTCGAATTGGGAATGCCTGGGCGCTTACCAGGCGCTAAAACTTTCGGGTTCGCTCCTGGTCCACGTGGCGGTGATTCTATTGCTCACAGGATATATAATACAAACTCCGCTTCTGGCTATTACTTGCACCTCGACACCTCATCGCCGACGTCACCTGGCAAGTTTTTCTCACTGAATTGGTTTTCGCAGTTTCCCATGCGTCTGTATGTGCCTCATTCTTAAGGTCTCGTTTCAATTCTGTACAATATCCTTAATATCCTAAGGTAAGAACCACCTATTCTACCTGTGGATCTATATCCATTGGAATATGCGAAGATGAAGATGGGGGCGAGACAGTATTAGCAGAGAGGGGCGACGAAAAGATGTGACTGGCAGGGGAACAAGCCTGTTCCCTTGCTCGCCGGCTGTAGAACAGTTCCGGTTGGGTGATCTCTGAGTTAGCATACGCAATGGCGCTGTCGACCCCCATCCACGTATGATTGAATGACTGTCGGAGCCCACGAGCTATCGCGGCCTGCCTCTCTGCATAGGCAGTCAGGCCCTCTTGATATTCTGGGGATATCGTCCCGGGTTCCCACCCCATACCCCGCTGATGCCATTGGTCTTCTTTATACTGGAGGAAACGGTCAGTTCGCTTCATCTCCTCCCTCACAATCGATACTTCCTCCTTATATCTCGTCGCTCTCGCCTTAGACTTCGCCCATTCAACTCGGACCACTTCCGAAGGGATAAATCAGCATGTAAGATGAAATGAGGTACGTGTAGACATACTTTCGCTCTCGAACGTAGTTTGATTCTCCACGGCAGCCCCATATCTCCATATCCAGGATACCTTGGCCTTGGTAAGGCCCAGCGAAGGCTTATTCATATCTTCCGGAGCCATCGGTCGAATATCACCGTCTTGGAGTTCCAGAAAGACCTGATCGACACCAGTATGACCGAGTACCTGCGCCAGAGCCAGGATAGCCAGTCGCGCTTGACGATACTCATCGCGCCCAACTGCGATCCTGTCCTGGATTGAGTTCAGGAGAGTTAGGGCTCTTGTATTCGCGCCTTGACCACGTAGCCAGCGAGCCCGCAGGTCTTGGACGGTCACACGCCTTTGAACGTTTCGTTTGACAGCGTAAAGGGCCTCCTTTGCCTGAGCTGTGCGCAGTGCGTACTCAATCTCCATTAGCCGCCTGTCGCACGGGGCGAGGCACCCAATCTGTGATGGAAGGAAAAGCGGAAGGTTATAGGGTGGGATTGTTTTCTGAGTACTGACTTGTTTGCGAAGCAGTAATGTTGTTGGAATATAGAGCTGTAGATGCTCGTACCATGCTTCGATCTTACGTAGCAGGGCGTTCGAGCGAAGCTGAATCCGCGTTAACTGCCGATCTTGGGAGTGTGTCCAAACTTCTTTCATTTGAGCTTTGAGGGATCGTCTACACCACATGTCAGTATCGGTGCACCACACAGTAAAGTGACAGACTGCTCAGCCTCGAGATCGAGTCCCCGTGATATCAAAGCGCTGGGAGATATCTCGTTGCTGAGAGAGAAGTCTTTGCCAGTCGCGAGCGCATCCCTCTCATCGTCAGCCATGACTTTCCGTACGACCACCTGCGATGGCGTTTCGATGGTTGTCTCGAAGGGGCTCGGCTTCGTTGGATCTCGTTCCCAGGCATCCATGGCCTCCTGCCATGCGCTGACGTCGACAGGGTCAAGCGTAGCTTCGAGTTCTTGATGAGCGATGGCGTGTTCCGAAACGCCGAGAAGGGCGTTGTTCATTTTCTTCTGAAGTGAAATTCCTAGAGTCTGCATAAGTATCGAGTCTTCTCAGTGCCTATAGAAATTGCCATACCTAAGTCTGTGACTTTCCTCCAATTATAATCGCCAAAGTGGCAATCAAGTGTGTCCCGACGCGTTCCAGGTCCCATCTCACGCGTACTTGGGCCGATCGGATTAGTGTCGGCCCATCCGCGCTCTGCTGCTTCGCCATCGCCCAAACCAGCCCCTGGAGTCAGCATAAATGCGTACTTGGTTTGACAGGGCGCTACATGAGCAGGCAAGTGGAATTTCGGCACAACGAACCGAGCTTTAGACCCAACGTTGAGCAGCGGCGATTTAAGATCAATCTTCTTCAATCGTTCAATCAGATGCTTAGACCATTGACAAGCTATGTCGTATGAGATGATGAATGTCTTGAGAAGTCCAAGCGCAAAGATGAACATGCTCCAGTGAAGAATGTAGTCCATGTTGCTGTATCTAGATCATAATCAACTTTAAATGAACCGATAAATCTGAAAATGCATACCTTTCGCCTTTCTGAAGATCGCACACGGCCGATGGCCTCTTCATGTTGTGACGAGCACACTCCACCGTCGCGACGCCCGTTGCGGCATATCCTTGTCCTGGTCGAGTGTCTGCCAAGTTGACTGCATCGTGACGAGAGCACGTGCTTTTTGGCTCGACCTCATCGGCGTGCAGTTTAATGTACTTCGAGAAGCTCTCCTCCTCAACGAAGTATGCGAAGCCGCTACTTAGCCCTGGGTCCGCCTTCTCGCTCGATACGTCCTTCCTTCTGAGCCTAAAATTAGCATCCAGGGCCAAGTTTAATGCATGAATCCATCTAATTGAGGTGACGTCAGAAGTGAAAGCGTCTCTAGAACATAACCACTTGCCGTGTCTCTTCAGGTTCGTCTTCCCATCCTTCAGGCATATTAATTCCTGGGTGAGGACACGCAGGGCATAAGACTGCACATTCGCCCCTCTGGGTGTCGCATGCACCTCGCAGGGGATCGTGGCCCCTTCCCGCGCGCTTCAGCAGCTTTATATGTCGCCACTCGTGAACCATTCGCAACATACTTGGATAACGGTCCTGCATTAATTGAATATGAATAAACAGAGAAGTGAAAACGGTGCTGAATGGTACAACCTTTGCTGGGCATAGCCCAGTATTGTCCGTGAGACGGGCAATCGCTTTGAAGAACTCAAACGGTGATATCTTCGCCTCGTACTGCAAGAGCTCGAATAGTTCGAGTGCGCGAAACGTAGCAGCAGTCTTAGGGTTTGATACCGTCGCGGGATAAAGCCGACGCTCAAGTAGCTGCTCGACGTGGTCCTTTGTCGTCGCACCACAGCGACAGAAGTCGAGACCGACGTTATGGACGGCATCACAGTCAATGATGACGAAGTCGTCTGCCCAAGCCGCATCTTTCAGTGGGCACGACTCTCCTGGTGGGTGTCCAAGCTGAATGCGGACTCCGATCGCCTTCAGCGATGTTTTGACGAAGTGGGTTCTATTCCAGACCTGGTGTATCGAGAGGATATAGTCAGTCACCCCATGGCTGTACTCATTCATATTGACACGCACCTGAATTCGATGCAGAGGGAGATGAACATGCTTGTCGCGCATGCACCTCTGGCACATAAGGCCGCCGTTGTCGCACACAAGACATCGATGGTCCGCAGATCCTCCGTTGGTGCAATGAGTACAGAGATCAGGTGGGTCCGCCCCTCGACCCTCGAGAATCATCATGATGCGCATATATTTATCTATTTCTTTCGTCCATTCATGCGTCACCTTGTCCTATGGCGCATATTAGTGACCTGCGTACTACCGTATGTTTTTGTAGTGACGTACCCCTTGTCCTTTCGGTCGACGGTTTTCTGGATCCTTGTCGGGCGGGCTTTGATTCTTCTCGAGGAAACTGGTGACGTACGCCTGATCCCAGCCGAAGTCCTCAGATGCCTGGAGCCACTGCTTTAGGACCTCCTCTGTCGTACAGGGGGGACGGACGGGAGCGCTCGAGGTATTCACGGCGGATAACTTTGTCGCATTGGTTACCTTGTATCCCCCGCCCGGCAAAGCCTTCAACTTCACAGTCCGGAGTGTTTTGGCTGCGACTCCTTGCTTGGATCCTGTGAGAATCGTCGCCTCAGGCAGGCACAAGTGACCTTGCATCTTCTGCCGCTTCTTCTGATTTGATTTGGACTTGCCCATCGCAGTGAAAGTGGTGCATAAAGAACAGGGTGATTGGCATAGGTACAACGTAAAGCGCTCAGACGTATATATGAATCGAGTTGTGTGGTGTGAGTTGTCAATCCGTGTTCGACTCGATGACACCTGCCACATGGCGGTTGCCGTTTTGATCAGATGTGATCTTGCGATTGCCAGTGTTGTTTGAACGCGATTGGGTTTGTATATTGATGGGGCTGGCCTTGGTTTTACGCCTAAGGGCGAAGTTGCCGTCTAGAGCCAAAGATATGGAGATCACATACAACCTAGGATATTTTGAGAAATAAAAGAAAGGGCAGATGAGCTATTTTACCTGCGATTCTCCATGCGCAACTGATCAAAACGAACCATCTTAGTGGTGTTGCTTGGTTAAAAGGACCGCGTTTATGGCACTGAACAGCAAGAACAGGGCATATATATGGATACCACGGAGTAGGGCGCCATCGTCACTAGCACCAGTCGATCAAATCGCAAAGGGAGGATACCGAACAAAATATGGATCGACAGCCCGGATCTTGGCATCCCTTATATTAAGTATCTACTCAGTGGAAATATTGTAACAGTTCAACATCTTGCTTTATGGGTCGAAGAGCTCTCTACCTCACCCTGGAGGAGCGCCAGACCGCTATCAAGTCCAACAGGGCTAAGCGGATGTCCACGCCAGCGTAAGCACTTATTCGCGTCGGTCTTAGAATTCAATCTCATTTATTTATACCAGTGCTATTGCTTCTCGACAAATCCAGAACAGGAAAGCGTATCTAAAACGCAAAGGCATCAACGTACCTTTGTTACCAGAAGAGGTGAAGCAACACGCCTCGGAGGTACTATTCGACCCCGACTTCGCTCGCTACTTCTGGTCCTTCTGTAAAGGACAGACCGAACTGGGGCTGGATCATGCATATCTGGAGGAGGCAGACTTCGCGGCGATGGTCGGGCCCCCACCATATCCAGAGACGGTTGTTTGGATGCGCGACTTCGAAGATCAATGGCCTGTCATATCCGCTGCCCTCGCCGGGTTCTTGACTATGACATACCTTGAATGCTCCAAGGCAAAGTTTACTCGCTTTCGTCAACCGATCACAGGACTCGAACTCGGCCTCCAGCTTTGACAGCAGTACGACGAACTCATTAAGGCGTACGAGACGATTAATTCAGCCCTCAACGTCTTCGTGGAAGACACGCCACCCCACAGAATTGCGGTTCAGAACAAGCGCTGGACAGCGCGACGTATTACTTACGCAGTTGAAGAGATGGAAGCGCTGAAACGAGGTCGAGACTCATACATCTGGACTGTCACTGAAAGGGTTTTCGAACTAGGTAGTGATAGGGATGTTTACGGGGTCTGCGATCTGTAAATACTCAGGCGGCGGGCTCACGAGGGTAATAATGGAACATGCAGGTGGGGCAGTAGGCCCCAATGGGGATCTGGGTATGCTCGGTCTCGTGAAGCTGCCTCATAGCGTCGATAACGCTGTTGAGTAAGGCAAGCGCTACCCTCTCTTCCTCCAACCTCGCCCTCCGAACTTTTTCCAAATAGAGAAGTCGGTGCAGAGTTTCGTAGACCCTCTGAAGCACATAACATCAGTAGCCGGCCGATGCAAAAGCTAGCCGAACACGCACGGCAAATTCGGCAGACTCGATAAAGTCGACAGTCGACTGTGGCGTGCCGACCGCGATTTTAAGGCGATGGGCGCGCCAAAACTTGTGAACTTCGGCTAGAAACTCGGGGAGAGTGCCAGCCTGGAGACGAGCTAGACGACGTACGATGTAAAGGCTTGGTGACATTTTGGCTGGACTTGAGTCTGCTGTGGAACGGGCGTCTGGAAATCGCCTCTGACGCCGGGGTCGCTTTTATCCATGCACCTCACACTTCTGCCCTGTATATATACCTATCTATGACTACAGGCAGGCATCGATTTCCGCCCTTTTCCTACCCATAGACCGATTCCAAAAGCCTAAATTGCCGCCGGATGTACTGAATGACAGCCTTCTTAGACAGGGCTCTCCCTTCCAAGGCTAAGAATCACACCATTCCTTGTATCCGGTCTCTACCTGTCAATAGAAGACCTGGCTTCTTGGACTAGCTGAACTTCCCTGTTTCTTGGACTAGCTGAACTTGAACTTCCCAATTAGTACGACTAAACCAGGTTGCCCAATTAGGACGGCCCGGGGTCCGCGGCACCTCGCTTCTTGTGGCGGACTGGCCCTTCACGACGGGGTTCTACCCTAGTGCCCAGCCCCAGTCCGGTAGCCATGCGACGGGACTGTATTTACCTCTCACTTGGGTCTCCGGATCTGTCTTAGCCACGCGACGCGCCGCTAAATGTCGTGTTATGTTCGACTTTGAGCGTGTGCCGGCCTTCAATTCTGACTCGGGTACGAGTTGTGGATGTCGGGTACGAGTTGCTGGATGTCGGGCTCGGTCACGCACAGGGATTCTCGATTCGAGCCTCAAGGTGGTGAGTTGCTGTCAATGTATTCCGGACTAGTGTCCAAGCTGAAAGTCGGGATCAAAAATCGACGGGGATTGGAAAGACTGCGAAGCGCGGTCGATGACAGCACTTCCCAATTAGGCCGATTCGTGCCTGTAGCGCGCACAGAACTCGCACTGGACGTTGGGTGGGTCACTGAGTTGTATATCCATGCATTGGGGAGTACTACAATGACAGAATAAAAAGAGTGTGTGTAATGATAGGAGGCGCGTGTGGGTCACACACAACATACGAAGTATGGATAAACACAGCGGTACGGATAAACACAGCGTAGTACAGCCTAATCATCGAAGGGCCTGTAGGGCCCCAGTGCGAGACCTTCACTATTTCCCTCTCCGTGATAGTGAGAGGCCCAGCAAGCGAAAGCCCAGTGCTCGTTCGAAATTCCCATGATGGGGAAGTGGGCAACGGCTTCGAGTATCTGAGTACGGAGAGCACGAATAGCACCGTAACGGTTGTGGCGAATGCCGGGCTGACGCCCTTGGAAGGCCAGGTAGCGTAGGGTTCTAAAAACGCGCTGTAAGACCAGTTAGCATAGCTCAGAATGCGTCCATCCTCAAGTGGAACGCACCCTTCGATATTGTGCCACCCGCCGAGAACGGTGAGGAACGACTGGATAGAAGCAGTACGGCTCGTCGAGATCCCCGTGTGTTTGAGCCCAGTAGTGCCAAAACTCGTTGAAGAAGGCTGAGATATTTCCCCTGTTCTCGAGGACCTTCAGATACTCAATCGCCCCAACGAGGAGAGTGAGGAAGTGAAGCATGCTCCAAGAAGTCACTCGGTGAGGGGAGGATGTCGGGCTCCAGGGCGCGACGGCGCTTGGCGAGGATGGCGGGGTCGGCATCTGTGTAATACGCTTTTATTATTGGAATCGAGTTAGAGAGAAAGGCGGGCTATCGCTGGGGCTTGCAACACTTACAGTTCCACTGCGCCTTGGAGAAAGAAACCTTCTTGTCTGACCTGAGGAGATGGGGGGCACTTACCGCCTGGTGCCTCACTATATAAGCGAATGCGGGACGTAAATCTTAGATCCAGATCGAGCTTCCCAGATTGGTAGGCCCAGCAGCGAATCAGAGGGCGTATAAAAACGTGCTAAAGAGATAAAACATAGATTCAGTTATTGCAACCTATCCAATGCTCCGATAAGGCTTTTGAGGGTGCAAAAATGGTATACCCACTATTATGTATCGAAATGCGATGTTTTATTTGCCCCAATACCGACTTTTAGGTGCGGTTCATGGATTGCATTGATTTGTAGCAATTCACAGTATGCAACTTCAACGCGACCTTGGATTCACAAACACCATATAAAATTTTTGCCTAAGAGAAGCATAGAAACACTGCAGAAGTATTAATACTGCATTTTTATCCTTGTATAAGCTGGTTCTCTCGAGATACTACCTCCAATGGGCGCGGAATATGCCAAAAGGCTAGGAGAGTGTTCACGACTGCCCCGGTCGCATCCAGCACGCCTCCAGACCATATAATGGTGCTCTAGGCTTGGGTAAAGGCCTATATAACGTTATTCTACTGAAATAATTAACTTGCAGTCCAAGGATGCAAATACCGGGGCCATAGTAACTAAGCGCCGAGTTTAGCGCCCTAATTCGTGCTATACTACCTACCTTCTTCTGGAATGTAGATGCGCTCGTAGTGTAAAATTACTATTGTAATGCTAATATTTATGCGACCTATACCCAAAGCCTAGCATACTTGGATTCTGCCTCTTTGAACCTACTGCAACGTCGTTCTACGCTTCGGTGTTTGAACTCGTCCATCGGCGTCTCAATATTTTACGTTCGGCACAGGTGCCGCCGCCAGCCTTACCCAAATGTATATCAACGAGTACCTTGACTTGCAGTTTTTCTCTGCGCAGTCACCCTTCTGAGCAGGGCGACGGTGCTTGGAGCATTAGTCACAGAGCCAGACATTTGAGGTCACAAGTATATTGGCAGAGATTGTCCGATGTGGGGGGAGGGTGTACAAGCATTTGGTGGGAAAGCTACGAGTAAGAGTCCTATTTACACACACCATCTATGTACTGTATCACACTCCGGGCCTAAGGTCGAGAAAGTAGAGCTATAGGAGGAAGAAATAAAGGAGCCTCGAGGCGCAATCAGCTCAAAGGTACATAACAGAGCCCCTGTTGTAGGCGGTACAGTACGCCTCATAGGCGGCTTGCAGGGTGCGATGGCGACTGAAGGCAGCAGCTGCTACGCTCGTGACGTACGGGGATGTGTTCTGCCTGGAGAGGAGTGTGGGAGGTGTGAACGTGAAAGTAAGCGATAGCCACTTACCAGCCAGTGAGTACACCTACACGAAGTCCACGTGTGATAGTGTAGTATCGATCCTCTGAGGAAAGTTGAATACAACAAAGCATCAGGGGAGATAGAAGTGACTTACCACCTGGCTCTGCAAAGACGGCGTCCTGGGGAGCAGGGGGTGGAACCCCCAAAAGGGAGTGGAAACCGGGAATTATGGTGGAGGTAGCGGCCACTGCTGGTGGTGGAGGTGGAAGAGGGGCGGAGGCGGGAGCTGCAGCAGGGGGTGCAGGGGCAGGGGCAGGGGCAGGGGCAGGGGCAGGGGCAGGGGCAGGGGCAGGGGCGAGACCAGAAACAGCTGGCAAAAAGAAAGAGCCGGGTGCAGGGGCGGGACCAGAAACAGCGGGCAAAAAGAAAGACGCGGGTGCAGGAGCGGGTGCAGGAGCGGGACCGGCAATGGTGGCTGCAGGGCCAGGTCCAGCAACGGGTGCAGAGGCGGGTGCAAGGGCGGGACCAGCAACGGCGGGTGCAGAGGAAGGACCGGGAGCGGCGGTTGCAAGGCTGGGACCAAGAACGATGGGTGCAGGGGCGGGACCAAAGACGGGTGCGGGTGCATTGGCGGCATGGTCAGCATTGGCAGCTACGGAGGGGGCAGTCGCTTGGGTTGTCGCAGGCACCTCTGGCATGTGTGATCCTGTATCGATCCTGACATGAGTAAAACCCAAAGAAATATACCAAGCCTGACTAACCTGCTCCATGCAAAAGCTCGTCATCTTCATCTGCATCGTCATAAATCTCATCATCACTTTCAGGCTCTGGGGACGAAGGGACGAGAGGATTGGGAACCAAGATAAACCCGCTTCCAAGGCAGGTTGGGCACGACTCAGATTCTACAGTCATTAGCATCACTACCCGCGACTTGGACTAAGACTGTGGGAAGCAACATACCAAGCCCCGCTTCCTGTCCTTTCATAATCGTTGAGCGACCTATGAGACTGTCAGGGAGGTAGTGCTGGCCCGAATAGGTGTACTTGCGCAGATCCAGAGCTCGCATAAAGGACCCTAAGAGCTCCTGCATAGCCGACGAGAGCGCTGGAGAGGAAACGCTCTCGTTTCTCATGCGGGACCTATCAGCCATTATACGAAGAGGATGGAGCCGGGTAAGTCTGTTGAAAGAGTGGGGAAGGAGATGAGGATCAATCGCTGTAGTTCACCTCCCTTATATAGACGAAGGCGTTGGATTTGGTGTGCAAATCGAGGCAAAGGGTTCGGTTCGATTACGCATCTCTATCATCGATGGTTCAACTGCCAACTAAGACTAGGCTCGTGGCAGAGCCGGCACAAGTCAATCATTTATGGATTGCACTTCAGACAAACATTGGTGTATTCCATACTAAGAAAAGCATAATTTCGAAGACTCCGTTGAAAGGTCCTAGGCTTTAATGGGACGAAGGAACCAAAACAGCTACTTCGTGGGAAGTAGTCCGCCGTGAGGTGACCGGCGGTTATCGCACGTCGAAAAAGGACGTCGGGGTTATGTGTGACTATATATACAGTGCCAGACCTTCTTCCGACTCGAATCTCCCGTGTATTCTTCCACACCTCTCTTTCTCTACCCAACGTCGCTCCCACAATTATGGCTCCTATAGGGTGGGCGGATCCCATTCGACGAGAGTTTCTCAACGGCTTCATACCCGAATACGAAGAGTGTCAGGTTCTCAGAAACTATAAACTTTTCTGGCCTCGGCTCTTCAATGCTTATCTGAAGAAGTTCCCCCTCATCGCTGAGCTTTTTCCCGGCCTCGATATGAAGGACCTCGACGACCAGCAGTTGAGCGTATATTCTGAGAGATTAGACAAGCTACAGCGCGTAAGCCACGTCGACGTGATCTTAATGCCAATCTGCTGACCTGAGCCAATTCGTTTACAGCGACTTAAAGAATGGTACCGATGGCAGTTGAATCCACGAAGCCGAAACACGACGACTACCATCTCTGCCAAGGACCTTCGAAGTCTCTACAACTCACGTACCCGCAGCCCAAAGGCCTACGAAGCTTTTGCGAAGCTCTATCCAGAGCTCACGCACGATGCTCATGAGGCCGCCTGTCTAGCTGAAGGTCTCCGTGGCCGAAAGAAGATCGGTCGATGGCACAGCACATGCAAGGAGCTACTCAGCAAGGCCACCACAGACCAGCTTTCAGCAGTAGAAGCCTTGCTCGCTTCGAAGAAGGAAGAAGCTGAAATCGAGGACGACAACACCAAGCGCGATCCCCAAGCGTATCAAAAGTACGTTGCCACACTCCCTCACTTTGTGAAGTTAGATGCTAAGACGTGGTGTTATCCAGAGCCTATGATCTAATCCCCGCTGTTCTTCTTGCAGTCCTTGAGCCCGCTGTTCGGAAGGCTGGTGTGATGGCCTTTGTTACGATTGTCGGTCCTGTGCCTGAACACGGCGGTAAAATTCTCGCAAAGGCGTATGTTCTCCTCCACGTTGTGTGCATTTAACGGCACGCTTATACTAGACTAGATTTCAGTATGGTGAACAGGAAGATACACCCCTATTTAGTAAGGCTTGGCCCGATCACGAACCTGTGTATGTCGAAGCACTTGCGAGATTTGTACGAAGACATGAATACGGTATGTGACATCAGATTTCTTGTGGAATTAAATTTAACTGGTATTAACCTCAGGTCCTGAGGTGTGCGAGAAGCGGTCTCTGGTGGCCAAGGCAGAGGATGATGCGGAGCGGAGCTCTCCCAAATCAGCAGACGGTACGCCAATGTTTTGACGGCTCGCCGGGCGATAGTCTGATTCGGTACCTATAGCATCTTTAGAGGCCATGTTGGACCTTGAGGTCGACGCCGAACCTTCAGGGACTTCAACCTCTGGGTCATCGAAGGATCCGCGTGTAGAGGGCGGACCACCGAAATCACCAGACGCCTCCCATGAATCTCCAGTCGCATCAGCCATGAACCCGCCGCCACACGAGAAAACCAAGGAGAACCATCCATCGGGCGCTCACCTGCGTAATCATGCAGTCGTATCCCGTTCTACGACACAAGTAGCCCCTGTTTTACGGCCGATACCTAGTGCGTTGGCTGTCGAGGCTTCCCCCTCATACTCAGAACGATCCGAACGTCCATCTCCACAACAAGAGGTTCCTACGCCAGCCTCGACGTCTCAGGAACCACCCCCACAAGGTGTACCTCCTTGGCGACTGTACCCTACGTCGTCTCAGCCGCTCTCAAAGCCATTTGGGTCTTTAGAGTCGGGCGCTCACCTGCGTAATCATGCAGTCGTATCCCATTCTACGACACAGGTAGCCGCTGTTTTACGGCCGATACCTGGTGCGTTGGCTGTCGAGGCTTCCGCCTCATTCTCAGAACGATCCGAACGTCAAGAGGTTCCTACGCCAGCCTCGACGTCTCAGGAACCACCCCCACAAGGTGTACCTCCTTGGCAACTGTACCCTACTTCGTCTCAGCCGCTCTCAAAGCCATTTGGGTCTCTAGAGCCACCTCGACCGACTCGATCTCCTAAACTCGTGATATCTCGTCCCTCGCATTTGTCGGCTCGGCAGGCACCCCCTTCAAATACACCTCAGAATCCAACACCTCCACCTTCGCAGTCTATTTCTGACCTACCGCACCCTCAGAATCTATCGCTCCAGACTACATATCCTCAACAGACGGATTATACCCACCCACAACCTATGCCACACAACGCACTGGGTGTCGCCCCCCAACCCGCCCTGCGATTTGGAACCCCAGATCGCAGTAGGTATCTGTCGGCATTAACTGGGCAAGATCTTTATCACTTAGACGATATTCGGTTTGAAGGAATTCCACCTCCTTCAACAGGTTGGAGTCCAGCATCGAGTGGGTGCCATTTCCTTATCATTGATATATCCAGCTGATATCATAACCAGAGACTTGGGAGAACTTCGATCCTTCCTGGATTAATCTCTCCTTGAAGAAGCGGTCTTCTCTATTGTCGACAGGCGGATCGCCTGGCGGAACGTCGTCTTCTTTTGGATCTTCCGGTTTGGGCGGTGAGCCTTTCACCCCAAGCTGCCTAGGCACATCTTCCCCCTCCCTGCGGTCCTTCCCCTCGTCCCCGACTCCAGCACTTTCGACTTTGAGCGCGCAACACTTCCAACTCAGTTCAACGCCTCCTACGGGATCTCTGGAGAACTCTAAGCGATTGACTCCCTTTCGTATTATCACGCCGCCTAAGAGTCGTAAGCCCCACTACGCTCGCTATTCTCTGCCCGACTATAACGACGGTGAAAATGACCTGGCTCCGATCAGGAGTCTACCTGATGGTCAGCAGTTCACTGACGTCTTCTCTATGGAAGCGAACTTGAACCTTGGATCGAATTCCGAGGTTCGATCATCGGTTCAACTGTCTGCGCCAATCTCGCAAGTGGTGCCCAAGCACGTCCTCTCTACTCCCAGCCCACATGATCTCACTCATTCAATCCCTCCGTCGAACAGTCTATCGTCGGCTGCAGGTTCACCAAAGGAACATGTGTCGTTCCAAGATGATGGACTATTCGACTTCGATATGGACATGTCCCCCGCACCATCGCCGAACGTCCAACCACTAGAACACCCAACCCCTCCTGTCACCGCCGGTTCTTCGCTCGATCCGCCGCAGCCGCCGCTGCCACAAAATCCTACTTCTCCCGTCAACGACACTTCGAATCTCCCCCCTTCATCCCTCACCACAGAGCCTCAACCCCCCAATCCTGGCTCAACCGCACAGACGATCCCCAATGCCTCGAGACCTCGTCTCCCTCAGCTCAACGCAGCCTCAAGCTCGTTGGAAGACGGCAGTTTTCGCCGTTCGAGCCGTCCTGCTGTACCCTCAACACGCCTTGAGAAGCAGCAAATGATCGGGTACAACGTCACGACTGTCCCGGTTTCAAATAAGGAGAACCATGACGAGAACAACCCACCGGCCTGGTTCAGCCTGGCGGTTGATGATCTCTGTCAGCAGAACCTCGGCGATAGGTGGATGGAGCTTCTTGGAAAGTGGGTCACCCTGGAGACAAATCTTGGGTTTGGAAGACTTTCGAAGGTATGCAAGCACGTCATGTCCAAAACATACCGACTCGTTCTGATCATGGCCTTTAGGGTGTACTTCCAGTCAAGCAAAGGCCAGAGGAATGGGCGAAGTGGACGAATAAGGCTGTACGAGGGGTTCGGCAACACGACAAGCCTCCATTCATCGCGGACCCCGTCGATATTGGCATCGCGATTACCAAATGGTGGTCGTCAATCCAACCTGATTTCCGTTCCTCAACTGGGCCACTTCCATTACCCATCTACTCAACGCCGACCTCGTCTATTCAAACCTGGAGTGACATTCGTAAGTCGGGGCCTAACGGATTTATCGCAATGATGATGCTTCTACTATGGTGGGGACGACTAACGTTGAAGGAAGTTGGAATGTATGAAGAGGACTCGCGCGAAGCATGGAACGCCATCATTGAGGACGTTAGTCTTTGCCTGAGTGAGCTTCTCAAGTATACACCATCTCCCCCAGCAAAGCGTCGTGGTTCGGAGGGTCTAGAAGCGCAGCGAGGGACAAAGAGGTGAGTACTTGCATATTCAAATGTTACCGGGTTCTAAAGTATTGATCGTTAACACCAGGGCCCGAATTTAGAGACTGATTGTTGTTTTGATACCCCTGCTCTCCAATCATTGTGTTGTAGTACGGACAGTAGCTTAATCGTGTGTGCATGTACGTATGTGTACGTACTTTGTGAATAGGTTTTGGTAGTCCCTTTCCCCGGGGGGGAAAGGGACTATGGACTTCATTTCGATGAGAAGTATTGAATAAGGTGTGCATGTTTCCATAGCGCGGTGGAAAGTATGTTCTCGACTTCTACTACATGTTGCTACCAATCCTGTATGCCTTCACAGCACGCTCGGTCTGCACGAGGAGCTCTGAAGCGCGCAATCCTGACCTTCGGGGTGGTGCGAAAACTGGACTTTGAGCAGCACGTCGCACTTTCTTCTTCTTACATTTCTGTCTTCCCTCTCTTGCTGAGTCTCGGGCTTCATCGATCTTGGATACCGTAGATTCATTCGCCCCGATGGTTTGTTGAAATCCCTTTACGCTCATTTTAGGTTGTGGGTAGGAGTCGAGAGCGTGGGGCTCCGTGGCTGATGCAGAGTGGGTGTGGTATTCGTCAACGCACCTTTGCCTGGTAATTCGAGTTTAAACCCGGCGAGAAGGACTGGACTCATAGACACGCACAAGAATTGTCCAAAACCCTCAGTGGATAGCCCAGCTTGTGCCCACAACAGCTTGATATCTTCATCTACCTTCCCGCATCTACCACTTTCGACCTCGCCGAATGCACCAGCAACGTCGCCCCCATCGCCCCCATCGCTTCTCTCTTCGTCGTCTTCATCGTCCTCCTCGTCCTCGGTATACTCGCCTTTGTCATGCCTCTCCCGCCGCTCTCGCATCTCTCTGCTATCCCTCTCCTGTGACTCCTTTGTTGACCTCCATAACCACTCCCGGAAGGCCGCCGGGTCGTTCCAGACTGTGAGGCCATTGTCCTCGTCATGCCATCGGATTTCGTACTGTTCCTCAGGTGGAGAGTGATATTCGGATGGTCCCTTTTTGGGTGGTGCTTGGGCCTTCGATCGGCGTCTTATGGGTGCAGCTTTGGCTTTAGACGGGCGTTGGGTGGGCATATTAGGGGTGGCAGGTTCAGTAAAAATCGTCGCTTATATCAATGTATGCCGACGTCTCACGAACCGCCTTCGAGCCGAATAGAATGTATCCACTCACAGATGTCTACCAGGAGAAAGCCAAACAAGCACAAATTCACGGCGCGTGGGCAGGAAGTGAACGCTGAAGGTGTTGGCGCTTGTTTAAGCGCCCATTTTATTGTTAGAATGTATTGGCATTCATGAGCACGTACAAGGGTTTATATTCCTTACAAATATATATTTTGGACTCATTGTATAAGGGTTATATCCTGTTATATCTTAAGTTCGAAAGGAAGCGCCTTATTCGGCTCACTTTACGGGGAGCGCGGAATCATAATTGGCGCCCGGTTCATCATTTAGGGGACGTCCTGATTGACTCCACGTGTGCTGCAACTAAAGATGATTGGTGTATTCAATCTGACTTGCAATTCGGAGCAATGGTCTGGACAGGGGTGAGGAAGGGTGCAACTCACATGTACGGAGGCACATATACTCATAATTCCCCCATATACGAGGAAAACGATGGGCATTGGTGTTATGTTATGCGCAGAGGCAGAGGAATTTTGAAAGAGGGCAGGGCGGAGATAGGTGTAGAGAGTGGTAGCATTGCCGTGTGCAGGGGGCTGGAGCGTGGTGTAATTTTCGCACACAGATGAGGCTAGCGTAAGTGAAGAGAGGTGTGAATTGCGCATGGATGAGCCGAGTATGGGGCAGAAAGAGGTGTGATGGCGTGCTACACGAAGATCGCGAAGGAGAGGAGGTGTGAGGTGTGATTACTCATGGAAGAGGCGGCGAGGGACGACTGAGAAATGGTGTTATTGCCATGCATAGATTGGCGAGCGGGAGGTGGAGAGAGGTGTTATTGGGGCGCGCGTGAGCATGTGCAGAGGTGCGATTTTGTACCGGGGGGAGTGGGGTGCAGAGGTGCGATTTTGTGCCGGGGGGAGTGGTGTCATTGTAGCGCACCGATTGGGCGCGCGTGAGCATGTGCAGAGGTGTGATTTTGTGCCGGGGGGAGTGGTGTCATTGTTGCGCACCGATTGGGCGCGCGTGAGCATGTGCAGAGGTGCGATTTTGTGCCGGGGGGAGTGGTGTCATTGTTGCGCACCGACTGGGCGCGCGTGAGCATGTGCAGAGGTGCGATTTTGTGCCGGGGGGAGTGGTGTCATTGTTGCGCACCGATTGGGCGCGCGTGAGCATGTGCAGAGGTGCGATTTTGTGCCGGGGGAGTGGTGTCATTGTTGCGCACCGATTGGGCGCGCGTGAGCATGTGCAGAGGTGCGATTTTGTGTCCGGGGGAGTGGTGTCATTGTTGCGCACCGATTGGGCGCGCGTGAGCATGTGCAGAGGTGCGATTTTGTGTCCGGGGGGTGTGGTGTCATTGTTGCGCACCGATTGGGCGCGCGTGAGCATGTGCAGAGGTGCGATTTTGTGCCGGGGGGAGTGGTGTCATTGTTGCGCACCGATTGGGCGCGCGTGAGCATGTGCAGAGGTGCGATTTTGTGTCCGGGGGGTGTGGTGTCATTGTTGCGCACAGATTGGGCGCGCGGTCCATGAGCACATGCCTTATTTGGGTGTGGACAATGATCATGGTCAATTGTGCACAACTGGAAATACATCGACTGATGTTACTTGTGCATTATTCCGACAGGATCCGCTGATCTCCAGCGTTCGAGACAACCACGGAGAACCCGTTGATCGTCCCGTTCTCGTCCTCGTCAGGGATGGTGGCGAACGCGTGCCACTCCATAAGGGGTCTGGTAGAAACCTTCAGGCCGTAGAAGGGTTGCATGGGGCGATAGTTGAAGTGGAGGCGGATGACATGGTCGGAGAGATATTCAGGGATGACTTCGCGGCGTCGAAAGCGGGACCAGGAAAGGAAGGTGCAGCCGGTGGATATCAAGAAGCACCAGAAATTGGGGCTGTGGATAATGTAAGTCCCCAGGGGAACTCCTCTGAGTTTTCTCTCGACATTGGCGTCGAGGATATTGTGGATCCAAAAAATTATGAGGGCCGACCAGCCTGCGAAGCGGTGTCCTGCCTCGAAATAGTCGTGAAACATGACGCGGAATTTGGGGTGTGCGGCGGCGAGGATGGTGCACAGGAGGGTAACTAGGAGGTACGACATGATTAGGTTGGCGAGGGAATCGTGGTCGCGACTCCGGATGAAATTCTTCGTGATGAGTGCGGTGTAGAGGATGAACCATACGACGGCGGCGGTACCACACCCGCTGTGGACACCACCATAATGGAAGACTTTCGCCATCCTCCTCCGGAACCACAGTGGGAAGGAATGGGGCACGGCGACGGCGATCTCGTAAACAAGATTTACAACATTTTCCTGGCGAAAGAGGAGGGCGACCATGAGGTTCACGGAGGTTGCAGAGGCGACATCGGAGGCCGCTGGCGCTCCCTTTGTCTTGACACAGAAGGCAACTAGGGCAGAGAGATTTGCAGCAAAGATAACTGAGAAAAGCTTCCTGTAAGCTGTAAGAAAGTTGACTGCAACAATTTGTTGATGAGTGGTAGGACATATCGGATTGTTCGATCGACCTACAATTCAAGTAGCGAGTGACCCTATTGCCAGTCTTCTCAGGCAGGAGGCTTCTATCCGCTTCAATCAAAGCAGGCTTCGGCTTCGCCGCACTGATACTCTCAAGGCTGGATGCAAAAGACTGGGTGTTGGAATCTAGAGACAATATTCAGGAATGGAGCCATATCCATAGGCATGCACATACCAGTTGAGGTGTTGGAGTCAGGACCGTTTAGTCCTATTATGATGGGAGAAGACATAGCGCTGAAGGTACTGGGGAAAGAATACGGGACAATCCTTACCTTTATAGAATACCTTTGGTCATAAGAGGAACAGGGGCCACCCCATGAGGGAAAAGCAGGACGGAGAAAGGCCCCAGAACTCCGTAGACAAAGTGACCGCAACGGTTCCCTTCGGGTATCGAGGTCAGGATAGCGTATCTTAATCCGAGAGTGCTGATCGACCTGGGTCGGTCGCTGGAGTAACTGTCTTTCGGCGACATATGGACATCAGGAGTGAGTCTGTGCGGAAGATGGTTAACGGGGTCCGCTCTGGCTGGGGTGCTCCCTTTGACACTATCAGTTTTATCCAAGTTGAGGAGTGAGCGTTGGACGTGAACCTCCGTCTCCCTCTATGTGCGCTGCGCTGTGCTCAAGACGTACAACTTACCGAGACACAATGACATTGTGTCTCGGTAAGTTGTACGTCTTGAGCACACACATGGCTTGACCTGTTGTGCGAGCCGCAAGAAGGGTTCCTTCCTGTGAGTGACGAGCATGAAGGCAAGGGCACTGGTCCAAAGGCAAACCGGTTAGCATGGAAGCTGGAGGGTATGTGGAATATTCCTTTTGAATTGTTATCCTCCCAAGTTTCCGAGCCGGAGGACTTTGCTCTGTACTCACAGCGTTCGCTTTCTGTATGGATATGCTTTGGTAACCATCGTTAATACTTCAGATTGCTAGATGACCCTGATAATACGACTGAGAAGGAGGGTGATGCGGAGGGAGATTCATGAAGTGCCATCTGTTTGAGGGCCGCCTGAGGCCGGAAACTCCGGTGGGATCCGGTCGGTGTCGGACCATTTTGATGGGCCAAACGCCGAACGGCGTTTGCTTCAAGTTGCAGTTATTGAACTTGAAACTGAACGCCATCCCTGACTTTGGCCAACGGGCGTCAATTCGTTGAAGTCTATCTCCCAGTGTCCCCGCTCCTCCAAGAAAGTCTTCGAAACAAATCCGTTCTGGTCGCACGTCTCGCAGTAGACCTGTCACTCGGTACCACGGCCACATACCCTTAATGTTATGAAGAAGTTTTCGCCGTTTTGGACCTCATATCTATCCTGCCCGACTCGGATCGAGAGCTAAACTTTCCGCCTCCAAGTCGTGGTGCTCTCATGAAGATGAGCATCTGGACCTCCGTCCAAAGCCTGGGGATGCGCAGTGTCGCTCTTTCTTCACACCCGGGTTTACTCCCTTCTAGCCTCATGCGTGCATAGTTGTGCTTTGCGTTTGTGCCAGTACCATATTCAATGAAACCGACGCACGGGGTTGTTCAGTTCACTTGATAAGCCATATCGGCCTAACATCTAACTCGTTTTCGAGATAGCGATTGTCCACAGTAGCTGTGCGTGAGTTCCAAAACCTTGCTTATCTTCTTGTGACGGGTATGAGCTGACGGCGTTGGGATTCCTGGGAACGCCCGTAATAGGAGCATGTACGCATTTTCCAGAGTACAGTAAACTCGGCACAGGCTGAACCTTCCTAGACGCCCTATAACTTGAAGCGCTCAGCATAGAGGGGTCACGCGCGTCGTACTACGATCGAATTGTGACATAGGAGAAGTTGCCGAACGATGACGAATGATAGATGTCGATCTTCTCCTAAAGAGATAGATAAAGGTTTAGGGGGGTTGCTCTTCTTCAGTGCAAGCTCACTTCAACTTCCTCCTTGATTAGAGATCATGGTTCCCGGACAAAAGACCTCAATGCAATATGGTGCGCCCAAGCTTTCTTCATCTACTCTGAGCAACCCTGATCGTACCTGCACCGGGAATAGTTCGCCTGGGAAACTCCGGACTGAAAGTCTCCAAGATCATACTGGGCTGTATGTCCTATGGCACACCCAAATGGCAACCTTGGGTGCTAGATGAGGAGGAATCTTTGGAGCACATCAAAGCAGCGTAAGTCAAGCCCGGCCAGGCCGATTTGACTTCATACAAGATCTAACAAGCCTTGACAGATATGACGCTGGTATCAACACATTCGATACTGCCAATGTAAGTCAACGGCGCCTTCCTTTTGGCAGTTCAAGTTCGGGATGTTAATTATTCTTGATGTGCACAGGCCTACTCGGATGGAGTATCCGAGAAGATCCTTGGAAAGGCTATCAAGGAGTTCAAGCTACCACGAGAGGAAATTGTCGTGATGACCAAGGTCTTCTGCTCGCCCTATATTCCTTTCTCTATCACTCATGCCAATGTCTCAGGTTTACGCTAACGTTAAGAAGGACTTCTCAGAGCAACCATTCCGCGAACCCGAAGAATTGGACGCAAGTGGATACGTTAACCAGCACCGTCTAAGCCGAAAGGTCCGCAGTCACCGACCCTCTTATACTCGGTGCCCTTATGTCACACCCTCAACCACAGCATATCTTCGACTCCGTCAAACTGAGCCTCGAGCGTCTGCAATTGGACTACATCGACGTCTTGCAATGTGTGTATTAATTTGTTCAAACCCCGTTGACCATATGGACCGACCCCGTGGTGCTTCTAGGCCACCGCTTCGACTATGATACCCCTATAGAGGAAACAGTGAGGCATACGAAACGAGACCTTCAAGGAATAAACTGACTGATACCTCCAGATGCAAGCCCTGCATGACGTCGTAAAGGCGGGATATGTAAGATACATCGGCATGTCCTCCTGCTATGCCTACCAATGTGCGTGGAGCCTTCGTACGCCCGTTGACTATATGTCCATTCTAATAACACGATGCACACTGTATCATAGTTCACGCCATGCAAAGTAAGCTGATAACTTTGGCACGCCAATTTCAGTTACTGAACACAACTCTAGACTATGCTATTTACAACAAGCTTACACCGTTCATCTCAATGCAAAACCACTACAATCTCGTCTACCGTGAGGAAGAACGCGAGATGTTCCCTACGCTCAAGGTGTGGTCGCCTTTTCCCCATGTTCTGGAAAAATCTCAATCGATGTACAGCACTTTGGCGTCGGGTCCATTCCCTGGTCTCCGTTGGCTAGGGGGCTCCTTACACGGCCTTTCAAGTCAGAAACGACACGTGGAAACACAGACAGGTATGGCCCGCTCAGCTCGAATAGACGATTCTCTGAAGTGTTCATGGCGCGGTGTAGACTGATTAAAGGGTATAACGTGAACGAGGGAACTGAGAAGATTGTGGCATCGTATGTTATCCGTATAATCATATCGAGATTATACGAGCTGAGGATTGCAACCTCAGGGCTGAGGACATTGCGAAGAAACGTGGGATCAGCATGGCTCAAATTGCCCTTGCTTGGGTACTATCTCGTCCAGGTATGAACTCGGAGCCTAACGCCCATCATCCATGGCAGTATATTGACACACATCGCTGTTGTTCTTAGGTATCACGGCTCCTGTTGTGGGTACTACCTCCCTGGAGAACCTGAACGACTTGCTCGGTGAGTGGGACCGCAAGACTCCGGCTTGAGATGTACTGACACGTGCATTTCTGAACAAAAGGTGCTATTCATGTTAAGCTCACGGATGAGGAAATCAAGCAGCTCGAAGACGCGTATCAGCCCCAAAGGGTCTTTGGTCACAACTAGGTATCCATCTTATTTGAAGGCGAACCCGGGTTTAACGAGTGTAAGACGGTGGCCCTGACTTCATGGTAATGATTTGGAGAGGCCACAATCAGGTAGGGCATATCTGTGATCCTGTGCCGAAGTTGTATCTGTATAGCCATGCCTGAACTGGATGTATTTGCTGTGAAACTGTTCTGAGGAATGAGGCAAGGTGGCAAAATAATAGCTTTACAAGCAGTGACCTGATCATGTGTGCTGACGGGCGCTTAGCCCTTCGGACTTCAAATTGACAGTTTTGCAGGAAATGGGCATGTATTTGGTGACCACTGGTAATACAGGTACAAGAAATTCAAGATCTCTATCGCTCGTCATACAATAGTAGCTAAGATTGAGGCTGAGCTCCTTGGCTAATCTCAGCACTGTAACAGTCCGTGTATACTATTCTGACTCTTAATTCCTGACGGTCAATCGTCTGAATCGCTGAAATTATTAAAAAAGTCGTTGTGGTTGTCATATTCGAATGGTGGTGAGAAGCCCCACCTATCGATATCATAGTCCAAATCATAGTGCTCATCATCATCATTATCATCATCATCATCCGACACGATATCTTCAAGACCAGGGTAGTCATAGAAGTCCTCAGCGTTGATGGCCTGTGCGTTAAGATATGGAGCTCTGTCCCCGTTGATGAAAGGCCTGGGGTTTTCCAAAACGGTCCTAAGGATGGCGTCGTTATCGAGTGAGTCCCTGGTCGCGGTAGGGAATAGAACCAGTGAAGTCATCGATTCCTCTGACCCTGCAAGCAGATGGCAAGAATCCTGAAGGGATGGTGGAATTTGAGTTGTCGGTGACGAAGGGTAATGAATGACGGTGGCGGAAAACGTGCTGAACATGGTTATGAACAATTCAAACTGGAAGGGCGTCGGGTCTTGTCCCAAGACGAAGTGTAAGTGAATGCCTCTTGGCAGGTCCTTGAGGATGTGCTGAGGGCTCTGATGCTCCCAGGTGCTCCAAGGATACTCGCCCAGGTTAAGAACGAGGATAAGAGGGGCGCCCTGAGGACCTTGCTGAGGCCCTTGAGAAGCGTTGTTTGCCTTTTCGGTACTGGCTTGATTTTGTGAGCTGGGTTGACCTTGAAGTTGAAGAGAGGATTGACGAAGGATGAGCGGAACGAGGTGAAAAAGCCCATCGGACGATTTCCCCGCAATCTCGAGATATTCTAGATTGTCGGCGACGAGATCTCGGAAAATGCATGGGCATTCGGGGGTGCAGGGGATCTCCAGATGAGGGTTGATTTGATGACATATTGGGGAGGCGATGGAGAGGCGCCGGAGCGCCGGAGCAAGGATTGGAGCCCGTGTTTCCTTCTGTAGGACCTGCGCACCGGTAAGTCTGAGCCCGCCCAGGACGAGCGTTGATAATCGAGGGCATACTGCAAAGATTTCTCTGAGCTCGGATGCGGTAAGATTTGGTGAGTGACTGTGGTGTAGCTCCAGTGTCGTCAGGGATCCTCGGAGAAGGGGTTGGAAGTTGATGGGATTGGTGGTGTATGTATCGAGAGGTGCCTCAACAAGGAGGGATGTAAGGGCCAAGAGATCGCAAGGCTGAAATGGAGTCATGAACCTTCTTGCTATTTCTCGATCGGCAGTTCGAATAAACAGAGAACGGATTCGGTGTCCTAACCCCACGTCCCTGCCCCGTGCCGACATCGATGCCTTCAGCCACTCCTTCAGAAGGTCCGTGACGTCGGTGACGATCCTCTCCCTGACCATTGCGAACCCGACTTTGAGGGCTATCGTTAGATCGACGTCCAGGGGTGACGACCTTTGGATAAAGAGGGCGTTGAGTTTGGGAGACGATCCATCCATGTGGATATCCGTCCACAACGTCGCGTCCCCAAGCGCACAGGCCCTCCATTCCTGACATACGTGACTGAGAACCAAAGGGTTCTCGTGCCGATTTTTAAAGGTGTCGGCACTCGATGGAAGGCCTCGAAGAGGATTGACGTAAATAAAGAAGATTTTCCTGAGGATTTCCACAGGCAGGTCAGGGAGTCGGCTTTGAGCCTTTGTGGACTCCTCCGTCGTGTTGTCATTGCTCGACATCCCAGTCAAAGCTCTTTGTCTGGTTTTGCCCCGAGAACGCTTGGCCTTAGAGGGGCGAGGACGGTTGGTGGACTTCCCAGACATTCTCAGTGACATGGGTGTGGTCAAGTCGTGGTCTGGAAGCCTGGAAGGCTTCGAAGCCGTTCTTGTTTGGTTTGGTTGGGTTGCCAATATCCCACGCTTGGGCCAGGTTGTGGGTCGGGCGTCTATTCAATATGCCCGAGCTCTCCACAAGGAGGGGTTCACGCAACCATCTCCCTCGTGTACCCAACGGAATACATACCACAAGGCATGATAATATGCTTACAAACATGGGTGTGAAGGCCCACAGATGGAAGGATAGGCCAGGGGTGGCCAGATAGATATAGCACTGCTCGTGATCGTTCCAAACGCGCTGACGCCAATCCAGAGAGCTTATAAAGGGATAATGCTATTCAGCAACCCCCCTTTTGGTCAAACAACCGGGTGACTGATTAATGAAAGTGCTATCAAGCAACCCTCATCGCGCTCGGCAGACAGATTTGATGCCGGGACCGCCGAGAGATACGATCAGCTCTGTAAGCATGATGCCGAACGGCTGCAACTTGAAGGAGGCGAGTACGATTAGGCTTGCAGGTGCATGTGAAGGCCTCGTCTACCTCACGCGTCTTTCTGGTAGAAAAAAAATCAGAAGGTACCTTTGTGCACCATTTAACCTGCTCAAGATAGCTCTGTGGAGGACGAGCTCTCCTAGCTGTATCCTAGAGGCCCTCCTTCTAGGTTCTTGGTAGTAGACACTGCAGGCCCCCGAGTACCCCCACGATGCGACCGATGAGAGGAAATATAATAAAGCAGGGTAAGGTATACCAGCCTCTCACCCATAGGACCGCTGGAGTGGCAATAGATCCTCTCTCCAATGTCTATGCATAGTTGGGGCCCGGCCCTGGGAGGCTTTCCCCTCCCCTCACTTGTAGCCATCTCCTAAGACCTGGGCTCTCTTAGTCTACCGAGAACATAGTGATCATAACAAATTACCCCCCTTCCTTCTGCATTGTTTGTATCGGAGAGCAGAGTCCAGTGCTGAAGAAAGGCTGTGGAAAGTCGAAATCGGAAACGACCGAGCGGACTCTACATTCAATTGATGGCGCTCGGCAGGCCTCTGATGTGACAAGCGGGGTTGCCATTTAACTAAACCCCCTTGTCGGCAGCAAGGGGGGTTGCTGAATAGCATTATCCCTTATAAAGTCCCTATGTCCAGGAACAGACGCAGAGATCCCGTGTCCTTCCAATATCCCTGTCGATCCGTACGTACGCCGACGGGATCCCTTCGGCATCGCTGCCAAAAGGCACATTGGGAGATAGCCCAAAATGATGGCGGGAAAAGCCGATTCCCAAATCTGGGCAGACCGAATTAGGGTTAAGCAGGGAATATCGAGCGCGGTTGGCAAAAGGCGTTGTCGGCGGCTTCATATCCCCACCGCCGTACATTCTCTTTCTCCAATATGGCATTCAGCTCAAATAGAAAAGGACTTGGAGCTTTTATATACTTCTTGAATACAGAAGACCCCGCCAAAGCCAGTGAGAGCCCAGAGTACTGCAGAGCTGGACGTCTGCCCAGTCCTTCTGCTTGTCACCCTCCTACTAAGCCCAACAGTCCGGGAAGCGCCTCAGTGTCAATTCAAAAGCTCCGGGGCAGGAACTCTATTCGCAATCGAACGCAGTGACTCGTCCTCGAGGCTCTGCCGCTCTGGAGACTGGGCCCGCCGCCCAGGGCTGCGAGGGACCATGGTACTGCACCAAGATTGCTTCTGTTGGGCTTGGAGTGGAGATTTTGTTGACTAGAGCCAGTGTAAATGGTAGTCGAAGGCTGTTGGCCACATCCTCTGCCCGATAAAAGTCCCAGTTATCGTCCGACACATCTCATCTAGCATCTCGCTCGCACTGCAAGCCCAACAAGCCACCAATACCATGACAGTTTCTCAGTCTTCACCGGGCTCATCAGTGCCCGCATCTTGCACAAATGTCAATTGACTGAATGTCTTCTCTTTCAGGTTCACGCAGGCTCAGCGAAAGGATACATTGCGGGGGATAGGAACGTCGTCCAGCGTAAAGGAAGTTTGGACGCGACGCGCCGGCGTTGCCGGCACGCCCGCTAAACCCCAATCCGGTCTGCCTGTTTTGGGCAATCGGGAAAACCCCGAGCCATCAATCTGGGCTATCTCCCTAATCGAAAGTACAGCTGGTCCCTCTACGAGGTTGGGCTCGCGCCCGATTATTTATAATCAAACCTCGCCAGATCAGAGGGGCCTGTCACAGGTCTAAATGACTGTAATACTCCCCGTTGTAATATTCGTAATATTCATTGTCCGAATATGAGCCACCATACTCCCAGTTAGGAGGCCATCAAACTCAATTAATGGTGCCCTGCCATTCTCCGAGAAAGGCCAGCCCGCATCCAAGCCTGGATGTATACCTGTCAATCTCTCGACATGCAGCACATTGCGGACCTCATCGAAGTCTGGAGAAGAGCGCCACAACCAGCTTTCCATCCCCCGCCCTTTCCCCACAGAAACAAAATCCTCGTCCTCAGGGTCCATGGGGCCAGACATGGCATGAATAGTTGTGCTGCGAAACTCTGGGTTGAATCCTAAGCCAAAGGCTAGCTCGCTCGGAGGTAGTATGAAGTGTAGGTGTAGGTTCCTTGGGATATCGGCGACTTCGGCATCTGTGACAGTGGATGGATCACTGTAGAGCTCGTTGAGAGCAAGAACAAGTGGGGGCCGGAGGTGCGTTGAAGGATAAGCGGGCGTGGCGAGATGGGATTGATGGGTGAAAGGGGGAAACTCTGAGCATCGCCGTTTGATGAGTGGCAAGAGGTGGTTGTGCGTGTGACGGTCTGCCAACTCGAGGTACTCGAGGTTGTCCGCGAAAAGGTCGCGAAAGGGGCATAGGCAGGTTGTAGAGCAGCCATGAGAAGGGACGGGGAAGTTGTTCAGGCATACAGCGAGGCTCTTAAGCGAAGGGGCGAGAATTGGGGTCGCGCTAGGCTGTATTCCTGAGGTATGAGCATTCCACGGGGCTGGGATTCCATAATCATCGATCCATTTGCTGTCGGTCAGAACCAGGGTCGATAACTGAGGGCAGCCTTCCAAAATGTCTCTGAATTCGGCCGGGGATAATTCTTGGTCGTGAATCTCTAGCGTAGTTAGGGAGTCGGGTAAAAGTGTGTTAAGAGGAGTTATGCACCCCCGGGCGACGCTCAATTGCAGTGAGGTGATGGCTGGAAGGCGACCGTAATCCGAGAATAACGACAGGATTTCGAAGGACTCCCCCATGTCGCTAGACTGGACTACGGCTGAGCGAACGCGTTGCATGACACCTTTCTCCGCTCCATTCAACAGCTTCCACAGCCGCTCTCCGGTCCATAGTTGCTCCTCATCCATGGAGTTGATTATAAGATCGATACCCAAGGGTGCCGACCTCTCGATGTATCTTCGAGTGCGCTGGATGGATCGGAGAGAAACTTGTATGTCCGTCCATAGCATGGCATCCCCAATGGCCCATTCCCTCCAATCCCGACATACATGGCTCAAAACCACAGGCGCACCGAGATCTTCAGGAATATCCGGATCTCCAGCGCGCGGAAGGCCCCGTCGGGGACTAACCACAGCAAAGAAGATCTGTCGCAAGATCTCGATGGGCAGACCGTCCGTGGTGGGTTTACTAGGCGTGCTTGTCGACATCCGAGTCTCAGTAGCGAGGTCGAAGGGAGATCGATCGATACGCCACCCTTGACAAACGAACAGTCGAAAGCTTCTTGGGGGTCTCCCACGCTTTGACCACATAGGCGTACCTAAACCGGCTTGGGCGCTTAATTTGGATACACCCTTTCACCTGAGGAGTAGCACACCCGTTCCAAGCTACTTTGTCCAGGCGACAGCTCATATAGCTGGGGTGGACATACAGGTCCCTTATTTCCGAATCCCGCGTCAGCCTTCTCATCTGGAGCTGTGACCTTGAACCTGCAATCTGCAGGATGAGTGCAGATAACCGACCGAACGCCTTGCATCGAAGCCAGGAGAAGTCTGAAATTTATTTTCAGTGCATTCAGAAGTGTATCTGAGGAGAAATACAACGCACGTTTCACCTTCGTCCACCGTTCAGCCCGGCTTCGGAACACTTGGCAAACGCCAGGAAGTGAATGGGTAGAAATCCAGAAATAAGTGGTCTTGACCTCGAAAGGATGACAATGCCATCCACAAACCCCTTGCTAACCCCGAGAAGCTCCTTAAAATACTCGTCTCGGAATGAGTTATTCCCGTCCACAGCGAAGAGCACACCGCCTGACACAATCCGTGTCCATCGTATGCCCAACGGGATACATACCACGAGACATGAGAATCTGCTTGCAAACCCAAGAGAAATCGATCACCTATCGATTTCCAAGAAAAAACACGCACACGGGAGAACAGAAGCATAGCTCGAGCTGGGACAGATATAGCCCTGCAGCTCGTGCGCTCGTACGTATGTACGTACGTCCCAACGGGAGAAGAAACTTGAACACAAGGAAAATTCCATGACGAAGCATGACACGGCGACCTGCACAAATCGTACTTATTTTCAGACAACCAGAAAATCGACCGAAGATCAAAGACGTGTGCATGCACCCAGGAAAAGAACGGCGGAGAAGCAGCACACGGCATCTTGAAGAAAAGATAAGATATCTTGTCGATGGCGCGTGGCATTGGACGGATACCGGAGAGCACAAGGTGCTCCCTCAGTCGCGGCAGTATTACGACCACGAGTAACCACGCTGAGCGCACAAGGTAATAGCGGCGGGCTAAGTGACGTACGACGATACTTAGCCCAAGACCAAGACATTAAACGAAACTTACTGGAAGGGTGCCGAGTGCCCGCCAAGCATAACGCCAATTGCACAGACCTCGCCTCGTAAGGTCCTTGTTTATCGCAAGCATCACCCCTCAGTGCATGACATAATAAGTCGACGACGAGATAAGTAAGTGCGCGACCTGATGCGGCCAAAGAAGGCTTCCTGCGCAGGTGCTCCTGCATGTAGTCTTATACCAAGACATCTTTAGTATCAAGGAACGCAGATAGAGAATCGTGTTCGAATGAAGTCTGATAGAGAAGAGAGGAAGGCTGCCGCCACGAGAGCCAGTCAGGGCTTGGTACCGGGGAGGTGCATCAGATCACTCGCAGGGAGAATCTAGACTCGCGAGAATTGAGGACCAGAGCATATGGTTGATAACCTTGGCTTCGCAGCAAGTAGAATTTGTGCGCCTATTAGTTTCCGGATATCTAGGCGCTCGTTGACAGGGATAGCGCGCGACCAGATGAAGCCTATCCGAGCAAGTCGACCAAGTGCTCGCTCGTAAGTACCCAAGCCAGACCAAGCCAAGAAAGGACGAAACGAGGGTCCAGAGGCCAGCCATAGAGTAAACCTCGGCGTTGGGGTTTGGACACCACCCCAGAATCCATGCACCAACCGAACTCCCTCACGAGCGCAAGTTGATCATCCAAAAGCAAGGTCCAAACATACCCGCTTGAGCGAACAAAGAACCCGCCAGCTCCATTGCCAACCGTCCTTCCGCTCGAGGAAAGATGAAAAGTTTGTGACGAGAACGAGGGCGGCGCAGCTCAAACATACGATATACGCCTCGAACGTTCGTCGTATTGTCTTTATGTCGCCTCTCGAAGTTTCTCGACCGATTGCACCTAGGACCTCATAAAGCAACTGAGCACCCAGCGCGCGGGGGATGTGATGCACGGGAGGGTGAGTGCCTTGGGTATGATAGCCAATGTGAGTTGCCAGGCGAGATTTAGAGTGGGTGAAGGGGTTGTGATTTGAGGGAGGGGGCAGGGTCGTTGCTTGGTTCGCGGGTGCCTTTTACAGGCAGGGGCTGACATATGTGTGTGTAGGTAGGGTCTGGAGGTTATGTGTCCGTCCGTAGTCGGGACGGCCGTGGGGGCGGCGTGGTGAAGGGGAGATTGTGATTGGCGTGGAGGGAGGGTGGTTGGGCTGGGGATGCCTGGTTGGGATGGTAGGGCGTTTGTTGTGTTTGGCTTTGCCTTGGGGCTGCGGAGTTGGGAGACAAGGAGAGATAAGGCGTATAGATTATATTTTGCGCTTCTAGCAAAAAAATTAGTGTGAGAAGAAGGAAGGGCGCTTAAAATATTTTATGCCTTATGCTCACGCCTTTCGCAATTCAACGAGGAATGTCCTTGATTCCCATCCACCCCCCCCCCCCCCCCCCCCCCCCTCTTTCCTCCCATAAGCATAATGAGGGTGCAAAGCCGGACATGGGGGTGGCGTCGCCATAGTCGCAGAAAATACCAAAAAGATGCGTGAAGGGCGGGAGATGAAGATTGTGAAATGAGCGAGGGTTTTAGCGCTGGTTCGCGGGTACCCGTTTTGGACAGAGATATGGGTGTTGCGGCGCTAGGTTTGCATTCTCGCCGGCATGAACGCAGAGATAAGATGAACGAACGAGCGCTGAAGTCATCTGAACGCGTTGAACGTCTTGAATTGGTCGTAGAACGTGCGAGGATGCGATACTCACGAACTGCTGCGTCAATTACGCCTTGCTGGATTCGACGAGGATTATCCCATCGCCACGAATATTCCTCCCCATCCCCAAAGACTGGGCAGTCTATGTCATGTCGGATGACTCGGTTGCGAATACGTGCTCGACCGGAACCCTGGTGGCGAATACGCGGGGAAACTGATTTTTTGTGACAGAGACGAGAGGTGGGTGATATGAAGGGAGGGGCAATGGACGGGATCCCATGTCAGGCGGTGGAGACATATAAGTACTTTCATGGAGTGCGACGTCGTCTGGAAAAGGCAGGAGTGGCCTCGAAGAGCGGGACAGAAGATGCCGCCGGGAGCGGTGACATGAGGTCACCGCCCAAAAAGGGCCGAGCGACTGCAGTTGAGCCTTGAGGGTTTCGACGACGCATGGATCATGCTACGACCTGCTACGAGTCGAATAAACCTCGAGGACACTGAGGAATACACGAGGACTCGGACAGGACCCGGCGCACAGAGGACAACGAGGACGGACAAAGAGTCATTGGTCAGCCCACGGCATCAATCGGGACTGGGCCAAATCGAGCGCAGATCTCTGTGCTAACGGCCATGCCTGCTCGCTTATATACAGCCCTCTGCAGGTCCGGCCCTCCCACCGAGTCAGAATGGGCCCCCAACACACGCCCCCCGCGTCGATGCCCAAGCAGTCGCGCTACCCCGTCTACCTCCCGCCGCCGCCGTCCTCGTCCTCGGCACCCTCCTCGTCGTCGCGCAAGACCCAGTCGCTGGCCCCGAGACGCATAACACCCCGCCCCATCCTGCCCAGCGCACCCCTGCGCTCGCCGCCCCTCGCCAGCGAGCGGACTCCTCTTCTCGCCTCGCCTCCCAAACCGCATCGACGGCAACGGCCCCTGCACGTCACCACCGCCCCGGCTGCTCTCCTACCCCAGATCCCCCCACGTCATACGGATGTTCTGCTGCCCAAACCGGGGCAGTCGAGCAGGCAGCCAATGGAGCACGCCTTGCGACGATCCAGCGGGCCCCTTCCGCATACAGCCCAGCCACAAACGCCGCCAAGGCCAAGGCCAACACCCAAGCCAGCTCCAGCGCCAGCAGAAGCAAAGAAGAAACCTTTCTATCGCCCGCGGCCCCTCTGGTAAGCTTGTTTCCTCCTAGCCAAGCCGCCTTTGACTCTGACTGACGTGCTTGACATTCTAGGCTGGTCCCATTCGCTATCGTCGCCGCACTCGTCCGCGGCATGACCCTCGCGCCCCGGGTCGAAGTCTATACCCAGCTCGCCTGCTACTCGCTCTACGCCCCACAACCTTCTCCACCTCCAATAAACCTACCTTCCTCTCGGGACGTAGTGCAGTGGACGCCTTCTTCTGTTATCTCGCTATTCTCGTCCCTCGACCCACTGGGGCCGCATCTCTTCCCAGCACCCCAAATTCAGCGAGACCGTCTTCCTCGGGATAACGCAAACTCCTCCTCGCCAACGACCCCAATACTCCTTTCATCTCCCCTCGACGATGAGGCCCTTGCGCAGCAAGACCCTCGAAACCTGCCCTCGCACCGATGCCTCACAGACCCCGCAGTGCAGGCCTCGGCTGCCCGCCTTCAAACACTCATGACGACAACCATGGGATTGCTTTCCGCGCTTACCACCACTTTCTGGGGTCGTTTCTCGCAGACGCACGGCCGGACAAAGGTGTTGGCCATCTCAACATTTGGATTGCTCTTCACCGACCTCATCTTCATCCTTACATCGACGCCGAACCTGCCCTGGCCGCTCTCAGTCTTCGACTATACACCAGACAGTCCAGATACATCCAACTGGGCACGCTACAAGCACCACCTCCTTCTCCTAGGGCCCATCGTAGAAGGCGCCTTGGGCGGATGGACGACGCTGCAAAGCGCGACGAGCGCATATATCAGCGATTGCACAAGTGTCGGAAGTCGCGCCGGGGTGTTCTCCAGATTCACCGGCGTGTTCTACGCGGGGTTCAGTGTGGGTCCCATGATCGCAGGTTACATCGTCAGGCATCCGGAGTTGTTCAACTGGCCTGGCGCGTCGGCCCCCTCCTCGTCGAAACACCATCGCAAGACGCATATCAAGGCGTTGCTGGACAGCATCGTCGGGGTGAATGCGACGAAGCAGCGGCCTGTGCAGAGCGTCACTGCTGTGTTCTGGGTCGCGATTCTATGCAGCTTTGTGAACTTCTTGCTGGTCCTGTTCGTCTTTCCCGAGAGTTTGGACAAGGAGAAGCAGAAGGCGGCGGCGGCGGCACTCGCTGCGCATGCCGACCCCAAGGGCAAGGCGCGCGCGTCGGAGGAAGACGAGGCCGCGCTCTTGTCGCCCGGCTTGCAGATTGTCGAGGATGTCGAGGGTGTCGGAGGCGGAGACGGGTTCGTCGATGTCGAAGAACTGCAATCACCTATCCACTCCTCGTCCTCGTCCTCGCAGCCTTTCACATCATCCGAACCGACCGCGCCGTCCCAACCCCCAACGCTCGTATCTACCCTTCTGCGCCCGCTGTCCATCTTCCGCCCGGTTCCCATCGTCCTCCCGACACGCAACGGCCTTCTCCTACGGACCAAGTACGACTGGAGCCTCACGCTCCTCGCGCTCAGTCTCGGCGGATGGATGCTCAGCACGGGTGTGTACCAGATCAAGTATCTGTACGCAGAGCACGTGTATGGATGGGGCGCGGAGGAGCTCAGCGTGTATATCAGTTGGATGGGCGCGGTGCGCGCGGCGGTCCTGCTATGGGGTGTACCGGGACTTGTGGGGTGGCTCAAAGGCCGCGCGGCTGAGAGGGAGAGGGAAAGAGAGGCCAATGCTGCAGACAGGAGGAGCTTGTGGGACGCTGATAAGAAGGGCAAGCAGAGACGGGTGGAGCAGGATGAGGATGGGGATGTGGAGGCAAACGAGGGTAGGGCAGCGAAGCCGCCACTCTCAAGGCTCACCCTGGGCAAGTCGATTCAGTTCGATTTACGCCTCGCGCGCTTGTCGCTCTTCGTCGACCTCCTCTCGAACATTCTTATCACCGTCACGCCCTCGCCGTCCTTCCACGCCTCGAGCCTCCGCTACTACATGGACTCGCGGTTTGGCGCTGGCGCTTCTGCTGTTACGGTGGTCCCTGGAGGCGGTGGGCCGATGAGCCACGGGCAGAGCCAGGCGATGTTCGTCGCCGCGAGCTCGCTCAGCGCGCTTGGAGGCGGCCTTGTGCCCGCCGTGCATAGTCTTGCGCTGTGCATCGTGCAGGTAAGGGCGCTCGAGCCGGAGTACGGGGTCAGCGGGTATGGGGCGCGGGATAGCAGTGTCGATACGGCGATTGTGGGGTACGGGAGCGTGGTGTCTTCGACGAGGGCGTCTAGTGTCGCGTCGAGCTCGGGGGAGAATGGGCCCGCTGCGCAGGCGAGTCCGGCGGTGGATTCGGGGAGCTTGTTTGGGGCGTTTGCGGTTCTGCAGGCGCTGGGGCAGATGATACTGGGCCCGATGTTGTTTGGGCTTGTGTATTCGTCGACGGTCGCGGGGTACCCCAAGACGGTGTTTGTGCTGAGCACGGCGCTGCTTTTCCTTAGCATGCTTCTGCTTTTGTGTGTGCGGAATCCTGTTGGGGAGGTGCGGCTTGAGAAGCGGGATCGGAAGTTCCGGGAGAGGATTGGGAGTGCGCCTGTTGGGGTGAAGAGTTTGAGTTTGGTCACGAAGGGGCAGGTGGGTGGGGCGGAGGTGAAGGTGGATTTGAAGGCGATGCAGAAGAGAGTTATGGAGGAGCGGATGAGGAGGTGGGAGGCGGATATTGGGCGGAGGGGGAGGAGTGTAAGGGAGAAGGATTTGAGGGGCGGGGCGGTGCCTCTCGGTGTTGCGGTGCAGAGGGGGGGCCTGGAGCGGGGCGTGGTGGGGATGGGGGTGTCGAGGAGTGAGGGGCAGCGTGGGGGGAGTAAGGAGGTGTTGGAAGGGGTGAGTTTGAGTTATAGAGAGGAGAGGATGAGGGTTACGATGAGTGCTTAGATGGCGGAATGTGCGCATGGGGCCCGAGGCCGGGTCTTCGTGATGGGCATGAGGGGTTTTTGTGGGTTGCATGCTTGCTTGCGGCATTTGTATTTTTAGTGCTAGACATCATTGGCATTTCGAGATTCGTTTACATTGCTTTCCTTTTACTTTTACCTTTGTATTATTTTTTGTAGTTGTATCGTCGCTATTACCCTAGTGCTATTTGAGTCTCTTTGGCTCGTTTCTTATACTACTTACCACCCTCGTTCGTTACTGTTTCGGTTTGATTGCTCTGCTCTGCTTCTTGGAGCGTAGATCTATGCCCCGTTCCTGTTCCTGGATGTATATATTCTAGAGGAGAATGAAGATGTGTTTCTCCCTTTTCTAGCTCCCGGAGCGTCTTTGAACTCTCTTGCGCCTGGGAGGATAAGCATTTGAACGGTGCAAGGATAGCTTCCAAGTATTGTCCAGCCTACCGCGTCAAGTGCCCCGTCTTTGGCTTTGCTGGGTCATTTATCTTCGCTACTTGATAAGCGCCCGTTCGCACCGCATTCGTTCGAGTTGACGCAGCTCGTTCTGGAGCCCTCCTCTTGTTTTCTTTTATCTGGGGGCTTTTGTCGGGGCCATATACACAAGCTGGTTTGTGGCACCCTCGTCGTTGAAAATGTGGATGGGACCAGTGGGCGTTCGAGTAATTGTTGGAGGGGGCCCCGGAGAGGGTGACGTGCTTACCCATCCTGGAGCTACGGCTCCCGCGGGACGCAAAGCTGTTTCCCGATCTGGAGCGGGCGTTTGAGAAGTTTGACCGGTGGGAGAAGGATGGGGAGAAGAAGCTTTCTGGTCGTATTGAGCGACCGCTTTTGATCATGGTATTTCTTCTGGGTAAGGGTGTTGAGTCACTCCCGAGCAACATTGGGAGGTTACGCAGAAGCTGATGCACTGGGGACGTTGATACACTGAGAGACTGCTTGGAGAAGTACGTATGAGCAGCTTCTGTGATGAGAGTGGCTTGCGGATGTCTAGAATTCGTGCGGTTGCCAGTAGATAAGCGCCCGGCGGTTAATCCGATGATTTTAGCTTGTGTGTTCGATGCGATGAGGTTCGAGTTGGTAATACTCGAAATTCAAGGGGCAGGGTCTGGTGCAAGTCTGGCAGTACTTGGGCGCGGTAGCCTCGTAAACCAGTGTAGAGGCCAAGAATATTATTTCAGATGGAAAGGCTCGAGGCCGGATAAAATGCACGGGTGAATCCCCCTTCAAGTCAACCGCCTTTCAGGTTTTTTATCGAGGGTTACCAAAACCACCACAAGGATAATTACCAAGAACATGCCGGCAAAAATCACGGTGGTCAACCGAGACATCCTGCGGGGTTTGTACACCTTCCCATTGACCAGGAAGTCTTGCCAGCTCGGGGAGCGAGTCCACCACCAAAACAAAGTTGCGCACCCTGTCCCAAAGAAGTAAGTACCGCGAAAGCAAGAAGGGAACGTGAAGCCTACCTGGAAAGAGAAAGGTATGCTTTCCCGACTCTTCGGTCTTGTAGGTCCGCCCCGCAAATGTGTTCCACACACTATTCCTGAAGCGCTTCCTAAGGGTGCGGTTATACCTATTCGACGCCCGCTGCGTCACTTCAATCGTGTCGATATCAGTTGATCCCAGGCGTGTGATCAGGGGCAAAACCAGGTTCATCTGGATGTCCGTGATTTAGTATGCTCCAATGCTGCAGGAAAGTAAAGTAGATACCTGGCACTCGACCAAGAAGGGGAAGGGCATGTATGCAGTTGCGCTGTTGGGGCCTGCAGTGTATGGTCCGGTATTTGTTAGTCTACCATTAGGTCCCATTTTCGCTGTGCCCACCTCCCAGAATGAACAAGTTCGGGAATCCTGGAACCATCGTGCCTAGATACGCCTCAGGGCCCCCACAATCTGCGTAATATTCTTGTAAGGTCTTTGCCTTCCCTCGGATTGATAGTGGAGAGAGATGCTATCGGTAGCTTAATATCCGAGGAGACCGGGGATGTGAAGAGGTAGCTCACAGTATCAAAGGCAGTAGCTGCGATGATCACATCGAAGTCGAGGTATTGACCTGCAGCGATTAAGTAGGTGCGATTGGGCCTTGGATATGCTGAGCGCTCTCACCGTCGCCAGTTATGACCCCAGTCTCAGTCATTCGCTTGACAGGTTGATTCACGAGCCTGACATTATCTCGGCGTAGGGTTTCGAAGTATGAGGTGTCAAAGATTATTCTGCGGCATCCAATTGCTAAAATGAAGGTTATCGAGCATTCTGTCTCGGTCGGAAGGTCCACGAAGACGTACGATAACCAGGGATTAACATGTCATGGTACTTGGCAGGAGCGGCTTTGAGGGTGTAGTTCTTAGAAACCTGAAACCATGCGGTCAGCGGGTTGCCATATGAACGTACATTCACTTGTCGGGCATACCTTCATAGCTAAAGGTCGAAGGAGGTCACTGCCATATACCATGAGATAGACCACCTCAAGCTAAAACAACATCAAATCTGTCAGAGTCGACACACAACCCAGGTTCCATTACGTGGATAGAGGAGTGCGTACAAGAAGATACCAGCTCATTCGAGTGATCCGAAAGATGTATCTACTTTCGCGGATGCGCTTTTGTGTTTCTGGGTTCCCGGAAGAGAACTGAAGGGCAGTCGTAAGTGATCGGCCAAGAAAGCACACTGAACAAGGCAAGTGCTTACTGCTGCCAGATGCCAGTTGGGTTTCTTCATGAACTGCGTGACTTTGATTCCTTCCACGGCCACTATCCCTGGGATCACCTGAGCACTGGGAGGATTAAGTATCAGACAATGACAGGCGAACTGGGCAAGAGTCTTACGCAGAAGCACCATTACCGATCACAGCGACCCTTCTATTTCGCAAGTCGACATCGGACTCCCATCTCGAGGAGTGAAACATCTTTCCTTCGAACTCACCCATCCCTGGCACGCGAGGCATACGAGGAGTTGACAAAATTCCTGATGCAGCAACCAAAGCTTGAGACGTGGTCACCGAAGTTTCATTCGTTAGTGTGTCTTCCAGGCTGAGTCTGTACCTATGCGTTGAAGGGTCCCATACAGCGGACGTCAGCTTTGTGTTGCACTGGATGTTCGATCTGAGGCAGTTCTGGTCGACGATATCTTTCATGTAGGCGAGCATTTCGGACTGTGAAGCCTGTATCCCAGAGCTGAAGTTGTTCGGGAAGCTGGATAGGCAGTACAGCGGGGTGACAGAATCCGAGGCCGAACCCTGGGTGGCCACATGTCAGGATTTGTCGAAGCTTTGCATCCACACAGGTAACTCGTACTGGGTAGATGTTATCCTGGGGGTCGATGTGAGCCAACAAGGAACGAAGGACAGAAGAGAGGTCTGACCCGCCAAGTTCCACCTAAACTTCCCGCCTTTTCGTAAATCTAAGTTCGCTGGTTACTGGGGTTCAGTCTGTGCTGTAAGGTAGGGAGACTCACAACTATGCTTGCGCCATCTTTCAGCTGCTTCTTCAAGATGATAGCCGCGCATATTCCAGATATCCTGCAAGCAGGAGGCTTGGGCATATAGCACGAGCAGATGGTTCAAAGAACACACCCTGCACCTATAATCGCGACATCCACTGCGTGCTCCATCTGTTGAAGACCAGTTAGGAAATGGAACAGTGTGGGCTCTCCGTAGAGAATCCTAGTTATATAGGCTCTTCGAAGGCCAGAAGCCTCAGGTATAGTTGGAGATCACATGAAGAACCAGCTTAAGTGAAAGCTACGACAGATAGAAGGAGGCATCTTGGCCGACACCGATGCATTACCTGCACGAGGCCATAGATGTGAAGTTGTAAGATGGTTAGCAATGCTGAGTAGGCACCCTCGCTCTACGGAGCAGTCTAGGGAGTCAGGACATGTGCCTATGAAATGCCTTCCTTGCTGAACAAGGTAGTCCTGTACTTACACGTCACATAAGCCTCCATTGCTTTCGGTACCACACTTCAGTCATGCATATGCGTTCTCACCCAGTATAGAACCCAAGCCCCGTTACCACTTGCTGCTTGCCCAGCGAACGGTGAAGGTTGGGAGCAGGGGGAGCAGAGGACGGCGCCGGGCGATCATGATCTCAGCACCGAATTTGAATTATATTCCCACGATAGTCCTACGCAGTAGCAGCCCGCTCGTCCCACTCGACGACATCAACCACCACCATGGCGTCGCTATTCCCAATCTTTCTCGTCTTGGCTATCACACTGGGTCTTATGTCTGCATCATTCCTTTTCGTTAGAAAGGGCCCAAACCAAGCGTACGTTCAAACCGGTACTCCAATCGAACTTGCGCTGACAGAAGGGCTTCACTTGCAGTGTCATTCGAACAAGCCTGATGCTCACCTTCGCTGTCTGCTACCTCACATGGATGGTCACCTATTTGGCACAGCTACACCCGTTAATGGGTGATTACACACTCCACATGACCTGGGGAGCCAATACTGACATCTTGGAACACAGTGCCAACCTTCTCTGCCCCTCCAGCCCATACCGCATAGGGGAGACCGATGGACGGTGGAGTGTATTTTAGTTGATTCAGTCCCTTTGCTATTTATACCAGGTACGCCCTCATAAACACTGAAGCATAATTGCTATACACTAACCATACAGTCCAGTTTTTGCTATGTACAACCCGCTTTAATCACCAGGAACATTTTGCTTTGAAACCGAGAAACATATGCACCCAAGAGACCCAAGATGTGTTTAGAAGTATTTAAGAGGTGGTGTCGCTACTTTCATCTTCATCTCCGTCCCAGCCAGCCGTTGAGCTCGCGACATGTCTAAGCTTCTTCGGGCCCGCACTCGCACCTGCTGGCGGAGGCTTCTTATTTCGCCCCTCTTCTTCAGAGCTCTCCGTATATTCGAAGTCCTTTCGCCCGGCTCCAGATCCCCAGTCCCCTTCGCCCCATCCTTTTCCGCCCTTCCGATGCCTGGGTCCCCACCCTCCAGAGGAGCCTGCTACAAAAGTTGGGGGCGTCGTCCACAAACCACTCGTATCGCCCTCTGCCTCCGAATTATTCAATGAGATATCCCCCTCGGCGCCTGTTGACTCTCCGAAGTCAGTGGAGTCGTCAAGACTGAGCGGCCCTACACCTGGGGTCCAGTCATCGGGAACGTAGTCGCCCATAGGAACAGACTTCCCCTCGACATCTGTGTTCAACCATAGATTTCTTGGTTCTCCTGTGCCACCAACGATTTCGACAGTCCACAGTTCGCGTTGCCTCAGCGTACCATTCTCACCCTTCTTTAGCAGCAAGTCTGGACTCTCCTCCACCGCTCGTACCAAGAACTCAATCCATCCGCCGCAGGCTACAGACACGTCTTTATCGAACCACAGCTCGTTGATGTGCATCATGGACTCGCGAGCGGCCTCCATCTTCTCTTTCATGATAGACGCTATTTCCGGAAGGGATATGGGGTGTTTGGATGCAGGGTGGGCAGGGTGGTGATGGTGAGCGGCTAGCTTATGCGCAGCAGGTCTTGTGTTTGGGTCGGCGTTATTCAGGTTCGCCAGGAACTCCCGTCCTTTCTTTTCTCGCTCCGCATCCGTTAAGGCAATTCTCCCACCGCTTTCAGCCTCTAGCTTCCTGAACTCGACGACGAAGGATGCTCCGGCAAGCTCCTCATCCCTTCCGTACGGATCTATCTCCTTGGGCCGCCCAATCGATGTCCACTTGGGTTCGTATCCCCACTCCTTCGCAGTTTCCCCGACCCATGCCTCGAACTCTTCCACCGTCCATTCGAATTTATGATCCGAGTGCCTGAAAACCCTGTCGGTGCGCTGAGTGGGATCCGGGAATCCTGATCGAACCGAACTAGGGGCATCGGGGGCAGTGAAGCGAGCGTTGAAAGTATATGAAGGAGTTGTTACGAGTAAGAATTTGGGGTGGTATACGCCGAGGAGGATGGGCACGAAGAAGGGGTAAACAGAGGGCGATAGATGTTCAATGCTGGATGAGAAGGGTGTCATGGGATGCATCTTCGGATGGTAAAAGACGAACTTACACCTCGGAACTAACGATACACTCTATCCCCACAAACTCCTCGTTGATCACCTCCAAGCTGCCTTCCCAAAGCTTGACATCTAGCGGTTCAAATCGCGTGAGGTTAATCGTGTACTTTGAATCGAGTTCAGGTTCTGGGGCCCGTGTTCTGCCAATGGCAAATTTGAGGTCGTCTGGGGATATGTCAAGGCCATGCACGAGGTTCGGATGCAGGTTTGGGATGTCCTCATTCGAGTTGAAGGTCGGGGAGATGACGGGAGAGTCTGGCGCCTGCGGAGGCAATCGGTCTGCAGGAGGTGAATCGAGCCAGGGTGCTGCTTGAACTAGAGGCGAGAGCAACTCCCCTTCGCCGCAGCCAGCGTCCAGTATCTATTGTACACGACGCATTCCCCAGTCAGTTCTCGTTGATTCATTTGTCAGAGTATCAGTGCTCGAGCACATGCCTGGGTGATGTTCTCCCTTCGAAGGGTATCAAGAATCCATATTCTCCGCTGGAGATATAACTCGGGGGAAAACGTAACACGAAGCTCCTGCTGGTCCTCCTCGTCGGTTTCCAGGAGGATCTCCTTCATCGGCGACATGAGAGTTGTAATCTAATCGGCGAGTAGAGCTGCCAGAATGGGGTTGCACGATTTGATCCCGAGTGATGGCGATAAATGAGTTCGCGTCGCGAGAAAACGCGAGGCTTGGTACGATATTGTCGCCGAGTCCACTGAGGGGGTGCAAGGTCGGTGCGAGGTCAGGGAATGGAGACTGCTGAAGATAAACAGCGCCTAGATTCAGGGGGACCCTTTTTTTAAATTTTCAAAGCCAGATTGAGCACTCCGGCTCCTGGATGAACTGTGGTGCCTGGAACACATCCAAGCTTCCTGCCTACTACCCGAAGTATTGCGGCACTGGGTCACGGTTATCCCTTGTTATCCCACTCTCGTCTCCACAGTGCAAGGATCTTTTCTGTCAAGCATGGAGCACGAAGGAGCATTATAAACTTCGACAGTTTCCGAATCAGGGGGAAGACCCAAGCCAAGTCGTAGTAAACCTCGTATCCTTCCGAATTTAACCTTCATTGCAACGCGTTGGAAGCTGTTGGAAGTCTACCCTCCGATCATACACCAGTGCCTACGAAAATGAATTGAACAACGTGTCGTGGAGGACCTGGGACTGGGGCCAAGTTTTCCGCTTACATACAGCACAAATGGTAAGTAGGATTCCCGCGGTTTGAAGTGATGTCATTCAGCTGTCATTAATGCCATTGCTGGTCGTGTGAAAACCTTTTCTTAACTATGTACCTCTTCTTTTAGCATTCTGTCGACCGATCGCGCTCTTCAAAAACCGACATCGTTTATGCATATGTTGAAATCTACTCCGAAACATATGGTGCGATCTCTGCGAGATACTAGCCGGGGGTTTTTAGGGTTTCGGCGTCTCTTCCGTGTTCCCAGTGCTGGTTATCGTTCGGTATCTTGTCCCCTCGCCTTTTGGATCCTCATACTGACTCCTTATGCGTGGTGGATTAACCACTCGAAGTTTATAGGGTTTTCGGCGAAAATCCTGTCGCGTCAATGTGCCTGGCTCATCTCTACACTCCGCCCCCAGCGCGGGGACGTCGACAAGGTCAAGTGGGTATGTTTCCAAACAACCTCTCAGAAGAAGCTACTTTGCACGAACATCGCGACCGAGCTGATGGAGCTGTGGTGATACGACAACGTAAGTTATGCAGCAAGTACTTCGGACTCGGGAGTTCTTCTCTCTTCGGCTTCGCTAAGTCAAGCCCACGCTGGAGAACCCTGAAGGCTTTACTTCGCCAAAGGTCAATGAAATAGGTCCCGTTTTCACCTCTGTCGTTTTTCCCCCGAGTAATATCTATGACTATAATGGGAGGCAGGTACAGTCTGTATTTTACCTGGTGCCTAGGTAATGAAATGTGGCTGACCAGTGCCGACCTGAAAGCCGCTTCTTTCAGGAAGTATGACCCAATTTTCCGGCAGAGGAGCTTTACATTTGGCCACAAGAGTTCACGTCGTCACTGCCAGGCTCATCAAACATCACACCCAGGCTCAAAGCGGCAACATCTGAGAAGGAATATAAACAGGGTCATCCAGTTAATCGAAAATACGAACGAACGCTGCGGCTCCACCTTTACAATCTGTCCAGAAAGCACTCATGTCTACCACTCTCGAATCCCTCGCTATTATGCAGTCTCTGGCCCCAGAGCTGTACGAACAAATTTTCTTCCATGCCTTAGGCGTTCGAACGGGTGGCCTCGAAAATCACAAAGGTCGACGTCGCCGACTGATAACCCTCTCACATATCTGCCGAGGCTGGAGATCGTTCTTACTCCAGACCCCGGTCTTTTGGACAAACGTCTTACTTTGCGGAAAGCCAGAGTTATGTACAGCGTTCTTCCAAAGGTCATCACCCCTTCTTGTCGACCTCACCATAATCGCGCATATCCAGCCGAAGACTCCAGATATCGTCGCAGAGGCCTTGTCTGAAAATTTCACGGGGGACGACTTTGGCAGGATACGTTCGCTGAGGCTTGTGACACGTTTACAGAGCGATGCCACAACCGTACTCGCCCCCTTGCGCGATTACAGGTTCCCCAATCTTTCCTCCCTGGACATCGACATAGCTGCGACTCGAAGTTGCACCCCCCTCAATCACCGCTCCCATGCCACCATCATCCCTCTGGCCTTCTCTGAAGGCCTCAATACGCTCAAAGTCGCCCCACCCTGCCCCTCCTGGAATATACTAGGCCGGGAGACCCTCACCACCTTGATACTCCGCAGACCCTTCACAAATCGCACGACGACTCTGACCGGCGGTCAACTACCCCAATTCAAGCTTCTAGGAATCATTGCGGCATGTCCACGACTAACGACTCTAGTCGTGGGCAAACTGAACGCTGGCATCGACGACATCACCTCACCCTATTCAAACGGACCTGTCGGCACGCCGATCATCACGAAGCTGGCGCTAACCTCTCCTATATTCCATCGCACAAACACTAGTCCCTTCCGGAATCCGTGGGCCGGTGATTACTCCTCCGTATTCCAAAACCTCCTGTCCGAAAAGCTTGAATACCTTGAGTTGACCGGCCCGTCATGGGACGCGTTATACCATCTCCGACCTTTCATCTCGTCCCGAACAGCCAACCCCTCGCACCCTCCCCTTACGTTGATGCTACATCTCTCTCTCTGCCCTATTGATGGGTCGTTTCACTCAGAGCTGCTCCGGAATCTACCTCGCAATATCCACCTCCGCATTTGCATGTTTCCCGGACAAGGCCATCGATATGCGGCGTTAATTAAATTTTACGCCGCTCTGGCCGAGGGATTTTTGAGCGTGATCGTGTACTCCGCAGACGGTAAAGTCATTGAAGATATGCCCTGCCAGACGCTCCTCTCCCCGAGGCCCGCTTTGATACCCCGCATACTCCACCCTCTTGGCGGAATCTACGGAGAAGTTCCAGGAGGCCTTATCCTCACCAAAGATCCGAGAACACCCTTCCTGGCCGTAGAAGACCTGAACATTGACCCTCAAACAGCCGCAAGGTTTATGGAAGAGGACATGAGGGAGGAACCCGTTATTCAGGTCGGGTTCTTTTGATCTGTAAGTATCGTATTTCCACCGTAGTGTCAGTTCGCCGCGAAGCTAATGAAGGTTTACAGTGTCTCCCAACTGCCTGGAGGAATGCCTCCGTCGCTTCGAGTCGCAGTTTTAGCTCCGATTCGTAGCATGTTCTGCCATATGCACCAATCGCTTCCGAGTCTACTATCTATTCAGTGGTTAGTTCCGCAGGAGGTTTTCGTTTCAGATTTGATATTTAACTTTTCTGGAGCAAAGAAGATCATCGTATAGGGTATCTAGGCGTAGTCCATACCATGTCTTCTCCATCGTAGCCGTTAGTTTTGTGCGAGAAATGTCGGTTTCAATATTTGGGTATTACCTTTATACAATCAAAACTCAATGGATATATATATGTTTCCTGAATCTCTTGCTGTAAGGGAAGATGGGATAGAGGAATGGCAGTCTTACGCTTTTGCCTTTGACTTAAATTCACTTGACATGAGCATATCATCAAGTGGACCCACAAGCGCTTAGCAAACAACTTGTGGGCGGCTAATTCGCATCGCACATCGGGTGGTTGATAGTGGTCAATAACTCGAAGGTTCATGCCATCAAGTATATGAAGGGTAGTTCTCCTCAAAGCGCGTATTAATCTACATAAGGACCCATCCGATACCTTGGACGGCCGATCGCATAGGTCTTTGGCGCTTGCCGCTGCCTCACCGACTCAAACGCACAAAGCTTTTCGATGGCACAGTTTATTGCATGATCTAGAGCTTATAATATGGTAGGTTTTCAGTGCCCACATATAAGTATAGTTAAGTACATGACCTTGAGCCACATTAAGAATAACGTAAGATGCTCAAAGACATTTGCCTGTCGACATTCCAAATGGGGGCCTCTAAACCGTACACGACCCGTCGCCACATAGCTCAGAATTCGCGAGCCAGCGCCTTGAGGCTCTGGCATGTATTCGATGTGTTTCCGTGTTACTCAGCCATCAATCTTCAAAGTAACGGGCAATAAGAATGAAAACAGCCCAGCCGGAGGTGAACATGCTGACCGTCGCAACGAAAACGGTAATGATAAGGTTCCCCGTCTTCTTCCGCTTCATGAACTTACATACGTAGACCGCTTGCACGGTAGAAGGACCGGGGACGCTAAATATGGGTAAGTCATCAGAGTCCAAAGATTCCTTCACGAAATGCTTCTCGTTCAAGGTGGTGTACAGGAGCGATTGGGTCTGGGATGTGAATGGCGTCTCTGGAAAGGTCGCCGTCAAGGTTTGGTTGAGGCTTTCAGGATGAGTGAGGAAGTTGTTGGGCGAAGGGTTGCCAAGATCGATGCGGATTGCAGCGAGTGCAAGGTGGAGGATGTTGTTGATGGGGGAGTTATCATGTCGTCCAGGGTCAAGTGAGTTTGGGTAATGGAGAGAGGGAAAGATGAGTCTTGATAAAGGTCGAGATTAGCGGTGATGGCGTTGGCGGCAGTGAGGTTAAAATGAGGTGGATTCATTGCACATGGCTGCGGATTCCCGTTGATGAGTCCCATAGCTGGGGGACAGAACTCGAAATCCGCTGACAGAGAAAATGCAACTGCACCAGTTCGATTGGACCGCATAAAGGCATCCCATGCACGGAAGCCCATGTCATCTGTCGCCGTTATGAGTCTAAAGCAGCGTTTGTGTCAGACTTGAGGCTCGAGAGCAATTGACCGTGGCTACAGATGAACTCACAAATCGCCGAGTGCTTGGTCTGCTTGTGCAACTTTGACATTTCGGGGGAGTATGCCGCGACGGCCAGGAAGGGGTGACAGCGAGAAGGAGGTATAGGCAATGACCTCCAAATCGTCGCTTCCACGACATGCGCTGTACGCCACGATCTCCAGAGACCACGTCCTGAGGTCGCCGTAAAAGCTCATCTGGGCTACGTCGCAGCTATCTAGCGTGGTGCCGCTGTATGCAACTCCTGATTTGCCTGCGTTTGGGCGGGTGATAGCCAGGATCTTCCATTCGAAAACGGAGGCGTTGGTGACGAGTGTGTCACCGACGTTGAATACGTGGGGTTCGCATAGAGTACCAGGCTCGGGAGCCTTGATGATGGCATGGTACCAGAAGGATTGTGTAGCATTGAAGTCGGAGGATAGTACGATTGTTTGGTCATAGCCCACGACAGCAACTTGAAACCCCGTTAGAATATTCGGATAATACACATTCGGGAGGCAACCCACCATTGATTACAGTGAGAATAGCGAGACAGAGAAGGCTGACAACGTATGTCAGCTGGTTGAAGAGCATGGACTCGAATTCTTCGGTCACTGGATACTCGATTCGTGGTAAGACGCCGAATACATTGCCCATGGTCGCAATCGGGGACTGCTTTGAAAGTTCAGGGATGGCCCGTGGGGGCGGAGAATTCTGTGTTTGACTACCCTCGTTACCAGTGGGAGAACTTATAGCGGGAGGTACGCGCGTCGTGGACATAGTCTGCACACCCTGGCTACCTATTACCGAATCTCCGACACCCGTCATTTTACAGCCTTGCTTCAGGTAGGCCAGCAGGTAAGGCGCAGTCAATTGAGTTGAACGTCCATGTCTGAAAGCCGAAGAAACACGCACCTCTATGAGGAAATAAAGTTTCGTAAAGGGTATAAATGACGCTTTGCACCACCTTTACACCTTTTGGCCCTTAATCAAGCGCCGATCTTGGCGAAAACGAGGCGGAAGCGGTGGGCGCTTGTTCTGTCAAGCAAAGCTCTGCAAGCAACGTTGTCGTGCGACCGCAGGCAATGTGGAGCACATCGTAAGACACAAGGGCTTGCGGGGTTTCAGGATGCGCCTCGTCCCCGAGTTACTGCTGAGCTACATGGCGGTACGGAGACAAGAGGGGATTCTGATGTTGAGCGTGGGACAGCTGTCCATATGCAGAGGCGCTCGGACATCCCGCTGCATCAGCCTGATCAACGCGCTTTCCCTCCTCCCAGCATGGCGACGCCCGTCGCGGCGCCTGCTCTCGCTGAGAGAACCGACATACACAAGTCCTGCAAGTCTTTGGAAAACATTCTCAACATCCTCAATGAATATTGCGAAGCGGTTGGTGTGATTGTGGCTCTGCAGAAGAAGCTGGCGAAGGCATTGAGGGAGGCCGCGGGGCTGAAGGCGACCGGGGAGAACGCTGGTTAGTGCTCCTTCACAGACAAGGTTGAATAATTTCTCAAACCCTGGAACAGCGAATGCCTTGAATGGGAGCGCGGCTGTGTTTGAGGCCCTGCTTGAAGTTGATACCAAGTATACCAAGTTTGCCGACAAGGAGTATGATATCATCAGCGCAGAGGTCAAGAAATGGTTCAAGAAACTAGTGGTAAGCCGGAATCTCTCTCAAAACTGGAGGCTATCTCATCTGCCAGAGTAGAAGGAGGAGAGGGCCCATGACCAAAGGCTCGAGAAAGCAAATGCGCGAATCAAACAGGCAGGTATGGATATAGTCCATTGCGATTCGTGGTTGGCTTACCAGGTTGACTTAGGCCAAAGTTATGAGAAAAAGTCCAAGAAGAACCCCTCCGATGCAGCTGAAGAGCATGCGCGTTATATCAATTTAATAAGTACGCTGGGCCCCGAGATCTCGCAAGAGAAGTAGTACGTTCATCCTCTAGTTCTCAACCGAGATGATTGTCACACCTCCAGAAATCTAACTCGCGCCTGCAGCAACCATTCGTTAAATGTAACTCAACGCCACACTACTGCCACTTCGAGCGTCGCCAGTTGTCTTGCGCGTATCGCCGATGCAGAATGGCTGAAGGTCTGCGAAGGGGTTCGACTTCTTGCCCCCAACATTGGCACATTGACTCAGTGGCGCGTGCTCTGTGAGGGAGGGTGGTCAGAAAGCATGCCTAATGGCCTACCGGAAGTTACAGATACAAACCCACCCACAAATCTTCAGACGAACTCACTGAACACGAGAGAATCAAGCCCAGATATACCCGATTCTAGTGTCCAACCATCCCAGGATCAGGAAATACCAGCTACGCCCGAGCAACAGCGCCAACCTGTCTCCTCTACTGCATCTCCCGCGCAACAACGATACCCCCTTCCCTCACCTCAGCGATCACCAAACGTATCAAGCCAGAACCTCTCTCAAACCGGCCCATCAGGTGCTGAACGGAGCCGAGAGAATCTACCACCCCCAAGTGCGTTCGATACCTTGAAACCACCCTTTTTCGACCCGGCGACAGGCACTGTGCGAACGTTATCTGCGTTCCCTGCGCCTCCGACGTACCTTCCTACTCCACCTGTTCGTCAGCAAACTCAAGTATCACTCTCGAGCTCAATCCAATCCCTTGCTTCCAACACCTCTTCCGCTGGCCAACACTTCTCTGAATCACCCATTTCCGCCAATCAGGACTTGATGCCTACCAATTACAGGGATGCAATGTCGCCTGCAATCACCACTCCCTCATACGAGAGCTCTCCTGTCCTCAATCATGTTCCTCACTCGAAGGCTTCTACATCTTCACCGGAACAAAAGTTCCAAGACTATATCAGGGAAGAACACTCTCAACCCGAGATAAGGCGCCCACTGGCGGTGCGGGCACCGACGTCACCGCGAGCTGCCCGGGATGTTAACCCTGCAGAAGAACCCTCAAGCAACGAGGAGCGGTCAAATGAATATGCAGAACCACCTGGCCAGCAACCGAGGGAGCCATATCATCGTGAACGGGACGCGTCCGAATTTGGTGTCCAACGAGCCATCCCATCGAAGGCTCATACATACGATGCACTTCGGAGAGGTGTTGATAGGACGGACTCTCTGACGAGCAATGGAAGTGTAGTCGCCGCTATGCGTGACCGGTATTCTAGCAATGTAAGTGCCATCTGCTTCTAGCTGCTCAGGACTACTGCCAAACACTCAACGCCGTTTCTTGATAGCCTGGATCCTCATCCCCTACCACAAGAGAGCTCCCTCGTATTCCTTTGAAGGTCACCGACCTCGCGGCGCGTTATCAAGCCCCCGATTCTCCCACCTTCTCTCGTCCACGAGCGGTTTCACCCCCTGTATCACGCCAGATGTCCTTCCCTTTGGACCACGGTCTTCAAAAAGCCGAGGCACACCATCACGAGAGGAAGACACATCGACCGGGGTCTAGCTCAGTTTCGACATCTACTCCCACCATCGAAGAAGACGTTCGACGGAGAAGACAGGAATCAGACTTGAGGGAAAGAGAACGCGAGCTTCAGGACCGTGAGAAGGAGATAGAGGCTCGTGCCAGAGAGTTGGAGAGGGACAGGGCGAAGCTGATGACCGTACATGAGGGAATCAGTAGCTCGTCAGGGCGTGCAGTCGACGAAGATACTGTCCGGCCGCCCATCAGCCCCCTACGCCCTCGTCGCATCTCGCTTCGGAAGCAGCTTCAACGACCGCTCTCACAGATTGACTTGGAGGAGTCTCCGGAACCACCACGGCAACAACGACCCCAATTCTCGAACCCACCATCGACGCCCCAGCCTAGCCATTATCAAGGGCGCTATAGCGGCCAGAGTTCACCGTCCCTTCAATCCCCCCCAAGCTCGGCGAACGGAGGAGGTGGTGGTAATGAGCACCGGGATCACCGGTACTCGGAGGAATCGCAATCGAATACGTCGTCGACGGCCACCCCGCATGCACCATATTGCGGCTGTCATGCATGCTCCGCGTCGAAATATGGTTCTTCTCCCAATTCATCTCGTGAACAGGAGTATGGACGATCTGACGGAGGGAATGCGCTCCGGCCACCGAGCTCTCCAGACAAGCCAAAGGGTGGATGGATGAGACGGCTAAGCATGCCTGGGGGCCTGAGCAGTGCGTTTAGCATGGACGGCAAACGGAACAACTCCAATTATTCGCTGGGGAGCGGTGTTTCGAGCGCAGCACTTGGCCATCAGCAGAAGAAGGGCATCTTGTCATTTGATGGGAGGAAGAACGCGAGCGCGACGAATCTCCTCCGGGCTCCAACCGAGCAAGACGGTGCGCGCCGCAGCTTCGACGCAGACCGGAGGGGAACTTGACGATTTTATGCCAATGTAATGTAATCTAGGATACCCATGTTGTCGTATATACCTTGTTGTATTTTATTCCAGATCTCAGCCATTGCTGGCAGAATCCGAGTCGGGAAATGGGCCAGGAGGCCGGCATAATAGGCAAGCATCAACAAACAGGCAATTGGTGCCGTCTCAGAGTTGTTGTTATCACCTCCGACCACCTTGGTCGCCGCCTTCCTCATCCCACAACCTCTGCTGGTCGTCGCTATGAACGGCGACCACCGCTACTTCAACTCATCATCCTCAAATGCCGTAGCAGGGCCTTCAAAACCTCCTCAAATGCCCTCGCCGCCCCCAGGACATGGCGGCTTCACCGGAACCGCGAGCGAAACTGGAGTTCCTGGGTCTTCGTCATCGCCGCCACATCACCCTGCGCCCTCAGCACCGTTGGGGTTCTTCCTACCGCCTCCTGGTACGTTCAGGATTCATGTTCTTTATGGGAAGGAGCAGGGAGGAACGACGAGACACGGTTGCGTGGCGTGGCTTGCTTGACTGGCTCCTGTGTGCATAATGGACCACATGCGCATGCTGACATTCTTTTGTTCCTCTTTCCTGTGCCCTGGTCCCAACCTGTACGATTTTCGATTCGACGACACGCAGCTCCGCCTCCTCCAAAGCAATACCTTGCAAGCACACAAGATTTGCTCGCGCGCTTTCACCTACTCTCGGCATACGATCGTTACGTTCGACCTTCAGTGCTACCGGGCAATGATGCAACCTCCGGGGTGGGCGCAGGAACGCTGTTGGCGGGGGGTGACAAAGGGAAGGGCAAGGAAGTTGAAATGGATGGGGGTGACGGTGGACATACGGGCTCGGAAGTCTTACCTCGGGCAGGCGATGGAGAGGAAGAGGAAGGGCCGGGGGTGAAAGGGGAGAAGAAAATGAAGAACAGCTACAAACATCTGATCAAGGGCCTTCCAGGTGTGTATCTCAACCTATATGCGAGAGGCTGTCGGTGGCCGTGGAGATAGTCGGACTGGTGAGACTCTGTCAAGCAACTTGACGGCCGAACACCACTCCTACATGTTTTGCGGGCGTCTTTGGAGTGCTTTTGCTGACGTGGTATTAGGGAAACACCCCATGAAAAAGGACGACTATCTGACGACCATCATGCTGGTTCCGCCAAAGCAGCGGATGCGCATAAACTATTTCGACGCGCATACTCAAGAGGAGGCGTTTGCAGTGAGTCCTGAAGGCTTAAAACAAGTAAGGACCGAACCTCTACCCACCTGGAAGATCATCGCTTACACCTTTCTAGTGGAATCCTAGCGCCCTCGTTTTGGAATCAGCCCAAGCCAAGGAGGATCGGCGGAAGCGGGTGAGTTCTGACCAACTATGGAGTTCGTGATCTGTCCCTAAACCACTTTGCTTTTATCGCCCATTTCGGTCTACAGAAGGAGCTCAAACGACTCGCAAAACTTCACCAAAATCAGCCACTGCAGGGTGTGGACCAGACTTCACATCCTGGCGTGCCTTTGCAAGCTCCAGCACCGGCCACGGCTCAGTCTACATCATTCAAACCTCAAGGCACCGGTACGCCCCTGCGTAACCCTTCGACACCGCGATCGGCGGCAGTGAGCGGAGGAACACCTCGGCCCGGATCCACGATCCCTCGACCTGGTTCGACTGCACCAAAAGTTGGGACACCCGCTGCTACGCCTGTGCAGTCAATACCACCGCCGAACGCTACCAAAGCACCTGTACCACGGCCTGGTTCAACAGTTCCTCGCCCAGGAGCGTCGAATGCCGCTGGGTTGCCTCCAAGGCCTGCTTCGGTGAAGCCCTCTCCCATCGTCTCTTCTCAGGCTGTGTCAACACCACATGGTGATATTTCGAGGGGTCAGAAGCGTCCGCGAGAAGAGGCAGGCCAGCCGAATCCTCATCAGACGATGAACGGGACAAATGGGGTCATGAATGGGTCAGGGAATGGATATGGACCTCCTCCCGCTGGGCCAGGTTTGCCGCCCAAACCCGTTTTGAACGCAAAAGCTGGGAGTGGCGGGGTGAGACCCCGACCCGTGAAGAAGCAGCGGATGGTACGCGTCTTTTTCTTCACTTCCACGTCACGCTAATATGGCATACAGGAGGGCCCGGGTCAGCCGAACGGGAGCGTTCAGCAGCAGCCAACTCCTCAGGGTGTATGAACGCGACGTTTAGGACTCTGATTCGGGTAATGGACTGTCCCCTCGCTCGGAGCCATATCGGCACGATACTTTCCCTGGTTCAATCATCCATGGTCATTCGGTATTTGTAGTCACTTTGCGCTGTTTCTCAATCCTTTCCCCCAAGACTTTTCGGAAGTGCTTTCGCAATATCGAATGGCTTCGCCTATACTTATCGCTTTATCTATCGCACATTCTACTCGGGCAAGCTTTGGCATATAGTGCGCGAGAGAGCCCCGTTGCCTGGTGTTGCAGCTTCTCTGATTTAAATGATTACGCAAATTTCGCCTTCCTCTACCAATGCTTCTTCTTGGTATCAAACAGGTGGAGGATAACGCCTTTGGAGTTTGGACTCCGACTTTTCAATCTACTTCACAGGTGCTCCTTTGCTTTCCATGTTCTTGTGAACCTATGAATCCTCGTATTGAGATCTCGTACTGCTTGACAGATGAATTTCCACTTCTCTTCCCTCTACTTCTTCCCTTCACGGCTTTCTTTCCTTTCGTGAGGTGCAACTTTATCCTCTTCCTTCGCCCCCTTTATCAGCTCTCACAACTTGGTTATCATACTACCGTCACATACGCATCATCCTGTACTCGCACATTGTCAACCCGATAACGCACATATATTCTCCGCCATGTTCCTTCTCTGCTACCTAACACATAGCCCAAAAGTGATCGCGATAATTGCCGAGAAGTGGCGCGCTTCTAATTGTACCAGAACGCATGCTTCGACGCGACTCTATCTGCTGGCGTTGATCGATTGAAGTATAAATGCGAGAATTCACTGAAGCACTTGCCAGAAACGTGTCCAGGCGCCAACTCGGTTGGCGTCTACTCTTAGTATGGTACTTATCCAATTCTGAGGCAAGTTCGTTGATATGAACACTATGTCTGTCCCGCAGTTCGATTCAATTTAGAGCGATCAAACATAGTGCGCAAGGTTCCGGGATTCCTTTGTCTACCCCTGACAGCGTAGATCATCGAATCAGCTGCAAATCAAGAAGGGTAACTGTGGCTGACGCGCTAACGAAGCCAAAAGGGCTGGGTTAACCGGGAACTTTCGCATAGCACTACACTTGGAGTCTGAAAGGCGAGGAAGAGGTGCATTGAGGTGTAAGTATACAAGTGATATGCGAGGGAGACAGGATGGAGAAATAGCAAGCGGGGGTTTCATGCTGGAACGTTGAACTGTGTGACCCCGAAAGGATAAAACAAAAAGAGAGGCAGAACAAATCTAAACACCACCTTCAGAAATCTTCCAGCCACATATCCAAAAGGCACTCATTACTCTTACTATAAGACTGGATGTGTGCCTTTCTTGTGAGAAAGGGCGCGTTAAGCCCCCGTATCCGTTTCTTGACAAGATCCAGGCGCAAGGGAGGTTTCGTTTCGAAGCGGACATGGACATCCGTTGCATGCTTCACGGCTGGAACCCGAAGAATGGTAGCAACATCGTCTTCGTTTTGATTCGAGTCGAACAAGTGGAAGCGCTTGAGCTTGAACTGGGCCTTATATAGGTACGCAGTCAACGGCCTTCGATGGACGAGCTTGGTCGTACATTTTAATGTGAGGCTCTCAAGAGCGGGAAAGGTAAACGGTATGAGGACTTCCGAAGGGTCCGCCGGAAGTGAGAGAGTGAAGGACTTGAGTAATGGCAGGGACGTTTTGGGAGGCTGGGACCTGGCGTCGTAATAGAAGTGGTCCAACGCACGGAGGGAGATAGAAACGGCCTTCTTGCAGGTTTGAATGAAGTAGAGGGCATTCCGTTCATTCATCCGTCCCACGATGGTTATGTCGCGAACCTTATGAATGGGGAACGACTCGAATGCACAGGTATCACCACTGATGCGGTATAGGCTTAGCGACTTGATGCGGGGACAGGCGAGGGCGACGGCTGCTCCAAGTTTGGATATTACCGAAGTGGAGCAGTGGTTTACATCGAGAGAAAGGATTGTGAGGATGGATGCCGATCCAGGAGTGAGATTGTCGACCATGTTCTTCGCCTGGGCGTCCCCGAGATCGAATGAAACTTGCTCCCATCGATGTGCCTCGTGTAGTAGCGTGGAGAGGATCTCGATGGCGCGGTTGTTTAATTCGGCGGCGTTTTCTGGGGATGCACCGTTGCACCAAAGCGTCAGGGGGAGTCCCCCCGAGCGCCCGAGAAATTTAGTGATGACATTGGGATGACAATGGCCTGGGTAGAGGACAGTCCAAAGCTCGGGGCGGGCACGTGTTATAGCGTTCCAGAGACGGCAAACTCGTAGAAGGACGATGGGTGCTCGGCTTGTCCCTGGTGTTTTCCCGTATTCAATGCTTTCGTAGAAGATACGCTCGAGGATTTCCGGGGGGACATCGCCAATGCTTACGCGCCAATGAATGGGGCCTGGCCGTTGGGGAGGCGGGCTAAAAACCTTGCAGAAATGGGCGTCCTCTAGCCTGCTCGGGTAATCCATAAGATTATCTGGAACGCTTCTGGGAACGCGACGTTGTTCGAGCGAGAGATCCCCGTAGGTTATTTGGCAATCGGAGTGGACTATCGATGGGTTTCACGTTAGCCCTCTCCAATGAGAGATGAGACGTGAGCCCGGGAGTTAACCGACCTGTGCTGGAGTTTTTTGCCTTCAAGGGTCTTGGACTCTTAAGGGATCTCGAGGAGGCCGCTTTGTAGTCGCCCAAGCCAAGATTTTTTGGGATCTCGAGAGAGCCAGCCAGCAATGGGGGAAGTGGGCAAAGCAGCGCGAGGTTAGGCACGCGGCCCATCAGAATACCGCCGGCACAATTAGTCCGGACATAATATTAAATCACTTTCAATTGGTCAAAGCCCAAGATGCCGCCAGAGGTCAATTGTTTTGCATGGACCGTTAGAGTGCATTTTCCGGCAGCATATCGGTGTTGCAGAGATAGTTGCAGAGTGCCAAAGTATTAGAACATTTTGTCGCCAGTAGCGTATCCAAGAATTCAAGAGTAAGAAGCGTTGGAGAGTCGGAATGATTTGACTGGTAGAACAAAGCCCGTGTGGTCTGCTTTGGACCTGCTTGGAGTCAACGGCGTTGTTTTGTTTGGCATCAATGTCTCCGGTCCCGGCCAATTGATCAATATAGTACTATTGTCGAGCGCGGTTTAATTGTCTCGCTTATGGAATTGCCGCTGCGTTGACCTGTAATTGTGCAAGGTGCTATACATCGTTGAAGCAGGTCACAGCTCAAGTTTCGGCCTTCAAACCGGCTCCTGGGGCCCGGGCTGGCCCGGGACATCAAACATGGACAGCTTTTCGGCTCCTTTACGGACGGCGGTTGCCCGCTTCGCAACTTTGCGCAGTCGCAACAAGTTAATTAGCACCTTGCTTAGACCCCACCATGACTGTTGAAGACCCTCTTGCTGCTCACCTTTTCTCTCAAATTGAACAAAATGTTCACATACTAGCTTCGCATAACTACATCGCCCAGGCGGATGCGGACGACATCCTTGCTCGTCTTTCGCAAAGCAGTGGTCAGCAGGCCGCGGCTGCACCGAGTACAATGTCCCAGCTTTCCAGCAAGTTCTCCAAGCTGGTGTCTCCAGGCCAAGCTGGTGGAAGGGCTGTCCCTCCTCCTCCACGCCCTGTAGCAGCTGCAGCTCCAACAGGCCAGCCAGCCAAAGCCATCTGGGGTTACAACGAGAACAACGAGGTGCGAGATTCAGTCTGTTCTGCGAGTTGACCAGTCTAAACGTGTTATCCTACAGGACCCTAAGGACTTGACCTTCCATGCAGGAGACATCATTGAGATTATCGAGGAAACGAATGCGGACTGGTGGAAAGGACGCTTCAACGGCCGAGAAGGCCTGGTCCCATCCAATTACGTCCAGAAGATTGAAACACCCGTGGACGCCGAACCTGCAAGTACCGGAAAACGTCCTTATAAGCCCTTTGGCGCCGTCTATCATGGTGTAAACAACACCCCGCCACCTCCGGGACAGGGAGTAAATGGTGTCGGTTTACAGGAGGCCCCTGGTCACGAAGAGAAGAAGAGCAAATTCGGGGGATTGAAGAACACGGTACGATACATCATTCCTCTGCTGAATAACATCTCAGATATATATTTCTTAGATGGCTCACTCGGCAGCGGGAGGTGTTGGCTTCGGCGCAGGTTCGTACCAATAGGAATCTGAGTTATAACACGTCTAACCATATGCTTAGGTGCCGCTATTGGCGGAGGCCTGGTGCGCGCAATCTTCTAATCCTTCCTGTCACCACGGATTCCTCTTACTGGAATGCGCTCTCCTCTTCAACCGTAACCCTATACCCATACCAATCGCTGTTTTCTCTGGCTGTGGACTCAGACTATATACACCCTACGAACATTTGGAGTCACTCATTGTAAAGCGTAATGGACAACTGTGTGGTGGTCGGACGATCAAGCAAACATGCCTGCCACACCGCGCTTCTCATATCACCTCTGGAGCCTAGGTACATAGCCGGCGGAGTCAAGGTTCACGGATAGCCTTGCGTTACGGAGTAGCATGAGATTGTCCATCAACTCAGTTGCGACTCTGCATGCTATACGCGATTTCTCCCTGAGTGTTCTTTGGCCCATGAAAGAGCCTGTCGACGTAGATCACGACAAGATATAAGTAAGATATAAGAGTCGACGGACCAACCGTTTAATTGCTGGCTGGTTAGTGGAGAGTGAAAAAGCTAGTGCCGTTAGGAGGTAAAACAGGGAACAAAACTTGAGGCTCCGGAGAGTTGACAGGAGCCGCAATTCAGTGTTCAAACGTTCACCGCCCCGGGCTCAGGACCCAGAGCCCAGGGACAAAAAGTAAAAAGTATGCATTGACCGGGAGTCGAACCCGGAGCTAGGCCATGGGAAGACCCAATGTTACCGCTACACCATCAATGCCGATGAATAGGAGGCGGCGTTCCAGAACACATGCCTCTTTCCTTCAAGTCATCCAGGTCGCTCCGTTTCCGTCACGGGCGCTAATTGAGCGCCAAGACCCCGATCAGTCCAATAGTCTCGCCAGAGTCTTGGTAAGTCAGTCAATGTGCTTCCAGTAGCCCAATACTGCACACTTTGTCCAATATGGTCCTCCAGCTTAGATCCTGGAATTGAGGAAGAGCCGAATAAGTCAGTAGCCTTGACATCAGCCATTTGGCGCGAGACACCGTCATCTGATCCGTTTCCCTGCCGTCGGGAAGTGAAAGAAACCGCGTCACAACTTCTTTCCAACTTCTTTCTTCTTCCCACCACGTCCTGTCGACACCCAATGGCCTCAGCCCAGGACCTTCCCCTCGAGCTTACCCGGCGTATCTTTGAATGGTACATTGGCCCGCCTGGCCCACCGGGAGACGAGAACTACAATCTAGCTCGTCGCCAACGACCTGTTATTCTGACCCACGTTTGCGGCGAATGGAGAGCAGCGGCCCTCGCCGACCCACACCTGTGGACGGACGTCCAACTCAATGGAAGATCCGAACTTTACTTTTCGTTCCTTCAAAGGTCAAAACATTTACTGGTGGACCTCACCATCATGGCGAGAGGGAAGCGGGCCAAGAAAGGTGTTACAGCCCTCCTAACGAGGAAGCTGGGAAGAACGAACGTGGGTCTGGAGAGGGTTCATCGCGGCAAGACACCACCACCTTTGAGAGCGGCAAGTGTCGGCGGTCGTGCACATGCTTCATCCGGGATTTGCTCTTGGAGAATCTCGAGTATGTCGAAGTGACAGGGGAAAGCTGGGATGCGATACCGCATCTTGTCCGACCTCTCAAAAGGGTTCCAGCACTCAAACACACAGGCGGTGACTCGAAACAGTTCACGCTGCTGCTAAATGGCTTGAATGTGACTTCGTACGAGGAGCTTTCTGGGAAGGTCGCAAAATACCTCCCCTCAACTCACCTTATTCACCTGCACCTCATTCCCAAGGACCCCTGGACCATCGAGCAGGCAGTGGTCCACTGGGAGATGAAAGAGAACTTCCGGAGCATCACCTGCTACATTCCGGAGGCACAACATCCGGATTTCATCAACAGGACTTCGACCGAGTCCGACGCTCCCTCCTGTCAGATAAATGGATATATTCCTCTCGTCGTATACCCGAACCTCGACGAATCATCAGGCGCAAGGAAGACGTTACCCTTGGCCGCATCAGTACGAACGAATGGAATACCCCAATTGGACGCTAGGGCGCCTTTTCTCGATCCCCAGGTCATGGAAGAGGAGTTTGGCGACGCCGAGACGGAGATGGAGCGCGATTGCTATGATTCCTTCGAGGACCATATCGACTACGATATAAAACCGGCCCAGTGGTTTGAATCGTCTGAGGACTATGTGGACCAAGCGATGGATCTGGAGGCTTGGGCGACCGGCGCTTAATGCAGCAGTGACGTCAGTTTTACGGTCGCAGAGGTCTACTATCTTATATTACAGAGAACCTATATTTGGTTGACAAGAGATCTGATATTGGAGTCGAGATGTATCTGCAACAATCGAACTATTACATAGGAGCGGCAGTCGTGTCCTGAAAGCGAGGGGGATAAAGTACCACGGTAGTTAGCCAAGTCTCGCACGCAATTAGAGCCCAATGGCTAGCAGGAGGAGGACCCATCCGAGTCCGCTCAGCAAGCCACCAACGACCTTCAGGCTGGGGAGAACGTCAGCTGAATCTTATTGCGAGAGAACGAAAGGTGACATACAGAGAAGCAACGAGCTTGAGGACACCGACGAGGACGATTTCCAAACCGAAGAGAAGCTTGATCAGAGCAGCCTCGAGACCGTACTTGGGGAAGAGAGGGTAGAAGTGGGGCTTCTTGGTCTTGACGTTGTTGGAAGTCTTGGCAATGTCCTGGTAATCGAAAGATGAGGCGAGCAATTGTTATGAATATCAAATCCAGCTTACCGAGTAGATTCCAGCGATCTTGTTCGCGACCTCATCCTTGTTCGCACCGGACTGGTCACGACCGAGGGCGTTGAGTTGGGTGGTGCTCGTGCTGAGAGAGCTGACGAGCTGGGCGATCAAAGGCTCGATCTGGGCCTCGGTGGACGAGTCCGAGTTGGCGAGACTGTCTATTGGATTGATCAATATCGAAAAGTCAATGAGTGGATGAGTGCGACCGTACCGATCTGGGGCAAGATGCTGCCGGTGCTGGACTGCAAGCTGTTGACGATGGCCAACACGCTGCTGACGTCCTGGCGCTTCTCGGCGACGGGCGCCGGGGAGGCGACGGCACAGATGGCGCTGAGAGCGAAGAAGGAGGCGACGATGGACTTGAAGTACATGGTGAGTTGGACTGATTAGCTGTGCTGCGGGTGGGTGCTGCTGCTGAAGGTTTGGCAGCCATCTCGCTCAGCCTTTATACCTCGAGCAGAGTCCGCAATTTTGCGACAACAGAAGAATTACCGTTGGGTGTGTGTTTTACTCAATCCTTTGCGTCTTTCTGTCAAAAGAAGGTGCAAGTCCATTGATGACGTCCGTGCCGAGATATGATGCTCTAAGCGCTCTGTTTACATTACCCTCTATCATCTGCCTTTCGTGGCCGCCTGGTGAGCAGCGTTTCTCGAAAAGGAAGGCGTCGGGACTAATGAGGGAAATGGCCTTCGGATGTACTTCGCGTGGCTTCCTGCACGCTGGGGTGGAATTCACTTTGCTGACAATGCAGGACACTTCCTATGATGCCTTCTGTTATTTCGGGCTTTCTTGCATTGCAGCTTCACAAATTTCACAATTCCCGGGCCTTTAGACGACGGGTTCTGCACCTCGCTGCAACAACTCCCGTCTGATAAATAATTTAAAGTGGCTTCTTAGCTTAGTGACAATCATCTCTATGTTGGCGCGCCCCAAGAACTCAGAAGCATGGTGAATGAATTGTCTGAGGTCGTCATCTCGAGCATTTGTGCTTCAAGAGGCTTATCAGAAGGCTCACGATGGCATATCTCCACCGCTTGAGAAAGGGAACGGGGTTCTGAAGATTTTATCCAGACACTATCTTGAAAGTGCCTTCCAGGAATAGTGAGCGGAAACTCACGCAATGACGTCTACATGTGGGCGTGAACGTGCTTTGACAGCGTTACGACAAGGTCGCTGCCATATTCCGTCGGACCCGAGCAGGATGAATGCATGTCTAAAATCTGAAGAGGACGACGGATGGCGTAATGAAAATCTCTGCTTGTCCACTGCTTACAGGCAAATGTGACATGTTTCTTCGTGGAGTATCACTCCCTGGGCTTCTATCGGTTCGCGTTGAGGATATGTAGTGGTACAAACTGTACTCCTAAGGATCGTCGACCTCACAAACGGCGGCTCCCTCTTGGAAGATCGCGTCTTGAATGAAGAAGATGACGAGTTACGCTGGTTTACTTGTCGGTGGAGCAGGACCTCGCGTTTCAGGGCTTCTCCGTCAATTACTTTCGTCAATTCGAGTGTTCTATGGGTGTTTATCTGTCGATAAAATGGCGTCAAATGAATCCGACGGCACAGAGCGAGAAGGTGATGTCTATACTTCGCAGTGATGGTTCATCCTTGGACGTCGTGTTCTTCTAGATTGATACTCTATCAGTTCACAAGGCCATCTGTGTGTAGATGCCAAGAGGTGGAGAAAGAATCCCCGAGGTGTGTTCGTTCGACGCCCACGCAGACATAATTCCCTCTTTTGTCGTAACACTTTCCATTTTGGGATGCGCTGCTCACCTCGCATTGGTGGGCAGAACATGGACTGAAGTAGCGGAAAGAGAGGATTAGTTGACATCTTTGGAGCATGACAAATCTTTTGAAGTGCGCATTAGCGCTCTTGCGCCTTATCTTCGTTTGAAGACGAAAGGTCAGAGAATTTTAATTTGAAAGTCCTGACAAAATTCTGGTTAGCGTGAGTTGCGAAACGTATAAAAGCTGCGTACGAGACCGTCTATCCTTCAGCAGCAGCACCCACTCGCAGCACAGCTAACCAGTCCAACTCACCATGTACTTCAAGTCCATCGTCGTCTCCTTCTTCGCTCTCAGCGCCATCTGCGCCGTCGCCTCCCCGGCGCCCGTCGCCGAGAAGCGCCAGGACGTCAGCAGCGTGTTGGCCATCGTCAACAGCTTGCAGTCCAGCACCGGCAGCATTTTGCCCCAGATCGGTACGGTCGCACTCACGCATTCATTTTGCGTTAGATATTGACCAATCCAATAGACAGTCTCGCCAACTCGGACTCGTCCACCGAGGCCCAGATTGAGCCTTTGATCGCTCAGCTCGTCAGTTCCCTCGGCACGAGCACCACCCAGCTCAACGCCCTTGGCCGTGACCAGTCCGGTGCCAACAAGGATGAGGTCGCCAACAAGATCGCTGGAATCTACTCGGTAAGCTGGATTTGATATTCATAATAATTACTCGCCTCATCTTTCGATTACCAGGACATCGCCAAGACCTCCAACAATGTCAAGACCAAGAAGCCCCACTTCTACCCTCTCTTCCCCAAGTACGGTCTCGAGGCTGCTCTGATCAAGCTTCTCTTCGGTTTGGAAATCGTCCTCGTCGGTGTCCTCAAGCTCGTTGCTTCTCTGTATGTCACCTTTCGTTGTCTCGCAATAAGATTCAACTGACGTTCTCCCCAGCCTGAAGGTCGTCGGTGGCTTGCTGAGCGGACTCGGATGGGTCCTCCTCCTTCTCGCCATCGGCCTCTAAGTTGGATTCATCTGTCCCTTGTCTATGGGCTCATAGTATACGTGTTTGGACTACCTTGAGTTCGATTCGTTGTAGCTTAAGCGTGTTTTGTATATGTTTGAATGTCATTGGTGTTTTGTGAAGCGACCGTATCGAATACATCTGCTTAGAACGCAAGTGACAGAATAAGCCTCCAGCCGCCGAGGTGAAACTAGAAGTATACGCACATTGTCATACACACCACATACACCTCTGAGAAGCTACCAGGCTATGAGAATGGGGAAGGAAACGAATCTGGTCGTAAATTCGTAAAGATTCTGTCCGTGGCAAATTATTACAATGTCGGCATAAAGTCCAGGAAAGTCAATCTAGGGGAAGGGGAATATAGAAGGTCCATGTCAAAAGGGGTGCATGATTTCAGCGAAAGCTGAACACAACGGGCAGAAGATGCAGGGGTTGATAGATGAATGGGAAGGTTTGTGTATCAAGAAGTCATGTCATGGAAGTTAATGCAACAGGCTCAAGGAGCCGTACATGTCGGGATTGTAATATTCTTCAGTTGGCGACTATAAAAGCAAGAGTCAGTAAACAGAGAACACAATTATGGGCTTTCAACTCACTCCTTCGTGAACAGTCCCCACCATCCCTCGACACCACCGAACTGCGCATCCTTCCAGGGCTCATCGAAGAACTCGAAGAAGAAGTATCCAACGCCGTTCGTGTTAGCCTGGCACACGAATGTGTCCATGAATGTCTGCAAGCCTGCAACACTGGCGGGCGAAGCTCCATTGTTTGCGTTGCCTGCATCGGACGATTGCGTCGGCCAACCCGTCTCAGCGATATACATCTGAGGCTTGTTCGAAAGCTTATTTGCAACGTCGACGTTCTGCTCCTGGAAGAAATTCGTCGTCCAGGCGGCGGCAGCATCCACACTAACGTTGGCAAACCACGGATGTACGTTCGCCATCTATCAATCAAATTGAGCTTCAAACCCGCTGCATGTGTGGAGATCGTTACTTACCCCGTAGTCGATGGCTTCCAGGACTTTGGTGTTGAAGTAACTTCCAGCATCAGAGTTTCCAACAGGGATAGTCTTTTTCAGGTTCATAGACGTCAACATATCCCGGGTATCCTGGATATCAGCGAGCAGGAGGGCAGCACCCTGGTCTCCGACAGCGCTATTGGCTTCCGTGCCTCCGTTGGCCCCGAGGTAGCTATAGGAGAACAAATTAATGATGAATTCAAACCCCACGGAACAGAACGCACTTTAGGATGAACTCGTTTCCGACTGTGATACCACCGATATTGTCCGTCCCGTAAGTTTGGATAGCTTTTTGCATGGCATCTTTCTGGCGTTTGTATGCGACGCCATTGTCTGTAGGTATGGGGTAGTTGCCGAGCCAGACCTGCATGTCCACCTTGGTCCGCTTGATGGCTTCGAGCTGGGCGAAATGAGTCAACAAGCGATTAAAGGAGTGTACAGCGAGTCGAACTTACCACAAGGGCTGTCTGGTTACAGTCGGAGCCATACAATCGGATCCTCTAGTTTGGTAGCAGTATGAGGATTTAAACACTCAGTACTAAGGACTAAGCAACGCACCTTCGTCAATTGGGACATCAGCTGGATATCAGCGATGACATCCTCTGTAAGCGGAGAGGGGTAAGATAAAGTTGATCTAATGAGACAGTGAGTTACGCCACCCACCCAATTTGTTACCACACCCTGGAAGCTGCGAGTCCGCAGGTGTATAGGCAAGCCCGTAGAATGACTGATGCAGTCTGGAGTCCTTGACGAAAGTGCTGGGATCGTTGGGGTCCGTCTGCTTCACAATGCCTTTACCTAGAGGGTAATTAAATTAGCACAGGCGTATTCCGATAGGGCGGGATAAGCAGTACTTGACGACGAGCTACTAGAGCTACTATTTTTGTTCTTGTTCTTCGACACAACCACTCCGATGACAATGCCAATGATGGCGATGCCCACCACAGCGACGACTAAGCCCCAAATCTATCGGACAGACATGGATGAGAAAGGTTTCAAAGGACAATATTGGAGAGACTCACCAGCAGTTTCGACCGCTTCTCCCGTTTTTGCTGTTGCTGCAGCCAAGGCGACGGCCCACTGTCCGCCCCACTTGAGCTTGGTCTCACGGGAAACCCAAACGACCCCTCAGGTTTTGCCCCGCCGGAGACCCCTCTATCTGACATCGAGAATCCGCTGCTGGCGTAATACGGCTGATTCCCGCCCTGCGTCCGCCCCGCAGCAAGTATTGAGGGGGTTGAGTATTGTCCGGATGCGAGGTCGACTTCCGAGTCGTTGCGAGGGACGCCAGTATATCCGCTGCTCGAAAATATGCCGGGGTTTGCTGCCGGTTGGAGCGGGATATCGTTGGACTAGAAAAGCAAAGGAGAATCGGTCAGCCGTCTTCAGAAGCGAACCCGTGAAGCCAATTTATGCAAAGCCGATGAGCTCGATGAGGGCGAGGCTAAGCTGAGATGTGGGCCTTGTTGCACAGTCGTCTGCCGGGCAGGCTGCCAGAGTCTGGTTGGATAAAAAGATACTCACCTGGCCTCCCGAACCTCCTTGTGGGTTGTAATTATAGTCCTGGCTGCCCTGGCCATAGCCGCGATCGTTCGAAGGGTTGTCGGCAAAGGGATCTCTAGCCGAGGAGGAAACATGATCAGTGTATCGTCCAGCGCTCATCGTGCCGTTCAGGGTCTCCGATGTCGGTCAAAAGGATGGACAATAGCAGGTGGTGGTAGTGGAGAGAGAAAGAGGGCTTAGAAGCCCGAGTTTACGAACACCATCATCGCCTTGGTCAAGCATCTGCTCCCTAGGCTATAAATAGCCCCTTTTTGCCAGTTACCGCCAATCGTTCGTTTCAGGAAGCTGTTCCATAAATAGCTTCAAAGGTCTCCCTCCTCCAACCCAAGGGAGGAGAGGATTTGCATAGAGCATAGACATATGCCTCTTCAGAAAGGTTTTGTAGCTTTCTATTCTTTATCAATTGCACTTCGAGCATCGATTGCTGTGACGGGGGCTCTTGTGTCAATAATGAAAGCAGTGTGTTTGAAACCTCCTTGGTGGATGGAGCGCGCAAAGCCCGCTGTCGGCGATGATCTAGAGGCAGTCCAGGAGCTAAAGGTACCCATTTTCTACAGCAGTTTTGGCAAGAAATATCGTTCCTGAAGCTTCCTGGGGAAGCTTGGTCGAAGCTGAAGCTGCTGAACGTTAACTCAAACTGATCATTGACATTCGCGAAGTGAGCCGAGATTGTCCAATTCAGCAGACACTTAGGAAAAGATAAAACATAGCTACCTCGTTCTTGGGGTGATACCATCTATAAAGATGCTTCAACCGCAAAGATGTCGGAATGGCATCGCAGTCGGCGCTGGACAGACCCAAGGATGCATCTCGGCAGTTGCCGAAGACAGCTCCCATGGGTGATGATGACCGTCGTGGCCAAGTTGGTCAAAATCCTCATTCGCCGACACCACCAATGTCCTCAGCAGGCGGTCTCCAACGCCGGCGTGTAGCCAACCACTCTACATCCGGCGGCCTCACGGAAGACGACGGTACCAACAAGTCCTACTCCAACGGCGGCAGCAGCAACGAAAACGGCCGGGCAAGCGTCAGCGCAGAGCACACCCCCCAATCCTCGTATCACGCTGGCGGCTCCGCATTCGAATACTCCGGGGGCAACAGGATCGCATATGACCCGCGCGACCTGGTGGATGCCGCAGGGGAGGAGTCCAAGGTCGGGGGAAAGCTGCCCAAATTGACGATTATGGAAGAGATAATGCTCTTGGGCGTCAAGGATAAACAGGTAGGTACAGTACACCCCGCGATCTGCTGTTATCCCGCTTTTACGGGGTTGCTTCAACTCTGACTGATCATAGCACTCCCGTGCATAGGGGTACCTATCGTTCTGGAACGACAACATCTCGTATGCGCTGCGCGGCTGCATTCTCATCGAACTGGCGCTGCGGAGACGTATCGCGCTGGTTAAGGACCCAAATCGGAGACATGTCCCCCCGGGCGAGAGGCTGGTAGAGGTGATCAACGACAAACAGACTGGGGAAACGCTCCTGGACGAGGCGCTCAGATTGATGAAGGGCCAGCAAGAGCTAGAGAAGTACAGCGTGAACACCTGGGTGGACTTGATGAGCGGTACGTGAACATCACAGCACCTCCATAGCGCTCTCCTTACCCAGTCCGCAGGGGAGACATGGAATGTTATGAAAATCGGATTCCAGCTGAAGCAAGTCCGGGAACGCCTTCTGAAGGGACTGGTAGACAAAGGTGTCCTGCGCACGGAGAAGCGCAACTTCCTCCTCTTTGACATGGCCACGCATCCTGTCGCCGACATGCGTGTCAAGGAATCCATCATCAATCGAACTGTGTCACTACTCACCTCTACCACCTCCGCTATTCCCCCAACCGCCCTCGACAAGGAGGGAATCCAGTGCCGTGTTGTCCGGGCTATCTGCCTCGTCTCGGCAGCATACTGCGCGAGTGTTCTCGATAACGCCTTCGACAGACTAGGATTCGAGGAAAGAGAGGCTGCGTTTGGACGCTGTGAGGAGATCTTGAACGAGTTCATCGTATGGCCATTCGGTGGAGGAGCAAGTTCTCCGACAGGCTTTGGATCAGGGGGACCTGCGACGCCGAGGGCTCGGCGACAGCAGATGAACAAGATCGGTATGGGCAGTGGGGAGCTCAGTGGACGGGAGGCGGTTCTGGGATTGGTGCAGGAGGCCAAAAAGGAAGCAAAGGACGGCGACGAGGATTTGTCGTTTGAACTTATTGCTGGTGTTTTGGAGGTTCTTTCTAAGATGGATTCCCTCTTGTAAACGCCTAGATGGTTTCTCTAGGGTGTCCATACCATTGACATATTCGTGTTACAAGTATTCCCATATCATCCTTTAACTCTCTCAGCATCCCAACTGGTCCCCTTTCCCCCCGCTTTATGGTAGTTAGTTCGTACCTTGCCACATGTCTCTTGGATGTCTCTTAAACATTTAATTAATGCCAGAAGCCTATGGGATACAACAATTTGTCCATTAAGATCGTGTCTGTGCGTATGGTATCTGGTTACAAAGATGTCCGTAAGGTGCCACATGGCATTGGTATTTTCGTCTGTCCGTTGGCCGTAGTGAGCCGCAGTCTAGGTCGAAGGTATGAGGGGGATCTGTGGCTTTACAGTAGTTGCGTCGCGAGGATATAGATAAGAGCTGGAGCGAGTAATAGCCCTGTATTGACGCCACTATTAGCCGGACTAATATCAGTAGAGACCGGAATTGAATGGCTCACCTCCGGTATAGCTTAAAGTTGACGCGCCGTTGCCTCCGTCCGTAACACTTGCAGTTCCAACAGGAGCATAACAGCCATCTGTGACTTTTGTCTGCGCGTTCTCTACCAAACAGACCGTCCGATTCCCGAACTTGCCCAACCCGAACTGATTATCCCTCACCGCAATCTCGCACCCCGTCTCGTACATCCCGTCCGTCGCCTTTCCACTATAACATAGGTACGTCTTCCCTGGATTACTGGCGACGAGGAAGTCTGCGCCTCCGAGAACCTCGAGGGAGGCAGAGTAGTACAAGATGGCCTGGGTTTGCTTGATATGGGTCAACATGACTGCGCGGAAATCCGCTACGTCCCCGATGCAGTCGGTGCTGGGGAGGACTGTGCGCTCCTTCGCGGGTGCAGGGTAGTAGCACCAGGAGCCGGCATCGTTCTGCTCGATGGCGCTCGTGTCGTTTCCTGAGGTCACGGAGGTGGTGAAGGCGGCGTAGGCCGTGGGCACGGGTATCACGGTCGCGGAGAAGAGGATGGAGAATAGTACGCCGAGAAGGGTGTAGAACATGGTTATTTATTTAGAGAGCGTGGAGTTGAATGAGCGTCAATACATTGGGGAATGGGTTAGTGAGCGCCTAAGGAATGGGCGACGGGGAGATGAGGGGATGAGAGAAACCTGCAGGGGCGGGTGCAATGCACCGAGTGCGCTTGGTCGTGGGAATTAGAAGCTCACTCAGAATTGGTTCGACCGGCTTGTGTTGGTCTACTATCATGGCCACACCCATGTGCCTTCCTCTTTGCTTGTTAGCGATCGTCAGGACCACTTGTCTCACTGGCTAAACACCCTGGGCTGGGCCATACTCTGGTACTTTCGCGTCGACAAACGACTCCGGATTGACTATCCTGCACCTCTGGCACCACCCTCGAGCATTTTGAAACCCCACAGTCAGAGAAAGCTTGCTCTTGATGCGCTCTCTTACACCCTAGGACGATGCACAGTTTCCGAGCACTTCTAAGGCCTGATACCTAAGGCTTCACCGCTGTGCTCGAAAGCCGCTCCGTCTATTAGTCTCCGTTCACTGTCAACAATGACCGAAGTTGTAGATAAATGGCGTCAGTGAAGGGGGGAAAGGTTGGAAAGTATCTCGCTCGAACCCGCTAGCTACTGCTCCATGCTGGTTTTCCCTATGATATTCTGGCACTCGAAGTTCTTCGAATGACGCAGGAGTATCAAACTTGACGATGAAATGACAACTCCCGCCCCATGCGATCCAGCGTGTCAACTGGTTGACCGAGCGTTCGGACATGAACAACTAAGAAGCGCCGTGCTCCACGATCGTCGACCCTACTAAAAGTGCGAACCTCGAGGAGAATGGCTTTCAGCAACCAGTTTATTGTGCTAGGAAGCGCCGACACACCATGGTGGGTGGCGCCCGAGATTATCATATCACCCTTCTTGCTGAATCCAGTGTCGTAAAACGTAGAATTCTCGAGGTGCAGAGTCTCCGACGGAATGGCGTCAACTTGATTCTGTTACACACTTGTGCTGCACGTCTCAGGCCAGTCGGTTTCTCGTTTCCAGATTTAGAGTCCACGCGACGAAAAAGGTGCTGTGTCGAGTGGAGAGAGAAAATCCGAGGGTTGCTTCGCCTCGCGACCATCGAGGGTGTATTCCCTCATTAGGTCCGCCTCCTTCCATAACGGAATGCGCTGCTCACTTTGACTCCTGTGAAAAAATCAACTTGGAAGCGCGAACGAAACATCACTGGCGCGTCATACTTCGTTAGAGACGTCACATCTAGACCTACGCCTTAGTCTCGCGCAAAGGCGCGAACAATTCTGAGGTCCACTTGAAGCAAACTTGGATGTCTGGTCGAGGTATAAAAGCTCTACAGGTCTCGAGGATATACTTCAGCAACAGCAGCACCTCCTCGCAGCAAAGCTAAACAGTCCTAACTCACTATGTACTTCAAGTCCATCGTCGCCTCTTTCTTCGCTCTCGGTGCCATCTGCGCCGCTGCCTCCCCCGCCCCCGTCGTCGAGAAGCGCCAGGACATCAGCAGCGTCTTGGCCATCATCGAAACTCTGCAGTCCAGCACCGGCAGCATCTTGCCCCAGATTGGTAAATTTCTTGCAGTTTAGAAATTGTTTGGCGACCACTGACCTATGTCCTTGCGGAATACAGACAGCCTCGCTGATTCTGAGTCTTCCACCGAGTCCGACTTTGAGCCTCTGATCGCCGAGCTCGTCAGCTCCCTTGACACCAGCTCCACCCAGCTCAACGCTCTGGGCCCAGTTGACCAGTCCGGCGCCTCCCAGGACGAAGTCGCGACCAAGGTTGCTTCGATCTACTCCGTAAGTATAATTCTCAACCTCGGTCGACGTGCAATGCTCACCGACATTTATTGCGCATTAGGACATCGCCACGACCTCCAACAACGTCAAGACCAAGAAGCCTCAGTTCTACCCTCTCTTCCCCAAGTTCGGTCTTGAGGCTGCCCTCATCAAGCTTCTCTTCGGTCTCGAGATCGTTCTCATTGGTGTCCTCAAGCTCGTTGCTGCTTTGTAAGTCGTCTTTCATACACTCATAGTAGGCGCATTGCTTACGCTTTGAACAGGCTGAAGGTCGTGAGTGGCTTGCTGAGCGGCCTGGGATGGGTTCTCCTCCTCGTTGCCTTGGGCTTGTAATTGGGTTCTGAAATATCTTCGGGAATTCTTTAGGCTCGGCTATGTGTAGTATACTGTATGTGTGTTGTGTCCGAACTCTTTTCGGTTCTCTGCCTTTGGCTCCCTTGTAATGATCCATACTTGTTTTCAATGTATTTGTGCCGCCCCTAAACACTACAGTGACGAATACGCTCCTAGATACCTTCTAGGCGGTATACAGGTAAAGCCAAACTGTGAGTCCGCTTATCGATCTCTACGTATCCGAACTCTTTTCGGTTCTCTGCCTTTGGCTCCCTTGTAATGATCCACACTTGTTTTCAATGTATTTGTGCCGCCCCTAAACACTACAGTGACGAATACGCTCCTAGATACCTTCTAGGCGGTATACAGGTAAAGCCAAACTGTGAGTCCGCTTATCGATCTCTACGTATTGCCGGCACGGACCCAAGCCTCCAGTTCCAAAGCGTCGTCCACAAATCTGTCGTCTCCATAGTACAGCCCCTCCGTGTCGTATTGGTCGATTTGTTCACCGAAGATGTCAAAATAATACCCTCCCAAATCCGACTGGCCGGACTCGGTATCGCCGAACTTCTCCTTCATAACGGCCGCGTCCAGAAAGGGTGCTCTCGAGTCCAACTCTGGTATGTCTGGGGTCGGGGACAGCCCAGAGTCTGGTGAAATGGGGCCATCACCACCATTCTGGTAAAGGAGGAGAGGAATATAGCCATTTCTGACAGGGTTGCGATGGATGGTTGGAATGGCGTGAATGAGGTGCTGCTGGGACTCTGGAATGTACACCGTAAAGCTTCGGAATCTTCCCCGTGTTTCCCAGAGCCATGGCTCAATGATGGAGCAAGGCTCTTGTAAAATGATGTGCAAGTGAATGTGTTCAGCCATGGGCAAGCCCCACGACACCTCCTCCGAGAGCTCCTCGTGTTGTGCGGTGTTTACTCCGTTGAGCATCAAAGTGACCTGCTCCGCCTCTCTGCCCTCGGGTTTTGGTGCAAGAAGCTTTGAAAGATGTGGGAGAGCATGATAATATTCGCCTGTTATCTCGAGGTATTCCAGGTTGTCCAGAACAAGGTGCCGGAGTAAGCAGGGACACAAATGGTGGCACTCGCCCTCAAGGCTGGGGGTGCGGTAACGGTCGAGTATAGGCGAGGCAACCGCGAATCTTTTCAGTACAGGGGCCTTGACAGATTTTGAAGAAGGTATCCCGTTGTTTGGGGGCACGGTCAACCTTCCTATGACGAGGGTTTCAAGCCGAGGGAACAGGTCGAGGATGGCCTGCAACTTGGCGAGATCGAGTTCGAGCGTATTTGACAATCTGTGAAGTTCTAGAGTCGTGAGGTACTCCGGTCGGGGAGCACACCGGACGCATATTCCTGTGAGGATGACGTTTTCGAGAGAGGTCGGGTTGGTGAGTAAAGGGATATGATGGTGCACGCCTGTCCAATCGGACCTCCTCCACCATGGAATTAAAGGGGCGGCCAAGTGGACACGGAATGTGCGCAGAGCAGGAAGGTCGTGCGGCCGAATAGGCATGAGAACGTAAGGCGATTGGTCATGGGAGTACACGAAAAGGTGGATCGACCGAACCCTCTCTAGGCCTTCTTGAGAGATTCCAAACTTCTTCGTCAGAATTGATATAACAGCAATCAACGAGAGTTTTCCCCTGGCTACGATTGTGAGGTCTGCCAGAAGCGGATTCGATCTTTGGAGGAACGAAAAATAGAGCTCCGATTTCCCGTGAATCTGGACGTCTGTCCATAGATACGGGTGCCCAAGGGCCGCTACCCTCCAATCGCGACAGACATGCGATAGAAGAACAGGTCTTTGGCGTCGCTCTAAGTTGTAGGCATCATCGTCATGAGTCCTACTCCGTGGCCCCAGATGCCATTCGAAGATTTGTTGATATATCTCTGAGGGAATACAAATGGGGGTCATCGATGTCGACGTGATGGTTGAGAGCCTAGAGTGATTCAAGGTCCGACACGACTCTTTCCGCAACCACCATGTCCAACGAGCACGAAACACAAACACTGGAACCCATTACCTGCGATGTCCAGGAATCCGTGGCCCTAAAGTCCCCCTGTCCGATTAATACCCTCCCGAATGAACTTTTGGGAGCGATCTTCGTCCTCAACGCCCAACGATCACTGCCCGCATTCCACAACATCATCGCCATCTCGCACACCTGCTCACGCTGGAGAAGCATTGCCTTGGGATGCCCAGAGCTCTGGAAATGTTACGCCTTCCTGCACAACAGGCACGGCCCCAGGCCCTACGAAATGACAGCAACGTTCCTCCAACGTTGCGGGAACCTGACGCTGGATGTTGGATGGGAACGACTTGCCTCGTCGTACCAACCGATTGCAGTCGAGGTCAGCTCTCTGGCAGCGGTCGGCGAGTTCCGACAGATACATCGCTTCAGGTCTTACACGGTCCTCTTTAACGATCTTTATTATGCCATGGCATCTTCAGCGCCTGTTGCACCAGTCGATGCCCTGGAAGATATTACATTGACAACGATGTCCGCACAGAGGTTCCAAATTTTCCCTTCCCGCATCCTAAACAGCAATCTCCATACCCTCAAATCCGTTACCCTAACTCACTGTTGGGTTGACCTTAATCATTTACGCCTTGGCAATCTCCGCACCCTCCACATCTGCCTGCCCCGAGTTGAGTCTGAGCTTCATCGGTATGGACCTGTCCACTACCTTGAGCTGTTAAAGAAGTGTAGCATCACTCTGGAAGAAGTACACCTGGAGATATCGCTACGAGTGCCATACACCATGGCCGAATCAGCGGTCTCCAAGGAGGAAACGACACTGCTCCCCAAGCTCACAGCCCTCACATTGATGCTCCCGACCTCCATCTTACACTTCCTCTTCGCAAGGATATCCGCGCCGCTGCTCCGCTCAATCCGATTCAAAACAAGTCGCATTCAGGAAGACGATAATCGCCTGGCGGACACCGTCATATCCCGCCTTCTTACCGAATATATACTACCACAGAAAAATCCTGTTGGAAACCGAATGTCTGTTGTCCAAAGCGACTCCTCCCAGGTCATCAACTTCTCCCCATTGCCCAAATATTCTAGCAACGAAACTGAAGACGATTCAATCACTGTCGCATTCCACGACGACCCTGTTGATTTTTCTCGGACGATGTCGCAGTGGGAGCCAGTTGCCCCTTTCCTCACCTCACTGCGCGCCAATGCCACGAACGTCGTTATTGTCGACCTATTCACCCGTATCTTCACTTCTCTCACGTACAAAGGGCGTGATGGGACACTGGTAATATGGGAATGATCCACTACGCCTGCAGCACCGGCTGGCGTATTTCTTCCTCAAGAGAATTCAGAGGCATTGAAGTAGAATACGACGTCGCGAGACATCACCGATTTGCCGGCGATGCGTAGATATGCGTGACTTTTCATTCACCATTTTTAACTAGAGGCTACAACTCTTTGTTTGTTTCCTCGCATTGGCTTACCCAGTAGCGAGCATCTTAATTCTAGTCTTTTGGCCCTCGGGCTCAGACCTCGTTATCCTTGCACACTGGTGTCGTATGAAGAAGCGACATTATACATAGTATTAATGTGCTTTAAAGTGTAAGACCCCTGGATTTGCGATGCAGAAGTGGCTCCCGCTTCGCCTCGGCTGAATCGGGGTTAGGTATACTAATCGAAGACCCATACTCCTCCGTCTTCCCATCCTCAGCTCTCTCCAACTCCCCCTCCTCATTGAACTTGCCGCTCTCTATGTCTGCAGTCACTTTGCCTCCTTGATGGCCTTGGCAGGTATTCGCTTTTTGGTAAGCAGGATGTGTGTTAATGTCCCTGCAATGAATGAGGTGGCAGTGACGCATACCTTCGGACCCGATACGAGTTTTGACGATGTGCGCTGCAACTATAAGTAATATGGCCCACCCGGAGGAGAACATACTAAGCGTGGCAACCAAGACCGACACCAGGAGGGAACCAGTGCTTTTCAGCCTCGAAAAGTGGCAGATGAAGACTGCTTGAAGCGTCGATGGGCCCGATATCCCCAGATTCGCGTAAGGTTTCGGCTCAATGGTGGACTGCATTAATTGTGACTTCCAGGCGTTGTACAACTGAGATTTCATGGAAACCCCAGGGCGACTTGCGGAAGGATAAGTGGGTATTAGGACGCTGTCCACCATGCTGAGGTTTGTAAGGAAATTATTGGGCGCCGCATTTCCTATATCTATCTGTGCTGCTGCTCTTGCTAGCTGAAGGAAGTTGAGAGTAGGGGAGCGGAGGGACTCTTCCAGCTCAAGCTGGAGCGTCCCCGGGGCTGCAAAAGAGCTATCCTGGAGAAGCGAGTGGTTGTTCGAGACCCCACTGACCGACGTGATATTTACAGCAGGAGGCTGGGTGCGACTTGCGATGCATCTGGCTTCGTGGGCGTAAGAAGGAGGGCAGTGCTCGAATTTTGCAACCAAGGAGTAGGATATGAGACCTGTGCCGTTTGATGCAACGTAGTCGCTGTAAAACTGGCTCCCAATGTCAATCGCTGCCAATGAGAATCTAACGGTGGTTACTGTCAGAGTGAAGGAACGGTTTTGGCGCTATTATAATAAAAGGTTGACATACATATCTCCCAGAGTGAACATGATAGATCTATGCGCAGCATTCTTAGCCAGTCTTTGGAAATCTGTCTGCTTAGCAGCAAGAGCAGAGACCCCAAACTTCGCCATCCCTCCCAGCACCACAAGGCCCCCTGTGCCACCATCCGTGCCTGCAAGGGGCTCACAGTACATGAACACCTGCCCCTCCACGGTCCATGTATTCAAGTCTCCGAATAAGTTGATTTCAATAACGTCGCAGTTATCCAACGTCTCGCCTTTGTACGAGAAACCAGATTCTCCTGCGTTTGCTTTGACGACCGCGTTGACGCTCCAGTCGAAGAGGGAAGAATTGGTAATCAACGAGTCCCCGACGTCAAATACGTGTGCGTCGCATTGCTTGCCCGGCTTGGATCTTGACGCAAAGGAGGGCGTGAAGGCGTCGAACCAGTACTTTTCGGTGCTGTTAAAGTTGCTGCGGAATCCAGAAACGGTATCGTAGCCGACCAGCGCAACTTTGAAAGAAGAGTTAGCTTCTCAGGCCTCAGCCTGCATCAAGATGCACATTGCCCACCATTTGCAATTGAAAGGACGACTATGGATACAAATCCGATAGTGTAGGCAATGGCTGATAGCCACTGTGAGTCGAAAGGGCGCGTAAGAGGGTATTCAAGACGTGGTATACGCTTCAAGATCATAGCTATCAGATATAGTTGGAGTTAAGAGATCCAGAAGTAGGGTGTGCTAGGCAGCGGTGTTGAAGATGGTATGTTACGACCTAAGAGAGATATGGTGCGGAATTTAACAGCCTAAGCCACACTGGGAAGGAGCTTGAAAGCCGGAATGCTGCTGGGATGGATGACACCTGTCGTGGGATTGCCGGCACAGCCCGCAGACTATGCGGGCGGAGATTACTTAGCGCCCCAGCGGGATAAGCATAGGGATGCAGTCAATGCAGACAAGCTGACGCACTCCTCGGGTCTTGAATATGCTCCTAAGAGCAATCGAGGTTGGGAGCCGTCCTGCAGTGGGGGTTTGCAAGAGATTTGACCTGGTAGACGCCGGTCTTGCTTACCTACAGTATTAGACGCCCACTGGGCCCTCATCCCACATGACGTCATACGCGGCCTCGCGTTCACCACGTTCGCAAATGCGTTCCGACCAGGTTGACCTCAGAGAATTACGCTTTCTTTCTCATTTCAGAGCATCGTATCGTACCATGCTACGTTTATCGTGCTCGAACTTCATTTGGACTGTGGCCCTGTAACCTGTTTGAACGTTCGAACTCGGAGGCGGAGCAAATCATAAACGTGGGGGACGGGCTTTGGCCGTTCAAATTCCAGCCATTTCACAGTCCCGTTCCTCGTTATCTTCTGTCTAAAATGTGCTCGAATTTCGTCTGGGCCGAGATACTGCAGTGTCAGTGAAGTTCGAGGTATCCAGAGGGAATTTCTTGTCATCGTTGGAGTCCATGCTTGAGAACCTGATAGATCTTATGAGTCCCCCGGTTTTGTCCCCCGGCGAGGACGTGTCTGTATCCCTATCACCATCGTTGATTGTGGCTGTCTCGCCATCTTCCGCGAAAATACGACATGCCTTGCACTGCTACTTTCGCCAACTTCTGCCAAGGTCACTGGAGTATACAGTACGAGATAAGTGAAGGCGAAAGCCCAAAGAACAACTGACTTCCCAGCTTATACCTGCTGCGGTGCAGGCCCTCATAAAGCCACTCATCTCGTACGTGCTTGATCAGCAAGATCTTCGGCAAACATCCTTTTCCTCAGGAGGATTCTAGAGTTCTTCAATGAGTGGAAATCCCTTCCAACAAATGATTCTATTAGCTAGGTTAGAGTATCAGCCTTGTCCATCCGTCCGTCCATTCGACACCACCACACAACACCAAAAGACCAACACAAACCGGTATCCGCGTATCCATATTCATAACATGCAAGATCGTAGTATATATAGACAGAAGTCCAAATTGTTCGTTCATTCGTTCGTCTCGAGATCGTTCGTGCGTGGGTGCGGGGTCGGTCATACATAGTAGTAAGAAGATTTGTTGCGTAGAGGAGAAAGGGATAAGAGTACAACCAAGAAACGGGGGGTAATATGCGATCCAATAACGAAACCAGAGAATGAATATACAAGATATACAAGAAGTAAGGGAGGAGAGATAGGCATGTAAGAACTAAAGCCATCGGCGAGAGTAAAGTATCCAGTCAAACTACAAACCGAAAGAAAGTCAAAGAAACAGACGAGGAAGAAAAAGACCAACCATACTACACAAAAACACAAACCAAATATAAGCGGAAGAAAAAAGAATCAGCCAATCAAGAAGTCCGCTGGATCTCCCCAGGCACACTCGAACTCGCCCTCCGGTTCTTCTTCATCAACACACTCCTCTTCTCCCCCCTCCCCGCCGACCCCTCCTTCAAAACCTCCCTCCCACCCCTCCCCGTGCCCTCCGCAAACTGCACGCCCCCGGCATTCACATTCACATTCTCCTTCCCCGCCGGCGCGCCGTCGTCGCCGTCATTATTGACATTAGTCTCGCTCCCGCTAGCGCTCGCGTTCTCCTTCCTCCGGCTCTGCCGGGAAGGCAACGTCCGACTCCGCTGCACGGTCGCACCAGACCCAGCGCCCGACACCGGCCGGTCCACATCACGCGCATTTCCCTCACTCATATCCTCCTCATCCAACGCACTCCCCTTCACGGATTCTACACAAACAAACAAAAAAAGGGGGGGATAACTCGGTCAGCACAAATCCAAAAACCAAAAGAACCCTCATCAAAAAGCAAGAGAAAAAGCCCTAGGGAGACACCCACCACTTCTCTCCATCGTCGTCCTCCTCCTCAGCATCTTCAACCTCTCCTTCTCCCCCTTCCCATTCGCGCTCCCCGCGCCCACATCCCGCGACACGAGCTTCCACCCGCCGCCCCCAATATCCGAATACACCTCCTGCTCGCCCCCGCGCACCGTCATCACATCGTCCACCGTCGCCTCGCTCCCCCCAACCGACACCGGCCGACCCCCGCCGCTAAGCTGGCGGAAGGCCGTCGGCGGCGGCGGATGCGGGTGCGGGTGCGGGTGCGGGTGCGCAGAGCTCGACAACGACGACGACGCATGCGGCGACATCAGGGGCCGACTGGGACTTGGATTCGGGCTCGGGTGATGATGCGGGGACCCAGCAGACGACGACGGAGCACCAGACCCAGCAGCGCCACTACTACTCACATTCGGACTCACGTTCACCCACGCACTCCCCGCCGACTCCTGCTGCTGCTGGAACGACCCCAACTGCGTCGGCGTCGACGGCGCAGAGACATACACAAACTGCCCCTGCACATGCTTCTGCCCCGCCGCCCCGGAAGACGACGGCGGCGGCGTCGGCAGCACGCCTGGACTCTCGCTCGCCCGGCGCTCGTGCTTCGTCGCACTCCCACTCGGTGCTGACTGGGACTGCATTTGCGTACCTGGGGATGCATGTGCCTGTGCCTGGTACTGTGTGCTTTGTCGGCGGCCTGGCGGCGGCGGGATCTCGAGCATGAACCAGTCCTGGTGCGCGATCAGGAACTCGAGCACCCGCTGGCTCAGCGCATGCTCGTGCGGCGACATCTCGTGTTGCGGATGCGACATCAGGCCCGGCCGGAATATCACAGCAAGATCTATAATAAGGAGTGAAAGGGAGAGAAGGTTACGGTTAGCTCGGGCAAGGGGGCGTCGAAGGAAGGCCAGAAGAGGAAAATATAGATAGACAGAAGAAGAACGAAATGAAGAAGGACCGAAGAACACTTCATCACCGCCCAGCAGGCGTACGACATCGCAACCACCCGTCGCAAGTCGTCGAGCAACGAACGAAAAGACAAATACACGGAAGAACTGATAAACCAACTCACTTGTGGCAGTCATCAAATTCTTATCACTCTTCCTTGCGAACACCGACAGCAGGTCGAGCACGTACAGCAGGAGGTACTGGTTCGACCGTGGCATCTGCCGTATCAGCGCCTTGTACCGCGCGATGACCTCTTCCTGATTAAACGGTTCTCGTCCTGTAGTTCCACGAGGGTGATCAGCAGTCAAGAGGTCGCATGCAGTGAGTCAGAGGGTACGTCAGCCCGCCCATCCAAGAAGACCACCCAAACGCCGTTGCATCGTCGAGTGGCGGTCGTCAGACCAACAGCGGAGCGCAAATCCGGGGAAGAGATGGGGAATGGAGCCACAACCGAAAAAGGTCCGCCCGCGTCCGCACCCAAATTACCCCAAAGTGCACGTCCGGAAGGAGCCAACAATGCATTGTGCAGAAGCCATTACACCCACCCAGAGATCCCCAGAAGCAGCATCCAGCCAGGCCCCAAGAGAAGGTGACGATTCCGTCCGCGTATGCATTCGTGGGGTGAGATCACATCGATGGTGGGGTGGGGTAGGGGTCGCGTGCAGCCAGTCGGTTCGGTCGGTTGGTCGGTCGAGCAATTGGCAATTCCCAAGCCACAATCAAATCGCATCCAATCCAAATCCAAGCGGGGATGCCGAAGGGGAAAGAAGGTCAAATGAAGTGTGAAGGAGCGTGAAGAGCAAAAAGAACAAGTAAGAATATGTGATAAAAACAGTAAGCGGGAGTAATTCCAGACAATCATGTGGAAGTGCGCACCCAGAGCATCCCGGAACTATCCACCCCGCACAAAGCAACACAAAAGGAAGTCAGCGTCAGTCAAATAACCTGAGCCTAGGGGCGAAGGCTGATGGAACGAAGGTAGGACGGAGTGCTCACCTGATGATACAAGTCATATGGTATCACAGGCTCCTATAACGAATCATCATCAGCCCCAAAGCTCTAGCATCCAAAAGAGGCCTCTAACAGCCTCTAACCGAGTAGGAGTTCAGACGTACAGGCATCTGAGTTAGGTACCGCCTAAACACGCTCGCAACATCGTGTGTGGTGTACGTTTCCTGCTTCCAATCGAGGTTCTTGCCGTACTGTGAACGGTGTCAGTTGACCAAGATGGAGGGAGGTGAGGGGTGACTCACTCGTGGAGGCGTCTCAAACGCAGCCTGTAGCTCTCGCATCCGCCGATTCGAGCCATTCACGCGGAACGTCCCAGGAACCTCCGTAGCTACAATGTCCTCTCAATCAGCTCCCCCCTCCCCCAAGCAATAAGCAAACGTACCATTCTCCTTGAGATACAGCCCACTATCACCCAGGACCATGTATCCACGTAAGCCAGCCATCCAGTTTCCAAGTGGGAATGAGAGAGGAGCGAGACGCACCACTTCGCAACAACTACGGGAATATACCCCCACACATACAACTCTCCATCCGCATTCGCCGTCGATATCTGCACGCTCGCATACTTCAAACTCTCCTTCAACGGCTTTCCAAACACTACACCAGCACCAGACGCCGCATTGTCTGGGGCTACATACGCCGGGGGCACAAATCCATCCGCGTCCGAGGATTTATTGGTCGTCGAGGATCTCCGAGCAAACGGCGATTTGGGTGCAGTGGTAGGTGATTTGAGAGTGGGTGATTTGGGGCCATTGTTGCGGAGTCCATCGAGGTTGAGGTTGAAGATCCCACCGTTGGTGGAGAGCGCGGATGTTTTGATGCCCAGGAAGGAGTTTTGGCGTCGCGGGAGGGCGGGTGGAGCCGACGCGGAGAATTCGAGGGGCGTTGGCACCGGCACCGGCGTTGGTATCGTCGATGTTGTTGTCGTTGCAGGGATCGCGGGTGTCGTTGTCGTTGTCGTTGAGGGCGAGGGGTCCAGAGAGGATACGGGGTCGGTGATTTCGAGCATGGGCGTCGTCAACGTCGAAGCGGTTGGGGGTTTGTTCGTCCGTTTGCGGTTCAGCGGAAGAGTGAGCGAGCGAGAGAGAGAGGATAAAGTGGGCATGTTAGCGTTTGTTCGTCCGGGGAGGGGATGCAAAGAAGGAGGACGATGGAGTGGAGTACTGTTATGAGAGCGAAAAGCAAAAGGGTACATAAATGGGAAAAGGCTACTTTAAGTCGCCCCCGTTGCCAATCCTGGAGTATTAGGTAAGCAGCGGCTTCTCGCCTGATGGAGACAGACGACAGGCGGGCGCAGAACGGGACTTCAATGCACGGTTTGCAGCCAATCGACCAGGGCCACGAGAGAACACGATTGGCGTACCGGGGTCTGACTGACGGGGCTCCGGAAGCACACAATCAGACAGATGCCTGCAAAATCTCGACGGCCGAAATGCCCCCGTGCATGAGGCAAAGTCTCGTTGACGTCCTTCCACCCACGGGCCTCGCAAAAGCCCCTTCCAGAAACCCACAGAGCCACCGAAAACCAACGAGTTACGACGCCATGCAACTCCAAAATGAAAAGGATCAGAAGAAAAGGAGGCAGACACACGAAAGATCGGAAGAATAGAGGGACAGATTCTCAAAAGATCAGAAGAAAAGACTCACGTCGATACGATGGGCCACCCTCGTCCTCCCTCGCAGAATCCTTCTTCATTCCCCTCACGAAATTAAACTGATTCCACCACGCCTTCAAGTTCGCCTTCGTCGCCTGACTCCCCTGCCCGCCATCCGGCCTCTGTGCCGCTGTCCTCGATCCCGCTACCAGCCTCACCCCGCTCCCACTCCCCTCCGACTCCTGCGTGTACTGGCCCTGGTACTGGCCGTAGCTAGTCTGGTTCTGATTCGGCCCTCTTGGCGGCGAGGAGGAAGCACCAAGCTGCTGTTGTTGCGATGAAAGGTAAGAGATGCCCTGGCTGCCGTGTCCATGGTGCGAGTGCGGTTGGTGGCGGTGGCCTTGCGACGTCGAGGCGTGCGGCTGGGGGTAGAGGTGTGCGTAGGGGTAGGGCGGGTGCCCGCTCGTCGAGACGGACCCCGAGCCGTGCGAGGATGACAGCATCGCGGGGTTTGGATTCGAGTGGTCGGCGGGTGCAGAGTCGAGTTCGGGTGCTGGTGGTGCTGACGCTGCTCCAGGCGGCGTGGATTCTGGGTCGTGGGTGGGATCGTCTAGTGGAGTTGGGTGTGGACTCTTCGGCGGCTCGCTCTCGACCTCGTGTCCTGGCGATGACGGCGCTACGTCTGGGCTAACGACAGAGTTCTCTGGGCTCCGCGGCGATCCTTGGGCACTTGACAGCGACAGGTGTTTAAAAGTCGCGCCCGTGTGGTCGTCCTCACTGCGCGTTGTTGTGTCTATTACAACGGGTTGCAGTTAATACAGCCCACAGAAGAAGGAGAAGAAGAAGAGAAGAGCCAATTGGAGGAAGGCTGGGTGAAATGGACAAGTCTGCACCGAAAAGGGCAGGCCTCGTGTATCGCATTCCATACCCCGAGCGGCCGGAATTTTCAGAACAAAAGGGCCCTGCAGGAGTCACGATTCATTAATCACTCACCAGGATAAGCGTAGGGTGTTTTGCTCGAAACTGATTCCTGGCCTCGATCTATATGAGGGTGGGGGCTGCAAGGCTGTACACCGCCGATATGTGACGAGTCTGACAGATGAAATGGACCGGGCGAGTGCTGCTGCGGGAACGGGAACTCGCTGGCCGACGGTTGTGGTGGAGGAGAACGAGCATGCCCGTCGCCGAATCTGCCTCCGCTATTGGCCCCGCTGATCGAATCCCGGTCGTCGTCATCGGCGAACTCCTCCACAGCCTCGACGAACTTTGAGCTGCCCCCGCTGTCGCTCGACCCGCCCGACGACCACGCCGACGTCATCGCCAGCGGCAGCGGCACAAGTCCGCGCTCCTCGCCGTCCACGCTCATCCCCCGCGCCCGCGCCCGCGACGGCAGCTGGAACACCACAACCCGCCCCGCCCCGCTCGCCACGCTCTCCCCCGTACTCCCGCTCGTCCCGCTCCCGCTGCTCTTCGGCCGCGAGAACGTCGCCCCCGGCGAGCTCGGGTACGCCGCCCGCGGCGTCACCCCCGCGAGCCCGTCCACCCGGTGCAGCTGCGCTGTCGACGGCTTCCCGCCGCCCCCGCCCGCCCACAGTGACATCGGCGCGCCCCCTCCCCCGCCCCCGCCCGACCCCCGCCGCACCGTCGCCGCGCGCCCCAGCCCCACCGCCATCGTCGGCTTGCTCGCCGCCACGATCGTCGATGCCCGGGGCCGCTGCAGGCGCCTCGGCACGGGCGTCTGCGCCCCACTAGCCCCGTCGTTCTCCCCTCCTCCTTCTTCACGTTCTGTTGCACCTGCGTCCGACTTTCGGTAAACCAGCTCCGTCGTTGTCGTACTCTCTCCGTCCTCGCCATCTTCGCTTGAGAATATGGAAAACCGGTGTCGGTGGAAGCGTCCCGCGAGGCTCTGTCTCCGCGTCAGGGCTGGGGCGTCTGTGAGCCCAGGGGCCGTCGAGGGTCTTTGCTGCTTCGGTGCCGCCGAGGGGTCTTTGGGTCTGCGTTGCCGGGAACGGACGACGATGGTGGGGAGAGGAACACCGTCCCCCAGGCCGAAGCCTGCTATAGATCCGACCAGTGCCATTCAGTGGTACGCCTTCTTTCCGTCGGTCGTTGGTCGTTCGGTAATCCGTACTGAGGCTCGGAGTATTCTGGTCGCTCGCTCGCTCGCTAGTGGTCGGTGTCAGCCCACAGAGCAGGGAAGCGCAATCCACAACGGAAACGGAAACGTACGACGGAAGGAAGCCTGGATACAATGCTCTTCCCCCCTTTCCCTTCTTAATTTCCGACCCTCGTCGTAAGTATGCGCGTAAAGCACGCAACTCCCACTCTAATATCTACTTGGCCGCGACTTGGTTCGCACTCAGTCTCCGCCGCAGGGATACCGCAGGGCTATCGCAGGGCCACAGGGGGTGGCTCGGGCCTGGACGGTGCGGTCGTTGGTGGGTTGGTTGGCTGACGGGTGTTCGGCCTATCTCTATCTGTGGTGTGGTATGCAATGGTAAGCCGTGAACGTTCGTTCGTTCGTTCGTCCGGGAAAGTGGCGCACGATAGCTCTGGGTTTGGGTTTGCTTTGGCAGGCTCTGGCTGTTGGATTGGATTGGGTTGGATTGGAAGGAAGCCTATCCTGATCGGGCGGCGGGAGGTGGCCGAGGTAACTTTCTCGTTCGTCAATCCGAGGAGGAGCGCGGATGAGGATGTAGAGAGAACTGACAGGAGGTGGGTGGTCCTCAGCTTCTTGGGCAAAGGACGAAGGATCCTAACCAAATATTCTTAGCTCCGAATTCTACTGCTCCTTCGCACCCGGAGTCGAACGCACCCTCTCGGTCAGACGCAGTCACAAGGGGAGAGGGAGGGGTATGTAGGTAAGCGAACTATGCACGGCCTGGCACGGGGAATATGCGACCTGGAGCCCCTATCTTTTTTCTCGAAACTGAATTGCTTCAAGCTTGCCGGACGCGTGCGCTGTCGCGATGTCGAGAAATTCAAAACAAAAAAGGGGGGCCGAGCGTTAACTTTAAGTTGCCGGACAGTGAAGGGCGGCGTCGTCAGCGTCACGGTTCACCCCTGTACTTTATTGCCGGCGAGGACTGGATGAGGGTGCTCGGGTTGACTGGGGAGAGGGACGGGAGGCGACGGGAGTTTGTGGGGTCACGGTGGGCAGGGGGAATGATATGGTATGTATGGTGTGGTATGCGAAACGAGTGCGGGGGACGAACGGTGCGACCCTGATTTGGGTGGTTGGGGTTCTGCGCGGTCGGCGCTTACCGTGCGCAGAGGTGGGTGGATGGATGGATGATGTGACCACGTTCAAGGGCTGGAACTTGGATGAGCAGCTGATATTCCTGCTTAATGACGGTGATTGTACAGGTTCTCCGGCACTGATCGTCGAACGTCGATGGGGTATGCATGCGGTATGTGCATACGGAAACATTGTAACGAGAACGTCATGGTTCATAATGATAATTGTGATACCATACAGAGTATGAAGGATTCTGATTTCAGTGAAACCCCGGTCGCCTCAGCTCGGTTCAGCTCGCCTCTTCCCCTTCTCCCCACTATCCTAGTACTACTACGACATCGTTGCCTGCAGCGAGAGCTCGCCTGTGTCAATATCCCGTCGCCATGTCCCCAGAGCATCCAGCATGTCCAGACCACCCTATTATTCCATCTGATCGTTTGCCTGCTGCGGCGGTCGAGATTCGAGATTAGGTTGTGCAATCAGCTGGGAGGCCTTCAAGTTGACGTCTGCTCGCGAGGGGTACGGATGTGACGCCATCGCCAGTCTACGTATGTAAAGCGCCCCGGAAGGGGCTACCGTATGGATAATTAAAAGCACCTGAGCGCTCAGCGCTCAGGGAGGGAAGAAGGGACGATAAGTATACATACGTACTGTACGTTTCTGGCTTCTCCGCCCGTCCGCCTTGGACGGCTGAGGGTACTTGGAGAACCGCGGCCGGCTTGGGGAATGGTATTTGCGAGGACACTGCCTCCGGGTCTTCAGACTTTGAATTCATGTATGAGGGTATTAGAATGGGAGTGAAGGGACGTGCAATTAACGTCGTGGCCTCGGGGAAGTGGTCTGGCCACCGGGGTGTTTTAGCACCTGAAGGAGCCGACGAAGGTCCGCTGGATGGCTATTTATTCTCCTGCAACGTGAAGCTGAAGCACCCTACTCGGACAACCTTGTATGTTATGCGGGCTGGATCTGCGCGTGGTCCAGCTTGCTGGCTCACTTCATTATCAGCTCATTTCACCGATCCTCTGAATCCTCGGTTCAGACTCGGGCCCGTCTGTGTGGGGTTCATGTCGAACAGATGTACATACACCTGTCGAAGGGTGGCACGGGAGCGAATATTCAGGCAGTCTGTCGACTGAGGGCGATCAGTTTGATTAGATTAAGGCACGGAAGGCGCGTTTGGCGCCCGAAGTAGCGCGCGTGGAGCGCGCGGCTCCGATCAGAGCTGTATGTTGTATAGCATTGGCTTTTCGAGAGTATGAGCGTACTTGTATTTGGATGTGTGCAGGCGGAACGTCTTTTATATCTTTTGAGGAGCTCTTGAAGGGATGCAGGTATCTCTGTGCACGTGGGGCCTCCGTCTGCATTTTGGGTCTTGAATGTTCGGTCGGTGGGTACAGTGTGGCGCCTCCGTCAACCTGACGCATCTCCAGTCACTTGAGGGCTTTCTCCAAAATTACAACGACGAAATGGAATGTACAAGAGAGGGATGACCCGAAAGAGAACAATGAACGATCGAGGAACAACTGTTGAATTCAAACACCACCATCGAATCGAACTTGGGAAAAGCTGCCTCCCGCAAACGCCGGGCTTCTGCAAAGGGTCGTAAGTATATACGAGAGACATACTTACCCAGGTTAGTTTCGAGACGTCTGCCAGTAATGTTCGCCCCCAGAAATACCATACACGATTAAGGTGGCCCGTGGTGCAGGGCCTCTGGGACGGGTTTGACGGGAGATGGGCGCCGGGGTCAGGATGTCGGAGTCCGCCTCCGAGTCCGAGTCCGTGAAGCGATGTATAACTGGTACATGAGGTACATGAGGCCATCTTGTATTTCCCGTCGCACTCGGGGAATATTACCTCCCTACATAGACACGAGGACTCTACGCAGTGGAAGAAATTGAATTCCACCGAAGAAAGGCGTCAACACATAATCCCGAATCATTCTGGACATTGTCCACCCGTTTGCGGAGGTCTGAGTACCGTCATGCTGGACGGATTCAGATTCGATTCAGAACTTCGGGTCAGCGAGGCCGGTGTCACCGTGATATCCCTCTGGCATTGGGGCACTAAGACAGAACATAATGATACGAATTAAGCGAAAGAAAAAGAGGATGGAATTTGAGAGAGGGGGGCGGAACGTGTCTCTTAGACTGTATCTGACCAGTGAAGATACGCACGAGTCCCGAGAATCTATTCCTCCGCCACTATCATGGCGCCTACCTGTCACTCGCTTGCGCCTTTCTACGCCGCACGAGCGTAGAGGAAGTGCCCACCTTCCGCAGAGTCCTCGATGCAGAGTGCTTGCTGTGAAGTTGAGGCGTAGTGAAAGGAGGAATGGATGTGTCGCTATTTTTGAAGAAGATAGCTATGTAGACCAAGAGGACAGAATGAATTGTGGGGACGCCGCTGATGCTTGACACGTGCGTGAGTGCCATGTTTTTGTTCGAATTCCGGGTGATGACGCCCAGCGCTTAAAGGTCGGTAAGCGCCCTCTCGCGGAAGTCAAGGTGGAAACGGGACCATAACACTTGCCCATTTACAAGTCAAATGGTATTCCAGCCTCAATATGCCTTTGAAGGAAAATACAGGGTGTCTTTTGGGTGTCTTAAATGAGCCCAGCAGGGAACAAGCGAAATATGACAATGACAGGACGACGTTGTATTTGTCAGGGTGTGGGCGCCAAGTTCCTGGTCCACATAAGTAGAATATCTAGACGCAGCAGAAGGTTTCCCCCCATCTGAGGAACATGCAGCCACGCCACATGCAGGGCCCGTTCTTCTGCTCTGAGTGTTCATTGGGCCCAGGAGTCAGGACAGTCCTTGACTTGCCGTATGTTTTCCGGCAAAGACATACGGTGTTGGCTAAAGCGGTGCGCAGAGAGGTAGGTTGGGGACGATCCGTTCGTTTTTGGTATTCAGGCTTTTTGGATGTCTAAGAGAGTCAGGATAATGAAGCGTATCCGATTTGCCGAGCCTTGGCTGTAGTGTTGCGGGAATTTGATCCTGGTTCAAATTGACCAGCAAATTAGCAAACAGGGAAATTTGTGGTCAAATTTACCAGTGTAATATACAGCAAATTAGCACAGGCCAAATCGACTTGATCTATTTACTACAAAGATGCAAGGATGGCAGGGCCACTTGAGGAGCAGGAGGCGAGGCGCATCGTTCGCACTGGGAGATCCGACCTGAGAGAATCATTGTCAGCGAGAGACTGAGGTATTAGAGCTAGGTGAGGAGGAATGAGCATACGGGAGCTCCGGGTATGGAGTAGGCTGCCCTCTATTTCATTATCATGAATGGGCAGGGCGACCAGGAGAAATCCGTGAGGTAAATCCGTATCTGGGGCTGAGGATGCGTGAATCCATTTAGGTCAGTTTGCGCTAAACTTGAAGTCAGAAAAGTTGTGTGAGAAAAGTGGGATAAGAAACGCACCCCAGCACCAGATACGGATGTTGGGCCCCACGAGGTCCTACTCTATGCTCGAGGGTGAGTGAATCATGCTCGATGATGACGAAGAGGAATGCGTAGATGAAGAGTCTTTGGTGTGAAGAGTCCCATACCCCGAAGCTGAGGATGCTTGATTCCGTATAGGTCAGTTTGCGCTGCGAGGAGATATTAGGATCAAAGGTGGAGACGAAAGGTACAGTTAAAAGAAGACATACCCCAGCTCCAGAGTATGGGAATTGAGCTCCAGAAATTCTGTCGAGTGGTGAGGTAGACGGCCTATTGTGCTCCGGCAAAAAGTCAGGGTAAGGACGATCACGAGCAGGCGACGTAGGCGGGAGGCGAGTCAGGTGCCCATACCCCGAGGCTGAGGATGCGTGATTCCATATAGGTCAGTTTGCGCTAGATTGGGAGGAAGAATATCAGGATCGAAGGCAATGGGAGATACGAGAGGCACACGTACCCCAGCTCCGAGGTACGAGGCGGCTGCCCTAGAACTTAATCATCAATGGGCAGGCGAACGAAGGTTGACCGAAGCTGAGGATGCGTGATTCCGTATAGGTCAGTTTGCGCTGCAATGACGGGGACCTATTAGCATCGATGGCTGAGCTGAAATGTGAAGAAGGCGTACCCCAGCTCCGAAGTATGGGACTTGCGCTCCAGAAATGCAAGTCCAGCGGTGAGGGTAGACAGCCTGTTGTGCTCGGGCAGTAAGTCGACGACCGAGCATGATGAAATGCGGGGGCGGTGGTGAGCGAGGCAGGTGCCCATACCCCAGAGCTGAGGATGCTTGATTCCATTTAGGTCAGTTTGCGCTACATTAGGAGGAAGGAAGTCAGAATCGAAGGCCGTAGTGGGAGGGAGAGACGTACCCCAGCTCCAAAGTATGGGACCAGTGCGCTCTGAAAGCGCGGCGTGGCGTCGTCATTGTCATTGAAGGTCGACGGTCGTGCGTGTTGCGTGCGGCGAGTTGCTCGTGGTAGAGAAGCTGGGCTCGCGTTAGCGAAGGTTAGATAGATAACGGATAGATAGTTGATAAAAGGAGCGAGCCAGACACACACCTCATGTGAGAGGGAGCTTGTCATTGGTGTTGGTCATGATGACAAGCGGTGCGAATACATGATGGTCGATGGCGAAGTCACTCGGCGTGGTATGCTGCTCTGGAGTGGTGATGAGAGGAGAAAGCTTGGAGAGGGAAAGAGGCGACTTCGATATGGCTGGAAGGAGTCCTGTGCGCCCGCCCTTTATACCCCACCAAGATGATAGGAGGCCGTCAGCCTCCGTCAGCCTCCTAGCCGTGTCTCGACTCAGATGCGGCTGGCCCCTAGATGTCTCAGACGGCTGTGGCGCGATTGCGTGAGCCGATCGACCAACCATCGTCATGGTGGGGGTCCGACAAGAGTAGACCTGTAACCGATCCCTCTATGAGGGATCGACCTCCGCCTCATAGAGCGGCACTGGTCACGAGTCTACGACAAGAGGCAGGTGGCGGACTTTGAACCTACATTTCGGTTAAGCGCCCACGCGCACGGACCAAATGCGGCTTGTAGCAGTTATGGGCGTCATGGTGAGGGCTCAGAATGTGTTCAGAAGGGTGCTATCCTTCGCTTGTGTGATAGTGTGAGTCCTTGAGTATGCAACCTATGTGGATAGTGGGTGACAGGGACTAGTTCTGGATGTTTAAAGAAATCACTTTTCTAGAATACTTATGTATGAAGTGTATTCGTGTGTGTAACGGATCGACAGGCGGATACCGACAACGAGAAGGCCGGGGATCACAGCGAGTTCGATGGCTCAAGTTCCATTGGGTATGAGTCAAAGGAACACGGTCTCCCCATTAGCTTACCCAACCCCGAGTCCAAGATGATCTGGGAACCTCTCCTGCACCGGAGGACTGACTGAAAGCGCCTCCTAGTCTGTCGTACCGATTTGTGGTCTGAAACTGCACCGAACATTGTACTTACGCGTAGGATTAGGCAAATCAGGCGAATAGAAGGTGTAGAGAATGTCTAATGAATGAATGAATGAACGAGCCTTCGAAACAATCGAACACATTGGTATCGGTACCTTTGGACTAGCTTAGTACTCCCTGGATGAGGCTGGAAACATCAGGGAACAGGTAATCCTAACAAGTCCAGGAAAATGGGAGGGAAGGATCGAGTCTTGCAGGCTGTAAAAGCTGATATTAGAGATGGAACAAGCAAAACAAGGAGCGGTGGAGTTGACGACAAAGATGTAGCAGTGGATGCATATACAAAACCAAGAATACGGTATAGAGTAGGGGTACCAAGGAGTCCATAGGGAAAGACAACAAAAACTTAATAGACAGAGAGAGATCCGTAGATAGAAAGAAGAGAGTGAAAAACGAGAGTGATTGTCCATGGCATGACAAGGTCGTAAATGGATAACCAGAAAAAGGAAGCCAATTTTGAAGGAGGAGAAGAGGGAGGCGAAAGGAGGCTCAAGGTGTTTAAGCCTTGGGACTACCAGGACGAGATCTCTGAGGAGTTTCAGACTGTCGGAGTGGGGAGGCACCGCGACCAATGGGCGAGTTGTTGCCAGACACGAATTGGCTGTTAGGGGTGCTGAGGTTCTGATTGCTACCGTTGTTCAAAGGCGTGAAATTGCCCGATCCAAGGAGCTGACCACCGTCGCCAGAGCCGTTCATCCCCGGAGTTCCAAAGCGCGGGTCGAACTGCGACATGCCTGTCGTCTGTGCACCTAGAGGATTGCCCATCATCTGCGGGTTGCCCATCTGAGGGTTCATGCCACCCATCATCCCCATCATGTTCATCGACATGCGAGGGTCGAATCCACCCATTCCGCCCATGTTGCCTTGTCCCATCATGGCCGGGTTTTGCTGAGCTGCCGGGCCAGCCCCGTCGCCACCAACCTGCGACCCAGCTACGGAAAACGCCATCATAGCATTCTGGTAGGCCTGGGCAGCCTGCTGAGCAGCGAAGACGTGGGGGTTGAAGTTGGGCATCATCCCGTACCCCATCATTGGGTTCATTCCACCTCCAGTCATCATCGGGTTGAGAGCTGGCTGGCCACCCATCATAGGGTTCACTCCTCCTCCTCCAGTCATCATAGGCGCCATACCCATCATCGGGTTCATGCCCATCATCATGGGGTTCATCATGGGGTTGAAACCGTAAGGAGCGCCGTACATCGAGCCGCCCTGCTGCATCTGGTCCATCTGCTGCCGCTGCTGCTCGTCGAACCGACGCTGCCTCTCCTCCGCCACACGTTTCTCCCGCTCGCGTTCCGTGAGCGCAGCGCCCACACCTCCTTCACGCTTCCTCTCTCGTTCATGGGCAGTGATAGCGCCGAGTAAGCCAGTTTGAGGGGGAGGAGGTTTGTTGGGAACGTTGATGAGTGAAGCTCCGGTCTCGCGAGCAAGCTCTTCTTGGCGTTTCGCAGAACGATCTTGCTTGTCCTGCATACCAGCGGAGAGTAGGCCTTGAGGGGTGAAGGCCTTCGTCATGGTCTCAGAGGGCTCGAGGTTGACGAATGTATCGCGAGTTGGCTGGCTTTCATTAGGCGAAACGAAGTTGGCACCGGGGCGGCCGGCCTCAAGAACCTGACTCCAAACGGTCTGTCGAGCAGCTCCAGGGGTTTGACCTTCAGGATTCGGCCGGAGTTGGGACTGTCCATTGTCGAAGTACGATCGTCGGCCGCTCTCAGTGAAGTTGCCAGAGATAGTTCGGTGACGCGGCATTTGTTGGCTTTGGTATTCATCGGAGCCTAAAGAAAGGTTAAACGATATGTACGCGATGCTTGGGACGAGACTTACCTGAGGGACGAGAACCAGGGGGTTGAGGCAGAGTGCGCGGTGGTCGCATGTGCGAGTACTGATCCCCTTGCTGTCCACCACCCACAGACGGATACACACTAGACTGTGCGAACTGCTGCTGCTGCTGCTGTTGTTGCTGAGCCTGCATAGCTTGCTGTTGTTGCATGCGAGGAGGGGGCGCAGCAGCTTGCGAGGGCTCTCCATCCGAGTCGACGTCGTCATCATCTTCCTCCTCCTCCTCTTCCTCCTCATCCTCATCCGAACTCTCGCCCCAGCCACCGGCAGCCTGAGCATTCCGCTTCTTCCCATTCGCCCTTCCAGGTTTCGTGATGGTCGCATGTTGAGCCGCTTGCTGAGCCTGAGCCTTCTTCTTCCGCTCTTCGGCCTGTCTTGAGGGCGCAAACGAGGATTTGAATGCCGATCCCGTGGCCGATCCCCCCGACTCTAGTTGAGGCGACGATTCGGCCGTTGCAGCGGTATGCCCACTCGGTTCCGATGCAGGGACCCGGGAAGGTTCTTCACTCACATCGAGATACGCGAGGGCAGCCAACGCCTCCACATCCCCATCGTCAAAGTTCGCCTCCGCACTGGGCTTGTAAGTATCGGGTACCGTCGACGAAACCATCGCAGGGCCCCTCTGTGCTGCTTTCTCTTCTTCCTGGAGTTCCTGGTGCTGAACCTTCTGCTGCATGCGCCGGTTAGAACTGAATGAGTTGCCTTCGTCTTCGTCTTCTTCTTCTTCGTACTGACTGGCCAGATGAGAGGAAGAGCCGTAGCCAGCCACCTGGCTCTGAGTAAGTTTGGGTATTGGCTGGGGAGCACGTGCTCCAGATGGTTTTCGTCCCAAAGTCGGTCGCCCCAGGCCTGCCGTGTAGCTCCGATCAGTCGTCCGTGATCCCGAGTCGATGGAAGGAGCGGTCGCCGAAGGGTGTGTCGAGGGAGCTGTGTTCGCTGCAACCCCGTTGTTAGAGGACGTAACACCCATGGTATTTTTGTTATCGGAAAAGGCCATGGGTGTACTTTGACGGACAGGAGCTTTTCGTGCACTGCTGGTGCTCGACTGGAGAGAGGCCGTATCAATAGCCGGTCGCTTGGAGGCAGCCTTCGGAATGTTGTCGATATCAGAGTTCGAGTCGTAGTCGTCTTGTTCGTCGTCGAAATTGACCGCTTGCTGCTGAGGAGGTTGAGGTTGCTTAACTTCAGGTCGGCGGTCCTCTTGCTGGTGCATGAAGTACATTGCTCCAGCTTCATTCACAAGGTCGTCGCCTCTGTCACTTGTCGAGGAGGACGTCTGGAGTGTGGGAGCTGGTTGGGGAGGGGCCACCGGCTTTGGCTGTTGCACAACCGTTCGGAGGGTCTGGTGTTGGTTGAATAGTTCATCGCTGGACTCGTCGGTTCTCTCTCGCTGTTTATCTTTAGAAGGTGAAGCTGGAGACAAAGGCCGAGTCGACTGGGCTTGAGCGAAGCCACCATCTCCTCTTCGGTTGGGGGAGAAGGATGAGCCCGGTGCATTCGTCGGCGAGGTTGCCGAGTAGCTAGGGCGGCTAGCATTAGACCTATTGCTGTCCACGGAAGTCCGTCCTGCTTGCTGGTTTATGTTCGACTGATTCGACGGACCACCAAGCGTTTCACCTAAAGGCGGAATTCCAGACAGGCCACTGAGGATAGACGCGCCAGTGAAAGAATTGGCCGGGCTCATGGTTGCAGGACTACGTGTAACATCGCGTCCAAGGATGGACCCCTGAACCTCTTGACCGACCTTGGCGGAAGTTGATTGAGGCGCAGTCTGCTCTTCTACAGCGCCCAGAGACGGCTGCAGCGATGCTTGCTTCTGAACTCCCTGGGGAGAGAGTGGCGAGAAGGCCGTCGACTCTTGACTTTGGGGATGATTGTCTCCAGAAGCGCCGATGTTATTGGTCATAACGCTATCACGATCGCGCTCAGTGATGGGGGTCAGAGGCCGGCCTATCTCTGCAGGACGCTCAGAATTCGCTCCAAAGCTCAAGGGAGGGAGTTGGGGGCCAGAACCGAAGTGTTGCTGCTGAGCACCATTTTGTTGCCCATGCGACCCACTGGGTCCCTCGCCCACTCCAGAAATTGGCGGAAGAGAAGGTGGACCGCCGTTGGGACCGTTACGAGGCGGTTCCTGCTGGACCGGCGATTTGATGAAGTCGATGAGCATCTCGCGAAGTCGAGAACGGATAACGGAAGTGCGATCATCTCTGGGATCCATATTCTCTACTGCTTCCCTGTCAAGGAAGAGGTGCTAAGAAATAGAATCAGCTAATGTTCCTTCTTCTGGTGAAATTATGCTCTACCTCTTTCTGAGGGCCGACTGGATACCCGAACATAAGCGAAACCGGGTCCCTCGGGTCCCATGTCCAGCTTTGTGGCCGACCATAAAGACAAAACGCGTCATGCAAAGCTGTGATCGAGAAGTTTAGCGCCCGTGTCCGCGTCAAGCCATGAACGAAACATACCGATGACCCATTTCAGCATTTCTGCGCTCTGATTCACATTTGGCCCAAGGTGATCCATCAAGGGCATTATGAGCGCCCATCCTTCCCTCGATTTCATCGACATTGCGGTCTCTTCAGGTCCGAAGGTACCTTCCACCTTGATCAAGGGGCTTCGAGGAATTAAATCTGGACGCTCAGGATAGACTGAGAACGCTTGAGAGACGTCGGTGATCGTCAAGAGAGGCTTCTTCTTGTCCTTCGGCTTGATCCCAGAGTAGATGTAGATGGTGGGCTTCATGGGCAAATTGGAAGGCGCCGCTTGGGGTCCTTTGCCGAAGAGGTTGGACATGCGCCTCTTACCCTGCCCTGGTGTCGGAGAAGACTCGGCGTTGCGGCCTTCAGCTGCTTCTGCCTGTATTGAGCTTTCACATATTGTGACCCAGACCCTCTTCCAGTCTGTTTGGCCAGCAATCCGGATTTGAGCCCACCCTTCGAGCTTCCCTCGGACAAGTGACGTCGGATAGTCGCGATCTATAGCATACGAGGTCAGGAACTGACGATCCGTGAGGCATAACCCCGGGGGACTCACTTGAAAGTGTGATTCGGATGAGATGAGCTGTGTAGATCTCTTCAAGGCGCGACTTCTCCCAGGCGGCCAAGCGGAGCGCAGAGGCCCACGATATAAGAGCTGAGGTCGATGGGCATGAGAATAGCAGGAGGTTCTGACCAGCAGTGTTCAGGGTCAGGACGTTGGTATATCGCTTGGGCGGCGAGGTCGCAGTTCCCGGAACGGTCACAGAGCCGAGAACCTGAATGAACTGCAAGAGACAATCAGAATGAGCGAATGTGAACAGTGTGAGTTAGAGCGAAGCGTAACAGGTGGTATGAACTACAGCAACGTGTTCGAAGATACGACGCATAAGGACCACATACCGCATCTGTAACGTTGACATAAATCGGAGGAACCTCTGTCCCCTGCTTTCTCGCTTCATCCACCTCCTTCATGTCCCAAACGCTCAGCGTGGTGCCGCCAAGTTGAGCCCAAACATCCGTCCACCCCTCGTCTTTGTGCGGACGCTGGCCATCCGGCTGGCGCTCAACCCGCCTCACCAAGCGTCCAGAGAAGTATATCTTGTGGGCGTGCGCGACAGTTAGGCCTACAACCGACCTGATTTCCGGGTGGAGAGGGGGCGGCTGGCCGGATGCCTTGGACGGGGTCGGCGGTCCCGAGGAGGAATTTGGCGCTGGCGGTGCGGGGTCGTTACTGCCGACGAACCCCACCTGCTGAGCAGGCTGAGGGGGTGTGGCGGGCAATGGCTGCTGGTAGACGGCCGCCGCCGACTGGGAGGCCATGGTGGTGGTTGACGTTGACTGGAAAGCTGATTGTGGTGCCGGAGAGCGCTGATGATTCTGTGTTTGTTGCTGGTTGACCATGGATCCTGCCGCCACAGCGGGCGCTGATCCGCCAGTATTGTACAATGAGACCGTCCTCTGGTGGCCACTATCGTTGCTGTTCTGCTTCTGCGGTCTCAAGGACGAAAAGAACGAGTTCGTTCGAGAGTGTTTCGACATCGCCGGCGCTTGTTGAACTGGGGGTCGAGAGTTGGGGTCTAGTCGCGGAAACGGGACAGGGCTGGTGGTGGTAGCGGGGAGAGCATCACTGGGGGTCGTCATCGGTTGGCGCTCTGGACCCATACGGCGAAGGTACACTCAGGGGGACCAAACTACGTCGCCAGCGCCCTTTTGCCTTTCATATCAACTATTTTTCAACCTTCTTCCTCCCACAATCAGCTTAGCTCTACTGAATTGGCCCGCCCATCGAGCCCGTCGTGGTTCTGTGCGGTTAACGAGACTTCGTGCCATTGCTGCCAGGACTGGCACCTGCTGAGGCCGCACGTTACCCGTCATCTCCGATTCTCACCCATTCGGATGCTGCATAAGTGCGTTGCCAGAGACCCACACCGACTCCAGAGCGATACAGTTCCTCGACCACTCCTCAACTCGACAACCTCGAGGCACTATCTGGAACTATGTCAGCCTTGCACGGTCAACCCTTGCCGCGTATCCCATCCTAGGCAGCTATCTTTGGCCTCTCCAGGCTAATATTTTCCCTATGTTTGACAGCTATCAACACATTGCTTGCCCTGGACGGAATTCTCTATCGGTCGGTATCCTACAGTCTAAAAATAACCTGGATGCACTCGACCTTGGCTTCCAGACGATACTTGTCTCGAGTTGGCGGGTCCCACCTTCAGCCGTACTTGGGCGCTGCAATGGGCTACATGCATCCGGAGCCTAGATTCTGCAATCTGAGCCATCGCGCATATCGCAACTACGATCACTGCACGTAAAGATATGAAGTAGGCGAGCACCTAGTGCCCCTCATCTTCCCGACGGGCGTCAATGGTTCTGGTCGGTTCCGATGCACACATTTGTTTCAAGGACGACCAAAAGAGCAGGGGCGAGTAGTAGCCTCCACAGTCGAACTAGCTTCATGTTACAGGATGTCTTCCTCCATCTTCAGCGAGGCGACTCCATGTCCAGGGTATCGCTAAGCGCGATTCAAGCACAAGGCCGTCTCTTCTAGCGCTTCCCGAAACATAGGGTATCTCTCCTATCTTCCCAGACGATTCCAAACAAATGCATTTTTCTTGAACCGGAAGCCCGCACGCCCAAACGATCTCCATAAACCATGGCACAACCGTTCAAGCACACGAGGGCAAACTTAGTTTCCCAACCTCGCACCCGACAACCCAGGACCACGGTCTACCAATCACCTCGACGAAACTCTCTTCGTGCCAAAATCAAACTCTCCGAAAACGTGGCCAGCCGCTTAACCTTCCATTGCTAGTCTCGGGACGCAGGCAATGTCGGCGATACACGAGGCAACCTCCACGTACTCCACAGTCGCGTAGTAGTGACGAGCGCCGTTATTGCCAATGTCTGGACCTCGGGAGTACGTGCAACCTCCGTGAATAGCGTGAATTCTAACTCACCACATGGCCGAACAACAGAAGAGTGCGACGCCGCCTAAGGACGATATGGTGGCTTCGTTTTCACTCATGCAGTCAGGGATGGCATCACCTGAATCCTCAGTGCGTACTTCAAATCGGATGTCAGGAATATATGCGCACAGTCTAAGGTGACCGCAGCGCTCAGACAATGTTATTCATTGTGGAGTAAGGAGATCTTCAGGTTTTGCGACTCAGCGATCTTCCGGCGCTTCAGCCGCCAGTCCTTTTTGGCGCCACCGTCGCTTGCGTACAAACATCACCATGTTTTTCGAGCGATCATGGCGTGTCTTCACCGACATATCCGTTCCCGAGCCTCTCAGAGATCTCAATCTCAAGTGCCGGCCTTCTTTCGCTGAAAACATACAACGCTTGGCCACGTTGTTGTGCTTTAACAGCATTCTCGTACATACTGTAACCACTTTTCGAGGAGATATACATAACCAATGGCTCTTCGGCCCGAACGCTCGAAGGTCCGTCTGGTTTTCCCTCTTTTCCTGCGCATTGCGACATGCAACATCACGAAGCACCCCACATCTCGTACTCCTAGTGTACTGTGTGCATCAAACATCTAGTAAACTCGAAGCACTCTCCCAGAACCCCTATACGACATGTTGCCGAATGGGTCCACCGGAACTAAGTACACTCAGAGAAACGAACTTCGCAAAGATCTTCCACCTCAGGAAAGCTGGGGATCATACCGGTATAACTTGACTGTTCTGAAGGAGCCTTCAGGCTGGCATGACCGAAATCCGACAAGTCATTGCCCATTTTTCGCGACATATGCTTCCCTATGCTTCCGCTTAGGCGACTGCGTGAACACATCCCCATCCTCCCACTACGGTACCCAAACGGTGCCTGCATGATGAGAAAAAAGAAGGTGCTACCAGGTTCCGTTGTTTGCGCCTCATCAAAGTGCGAAAAGGACGAAAGGGAGGGACAAGAAAAGGGTACGGAGGAGGTGAAGAACATTCATCTTTTCACTTGATACCATGTGGCCTCCAATCTCAAGAGTCCAGAATAGACTGAGAAGCAATTGCAGCCCGGGCACGGAGCTGCATGCTGGATCTACTTACGGAGGAGCCTGGAGGCGCCCGTGAACAGGGACGGCGCCAGGTGTCCCGGCCGGTTACGGTGGCTTTCGGCGAGCGAGAGGACGACCGAGATCTTGAAGTTTGAGATTTTGGATTGAACGTGTAACGGTGAACGCCAATGTCAGGCTTGGGCCGGATAGCAAACAGCAAGCGCTGGCGAGAAATCGTATCTCAAGGCAGCAATACTTCCCAGCAAAGCCACCAAGCTGCATCAAATCGCGAGTACCAATGTCACCAACTGCCACAGACCGAGAGAATAAGCAATTTAACGAACGGCCCGAGGGATGGCGAGCAACTTGGCGTTCGGCGAGATGGTCTTCCGAATTGCAGGCCACAAGGGTGAGATTGAGATCAAGAAAGCTGAAAACGAAGTACCATTCGCGCTGTGCACACGTCTAATCTAACCCGCCTATAGAAACCTGCATTCACTCGCTTTCAACCAATGGCCTAGCCTTAACGTCGCAACAGCAGTCAGAAAGCATTGTCACCATATGCAACGAACGCCAGAAGCGCACCTTGTTCTCTTCCAGGCTACCAAGCTCCTTGACAAGGCCGTCGTATGGGTATTGGCGGCGGACGACAGGTGGTTCTGGTGCCAAAACGTACTTGACGAAGAAGCCGAAGCTGACGAAACCAGCGAGGGCGATAAGGAAATGCCTGGTCGCCTCCTCTGGGGGAACTGAGGGGACGTCGGGGCCCCACATCGAGAGGAGCTCCTCCTGCTCATGGATCTAAACGGAGGCCAAAGAAAGCGACGTTAGCAACATGAAGTCCCGGGTGCCAGTGCGACGCACGGGTTCGCCAATGTTCCTTCGCTCGAGCATGTCATCCCATCCTCTAGGAGGCAGTGTTCCTCTTGGGATTGCGGGGACTTTCTCGGGGTCGAGATTGTTGTTGACGTCGGCGGCGGGTTGGGAAGGAGTAGCATAGGATCTGGCGACGACAGCCCTAGCAGTCGACCTGGCAGCAGCCAGCCTAGACGCGGCGCGCAGTGAGGATGCAGTTCGAATCATGGAGCTCATCGTGCCCAGCGACGACGAGACTTTGCGGGTTGTGCGGTGGTTGGGCAGCGCGACCGGCGCAGATTCGGAACGGTGCAATCGTGGGAACAAAACCGAGTTCTCGGACGGTCTGCACGTGCCTCCCGGCGCCGTGGGCCATCAATCAGCGGAAACAAATGGGGAAGTAATTTTGGACACGCATGATAGGTGCCCTTAGCGCCTAAAGGCAAATCGCGTCAGGGCCTTTTTCCAGAACAGATTCCCGTTGGGCCCATCATTAGCATGGTAAGTAAGCGCGAACCATTCAAGTAATAAGCGCACTCATCTCTGCTTTTATATGTTGGCAGCTGTTGACATTCTCCCTCCTTCTCTTCTCGCCCAAGAGTTCCGAGTCGTCCAGGCCCTTCCCCTCATGACTGTCTCCCTCGAGAAGGATGTCCAGGACCAGCTGCTCAACGTGAGACGATGCCGGCGGAAACCAGGGGAAGTTCCGTATCCGTTCGAGCACTCCAATGGGATGGTAGATTTGTGCGTAGCAGGTCCTTCACCTCCGGCCAGTCGACTCATGACCGTTGCAGTGACATTTGGGAACATATGTTCCTCGTGAGCTCCTGGCGAGGTCTGACGATGCACCGTTTCAACACACCGCCGGAAGTCGTCCTCGACCTGGGCTGTGGAGGGGGCCACTGGACGCTCGAAGCAGCCAAGCAATGGTCGGTGAGTAGCCACGCATTCAACTGCACGGCGACGGCTAATAGTGCCCACCCAGTCGAGCACAGTAGTCGGGTTCGACATTGCCAACATCCAACCCAACCTCCAGGACTTGGAGCACTTCCGGCATCTCGCTCCACGGGTGAAGTGGGCCCATGGCAATCTGTGCGTCTTTTTTTCATAGATCCCAAACATTAGGCTCATTGTTGCGTCACTGTCAGGCTAGAAGGCCTTCCATTTCCCTCATCCCAGTTTGACTTTGTGCGGATAGCGTATATCGGACTCGGTGTTCCGGAAGACGAGGTACTCCATTCACCTGCCCGTAGCTCGTTAATGAAATGGCTGACGACATGGTCGCGCTCAGTGGCAGTTTGTTCTAGAGGTATGTTTCGACCCGAATTCGGGTCTAGCCTCTCTGACAGACTCTTCTATCAGGAGATTTGTAGGGTAATGAAACCCGGGGGAGTGCTTGAGGTATGTAAATGTGTGCCTTAAAACATCCGTCTTCAAGCTTAAGCTGACACCATGCGTTCATTCGGAAGTTGATTGAAGAAGACCTCATCTTTCCCTGTGCAACTCTACCACCCGAACCACATGCATCGCCCAAACTAGATACTCTAGACCTCTCTCTCCGAATTCCCGACGCCTCTTCAAGTGCTTCACTGTTAGCCGACCCCGCCACCATTTACCAAGATGCTGAGAAGCCAGCTGCTTCTCCCCTCCGAACGATGTACCAAGGCTTCGCCCGCAAATCAGCATCTAAGCTAAAACTTGGGACTCTTACGGCCGAATCCTCGTTTGGCTCATATTCCTCTGCGTCAACCAGAAGCGCTCTCCCCTCACCCCAAAAGAAACACCCTCAAGATCACAGACGAATAAAGGCAGCATGGGACACCATGCTCTCCAGCCGGTTCTTATCTGCAAACCTCCTCTCCGTCCTCCCGTTTTATCTATCAACATTCTTCTCCGACGTCAAAACGCACCCTCCGTACCGTGTGCTCCTCCCACCAAACAGCGACCACCTACCCCCATTACGGTCCCGGCATTCCGCAGAATCCTTCCGCCCTTCAAGTAGTGGGGGCGTTGACACCCCTTTCGACTTGAACATGACCCCTGCCTCGCGTGCCTTCAAAACCGACGGAGGGCTCTCGGTGCGGTCCATGTATGGTGCGGACTCGTTTAACGCAGCACAACGATATTCTTCGATGCACCTATCCCGAAGTGTGAACACGATAACTGCTTGCAAAAAACCGATTTGGGAAGAGTACGAGAAGCTCTTCCACGCAGAGTATCTCCACCAGTGCCATGATTCTGACCTCAGTCTACGTCAAATGTTTGATCGAGATTGGAACAGTTGGCAAAAGTAAGTCTGATAAATTCAGCGTTCAGACTCAAACTCACTTAACCTATGGCAGTGATATGCAGGACCGGATGAGCATGCGGGATAGGATTAGCGTTGTCCTATCCTGGCCAGAAACTCCCGGCGACAAATCCGACCCCCGTAAATGGCGCAGCGAGTTTGAAACTGACCGCGGCTCCTCACAGGACCGAGCTCCGCCGCCTCCGATGCACTACGACCCGACAGATGTCTGCCGCTCAATACGAGTTTTCGTTGCGAGGAAAGCTCCGTAACAGTGGACACTGGTGTGCATTCCAACTACACCGTTGTTGCCACCCCAGGCGCCATTTTGTATGGGCCCCCATCACTAGTATACATACACATTAAACCTTCTGTTATTCTGCTTTGCTATCCTGCTTTCGACATATACATTACCATGCTTCATTGTTCTCTGCGCGCTTTGACGTTCTGCGCGACGTCAGGGCACCTTCCCGATATGGAAACTGACGTCTGATGCCCTTGTGAGCCAATCGGTTTCAGCGAACTCTCTTCCCCCTTAACCTCCTCCCTCTCTACCAATCCCACCACCATGTCTGACGCCGAAAAGCCCACCACCTCTCCCCCCGCTGCCCCCGCTGCGGACGCCGCCAAGGCCACCCCCGCCATCCCTGAGGCCGACCTCACAAAGTACAAGGTGCGATCTCGCAATCTAGTCCTGATATCATCATTTTTTCATCGTCGTATGAAGATGCCAAAATCGAGGATCTAACCCAATTATCGCTGACGACGACGTCTCTTCTAGACCGCTGCTGAGATCGTGCACAATGTCACCAAGAGGCTCGTTGAGCTCGCCGTCGAGGGCGCCAAGGTCATCGATCTCTGCGTCGAGGGCGACAAGCTCCTCGAGGAGGGCACCGCTGCCGTCTACGCCAAGCCCGTGAAGGGCGTCAAGCTCACCCGAGGTGCGTCCCCCACTTCCCTGGATATGTCTAGGAAAAAATACTGACCGCGATACGTGCGTCGTTCCAGGCATCGCGTTCCCTACTTCCATTTCCGTCAACAACGCCGTCGCGCACTTTTCACCCATCGCGTACGTCCTGCCGACACACCATTTATCCTAAAAATGCACCTATCAACACGCATCTTTCTCATGCTATGTTTTCGATAATGTATCTAGCTCCGACCCCCAGGCATCCCAGGTCCTCGCCAAGGATGACGTCGTGAAAATCCAGCTCGGTGCGCACATCGATGGCTTCGCGTCCATCAGCGCAGAGACCATCGTCGTTGGTGCCGACGCCTCAAACCCCGTCACTGGCCGTCGCGCCGACGTCATCAAGGCCGCTTACACCGCCGCTGAGGCCGCCATGCGTACCGTGAAAATTGGCAACAAGAACTGGAGCGTTACTGAGATCGTTGGCCGATCGGCGGCACAGTGGGACTGCAAGCCCGTCGAAGGTATGTCACTATGCCATGCTTCATTGATTTCCGCTGTTAATTTTATGCCGTCCTTCATAGGTATGCTCTCATGCCAGCAGACCCAGAACGTGATCGATGGAAAGAAGCGCATCATCCAAAACCCCAGCGAGGGCCAGAAACGCGACTTTGAGGCCGCTACCTTCGCCGAGGGTGAGGTCTACGGCATTGATGTTCTCATCGCCTCGAGCGAAGATGGCAAGGTGAGCCCAAGCAAACCTTGCAGCCTCTTCTGGGGTACTGACGTTGTACGCTCTTTCTAGGCACGCCCAGAAGACACCCGGACGACGATCTTCCAGCGCGATTCCGCCGTCAGCTACCAGCTGAAGATGAAGAACTCCCGCGCTGTCTTCTCCGAAGTCCAGAAGAAGGCTGGAGCTTTCCCCTTCAACATCCGTGTTCTTGAGGACGAGAAGCGCTCCCGTATGGGTCTCCAGGAGGCTGTCCAGCACAGTCTCGTCAAACCTTATGAAGTTGTGTACGTACCGCCTCTACATCCCTGCAGAGGACTGCGAACCTGATCTACCTTCTTCCTCCAGGTATACCCCCGCGAACACCTTTGTCGCCGGCTTCCACTTCACCATCGCCCTCCTCCCCGCCGGTCCCCTCCTCCTCAGCCAGCCTCCCGTCTGGTACAAGCCTGAGCTTATTAAGACCGAGAAGGAGGTTGCCGATGAGGAGCTCAAGGGCCTCCTCGCCCGCAACCTGCGCGAGAACAAGAAGTCCAAAAAGAAGGCCGCCAAGAAGACTGAGGGCGATGCTGTTCCCGCTGCTGCCGAGTAAATGCCCTCCGGCGATGGTGATTTGGCTGGATTATGATGTGGATAGCTCAGGAAGAACTTGAAGAAGAATATCAAAAGAACTGCTGCTGTGTTTGTCGTGCATTTGGCTAGTTTTATCGCTATGTATACACACAATCTTTTTGGAGAACAATCCACAGACCTTCTGGAAATTCACTTTGGAGTGTGCTTGTGGTCTTCTTACTCTCAAGGCTTAGGAGTGCGTGTTGGAACAGGGCTCGGCGAGCTGTTTTTATAATCACGAAGACTTCTTCTGCCCTTCAGCATCTTCTCCGAAGTGTTCAAGTGTTCTAACCACCAAATCCACGTTCTCGAGAAACGCATTCGCCGTCAAGCGAGCTAATCGAATCGTCGATGTCTGGAACACACTATTATTCAAGATCACATCCCCTCAAATCAGTCATCGCAAAATAGACGCAGGATCACAGCACTCACGCGACCAAGTTCTCCTCCTCAGTGGATATCGTCCGCTTCACAGCGGCAGGCTGTAGCTCCGCGTCCACCTCGATAACCTGTTTCGCGATCAACGCGTGTTTGGCGCTGGCGAACGGTACTTTGATCGTTCTGTCGTTATCACCACCATCCATACCGCGTTTCCGTGTCGATTATCGTTAGTTGAGGGTTCTGGGAATGGAGGGTTGCTGGTGGGTACTTACGCTGTGTGCCATGAAGGATCGGGGGTGGTTTGATCGGAAGACATCGTGGTGGTCGAGAGGAAACCCAGGACCCCGGTTTATACAGTGACTAGGCTAGATCAGGTTTTGGGCCTCCGTTGTCCGGATTGTGGTTTTCCAAAAGGCCTGATTTTGTCCGGATTGGCACCCAGCCTAGCGCCCTCGAAAGGTCGAAATATTTCCTTTTTAGGCAATTTTCGCCCTATTTTTCGTCGGCGCGCCTGAAGGCGCGCCAAAATTCCGCTCAGGTTGCCAAAATCAGGCTCCGTTTGTCCGGATTGGCATCCAGCATTTTGCGCGTTTGGCTCCCATTTTGTCCGGATTGGCATCTAGGCTCCGCCGCCTACGGCGGCGATTTTTGTCCGGATTGACATCTACCCTCTAAGGGGCATAAACCGGGGTCCTGGAAACCCTCGCGGTCCTGTTTTGGCAAAATTTCGACCCGAATTGGTGTGTTTGCCCCTGTCTTTCGTTAATTACCTTCTGCAACTCTTGCGCTCGTGCTGTCCTTGCAGTTTACGAACAAACGGTTGGAAAAGTGAGAGAAAGTATCATATTGTCCATGAGTAGTACAGGTCTAAAGTTACGTGATATGCAAGGGAGTAATTATACAGTCCATATGGAAGAGAAAGCAAAGTCGTGACAAAAAAGGAACCCATCAGCCCAAAGTCGAGGCTTAGACGTCCTGCTCCTTCAACAACACGGGAGCATATCGGGCGGGACCAGCTGACGGCTTCGAGTTCCTCTTAATGTAGATGAGGACAGCGAACGCGAGGATAGCGAGCCCGATGATGATGTTGGCGCCGAGCAAGGCGAGCGCGGGGACGGCGTACTTCTTGAGCGTGTCGGAGGACGAGTCGGTTTCGGTCGAGGCGGCGAGAGACGAGTCCGCCTCATCGATGTTGCCAACGTTGACCGCGGGCTTCTTGCTGCCCGAGCCGTCGCTCGCGCTGCTGCTCTTGGCTTTGCTGAGGAAGGCGTCGAAGGTGTTTCCGGTATCGGGGGCATTGATCGCGAACACCATTCCGGACTGGCAGTGGTTAACTTGGCCGCAGTATCCCCAGATTGGCTTGTCCTATAGAAATGGAGTGCAGTTCGTTAAGATCGGAGGAGATGTAAGTGATATAAAGTGAAACATACATCGTGAACCTTAATGGTGAAGGTGGGGAAGTGTTGGGCATCAGCAGCGACGGGCCTACTGTAAGATTTGCAGTGGATCAGCGACTGGGATGCGACACGTTTGAGGAGGAGAAAACTTACAATCCGGACTTGAAACCGCCGTTGCTCTGGCAAGGGTTCTCGAAGCTGGAGCGGGTGACGGTGTGGTTCTTGGGCTTGAACTGGAAGATCACGAAGTCGCCGACGTCCGCCTTGATGTTGTTGGGCGCGTACTCAAGCTTGCCATCAGCGCCAACGGTGATACGGTGCGTCTTGTGGTGGCCCTGCTTCTGCATGATCGACGAGATAAGCAGCTATTCACACCAGAGCAAACGGCGACTTGGTACTTGCCTTCTTGTCATCCCAGCTTGCCAAAGAGTCGGAAGAGCCATCCGTTGGCTGAACTCCATCTGCGCTGGATGTGCTGGATGCCATTGAGGAGGAGTAGTCCCACATCGTCGAAGGCCAAACCCTATTGCCGGGGTGGTTGGTATATGTCGTCGTCGACCCGTCAGCTGCAGTCATGGTGTAAACTTGAATGGGAGTCATGGTGTCAACGGGAGGGCTGGTCGATGTTTCGGTTCCAGTGGAAGAGCTACTATCCGAGTACCAGGTCGTCGACCCGTCAGCTCCAATGTGAATGGGAGTCATGGTGTAAACGGGAGGGCTGGTCGATGTTTCGGTTCCAGTGGAAGAGCTACTATCCGAGTACCAGGTCGTCGACCCGTCAGCTCCAATGTGAATGGGAGTCATGGTGTAAACGGGAGGGCTGGTCGATGTTTCGGTTCCAGTGGAAGAGCTACTATCCGAGTACCAGGTCGTCGACCCGTCAGCTCCAATGTGAATGGGAGTCATGGTGTAAGCGGGAGGGCTGGTCGATGTTTCGGTTCCGGTGGAAGAGCTGCTATCCGAGTACCAGGTCGTGGGCCAGACCTTGTTACCCGAGGGGTTGGTGTATGTTGTGGTCATTCCGTCCGCTCCGGTGGTGGTGTAGATGGGGACTCCATCGTCCCGCGTAGCAGTGGTAGTAGGCCACGCATTGGCATCACCACCATCTTTGTCGCCGGACTTGCCGCCCTTCGCGATCGTGAGGAAGTTCTCGAACGTTTTGTCGCTGTTCTGGTCAGGGTTTATGGCAAACACCATGCCGCTTTGGCAGTGGTTCACCTGCCCGCAGTAGCCCCAGATCGGGTCGGTCTGTAAACGATAGATATTCGATAGATCAGAACATGAGGAGGATATCGATGGAGGAGGGCACGACTTACGTTCTCAACCTTGATCTTGAACGTAGGGAGGTCGCCCTCCTGTACGCTGGGATCCACTGGCATGCTACACAGCAACAGACGATGATCAGCGGATGAAAGATGGTCAAGTTGTTGCGCAGCAGACTTACAATCCAGACTTGAAGCCGCCATTGCTCATGCAGGGGTTATCGAAGCTCGATTGGGTGACGGTGTGGTTCTTGGGTCTGAACTGGAAAACGACAGTGTCGCCCACCGGGATATGGATGTAGGGAGGCACGAATTCCAGCTTGCCATCGGGGCCAACGAGGATCCAATGTTCCTTGACGCTCGGGGCGTCCTGATACTGATGTGAACCCTTGTCCCATCGCGCCTTGAGGTTCTCTGCAGACGCATGGAGGGATGCCGAGAGCAGGAGCAAGGCAGAGAGCAGTGTTTTGGGCGTCGAGATCATCGTAGGTGGTTTACCTCGGAGAGTAGTCTTGAGGATGGCGGGGGTGCGATAGCAGGCAGGCGCTCGACACGAGTCGAGGGAGATCTATAGAGATTTTTCCAATCTACCTTTCACCCAATATATAGGATAACATGAAACGGGCTTTACGCCCTTTGCCGAATTCGAATTTGCCGCAGGGGCATGCCACTGCCTCTCTGCCTGTGATCAAACACGACCCTCGCCTGTCATCGCATCCTCTCCGGAAGGATTGAGGGTCATAAGGCTGTACTTTTCTTTCCAATTCCGGCGCCAGCGCCAGGACTTCGGACGGGCGGTACCCCCGAGAACGCAGACCAAAAGATGGGCTTGCCGGTCAAGAATAGTGTGGTCATGGTTAGCAACAGACACAGACAGTGAGACACCAAATGATAAATCCAGCCGGCGCTATGATCTGTGATTGGCTCGCGCGCCCCATCAACGCTGGGCGGAAATGCGGAAAGAGTACATAGGCGGGGCTAGTGCGCATGGGCACATTGCCTCCCTTCCGTTGAAACGAGGGGGCTTCTCAGATACATATGTGCACGATTTATCATAGGCACTAGAGAGTCGCAGCGTAACTAGGACTCAAAACATTTGATGGCCAAGGTTTTGTCCTCCATCCATGCTCACTAATCAATTACGGTGAAATGTGAAATGTGCTGTGAACAATTGCCGCCTGATAGGCACTCACCAAGGCCATCGCGGCGACACCAGACATAGTACTGGGAGGTAAGAAAAGGCCGGAATCCATTAGGTCGTAAGAATTACAAACATTTGGTACTTGTTGAAGGTACGCTAATCGTTAAGCGCTTGGAAGTGCGGCTTCGAGGCAGGGATATGGTCGTCAAGCAATAAGCGCCGGGTCCTGATCCGGCTCTGCGCCAATTATGCCGTCTCGACCTTCTCAGCAGACTTCTTCTCGTCGATCTCGACGGACGCCGTCTCAGAGCTATACTCAGGGAGACCCATAGTGGAGGTGTCAAAGCCGTTGGCCTCAAGGTAGGCGCGGAACTGAATTCAAAAGAAGGGATATCAGCACACAGGGGCAGACATATGGGTAGCGCTGATGATGGGGATACGACGTACCTCGCGGTCCTCCTTCTCCATTCCGTCTGCCGTGAGGGGCTTCACGAAGAAGAACACAACAAGCGCACTCAGAATTGCCAAGCCTATCCACCGCCAACCATCCAGTCAATTAGCACAACACACTTCACACTGACAGGACATCACAGCCCAGCACTGCTCGTAAGAGGACGACGTACCACTCGCGATCCAGAATGGACCTGTGTTGCCGCGAATGCTATCCGATCCTCCGAAAGCTATACACCACGAAAATGCTGTTAGCAAACCGTATCCATAAACAATTTAGGGGGATCGACGACGTACCATCGATGATAGGAGGGAATATCCAGGTGCCGATGAACGCGCCCACCTTGCCAACAGCCGCCGCCAGGCCGTAGAACTGCCCGCGTATGGCGGTCGGGCTGGACTTACTGGCGAGGAGACCCAGGCAGTTCCCGGGGCCTTCGGGGACGTCAGAATTAAAAATGGGCGCGCATAAGAATGTGACGCACCGAATTCCCCGAAGCTAAGGAAGATGCCATACACCACTGCGAACGCGGCAATGTGGGAGGTCAATCTATCGTGGAGCGTGTGGCCATGGTCAGGGAGGGTCCAGATTCAAGTGATCTAAGGGCAAGGTAGGTTCAGGACACTCACTGCTTGTACAAGCCGCTCATAATAAATCCGATGACGGCTTGCAGAAGGAGACCGGTAATCTTAAAGACGGAAGGGCGTTTAATGTCGGCCCGAGCCACTGGGATGGTTCAATTGAGTAACTACGTACCATGGTGTACTTGGGGCCGAGGTAATCGACGACGAAAGCACCTCCGAGGGTCCCGGGCATATAGAATAGACTTAAAATTGTGAGCACATCTCAAGGTGAATTAAAGCGGGAAGGTCATTACTTGATAACAACATTCCACCCAAAGACAACGGCGAGATCAGAGCTTTTGCCTGTAACGCTAAAGGGTGAGAAGGGTTCAGCTATCCTCCTTGTCTGAAAGAAAGTTAAACAGGTATTACTTGTCAACGATGATAGACGAGAAGATGCCGAACTACGGAAGGGAATAAGCATCGGGTTATGAGCTCGTTAGGCATGGAACTTACGGGGTATCTTCAAGGGCAGGTATGTGAATTTAGCACAGTCATGAACACCCCCAACCATATGATCGCGACTCACACAATGATGTCGTACAAGAACCTAGGCGCCATCCAATGTCAGTATAACCATTAAAACTCGAATGATGTAATACTCACCAAACGAAGGAGATAGCAGCCAAAGAAACCCAATAACGCTTCAAGATAAGCAAGTATGGGATCTTCGCATGCTTCATCGAGTCCTTCCTGTACCTCGCAGGCTCCTCCATGCTCAACCGCCATAGGAAGACTGCCGCGGCAGGGATCATACCGAGACCTAGGGAAAGACGCCAGACCGCGCGAAGGTGATTGTTACCAAAGCTAGATTCGAGTTCAATGGCGTCTTCGGTCAGTGGTCAGATGGCAGGATGGGAAGATGGAAGGACGTACATCCAGTAGAGAACGAGGGGAACAAAGGCGGAGACGACGAAGCCGAAGTCGATCATGGAGTCTGCAATCCATTGTGGTGTGAGAGGAGAGCGGAATAATAGGAGACTGGGGACTTGACGCACTGGTAGCGAGGGCGAACCAACGGTGTTGCGCTCCCTTGCTGATACCCTCTTCTTCGGATTGCTCTGAGGCGGATACGGAGCCGCAGGGATATTCTGCGCCTACACCAATACCAAGGAGGAATCTAGCACACGAGATAAGTCACTTAGCGTTCTGTCCAGGTAATGAAGGCATACCGCATAGCACTAAGCATAGCAAGCATTCCTCCGATACTTCCATGGGCTCCAGACGACGCAGCTGAGAGACCAGAGAAGACGACGACGATTCCTGTGGCAGCCATCTGGAGTCGCCAATGAATAACCCTTCAACATGTCACGGTTCGTGGATTCGTACCATTCCGAACTTGCGTCCAATCTTGTCGGACAAGTAACCTGAGAAGCAGATTCAATACTTCAGCGTCGCTATAGGGGTAGGATCCGTGGAGACTCACCGAAGACGAGCATGCCGACCACGGTTCCCGCAAACGCGAGACTGCTGAGAGTCCTGCCGTAGTCATGGGCCTTGAGGGCATCCGCGCCGTAGATTCTGGTCAACACTAAGGTTGGGGAATATAAGTACAGATATCATTTAATGGACGCGAGATACACATACGAGTGTTGACTGTAGGTGGGTTCCTTATCAGTCGGAGGTTAGCGAAGACAGGTCGATGAACGTACCACTTCCAATGACGCCGTTTGCGTAGCCTTCAGGTAGCTCAGTCAACCTTGTTCGGCAAGCTCATATGAAGCGACCCATACCATCAGAGAACAACGCAGTACCACAGCTGCATTGTCGAAGAAGCGGGCCGTCGTCAGACGAACCGTCTCCACATAAAACGGCTACAAATCTACTCACGCAAAGATGAGGGAAACGCTCTTCAGTCTCTCCGCAAAGGTCGGTTTAGCGGCCACGACAGACATCCTGTACTATCCGTGAAGTTCAGTGCAGGAAGCGGGGGACGCGTGCGGCAGCAGAGGCAACTGAAGTTAGCGACGGAAAGAGGGGAAGCAGCTTCAGCGGGTGCTTTCAGACGATCAAGCTTCTTTTTATTAACATCTTGTCGTGCCAGGGGATGAGATTCATGAGAAGCAGCATGTGGCACTCGAGATAGCTTCTCTCCCACTGTGCGAGTGACAGTTGAGGGCCGCTCAATTCTTAAGTTCGTTTCGAGTAGGCTCAACTAAGTAAACCCTCTCACGCCTTAGCGAAGAGGGGCTTATACCAACATAGGATTTTTGTAGGGCAGTGTAATTCCACTTTTGCGAACGCTGGCGTGAGCGGGCCATTTAGATTATGTGGGGACATCTATTCTCCTCGAAAAAGTGCACCTCTACATAAAATTTTTATGCTTATCTTCCCATCCACTCTTCCTGGAGGGACCGATACCGAATCAACGACTTTGTATTGAATCACACTTTCATTACATTCGAAACGTAGTGGTCGCCAGCTGCCGACGTCTGCCGCGCTGTGACACGATGTGACAGCTTCGGCCACTTATCAAACATAGTCGCCGGCGTTGGCTTTCTTTAACGATGCGAGTCCATTTCTTCGAGTTTGCGAGAGATAAGGTACAGAGGATCCTTCCACAAACATTGAAGCCATTTGGAACTCTCGGTAGTGCTTCAGGAATGGTTTGGGAGGAAAGAGCACCAAATGTGCCGGTCACTCGCTGTCACACATCCCAAACTGGAACTTTGTTTACATGTATTGACAAGTTACACTGCCCGGCTAATCGACTAGTTTAGGACAAGACCCTCCCCACAGGGGAGGTATGTCTTGCGACGAGACTACGTTTCGAGTTCGATTCGAGTTCGAAAACCCTCCCGTCCCAAAACGGTTAGGCAGTTGATGCAATGGTGATTTTGTCACCCACGCTTGACAGCGGAGTGGCCCAGAGGTTGGTGTACTTCGAGTATCCGTCCTCTCCTCTGGTCTACAATGAAGCCGGGTGGTGACCTTTGCAGGATCTATTCTAACATCGTATCCATTTCCGAGATTATGGTGAGCAAGTCTCGAGAGAAAGCGCGTTGGACCCTCAGGATGGCTCAGGGACCTTTGCACCCGACATCACAAATGTCCTTTTTCGTCTTCCCAATTAGGACAGAGGAATCGAACACAAACGAACTCGAAACGAACTTAAGAATTGAGGCGCCCTTTGGAGGGACTTGCATGGATCTGTGCATTTTGGTGGCCATGCTGAGCGGTGTCGTAGGTCCGTTTGAGGATATATGGGGACCAGATACTGGGGTGCCAGGAGGGCGAGGCGAGTTATGATCCTCGAGATGTTCACCGACGACAAGTTCGAGCTTCTGTGACTGCGCACGTTTGTTGAACGGGTAAGTTTGGGTTAACAGCATACGCGAATTTGAGGAAGGCGGCATTGTTGAGCTTGGTGGAGATGGCCAAGCCGACACAACGTCTCTTGGCTGCTAAGAAATGATCAGCGGCGCTTCTGGCAGGCCGATACGGTATATCTATGTCCTATATCGTCAGGCTGTTCAGAGCTGAGCAATGTCGCAATGGTTCTGCAGCTCTTGGTCGTTCTCCCACTCTCTGCCAGGCGTATTACCTCGGTTAGACACAGAATGCCAGGCGCTAAGCGTGTCTCCACGTCATCCCGGTTTACACGGTCCATTGCGCACGAGAGCCCGGAGCACCATCATTCGTCCCCACCCCGGGCACCCCCACCTCGTCGCAGCGCACATGCTCAGCGCTCACATGTGGAGGTCGCACCGGGGTCAGCAAACCTTTTGATTTTGATATCCCAGATTCCCGGGCGCTTTCGATAGCAATTCGATAGTCTTTTTATCTTGTTAGTATCGGAACATGACTTTCGGCGATACATATGTTGTGTTCCCTGAGCCTACTTTTCCGTTATCAGATGCCTCAGACCTTGTATTGAGCGACAGTCGTGCTTGCCTATTAATGTTAGGGCCAGCTGGACTGTGTTCTCCTCCTTTGGCGAGGAACGTGGCTGATGTGTAACTTGTCAAGAGAAGTTTAACCTATGGTTCCTAGTATACCCCTGAGCCTCGAGGCATAGAGCAGGACAGGGCCCTTCTGCAGAGCTATGACTGTCGGTCAGCGACGGTCGGTGACGGTCACTGACCCGTCGCCGACCAGTCAGTGACCGTCGGTGACCGCCATCAAAGTCGGTCAGTGACTGTGACGTCACCTCTGTCGGCGTCTGTGAATGCCGGCCAACGCGTCGCGTTAAGCGCCCCAACCGATTGGCAGTAAATTTTGCGAGTGCCAGGCCACCCCACAATCTCACTGAGACATAGAATGAGGGCTGTATACGGTCCAACATAGTAAATATCCCATGCAGAACGCCTTTAGCGCTCACACAACCAATTGGGCCAGACATTTGATCTGCGCTGCTTGCATGTGAAATTGGACCTCTGACGCTGACCATCACTACATTCAGCGCAATCTGCTTCACTTGCACCGTTTACTCACCTTACTGACAGGCTAACCGGTACGCAGCTAGTGTACGGAGGGAGACGAAGAGTATGCTGATTCTTTCTATTGCCGGAACGCTCTTCTTGCAATTGTTGTTAAACCTCGGACCTTCAGGAATCAGCGACACGAAGCCTTCACCCAACTTACACTGACCCATATCATACCCTCTTGCATACTCACATCTTACATCTAATACTCGACAATCTACAATGGGACGAACTACAGACCAGGGTGCGCCTCAGGATACCCTGACTGTGAAGGACAACCGTACCGGCAAGATCTACACCGTCCCGTACGTCTCCCTCTACCACCCGGCCTTCCTTCTGCAAGGTTCCTGGAGCTCGGATTACTTACGGAACGTACAGGATAGCAGACAACAGTATTCAGGCGACGGCGTTCAAGGCCGTGAAGGCACCTTTCAAGCAAGGCGAGCGACCGGAGAACGAGACGGACAAGGGCCTCCGGATCGCGGACAAGGGCTACTTGAACACTGCTGTTATGCGGAGTGAGATTACTTATATTGACGGGGAGGCTGGAAGTGAGTTTCTATTTGCTGTACGGTCTGGGTCTGCCATTCTAACTGGCACTATTGCAATTAGTTTTAAGATACCGGTACGACCGAAGGCTTCTTTACTCGGAATCAGACTTATAGTGCATCTCTTTGTAGGGGATATCCTATCGAACAACTCGCTCTGCACTCGAACCATCTCGAGACGGGTACGCCCTCCCCATCCCCACAAACCCGACATAGCCCTGACAGCTACTCCCCTTTCCCCATTCACCAGCTTACCTTCTCCTCTACGGATCTCTCCCGACGAAAGACCAGGCCACTCTCTTCGAGGAAGAGGTCCTGCACCACGGTGTCGTGCACTCGGACGCAGAACAGTTCTTCCGGTCTTTCCGATACGACGCGCACCCCATGGCGATGCTGACGAGCGCGTTCGCGTACCTCGGGTCGTACTACGCGGAAGCAAACCCTTCGTTGCAAGGCATGTACATTCTCTCCAGTCTACTCGGATGGCTGACGCCTGGAACTGATGATATATTGTGTACAGGCCAGACTCTTTATACCAAAGGGAGCCCAGAATCCCTCGCAATCATGGATAAGCAGATCCTCAGGCTGATCGGAAAGGCTACCACCTTAGCTGCGTACGTTTTCTCCGCTCCCAGAGTACCCCTCTCACCACGCTGAATCCTTCCATCTTTTTGTTTAATGCAGCATGGCATACCGAGTTCGCCAGGGCCGTGACTTTGTCACTCCTCCCACAGGGCTAAGCTACACCGGATCGTACGTTCCTCTACAGCCTACCCGCACAGGAACTCCGCGCTGATTGTCTCTCCCCCTTCTTCTCTTCATCCGCGCACTTTGCCTTTTCTTATATCCGTGATCCTCCTCCTCGTGCGATGATCTCCGCTCGTCTGTCTGTGCATCTGCAGGTTCTTGTACCAGATGGACCACCTTGGGCAGGAAAACTACGTCCCCAATCCAGTGCTGGAAAGGGCGCTGGACGTTCTCTTCCTCCTGCACGCGGACCACGAGCTGAACGCGTCCTCTACGACAGTGCTGCAAACCGGGAGCTCCCTCGTTGATCCTTATTCGGCTATCGCGTCAGTACCCTCATCCTCACAATCCTCCCACATACTTGGCTGTGATGCTGTTTCCGTACTTACTGACTGACTTCCTTTTGCTTGGTATGCAGGGCTGGATGTGCCTCGCTCTAGTGAGTGCTCTATGAAGTTTGAAGGGCTGGAATTGTGGCTGACGAAGCTTGATTTATGCTCACGCGCAGTGGGCCCTTGCATGGTCCGTGCTTCTTCCTTCCGCTATCCTTCCTGGATACTCTAGGCTTCTTCGTGCTGACGATGCGTGTTTTGTAGGTGGGGCTAATGAAGCTGTCATCCGGATGCTTATTTCCATTGGAAAGTCAGTGAAGCTTTGCATCTTGTGTACCTGGTCCTTGGCATATCGCTTTTCACTTCTCGCCAATTGTCTATATGCTTCCCTGCGCGCCGACTCGTAACTTACCTTCGGCTTATGTACACCACAGGCCGGAGAATGTCCCAGCATTCTTGGAGGCAGTCAAGCGGCGCGAAAAGGTCCTGTCTGGATTTGGGCATCGCGTTTACAAGACCGTAAGTCCATCGCTATCGCTTCATAAATTATGCTTGCTTGCTTGCTCGCGCGTCTGTCTGCCATGTATGGAATGGGGCTGGTTACTGATGTCATTCCCATGCCTCCTGTATCTTCTAGTCAGATCCTCGCTCCTTCATCGTCCGTAAGACGGCAGATGAGGTCTTCAAGGTGTACGTTGCTTCTCTTCGGTAATTGCGTGGAGGTTGAGGGGCTGATCGATTCGTTCGTTGTTACAGAACGGGGCGAGATGAGCTGTTGGAGACTGCTATGGCGTTGCATGACGCTGCTATGAAAGATGAATACTTTACAAGTCGCAAATTGGCTCCTAACGTCGACTTTTGGTGGGTGGATAATTATTTCATGAGACGAGATGGTTGAAACTCATGGATCTGCATCGAAACAGGAGGTGAATTTTTCGTCTCCGGTGGTTGAGCGGACGGTTTTACTGACGCACTTTGTGCTTGCCCCTCCATCTTCCCCTGATAGTGGTCTGATTTACCGTGCGATGGGTATGCTTGCTATCCCTTATCCCCCTCGTGTGATGGAAACTAATGCCGCTTCCAAACAGGCTTCCCTCTGGACTTCTTCCCGGTTCTCTTCGCAGTGCCGCGTGTGGTCGGTTGGCTTGCGCACTGGCGTCAGGTGCGTGGGCCTGGAATACACTTTGCCCAGCGACGATGGGAGGGTTAACCTTCCCATTTCCCAGATGATGCTCCAGGACGGCGGGGTCAAGATCTGGAGGCCCAGACAGGTAACTGAGCTACAACGAGCGATCGGTAGTGAGCATGCGCTGAGCTCTTTTTGTGCTAGATCTACGTTGGGGAGGGCAAGCGCGAGTATGTGCCCGTGGACCAGCGGGTTGCAGTCGAGGGGCCCAAGAAAACACCGTCGCCCATTGTCCATTCTGGGTGAGTCCCGAGCTTGGCAGGATCAGTGCCCATGGCAACACTGCTGACGGGAGCTGTTGGGCGGGGGGTCTTATTTGTGCAGGATAACGAAGCGGACAATGCTGGCGGACTTCAAGGGGAAGGCGGTTGCAAAGTTGTAGGTGTACAATAGGGTTATTTTGTAATTTATGCAGGTCCAAATGGGAAGAATGGGTGCGCCAAGTTCGGTGCGGACCGTGCGGTGGGATAATGGGGCGGAGTGTGAAGTTTGTGATGCCGAGCAATTGTGCCTGCCAACATTGAAAACACTGATCTCTCAAGGTTTCTTCCATCCCGTCATTCTTTTTCTTCCCTCATTCTTTACGCCCGTCCACTCGACGCCCACCTCCACCTCCTCTACCCTCCCCAACCTACCCTCTACGCGAAAATGTACTCCACACTCATTACTGCTGTCGCTCTCTTCGTTGTCCCAGCCCTCGCTGGCTTCGCAATCAACAACCCCGACCTCAAACAGGTTTGTTACACCCCTGCAACGCCGCCCACGCGTTACTCACAGTCCATCCACAGTGCTCCGATGCCAAGATCTCCTGGGAGCCCACCAAGGGCCCGTACAACATCATCGCCGTCGACGCTGCTGACCCCTGCGGCGAGCCTCTGTGAGCAGCCACCCCCAGCGCATAGCGACGCCCTCCGCTGACCCGTTTCTTTCCCAGCGCCGAGATTGGCGACTTTGCCGACGGCACCTCCAAGACCACCTGGAAGGTCACCATCCCCGCTGGCACCATCGTGCAGCTGAGCATCGCCGACGCGAACGACAACGAGGCCTGGTCAGGAAACGTACGTTGCGAACACCGGCATGATGGCGGTGTAACTGTGTTTGGTTGATTGATACTGACATCCATCCGTCCTTCCTCCCTCTGACAGCTTACCGTTGGTGCCGGTCCCTCTGACTGCTTGACCACGAGCAAGGTCGCCTCGACCTCCACCGCGTCCAGCTCCACCGCGACTGGTTCCACCACCTCGGGAACCACGGCCGGTGACTCGACCTCCGGGGACTCGACCATCGTCCCCGTCGGTGCCGCCAACGCCGGAACGAACAAGTTCCTCGACAACGCCGCTGCCCCCCGCTCGCTCAGCGCCCCCTTCATGGCCCTCAGCGCGCTCGCCGCCGTTGCTGCTCTCGCGCTATAAGCAGCCGCAGCCCCGATACCCCCTGCGTTCCCTTTTTGCGTTCCCTTCTCTCGATCCCTCCGACCTTTCCTCTCACGAATGTCTCCGGTCAATGATGGAATGGAGGGAACGGTTTTTTCTGTTCTGTCGTTGAGCGAAGGCGCTGGACACCTCCCCCGACATTGTTTACGTTGCTCGAATGATGAAGGCAGGCGGAGGGGCCTAATACCCATCCTGTTCTGCATTCCTGGTTTTTCGATTGCTTATTACCACTATTTACTACTCACCCTTCATTTACCCCACATTTTTACCCCTTTGAACCCGGATATATCTCAGGAGATTGGCTCGTTTGGTCTTTTGGTTGGCTTGTTGTACAATCCAAATCGGATGGTGGAAGGAGGAAGGCATGGCTTTTTTAAGGTGGTGGGTAGGTGGTGCAGGTGCCGTCGTTTGGTGGTGATTGGGCTTTTTTTCTCAAGTTGTTGAGCTGGTTTTTTGGCTTTCACCCTGTCGTGCGCTCTGTGCGAGCGAATTCGTAATTGCGATTCGACTGCTATTCTCCTACACCCTACTGCTTTCCCTACACGTCCGTTGTATCTTATCACATACATTTGTTTGTACTCTTTTCCCTGGCAAGTTTCTTTCTGGTGTTTTCGGCGGCGAAGGTCTGGTTGATTGGGGCGGTATGGGACAGGGTTAATGCCTGTGTTCCTCGTCCCTTCTTTGTTCTTTTCTTTTGGTTACGGCTTTTTTTTACTCTCCATTATGTACATTCTATCCTTAGGTTCAAATTATGAGTACATCGTGTATACCCCTCTTTATCGAACTGTTCCGTTCGCTGGATGGTCATGACTCATGAGGAGATGATTTGGAAGTGGGGGTGGAGGTGCGGTCGCGGATCCTGCAATGTGCATGCCGTTAGAGGAATGGGCGGTCGAACTTGGCCGTGTGTTTTGAACATTGCGGTTTAGTGATGATGGGCGCTCGGTCTGATATGTTTGTGATTCGGGCTGCATGGTTTTCAAGCGCGACTCGGAGAGCGTGTTCACGGGTGTTTGGACCCGTGTCGTGCCGACCTTCGAGACTCCATAGGTTCAACTAAGCCCGCTCTCGAACTTGTGTCGAGACTACGAGGCTCCAAGCGAAGCCAAGCTCTCAAGCAAGCCTTGACATTTTGGAAAAAGATTGCCGTACATACTTCGTTCGGGGTCCAGGCGCTTGAGACAAATTGGGTGGGGAGCGGTTGAGATAGTATCGTCAAGGGGACGAGAGGCATTCTCGTGTGCGTACAATTCAAACCCTCTGGTGTTCCTTGTCCATCCACCGTGCGCAGGACCAAGGTCCCGGCTGGTCCCAGCGCCTAGTGCGATTTGGAGGAAGACCCGTAAACATCTAATCTGTTCCTAAATGGAGACGCCGATTGATCGCGTCCTCCCACGTGCCAGACTTTTTTCAAGGAAAGGTTCAGAGGTGGTTATTGATCTCTTTACCGTTCGCTATCCTTTCGTTCTCTTGTACCAGAGGCGTCTATCGGGCATCTGGATTCCTTGCACCCCACCCACGCATAGGACTGACGCCAAAACACCCACCAAATTCGAACAACAACTTAACAGATTGACTGTTTGATTGCTATTCTTGACGACCTTTTCACGACGACAAAACGACGATGAGCAGCCTCATCTCCGCCGTCGCCTGGGTGCGGCGCGGGGTCGCGCAGCAGCACCCCACAAAATACGTCCTGGACGACCAGGAGCTCGACCGCGTGAGCAAGCTCGCCCGCATCGAGCTCGAGGATGCGCGTATGGAGCTCGAGCGCGCGCATAAGGCTGCGCTGGAGATGGGCCAGGGGCTGGAAGTTGAGGACGAGGGCGGGGATGAGGCTGAGGGCGAGGGCGAGGGTGATGGGGAGGTGAAGGAGGGTGTGGATGGGGATGAGGATTGGGAAGAGTGAGTGTCGTTTTCTTTTTGTTTTTTGTGGGTTGGTAGAGAGTTTAGTGATTGATGGGAAGACAGTGAGGACGACGATGATGCGATGGATGTGGACTCTGCGCCGAAGAAGAAGAAGGGGAAGGCGGCGAAGGGGGTTGATGACCTTTCGGAGTACAAGTTGGATGATTACGATGAGGAGGAGACCGATACTGGTGCGTGGTTGGCTTTGCGATCAGAGGCTGGCGCTTATCAGAATTGTAGGTGGACTTTTCAGCAATATCAAGGGCTTGACATACTACAAGGATAACGAGGAGGATCCTTATATCACCCTCAAAGATGTTTGTGTCGTCTAAATTGGCAGGTGTCTACTCCAGACTTACAGATTGAAATAGGACCCCGAAGACGATGAGCGTCAAGAGCTCGAAATCCTCCCCACCGACAACCTGCTCGTTGTCGCCAAAACCGAAGACGAGATCTCGCAACTCGAGATCTTCGTCTACGACGAATCCGAAGAAAACCTGTACACCCACCACGATCTCATGCTCCCCAGCTTCCCCCTCTGCCTCGAATGGCTAGACTACCCGCCCGTCTCCTCCTCCTCCAACACCCCCGCCCCCACAAACGCCTTTGGAAACTACATCGCCGTGGGCACGCTCGACCCCGAGATCGAGATCTGGTCCCTCGACACCGTAGAGGCGATGTACCCCGCCACCGTCCTCGGGCGGCCGGACAAGACGAAGGCGCACGTCCCAGTGGCCCTCGGCACCGGGAAGAAGAAGAAGAAGAAGGTGCAGCACCGCGCGAAGGACGCGTCGTGCCATGTCGACGCCGTCCTCGGGCTCAGCTGGAACAGGAACCAGCGCAACCTGCTGGCGAGCGCGAGCGCGGATCGGACGGTCAAGCTGTGGGATCTGAGCCGCCACCCGCTAGGCGCCGAGGGCACCGGCGAGGGCGGAGGCGCGCTTAGGAGCTTCGATGTGCATAAGGATAAGGTGCAGGCGGTGCAGTGGAATGCGTCGGAGCCGAGTGTGCTTTTGACTGGGTCGTACGATCGGACTGTGAGGACGTTCGATTCGAGGGCTCCCGGGACGTGTGTTGGAGCTGTCGTTGGGAGCGATGTCGAGGCTTTGCGGTGGGATCCTTGGGAGGCGTATGGATTCTATGTGGGTTTCAGGCTTCCTTATCGGCCGGGCATAGCTGATTATCATCTTTTGATAGGTTACATTGGAGAATGGGCTGGTGCTAAACTACGATGCGCGGACGCTGCCGTCGAATCTGGAGACGCCCTCGCCTGCGCGATTCACGCTGTCCGCACACGATGGGGCGGCGTCGTCGATCGACGTGAACCCGCACATCAAGGGCTGCATTGTGACTGGTGGGACGGACAAGCTCGTGAAAGTGTGGAACATCACCGAGGAGGAAGAAAACGGCAAGCGCAGTGTTAGCCTTGTGACATCGAGAGATCTCGGGGTGGTACGTGTCGCTGATCTAGTCCGTCGCGACTGAACGTGTTTGCTGATCGGGATGTGTAGGGCAAGGTGTTCTCAACGCAATGGTCGCCTGATGACCCGCTCACGCTCGCCGCTGCTGGATCAAAGGCGAAGCTGCAGCTGTGGGATCTGGGGACGAACCAGGGCACGCGGAAGGTGTTCCACAGCAAGCTGAAGGCGGCGGGGAAGATGCTGCGGGAGAAGGAGGCGAAGGAGGGGCACGGTGGGATTATCGGGGTCGCGGACGACGGCGAGGAGAGCGAGGACGAGGAGGATTAGTTTCTTGTACTTAGACACTATTTGCCGTTGCTTTAGCAACCGTGGACATCGGCTGCCTTTTCCGGAACACGAGCGATCTCGACCAGTCCACGGATTTTTCTCGTCTTTACCGTCGTCCAACTTCACTGTCACATCCACGAAGCGAGTCAGAGTCGCACAGAACAGCCCAGGGCTCAGATACCCGTTCCCGTTTCTCTTCATCCTTCTCACTTCTTCCAATTCCACTTAATCGAAATCTCAACGACATGTACGTCCCCGACCGGCGTTCAGGCTGTTTCTCCTCTGACGAGCCCACCCTCGCGCCAGGCCGCTCCCAGACGAGTCGCCCCGGGGCAGCATCGCCAACCTCATAAATCGATTCGAAGGGCAGGCCAAACGCGTATCATCGAGCGCAATCTCCACCTCATCGCGCAGCAGCAGCGTCGTCTCCACGACGAGCTCCGTGGGCGACTCTGCCAACGCCGACGCCCGCGAGAAGAGGGAGTGGCCGCCAAAGACGTTGCAGCAGCAGACCACGGGCGACAAGCCCGCCTTCGTCATGCCCTCGTACCTCCGCCCGAACGTCAATACTCTTACAAATACTGTCGCGACATCGCTCTCGGCGCACTTCTCGTCCCCTGCTGGGGGCCCGGCGGGGCAGGGGGTGGCGAAGGACCCTGAGGAGCCTGCGGAGACGCCCAAGACCGCCACGCCCAACGGGGGCTCGCCCCTCCCTCCCCGCATTACGCCCTCCCGCTCCAACTCGAGCAGCGTCGACTCGGAATCCTCCACATCCAGCTCAGTGAAGCCCGCGAAACTAACACCGCCCCCTGTAGACACGACGTTCCCTGTCCCCACGCCGAAGGACTCGTTGGTGGCGCCGGAGGAAGCGGAGGTCGAGCCAGATACACCCAGACCGGGCCCCAAACGCAAGACGAGCACTCTGACTGTGACCGCGCCCCCGCCTGCCACCGCCGCGCCGCCTGTGAAAGCTGCAGGGAAGACCCCCGCGACAGCCCGGCCCCCACCGACTGCACGCCCCGCGCCGCAGAAGACGCCAGCCAGGGCCGCCCCGACCTCGTTCAAGGGCAGCAGCAGCAGCGCCGCGCCGAAGAAACCGCAGACGCTGACCCCCGCCACATCGATGCCGTCCCTCAGGCCGCAGCACACCGGGGGCTCCGTCTCGTCCACGACCGGCTCCACGCGCAAGCCCCCTCTCCCCAAGGCCACCCCGTCCCGCGCGAAGACGCCCGCCGCGAAGCCCACTGCCGCATCGAGGGCGAAGAGTCCGGCGTCCCGCCCTAAGACGCCGTCGACGGGCTTGTACGCGCCGACGGCCGCGTCGCTCGCGAAGGCGCGGAACGCCCCGCCCGTGCCGGCGCCTGCGGCCGTGAAGAAGGTGCTGAGCAGCGAGGTCGCGGACCGGCTGATGAGGCCGACGACGGCGTCGCTGAGCAAGGCCCGCGCGCCCCCTGCGACGCCCGCGCCGAAGACGGCGGCGCCGAGGCCGTCGTTTGGGGGAGGTGGGGGCATCCCGATGAAGAAGCCGACGCTGTCGACGCCGACGAGGAGGGCGGCGGGGAGCACCCCGGTCAAGAAGGCCGCTTCTGCGTCACCTGGGACGAAGAAGAGTCCGGTTGGGGCGAAGGGCGCGGCTGCTGGGGCTGGGGTTGTGGCTGCTGCTGCTGTTGGAGAGGCTGGATCGGAACCTGAGAAGTTCAACGCCGATCTGGGGGATGTGGAGGTTAGCGAGGAGCCTGTGCATGAGGAACCCGCGCAGGAGTCGGAGGTCGAGTCGGAGGCTGCGGAAGAAGAAGTACATGCTGCCTCCCCGGAGCCCGAAGCCGAGGCCCCTGCGCCAGAGGAGGAGGAAGAGCAGCAGGAGGAGCCTGCACACGAGAATGGCAAGGCTGGGACGGAGCTCGAGGATCTTGTGAACCTTTTGGAGTTTACACCTGCTTCGAAGATCCAGGAGACTTTCGCTGCGGAGGCGGAGGCGTCGAACGCGAACGTCCCCACGGTGAGGTTGGAGGAGGTCGTTGCTGAGATTCCGGATGAGGCGTCGGAGTAGGTTGGTCGATTGGTTGGTTTGGGAGGACCCTCAGTCCTCGTTTCGTTTTGTTTTCTCTCGCTTTGTGTTCCTTTCCGCCCTGGCTATCTATGAATAACATACCAGTGATTTACATTCCATTCACGATTTAGGCATAGCTGTCTTGACTTCAATCATACATCATCCAATGATACTACATACCCCAGCCCGACTTCGCTCTACCCTACCCTACTATACCTTACGAATGCCCCCTGTCTGTGTCCGTGTCATTTGTGTCTGTTTTCAGTGTTCACAATTTACGATGTTTCTTGTCTTTGGGTTTTTTATCTTATTTATTTGGTTTGGATGCAGTGGATATGGACTGAGTGCAGTGGATTGACGACTTGAAATGACTAGTATACAGGAGGAGTTGGGGTTGGAAGCTATGGTACAGATGAGGATGGGTTGGAAAGACGATGGAATGACTATGGTACAGATGGATGGTTGGAGAAGCAAATGAAATGACTAGGAAGATGGGGTTGGAAAGATGATGCGGGTATGATACAGGCGTCGATGGGATTTGAGAGTAACTGTATGCGCGGAAAATGCAGTGAGGGTCGAGGAGTATGCAGGTGAGAAAGCTGGGTATGTGATTGGGAGGGCAGGGTATGGAAATGAAGAATGCGGGGTATAAAGCGATGATAAGGAAAGCAGGTGTGCGTCAATTAGTGATGCATGGTAGAGATCCCTATATGGGAGGTAGGAAATGGGCCAGTGAAGAATGCAAGGGTATGAAGTGATGATAGGGAATGCGGGAATGCGTCAATGAATGAGAAATCAGAGGAACAGGAAGGTGAACGGAAAAGTAGTGATACACGGGTACAGGTCCTTGAATGGGAAAGAAAGGGTATAGGTTAACGAATAAGTGATGATGGTGAAAGAAATGCGAATGAGTGAGAAAGCAGAAGGCAGGTCCATGAAAGTCCATGAATAACAAAATAAGGGGCATATGTTAACGAATAAAGATGAGGATGGAGAAGTTGGCATCGTCTTGAAGTCGTCCGGGTATATGAGATGGCGGCTCGTAACGCGTTAGCGCTGACACAAGCGCCCAACGCTCACTGTCCGTCAGGGAACACAATCTCCCACCTACAAAGTGGTCAGTGCATCACTGCCAGTAGGGGAAATCAAGAGAGACGTGATACTTACTCAATGTAGAGGCTCCCTCGCCCCTCCCTCTTATCCCGGGGCATCCCCTTGCCCCGATACTCCACAACCCCGTTCACCATCCTCGTCCTCCGATAATCGACCTCGACCTCGTAGCGTGCTCCGTCGAGTCCCTTGATATGGAACTTGCAGGCCTTCCTCTCCAAGCGGCTGGTCCACGGCAAGCAGACATGGGCGTGCAGATCGTCTCCGTCCCGATAGAAGACTTGCCCAGCGACGCCACACTGATCAGTGGGTGCCGGACTCTCTTCGGCGATGACAACCTCGATGTCTTGCCGTCTCCCGTTGGGGAGCTCGTGACCGGCATTGTCGTAGGTGAAGCGAGCGCCATCGGGGCATCCCTGGGGTACGTCGAGGGTCAGGCGCACCTCCTTGGATCTTCCGGAGCGCGAGTACCGCTTGAAGCTTATGAAGACCTGCTTCCCGCCGGTGAAGATCTCGCGCAGGGTGAGGGGGACGCGGACGATGTAGGGGGCCGTGGAGCCGTCTGGGACGTAGTCCGAGAGGGTGATGGTCCCTGTTGTTCGAGAGTTAGAGTGGCTGTTGGTTGCTGTTAAGGTGAGTGTTGAAATTTCACCTCTGAGGATGCTGTGGTCGGGCTCCCTGAAGCGATGGGAGGGGACGCTGCGAGTGGAGCCTGTGGAGGGCGCCAAGGACTCGGTGGATGGGGCTGAAAGCCCCATCGACTCTTCATAGCTGGGAGGTGCGTCCCGTCGGTAGAGATCGTCGGTCCATCTGACTACCATGTGCGTAGAAAGGAGGCTGGTGATTAAGAAGGATGGCGATTAAGAAAGGATGGCGATTAAGAAAGGCTGGCGAGTGAGAAAGGCTGGAGATTAAGAAACTCTTCAGGGGCAGGGACCGCTGTCAAGCTGATTTGCGGATAATGAAGGCGGAAGGCGTGGTGACGGTCTATGTCTATGAAGGGCGTTAATCTGAGGAAGAGCACCCTTTTTATACGTTTGGCCTGTGAACAGCATGCTACAGCACTTGGAGGTTTGTAGGCGTCGCGGTACTGCAGTTCGACTCCATTGCTTGGAAACAAAGAAGGCCAACTGTAGGCGGCTGCCTCTCGCTGGCTCGGGGGTCCTCCTCGAGTCCCTTTGTGGTACAGCCTCACAGACAGCTTTGCCTTGGAGACCCACAGCCTCTGACGTCTGAGGCGCTCTAGGCGCTAAAGGAGGCCAGTGGGTCCCTCGAGAGGCGGCATTTGCCGAGTGAGATAGGCGCCCGTGATGTTGCCCAAGGCTCTATTGTGCTCAGCAAGGATATGAAGTCGTCTCAAGGGGGTGCAACAAAAGGGTCTCCAATGTGGGTCCTTGCTAGCCGAGAGAAGATCGGCCACGATATTCTCTGCAAGAAAGTCATGCCTCTTCTAACGGCTGCCTCTGGACTCGAGCTTCGACTTACAAACTGCATACCTGTTATCGGTAGCCTCCTCGATCTAAGTTTGGAGCTTATGACCGTCGATAGATAGCGGGGCCACTTTTATATGACTTGGCTTTGATAGGCTCCGATCGTCGGAGATGAGCAAAACACGCCCAGGCTAAGTACTTTACGAAGAGAACGGGGCGTCTGTGCATCCTATCGTCTTCACATGGTGATTTGCAGATACTCGGCGAGACTGTACTATCTACCATACACGGAACTCTCAAAGAATATAAACGCGAGGTCAGGAGGTACCGCTTCATTTGCGTCGGATCTAGGGCGGAAGTACAAAGTCGGGCTCGCTAACTGAGCCCAAACGCCAAGTTGTGAGAGAAATTCCAAGTAGGTTCTCGTACCTAACTATCAAAACTGTCTAGGGTCGACTGGCTTTGCTGATGTTACCAAACTTACCTGTGCGTAGGCATGGGAAAGGGATGCGTCTGGTATCCGATGTTGACCAACCTACTCTGCAGATATGGGCAATTCGTCGATGGGACGCGTACCATCGAAATCGGATCTCGGAGGCCACCTCGAGGCAAGCCAAATAGTGGGCTAAACATACACCAGGCACGTTCAACTTGAAGTCAATTGGTGCCTGTCCAAAATGGCGAAGCCCCACTTTGACGCCCTCATGTTGTCCAGGGGAAGTCCAAGTGACCTTCGATTCCGTCCGTATCTCTTGGCACGCACCCATGCCTTCCAACAATCACTGAGAAGAACCGGTGACCGCAGGTGGGATCATTTACTCTGTTCTGGAGAAGACTTGATCAGACTGCCGTAACGTTCCACTCTGCCAGGTACCCTATACGGCATTCAAACCATTCCTTTTAACACAGAGCCTGTCGAATGTCGAACTCTAAGGAGCAGCTCCCCCCCTTCCGGCTTATCCCTTCATTCTTCTCTGCGCTCCCCCATACGCAGCTTCAACATGGACCCGAAGCGCAGCTCCGACCAAGACCTAAAAGTCGACGACTCAGAGAAGAGCAGCATCGAAAAGCCCGAGGCTGGTGTCGCCATTGACGCTCACTATGACCCTAAAGATGTCTCCCAAACACTGTCAGTACTCTACGTTACTGCGCTGGATTGCCACGTATCTGACAGTTTTGCCCTCTACAGGCGCAAGGTCGATTGGCGGATGCTTCCCTTGCTCGGCCTTCTCTACGCTCTCGCTCTGATTGACCGCACGAACTTGAGCGTCGCACGTATTGCTGGAATGGATGTATCTTTGGTGAGCATCAATCCTCCTTTCGCCCCGGAACATACTGGCTTATGCCGCGTTACCCAGGGTCTGAAAATCGGCGAGCGCTACAGCATTGCGTCGATGATCTACTTCCCACCTTACATTCTCCTGTAAGCGTAGTTCAATTCTACTTTTACATAGGACACTGCGCCGTCAACGGATGCTGATGCTGTCTGAAGGGAAATCCCTGGCAATCTCGTCCTTCAATACTTAGGCGCCCGCACATGGCTGACAATATGTGTTGTGGGATGGGGAGCAGCTCAGATCGGCATGGCTTTCGTTCCGAACTGGAAGATCCTTAGCGTCACCCGTGTTCTCCTGGGCATTTTCGAGGTAACTACTCTCCACTTATTCTTTCCTTTCTCCACGCAGGCGTACTAACCACCAGCTCCTCGGCAGGCCGGCTTCTTCCCCGCACTCACCTTCATTATTACGACATGGTACAAGCGCGAGGAAGTTCAAAAACGCTTGGCCGCCTTCTACCTCATCGGAATCCTTCTCGGCGGCTTCAGTGCAATCCTTGCCTACGGGTTGCAACTTATCGCCCCTGCCGGAGGACTGAAGGGCTGGCAGTGGATCTTCCTCGTCGAGGGCCTTCTCACCGTCGTTCTGGGCGTCGCCACATGGCTCTTCGTGCCCGACTTTCCCAACAAGAACAAGTTCTTGACGCAGGAACAAACGAAGATGATTTTGGACCGTGTCGAAGCAGACCGTGGAGACTCTATCCCCGACCCCATTAACGGTAGAGTTATCCTCAAGCACCTTTCTGATCCTCTGTTGTGGTCATTCGGTAAGTCAATTTCCGATCTTTCAACTTTGGAGAATTGCCTACTTACTGACATTCTTTTATCCCAATAGCTCTCATGTTCATGAGTGCCACTATGCCCGCATACGCCATCGGGTTCTTCGTCGTGATCCTTCTCCAAGGCATGGGCTTCTCCGTTCGGGACTCCCTGCTTCTCACTGCACCACCCTACGTTGCCGCCGTACGTATTAGAAAGCTCAATCACAAGTCCATGCGTCTGACTTCATCCCATCTATCATTCAGGCTATCTCAACATTCTTCTTTGCTTGGCTGGCGGACAAGACCAGGAAACGCGCCCTTTGGCTTGCCGTTCAGACACTTGGAACCATTGTTGGTCTCATGGTCACAGCATACGGAGGAAGCAATGGTGTCCGATACTTCGGCATCTTCCTAACCAATATGGGTGCTTCCGGATGCGTTCCTGGAGTTCTTGCATACGTGAGTGCATCTTGAATAAAGTGATAATGGGTAAGGCTCAATCAAGCTAACATGGCTCTTCCTTCCCTCTTCAGAACGCGAACAACATCATATCGCACAGCAAGGTGCGGTTTCAGACATATTATCTTATTGCCATGGCTGACAACAATCTTTCTTCGATTTCCCAGCGCTCCGTCTCGACCGCAGTCGTAATCGCATTTGGAGGCATCGGAGGAATCTTCGCGACGCTCGTCTACCGTCAAGTAGACTTCCCCAAGTGCGTCTGCCCACATGCAACTATGTCCTTCTGTTTCTGATGATCTTCCACCTGATAGGTATATCCCCGGTGTCTGGGCTACGATGGCTTGCCAATTCCTGATGCTTATTCTCCTTGCCATCAACACCGTTGTGTTTACGCGCCGCAACAAGCTCGCTCGCGAGGGAAAGAGGGTCAACGAGGGCAAGCCAGGATTCTTCTACACCATCTGAGGTTAATTTGGGGTTAATAGCTATGTTGTATACGGTTTCAAACCTTTCTGTATTGTAGTAATAGTGTTCAATATTGTGCAGCCATCGAAAGCTGCTTGTCTTTTTAACGTTTGTTTACACACACATCGCCTAAGAACATATCGCAACATGATCCCACTCACATGCTTAATGTCGCCCCGACAAGCCCTGAGTCCCTGACCAAGAAAGGTACCTCGGTATTGATACATTTCGCCTTATAATCATCTCACTTCCCTCCTTGCCGCTCGACTCGCTCCTACCAGCGTTGTACCATACACAGGGACGAGGACGGGAGCGCTTGGGCGGCTGAAATAGGCGCCCGCATGGAGACAGCTTGTAGAGTCCGGTTGTCTTTCCAGAATATTTCATCAAATTCGACGGAACTCTCAATTCGAGATAAGGTCAGCAACGGAGACTAAGGTCTGTGCCCATTGTGGATGTGGACCTGACATGCGGATGCTGGTAACTGGTTGGTAACTGGCAGTTACTAAGTACAAACTAAGTACTCCCAGGATTACGGTGCAGGAGGGGCTCCCAGTTTAGTTTAGAGTCAGGGCTCGGTAAGCTAATGGGTAGGCCATACTCCTCAGGCTTGTCCTCATACCCAAGAGAAGCGGCATCGCCTTCTCTGTCTTCTCCCAACTTTTCTTGACTTGAATCCAATTTGCCCGCCTGATCATGTCCTCGACAACAATTGGCTATAGGAATGGGGAATATGCATATCAGCTTTGCTGTAAGTCGCATTTGGCTCATGCGGAGGTGCTCACCTTCCGTTCCTCCTCGACTCTTGACTACGCGTGTAGCGAACACGATTGTGAGGCCCCATGCAGAGGAGAACATGCTCAATGTGGCAACCAGAACCGACACTATGAACGAACCGGTACTCTTGAGTTTCGAAAAGTGGCAGATGAAGACTGTTTGCAGCGTTGAAGGACCAGGGACCTCCAATTTCACAAATTGTACTCCTACATCCGGGATGGCCTGGGCTCTCCAAGCATCGTAGAGCAAGGATCGTGTGGTGGTGCCGGGGGTGGACGCAGAAGGATATTCAGCTTTCAGGACCGCATCCATCATACTGAGGTTCGTGAGGAAATTGTTGGGCGCTGGGTTTCCCAGATCAAGTCGACCAGCTGCGTGAGCAAGATTGATGAGGTTCAGAATTGGAGCGCGGAGGGGCTCCTCCAACTCATATGTAGCTGGGTTTCTGTTGAAGAGAACGTCTGGAGGGCGGAGAACGCGGTTGCTCATAATCCCAGTGGCGTCTATAATTTTGAATATGGGGGGATGACTATCGTCGCATACGGTTTGAGACTGGTCTGAGGAGCCTGAGGGAAATTCGACGCAGGTGGTGTTGAATTTGGCAAGAAGAGAATAGGTTGCAAGCCCAGTGCCGTTGGAAGCAAGATATGCACCGTAGAATTGGATGCCAATATCGACGGCAGCCAATTCGAACCTTGGGTCGTCTGTAAGAGTGGGAGGTAGGCGGAGAAGAGTGGAGCTCACAGTTGACCCAGGGTATACATTCTAGACATTTCAGAGGCATTCTTCGCCAGTCTTTGAAAGTCTGTCCGCAAGGAAGGAAGTACAGAGACCCCAAACTTTGCTATAGCTGACAGTTGTGCCAGATCTTTCTTCGCGTCTGGAGCACCACAGTACATCATCACTTCACCGTTCATCGTCCATGTGTTTAAGTCAGTAAGAACTGAGAGTCCTACGATGTCGCACATTTCCAAGGTGCTTCCTCTGTATGAAAATCCCGCTTCTCCTGCATTGGGTTTATACACCGCATCGACCTTCCAGTCGAAAAGGGAGGAGTTGGTTATGAGAGAATCTCCAACGTTGAATACGTGTGCATCGCACTGCTTTCCAGGCTGTGACCTTGAGGCGAACGAAGGGGTGAGCTTGTCGAACCAGTATCTTTCCGTGCTGTTGAAGTCGCTTCGGAACACACTAACTGGATCGTATCCGACCAGGGCAACTATGGGCAAGGGCATTGGTGACGCCAGAGAAGGAAGGGAGTATATTGCTCACCATTTGCGACGCTAAGAATGACAATGGTTATCAGCCCTACTGTGTAGGCGACAACTGAGAACCAAGGCGAGTCAAAAGGACGAGTGATAGGATACTCGAGAAGAGGTATTCGTCCAGGGGCCATTGCTGGGGGATGCTTAAGCTAGACCGGTGCTGTTGGCACAAGGCACTGCTGCCTGCTGAAGAAGAAAGAGGTCACGCTCCGTCGACGAATGCCTAAGGAGCATCACTGGTCAGATTGACAGCTGGCTTAGAGCTAATAAGTACGACATGGACAGGATGAAAGAACTTGAAGAATCCAAGAAACTCCGTCGTGGACTGCGCTAACGACTTTCCGGAATCGCCACAGACCATGTAATAGGCGCGAACATTTCGGACGTCCCACTTCAGCGCTTAAATGCCCCAAGGGCTTTCGCGCTACAATCCTTTCCGGCACTCAATGACGCCCATTCAGGCGAAGTTGCACTTTTGCAGCGCTATTCATTATCGTTTGCCGCTTTGAATACAGCAGTGCAGCTCTTGGAAGAGGTTCTAGCTGCCGGTGTTCAGGTTCAACGCGGGCGCTTAGCATCTCGCAGGAGTTAGAACTGAAAGATTGGGCCTCAAGAACAAGCTCACCGAGCCCCGCGACTGTAGGGTGTGGATACTGGTACTCTACACATATCGTTCGCCACCATCCAGAGTAGCAGCTGCACTTGAAGGTCGCATTGTGGTGGAAATAATTCAACTTACATCTTATTAGCTCTGTAGGTCTTGGTCAAATGACACTCCAGCCATTATCCACAGGCAGCACAGCACCAGTAATACCCTTGCTGAGATCGGAGGCAAGGAATAGGATGGCTTGAGCAGCGACCTCCGGACCTGCGGCGCCTGCACCGGTCTGGGTATTGACATGGCATGCGATTACAGGCCTATAATGCCTTCAGTTAGGTCTCGCGTCGGAGAAGAACCCACGTTACTTACGCCATCTTCATGGAAGAACTGAGGTCCATCCTGGCCATGTCCATGGAGTTCGCAATATTGGTCCTGACGGCTGGTAATGTTCATGTAGTAGATACAGATGAATCAAGATTTTCAAGCCTTGTTACTGCAGGGGTCACGTACCTCCAGGAGAAATGGCATTGCATCGGATGGAGTCCTCCTTGTACAGCCAGGCTGTGTTCTTTGTTGCACCAAGCTTGGTTTGAGGGGATAGGGATAAGGCGAAGATTCAAGACACGTAGGATCATTGAACGCTCACCAATCCGTGCTTGCTCGCAGTGTACGCGACTCCTGCAGAAGCGCCACTGCTTCCAGCTTTGCTCGAAACATTGACGATGCTGCCACCCCCATTCTGCTTCATAATTTTCACCACTTCTCCCATGAGTTTGATAGGGGCAGTCAAGTTAACAGCGATGACCCTCTGGTAGACGTCGTCAGTTAATGTGTCGACGCCTTCGTTGTTGTCCATTATCCCAGCATTGTTGACAAGGATGTCGATGTTGGCTTTGCTAGGGAACGCGGACGCGAACGCAGCTACGATAGAGGATGCAGCAGAGGCTTCGGTCAGGTTGACTTGGTGAAACTGAAAGTTCTCTCCTAGAGGCACAGCAGAAGGTGCCGTAGAGAGGTCTACGCCCAGTACCGTCGCTCCTGAGTCAATGAAGAGTTTGACTGTGGCGAGGCCGATGCCACTGGACGCGCCAGTAATGATTGCTGCCTGGATACAAGCGTCAGAACCATCTAAAGAATCTTATGTTAGACCGGTCGTACCTTGCCTTCCAAAACTCTGCTCATGTCCGCAAGGTATTGTAGTTGTCGGTCGGTAGGATAGTCAGGGTGGAACAGAAAAGTGGTGACGATTATGGCCCGGGTTATATATCGAGCCCAACTTCAAGTTGAACGTAGTTCGCTTCCGTCCCCGGCTCGGAATGCCTTCTAGCTCCATACCGAATGATCAGGAACAAAGCATGGGTCCGGGCTACTTGAGGATACTTGCCACTGTTGTCAGTGCACTGGCCCGTAGACGGAGGGTGGCAAAGGTTTCCAGTGTTGTCGCCATGTAATAAGAACCCGGAAGTTGGGAGCATTAAAAACTTACTGAGCAGTTCTTCAGAACAATGCTTACCTCTCCCGATAAAGGACGAGTTTCGTGATTTTCTGGCAAAACTTCAAGTGTTGGAGAGAACGAGGGATCAACTCCGAACGGTCTGGCGCGGGAATCGAACTCAGCGACGCACAGACGCCCCTGTCTTTTCCCACGTGTCCAGACCGGCAACTTGCTGCATTCGGGAACATGTGAATACCCGTAGCCGACTAGGGAAGCCCGCAATCCGCGACTTGTTCTCTACCTTCACTGTCGCCCGTTCGCAATGCCCACCGCGACGAGCACTATAACAACAATGGGGTATAACTCGCATATACCTCTCAAGTCGGCGGTCAAACTCTCCTCAACACCCCCATTTACCCCCTCAACACCCTCCACAACGGTCCATGGAACGTCGTCCTCAGCAGCCCCTTTGCGGTCGTTGTACAATCGCGCTGCCCGGGCGTTCCTCCACCGGGAAATCCCCTTAACTCATTCCCTCATCCAATCCGCCTTTCACCTTCTAAAACCTCCAGTCACTGTTCACGATTCGCTCTTGGACCACCGGCGTAAATGGGACATACTACGAATTACTTTGGAGACTACCATCTATGCCGACCCGCCAGCCATCGATTCTTTACCAGAATCACTACGGACCCTTCTTGCACAATCCCCTCAAACCCTCATGACGTCGATATACACTCGCTCAGTGGCACTCTTCACCCCGACGAATGCAACTTCGCAGAAATTTGGCTCCCATTCCGCGTACCTCCCACCTACAGTTTTGATCACGCTTCTATATTCAAGTCTTAAGCTTGAGTGTCCAGAGATAGGCAGGAGGATGACGGAAGAATGGCTTTCCCGCCGAGAATCACCCATGCTACTAAACGGCTCTGCCCATCCCGGAGATGACTCGGAAGAGGGTGGCTATGACAAAGTCCTCGAGATCTACTGCCTTCTCATACTGCCAAAACTCGGGCAGTGGGACTACGCCAAAGAGTTTCTGCAGTTCGAGAGCGAACTGTCAGAACCCAGGCGGGAGGTAGGTCCATTCATAATGTTGTTTCGCCAGGGGTGACTAATTTGGGATTGCAGTTTCTGAAATCGCGGTTAAACGCCCAAAACGCTGAAGCCTTAGTTTCTAATAAGCTAGGTTCTCCCTCATCCTCTCCAGCTTCTTCGCATGCCCCCACGCCCCGCTCACACTCCCCCGCACCATCCGCTTCATCATCGTCCTCCCTATCTACAACCTCGACACATACCGTCACTCCATCGACTCCATGGGGAGGCCAACAGTCGTCGTCGAACTTGCGACAGTCGGTTGTGAACCATTCGTCTAGTTCTTCAGACTCGTCTGAAGGTACAGCAACTCCCCGCGGCAAATCCAGACAATCCCGAGCACCGAATGGCATCAAGGCTCGGTCCCGTTCGACTGCTCGCACCAATAATTCGTCGTCAGCTTCAACATCGTCCTCTCTATCATCTGCACCTCGAACTGTTGTTCGAACGAACCCAGTAACATCCACGACGCCCAATGTCCTATCCCTGGTCAGATCTTACCTCGCCCCGCATCTCACAACCTCCAAAATAACCACATTCGTCATACTATTTATCCTGTTTCCCCTCCTTTCCTGGGTGCTGCGAGTGAGACATCGGAGACGGAAGCTGGCAGAGGGAGCTGGGACACCGTTACTGGGCGCTGCTGGACCGACGAACGTAGACTTGGTGCGGAAGAGGCTTCAGGCGGCTGGGAGTTCCGACTCGAGTATCGTGGTGAAGGTGGGGAGGGAGGTACTTAGGGTTGTGATTGATACTGTGAAGATGGCCGGACGGGGGTTGGTATAGCATTAAGCTAATGTGTTTCTTCGGAGGTGCCTATTATTACCGTGGGTCTGCTGTATGTCTTTGTGTCTAGTATAATATCGTCGAGATGTAGGTCGAGATGTAGTAATATTGTACCTCGTGCCAATCGTGGCGGCCTACTAGTCAACATTGGTCCACGTACACCGTGCGCTTGTAATCGCCGGTGCCGCACATTAGAATCCATGTTATCGGATCTATTGATTCGGCTTCAATTAGCAGCGGAGTCTACTTATGATTGTGACTATAAATGAGACCCTTAGGTGCACTCCGCTCCTTTCCATCTGTACAGACACTCATGGCCACCCTGCAAGCACAAACACACTCCGGTATAACCGACCTACCCGTCGAGATCATCCTCAAGATTTTCTATCACTTTGTCACCTCGCCTCGACTCCCCAACAACGCTCTCACCGACAAGAGCCACAAAGACATCCGGCGCCGACGACCCGTTTTCCTCTCTCATACCTGTAGCAACTGGAGAGCAATAGCACTGTCACAGCCTTGGATATGGGGGGACGTCCACGTCTATGGTAGATCGCAGCTCTACTTCGACGTCTTCCTAGAAAGATCAAGCCCTCTGCTCGTCGACCTCACCGTCGTGTCCATAGGAGCCAAATCCGCACCCGCCGTTGTGTCCTTCCTCTCGCAGAAGGTCCAGGAGAGGGCGTACTACTTCGACCGGGTCAAAGCGATGAATGTGTTCATCTATGATTCCCCGGGCGCCACTGCACTATTGGAGCCTCTGCGGCACCACAGCTTCCCGTCCCTACGCAGTTTCTCGATCGAGACACCCTGGAAACCGAGAGGGAGAATGTGGCCTTCCCAGATCTATCCTCGTTATACCCTCGAAGGTGCCAAAGGATTGGAGTCGCTCACTATGTCAGGAGTGGACTTCCGCGCCGCCGAGTACGGTCCCCACCCCGACGCTGTCACGACACTACAAATCCACCGTGCACTATATTTCAACCAGTTCTTTCTCGCGCAAGAGATCTTCAACACAGCCTTCACTAACCTTTCTACCTTGATTCTTGGCAACCTGGATCTATACTATTGGGAGGAACCCGAACCAATCGACTTCCTCATCAGCGCGCCCAACCTCAAGAACCTCGCAGTAGCGACCCCCTTCCTAAGTCGACGCGTCGAACGCGCACCACGAGTCGCATGCAGCTCAATATGCCCCTGCGCTCTGAGAGATCTAGAAGCCAACAGCCTACAATATCTAGAGATAACAGGCGAAGACCTCGACGGGCTATATCACCTCATACCCATGATAGAGCGCCGGTTCCGCGACGGCCTCAACAACCCCAGCACATTCCAGCCTCTCAAGCTCTTCCTCAACGGCCTCGACGTCCCCTCCCCCTCAGATTTTAGAACTAAGATAACAGACTTCCTGCCCAACCCCAATTGCATCCACCTTCATTTCCTCCCCAAACACCCGTGGTCCCCTGCAGATATCACCGCCGCATCCAGGTCGATGTTCCATTTCAACAGCGTCGTGCTCTACCTCTCACCAGACGACCTAATTGAAGCGACGCGCCAGGAAGACTCTGTGAAGTACTTCCCCCGACTCGCATTGTCCCCGAAGCTTGGACTTTACCCCCTGCTCATCCACCCTATCGTCCACCCTGAATTCCTCGTCGCGCTCGACCCCAAGGCGCCCTACCTCGATTCGGAAACTGTGGACTCCTTCCAAGCTACGATCCCAGACCCGGAATGGCCGCCTGTGCCCTCCACATTTGACTACGAGAGCGACGAGGACACGTACCCTGCGGCATTTCGCGAGTGTCGTACACCTGCACCAGAGTTTGACCATAGCCTTGATGAGGCAATGGACCATGGAGAATACTTAGACGAGAACTATGGGTCTGTTTGGGATGAGCTGGATGAGGCGCTGGGAATGGTAGAGTCCCAGGAGTCTCAAGAGTCGCAGGAGGACTATGAAATGGACGAGGATATGTCAGAACCGGAGGAGGAATTGGACGAGTCTTTTACCTACTATTGATTAGAACCTTTCATTACTTAGTCTGGTAAACATAGTTACTCATTGCTGTAGCCGCTATTTACACCCCCATCGTCGCCATGTCCGTCTTATCAACTGTTAACAGTGGGCGCTTATCGCTTAGATACGGGCGCCCAATTTAAATACCCGAGCACCCTAATTTCTCAACATTCAATCATCACTTCAAGCTTCAAGGCGCCCACCGCAACTCGTCACAGCCTTAAAAAAAATACATGGTAATGATTCGAAAATCCAGATTTTACACAACGAAGAGGGAAGATTAAGTACGCTTGAAGGAGTGACATATAGAGTAGAGACACAAGGGAAAGTAAGGCGTTAAGGAAGAGGATCGATAAGTAACCAAGGACAACGTATGTATGTAGGAACGGTGACGATAAAGGAGTAAGGAGTACAAGTCTCATGAAAGGAGACGTCAGTCAGCAACTGGAAAGATATGAGAAGAACGAGAAGGAGACGTCTAACAAAGCCAAAAATGTCCAAATAAAAACGATCTCATATAAGAAACGTTCAACTATGGTTAACGCTACTCATCCAGTGCATCCCAACAGGCGGCTGCTGCGGGCCCTGAACCTGCCCAGTCTGCTGCTGCTGAGGCGCACCTTGAGCCTGTTGGGGCTGCTGCGACACCCCCTGCTGCTGTTGCTGAATCTGTTGTGCCTGCTGCTGTTGCTGAATCTGTTGCGCCTGTTGCTGTTGCTGAGCTTGCTGCTGCTGCTGCATCTGAGCCGCAGCCGCCGCAGCCGCCGCATGCTGGACAAGCGTATGTGCAATATCCCTCTCCTCCGACATATACGAATCATGACTCGGCTGACATCCATAGCTCCCCACATGCCCCGTCCCCGCCGCCTGCGCCAGAATATGCGTGTATCCCTCACTCCCCGCGCCTCCATTCGCACTATTACTCCCACTCCCGTTCCGCGGCTCCGCCTCAGGGTAAAACGGATAGAACAAGTCCGTGGGCACCTCCACAAGCTGCTTCACCGTGGGCGTCGAGTTACCACTATGCACCACACTCCCCTCCGCGCTCCCGTTCATCCCCCGCGGCTGCGGGTGCGGGCCATACACAATGGGCGCCGTGGCCGGGCCATACGCGCTCGTCGCAATCGTCGGCGTGCCGTGCTGCGAGCGGTTGATGGGTGTCGGGGGCTGGTCCTCGTCCCAGTCCGGCTCCGAGCGCAGCACGGGGTTGCCCGTGGGCGCGATGTTGCGCAGGTTCACGTTCATGACGCGCTCGGCGAGCCGCGCGATGAGCGGGTGTGCGCCGTTCATGTCTTTGCGCTCCCAGCGCCAGCGGAAGCGCGGGAGCATGTCGAGGGCGAGCCAGAGGTCCTCGAGTGCAGTGTTGAAGGGCAGGCATTCGACCTTTGACATGTGTCCGTAGAGGATGACCATGGCGGCGATGTGCAGGGGGATGGGCGAGACGAAGAAGCCGGTGTTGGGGAAGCGGATGAGTTGATTGTGGATGATGATCATGTTGTGTGAGGTGATGATGGCTGGAATTCGAGTTTAGTAGATAGTTGTAGGTAAAGGAAGGCGAGCTTACCGTCAACGAGAGCCTTCAGTCTGTGCGGGTATGGAAGCTCCTTCGAGCTGAACAAAGCGCGGAGTAAGAGGATCCTCGCAATGCCAACCTTCAGAAGCGTCAATCCCTCGTCCTCCGTGATACCTTGCACCAACTCTAACTTCTTCTCCACTGGCCAGTCGTCCGTTCCAGTGAAGTAGTACTTGTATCTCTCCGGCAAGCCTCGTCGGAACTCAGCCATTCGCCTGACAATCCTCGTTGCATGGCGCATGATGGTGTCAGCAGATTGTTTGCTGGGGGTGTAGAGCGAGTTGATTATATCCGCTTGAATCTCGGCAACCGCATGCGAGAGTTCAAAGTGTTCGGAAAAGTCGGTGAGGGTTGCATTCGCAGGTCGCACAGGCCGAGGGGTATTGGTGTCTGTGGGGGAAATGGCGAGTGGTCGCCCAAGCAAAATTGAGGTTCCTCGGTCGTGGATCAGGACGATGCTCCAAAGGCGGATACGAAGTTTACATTCTTCCTCGGTGAAGACGTTCTGCTCCTGCTGGCTGCTTTCTGGTGTTCCATCGGTTGAAGAGCTCAGTTGAGTTGTGGGATCGTGGTGGAGTCCAAGTTCAATCGACAGGCGGACGAGACTCCCAACGAGACGCCAAAGGGTTCTGCCTTGCCGCTGGAGGGATCATGAGTACCAAATCTGAGAAGGATAGCTCGAATGTCTTACCTCAGTGTAAAGGTACCAGTGCAGGAGAATCAATGCCTGGAGGCTCGAGATTGTCACGCGGAGGTCGGGCTTAACAGCCAAGGCCCGTTCAAAGAACTCGTCGTGTTGCGGCCATGATGGGGGCATCAGCTTCTTCGCCATCTCGGGGCCAAGGTGCTCAATAACCTGGCCCTTGTTCTCCAACTCAGCACGGACGGCGCGGTGGTTAAGATCGCTAAGGGTTCCAAGAGCAAAGATAAGGTAGACGCTGCAAATATGGCCAGGATCGTAGGACGCCGCAGAGCCGTCGTAAAATGATTCGAGGATCTTCTCAAACTCCTTGCGTTCAAAGACAGGCCGATGAAGGTTGAGGTGCGTGAAGTAAGTGTCAACGATATGCTTCGTCATTTCGCGGTCCTTGGGCAGCCACACTTGCGCCGTCGGCGATGTGTAAACGGGGCGGCCGATCGATAAGGTGTTGGTGACGTCCTTGGGCGCATTCGGGGAGTTCCTTCTAATGGCGACGGAGATCCACTGGGAAGCATCTCGAGGGGCAACAGCGAATTCGACCGAGCGGTCGCGGCCAGAAGTAAGACCGTTGGAACCGACAGCGAGGTCCTCCCTGTCATGTGGGCCACTGTCGAGAATGTTGTTGACGATGGCAGCTGAGACACCAAAGTTCTTCGCCAAGGCTTCAGTATTGGACATGTCGTTTCCGTTCGGGTCGGTACCCTTCGCAGCTGGGCGTGGAACGGCTGCTGGCGGTGACGCTGCGGGTGTTGCTGCCGCTGCCGCTGCTGCCGCTGCTGGCGGTGGTGGTGGCTGCATTGCGCCTGGTGGTGGTGGCGGCGGGCCCAGGACCGGAGGTCCGTACGGCGAGGGGTGCTGGAAGCCGGGATGAATGTGGGGATTGTAGGGCCCTGGGGGACCCTGGAGGTGATGCAGAGGTGGGGGATAGTATCCCGGCGGAGGGTGACCCGGCATCATGTACGGATACTGGGGGTGCGGTGGTGGCTGGGGAAACATTGGTGGGGGATATCCCTTAGGAGCCGCCTGGACAGGGCTTCCCTCTGGCCGAGGAATCCTGCCACCGTCCATCTGGAACACTGGGTTGACATGAGCTGGTGCGCCGCCGATGATGTGGGGGTCGAGGTTCTCCCGGGTCATGACCTCCTCGAGACTGTCGATGGTAAATCCCGGGTATCTGAGCTTGAGCAGGGCCTCGCATTGCGCCAGCTGCAGCTCGATGTGCTCAGTGTGGCCGCGGGGCGTCAGTGTCTGGCGATGTCTGTCTTCCTGGTTGCATACGGTGGACGCAGTGGCGCAGGCGGTGCATCGTGGATGTTTTGAGTCGCACTGTGTTGGGCGTTAAATGGATTTGACGGGAGGATGGAAATTGCCGTCGGGCGACACCGTCGGCACTTGCCTTTATTTTCTTGCTCCTACATCTTGCACACGCTTCGTGGGATCGCCGCAATCGTCGCGGCTCAGACGGGGCTGGCGCGTCGTCGCCGTTGTCCGTCCCCTTGCGGCGCCGCTTCCCGGTCGTCGTCGTCGTGCTCGCTGGCGGGGCCCCTCCCTGCGGTTGCGGGGCTTGCATCTGCAGATGCTGTTGATTGGCGTCCATGGAAAGAGCCGATTGGAGCGATGAGGGCACAGGAATGGTGTTTGGGGGCCCGTGCGGGGGTTGCAGCATGTTCTGTGCCCTTGGGCACTGTTCCTCGTCGCTGTCGGGCGTGATTCAAGCGTTGCTCGTCGCTGTCGGCGATGAGGAGCTGACTTTTTTAGCCTTGGACGTTATGTAGTCACGATTTGCCTGTATTTGGCGTGAGGCCCTAGTCTAGGGTATGACTAAGCGTGGATCCTTTTGTCGCCAGCTCTGACAAAGTCCTGAACACCGCCTGAACGACGCTTGCACCCTGACCCTCGCTGCGGAATGTCCTCGTTCGCCCGTGCCCAGCTTTCCCCAGATCCCCAGCGAGGAAACGCCTCCCTCTACACCCTCGACACGATGAACGACAGGCCGTACCACGACGACGACCGCAGCGACAGATCCTCAGAACGCTCCTCTCTCATCGCCCCAGAAACACCCGACTATGGCGCTACATTTCCCCGCTCACCCGGCCTGCCGTCGTCGGGGAGAGTCATCATGAATGCTACACTCAAGATGGCCGCAATATTTGCAGTTAGCACGATACTTCTCGGTGGAACATTGTGGCTGGCGCTCCCCACATTGCAACCGTAAGGCCCATCATGTCCGTCAGTGGGCTTTGCCGTTGACAATGTCTCCTTTCCAGCGACGACCGGGAGTTCCTGCGCATCCCTAAATCCTTTGTGCAGCTTCAGGAGCTCAATGTCCTCCTGAAAAAGTACCGCGACATCTACCCTTACCGGATCTTCATATGTTATGTGGTGACCTACCTCTTGTGCGTGCACTCTGCCTCTCCTTCTCGCGCACCCTCGTCTAACTCCGATGATAGCCTACAAGCCTTCTCGCTTCCTGGATCAATGTACCTCTCCATCCTCGGCGGCGCCGTGTGGGGCGTCGCCCGCGCGCTCCCCCTTGCATGCTGTTGTGTTGCAACTGGAGCCACCCTCTGCTACCTCATCTCAGCGGCACTCGGGCCCGCCCTGCTCACCCTCCCCAAATGGAAAGCCCTCCTTGACAAGTGGTCCGTCAAGATTCGCGCGAACAAGGACAACATGATCTCCTTCCTCATCGTGCTGCGCATCGCGCCTCTGCCACCACACTGGGTCGTGAATGTCATCTGCCCGCATGTCGGCATCGGCCTTGTCCCCTTCTGGATCAGCACCGCGTTGGGTATTCTTGGAGTGTCCGTTATCCATACGACGATAGGCGGGGGGCTGGACGACATGACGAGCGCGGACGACTTCCATCTCATCAGCTGGAAAAACTTCTTCGGTTTGTCAGCGGTTGTCGTAGGCGTTATGATCCCCGTGGGCTTGCGGTACTGGTTTGGCGCGGAGGTGGAAAGTGTGGAGGAGGCGGAGGCGGATGCGGATGAGCAGGCGGCGGAGGCAGGGGAGGGAGTCGAGGACAGGATACTTGCCGTTGGGCCCCCTCCCGTGTCCAAGTTTTCTAACAGGAGACCACTCTTGCCCCCAGGTGAGAACGAACTGCTGCAACCCTATGGTAGCAGCTCGGATGAAGACGAAGACGAGGACGTTATTTTGGAATCCGGACCTCTAATTGACATTAAACCAAGTGGAAGCAACGATACCAGTCTTATCATTTTGGATCCATCTCCCAGTACTCCCAGTACATCGACCTCAACATGAAGGGGTCTCTGGACAACACACAACGCATTTTTTTCTCTTGTATCATCACCCATCCCATTCTTTCAGCATAGTAGCATAGCCATCCATCCCTCGCCATGTCTATTTTTATTTCAAGCAATACAACTGTCAACGGCCGCATCCACACCCCACCCCAGACTCCTCCAACCCTCCTTCCCCCATGTTCTCCACCTTCGGCTCCCCCTCGTCGCTCTCAATCGACTTTGTTCCTACTTCCTCTGGATCACCCTCTAATGAACGTTACTTCTCCACCCCGTATTCTGTACTTTCCGTAATTGCTCCGCGACCCCCTGGTCCAGTGGAAGTGGAATTCACGCCTTGGTCTGGCTGCACATTGCTTCAAGCCGTTGTTGTCTGTGTCTTCCTCCCCTTCTGTCTCTTTGAATTTGAAATAACGACGCGTCATGACACCACTAGTACTTGCCCTATATTTAAAGTTTGGTTTTGTTCCCCCGTGTTGGTTTTCAAACCCAGTGAGAACCCACCTTCGGCCAGGTGCGGTGAGTATCGTCAAATCGCGGCCCCGAGATGGGACTTCGGTCAGTCACGGTTATTCACGGCGGCCTCCTTCTCAATCTCGGCAAACCATGGCCCTACTCTGGCACTAGATAGATAAAACTAATGTTATTCATAACCTGCTATAGTACTCTGGTGACTCCCGTGTCAATTCTGCGTGAATATGACCATATTCAAATCATATTAGCAGTAATTTCCGTGGTATTCGCTGACTTAGACAATTGCAAACAGTCGAAGGTCGTGTTCACGAAGCCGCGCCAATCTTCACTTCTTACCACCACCATCTCCTCCGCCAAACCGACTTCACGAGATGTCCCCGCCCACGTAGCGGCCAGATTCGACAAGGCGTGTTCGCATCCGAATCAGAAAATGTCGTTGGCGGTGAGTCCATGGGGGCTGGTGGCTTCTGGCGTAAATACTCTCAACTGACCTCGCAAGCTACTAGTAGGAGGCCCGGCCATGCAGGCAAAGGGAGGAGGAGGACTTGGTACGCACACTCCCTTCATCATTCCCCGTCTGTTGTGATTCCACTTTATCTGATTCCCTCAGTCCAGCTTTGGCAGCCGCTTCTACACCTTGCTTCACGCTCGAAATTCTCGCCTCCACCCACCGCCCAACAAATGTGTCCTCAGTTCTCGCGCCTCCACCATTTTCCCCGTTCCCTGCACCTGCGCCAGCCCGCATCCTCATGCAGCAATGATGTACCACTGTAGTTCTTCCTTCCTGTACCGTAGCTAGAATTCGCTGAAATAGACCCATTTTTCTATCAAACCGTGCCAGGAGGAGGAGCCCGGGGCCCCCAAAAATGCAATAAATTATTGGTTAAAGAATCTCGGTCCATCTCGGTCTCGCGAACCGCCGAGATTGGCCAGAATGCTGTGAGATGAGACGAGAAATACTGTCTCAATCTGACGACAGGTTTCGTTCCAGCTCGTCCAGTCTCAGGAAATCAGACGCTGAAAATCCCGAGCTGGGACGAGACTCAAGTCTCACCGCACCTGGCCGAAGGTGGGTTCTCACTGGGTTTCAAATTTCATCACTAAGTTGCCGGGTATATTTGAAACCCGCCTGCTCCATCGCGACTTGGATATCGTTCAGCCGAACCCCGTACCCCGCCCCTGCCCCGCCCCCGCCCCCGGTCCCGGTCCCGCCTCCTCTCAGCTCCTCTCTTTCTTCCCCACTTCCGCCTCTCTTTCTCTCTACCACCCACCGCCCCTTCGTTCTCTAAGGACGGCAGGGGGTAGGCTTGGCTGTTCGTTGCACGGGATGACTGTAGCTGTTGAAGACTTTGTACTTTAAATTTGTACGATAGGCTGGAAGGACTGTACATAACCCACATGTATCTCGTACTAGAAAACACAGGTCCTAGTGCCTCTTTCCTTGGTGCATGGTACGAAGAGACGACAGTCGCGGTGCAGCTAACCCAAGTCCGCGGTGATAGCCTCAACCCAACCTCAACCACTCCCCAATGCCCAACGGCTGCCCAACGTCTTGCGCAAGACCCCGAGTAAGTATCGTACGACCTCGATAACCCCCTCTCATTCATTTCTAAGCCCAGCTCAACTCCAGCTCTCCTTCGCAGTCGTACGTTTGCCCAATTCTAGAGGTATTCATGGGCACCACGAGGCTGGGGTATGGTTATGTACGTCATTTCTGATGGGACGGCGGACGGAGTACGGAGGTCGGCTCCTCGGCCGGCGGCTGTCCGCGAATTTGGCGCAATGGGTCCGAGCGCGGGGTGGTCTTGCAAGCGCCCAAGCTTTGAGCTCCGGTTTCCGATGCAAGAGTTGAGGGGGGTCTTAATAGATTGAAAATTGCAGGTATGGTCTCGTGCAGAATGAATGCAATGTAAAAAGTTGTAGAATGCGAATTTATTTGAAAATAACCCGCTTTTGAGAAAGGACCGTAGATATGAGAGGGTTGTCGACGTCTAGACTTTGGAATACTCTTCCGAAGGGTTTGCTAGGTAATTGACTTGAGCAACAAGTAAATAGGTCAGAATAGGTGACATACCACACAGAGATAACACTCCCAGACGAATTGTTGAACAGTAATTTCAAGAATCGGGAGAAGAGACCAGAAGCCTCCTTGTACAACGGAAGAAACGAAAGATTGACGAAAGATACCTGGGGCCCGTAGGCCTAGACCCACCACTAACGACCAGTGCTCTCCTCTCATCCTCATACCCAAGCAAGCAAGTTCCAGGTCTCCACCAGACACTGAGCACAAGTATCGCAAGCGCCTGGCAGTATTAGAGGCAAAGGGGCGCTTATCGATAAGCGAGCGACTGCAACCGAGGACCTATGACGACAGTGGCGAAGATCCTTTCACTCCATTCATTATCCAGCCGAACGGGTCGTTTTGGCTTCTTGGGCGGAGCCCAGCTCTCGGGACGGATGGTGCTAGGACGGATAAGTCTGTATATCGGTATGGGTTTGAGAACTTAGCATGCTATGTAATGGCTAGCTCGCTGAGCCAGGCCGCGGGGTCGTTCGCCAGGAGAGAGGATACAGAAGATGGCAAGGACTAAGCATGTACACGAAAAGATGGACATTGGTTGGAAAGCCATATTTCGGGACTTGGATGTGATTGGCAAGCTGCAGGTTGGGTAGAGTCAGACGATGCAGTGAGAGTCAGCTGTATGACTGAATCGTCATATGGTGCACTAGAGAGAATTACGAGACGTAGAATTCGTCCGGGAGTTCCACGGTTGCGAAGACGCAAGCAGCAGTCAGCAGTAATCAGATATCCAGGCTAATAATGCCCATGAGCTTTGTTTCATCGAGGCCGAATTCGAAGGAATCATTCGAGTCAAAGCGTTCCGGAAGTTCGGTACGGTACTTGCACGCACTGGGAAGTAGACTCTGGAGCGCCCGCAGTTTAAGTTCAGTGCCTTGCGTGTCCAAGCCAGCCAGCGAAAAAGGAATGGGTGCAGACAGGGTGCAGGCCCCTCGGTCGTGGTCTTGTGACACGGGACTGGGGACGACCGAGAGCCTACCCGCGATGCAGTCGGGGCTTGCGCTGAGACTAACCTTGGGTCCATGGTCCGAGGAATAGGACGTCGATCATAGCTCAAGTTTTCTGCGCTAAGCTTTAGGTAGAGTTGTCGGTGCACACCTTTGGGTTCACCGACTAGCCTGCCAGAATTCCATAGTCGGTTAGCTTTCCAGGAGAGGATACGACAAGGTCGCGACCAGCGTCCCAATACGGGTCGAATGCTGGCACAGCTAACGGCGAGACAACAATGGTAGGGCGGAGGCACCGTGACCTGGATAAAGAAACGGGTGGTGATAAGAGGACCACGGAAATGGGCAGAGGGTTTTTTCCTGGTTGGAATGAGACCTTGGGTAAGTATGGACAACACGCGTTCAGACGGCTGGCTGGCTGGCGGTGGCTGCGTCTGTGTGGTTGTGGGTGTTTGAACTTTTCAGGCTCGGGGCTCGAGGCGATGTGATTTGTTTGTTCTGGGAAGAGGCAAATTTTGGGCAAATTTTAGGTGAAGGAGGGGTGAGGAGGGTGCGTGTGCGTGGAGACGGAATAGGATAATTTCGAAGTCGAAGTTAGATTTTTGGGGTTGGAGAAAGTTAAACTTTGGGGGCGTTATGCAACCAAACCTTCCTGAAGTTCGTCGGGATGCGGAGACGCGTCGCTAGTCGGTAAATACACGAATGTTCCGCCGACTGTCGCGCCTGGGTATCGCGCTGCCCACCCTTTGACAGGCGAGAACAATCTCACTCGGAGACGGTCGATCGCAACAGCCTGAGGCCCGTCGTCGAGGCGTCGGCATCAGAGGTTAAAACCTGATGGCAAAGCTAACGACGACCGACCCTCACCAAGTAGCGGCGTCTCCGTCCCATATACGACCACGCCTGAGCGGATGCGTGCGCATGGAGATGTGTGAAGTGCCAGCGGTGCAAGTCAGCCCTGGCACTGCGCGAAAGCAGGCAAACGAGGGTGGGGTGGTGCAGGGTACACACAGCTCAGCAGCTATACCTGGAGAGCTTGGACCCCGAACGAACCCTGTCGGGAGTCTGGAATGAACGCGAGATGAAATGAGCAGGATTGAGGAGACGCTTTTGGGCAAACTTTTTCCTTTTCCTTTTCTCCTCGCCTCTTCCTCCATGGGAGAGTGGCAGGGTGACCGTTGCCCCTTGCTGGTCGGGATTCCAGAAGATATCATGTATCTGGAATGGTGAGGGAATGGATCCCAACCGTGGATCATGAAGGAAATCGGAGTTTCAATGAGGTTTCTGGGAAGGGGGTGTGATGGGAAACCCCTTATTTTTGGGTCGGAGTTTCAAGGTTAACGACGGAAACCGGCAGAGGGGTCAAAGCACCCCCCTTGGTGCAGATCTAATCTCGTTGCGCCGTCGCCCCGTCCGAGTCAAGCTCAACTCGAATCGCGATTCGGATGAGGGACGACATGGACGCTCGCTCGTTCGTCGGACGTTCTAATTTAGCCTGTTACAGGAGTCCGGACTCTGCATCACTGTTCAGCTGGCGTCCCCTCCCTCCCCCCAGCTTTCAGCTTCAGAAGAGCTGGGGTTGCTCAGCCGTCGGCTTTTGGTCCCGACCTCGGACTGGGAAGTGATACGGTGTGAAAGCGCGCCTATGACGCAGGTGGTGGCCTGGTGTTTTCCCCGGGTATTTTCAGAGAATTTCCGACAAAGATTCGCGCCGCTGGTGGTCGATCCAAACCTTCGCGGGTGCGTTCCCCCACTCTTCAGCCAACCGCCGGCGGTTGAGCCGCAGGGTTTTGTGGGGGCCTATGTAACCATTATCCTATCTCCGTGACCTGGAAATTCGTATGGCGTACAGCACCATTGACCTCTTTACACTACATGATCTGTCTTTGGGATGCGTATATTCAGTAGCATGCAGCACTGGTTTCGTTGTTAATCGTTACATGGAGACCGACGACCAGTGCTCGGCGGTAGGTTAATCACTCCGAATCTCGTAAGGCTGATCGGCGACCTCAGCGACACGGTCAATTCAGCCGTCTGTCTTTCTGCCTGCCAGTCCCTTGTCCGGGGCCGCCAAAGGCCGACCACCTACCTGTCCTTGTACCCTTCCAACAGATTTTGGAGCCCCCTTGTACCTAAGATGTGAGCTGAAGTATGGAACGGATGTATGACACGAAGTGTTTCCTATTTCTGCACCCGCGTGCCGCCAGCCTTCGGATGGTACAAGTACTGATAGAGGATGTATATATGGAGGGCCCAGCTGCAATGTACATAGATCTGGAGACTATACGTTGCTATTTCAGAGCTCGAGTTATCAACGATAGCATTCTCTCGATGCGCCGATCCGTCGGTGGTTATTGCAATGATCCTGTCCGCGTAGAGGCACCAAGCGCTCCGGCAAGCGGCTACAATAGTCTGAAATAGCGCTGGGCGTCTTTGGGGCGCTTAGCTATGTTCACCTCCGTGCACTGCAGCATGACTCTAGCTACGACCGCCGGCGTGCGTGCAGCCCTTCTTTCCTGCGGGGCAAGAGCGGTATGGACCGTCGTTTCTTATCGAATTATTTGAATTATTTTGATGAGTGAAATTTGGGAGCTCTTCTCGACTTGGTACCATCTGACCGACCTCCCGGCGGACCGTCTGACTGGTGTTAGCATGCGCATGCGTGAGCGTCATGCTTGAATTCGGAGGGCTTCGAAGCATAGGCCTTATACTTGTCTGTGGCTTCTATGGCGGAGATAAGGTTAGCATTTCGACGGGTTTATCCCCACTGTGGGGAAGAAGGTTCCTTGGAGGAATTACTGGAGGCGTAGCGTGGCCACGGCCCTGTTAACTGGCTCCATATCCTGGTATTATGTATGGTTGGATGGCCTTAGAAAGTAGTAAGTGTGTCGACGATGTGGTGGTATGTCCGCGACATATTAATGAAGAAGCCTCGTTGAGGAGATCGAACAGAGGTTAAGTCGCGAGTTTCGCTAATGAAAGCGCCAAGGGAGGAGCGGAGCCAGGGCTGACTATCTATTAAGCTTGGGTGCGCGGTGAGAGGTTAGACAGGGGATAGATCAGTCCGGTTATCATATTGAACATGGACAGTGGAGGTCAAGCAAATGTGAGATAGCGCCAAAGTTTATGTTCACCACCAAGGGTCAATCATTACATTGTGTGCTCGGTACTGTGAATAGTTTACCTTAAACACCGAGTCAAGGTCGGTTAACTCCTATTAAAGCTCGTAGCTGCCAACCTCGATGTGGGATAGCATCGTATTTATTTCACTGCCTTCTCCCTCGAACCATGTACGCCTCGCGGTCAAAGTCCCGGTCGTCGACTTCTATCGGTGCCAATAACCTAAAGTACAGGGTCTTGGGACTCCCATGTACACGAGCTCCTGGAAATGCGAAGCTCCTCGGGGTCTGATTCCCCACGTATCGTGAGCAGACTGCTGGTAGATTTCTGTACTGTGCACCCCGAGACGGAGCATACCGACGGCTTTTGGGAGGTGGACTTCTCAGCGCGGAGTCTGGATCAGTGTCCCGGGAGCAGCCCTCGCGCTGCATTCTCAATGCACCGCACCGAAGGCTGGGATTCTCAGCCTGAGACCCGCCGCCCCGGCCAATGAAGCCAGACACCTTGTTCCAGGATGGCAGGCATACCTTTCTCGAGGGAGGTGATGCTGATGATCTTGGAACAGATAGATATCTATTAAGATGAGTGCATCTCCTTTTAGTGATTAGCAGGAGGTTCGGCGAACTTGATTTCCCCTCGGTGCGGGGTCACACTTTCTCTTTTGGACAAGGAAGCCATTTCTATTGTGTTTCGTGTTATTTATGAGATATTATCGAGGAGGGTGTGGACGCATACCTCTAGCAGAGTCATACCGCCTGAAGGCGAGTCATGTAGGCTGCTCAAGGGACATGAATATGCAGATGACTACGCGTACGCATCCGAGTGGAAAGGAAACGATCGCGTCAATGATAGGGGGGTCGTCGGAGGCGAATGTAGGTTTTGGCGTCAATTAGGCTGGTGCACCTGACAGATCGGACGAGAACACACCGCTGGGTATTGGACCAAAGTTGTATTGAGGATTAGCGGTGGATGACGAAGACAGACTGTTGCTGGAACTGGAGCAACTCCCCCGTATTATCAGAGCACCCCCCTACCAGAGACCCCCTTGTGTTTCGGATTCGGCGGGAGATGCCGAGGACAAGGCCCGCGGACAGCAAGGGCTAGGGAGAGAAGTCGCTACGTGGGCCCCGAAGAGCATCCGCTGGCCATGGCGCCCCAGCACTCGCCGCAGCGAGCTCGTCGTCGTCGCCGACGACGACGAGCTCAATCGTAGACAGAATATCTGAGTCCCAATCGAAAATGATGAAAATTAAAATGGAGCAAGGGTGTCAACTCCCGCAAACATTGTAGCTTGTCAGCCACAGCCCTGGACTTTGACTTGCTCGTTTCGCTCCCACCACCACGACTCCCCACAGTCTCGCCCTCCCCGCTGCCTCTTCTGTCCCGCCGCCGTCCCTGTCGTTGAGCTCGTCGTCGCCAACGACGCACACGCCTCTTCGCGCCCCCCGCCCCTGTGCGGCATCCGAAGCGCCCTCCAGCCCCCACACCCCACCCGCGGATAATGGCAGATCGGCCAAACTCCTATGGCATGGTGAACCCTGCCTTCAACATGCAGCAGCTTCAGCAGCAGCAGCAAGCCCAGCACCAGGCCCAGCAGCAGCAGCTTCAACAGCAGCAGCAGCAGCAACAACAGCAACAGCAGTCGGACTCGCACCCCGGTTCAGGTTTCTCCGGCCTCTGGCAGAACCAGATGCAGCCGTCGTTCAGACCACGCAGCGGAGCCGGCGTTGCTCCCCCACAAGCTCAGGTGAGTATATCCGCACTATCCTGCCTCGGTCCGTGCGCTCTCTAGCGATGGGCCCGACGCGACCACGGAATCCACATTTGGCCCGCCGCGGGGTGGTTCGAGCACCCCTGTATTCGTGTTCTTCGCCCTTCCCTCCGCTCAGTCGCCCTACCTCCGTCGCCACCCTATCCTTCTTGCGCCAGAGGGCGTTTAGGTCTCTCTGGCTCTGCTTATCAATGATGCTGCACAATCTGCATAAAATTTCATCAATATCGTACTGATTTCTGTGCTCTAGATGAACGAATTTATGAGGAACCAAAACATGGCCCGCGTCCAGGGTGGGCAGCAAATGCCGTTTGGCATGGGGGTCGGTGTGCCCAATATGGGAGGCCAACAACCGTTTCACGACCCATCGTCCAATCAGTCCGCAAACGGCAACATCGCAGGCGGGGGCTTTGGCAACATGGGGGGCATGCTCAACGCTGGGATGAACCCCGCCGCCGTCCAGCAGCAGCAAACGCGGAATCTCCTCCAAGGCCTACAGCCCTCTAATCAGCGACAGCTCGACATGCTCATGGCCAACCAAAACAACTCCTCCATGAACTTCGCCAAGTTTACCCAGCCCCCTCAGATACCTCAACGACCCGACCAGCCACCACCCCAGCAGCAGCAGCAGCAGCCATTCATGAACAACGGCATGAGCCACTCGTCCCCCGGCGACATCTTCTCCTCGAATGACGTCCTGCGCCGCGGCTCCCCATCACATCCCCCTAACCCCATGTCCGCCATGCCCCAGAACATGTCCAGTCAGATGCAGCCCAATCAGATGCGCCAGCGTACTCTGAACGTGGCGGAACTCCAGGAACGTGCTAGTCAACTTCGAATTGTGGTTCAGAACGAGGAGAATTTGATTCACAGCATCAAAATGCAAGCCACCGCAGCGGGTCACCCAATACCCAACGATACAGCCCAGCGCCTGAAGCAGCTCAGCACTTCAGTAACTCAGAAGAAGGAGATTCTACATAAGATGGTGAGCGCGATTCAGAGTGTGACGGCTCAGAACCCACAAGGCCTGTGAGTAGACGCCGCTTTGATATACTCGTGGTTCTTTCCCTGATTGATTCTTCTCACAGAGTCCCGCAGCCCAGTGGTAGCGGTAGTGGGCCTACTCCCAGCTGGGGGCCGCAAGGCAACCCCGCCCAACCCTTCGACAATGGAGCGCACCGGGGAACGGCGACACCAATCCAACCGTCCCAGTCGCAGATGCCGACACCATCCCAAGGTGGCAACCCCGCTATAATGAAACCTCAGACGCCAGTCAACCACCAGGCTGGACTTCCCCAACGATCGGATCAGCAACAGCCAATACCCCAACATGGCCCCGGCGCGCCGCACGTCGGCCAACCGCAAGGCGCCAACGGGGGCGCTCCCTTTGGCGCTGCGATGAACGGCCAACCGCCATTCGGGCAGGGCATGAACAACGCTGGTCGTTCGACCCCCCAAATGCAAGGTAGAGGACTTGGCGGCCTGGCTCCCAGTCCTATGGCTGGGATGCCCTCCATGCAGCAGAACGTTCAACTTCCCGGGCCTCCTGGCTACTTCACTCCCATGGAGCGAGAGCGATTCAACGTCACTTACAGGGCGTACTGCATCAAGCGGAACTTCCAGTTCAACCCTGCGACTTTGCAGATCGAGAGCCGGCAAGTCGATCTTTGGGACCTGCATCGAATTGTGCTCCTGGAAGGTGGATTCACCAAGGTAAGTGCCTCTTCACCATGGTATTCCTTCCCTACTTACAACCTCTTCCAGATTGAGCAGAACGGAGCTTGGGACGTCGTTGCCGGAAAGATGGGCTTCGTCGCCTTTCCTGGAAGCGAAGGGCAACCTTCACGTTCCGGGCCTGGCGTTGCTCTGCAAATCGCCGCATACTACAAGGAGTATCTCCAGGCATTCGACTTCTCCTACCTCACGTCGTATATGGAAAGCAAGAATCGAAACCCGAATGGACCTCAAGTTGCCGACATCAAGACCGTCGCCATGCACATCACTGGTCTCAACCCGGAGGTCATGGATTCAGGGAACGCGAACCGACTCGCAAGTCAACTCAGCGGACAGGTTCATCGGGATCCCAACCTACTCGCTCGGATGGTTTCGTACGCTCAACGCTCGCTACAGGAACTCCGAGAAATGGGTATCAACGAAAACACGATACAGTTTGTCGAGGCGAATCGGGCCAACTTGCAGCGCGCATACCAGGATCAAGTCAACTTCCGAGGTCGTATAGGGAACGGCGTTCCCAATAATGGGCAGATGTCTCAGCTCCCCAACGGCCAGGGTGGGCCAGGTGGGGGCCTCAACGGTGCTCCAGGAGGTCCCCAGGCGCCTCCTTTCGGTGCTGCCGCTGGGGGCCTGCCTGGGCAGATGCAGGACCAACGCATGCTTGCTCAGGGCGCAATGGTGAGGCAGATGCAGGGAACACCTGGAGTACCGCAGATGGGGGGCCAGCCGGGAGCACAGTTGCCTCAGCACCAGCAGCCCGGCCAAGGGCAGCGCATGCCGAACGGGCAGATCCAGCCTGGTAATCCGCAACAGTTCCCGATGGGTAGGCACCCGATTCCTTCGAGGGAGCAGACACAGATGGCGTTGTCATTCATCGCAAGGGTGAAGCAGGATTTCAAATGCAATTGTAAGTCTTGCGTTTTCTCAGCTGTTTTCGTTCCTGAATGTTATCCCCCAGCGATTCCTAACATGCCTTCGCATGATGTGCCTCCTGACCAGCGAGTGGCGTATAACTCGATTTTGGAGCAGCTTTTCCGGTTAGTATCCGATATGGAATCGAAGCTTCCCTTGTTCTACGCCCTGGTCAAGCAAGAAGAGGTTATCAGGAAACTGGTTCATATCGTGAGTAAACCCTCAAAATCATGGGGTCCTTTTTCACACTGTGTTATCTAGGCTTGCACTGCTCAGTACCAACGGAATCTCGTGATGTCGAACAACCCTCGCATTTGCATTTCCTACGCAGACCTTCGGCAAATGCTTACGGATACAACCCGGTTAAACGAGATGTTCGTCAACGCTCTGCGAACGGTGCAGCTGGCCCAGGTTCATGCTCAGCAGCAGCACCAGCAAGCAGCCCAGCATCAGCAGCAGCAGCAGTTCGCCGCGCACCAGCAACAACAGCAACAGATGATGCAGCAGATGCACGCTCAGCATGGTATGAACAGCATGTCTCCCCCTGGCGGCCTTGGCCAGGATCTCTCCCGCCTTCCCATGCACGGATCCCAGCAGCCTCTGAACATCCCTCAGCCTCCACAAGTACCACAGCAAACCACCCCTCACATGTCCTCATCACAACTTCGCCCTCCTATCCCTCTCAACCCTCCGCCTGCCCGTCGACCACAGAAGTCCGCGATGACGCCGAACGCGATGCAAAGTCCGTCTCCGGCACCAATCGCAGCGACACCCCCGAACGCGCCTACCCCCAGCGCAATGGCAGTCTCGCCAGCGTCCGTGCCCAAGTCTCCGAAGACCAAGGCGCCTCCGAAGGCGAAGACGGGACCAGCGAAGCGGAGGGTGTCCAAGGCCACGGCGCAGTCCCCTGCGGGAGGCGCTGCGGGTTCAAGCTCTGGAACTGCGCAGACACCGCAGTCGCATGCGTCGCCTGAGGCCATGTCGACGCCTCTCCAGGCTAACGCGAGCATCAAGAGACAGAGGGAGGATGATAGTGGTGTTAGCCCTGGTCCGAGTGATATGAACGGCGTCGCGAATGGACCGTCGCCGCCGAAGAGGGCCAAACTGGAACCGAGCGAGGCGAGCGGGTCTAAGGCACCTGAGGCCCCTGCTGCACCGAAGCCTGAGATGGCGGCCGAGATTGCGCATATCAAGACGGACGAGGATGCGTCGCAGTTCTTGGACCAGATGACGGAGCTAATCAAGTTTGCGAGCTCGAACTCGGGTGAAGCTGGGCAGGAAACGTTGAGCAACGATATCTCGGAGACGCTGGAGATGCTATTAAAGGGATGTGGGCCTTCAGATGCTGGAAGTGCGGATGGAGGAGCGTTTGGGTTGGGTGATACTGTTAGTGGCGGACACCGAGACCAGAGTCCACCTCCCGCGTCGTCGTTGTTTGACGAGTACTTTGATTTCTCGAATATGCCGGATGAGGAGGATTCGAAGGTGGATACGCCGGAGCTTGTCTCGTCCTCGTCGACGAATCCGAGCCCGGAGTCGAATTCCTCGGAGGTGGACGCTGCTCACCTTCATAACCTGCAGCATGGCCAGCTTCCGTATGGGATGTCGTCGAACGGTGGAGTGAAAGATGAGGTTTCCGACGCGATCCGGTTGGGACCATGGAAGGAGATTGATGGAGGTGAAGCTGCGTATTATCAGCCGAATGACTGGAAGTGGGAGGGATCGATGACGACTGTTGACCATCCGTGGGCGATCTTCAATCAATAGTGTGTTCTCCATCCTCCGGCTTTGCTTTCTTTTTGCTTTCCCTCTATCTATTCGTTATTGTTGTTGTTTAGCTTTCCCTTTTTATTCGTCGACGACTGTCCTTATCTTATTTTTCTGCCCTTTCGCTCTTCTGTGCTGCTGGTGTCCACACCACCTGCCGGCTCCGACATCACCTTGGTTGACTCTCTTCTCTTATGCGTTCCATCTCTTTCTACCTTTCACGCTTTTGATAGTACCTTCTGATCTTCGCTTTTAATTTCTACTACCATCTTAGGCTATCTTATCACCTTTTTACTGTGGAACCCAGATCCTTTACCCTTCCTTTTTCGGCGATGTTTGTTTATATCTCTAGTGTCTCGATTCTCTCTCTATCCTGCATCTCTCTCTGGCACCCCCATTATCCATCCCCCATCAATCAAATCACCCATTCCCCGTAACGGTACACCATTCTTCGCTAGTATCCCCCATCCCACGCCCCATTCCCCTGGCTTTTTATCTGTCTCTTTTCCTCTCTCTATTTCCTTCTCTATCTGTCTGTCTGTCTATCTATATCTCTCTCTCCTCTCCCTGTTTGCGTACACCCCTCTGCTGTGTTGTATATCATTAAACCCCTGTTGTACTCGCTATCGATGATCTTCCTTCTTGCTGACCTCAACCCTCCGTTTCGCTCTGGAATCTGGAACCATGTCACGTTGAATGAAGTATCAGATCAAACAAGTGTATGACGACCCTCACGACTGCTGTATCGTGAGCATGAGTTTCTATGTGCTAAACGTAGTGTAGTGTACATGGTAGTGTATAGCTGTGATAGTACATGAGATGCCGAAAACAAGGACTCCTTTACGCTCATTCGACAACATTCAGCCTTTTCGAAGCCCCGAAGAGCCCGAAGATATTGAGCCGAATGCCAAAGATGAGTGCTTTGCTGCCGTGTTCTGTAGTATTCGAGCTCGCAGGGATGCGAGAGGGTTCGATTTTGAACTTGCACTGGACAAACCTGCTTTGGGAGTGGCGCGGGAAGAGGAAAGGGAGGAGGACGTAGAGGATGAACCAGGGATTGAGATCACCTCCGACGATATTCGCCGTCGTTTCGCACTCTCGCGTAACGCACGCTCCTGATTGGCCTTTAGCCACTGCTCCTTGGCCTCCTCCTTGGCCTTGTCGTCGTCCTCCACCAGCGCCAGTTCGCTTGGGAGACCATACCGGCCTTTCAGGGTGTCGTCGGCCGCTCTTTTCTTCTGCTCGACTTTCTTGTCCTCGCGGAAGCGTTTGCGGACGCGTGTGGAGAGGGTGTATGGGTCGGCGTTGTAATGCTCTGAGACGCTCTGTAGGCTTTCGATACGGGGTTTTTGGACTTCATTGAGCAGCCTTTCGGCCTCTGTGGTCTTTTCGAGGGCAACAAGAGGGTCGAGCGGCGGGGCGTTGCCGGATTCTTTGTCTGTATCTGTTGAGCGAGAGGTGTGGGGTAGAAAAGGGGTTAGTTATGCCTTGTGGAGCTGGGGGTGTGAAGGTATGACTGGCCATGGACGGCGAATCCTCCGTTCTCTTCTGGGTCCCAGTCTTGGTCTTGCCGGCGTGCACCTTCGGTTACGACGTACGCCGTGTTCTGATGGAGTTTACGGGGTCATAGCATGGGTTCGAGGAGTCAGGCCTGAGTCAATCCGTGCAGGCAGGAGAATAATGAACAGCAGCGCACTTTGGGATCGGTCTGGATTTCGAACCACCCGTCACAGAGGTGGCATTTGCATCGGAAGGAGTAGATGGGTGTCGAGTAGTAGTTCCCGATCTTCTTCTTCTCCGCGTTGTAGCGGACACCCATGCCGATATGGTTGTTGCATGTTCCGCTGCAGACGGGGGGATGGGTGTGCGGTGAGCTTTGGTAGGCTTTCACGCTGTGTAGGTACGCACCACCAGATGTTGAATGGAAGCTCAAACCGGACAATAAGAATGCCCTTGTCGATCTTTCGAGCTCTGTCGCCGAGGGCATGTTTTCCTGTGTAGTGCGCAATTGTGTCAGGGTTACACCGTTCCTAGACTCCAGTGGGTGCAATTATGCACCTTGGTATTTGTTTAGACCGCCTTTAGAGGGGTCCCAGTCTGGAGGGTAGTACCTAGAAGCCTTTAGCCTCGAATTTCAAATAATCATGGGCACAACATACTTGTTGAAACCTTGCATCTCGGGGGGTGATGGTGGTCAAGGAGTAAGGTGAAGGTTGCGTCGCGTCTCAGGATCCCTTGCTTCGCTCATATTACGCGCTGCGCCACAAAGCCTACTATAAATTCATTTGTGCTCCAGAGTCGTATTATACTCTCTCCATACGTCGTCGCAGCTCGAGCCTACCGTGGACCTTGCCAACGGCGGTGGAATTGTTTATTGCCGCCCACTGGCGACCGCCGTGGACCGCCGTGTAGACCCACCACAATTGAACGCCATCACTGCGATCACCGCCTCTTGCTCTTGACCATCTCGGTGCCCGCGCTCGTATCTATGAGCTGCTCTATTCCTCTCGACGGCAACCTATTGCTCACCCAGGAGGACTCATAAAGTCTCGGTACTAATTTCTACATTCCTAATCGCGCAGGCGCCGTCGACATTCACCTCAACATTCTATCTCACATAACGCTTTAATATCCACTACGATACCCAGTTAATTTGGAGAAGGAACGACCCCAACATCTTCACTGGATCCCCGACATTCAATACCCCAAGTACAATTCGAAGGAGGGACTACGCGGCCTAACACACTCAGAACATACACCCACTACCCATGGCGACCAATACGACTACCTTTCCGTCGGGGAGAGCTCCGTCAATATCCAAGGGACAACATCGACCGCCAGCACTAGTCCTTGAAGACTACAATCAGCCAGCACCTACAGAAAGCTCGAAGACTAAGCACGGTATGTCGCTCCACTTTCTACACTTTCTTGGCACTATATCTAAGCAACGTGTCCGACGACCAGGCTATGGCGTTATCCAAAGACTGCACGACCTACTACCCATGTCCTTCACCCCTGCCTCTGCCTACTACACCGCTTCGAGCGAAACTCCCCACCCGACTGGAGTACAGACCGAAACACCTCTTCGGAAGACTCGGTCTCCGCGCAGCGCATCACTACCTTCGGTACGATGGGACAAGTCTCCGCTAGCTCGGTTGCATACGAAGGAAGGCAAAGGGACACCCCTGGTAAACGTCGCGACCGCAGAGGAACCTTTACCTTCAGGGGCATCCACCGCGTTCAACGTGAAGGGGTTGAAGGTTCGCATGCTTACTTGGAACATGCACGACTCATTGCCGAAAGTAAGCCACGCTTTGAACCCGAAATGAACTGCGGCTAAGTGTGTCGCATCGCCCAGGGTGAATTGGAGGAATTACTTGGCAAGGTACTGCCATACGTGCCCAATTCCGCCAGTCCTCCGGGGACATTCCCAGTTCTTTCAGAGGAAGATGACCATCCGTATCACTTCGTGGTCGTGTATGTATTCTTCTCATTGAGCCCGGACATGAACTGACGTCTTCCATCTAGAGCTGGGCAGGAATGTCCGTCACTTTCTGGTAAGCGTTGTAACGCCGATATTTGAAGGGACAATGGTCAGACTTATATATACGACAGGCGTTCCGATGGCATTGGGCGCCGGATTCAAACTACGGGAGAAGGAGAAAGAAAAGGAAAAGGATAAAGAACGCCCAGCGTCCTTCGACAAGGACTCAGACCGCTCACTAATCCCACATGGCCGATTGAAGGAGGGTAACCGCAGCCCTGATTCAAACAACTCAGACGTCCTCCTTGTCAAACCCCCGATAACTACTAGGATTTCAGCAGCGGTTACCAATGAGCCACCACGAACTCCTCCCGCCGACCCCCTTCAAATCACCATACCTCAGCCTCCTCCTGCCGGTTGGTCGTCTGTTGTAGAAGACTGGCTGTGCAACGGAGGGACCCTGGAGCTCCCCAAGGCACCAAAGACACCCAAGATCGTTGAGGTCGTGGGTAATGTCGTGACTAGTGCCGTCCCAGGAACACCACGGCTGGCCCTGAAACGAACATTATCGATAAAGGAGCCCAAGAAAGGACCTTACCAGTTCCTCGTGAAAGAAAGGTTGATGGGCATATACCTTGCAATTTATGTTCATAGAGATCTGAAGCCCTTGATCAAGGGTGAGTCGCATGGGCAGGTCAATAGTGCACTGGATACTTATGTTCGTTGCAGGTACCTCAAAGTCTGCCGTGACTGCTGGACTCATTGGTGGTCGTGTAGGTAACAAGGGCGGTGTTGGCATTTCAGTTAACCTCGACGGAACAACCCTTTTGTTCCTTAATTGTCATCTTGCTGGTACGTCAAATTGCCATCGTATCTTCACCAGTTCTTTGACACCACTTCGTGTAGCTCACGAGGGAAGAGTAAATCATCGTCTTGCTAATTTAGCCAAAATAAAGGTTAGTCACCAGCTTTTTAGGCGCACGCCTCTCGTCTAATCAGATACCCGGTCTTTAGGCAGAGTTGGAAGTGGATGACTTTCTCCCAAAGGACGACCCTCGTAAGGGCATGGAAGGTACTTAGCCCTCCCCACATCGTGATGGTACGCTCAACAATTGTTTCAAGACCTTTCTGATAGATTTGATTTCACGTTCCTTTGCGGCGACCTGAACTTCAGATTGGACATCACACGACTTCACGCCGACTGGCTAATTGCTCGGGAAGGTAGCTAGGTCACTTTTTACATATTGTCAGTTTGTGATCTCACCAGCGTCTAGACTACGCTCAAGCACTGGGTTTCGATCAGCTGCTCAGGGTTATGAAGGACGGCGCAAAAGAATTCAACGGATTCAAAGAAGCGCCTATCAACTTCCCGCCAACATTCAAGTATGACGTCCTGCGGACGCTTAAGCGCCAGAAGCGAGGCGATAATGACGAAGACGAGGATCCAGATGCAGAAGCCATGTCTATCGCCTCTGTGTCCACTTCTTACTCTCGGGCAACGGATCTAGACCTTCATAACGCTGCTATACATGGATCACCTTCGACACCGTCGATGCCAGGCTCAACCAGCAAGCTGTCTCTATCCAATGTGGTAGCGGTGCAGAAGGCCAAGATGAGGCTGCTTTCGCTGAAGTCGCCTTTCTCAGGTTTATCTTCGCCGTCGAAGTCTGGGAGGAAGGGCCCGGGCACGGCGGACACTAGCGGCGGATTTGTTTTACCAACTGTCCCTGTTAGTGCTTCAAGTACGGTGGTGAATCACTTTCCACCGACGCCTAAAACGGCTGGCCAGATATCGTCGATGGTGGTTCCCCCTACCCCTCCAGCGACTTTCGAAGCTTACGCTGGAGATTCTGCATCTCTTGTTCCTCCGCGCAAAATTAGGGTAGAGAGTATGGCCTCCGGGGTAGGATCTGCGAGCCAGGACGAGGGCCTGGATGTGGGAAAAGGTGTTTATGACACGTCGAACAAGAAACGTGTTCCAAGCTGGTATGTTCAATCCTATCTCTTACTAGCTATGTCCTCTGTCTAATGAATGCTCCGAAGGTGCGACCGTATTCTCTGGAAGACAACAATCGAACCCGTCCTATCGCCTAGCCCCACTTCAGAAATCACAGGTCAAGCATTCCTTAGTCCCCCAGCTCCAAAGAGCGGGGGTGGCCTATTTTCGAGACTTAGGGCAAGAACTGCCAAAGCTACCCGCCGGCCACCGAGTCTCGCCGTTCACTCTTCGACCCTTCGAAGTAGCGAAGAAAGTCCAACATTCTTGCCTCCTCTGAAGACCGCTCCTCCGTTATCCCAAACCATTTTCCTGGTTGCCGATGAGAAAAGTGTTGGTAGAGGTGCAAATGGCGTGGCTGGATCTTCCACGAACGCCACTGGCAGCGTCTCTGCAACGCACGGGATGTTTGGGCGTCGGCATGCCGTGACAAGCCCTACATTATCTCCACCACCCTCTGCCCCCGTTGACCGGCCCAACAGGCGTTCGACGGCCTTTGGCGTCCTTATGAGCCCTCTATCTGGCGGAAATAGTGTCAACGCAAATGGGGAGGGGTCGACCCCTTCAAGATGGAGGTTCCTGCCCAACTTCTTGTCGCCAAGTCACAGCCACTCAATGGAACCGACGGTGGAAGAGCAGGTCACACCTGTCATTACGCCTGCAATCATTCACCGGAGAGGGGACGTCGTATGTTTGGATTATAGTACCTTGGACGACCGGCGGATGCGGAGACTGGAGGGGAGGAGTGACCATAGACCGGTGCTTGGGACGTTTGTTGTGTATATTTAGGTTGTCTGTGTCGCTTCGAGTTTTTTTCTTTCTCATACATGCTCTCGTGTTACGTACCTCTGTCCGCCCGCTTTGTATATACATCTTATCTTAACTAGCATTTGTGTTTCGTGTTCGTCGGATTATGGAACGTTACTACTACTCTACGTGCTCGTGTATTCTTGTCGATATGCCAGTCCCCTCACACTCCTTTGCATCGCATAAATATTCACTTCACTCTTTTACTCTGGTTGTCCACTCGTGACGGGATTGAGTGCAAGCAAGGATTCGCGGCCATGTGTAGGCTCCTAGGAAACGAAAAGAGTATATCAAGTCGCAATTCCCGAAATATGGATTCCAAGTATATATTACCAGATGGACACACTATCCCATGGCGAGACTAAAAAGTCCCCGCTTTCCCTTCAAAGATATCCCAGTGCCTTCGTAATCAAATCCTTAAACGCCCACTCCAGTGCGATATAGGTGGTCAGCAACGTCAAGCCTGTCGTAGAGCGAGCTTTGTGAGCACGGCCTCGGTAACTTTTTGCATGCAGAAGACTTACCGCCAAGCGCTCCACTCCCAACTTTATAGGTGGTGTTAACGCGCTATGTTTTGAGAAGGCAAAACGTTAGATGGAGGGAGACGAATGAGTAGGCTGGACGGAACCCACCTTCTCGGGATCCCCAGACATATATCCATTCGTGTAGGCAAACTTGCCAATAACCCAGGTGCCACAGAGAGCTGCTCCGAGCAGAGGCCACCTCAGACCGACCACGATAGTACTAAGAAATGAAACCAGTTAGCACTGGCGTCCGGGGTACAAAGTCGTGCAGGACCTACTTTGTGAAGACAAGAGGGATGTTCTCCATTGTGTTCCCATTCGCCCCTGCAAACATGACATGAGGGTGATAAACGAGCGCAGTCGTCTGTCACGGTGGGGGGGTGCTTACTCTGCGCGCAGTTGAACAACCGAGCGTCTTCGGACGCCTTCATCTCAGCCTTCTCAGCGTAAGCTAGTCAGAACATGACACAGCCGTTTGATCAGCTCCTCTTTCTTCTGAAAAAGACTAGACTATGTGGCTCACCTTGAGGGTAAAGAATCCCCGCTTTCTTCCGTGCTTGAGATACGATGCGGTATTGGTACGCCATCAGCCATGTTGTCGACACCAAGGCGAGGCCAACATATTTGAAACTAGGGTCAAAGCACACCCTCGTCAGCAACGCCGAAGCTGGGAAATCCGCTGGCAACGACACATACTCTGCGGGAATGGTGACTGTGACCAGCGACATGGTGGTTATGTAGAGAAGTTGTTTGCTGTCATGAATGAGGAAGAAGCGTATGTACTTATACTCTGTTGATATCCTGCAGTGACCTGCACACATCGGCAAACATTACTGCGCAAAACGCCCCCGCAGCCATAAGCACATAATCCAATCAGCTTCCTTCTGGCATATCAGCCTCCCGATGACATTCACCCAACATTCACTCCGGTGAAAGGGATCGCCGGATGGGACGGCGACCTCATGGCAGAAACTCAACATACGAGAGTTGTGAGTTGAAAACGCCGATGAGAGGGAACAGATGGGAATCAGAATCATGGGATAAGAGATGCCGTAGATTGAGAATGATGCTAAACACTATGGAGCACTCATCTTGACCCAGCTCTCACTCGGAGGAACCGTGCTGAACATAGTCTCTACTCCCTTCCTCGCGTTCTCTCGCAGTGTCAACTTCCGATCCTTCCCAGCGTCCTCGACCATTGGCTCTTCGTCATAGGCAAGCCCCATCCCTTTCGCCGTCCTCTTCACAGCTGCATCCTCGATTCCCGCCATCCCCTCCTTCCCCTCCTTGCTCCACCACCGTTCCGCTCTTTTCCTCGTCTCATCCCCCCTCATGATAGCTGCGCGCGTGTACGAGATGAGGTGCAGTCGTGGAATGAGGTTGTCAAGTGCGCGCTGAATGCTCTGGAGCCGTTCGGCTGTCCGTGGCAGCCCAGCACGTAGATCTGGGGTTGGTAGAAGGGAACCAAGGATGGGAATACTGTGGATCAGCGGTGGCCTTGGGGCATGTAGGATAAGAGGGAGAACGAGGAAGAGGGATGTTCGCGAAAGGTGGATAAGGTCATGCCACTGTTTCAAGAAAAGGAATCAGACACATTGCAAAATTTGAGCTAATTCTTAGTGCGTACCATTGAGCTTGCCCAATGCTCCATGCCTCCAGGTGTTAATATCTGAGATGCTGTGAGCGTGGCGATGACTTCGGCGACGAGTGCCACAATGAGGATCCCTATTCCGAACGATCTGAGGTGTGCCCGAGGCGAGTTGGGTAGAGTGAACGCGCCAACAAGCGCGATTTCCAGGATATACACGAAGATGGGTCGGGCAAACGCGAATGAGGCATATTCTTCAAAGCTGTGGCAGTAATCGCAACCCGCAACGGCATCGTGACCAAGCCTACAAATTGTCATTTAGTTGTGGCTTTCATGGCCGCTGGCGTCTGGCGTTGCGTACATGGTAAACTGAAGAAAAAAACATACTGGAGGTACAGCAGTCGCATGTCAAAGGAATTCAGTTTTCTAAACAAGCCCTCTAGTTCGGGCTCAAGCTCTCCGCTAGGCGACCTGTGCAGATATATCGCCCTCATGCTATCTGCCGGCGTGTTTGGAGTTGAGTTTGTCTCGAGAAATACATTCCGTGGTGGTGTAACGAGGATGCTTTTGAGCAGGTAGATCGAGTGACCGAAAAGAAGGGCATGGCGTAGGATCTTCGTGGTTGGATAGGCTTTTGCTGAGACACGGTATAGCCACGCTGATATAAGACATATCGCAACAGCCGTAAAGATGGTGGGATCGACTATTAGAGGGAACATCGCTACACCATCGAGGTTGAGGAGAAAGGTGAAATGACGTTCAAAGCGCGACCACTGCGCGGTGGCATGATCGGATCAAAGCTGGGTCTGTGCGTGGGAGCGTCTACACGTGCCTCAGCGCTCAACGGGCGCCTGTTTCACTGGTTATCAGCTCAAAACTGATTGCACGCCTTTTCTGAGTAGTTTATCCACTCTCGAGGCTAGAGTGACGCCTTTATATGCCCCTGAACCCACTTTAAGCTGTTTTTTCAAGCCAATTTCGTACAAAGGAGCACTTACGGACTATTGACTGAGGGGATCGCAAAGGCTGGGAGGGGAAGAGCCTGTTTCTTCAACAATAGTTAAAATGGCATTCATCAGTGCGTTAGGTATATTGAGATGATTAGCATATATAGACGTATAACACCCAATCCTGCATCTCTAATGATCAATCGACTTCATTCCCTTATCAATACTCGCATAACTCTGCGATACCGCTCCACCCTTCCAATTCCTTGTCCATTGTTGCCCACTGATTAAGATATCGCTCCTGGATCTTAGTTGGCACCTCCTCTACCCTGATCTTAACATCCGGAATATCTCTGACCGCTTGCTTTGCAGCCTGGATAAAAGTCGTGACGCTGTCCAGCGGCGGGTCTTGGATCAGGACTGTGATGGTTTTAAGGCCAACGTCGTCCGAGACGGCTGGAAGCCGAGAGGACAAGAACAAGTTGAAGGACTCGAGAGAGTCTAAAATGATTTCGTCGAAATCTTTATGGTCTGGTTTGTGCAAATTGAGATAGCGAAGGTTTGGAAGATAGGAGTTACCATCGCGCAGGGTCAGCGCCGAGAAGACCTCTGTGCTGATATGGATGTCGAGGGTAGTGATGTGGATAGTAAAAGGGAAGATGTGCTCAATTCCAGTGGTCCACCCTGAGCTTGGCACCAGGAACAGGGATAGGTGTTCGAGCCCGGGAAGTTCACTCAAACGTCTCCGAAACCTGTCTTCGCCCGTTTGCGATAATTGCCCCATCCCAATTTCATTCCCTGAGAGTTGAAGTCGCCGTAGTCTGGGAAACTGGAAGAAAAGAAGAAACAGTGGCCACACAAATGACATTGCGTAGACCACAACCGAAAGGGTTTCCACATTGCTTGATAGCTGCGGTGATACACCACCCCATGCAAGCACGTTACTTCGGCTGATTGGTAAATCCTCGTTTGCCATGGAAGCGTGGAAGTAGCGAAGTTGGGGAGAAGGAAGGGTGGTGACGAGGTGACGAAGAGATGAGCCGATAGTGATACCTTCCACGAAGTGTGTGATATGGTCCCAGTGCAGTAGAACACGCTCGACATGCTCCCGAAGTCTTCTGAGTGCAACATAACGGAGGGACGTGGAATGATAGAACGCAGTAATCGGACCATGTGTTCCCCAGTCAAAGGCTTCCCATTCGCTTACGTTGCGAAATACAAGGATGAGCCGTTCCAAGACCGGAAAACTATTGTCGGGGAGGAAGACCATGGCCCTGACGGGAACCCCAGTCAGGGATAGACGGGTTATCGACTGCTTGAACGAAGGGAAGAACCGGCGTAAGAAAGCAGGTTGGGGGAAGCCAGGCTCGCGCTGTTTCTCTAGGCGACGTGCTTCAGCTTGCCTCTCCGCGTTGACAGTGGGATCTTCAGGATCTTCAGGATCTTCCACATGCCTCCAAAGGAGCTCGTAGCGGACCTCCGCTTTGTAGGTGAAGACGAGTTGAAGATGGATCGGGGACGATCCGCAGTGACTCAGGTATGTGCTAAGAGTCTCCATCGTAGTGGCATCGCACTTCTCTCGAAGGAGTCGAATACGGAGGGTAGTCCAAAGTAAGGGGGAATCAAAGGCCAAACGTCTCCATAGCTGGCAGATTTGGGTAAGGAGGATAGGCGCCTCGGATGGTGGATGGATTGACCGGGTACAGGCTGGACCGGGCAGGCAGAGCTTGAAGACCTCGAGGAGTACGTCCTCGCTCAGGTTCGATATGTGAGAAGCTGCGGGGGTGTGCTCGCTCATGATAGAGCACGATGGTAGATCGATATCGTTGAACAGTGACAGTTAGATCTACCTGGCAGTTCATTCAGCACACTTAAAACAGCGACGATGGCGGAGCTTTAAATGTGAAAGGAATCTTCGAAGGGTAAATTGAGGGTAGAGAAAATGAACTAGGGACACAAAAATCATGGATAGTAGATATGTGAAGGCGATCTGGGCTTCTGCCTCGCTGTGTTTTGAAAGAGATAATCAAAGAATCAAGAGATGCTTAACTAAGCGCCCAACCTCCGCTTGAACCAAATCGCTCCAACTTCCAAGTTTTCGATGTCGCCCCCGGGGTAAAAAGTTTCTTCATCTCCATCCACCTCCGACCTATCATCCTCAACACTCACTTGCTAATCAATATCATCAGTATCGCTGTTGTAGGCGACACCGCAGGGGGGAGGCCCAACTACCCAGCTCTCAGGCAAGCCTGCTTGCACGGCATTGACTACGTCAGACATAAGGAATGGAATGAATTCCCGAGGTCAGCCTGTCAGCAGTGTGGCTGCTTTCAGGGAAACGTATGGCAATAAGAGTGAGGCCGTTGAGACAGGAATCTCCGCGAAGGAAGGTCCCAATTGACGGTTCATCCTCTATTTAAACGCCGCGAAAATCTTCCGGCGACGAGTAGAGGGTGGCACTGTGGAAGTTGAGAAAGGCTGGTACTGCGTCTACAATATCGGTGGGATGCCAAAGGCGCTGAAGATGGAGGTGAATTGGTTGATTTCGCAGGGATGAGGAAGGAAACTTGTCACTGCAGATTACCGAACGACTACGGATCAATTATGGGTTTCTGATCCGTGTTTAAGCCCGCCCGGCCTGCGCCAAGCTGCAGCCATGATGCAGCCATGATGCTTTCTTGCTGCTTTCCTTCAACGTGTTTGCGCAACGTTCTCTTGAAATGCACAAGAATTGTAGGCACCTCACAGGCAGACTAACCCTGCCCCGTATGTTTTCATTCTTTCTTGAAAGTGTTCCATAGCAAGGTGATTTGACGCAGGCGACGTTTGGCTCTTCATTGATCATGTAAACCGATACATTTGCGTCCTTTCCTTAGGGAACTGGCTCGACATGAACACTAGCAATTGAAATAGAAAGCAATCCAGTGCTCTCCAGAGGCGCCTCCAGGTGCGTACCACTCGACTCCTAGCACGCTTGCTAATCGAAACAGATTAGGGCTGTATCATAACAGGGAAAGCTTGAAATGAACATGAGGCATCGAGCCAGTTAAGCTGCGGGGCGTGTGTGACGCACCATGCCCATGCTGGAATAGGCACATCCAGAACGGTCTCCATACACTCCGCGTTTAAATACGAAGGCTTTGACGGAACCTTTCCCTTGACTTAATCCTTGTCCATGGCGGACTACACGTATAGTTATCGTTCCTCGGCAGGCCTTTCCTACCAGGACGGGCCGTACCCTCAGGCCTCGAACCTCGAACCGCTTCATCGCTCAACCACACATAATTCATCCCATCACAGCCATGCAACCAGCACACATTCATGGGTCCAGTCTAATCAGCATTATCCCCCGCCCCCTCCCTTGGACGAGTATGGTGTCGAAGACTCCATTTCCCCTGCTGTCACTCCCCGACCGCTGCCTCAGCATCCTCAGACCTATCGGCCTGGGACTCTGTACACTGTCAACGCTGTCACGGAGCCCCTTGACGATGAGGAGGAGGAATACATGAATATCGACCCGAACGTTTCTGGCCAATACGAATTCCAACAGCCCCACAACATCACAGTGCCGAATCGCAGGCTCTTCGTCCGATCCCCAGAGCCCGTGAACCAGCCCGCCCCACCGACGAAGCAGCAGTCGTTCGTTGGAGGTTTCGTCCGGGGGTTGCGAAGACTGCCGAAACGGATGATGGGATATGGGGTTAGCAATGAGAAAGGCAGACTTTTTCGCCGGGGTACCTTTGGTACGGAAGCCAGTGGGACAACTGCCGGTATGACCACAGGAAATACGTTGCCTGTTTACCGTTCCAATCCTCCTACTCCCACCGCAGGTCCCTCTGGAGTGCAATATGTCCAGGATCTACAGATGGCGTTCGCTCCAAATAATCCCATCCCAGAAGTTGTGCTCTCCCACCCTCCTGAGGAACAGGCCGTCCCAGCATCGCTTCTTCCGGGAGGTGCATTGAGGAGAATCACACCCAGCTTTCGTGTAACTCCTCCATCGGAGAGCGTCTCGCAGGAATCGCATGCACAGATCTTTCAATCGCCCCAGCCTCAGTACGCTCAGGTCGTTCACCCGGACCCAACAGGCTCCCCTACCAACGCCGAACGGACGACAGTCATGGTGTACGCCGAGTCAGCAGATCATCATGGCATGCCCATCCCAGAGCCAGCCCCCCAGCGAAATCCAGCTCGCACGCCTCGAGTGTCTGGAGTTCCGACACGCACCCCTTCAGTAACCATCCAGACTCCCATGGGTCACCCTCCACCCCCACCTCCACTTCCTGTCCTTGCTCCACCTCCGCCGATTCGGGATCCAGCTCAGGTGGAGACCGATATGGTCCAGTCGCCTGCGACGGAGCATCCACTGCCGACAGCGGACTACCGGAAGATGTCTCATTTCCCGGGCTCACCTTCGAGGGGCACCATGTTTACGCGCACTACTGCGACATCTTGGTACGATCCATCGTACTCCACGGAACTCACACCGATGGAGCGGTTCTTCAAGACTCTGTACAACCTCCCATGGGTATCTCACGGGCGTGTCACCATTGATTATCGCCCAGGTGCGGGGCTTGAAGGCAAGAACAAGTATAAGGCGATGATCAAGAAGCCTATGTCGTCCTGGTACAAGCGTTTCTCCAGATCCTCGCGAAATGGGAATGCCGAGCTCGACCTTCTGAGCAGCGGCACCATGTCGATCCCGGATGTCACCCCTAGGACAAGCCTTGGGACAAGTCTCCTGTCGTCGATACCTGCCTCGCCGAGATCGAATAGAACAGGCCGGCGATCAGCGAATGGCCATGACTCCAGGCCACACAAGAGCGGACATAGCAGTGGACATCGTCGACACCGACATAGGAACCACCGCCATCGCCGACGCAGCATGTCCACGATTGAAGAACCCAGCGTGGACAGGCGCACAGAAAGCCCCATGCTTCCGGCCGTATACCCTTATGCATACCCTCCATACCCCTTCACCTATCCAGGATACGCTGCGGTCCCCCCAAATCTCCCTCTAACTCCTGGCATGCCGTCTGGTTCCCCTCAAACGACTCCACCTCAGCAGATGCAGATGCAGGTCATCGCTGCTCCCATGCCCATGCATCCTCCCCCCTCAGGCCATCAGCACCATTCAAACCGTCAAGGAACTAAGCGTGGCCCTCGCGGCCCCCGCCATCGAAGCACGCGTGGACAGGCTGCAGCTAATAACTACCCCAATGGCTATGCCCCTTACCAAACCATGGCCTTCCCGCCTCCAATGTATATGGCAGCGCAAGGATCTCCAACAGGCAGTCAGGGTCAGGGTCAAGCGGCGACACCTGGAGTAGCTTCGGGGTCGGCTCATCTACAGCAGCAGCAGCAGCAGACTCCGCATCTTATTCACTATGTGCCTATGTCGATGCCGATGCAAGTGGTACCTGGGGCGTACAACCCTACTCCTGACTACTTCAATAATTCGACAACAACATCGATACCCTCTCCTCCTTCGTCTCCTACCCCAAAGGCAGCTTCGGCAGCTCCTGCTACTTAGATCATGGCCAGGGAGTCAGGGACGTATAATTCTGTAACGTTATTTCATGTTATGTACGGGCGCTTATGTTACAAGTGGGAAGGACAGTTTTGTCGACTATGCACCTTTTGTTGTTGTTCCTTTGTAATTATCCTTACTACGTATATGTAACCCTTTCCTCCTTTCCAGCTGCTCGAGAGAGTACGGCGTATATATAATATATGTGGGCAACATGAGAAATAATATCACAGTACGGAAGGCAGAAAGCATAGACGGGGACGGTGCATATGGGGATCGGCAGAACAAGACATGGGGAACGGTGACGGAAACCTTTGAGGAAATAATTCTACAGAGTAGCCTGCTACCTGTTTACGAGCCGCGAGAAGGAGAGACTCATACATACCGCTTAGTCGAACCCAGCCTACTCCGGGACCCTACGCTGGATAATGCAAAACATGACACTGCCCCAGATAGTCGACGAATCGATACCTGCAGTCTCTGCCACGCCTTGGGTCCCCTGCTCGGATTTGGCCTCGACATCCTTTTCCTTCCCAGTTCCACTCCCACTCTGGGCCAGCGCCGGTTTGGTGTCCCCACCTTCCTGGGCCTGGAATGATGGGGCATCTTGAACCACTTTACTCACGTCGATGGGCTCCGTTGAAAATATGACCTTGGCAAATCCAGCATCAATTTCTTGGCCGTCCGGTATGTAGTATCGGTACGATGTGGTGTTCGCTCTGTCGTAGCCAATAGTCAAGACGCCTCCCTGCTTTGTAATAGGCGCTTGCTCATAAGCTCCTGGCCAATAGTTCGCTAACGAACAAAGAAGAAAAAGGGTTGGGTCGTCAGATCACATTTGACATTTGGAAATGCTGTCGCTCACCAATGCTAAATTCGCTGTTGTCGAAATAGAAGACATGAGCGTAGAGGTCCTTGTCGGTTCTGTTGGTGATCTTGAAGCCGTAGTCCTCCAGCTCGTCTGGGTCGACAGTCACTTCCGTAATGCCATGGGAAAACAAATTAGAGCCCACTGGCGTTCGGTGGGCGCGACCATTTTCGTAATAATGAGTGTCCGACTCCTCGAGCTTCAAGAATTCCACCGATATGTCAGTCCCAAGCGAATGGTTGAGATGAGAGAGGTTGAGATGGTGATAGAAATGAGCAGCAGCGAGCAAGAACGTTTCGATATCATCATTCTTGAGTGGGACTGAGAGAGGTATCTCTTTGTATCCGTGAAGCGCAATGCGGTGGTCGAGGATTGTAGTGGTGAGGGCGTCTCCATCCTGGGAGACATCAAGCGATATGTCCGCCTTCGTCCTATCTTCCGTGAAAAGGAACTGGTATGGACTGGTGCTCGCGTTGTACAGCAATTTGAGGGCCACTTGGTACAGGGGCGTCAAGGCATCCTTGAGAACGGTATGGACGACCAGATCATGACGCTGACCAGAGCCACTGGGAATCGCGGCAGGAAGATTCAGCAGAGGCTTCAATGGGCCGTCAACGGCGGGTTTGAGTGTCGTCGTGAATAGAGAAATGCGGTCGGCAACAAAGACCTTGGGCTTCTTCTTTGAAAGTCTAGACCGATCGCGATAAATGAAGAACTGAGAACCCGGAGTTATTCCTGCTACAGAGCCAGCATGGACAACGTATTGCTGGTTCTCGAGCGAGATCGGATAGGCGATCTGTTCCGGGGGGACGAGACCTGTGTCGAATATCGGTGCATCTGTGATTCCTCCATGAGCCTGCGGCGTCTGGCTGTAAATACAACGTGAAGTTTTAGAGAAAGCGGCTTAGTGGCAAGATTATGAGACGTACTCTGTGATTTGAGGTAATCGAGCTAAAACGTTGGCACGAGTCGTGTTCGTCGAGCCTTCCTCTTTCAAAAGCTTGATCAAAGCTGATGTGAAGAGCCCACGCCCGTGCGCTTCTATGGCTGCCTCGCCTTTGGAGCAAGCCGACAAGACAAAGACGTTACCCGTTACGACGCCGTTCTCAGTAGCTGCGCCGAGGTCGGGCTCAGTCTGAGTTTCTGCCAGCGTGATCACTCGAGATGAAATGTCCCCGGTCTTGCTTTCTAGAACCTTGTCAGAGCTTCCACCACAGTCCAGGATTATCGTCTAATAGATGGTTAGAGCGGATGGAGCGATATAGATATGAGATCTTACAATGCGGTCTCCTTTGGTGCGTTTCACCGCTGCCAGGAGGGGTAAAAGTTCGGGAGAAGCGATAGCAGGAATTGGATTCTCTGGAGCGGCACTGTAATCCCATGGGACGATAGACTGTAGGCCATTGAGGCCCGCCTCGAGCTGCCCAGCGTAGCCAGCGTAATAGATTATGATTGCGTCGTCCTTTCGTGGTGGTCGTTCCGACCTCGACCCAAGAGCCGTGAGCGCTCTCAGGATTCCAGAGCGTGTTGCTTGCTCGTTCCTCAAGTTAAGAATACTCTCCGCTGGGACCTTCAAATTCGAGCCGACGTATTCAGAAAATGCGTCTGCGTCGTTGACGGCCCCATGAAGCTGAGGAAGGTGTTGATACTTGTCCACTCCAATAATGAGGGCGAAGATTGGGCGAGGGTTTAGTCCGGCATACCAGCTAGAATGTGGCCCAATGAGAAGACTATACTGCAAGGGATTATTCCTCATACCTTTCCGGAAGTGGCATTGGAGGGGCATTCCCGGGGATGAATACTGTGTTCTTTCGCGTCTTCATTGTGAAACGAGGGTTGGATCGCCTAGGCCCCTTGACGGCAGGCCTGCAAGAGATTGGGTCTTTAGCCCAACATGCTTTTCAGTGTATACGGTCCTTCGTTACCTCAGCCTTTCGACCAGAGCTTGCCGCCACGTTTTAGGCGGCGGTGAATTATCAACCCGGCCGACAGTGGTGTCTCCAAAATTTCTGAAAGGCCACATATCAGCTTCAGGAGCTACATGGTGGCGGCGTGGCGACTTACGACAAGTCGGCATTGGTCGACCTGGGAAGTACGGGTCAACGTGATCGTCTGAAGTCAGTGATGGAATAACGACGTACAGGCTTTGTTTCAGGTCCCAGAAAATGGAGGTGAGAGATGAGTACATTGAGGGCAATAGGATGGTAGTTGTAATGCTTCATGATCACTCTCAGGGACTCTGTATATAAAGCAACAGTGAGGCGTGCCATCACTGTGACTGCAGGGCTTCCTACGCACCTACACACCCACGGGAATCAATATTACTATTAGCTCATAGCCTGGCCATTCTAAAGGATAACCGTGCGTAAGGTCTTCAGAGATCCTTAATTCACTACACGTACTATGAAAGTACGAGAGCTGCCATACTTACCCGGTACAGAGGTCGATATCGGTGAGATGACCCACCGGGGTCTCCATTTCCTCCAGCAAAGCTGTGGCGGGGCATTGGAACAATGTGGTGAATGCAGAGGCTGGTACAAGAAAGAGGTTTGGATACAGACTTCCCACTCAAGAGCCAAGATCCAGCGCGAGGTGGCGCCGTAAGCCGCAACAAGGTAAGGCGCTAAAGAACGTAACAGGGACGCCACCTTTCTGGTTGCGGCTCACCAACGGCTCACCATCAAAAAACAAACATCATTCAAGTCCGACCACGCCGTTTCGGGCCTTAAGTTTCCCCTATATGCGCGGGTCCCCGTGCATAAGTAGGCGTCTTGAACTTCTCGATCTGAATCTTAGTTTCATTAGAGACCACAACACAGGGCGAATACAAGATGATACAAATGGGTAAGTCATTATAATGGCGCAAATGGGGAGTTGTCAAATGTCAACTGCCTAGTAAATACGAAGAATAAACGTGGGGCGACGATGTGCATATAGGAACTCGGAATATGGACCGACAAATCCGTTGTCAAACGGAATTTAAGAAGTAAGCGAAACGTGGAATGCGCAACCTTTGAAAACGTGTGGCTTTACCAAAGGGTTTTACACCTTGAGCACCACTGGGATGATGACGGTACCCCAGGCCGGATTCTTCCTGTCCATGGAGGGTGCTACGCCACGAGTACCGGTGAAAGGGGAAATCTGAGGAATATGAGAGAGATCGACCGGTTCCTCGGTGAAGTAGAACTTGAGGAATCCGACGGCAAGGTCCAACCCGCCGGGCACGTCGCACTGGAATGGTGGGATCCCGAGTCGACCGTACCCCATCTCTGCAGACGCGCCCTTCAGGAGCGGCGGATCTTTCCTGTATGCGGTCTTGGCTGCCATCTCGTTCAGAGCCGCTATTTTGCGCGTCAGCTAAGCGTTCTGGCAGCAGAAGGCGTTGTTACTCACTGATACTGAAGTCGGCGTGGTCGAAGAAAAAGCAGGCGAAGTGTAAATTGAAAGGGGTAGAGTTAGTTATCTTCATCCCGTATCTTGTCTCGTCGTCGACGTCGATTTCAACCTTTCCATCCCGGTACAGGTCAGGGCCCACAGGCTCCCTATAGTCTTCGCCGTATTCGTCTTCCTTGTCCTCCAATGCGTAAAACTCGATCTTGATCCCTTCCTTGATCTTGTTGTTGAAGTGTTCCAGGTTGAGATGGAGATGATAGTGAGACGCGGCGCGCAAAACACGATGAAGGTCGTCGGTGACACAGTCGACGGTGTAGGGCATGCGGGTAAATCCGTAGTCCGTAGCTCGGGTCTCCAGCACGTTGAAAGCGACCTGCTTGTTACCTTCGGCCACGATTCCAAGCTTTGCCTCGGCCTTGTTCTCGACGAGCTTGATCCGACAAAGCTCAGGCCCGGCGCCATCCAACTCTCTCGCAACCGCTTCGAAGACAGGGAGATACTGAGTCTCGAGGGGTACATGGATCTTCAGGTCTTCAAGGGCGCCGACCTTCGTCTGAATGGCAATCGCGGAACCCTCAAATGGCTTGGGAGCACCTTCGCTGTTAGGCAGAAAAATGGTTGTGAAAGGCTTGATGCTCCTTTCCTGTGCGACCAGCTTGCCCAGCGGAGAGTCAGGGACGGACTCCTTGTTCTTGTACACAGTGAATTCCGCGCCGTCTGTGATACCGTGGGCGCGGCCAGCTTCCACGATGAAGCGACCTTTCGAGTCGATGTTGACTTCATAGGTGTGACGGGTTGGCGGGAGAACTTTGGCGTCGAAGAAGATGCGCTTCTGGTGGAAACCTTCGACCTGGGGGTTTTGACTAGGAGAGACAGAGTGTTAAGCTCCAGGCGTTGATCTCCATGCGAAAACAGAAAGAGACGCACTCATCGATCTTAGGCATCCTGGTCAAGACCTCAAAGTAGGTGATTTGGTCGGGCGAAGTGTTCCTGAACAACTCCAACAAGGCACCGGTGAATCTTCCCCGAGGCCTATCATCCTTCTTGTCCTCCTTGGCGAGTTCGTTGGCGCTGCAGGCTGCCAAAAGGACGTGCGAGTTCATGTCTTGGTTAGCGAAACCTTTGGCCACCTTGATACCGCGAGTGCCACCCGTGGGCTGGGGTGGTTTGTATCCAGCAACTATGTGTGAGTCGAGACCCTCGGGAGCATCGTTGGGGTGGAGTTCCCCGCCACGGACAGTCGTCGTCTCATCCTCGTCGCCTCGAGCACCAGATCCAGAATGGCAGCAATCTAGGATAACCGTCTACAATCTAATCAGTATCACACTCTACGCGAGGCAACCGAGTGACTGACGATGTTATTCCCTTGCTTCTTCGCGATTTGGTTGATCAAGGCGGCCACAGTGCGATCGGGAATGGGGGGTTGTTTGTCGGGAATGTAGTCGACCGGGATCAGCGTTTGAACACCCTTCGTGGGCACCTCCCCACCGTGTCCAGCATAGTAGATAAGGATGGGATCCTGGGGCTTGAAATCAGGGGGATTCAAGTCGCGAAGCCACTCGAATGCGGCGATGATACCCGCACGTGTAGCCTGTTTGTCGCGCAGGTTGCGGATTTGGCTGCTGGGTACCTTGAGCTCGGACTGAAGGTAGTCGTTGATTGAATCGGCGTCCGGAACCGCACCACTAAGCTTCGCCATCTTCGAGCTCTCATGGTAGTCGTTAATGCCAATGATGACAGCCCAAAGCGGAGGTCGTGACCTAGAGAGATTTATGATTTTAGTGTCGCCAAATGTTCAGGAGCACCGTTACTCACATGGATTGTAGAGCCTCGGCACCTCTCGGGGGCGCTGGCGCTGACCGACCCCAGCCAAACAGCCTCGAGCCCCAGGAGGTCGTAGAGGGTGAAGATTCTCTACGATGAAGGTTAGCATTGCTGTCCCATGTATGAAATGTGCAACATACTCAGCCTGCTTGTTTCGGCTGCGAAAGCGACATGTGTGAGTCCGTGCACGTAAGGAGTAGCTATGAAACCTACCCAATAATATAATAGATCAAATCCACGTAGCTTGTAACAGTGATATTGAGCCACGGAAGCCACATTTTAGCCTGCGTCTTCCGGAACCCGTCAAGGAATGAACACTGTCAGACAAAAAACGAGTCAACGCACCGCTCAGAGTGCTCTATAGCAGGTAGGTGCGTGTTAATAATAGGTTGTCAGCGATGAATGTGAGAGTGGTAAGCGGGGGTGGGGAGGATGATCGCAGAAGAAGTTAGAAGTTAAAGAAGAGGGAACGGTGTGGACAGAATAGAAGGCAAATACGATAAGGATCCTCCAAGTACGATCCTAAAGGACTTCTCAAAGCGCACAAGGGTCAAGGGTCCGATCCAATCTGAGGGCGCTTAACTGGTGTTCTGCAACGCGTCAAGGGCGTGGCGCCAAGTTCTGGTGATTATTCGACTAAATTGGGCGGTTAGGCGCCACTTGAGCTCTCGAAGCACATACTTTTGCTGAAAAGTAAACGTTTCTTCGATGGATCCGGCCAGGATGCGTTCAAGGCGGTGTCTCAACGTCAGTCTCCACAGAGCCTATTGCGAAGATCCGTGCCTCAGACCGTCTTGAGTAGAAAACCGAATAGAGGATTTGGAGGCCCATATCGTACACCATCGATAGGATGGAGATGATCAGATATGACTTATCATTCGATGACTTGTGCTGCAATGAGAAGGACCTCGAGGGCAACACGCGTTAGGTGTTAAGTTGAATGCCTGAATGATCAGTATAGTTTAGACGAAATGTTAGACCTCGTGAACAAGATGAGAAGTATTGACATACAGGAATGTATTAGCACAGCCTGTCAGTTCACTTCGGTATCAAAACATGCTCAATAGGGTAGGACGCCCATCGATGAGCGCCTATCTGACAATGTCACACGTTGAAAATGACATCACAGTTCTCCTCGAGGCAGACCTTTACCAGTCCTTCACAGTGCATTGATAATAGCGTGATATGCTGGTCTCGGTTTGTATGCGGAATCCCATAAAAGGAGAGTTGCCCTCCGATCCTAGGTTTGTACAGTCAACACAGGTGACCCAGGATTACAATTGGAAGAGAACATACCCTGTCTGAAATGCCCCATATAGTGACTCCAGCACATTTCGTGACTGCAACGCAAGCCTTCACCACTCCAACGTAGTCAGTCACAATTGCATTCACAATATCAACCTCTGTGACAGCGACTTCCTTCACGGTATCTGACGCAATCAATAGCGCCTTTTCCAAATCGGCAGACCCTCCAACCTAAAGCATAAGGTCAGGTATTCCATCTTAACGAGTTTCAAGAAGATGGCGGATGAGATCTCACTGCGAGGTGCGACTGCATGCCAATGGCGTCGATGGTCCCCGGATTGAATTTGTTGATCCTCGAGACCGGGCCGACTAATCCTCGAAGCTTAGCATTGTCTGCCTCGATATTGTAGTCGTTAATGTATAACTTTTGAAATAAGAGTGAACAAAGGGAAAACTCCGCTGCGGGCATGTTCCACGATCGGCTTTGCGAGCAGCCTGGAACGCTAGTGTAATGAAGGCCTAGCCAAATGATGAGAAGGTGCCGAAAGGAGCAGGTGAATTGCATGCCTCGCCCAGAACATTGTAAAAAACGCTGGGTCGCAAGGTCCCGTCTTCCCTCAAGGCTTCACTGCGTAAGTTGTCAGTCCGACTCAGGTTATAAGGAGAAGATGAAACTGCGGAACACGCACTTCACCCCATCCCACTTGAGTGATGGATACTCAGTGTCGAGTGTGCAGAATAAAATAGGCCACTCACGGAGTAGACTTTGTTGAGACTTGGGCATGTTCCACATACACTGCGCCAGGATCGGCTTTGCGAGCAGTCTGGAACGCTAGTGTAATGAAGGCCTAGCCAAATGATGAGAAGGCGCCGAAAGGAGCAGGTGAATTGCATGCCTCGCCCAGAACATTATAAAAGACGCTGGGCCGCAAGGTCCCGTCTTCCCTCAAGGCCTCACTGCGTAAGTTGACAGGTTATGAGGAGAAGATGAAACTGCGAAACACGCATTTCGCCACATCCCACTGGAGTGACGGATACTCGAGTGTGCAGAATAAAATGGGCCATTCACAGAGTAGACTTTGGATCGGTACCTTCCAGCAACTGTCGCTATGCGATTCTCAACTATTTCTGTCTGTCGCCTCGTCAGGAGCATGCGAAATTGAAAACGCATTGACCTCGACGTACCAATACAGCTTCATCACTGATGAAACCCAGCTTGGAAGCTGCGAATGCCACACTGGTTCCCACTGCGTTAATAGAAGACACTTTCCCGACAACGAAGGCTCGTACCGAGGGTATGGCCCCGAATCAACTTGTTGTGCGAGACTGCCCATTCCACAAAGGCGTCGGATTGCGTGAATCGGAATTGGCCGCGGGAGGCTATGACGCTGAGATTAGCCACGAAACAACTTCCACAAGACCGGAGATTTCTTACGTTCAGTCGCATCCCATTTCATACTGTTCTCCTGATGATATGCTCAGTAGGTATTCTGACAGACGATGAGACAGGGCATACAGGAGTGAGGGTACCAAACTCCGCCACTGCAATGTCGACAGCGGCTGCGGTGGGTTAACTTGGGAGACAAGATATAAGAAAAAAAGGTTTGGGAGCACACCTTGCTTCGACAACAATGCCGGATCCGCAGCGGTACCCTGAAATGTTCACGTCAGGTTACAGTGACTAAACTAGGATTGCTACGCAAGCGCTTACGAAGTACAGTTTCCATGAGACGCGAACTTATTGCGCAAGCCCTCAGGGTTGCTAGCGGAAGGCCCAAGAAGCGATTCCCTCGCCCCAGATAATGAGTAGGGGTTGGCTTCCCTGCGACCTGCAAAACAAAAACGAGGGGAAACTGAAGGAGCAAGAGTGCCTTTTGATAACGCTTCAGCATTTTGCTGGGTTGTTGTATATGAGAATGTGGTGGCAAGCATACAGCCAGGTGATCACTGTGGAATGGCGTTAAGAGTCGTAAGTACTGAGAACAAAGCGAGCATCCTTACTCACTCGCAGGCTTCAGGAAAAGATACCAGAATGAGAAGGCCTCTTGAATGACCGAGTCGTGAGCCACCGGGCGGCCTTCAATGTAACGAGGCCAATATTTCTGAACATCGCGAGCTACCATGTGAATTGGTACAATAGCTTCAGGGGGTTTCACACGGTTGATTCCAGACGGGTACACACGCGCTACACGCGCTTACCCAGGTGAGCGTCGCGATGACCAGCAGAAAGAAAGGCTCACCGGTACCGCCACAACAATGCTCATCTGGACGTGTTTGATCTCCGATTTAAACCATTCGGCGCTCGCCGATGGGCGCTTACTTCCCCAAAGCAGCATCGAGGTATCCTCGAGGCTCGCGCCAGTTCTGCATACTGTTCTGTGGCACGACCCTGCCTCCTGCGAGCTTTTCCAGTTTCAGTGGGTAGATATGATAATGATATTCATTAAGGTACATAAAATAAGTGATCCTGGAGGGCACCTGTGTACCCTTTTAATCCCTAGCGAGTACGAGCGCACCCGCCGTCAATCCCAAGTTCGCCCGAGTAGTAGCAAGCACAGCTAGTGGTATATGTATGCAGATTATATCTCTATATGCAAAGCAAAGATTATGATGATGGAAAGGTCGTTCGTACTCAGTCGAACTTGCGGCGACGGTACGAGATGGTTCGTGGCTCCTTGGGCATCGTGATCATCGTCTAATCAGGGTGTCAGAGAAGGCAAGATAGAGACGGTGGGGTGAATAGACGTACGTGGTAGTTGTGTTCGGGGATGGCGTCAATGCGGAGCTCGACGTTACGGATGACAGTGGAGATGAGAGTGCCAAGCTGCATGTAAGCAAACTGCAAGAAAGTGAGTCAACATCTCGCAAGCTCTATAGGAAGAAGATACATACCTGTTCACCGATGCACCTATGCTTTCCAGCACCGAAGGGTTGGTACGGCGACTCAGTTCCCTTGCTAACAGCACCGAAACCGTAATCGACCTTTTCGCCATTCTCATCAAGGTAGGTCTTGAACGCTTGGGCTGCAACACCATTGGGGTCGCTCCAGCGCAAGGGGTCCCACTCCTCAGAGTTCTTCCAGATCTCGGGGTCCATTTGCGAGACGACGGGGGAGGCCATGACGAAGTGTCCCTTGGGAATGATGAAAGTCTTGTCCTTGCCGGGGTTGGAGAGGGTGCCTGGCACAACGACGTCGTCACGGACATGACGCATGATGCTGTGGATGGGAGGGTGGATGCGAAGGGTCTCACGGATAACAGAGTCCAGGACGGGGAGGGCACGGAGTTCCTCATAGGTCATCGAGCGGAGCTTGCCATCGGGGGTACCGAAGTTCTGCACCTGTTCCTTGTAGAGCGCGTCGGCGATGTCGGGGTTGTGTGCAATGTGGAGGAGCGACCAGGATCCAGTTGCTGAGCTCGTGTGCTGGCCAGCCATGAGGAGGGCAATCATGATGTGCGCGATTTCGTGGTCCTTGAGGTACTCGCCATTGCGGTAGGTCTGCTCGAGGAGGGCGGCGATCATGTCGTGTTCAGCTTCGGGGTTTCCGGCCCTGCGCTTGCGGATGATGTCGACGTAGAAGTCGCTCATCTTCTTCTGGGCACGGTCGCGTCTCCTGTAGCTCTCGAGGGGAAGGTTGGGCATCATCCAGTTGATAGGCGTGAAGCCTCCATCCAAGTCGTTGTAGAGCTGCGCGTATTCCTTGTCCAAGTTGGCGCGAACCTCCTTGCCCTGGAGCGTCCTCGATGCCGTGAGAATGGTGATCTCCTGCATGACCTTGACGACGTCGAACTGGCCCCACTCGTTGATGTCGTTCGTTTGGAAGGTACGGAAAGTAGCCTCCTTGTTCATGTACTGTTCGACTTCCTCCTCAACCATTCCTACGTATGCCCGAAGGTTATCCGTGGAGAGCCCGACTTTGACGAAGCGCTTCTGCTCCATGAACTTGTCGTTGGGGACGTCGTAGACGACATCCCTGCCGAATACCGGTGTCGTGAGAGGCTGTACAGGAGGTCAACCAGCGTGCCTGGGGTCGAAAAATGGGTGAAGCATACCGTATAGGCGTCCTCCGCATTGAAGGTGATTGACTTGCCACCGAGGATGAAGTTGTTGCCCTTGGGTCCCAATGCGACGGTGACACGCTTGCCGAGGAGGATGAAAGTGAAGACGTCTCCGTACTATGAGAAGGATTAGCATCGTCATCAAGCATAAGGATTAAAGCAATGTACCTTCTCCCTGCACTCAAAGAAGAACTTCAGAGGGTCGTTGCCGTACGATATTGCTGACCCGACGAAGGGCAGCCAATGGAAGACCACAGGGGGGTCCGTCGCCTTTCGAGGAATTATCTACACGCTCGTTAACATCCATTGCTCACATTGAACTTCAGGTTAAAAAGACTGACCAACTGTCCGACGACATTCAAAAAGATTGCCAGCACGGGGATGTTCACGAGCAACAGGATGACCGCCCTGGCATTGAGTCCGGTAATCTGGGCCTGTGCGTCAGCCAAGTAGCCCGACCACGCGTCGGAGAGGGGGAGCGAGCCGTTCAGCGTCGCAGCGAAAGACATAACTGGGAGGAGGAGGGAGAAGGCCGCTTAATTTCTGGCATCATAATTGTAAACCATTTTATAACTGACGCGCTGTCATAAAATTCTTGACGGAAATCGAACCACTCCCATTTGATGCCCTGTCGATCCAGCCAATACGGCAATAGATTAGATTATCTCTTGATCGGAAAGCCTCGATGCGGGGTCTCGATGCCCGGAACGGGGAGGGGGTAACACAGGAGGGCCGAGACAGACAGAGCGGGTGGCCAAGGAAAGCCCAGAACGCGCACCGGTGATGTAGTAGGAGAGGTGTGTCGGTTAAATATTACCAGGGAATTATAAAGTGTTAGTACATGTACTCTCATCTATCACAGATCCACCATAAGCTACATCAACACCGGAAAAGCCCTAGGGTACATGCACCGCTCCAATTGTAGACTTAGACTTCAGCAAGACCTCCTGTAGCCTGAGATTAACCTTCTGTCCAATCTTCAGGTAATCTCCTGCGGTCTCCATGTCCATCGAAAGCCCAAGCGCTGGAACGTCAACACCATGAACCTTGTGAAGCTTGCAAGGACGTCGGCCTCCTACGTCAGAGACGATTCCCTCGAACAGTGCATCGCGGTTCCAAGTGGAAAACCCGTCACCCCTCAGCTCCCCACCCATCCATTTCTTCACAAACATCGAGGTCCAATACGATGAATGGCTTTGATCAAGCTTCTTCCCCGTCAGTTCGGCCAAGGCGAACGAGACTTTGAAGTTGTCCAGCCAGTCCGGGGAGAACGTCGTCACCTTGGCGGGACTCTTGTTCAGCAGTGCACTTTGCAACTGCCAATGACTTACAAGATCCAACGCACGCCGCAGTGGCGATGTTACTCTCGCATACCCCTCACCATCCCGAGCGCCGCATTGGCTATGTGCCTTGGGCTCCAGCGTGTACTGGCCTGTGGGGAACGCCGCAACGTAGGGAGTCAGGTCCCACTTGTTCATCTGCCCACTCGATGATCTTAACTTCCGGATCACCTCCTCGTCGTCCTGGTTGAGAAGCCGGATTTCGTCCAAGCTGCGCCGAATCATGGGCAATCCATGGTCCAAGGCGAACTTTGAGCCAACGATTCCTGCCATCTTCATGACCTCGGCAACCATTCCATCAGATGCCCCTTCACCAATAGTCACTGTGTAATCCTTGAATTCTGGGAATCCTTGGAACTCCCGGTACCGGATTGGAGTCGCAGTCATAGAGCCAGCAGGCCAGTCGCCGACCTTGGTAGAGGCCGCAGGGGGCCAAACACTGACGAGATGATGGTCCATCCACCACTTCCGTCTCAACCGAGTAACTTTGTACAGGTCTTTAAGGGCCTTTACTTCCTCTGTTGGCAGAGCTGGGACTTCGACAATAGGAGGGTTCTTCGCCAGAGGGCCACCAAATGGTCGAGTGACGATTCCGCGGGCGACTGGGTCAAAGTCGAGTATCTTGTTAACAGCCTCGTAGCTGATGACCCGGACGTTGTTGATCAGCCCAGCGCGCACTTTGTGGTCTACGATATCACCAAAGCGATTAATCTTCGCACTGAACGTCATTGTTCGCGTAGGTTTGCCGTTCCGCGTGCCAAGGGACCAGCCAAGATCAGGGTTGTACATCAAGGATGAGGGGAATAATGGGATGGAGTGATGCTTGAAGTAGAGTGACGAGCCCTGCTTCAAGGCGTCGACTGCCAGAGTATGTGTGGGTGGTAGGGTGGCGGTGGGGTTGGCGATATGCGCGTGTATCCAGCAAGCGCCCGAGTTGTCAGGAATCCACTCGATGGATATTCCGTCATCGAGTTCCTTCGCCGAAGCGTCGTCGATCACGAAGATAGGCATGTCGCCAAAGTCATGTCGCACAGTTTCCAGTGGGTCGGTCGCGTAGAAATCCTCGGGGCCAAGAGGCTCGCCTGGAGCGGGCTTGTAGCCTGTCAACGACTTCTTAGCAATTTTTTCCTTTTTCAAACGCCAAGGCGAACGGGAGTCGTATTCCGGCTCGGGGACTTGACGCTGGATGACGCTAACATCCTGCCATGGGGCAAAGACGCCGAGGTTGACGAGAAGGTGCAGCAGATCGGATTCCCCGAGGGCCGTCGACGAGACTTGAAGCATTCGCAAAATGCTCGTACATGCTGTGTCGAAAGGGTCCAGCTGGTTCCTTCGCACCGGACGCAGAGCCTGCTTGAGGAAGGTGATTATCGTTTTATCGTCCTCATTCCACTCGACTTCAGTTGCAGCAGGAAGTACGGCGGGCGGTTCCAGCGCGGTGTCCTTGAGTCGTTGTGCTGTGCGGGCGATGATAGGTTTTGCCTTATCAGCAAAAGCTTGCAATCTTGGGTCTCCGTGCCGCGTCCATCGGAGAACAGTTTGAATAAGTTCTACTTCCCATTGGGATCGAACATCGAAGGCTTGAGTGGCAAGGAAGGGTTCCTTGGCAATGAAGTGAAGAGGGTCATTCATCATATGGAGTTGGACCGCGAAGATGTCTTGATATCGAGGGTTCTTCGTGACCATTCGCGCGACTTCTGCGACGGTGACCTCAGCCATTTCGTGAGGTCTTGGTGACTTCACAGCGTCGTAGACATGGCGCATGCGAATGGCAGATGCCCTGCGCTCCAGGTCCTGTATCATAGTGCGAGTTCTCTTGGCAACTTCCGCTCGCGCATTGAGTTGCGCCTCGTCAACAGGGGTGAGTAATAACCCACACCGTTCGATGAGGCTTGGAGGAATGAAGGAGGGGAGTACGAAGGTGACGTCGGTCTCGAAGGGTTTCCAGACTTCACCTGTAGGCGTGAACATGGCCAACTTCTCGCGACTGTCTTCGAATACGATGCCGAGTGATACTCCGAGGGTCATAATATCGTTTCTGTGCGACGGACATAATTAGCGCCTTGCTCCAGGCAGTGACCACTGTTTTGACGCACCTTCGAGTAACAATGAATGAGCCAGGGAGAATTGGGACTTTCTCCAGACCTGTGTCCTCAAACTCGTCGTAATTTGTGGACCCCTCTCCTTCCTGCTGAAGGAACGCCTGCTTTTCAATCGAGGCAACCCGGTCGCCATTCACCGGGATGACAGTGCTTAGCCGTTCATTGGGGATCTTCCGCGTTGTCTGCTTCCCCTTATTAGGCCATTTCACCTGCTCAGTGCGCTCCTTCTGCTTCATAGTATCCGCCAACAACTCCATCTCCTCTAGAAGTTCGTCCATGTCCTTCGTGTTTTCCTTGGTTGGCGGTGTGTCACGGACGGGCAGCTTCGTCGGTTGAGCAGAGGTGCTGGGAGCGTTCCAGAGGGAAGAAGAGTGGCGACATTGGCGACGAGGAAGCCATTGAGCAAGGGCAGAACGGGTACCCTGGCGCAACATGGCGGTAGTGACGAGAGAGTTCGCTGCCGCCCGTCAGCGCTTTCCAAAAAATATGGCCGGGCCGGCTAGCCGAGGCGCTTTTTGCGGGGACGCATCCTTTGCTTCGCGCTCTCACCTCATCACCCACCTTCACGATCAAGCCATGTTCAAAAGAGTCGAAAAACGCAGGAGAAGAGCCGAGGAGGAAGAGGAGCTTGGGATTGACGAAGAGATGAAGCAGGTCCTTGGCATCCAGGACACCGACTCTGAAGAATCTGACTCGGACTCTGACGATGGCGGAAGCAGCGGTAGTGGGGAGGAAGAACACGATGAAGACGAGGACGTCGACTTTCCCGAGCTCCATTTTGCTGGAAGTGACGCCGAAGCCGACGACGATATGGAGGACGAAGACGAGGACGAAGATCTCCCGCGTTCGAATGCCAATGGTCTCCCTAGCTTCCTCGTCAAACTCAGCATCGCTCAGGCCCTCAAAGAGCCCATCATTCCCGCCCCAGAAGATCCGAACCTCAACTTCTGTATCTTCTGCCCTCAGAAAACACTTCGCTCGGAAACCATGGTTCAAGTGCACAGATCCTCCAATGCATGTGCGCTTTTCTTTGCTTGTTCCGTCCATTCCAACTAACTGATGTCGACCCTTCTTACTTGCTTATCTAGGCTCATAAGCGCCGACTTAACCAGTTTATCAAGTTCTCCAAGGGAGTTGACCCGTCGGAGGAGGCTCTGTCTATCATTGAAGAGCACATGTCGAGCGAACAACCGACGTTCGTCAAGCCGCCTCAGGTAGAGGGCGGCAAATCAAAACGCGCCTTGAAGAAGGTATGTACACCTCTGTATCAAGTGTGTGGCAGACATTTACCACCCTTAAATCGCGTGTAGGAAGCATCGCAGGCTCTCCGCAAAGAGAAGCGCCAGAAAGCGAAAGAAAAGGCGAAGGCCAAAAAGCTTGCAGGATCCTCTGAGCCGAAGGAGACTGTATTCGAGAAATCGGACAAACCCAAGAAAGACTCTAAATCGGACGCTCCAAAGAAGTCAAACGGCAAGGCAAAGACAAAGGCGAACCCCGACGCTTCATCTCCCCCTTCCAAGAAGAAGCGGCGCGTCGAGAAAGACGATGAGCCTGCCCCATCTGCAAGGTTGCCCTCTAGCGACTTGAAGGCCAGAGAGAAGAACCTGACTGGGAAGACTAAGGAGACGGCCAAGCTTGAAAATCGTGTCTCCCCCGACCCTACGCCTGCCTCTCCCGTTCTTCCGTCACCCAAGTCAAACGCAGCTAACACCACTGCCGACAATGGTGCTGCTCCGAGCATCAAAAACATTGCGCGGACCGCGTCAAATCGAGCGAAAGCTGCCTTGGGAAAGAGTGGAAAGAGTCGCAAAGTCAAGGCTTAAGTCCAGTTATATTTTTTACCGTATCTGCCTCTGCGCACCACCCATCGAGTGATTTCATTTGAATTGCTAGACCATAACCTCTTGGGAGTGGGATATCCAAGTATTGATGAGGCGATTGTGCTCAAATGGATCCAGCTGTGTAGCAGAAATAGCGTTCTTGTTTTAACACCCTCGTTTCTGGCTCAGCTCCTACTGCACCCCTTTCAACTTGGCATCGTTCGTGGGAGGAGGTTCCAGGCGAATGATTATGTCCTGTTGGAGGTTTTCTGCCAGTCCAGTGGGTCAACGACCTCATGTATGGGATTGATACTATCGGAAGTGATGGTCGAGGCCTTGGCGAAACAGTAAGAGAGTTTCCCTCCCACTGGAAGCATGGATACTATTGCGTGTCTAGGCAATCACAGGTGGTGGTGGTCGATGAAAGGGCACTTCGATCCAAGAGGCAATTCACGCGCTCTTCGACATTGAGATAAGCGCCCAAGTTCCCGATACACAGCGCCGAACCACAAGTTACCATTGTAACACTATCTTACCCACTGGAGGTGGTGAGAACTGGGTCACGCTGCCGCCCGAAATATAGGGCTCGAAATGGACATTCCGGTGGATCAATTATAGGTGCCGCCCTTGACGCAGAACACCAATTAAGCGCCCTCAGATTGGGTCGGACCCTTGACCCTTGTACGCTTTGACAAATCCTTTAGGATCGTACTTGGAGGATTGTTACATTTGCCTTCTATTTTGTCCACACCATTCCTCCTTCTTTAACTTCTTCTGCGATCATCATCCCCACCCCAGCTTTACCCACTCTCACATTCATCGCTGACATTCTATTACCAACACGCACGAGATGGCAGCTATGACCGCATACAGAAAAGATCCACCGCTCCTGAAGGGCGCGTCTGCAGAGATGGGGTACTGTCAACTCGGGATCCCTCCCTCCATTCCAGTGCGATGTGCCCGACGGGTTGGAGCCTGCCTTCGGATTCCTTAATTGGCGTAGTACCCTCCATGGACAGGACAGGAAGAATCCGGCCTGGGGTACCGTCATCATCCCAGTGGTGCTGAAGTCGTAAAACCCTTTCCGGTAAAGCCACACGTTTTCAAAGGTTGCGCATTCCATGTTTCGGTTACTTCTTAAATTCCGTTTGACAACGGATTCGTCGGGCCATATTCCGAGTTCTTATATGTTCGTGAACATCGTCCCCCACGATTATTCTTCGTATTGAGAAGGCAGTTGGCATTTTGACAACTGCCATGACTTCGATTACCCATTTTGTATCATCTCGTATTCATCCTGTGTTGTGGTCTCTAATGAAACTAACGTTCAGAACGAGAGGCTTATGCACGGAACCCGCGCATACAGAAACGGCGTGGAGACTTGAATGATGTTTCTTTTTGATGGCGAACCGCAACCAGAGAGGTGGCGTAGGGTGGCGTCCCTGTTACGTTCTTTAGGCCTTGACGATGACCTTGTTCCGGCTTACGGCGCCACCTCACGCTGGACCTTGACTCTTGAGTGGGAAGTCTGACACATATCCAAACCTCTTCAATCTCGTACCAGCCCCTGCATTCAAACCTACCACATTGTTGCAATGGCCCGCCACAGCTTTGCTGGAGGAAATCGAGACCCAGCCTGAGGGGTCATCTCACCGATGTCGACCTCTGTACCGGGTAAGTATGGCAGCTCTCGTACTTTCATAGTGCTTACGCACAGTTATCCTTTCGAATGGCCCGGCTACTATGAACTAATATTGATTCCCGTTTGGGTGTGCATGTAGGAAGCCCCTGCAGTCAAAGTCCCCCACCCCAGTAAAAACGAGATGCAGGTGAGCACATTTCTGGTTCGATATTCAATTGCCGGGTGATGGGCCCAGCAACCTGCAGTCACAATTATGGTACGCCTCATGTCGGATTCCATTTCCCTAAACGGATGGGAGCACCGAAACGAGATGCAGGTGAGTGGCACATTTCTGGTTCGTTGCCGGGTGATGGGCCCAGCAACCTGCAGTCACAATTATGGTACGCCTCATGTCGGATTCCATTTCCCTAAACGGATGGGAACACCAATCTCATATCCCGATTGGATTTCGACACAACTTACGCGGGAGCATAAATACTGCTCAAGTATAGATGGCTTTCCTCCAGTTCCTTCCTTCATATCGCCTCCCAAACTCGCACCACTGCCCCCTGTACTATGTCGGCTAGGAATACGTCCCCCGTTTCCCACCCTCATGCCTCCGACTCGCACACATTTCCACCTTCAGCTTTAGCTCATCTCCTCGCCGGCCTCATAGCCATTTCAAAGAACACTTCCCGGGTTACACCAGACTCGGATGTCTTTCCCGGGGAATACGAGGGCAATAAGGTGATCTGCAAGCGGCTGCGAGTCCGCACTCCAGCGGGCCAGAGAAACACTACTGCAGAGGTTACTTGGGTAAGTGGTCTACCCCATAGCCATACCATCATGACTTCGACACTCACTCTGGCTACCGCACGTAGGCAATTAATGAGGGGCTTCTGTGGTTCTACTGTCAAGGCCCAGGAGTTCTTTGTTTCCTGGGCTTCTACATCTGTGAAGAAGCCCCGTTTGGCATGGCGTTGTATCTCGTCTCACCACACCAAGAGGCGGGGACTATGCTCGAGTATCTAAGGTTATACAAGGGCAATTCCCGACGGGTCTCACTCGTGAGTTGACATTGCTTTCACTCCCATATAATATTCACCTGGCTAATAACAACTCGGCACGCTACGCTTTTCCCAGATCAAGGACGTCGTCGAAGGGCTGGTTAGCCTCCACGAAAAAGGCGTCATACATGGCGATATTCGAGGCTGCAACATTTTCATGAACGACGCCGGTCACGCCATGATAGGTGAATTTGGGTGTGCCCGTCTCTCCTCTGACGGGCCCATCTCTCCCTCGAGGCACAGTGTTGGAGCTATTCCATACCAGCCCCCCGAGCACCTCGATGCACTCCTCAATGATAAGCCCGTCATCCCATCGGCATCCGCTGACATCTACTCTCTTGCCTGTCTCATTTATGAGGTAAGTCTTCGACCGAAAACGACGCCCGTCATGCGAAGAGCTTCGCTCACCTGCTTGTTTCCCTTAGATGTACACCGACCTTTCTCCCTTCCACGAAATTTCCCCTCGTCGTTTACCGTCGATTAGGGCCTGCCATATTATGGAGGCAATCACGACCGACAAGTCAAGGATTCCACTCAAGCCGAAAGAAGGGGACCTTGCTTACCATGAAAACGGCCTCACCAACGAAATCTGGGCGCTCATGGAAGAGTCTTGGGATCGCAACTCCCAGAATCGGCCGTCCGCCAGCGCCATTCGCGGGCGACCTTTGTTCACCGACGTTGCGGATTAATACCCCGCTCCATGAATTCGTCACGAGAAGTTTTCGCACAGTGCTCGGACATGTTATGCTAGATATATTTATATGATCATATTGTATATGATTCGAATGTAGTTACTTACTTACAGCAGGCTGTGCATTTCGTCCGAGTCAAACCATTCAAGTTCTCCGTCACCACATTCAGGGATAGAGTCGCCACGAACTAGCTGCAGGACTCTCACTGTGCCAATGTACCCGATGCATCAAGGGCCGAGCTTGAGAGAGACGAGCGACTGCGGAAGGTGCTTGAACATCAAGTACCGCTGAGGTTTTGGGGGGAGTGATGAAGAACTTGAAGCGTGCACCCCGGTAGATATCAGTGACAATTATGGCACGCCTCAAAGGTGACGTGGCGCAAAAGGCGCATATGCAGCTTCAGGGCCTTATCTTACAGAGTAGCCCGGAGACTACCTTAGGTGACAGAAGGGACGACCGCCCTCCGTGAACAGGCGTGGGAAACTCAATAAGCGCCAGCCCCTAGCCGGGCCCGCACTATTTCCATGCTAATCAGTCTATTTGTTTTCACCAGAACGATTTGCTTCTCCAAAAATTGTACGTTAAGTAGGAATTCCCATTGTCACTTTGATCTCAAGCAGAGCGAGCATCAATGTATAGCATTCGACTCCCCGAGCCACTAGCACTAAGCGCCCAACTCCACATCCCCTCATAGACGCCTTTTAGCCATGGCAGCCCTAGACGATCAGTCTTATTCGGAGGGCATACGTACCGCTAGTGATACATACAGATTACTAGATAGAACATACAAAATGAGAGCAGATAGCGCAGTACAGACAAAGCAACAGCTGAAGTCCTTTTTCAACATTCCATCCTTCCCCTTCCCCAACCATCCCTCCCCGCATTCCCACTCCCGAGAATCACACTTCCGCCCCTTCGGGTAAAAGGTAATACAACGGTGTATAAAACACATGATAAAAATGCCCATTCTTCCCTCCCTTGCTCTCATCCCCATAATACTCCATCGGGAACCAATGCTCCACAGGCAACTCCTCCTTCTTCGACCTCCTATACCTAGCATCCCTACTATCATCAAGAGCCCCGACATTCTCTCCATCCCTCTCCTTCGGCACGACGAACTGACCAATCTGCAACTCCGTATCCGTAATAATCCCCCTCGACACCCTCGCATACGACGTCCGATACAACCCCCTATAAAATATATACTCACACCACCTATCCCTATCATCCTCATCAATATCATGCACACCCCCATCCTCCACCATAATCTGATACGGGTTCGCTACACCCAAAAATCAAAATCAGAACTCAAAAAAGCACCAACCTCCAATCGTAGAAGAAAGCACTCACGTCTCGGCGCCCCAGGCTTCGTAACCACATACCCCAAAAACACAACCGGCCTCCTCTCCTTCCTCATAATCCTCGCCAACTCCGTACTCTGCAGCTCCCTATCAAGCCTATCCTCCTCCTGCCCATTATGCGCCACGACCACCGTCACCTCCGTGCCATACACATCAATCACAGCTTCAATCGCCGGGGCGAGCTCCCCCTTGGGCGACGGGAGGAGGTGGTGCGTCGAGTTTATAATGGGAAACTTGGATAGAAGGACCGCGCCCCATGTATGCGAGTTCGGTCCAGGGCCTATATCCACATACTGAGAGCAACGTCGGACGCCGTTCACTACCAAAGACAGATAGAGAGACTCACGTATCCAAGCTCCTCCACCAAAACCCTCGTCAAATCCCGATGCCCAAACGCCGTCCGATGCAAATCCGTCTCAAGCAACCCCACCACATCCAGCTCCATATCCCTCACGACATCCCGTACCCCGCGTTGGCTATCATGCCCCTCATTATCGAACCCGAAATGCACGGTCCAGATACCCGCGTTCAGAAGTTTCTTCCCACTCCTTTTCCAGAGATCGTATTTGTAGGGTTTGATAGATTCTTTCGAGGAAGGATGGGAGAGGAGGGGGGAGAAGTATAAGGGGACGATGGCGAAGAGGAGGAGTAGAAGGGTGGCGCGGCGTTTGGTTTTGGAGGTGAAGGGGCTGGGAGGATGTGGTGTTCTCGTGGTGCGCAAAGGAGTCATGGAAAAGGCGGGGAGGAGGAACAGGAATTGAGCAGTGACCACCCTAGAGATAAAAGCACACGTCAACCTACGCGATACCTCCATCGAAGAAACTATCCCTTTACTCACCATACCGTCCGCTCTCTAAACACCCACCCTCCAGGCACGAAAGCATACGCAACCGTAAATATACTCGCCAAATTAAAAAGAATATAAACCCCCATCGCCCCCGCATACACCCTCGCAACCATCCCCGCATCCACATCCCTCTCACCCTCCTCATCCACATCCTCCTCGCATTCCGAGATTTGCGACACCTTCTCCGCCCTGCCCGCCGCAACCCTCGCCGCACCCTCAAAGATCATAACACTCGAAGCCCCGACAACACACGTAACGCCCATCCAAGCCACCCAACACTCCCAATCCCTCTTATGCAAAGCGTACAACGCCTGCACAACCCCTAAAATCGGAACCACAGGGCTCCGCATCACAGATCTCACAGTGCCCCTGCGAAGTGTCCCAAACGCCACCGACCCGGCAAAGATGAGGATGGTAATCGGGTAATAGACGTGCGGGAGCGGCCCGCGTGGAGAGCCGTTCTCCCACCCCGTCCAAGAGGCTGCGATGAGCGTGCTCGGATCGGCGAGGAAGTTGTGCAGCGTGAAGAGTAGACTACCGAGCGGGAGCGAAGTGTAAACGAAGGTCTTAATGAATGATGGCCGATGTCGAGATACGGAGGCAAAAGAAGGACTCTTCCCTTTCACCGAGGTGTCTTTTTCCTTGGCGATCGCAGGTGAATCGACCTTGGGACCGTGAGAAGAACCCGGGCGCCTAAACGCGAACTCGACAAGCGCCGCGAGCGCCAACCCCAACCCCGTCTTATTCCACCCCCCATTTTTCGGATCAATAAACGGCCAAACTACCCACACAAAAATCACAAAATCAACACCCCTCTCAACCCAAAAACACCAGAAAAATCGACCACTCACTCGGATTATTCCCATGATTCACACCCTTAACCGCACTCGCTCCCACAAACGCAACCACACTAACGATACTCCAATATCTTCTACCCCTCGGTGTACCTCTCGCTCCCTCGCCTTCGACGGCCCCAGACCAGAGCACGACTTCCCTCTGCACGCCCACGCCCACGCTGAGCGTCACAGCCGCGAGGCGCACTGCGGGGCTGGGGCTCAGGAACGCTACGAGGCCGACGTATTGCACGAGGTACGCGTACACCTGCCCTTTTTTAGTGCGTAGCATCTCGAACCACGTTGGGATACCAGTTGTGCTATTACCCCCACCCTCGCCATCTCCGGTACGGGGGATTTTGGGTGGGAGGAAGAAGGGTGTGGTGTTTAGGAAGGCTGGGGTGAGCAGGGAGAGGAGGGCGAGCTCTGCACCGGCGATGCCTAGTTCCCAGATGGAGTAGTAGAAGAGGCTGGGGATGAGGGCGGTGAAGAGGGACCAGAATACGTATGCTGCATTTCGCGTCGCCGTGTCAGTGGCGTTGTATGCACTAACTCGAGAGAAAGGTGAAAGGAAGACGTACATCGGTAGACATCAGAGACGAAGCTAATGCTGTCGGGCGAGGAGAAAGAAAAATGCGAAGGTTCAAGGGCAATTTCGAGTGCGGCTCCCATGGCTTTGTCGGATGCCTTTACCGCCTCTTCAACTCTACGATTAGAACTACTGGTCAGCTCTGTTATCATTGGAAAAGGGTGGTATTGAAACTATGCCAATCGGCGAAGCCGTTGGTGATGGTAATCGTACATTTCGGTTGTCGATCCCTTGGCTAGCTGGGGACTGGGGTCAATGGAGGTCAGCCTAGCAGGTCCCTGGTGCGGGCCAATCGTGATCTGGGAGAAATGTGATTATTTGTTCAAAGGGATGGAAAGGTAACCTACATGAATCCCCTGCTCTCTGAGCTCCCTTTCGGCGACCCAGTCGAATGCGATGTCGAGGAAGATCAGGGACCATTCAAAGATGGCGTAAGATGAGTAGGCTGGACACAAGTCAATACCGCTGCGTAAAGTATCGAAGCCCACAACGAACAACACGTACCTCCAGGTACCCTATGCACCTTGTGCTGCAGGTAGAAATACACCAAGGGTCCGATTGTAGCGAAGAACACAGTCGCGAGAGCCGTTCTATTCCAGTGCTCGTGTTCAGAACAGCGCCAGGACGCGACGTAATTTGAAATTCATGCAGCGCTCACCGTGCTCGCCGAACGCCCTTGCCCCGACTCATCAACACGCTCCCCGCCATCCACGGTATGTTCATGACAATATACGCAATCATGCACACATCGTGCACCATCCCATCGTCGCTCGATGTGACATACACCCACCCCCCACACAAAAGCGTACGCAGCACACCAAAGACCAACAGCGCCGTCGAGCGATGGATCTGGTGTGTCAGAAGCAATACCGCGAATCGCGGGGCAGCAGTGAGGGCGATGAGCAGCTGGAAGATGTTGCGTTCAGGATACCAATCCCCTATCCTAAATGATACAGATGCCGCAGGGAGCACATGGATGAGTTCCTGGATTAATTATGTCGCGTAGGGACGAACGTACGTTGCAGAGACCGAGGGCAACCATTCCTGAGGGTATCCAGCGACGCCGTTCTTGACGATCTTGACGCAGTGTAGGTTGCATCCGATGGCGAAGGCGCTCCCGAAGGCGAGGAGGCTCAGGACGGTCTGTGTGCGGGCGATGAGCGCAGCGCTGATGCTCGTCGTCGTCGTCGACATCGTCGAGGGGTGTGGGTGTCGTCTCCTTGCAGCAGGTCCAGAATGTAAGCAGATGAAAACCGGGCTCCCCGTGCTGCGGGGCCGTGTCTTGGCATGTGGGCGTGCATGCGCAGACTCGAGTGCATCAGGGGCTTTGGGGGAGCAGATGACGTCATCGTCGGCCACGCCTTGAATAGCCGGTTCGCGCCGACGTTCAAGTTCAGGGCACGTCACACCCATCCTCGTCGTTCTCTCAGCTCTGCCACTATGTCTGCCCGCCTCGCCCGCTCTGCCTTCCAGACCGCCCGCCGCTCGGCCGCTGTGCCCGGCGCTGTCCGCGCTGCCGGCCGTCGCTCGATGGCGACCTCGTCAGAGGGCACTGTGAAGAAGTCTGATACGCCCTGGCTTGTGCGTTCCAGCCACGTCCGAAATCATGAATCTAGATACTAACTAACATGAACGATGCATCCAGGTTGGCTCGGCGCTCATCTTCGGCCCTGCTGTGAGTATCCTGCGTTAAACTTCACGAGTCTGTATGCCGGCGACTAACCGCCGAACACAGTTCCTCTACCTCGTCTCGCCCAGCGGACGCAAGAGCGTCGCCCATGCGCAGGTGCACGACGACAAGCACGACTTCCCCACCCTCAACGTCGCCTCGCACGACAGCCACCCCGCCTTCCCCGTATCGCAGAACAAGGTCGTGATGAAGGATGACGAGGGAACCGCGGCCGACGTCACCTCCTCGCTCGCGCTCGCGGAGGAGGCCAACGGTCCCAAGGACGATGTCCCTGTGCGTATCTCGTAATATCCTCCCTTGACGTGGGTTCTGACATGTAGGGTAGGAGGAGAAGTTCCAGGCGACCAAGGCAGCTGCTTCTGCCGAACCCATTGAAGCCCCGAAAGTCGAGTCTTCCACCACTGTCCCCTCCAAGGTGCGTTGAATATCAATATAGAGTAACCGTATGCCTAAATATGCCTGCTACAGGCTGCTGAGCCTGACCACGAATCCATCGGCAAGCCCAAGGAGGAAAGGTCCGCAACGACACAGAAGCCCGGAACTGAGGGTCCCGAGGGACAGGACGCCGCACGGGAGGCTAGCGTTGTAAGTCTTTCCTCGTGTCTCCTCCCCTCATTGATGACGCTCATGACGTTGATCTCTTGCAGGTACACGACCAGTCACCCAAGGAGTACGCGGATAAAAACTAAGCGACCCGCTTACTACTTCAATACGGACAATTTATGGACTGCCTATCGTATCAGTAGCCGCTCTTCGCATTTCCTGGCTCATTAGATAGTCTTTCAAATATAACCGCAACATCGTATACCAGGGTCCGTGCACAGTCAAAGCCACAGTCAAAGCAAGCGCCCCACCGACGCGTCGGCGCTACTCGGCGCCAATGGCCCAATCCATCCATCCATCCATCGCATGACATCATCCCAAAATCGCCGTTCTGATCAGCACCGATCATGACCATCCCGATTACCGTCTTCACAGGCTTCCTAGGCGCAGGCAAGACGAGCATCATCCTCTCGCTGCTCCCCAAGCTCCCGAAAGACTACAATGTCGTGCTCCTGAAGAACGAGTTCGGCGATGTCGAGGTCGACAGCAAGCTCGCAGAGGCGGCCGCAGCCAACACCACCACCGCATCCACATCCACATCCACATCCACATCCCCCACCACCACTTCCGCCCCAGTGAAAGCGAAAGAAAAGACCTCCGCCCTCACAGCCGTCTCCGAGATCCTCAACGGCTGCCTCTGCTGCGTCCTCGTCGGCCAAATGCAGTCCGCGCTCCTCGAGATCGCGGACACCTATTCCCCCGACCGCATCATCGTCGAGTGCAGCGGGAGCGCGTTCCCCGCGACGCTGGCGTTCCAGATACGGCAGCTTGCAAGGGATAGTGGGGGCAGGTTTGGGCTGGATGCGGTTGTGACTGTGGTGGATGCGGAGAATTTTTGTGGGTATGAGGATGGGAGTCCGACGGCGAGGATGCAGGCGGGGTATTCGGATGTTATTTTGATTGTGAGTTTCTTTTTTTCCATCTTTTGGAGGGGATGGGAGAGGTGGGGGAGGGGAGGCGAGGTGAGGTGAGGGAGAAAGAAAGGGTTGCTGAGCTGATCATATTTGGGGGATTGTAGAATAAGTGGGAACACGTCTCGGAGCGGCAGCTTGATATTGTGATGGACCACTTGCATACGTTGAACGACCTTACGCCCAAGATCAAGTGTGCGGGGAGGGACGGTGTGGACCCGGCGCTTATCTTTGGGCTCGACTCGCAGCTCTTCCAGCTCGAAGAGGAGGCGGCTGAACACCCCCCTCCCTCTCGCTCTCACTCTCACTCTCACTCTCATGAACGCACTCATGGCGCGCACAACCACATGGACGACGAAGTGCAGACACTTTCAATCCTAGGAGGACCCGATACACCTCTACATTCAAAAGCCTACATCGAAGAGAAGGTTCTGAGCGCTTTGTCGAAGGAAGTTGTGTATCGGTTGAAGGGGTTCGTCGTCTTTCCGAGTGCGGCGGAGGGAGGGGAGCCCGGGCTTGAGATTCTGAATTGGGCGTTTGGGAGGTGGGATTGGACGGTGTATAAGCCGAAGAAGGATGTGGGTGTGGGAGGGGAGGGGGAGAGGTTGAGGCTTACGATTATGGGTGAGAGGGGGCCGGGGCTTAGGAGGGCGGCGAGGGGCGTTGCGGAGGGGTTGGGGGCTGAGGTTGTGGGGCTGTGAGGAGGGTGGTAAAGGCGGGGAGGATGATCTGGGTGGATATATAGTTCCTGGGGGAAGAGGAAAGGAAAGGGAAAAGAGAGGGTAGAGGAATGCACCGTTGTGTAAGCGCCAAGATGAGGTGTGGATTGGGATTTGGAGAAGAAGGAACGAGGATTAAGAAGGAAGAAGGGGACGGAAGAACTTGAATAGGGGGTAGGGGGTTGAATGGACGCCTAAAATATAGTCACAGCTGTGGTATCAGGCAAGTCTATCATGATCCTATGGGAAAGGCATGGGCCTTTTCGTGTCACAATTCTCGCAGTCCATCGCTTTTTCTGGTGGACAACGAAAAAAATTGACACAGCGCTCGTTAAGGTTTGGCGCACCTACCTTTTTCCTCTAGTACCGTGGTCCGTGTACCTTTTTACAGTCTCGTAACAATGAGCGAGGGTCAGATATGCCATAGGTACCACTGTGTATCAGATTTGTCCATTTTCATTCGTTCCTCTGCTGTGTGTGCTCTCCATCTTGCGATGCTCAAGACCTCCCGTCGTGCCGTTCGAGGCTCTTGCCCAATTCCAGCACCGATGACCCTGATGCACTGTTCATAAGACCGGTCGTCCCTCCGTATCTATCCAGGGAACCAAGGAAGCGACTGCATTGGCCTACCAAGCCATCGAGTCCCAGTGGCAGGATTTTGCCCCTTGTCGGCCTTACTAGCGTTACCGTCCAGTGTGGGCGCTTACCGCGATCAGAACCCACATCAGAGCGGGAGCTGAATTGATCTTGATTTCCCCTTGTTTTTTAACCACCACCTCTCGAACTCTGGCTGCTTCACAATCATTCCGAAGCCAGAGGCTGAAGGTCTTCTCGGTCTTCCATGCTTTCTTGCGGTATACACCGACCAAAACTTGGGCGCTAAATTAAGTGCCCACGTGCCCATGCTTCTTTGCACTGCAGTCTCGAAAGAAGCCCAGGACCATGTCATCTCGCAAATCTTCACATGGACGACTTTCGATCTTGAACTTGCACCTCCACCTCCACCTGCGACCCGACAGCCCAGATGCCTGACTTTAGCACGAGGTTATGCAGCCTGCTGGCGCCTCTGAAGCGTCGCGAGAGGGATAAGGCCCCCTCTAAAGATCCAGGACGATTACGGCGCATACTTGGTCTCAGGCGATCATCTATCTCTGTGGTCAGCACTCTGCAGTTTGAGGACGAGAGGGTGGACCGTAGTTCAACTCTAGGCAGCGTACAACCGAGAGACCGTCCCGACACACCGACGCCCACCAGTCCCTCCACCTCGTCCAATGCTCCAGCATTCCTCCCGAGCTCAAGCTCAAGCCTTGGCGGCGCCCCTCCCCCCACCCAATCATGTCCAACCTCACCCTCTTTCTTCCATGGCGCACACGACTTCCATCTGGAGCACTTCGTGTACAACGAAGCCCCAGGGCGCGCATTGCCCTCGTCACCAGAATCCGCTTCTGAGTCCCTATCCTGGAAGAGCGGCTGGGACGACCTCATCAAGCAAACGGCGCCCAACGCTCTTTACAACTCAAGCGTGCGCTTCGACGCCCCGAAATGCGACGACGACACGCGCGTGGGCGTGATCGAGGAGATTATGGGCTGGGTGACGGACCGCGAGGCGCCCACCAAAATGCTGTGCATGACAGGCGCGGCGGGGGCAGGCAAGTCGTGTCTGCAGCAGAGCATCGCGGAGAGGTGCCAGGAGGCAGGCATACTTGCCTCTTCGTTCTTCTTCTGGACTGGAGACCCGACGAGGAACAATGTGATGGGGATTGCGGCCACGATGGCGTACCAGGTTGGACTTGAGAATATGGAACTTCGCGCGCTTATTGGGGCGGCGGTTGAGAGAGATCCGCTGATCTTTATGAGGTCGCTCGCTGTGCAGGTGGCCACGCTCATCGTGGTTCCCGTGAAACGCTTCCGCGCCAAAGCAGGGGACCAAGCCGCGCGTAGTCTTCCTTATGTTATCCTCATCGACGGCTTGGACGAATGCGAGAACTCGGACCGCCAGCTTGAGCTCCTCAGTGTGCTCAAAACATCTTTTCTGGACAACGACGACTCACCCTTCCGCATCTTCATCGCCAGCAGGCCCGAATGGGCTGTCCGCAGTGCCCTCGAGCCCCAGAGCGGCTTCCTTCACGGGTTGGCATATCACATCAGGCTGAGCGACAAGTACGATGCGAGCGAAGATATCAGACGCATGCTGTGGAGGCGACTTCGTGAAGTAGGCGCGCGTAGTGGTGATTCACGCGCGGGGCCCAATGTGTGGCCTACGGAGGAGGATATTGCCTTAATCGTGGCGGCTGCATCAGGCCAGTTCATCTACGCCGCGGTGGTGGTGAAGTACGTCTCTGAGCGTCGGGGCTCCCCCGTTGACCGACTTCGGACCGTTCTCACGTGGAGGCCGTCGGAGGACCAGCGCACAGCGCCATTCGCGGCTCTTGATCTGCTCTATGAGAACATATTGTCTCATGCGAAGGCTGCGTACGACGAGGTGGACACCAATGCGTATGAGTTCATTTTACTCTTTCGGGCGTACAGGTTCCTTTGCCAGAGGGAACAGTTCTCGGCGCAGACGCTGGAAATGTCGGACACTATATTTGGGTTGCCGGAGGGGACTTGGAAGTTGGTTATCTCTGATCTGCACTCGGTGGTGACGGCGAGGGAGGACGAAGGGGCTGGGGGACATTCTTTCTTTTTCTATCACAAGTCGTTTGAGGACTTCCTGGGGAGTCCGCATAGAACGAAGGTGTATATTTCTCAGACGGTGCTCAACTCCTTCATGGTGGATCGCCTGATGCGATATGTCTCGCCGGAGACTCCGTATCCCACATGTGAGTATCATGCATAATCTTGTAGTGTTCGAAACTGATCGGCCCTTTGATAGTGGGGGGTACGGCTAGACTTGGCGTGTTGACGCAGCTCAGTATATGCCTCGAGACTCTGCTCCAAGCTGCCACAGATCACAGTCAGGCATCTGACCAACTCCCTCTCGCCTACTTCGTCCTCAACGAATTCACTCGAACCAATGGTTGGAATGCACTGAAAGCAGGACTCTGTCGCTTCGAGAGTACCGAGGGGCTCTCAGCCGATGACCTGACTCTACTTAGAAGGAGTGCGTCGATATGTCTCTGGATTGGATCAATCACTTTCGAAAGGATCTATCCGACGTTGGTGCGTTTACAAATAAACTCACTAGATCGCAGTCTAACTTTGGCTTCGTAGACTGGTATTGATCAGAACGATATATCCTTGGGTGCTACCGTCCAGCGTTGGATGTTCTCTGTCTTCTCCGAATCGCACTCTTATATCTACGCGGAACCGTTCGACGAGAAAGGAGTGCGTAACTTTGTCTCTTACACGACGGCAATAGATTGATCATCATCTTAGAAGGGCCACATAACCGAGTTGTACCTGGAGGAGCCACCAGTCATGGTAGTATCTACGTCGAGTGTCCCGTCCCTGGCAGTAGGGAGACAGCTGTGGTGGTGGAGGTCTTCTTTCAAGCCCGCTTGCAAAAAGCTTTTTGGGGACATTGTGGGTCATTATTACTGAGATGCGGTAACTTGGACCAGCTGCTGATTGTTTGCGCGTAGATCAGCTTAATCCCACTACAAAATCGACTTGTTTTTTCGGCTATCGGGTCCACGAGTCAATCACCAGTCCGGTGTTCGATGAAGCTCTTCCCAGAACACTTCCATCCTGGGCCCAGCTCAAGGGGCCTCCAGCCGAGCAGCGCTGATGTCCTGGGTTCTGGGCAGGTCTGCGGTTCCAGCTGCGGGGTCCCACCCCGTTTATGGGAATGCGATCATCACGGGGATGCTCGGCTGTACTTCGGCAGCCCTTGTCGCGCAGGCCTCAAGTCAGCGACGCGAAGCGTGAATCCTTTACAACAGCATATTTTGACTTTGTTTCGACATTTAGAGTAGATATAAATATACTATAAGCACTGAGATTATACCCACTACCCACCAAAATCTCTTTTCACCACTTAATCGGACTACTATGGCTGCGAAGTCACCGCAGAAAAGTGTGGCATCCAGTTATCACGAATCCCAATGAGTTCGCGCAATGCGTATCCCCCGGGTGATAGAGTCTATACTTTGCTTCCAACACGTATGCTCATAGCTGCTTATACTTCCAGGGCACAGCAGCGGACGGTAGGGGTTGTAGAGGAGACAGCATTGGAGGCTCCATGTACACTTGAGCACCAAACAAGGTAAATCTCAGGTTCTGACACTGCTATCCAAACTAAAAGAGCCATTAGATGCGATGAGGTACCTTACTTTGCGCTACATTCGAACGTATGTGCATTATCTACCTGCTTAGCGCTCGTCGGCATACCTGCTTGCCGACACGGCCGTTCACATCAAAGTGGCCCAGAAATGGTTTGCCGGGCATAGCCACAGGGAGAACCTGGGATACGGGCGCTGCTCGGCTGGAGGCCCCTTGGCCCAGCTACGTATAATGCCTAAGAAGGGGCCTCTTGGCCTTGTGGGAAAGCGGGTGCGAGACTGGACGAAACACTTTTCTGTGCCTGGAGCCAGAGGTGACGGTGTGAGCAGTACATGGGAGAACTGTAAATGATGTCTATGTAGGATGAATGATAATCGTAAATGCACGTCGCAAGGCATAGTATACGCATAAAAATGATAATGAGCGGTGTGGAGGGGAGTAAATGAGAGATAGGTGAAATAGCCAGACTGAGATGCTGCAGAACCAGAGAGACGGATTCGTGATAGAGAGGGGAAGGGAAGAAAAAAGGAACAAACCAAAAACCAAAAACCAGAAACCTCTATGTTAGGGTATCAACGGAGAAAGCGAGGACCACCAGCGAAATCATCACTTCAAAATCCTCTCCATCCTCTCAAGCGCCACATCCACGCCCCTCACAATGAGCATAACATGCCTCGGAAACACGCCCTCGACCTCCGCCTCCCCAGTCACACCACAAGCCTCCCCACCACCCTCACAGCCCCCGCCCCCTCTTACCCCCGCCCCATTCCCACACGTCCCACACCCCGCTCCCCCACCCCGCGGCCTCGCAGCTTTCCGCCTCACCCGCCCATCCGCATCTACATACGCTGCCCTCGCCCCACTCAGCCTTGCCTTCTCCTCCCGCTCCCCGACCAACGCCTTCTCGAGCACCACAGGCAAGCCCACGGCAATGCGGCTGATCTGCACGGCCATACGTGTGCGACCGAGGATATCGAAGTACGAGAGCTGGCTGAAGGCGTGCTGCACTTCGAGCAGGCGCGTGATCTCGTTGTGTAGCGTGTAAATACATGTGCGGCATGCTGTTGATGGAAGTAAAGGAGGGGGAGAGGTTAGTAAGTTGGGATGGAAGAAGATAGGGTGGGAAACGTACTAAGCGCCCGTTCTCGAATGGAGTGGAGGGTGGAGAGCACGGTCTTCACACCGTCCTCACCGATCTTGACTCCGGGGTTCATATCGTTGATCGCCTCTACAATGTGATCACAACAAATCAGGCCTTATCCTCAGAATAAACTCAGCTTCGGAAGGTAAACTCACTCAAAAGGTTCCTGACCACCTCCAAATCCCCATTATCCAAGAAGTCGTTAAAGACGCCTAGGATCACACTCCTCAGGGTATCTTCTGCGTATCCGCTCGGCCGTGCGCTGGCAAAGACGTCGTATTCCGCGGTCGAGCCGGGGGCGGAGGAGGAGGAGGAGGAAGCGGAGCCGGAGCGCTGAACGTGCGCGATGTGCTCGTCGTAGCGGCGTTTGAGGTCGGGGGTGGAGAGGACGTTGTAGGCGACGGAGACCTTCTGGAAGGCCTGCGTCGCGTCGGGATTTGAGGGAAATTTACTGTGGGAGCAAGGAGAGGGAAGAAAGTTTAGTTAGTTTATCATGGTTTAGAGATGGAAGTTATCCTTTAGGGACAAGTTGAAAGGAAGTATAGGTAAATGGGTGAAGGGATGGGACGTACTCGGGATGGCAGAGCCGGCTCCGTGCGAGATAAGCCCGGCGCAGAGTTAGCTTATCGTGCAGGCCTTTGTTCGATAGCCCGAGGATGGAGTAGAGGTCGTTATCGCGGAGGATGTCTCGTATCAGGCTGTCGTCAGGGGGATTAGAGGCCGACGGGGATGAAGTGGCCTTGGGCTGCGCTCTGGACGTGGGTTTGGGCGACGTGGAGCGGGATGTGGGGGATGAGGCACTTCGAGGTGGGTAGGGTTTCCCGGAGGAGCTGGTCGGTTGGTGAGGAGGTGAAGATTTGAGTTTAGAGGTTGATGCGTGCGCCAAAGGCTCCGAAGCCGACCTCGAGTGCCCCGTTGTCGTCGAGACGCCAGAGACGGAGGTCCCTGCCGAACTCATGGAGGATATACTCCCTGAGCTCGAGCAGGGAGAGAATAGGGATGCATTCGACGAGGAAGGCGAGCCAGGGCGCGAGGTGGAGGGGGATGTTTCCGTGCTGCGCTCCGTGGACTTCTTCTTGCCCTTCTCCAAGGTCGTCGAGGGTGTGGTGTTACCGCCTGCATTGCTGCTTGAAGCGGCGTCGGGATCCCATGTTATGTACTTCCGTTCGTAGTTCTCGATATCGTTGTCCTCCTCTTCGTCGAATGGGAGATGAAAGAATGAAGTGGCGAGGTTGGTTCCCGTGGAAAGCGCGAACGAGAGCATAGCAGGGAGGCGATAACGCTCTGCCTGTACCGTCCTGTTATCTATCGATCTTCGCTCCGTGCAAGACAATAAACGTGCGTCGGGGGCTGCTGTTTGCCAGATATCTATGTACCAGCGTCGTTTAGACGGTCGCCAATAGTTGTCGTCGTCGTCGTCGTCTTATTCGGGATCGTGGGCACTGAGGCTGGCACAAAGGGAAGTGGAGTCGAGAGGGATGTAGGCCGGAATCAAGCAGGGTGCATTATAACAAACGGGTTGAGTGTGATATTCCGAGAACGTTCTTGTTGAAACTTTTTTTACATATTCACGTTGCAAAAGGCGCTGTTATCGTAAGGAGAAGGCGGAGTGCAACATGTGAAATCTCTGCATTGATCGGCTTGAGCACCTTATTACCACGGCCCGCCTACACGAGGCCTCGGTGCCTTGATAACGCTCATCCTGGTCCGGAACGCGGGCCTCGACGACGACGAGGAATTAGGGTTGTGGCAATGGGGATGAGGAAGAATTGCGATAAGATTCGATGAAAACGTGCTTTGAGGGCATACCGTGGTCATAAAGCATAGCATCGATGGGCACACATGCATCGACACCTGGTCTCGCTGGAACTGCCACCGGAAATTTCGAATCTGAGTAACTTCTCCAAGCATGACAGATATACATGCGGTCTGAGCAGAAACTGTGATTTTCCGCTGCTGAGACCGCACTCAAACCGCGAAGTTCAGCGCGACGATGGCTCTCCGTGCTGGTGGGAGGAAGTCCGCGCGATTCGGATCAATATGATGGCCTCGCGGCGATGGCGATCTGAACTTGACGCGCGACTTGTCTCCTCCACTTTATCATCATGGCCTCGCTGCAGAAAGACGACGACGGTTTCTTCAACCCAGGTACGTGAAATAACTTAAACACAATACCAAAAAAGCTAATATGAGCTCAGTTCCTCCCCCAGCGGGCTCACCATCCAAGGACGCCAAAAAACCTGAGGCGGCCAAGGAGGCCAAACCCGAAGATGCACCAGCACCAGCCGCCGACCGCCCAGTCTCACCCGAGAACGACCTCGTAAAGTCGACGTTCGAGGTTAGCGTTACGCTCGCCGACCAACAGGCGGACCCCAACTCGCCTCTGTTCAGCGCAAAGACCTTCGAGGAGCTCGGCATCTCTGAGGACCTGCTCAAGGGCATCTACGACATGGGCTTCTCCAAGCCATCCAAGATTCAAGAACGCGCCCTTCCCCTCCTTCTATCGAACCCCCCGACGAACATGATCGGACAGTCGCAATCTGGCACGGGCAAGACTGCCGCATTCGTGCTCACCATGCTCAGCCGGATCGACTTCAACCTGCACAAGCCCCAGGCAATCTGCCTCGCACCGTCGCGCGAGCTTGCGCGCCAGATCATGAGTGTGGTTATCACGATGGGCAAATACACTGCAGTACAGACGGAGTACGGAATCAAGGATAACTTGCCCCGCGATGCGTCGAACATTACCGCCCAGATTATTGTGGGGAATCCGGGAACGATGATTGATTTGATGAGGAGAAGGGTGTTGGATGTCACGAACATCAAGGTGTTCGTGCTGGATGAGGCAGATAATATGTTGGATCAGGATGGATTGGGCGACCAGACGCTGAGAGTGAAGAAGTGCGTGTGCAGCGCCTATTTTGTGACTTGAACTGACTAGACGCGCTGCCTTTCCAGCCTGCTGCCCCGAAACAACAACGCCCAGATCATCTTGTTCTCTGCGACCTTCCCCGATCATGTCCGTGCTTTCGCAGCCAAGTTCGCACCGAGCGCGAACAAGATCGAGCTGCAGAAGGAGGAGCTCTCCGTCGACAGCATCAGGCAGTTCTACATGGACTGCAGAGACGAGGAGCACAAGTATGATATCCTGGTGCAGCTATACCAACTCCTCACCATCGGTCAGAGTATCATTTTCTGCAAGGTATGTCGCATCTTCAAGGCTTTCCATGGCGTGTATCCGGCTCCCGAATACCTGGATCGCCGGTGCAGTCAGAGGGTCATTCGCAGGTTCCAGATGTGCACCAAGTCATCAATCACTTCCCGAAAGTACTGGACCTCATCTGACCGCTCGACACCATGGATATCCAATCCCACAATGTCTTCCTGTACTTACAAAATTCCTACCCACCGTAGCACCGACACACTGCCGACCGCATCTCGCAGCGCATGACCGCCGAAGGCCACAAAGTCGCCTCCCTCCACGGCGCCAAAGATGCATCAGAGCGCGACGCCATCATCGACCGCTTCCGCGAAGGCAAAGAAAAAGTCCTCATCACCACGAACGTCATCGCGCGCGGCATCGACATCCTCCAAGTCAACATGGTCGTCAACTACGATCTGCCCCTGCTGAACGAGCGCGACCGCAGTGCCGACGAGCGACCGGACATCGAGACGTACATCCATCGGATTGGCCGGACGGGCAGATTTGGGAGGAAGGGTGTTTCGATCAACTTTGTGCATGATCAGAAGACGTGGGCGCAGATGGAGCAGATTGAGCAGGCGCTGGGGAGGAAGATTATTAGGATTGAGACGCATGATTTGGATGAGATGGAGGAGGTGAGTTGGAGCCTTGTTTCTTTTTGGACTTGTTGTTCTAACCGTGACTTTTTTTACAGAAAATGAAGAAGGCCTTGAAGTAGATTGCTGTCGAGTAAAGATCTGAATACCTTGCTATCTTCTTCCATTACCTGACAATCTCGCACTACTACAGCGTTAGCATCCGCGTACTCCCCGAATTCAATTTTTCTATTAATGCTCAACTTCAAAGAACTCTGATATACCGTTCCACCCTTTCAGTTCCTTGTCCAATGTTGCCCACTGATTAAGATATCGTTCCGGGATTTTATTTGTCACCTCCTCCACCCTGATCTTAACATCCGGAATATCTTTGGCCGCTTCCATTGCGGCCTCGACAAAAGCAGTGACGCTGTCCAATGGCGGCTTTTCCGTGAGGATGGTGATGGTTTCAAGGCCAACGTCGTCCGGCACGGCTCGAAGGCGAGAGTCTAAGAATCTCTTGAAGTATCCAAGGGAGTCTAAGACGATTTTGTCGCATTCCCCGTGGTCTGGTTTGTGCAAATTGAGACTGCGAAGGTTTGGAAGATACGAGCTATCGTCGCGCAGGGTCAAGGCCGAGAAGACCTCTGCGCTGATATGGATGTCGAGGGTCGTGACATGGATGGTTAGAGGAAGGATGTTTTCAATTCCGATGGACCACCTTGCGCTTGGCACCAGGAAGAGGGATAGGTGTTCCAACCCGGGAAGCTCCTTCAAACGTTTGCGGAACATTTCTTCATCCACTTGCGCTAAGGCGTACAAAACTTGCGGTACGGGGTGTGGCGCGAACTCTTTCCCTGAGAGCTGGAGTCGTCGTAACCTGGGAAACCGGAAGAAAAGAAGGAAAAGTGGCCATAGAAATTGGACTTCGTAAAGCACAATCGAAAGTGTTTCCACATTGCTTGATAGCTGCGGCGATACACCATCCCATGCAAGCGCGTTGCTGCGGCTGACTGGTAAATCCTCGTCTGCCATCAAAGCGTGGAAGTAGCGAAGTTGGGGAGAAGGAAGGGTAGTGACGAGGTGATGAAGGGATGAACCGGTAGTGATACCTTCCACGAAGTGTGTGATGTGGTCCCAGGGCAGCAGGACACGCTCGACATGCTCCCTAAATCTTCTGAGTGCAACATAACGGAGGGACGTGGAATGATAGAACGCAGTAATCGGACCATGTGTTCCCCAGTCAAAGGCTTCCCATTCGCTTTCATTGCGAAATACAAGGATGAGTCGTTCCAAGACCGGAAAACTATTGTCGGGGAGGAAGACCATGGCCCTGACGGGAACTCCAGTCAGGGATAGACGGGTTATCGACTGCTTGAACGAAGGGAAGAACCGGCGTAAGAAAGCAGGTTGGGGGAAGCCAGGCTCGGGCAATCCTCTCAGGCGACGTGCTTCGGAATGCCTCTCCGCCGTGACAGTGGCATCTTCAGGGCCTTCCACACGCCCACAAAGGAGCTCGTAGCGGACCTCCGCTTTGTAGGTGAAGACGAGTCGAAGATCGATCGGAGACGATCCACAGTGCCTCAGGTATGTTTGAAGGATGTCCATCGTAGTGTCATCGCACCGCTCTCGAAGGAGTCGAATACGAAGCGTAGTCCATAGCAAGGGGGATTCAGCGGCCAGGCGTCTCCATCGCCGGCAGATTTGGGTAAGGAGGATAGGCGCCTCGGATGGTGGGTAGATTGACCGGGTGTCTGGACCAGGCAGGCAACGCTTGAAGACTTCGAGGAGTACGTCTTCGCTCAGGTTCAATATAGGAGATGCTGTGGGGATGCGTACGCTCATGGTAGGCACGATGGATTGGTACCAGGCAACCTCGCCGCCGCTCGGAGGGTCCGTTACTTGAGCCAGTCACACCTTTTGATGGCACAGAGTAACAAGTCAGCATTGAAGTAATCTAGTAAATTGCATTGTTTGCTCCCCGACCAGATAGCACACATATCCCTGGCTCTGTATATTGTATCGTATTTCTCTTGATTGCTTCCAGAGAAAGAAGCAACCGAAGCATTGGGGTGAGGCCGAAGATCTGGGCGCCTAATTCAAGTTGTGCGCTTATTAATCCCACTGCTGGCACACAACTGGCTGATGCATTTCCCAGGACATGGCTACCGAGGCTCACAAACACACTCTCTACATAACATCAAAGGTTGGGCCCCACTCGCTAGACACCTTGTATAGACCTGGTCAGCAATCTACCTTACGAACTCATTCCGAAGGTTCCTGCCTTACAATTACATTTCGCCGTCGTCAATTACAACAGTTAGTGCAACGGCTGCTGCTCTGGCTCCCCCGCGTTGAAAGGGGCGGTGTACTACGTGAGACTGTGGTAACTTGGGATGAACCTTCATATGTCAGTTGAGTTCCGCGACCTCAAGCCTACCGTCTACATGACCTGGACATGGCCTGGACACCGTCCCGCAACCCGTCTTGGTAACGGGGGACTTCTTGATTGCTACACAACCCCACCTGAGACCTCTTAGGCATCGTTGACAGTTGTGTTCAGCGCCGACGACAATGCACTGTACCAAAGTTTGAAGTTTAAAAATTTGATGTGGTGACATACAATAGTGCATTATCTCCTCCATTCAGCCCCCCACGCCAACCAATGCACGCCACTCAGGGTTATAAGAGGTTCTCCACCAATCGAGGGCATTGATGGCCTCAACTCGAGAATGGGTGCTATGGCCGGTGATTGCTTGGAGTCTCGCCATCACCAGTCGGTATATGTCCTCGGAGCCAGATCGGATTACATGCAAAGAGATGACATACCCAACGTTGAAGGTCTTGCCAGTAGTAGCATCCATATTGATTATGTCAATCAGAGGCCTGCTAGAAATGCAGATGCGAAAAGGAGTGTTGTTGCTGTAGAGGAGCGTGTTTTGTATGGCCTCCAGTAGCTCGTCCTGGTCAGATTTGGTCCCGCACTCGTCGAGGGCGTCTATGAGTATTGCATATGGAAGCTTCTGGGTGGCCGTGACACCGGCAGTTGACTGAAAATGCTTGACTGGCACGGCAATAAGGCAGTTGAGCTGCTCTCGAATAGACTTCTTGAAGATACCGGGTTCTTCCTCGACTGCAGCCCCGACGAGTGCACGGAGATCAGGGTGGTGTTCACCAAGTTGATACGCGAGGGTTGCTGGGAGGTCAGCCGGTGTCGTGCGTGCAGCTACATCGAAGAAGAATGTGGAAGCTAGAATGCCTGCCTCTCGACTCGACTCGGCGATGCTTTGCTGCAGGCATGTCTTCCCCATCCCAGCATCTCCCACCAAGAAGAGTAGATTGGACGATGATTCGCGATCGGTGATCCATCCCATCATCTCGTTCTTTACACCGGGCCACCCCATATCAGATGGAGGCACTCGAAAGCTGGTACTGGGGTTGTAGATTGCCTCTGGCATGGCGCAATCTACCAACCGGTCCCAGCCCCTTTTCCAGGAAGTTGAATATGTCCCTACGTCAGCCATAGGTCGGGAACGAAGAGAGAATGAAGGCGCTGTAAGCGGTAGCGCAGCAGCGGGCGAAGGTTTGTCATGGAAACTGGGCCTGCGCAATACGGTCAGCACATATATTTGTGTATTGTAGCTCAGAGTCATACCGTATGTTAAAAGCCAAACATAAACCTCCAAACGCCGGTTTATAGCATGTTTCCCAGAACTTTTGGAAGTCGCCGATCGTCATTTGAGAGTTTTCTCCATGGGCTGGGTCGAAAGGTTCCAGAAAATAAGGTACTTCACTATTGCCCTATCAAGTTGGTTAGAGGACGGCCGACGATACAAAGTTAGTTCTCACCCCGTTTGTAGTTCTTCGAAGGTGTATCGCGTGTAATTGATTGAACATCGTAAGTAACCAGGACTGGACAGCAGCGCCCAATTCAGCTAGCGACTATGTTACAAGGCGAGGTCAGTTCATTGAACAGCCGCAACATCCGTGGAACGGGAACGAACCTGTCCTGGACCTTGGGAAATTGTGGGGTCAAAAACAATTGCTCCAATCTCCCAGGTCATACAGAGAACGCGCCACAGCAGGAACGAATGTTCGTCGCCTAGGGCATCTGCAGAATCCCCCAAGCTGAGCCTATCCTGGAAGCTCTCCCAACCACCAGTGCGGGTAAAATCAAGAAGACCAGAGTAGACATGACTGTACAGCTCCGGTTTTCCAGGGTTTTTCAAGCTTTCTAGAATCACATCTCGGATATAGAAATCGAGTAACCGCAGGAGGATGTCACGCGGAGGGACGGTGTCGTTGGGCACTGGATAGCAGTAAGAGATATCGCAAATGTTCAGTGCCCCGAAAGTAATTGATGTTCTTGAAGACTCACCTGGAAATCTGAGAGGCCCTTTGGGGATGCTATGCATCAGGCGAACCATAATGAATGCCTGCACTTTCATCTTCGGAATGGCGTGTGCTTGGGCCCTTCGTTCATCTATCAAAAAATCTTGAAATGATTTGTGGTACAAGCGCAAACCGAAGGCACCGACCGCTACCACTGAGCGAAGGTCGCAGAAGAAGACCTGCCATGTATCACTGGGTAGGCCAAATACCGCGTCGGCAATGTCCAAGGATGGGGATTCTGACTGGGCGTGGTCCATAAGGAAGGACAAGTATGCCCGTAGGAGCAGGTCAAAGCTCAGCTCATTAGTATCAACCTCTTCATAGGCTGCTTTCGCATCGGTTAGGATGTTTCTATAAAGCAGATCCAGCGCGGCGAAGGGCGCTGCTCGCTGTCCTTCTGATAACTTCCAAGTCAAGATGGTGCGAAGTCTGACGACTGGGGAGCTGCGTGGTCCAGAAACGTATTTGACCACTGTTGCTGCATAAATGAATTGTCCTGACGCAGCGAGGACAAGCTTGTCGATCTCCTCATCTGTTGGCCACTGGTGATGACCGTGGCGGAAGCCAATTTCGCAAAGCCTCCTCCGTAGGTACCGGCGGATATCCTCACTCGCGTCGTAGTCGTCGCTCAGCCGAATGTGGTAGGCGGATTTTCGAAGGAAACCGCCGGGGAGTTCAAGGGCACTGTAAATGGCCCATTCAGGCCTGCTAGCAATAAAAATGCGAAAGTTGCTGTTTTCGTCGTCGATGAACGCCTTTGCTATTGCCCACAAAAGCTCCTGTTGGCGGTCGGCATTTTCGCACTCATCGAGGCCATCGATGAGAATGGCATATGGGAGACTTCTGCTGGCGTCTTGTCCTCCGTTCAACCGAAACAGATTGATCGGGGCCACAATCAAGTTGTCGATTTGGGTGAAAAGAGATTTGTCGAATATGAGGGGGTCTTGCTCGACTGCAGCACCAATTAGGGATCGGATATCAGGGTTAATGTGTGCCAGTTGATATGCGATGGTTGCAACGAGCGATCTCGCGTTGTTTCTGGTCGGGTCGCTCTTCCAGAAGAAGAATGAGGCAGCCAATACGCCCAATCTCTGGCACCGCTCAGCGATTGTCTGCTGGAGGCACGACTTGCCTGCCCCTGCGGCGCCCGTCATGCAAAGCAGCTTGGTGGGAGACCCGCGGTCCGTCATCCACCCCATAACCTCTTCAATTACACCCACCCTTGTATCTTCGTCGCATTTTGGGGCATCAAAGCGGGCGCTGGAGTTATAAAGCGCATTCGGTGCTGTATGTGCGATTAGCTGCTGCCAGCCAAGTTTCCAGGATACCGAAGTAGCCGTGGTTGTTTTTGGTGCTTCGTTGTAGACAAAAGACTCCAGATGAAAGTTTTGTGCGTTTGGGAAGAAGGACGGTGAAGCAGACTGTGAGCTGAGGGCGGAAGCGCTTGGGACGGCTAGCGATGCTGTTGACCCAGGATGTGAGCTGGCTCCTTGGGTTAATTGGGCAGCCCTTTCCTTTCGGGATTTAGAAGAGGAGAAAAGGTTTCGCAGAGATCCGTTGAAGGGCATTCGAGCGTGTCGGTGGGTCAATGGAAACGAGGCTTTGTTCCTGAAGAGTCAGAGAACTGCCAGACGAGCGCCGCCCGGTCCCGGCCGGCTGCCGGCCGTTTCCGTGGCGCGTGACCGCTGGACGGGCGCCTATGGGCGCCTAGCACAGGAGCTCTGGTGGGAGGATTTAGAGTTCCAGAGACCGAGATTGTTGTATTCAATCATTCTTCCAACGCGTCATCCTTACTGATTACCAGAGTTCCAGGGACCACCGACGATTGTGACTGACGAGATATTTGTAATGTGAGCCATATTAGTTTGATATTAGTAGTAAGGTCTAAGGAGCTCAGATTGAGCTCAGATGAGAGCTGGAGCGAGAGTAGGATGTTTTCCAGGTGAATTGGGCCTTGAGCTTAGATAGCATATGCGTTTGATCTTTATTTTGAGCACCTGCCGAAGCTTTTCGCATTTCCCCGTGCTGCAGGGATCCCTTCAATTTCAGCTCGTTCTCATAGACTTGGTATTAGGGCAGCGCTATCTGTGATAGCTACATTCCTCTGCAAGCTACGCGGCATCACGGCACTTCAAATAATTTTCGAGGTCGATTAGAGCCATCTCCATCGCGTCATAACTCGGTTCGTAGCGATCTGTGAACCAATTCTGCGATTCAACCACTGACAGGCTGCAAGATGGGGCTTCGAGATGGACTTTCGTAAATTCAAACTTCAGAGCCATATCAGTACGCGTAGCTCATAGACAAAGGAGTTGACATACGTACATCGTCTAGATTTCTCGAGATGTCCACATATGCCCTGTGTATCTGATTGAATGTACCAAATAGCCAGCGCTGGATGGTCGCTCCCAGACCGGCATCACAATGTGCTCCATAACCAGGCTATCGTACAAAGTCTTGAATCAGCAGGCCGCAAGTCAACCACTAGAATAAGAGGGCACGCACCAATTCCGGGCTAACCGCCGAGCCAAAAATAAACACTCCAATATAATGGCTTAAATAGAGTACCTTGGTTCTTAGGTTAATGACCTTTTCCGCATTGTCACTTCTACATGCCAGGTCAAATCCGGCTTGTAGGGCATCCCAACTGTCAGCCCGGGTGAAGTCCATCAGGGTAGAGCACACGTGGCCCCTCAGCTCCTGAGCATGGTCTGACTCATCGTTCATCATCAACTCCAATATCACATCCCGAACGTGCATATCGAGTAAGAAGATGAGGGTGCCAGGGTCAAACGCTTTTCCTTTGGGCGCTGAAAGACTCGGAGCTAATACATAGCGAACAAATATAATCAGTACACAATTAGTTCCATCAGTGCGTAGGACTTACAATTGGTGTCGAAATTGCCTGCAGAGATAGAACGCATGAGGCGATCGACGATAAAAGCCTCTACTTTCACCTTGGGGACATTGAAAGCCGCCCTCCGTTCGTCAAAGAAAAAGTCCTCGAACGACTTGTGATAGAAGCGTAGAACTTCGCCCTTTTCGTCCCGGTACCTTCTCGTAGTCATCACTGAGCCAAGGTCAGAAATGACAATCCTCCAAGTCCCTTCTTCGAGCCCCAGTATGGCGTCCGCCAACTCCATTGTCTCAAAGTCTCCTAAGGATATCACGGCGAAGCGCCTCGTCAGACGTACGTACGCCCGAAGGAGAAGGACAAAATTGTGCTCGTTCGTGTCGACGTCCTCATACGCAGCCTTCGCAGTGGCTATGATTTGAGCATAAACCAGGTCCAGTGCCGCGAAGGGTCCCGCTTTTTGACCTTCAGAAGGTCTCCAGGCGATGAGAGCGCGAAGCCTACTGAACGGGGTACTGCGCCGCTCGGAGACGTACTTGATCACAGTCGCTGCGTAAATAAACTGGCCTGACGCAGCGTGAACGAGCTTTTCGATATCACTCTCCGTGGGCCATAAGGGATTCCCAAAACGAGCGCCGATTATTCGTAGTCTCCTCCACAGCATGCGGCGGATGTCTTCGGTGGCATCGTAGTCATCGCTCAGTCGGATGTGGTATGTCAGACTCCATAGGAATCCATGATCCTTGGGATCCAGAGCACTTTGAATGGGCCACTCAGGTCTGCTCGCGAGGAATATACGGAAAGGTGCCGTTTCGCTGTCGAGGAAGGATGTCTTGATGGCTTGGAGAAGTTCGAGCTGGCTCTCTGATTTCTCGCACTCGTCGAGGCCGTCGATGAGGATCGCGTATGGGAGGCTTTGCGACGCCCCCTCCCCCGACCGGGATTGATAATGGTTGATGGGGTCCACGACAAGCCTGGTCATCTGTACAGCTAGCGATCTGCTAAAGACGAGGGGGTCTCGGTCTACCGCAGCTCCAACCAGTGCCCGAATGTTCAAGTTCTTGTGCCCAAGCTGGTATGCTATCGTGGCGACGAAGGGTGCCGTGTTGTTTCGAGTGGGGTCGCCTTTCCAGAAGAAGAAGGCGGATGCCAATATGTTCGCTTCTTGGCATCGTTCAGCGATCGTCTGCTGAAGGCATGATTTACCCGCGCCGGCAGCCCCAGTCATGCAGAGTAGTTTGGAGGGAGACTCGCGATCCATAATCCATCCTAGGATTTCCTCAACCACGCCAACCCGTGTATCTTCGTCACATTTCGGCGCATCGAAGCGAGCGCCTGAATCGTGAAGCGCATTCGGGGCCGTTTGTTGTACTAATCGTGCCCAACCCCTTTCCCATGAAATCGAAGGTGACGATAAGGGCCTGGGTGCTTCGTTGTAAACAAACGACTCGAGATGAAAGTTTTGAGCATTTTGGAAGAAGGACGTATGTGCCATTCCCGACAATCCCGCCTCGACGACAATGTGGGGTGGAAATGATTCCGCTGGTTGTGGGCTGTGCATGGGAAGTCTTGAATTGGAAGGTTGTATTTGGCAGGATTGTATGGCCTCCCTCTCCTCCTGGAGGGGTTTAGTATCAGGTTGATTGCTCGAGGAGATACAGTATGACTTACTTCCTGCAGCCATGCACTGAACGACATTCAAATTGGCAGATAAGTTGTCGTCCATAAGCCGAACGACGGCGCTCCTGACACCAGATGATGGTAGTGAATGAGTAAACCCTTTCCAACCAGAACTGAGAAAAGCAAGGAACACAGCTACACGTGCACTCCGACTCGGAACCGGTGGCCCACTGTAACACGGTCACTCGTCTAGGCGCCCAAGATCTGACATCGACGACGACGACGTGCTCTTATAGCCTAAACGTCCTCAGAGAGTGAAATCTCAAAACACCAGGAAATGGAGAAGCAATTCACTTATCACCGTCCACGTCTTAAGGGGCGCCATTCAGTACATTAGCAAGTTTATACACCAGTTTTGTGACCCACGGGCGCTAGCAAACCAGCTCAAAGCTCAGCATCGTAAGCAATACAACAAGCAATCAGAACATAGCAGCCATTATTTTAGCCTCTTTCCACATCGATCCACCTTGACCTGAGTTTCAAAGATCTGCGGCAGTCCACAGTTTTCGAGGAAGCAAGGTGCCGATGAACAACGCAATGCAGGTGATCGCGAGTAGGACATAATAGACGAGCCATCCTCCGAGAAGGTTGCGTTCGATAGAGACCGAGAATAGTGAATTTGCAGCGGCGGGACCAATGGCGCGCATCACGCTGACGGTCATCTGTGGCAGGGCACTCAGATTTAGTGGATGTTGTGGGTGAAGCTGCGTAAGGTTAGGAGGGTGACGCACCTGGCAGAGACCATTCGTGGCCCCAAGAGATTCGCGAGGAGAAGCGGCGTTGATGAAGATGAAGATGGCACCTGTGCGGACGATGGGCGATCGAGACGCATTGCGGAAGGATAATAGTAAGCTTTCGGTGAAGTAAAATATGTCATGTAACAAGGTCAGCACTCACCATATGATAAACTCACCCCAATCGAGAACACGATTTGCATCAGCACAACCGCCCACACCGCTCGACTCAACCCATACGCTCGCGCGAGAACGCTTATCAACGGATAACAAAGGAAAGCTGGGATCGCCAGGGCAATGCCCCCAATGAACACCTTCTTCGAGCCAAAGTGGTCGTGGATCCCGGCGAAAAAGAACACCTGGAAGATACCATTCAGGATGCCGAAGACTGATAAGATGTTGCCGATGAGTGGGGGAGGGAGGCCAAGGCCGCCAAGTTCGATAGGGGTGGAGAGGAAGACCGGCTGGATGGCGCGATAGGCGATGTCGACGAGGGAGAGGAAGGCGTAGTTCGCCGCAGCGATGGCTACACGGCGAGTAAGTATTTTCCGAATCGAGTGGTCCTTCTTCTCTCCTTTCTTGGCGGTCAGAAGGCTGCCCTCATCGTCGCTAGTATCGACAAGTAGGGTGGAGTTTTTGGACTCCGAGGCACCGAGACCCAACACCTCTTTTATGGGGGTGGGGTTTGGGTGTGTCTCTTTGAGGAAGAAGTACGTTACCAACCAGGAGATGACGGAGTAGGTTGCGGGAACTGAGCATGCCAGGAAATAAGGGAATTTTTTATGGAACTCGCTCTCGCCAAACCACGACGGGAAGCGTTCATGTGGACGGGAGAGAAAGCCGCCAAGCATAGGGCCAATCTAGTTCAGAAGCATGAGTTTGATGCGCTGTGCCCAAGATGGTATTTTGGCTCACTGTGCAGCCAGTCGACCAAGCTATAGGCATGTAGCCATAGGCCTGATGATGTTGTTAACATTACTAATGTTAGATGTACCAGGAGGTGGGGCTCACCTTGGAAATATTGGTCTCGTCTGTTATTTCGGCAATCATACTTCAAAATGGCCTCAGAACCAAAGCAAGTGGTGCCAACGACATACTAAAGAACAGACCTCTTGATAACCCCGATGTTTCCGTCTGGAGAGGGGTCATAAGAGGCAAGTCCCAGATCAAAACTGAGAGTGACTCACTTAATGCGCCACTTAAGCTTCGGCTGATAAAAAGAGAAGCTTTTGGTTAATTACAGTTCTTTAGAGCAAGTATCCAGGACAATACCTCAGTACGAGACCCCAAAAGGTACGTGATAACCCAAAGCAATACATGGACAGCGATAGACCAAAGAGGCCTACCAGGATAACAGGTTTCCGGCCTATCGTATCCGAAAGCCGACTCCAATGGAGAACCGTAAAGGCTTGCGTCAAGAAGAAGATGGATTGCTGTAAAACGGCCGCCAGAGTCGAATCAGGCCACAGAAGGAGGCCAAAGTTGTGAACAGAACGCACCATCATGCCAACATAGTACCCCACAGCGGCTTCGTTTCCGTTCGTCACACCCAAATCTCGAATAAGCTGGAAAGAGCAAAAATGTGTCGGTAAACGAGGATCATCGCCGGAACTCGCAATTAGCGCACCTGAGGCATGAATGGGTAGATCACATTTGAGGTCAGTGGTTCCGCGAGCTGAAGGAACAGCACGATCGAGAATTGAGTAAGCGGGAGAGGAGTAGCTTTTTTGACCAGCAAGGGCGTTTCTTCGTCAATGGTGGGAGACATGGTCATGAAGGGGTCGTTATCGTGGAGGGGCCGCAAATGCAAGACTGGCAATACAATTGAAGTGAGCTGCAATGGGGGGACCTTGGCCGCGCTAGGGTTCCCGTTGGCCTGCAGAATTCCGTCGGTACTGAAGGGATCGGAGGAAGAAGCAGTGCTCACCCAATTCAATTCCAATGCCTTTTATAAGTGACAAACGAGCACAAGGAGCTGCCTTCCCCTTTCCCTGGTGCCGCACGGAAGTTTGATTCGTCCCCATTACTAAGCCCTCTTTCTGCTAACCGAGAGCGTTCCGAGTCAAAAGGCAGGCCATCGTGACTAGATTTCCGAAGGGTTGACGTTCGAAAGCTTCATTTCGGTTGTAAGGCGTATGTCGTGATATCAATGCTCTGTTGGTGCATCTGTGCCCATGAAGCGCGACATGGGAGAATAGGCTCAAGGGCGCTTCTGCAACGGTGCAACCCTCCCCAATTGGTTCATCGGATTTCTGATGGCCGTGCTTCCGGAATCTGTACGGGTACCCTGCCGACGCTGAACGGGGGATAGAAGGAGCTGCCAGGGAGAGCTCGGAAGAAGCTGAGGGGAAAGTGGAGATACGTCCCTTTCTTCCAAGTACTTCTCCTGACTTTGAATCAGTCTCTAACCTTTCGAAGACATACCTAGATATCAAGACTTAGGGCCCGGGAGGTCGGTAAAGGCCTCGTGCAATAGCAGCTGGACCCCATCCGGGAAACGAGAAACCGGAGTAACAGATGCATGCTTCAATGGTATTTTGAATTGAAGCCGGATAGGAGAAAGGGTCTACTGTACCATCTTGTACCATACACGCAAAAATTATGTGGGAGTTACTCCTGCTGCAACAATCGTTCAGAGTAGTAACTGCGTGGTATGGGTGAGTGGTTATGGCAGGTAGGATCCGCAATTCTTCAAGATATCAAAGACGAAGATTGGGCGCCTAGGGTGCTGCGGGCCGTAAGCAGGCTTCTGCGCCTAGAGCTAGGCCAAACCTGTCCCCAAGATCAGCAGGGAGACGATCATCTGAAAGCCGCCTTTCGCAAAGCAACCCCAAGGCATCCCCGGCAACGCATGTCGTGAAGCCATAGGAATAATTGGTTCGGGTCGTGCCCGGTCGCATAGCCGGCGTTCGTAATAGGCATCTACACTTGGGCCAAACAATGAACCCATGCAGCCCTATATATGATAAGGAATTCAGGGAGTGCAACTGATTCAGAGCGAATTGTACCAACCCTATGCCTCACCCCTCGACCTCTATGCCGATAGATGGGAATATATATAGCATCCTCATCCAATGCTACGCATCGTCTCCGAACGATAGTAGTTTCTTGTTCTGCTTCTTTGGTTTCTTCTTAACGGCCGGCTTTGCTCCTGTGGGAGGTTCATCCTCATCGTCGTCCAGCTGTCCAACTGCCTTGCGCTTGGAAGACTTAGACCCAGCAGAATTCGACTTTCCCGACGACGAAAACGAGAGTCCCTGAGTACCCGACTTGGATCCAGAAGCCTCTTGTTTCTTCGCCGCCTTCAGCTTCGCTGCTTCCGCTTCGTCTTCTCGTCTCTGGGCTTCGACTAATGGGTCGGGTAGTGGAGGAAGGCCTTTCTCTGTATTCCATGTTTAGAGACAAGACGTCAATAGGACGATGAAGTTCCATGGTGAACCCCCGGGCGAAGCACGCTGCTCACCTTTACGTTTAATATTCTCTACCTCCCACGCCGACAAGTGCTTTCCTTCTTTCAATACCACAACCTGCGGTCTCTCGTCGTCAAAGTCCTCGTCCGCACTCCCCGGATCGTCTGCAGGTCTCTCTGGGATTGCTGGCCTTGGTCGCCTGGGAATGGGTTCACGGCCGTGGCCTACATGTTCAAACTCTTCATCCTCATCATCCTCATCGACGATTCCAGCCATTCGGTTCTGCAGCTTCTGAAGGAATGCAGGTTTCTGTGCCTGGTAAGACAGTTTGGATGAAAGTTGTGCTCTTGTAGGTTCTTTCGGTGCCATGATGATGGTGGTTAAGAGAGACTCGGAGTGCAGCGCGCGTTGCTCGAAGCTGACTTGTCGATAAGATTAGATTAGATGTCGGTTTCGTCCACCTGCGGGGAAGGCCTTCAGACCTTCTGCAGTCTGGTTCACAACTTCAAGTCTGGTTCATGCATCATGTTCAGTCAACTGAGAGAAAGATAAAAGGAGGTCTATGATTGATTATTGTATTGTACACAGAAAGCGGAGATTGTATGACTATGAGAAACCATTGAGATGCAGCGAGAGGAAAAGTGAAACGATAAACTGAAGTGAGATATGTGCTCTTGAAGAAAGGATAAGAAAAGTGTTCGATAGAAGATGCTTAAGAGGCCTGAGCGAACGCGATGGCAGTGGTATCGGAGTGAGAGAGGGAGATGACGACCTTCTTGATGCCCTTCTGCTCAGCGACGCGCTTGGCCTCGCCGTGTAGATGGACGGTGGGGACACCAGCCTCGTCGTTGAGGATCTCGATCTCCTTCATGGCGGCGGCGGCTCCCTGCGACTTGACACCAAGGGACTTGAAGGCGGCCTCCTTGCCAACCCAGCGAGCGGCGAAGGACGAGGGAGGGGAAGGCTGCTTCTGGCAGTAGGCAATTTCAGCGTCGGTGAAGTTGCGGGACACAAAGTTGGGGTTGTACGAAGGGACGGCAGAGATGAGCTCCTGGTCCACACCAACACCAGCGGGGCTGTTGCTCCAGATGTCGTTCGCGACGACGTTGGACAAGGTCTTCACGTTGGCGGTGTCCGAGGGGACCTGAGTTCCAACCTTCTTGAACGAGTACTCGCCGGTCTTGTTGTCGAACTCAGCACGGGCCATCGAGTTCAAGAGAACCTTGCGCTCGAGCTCAGGGGCGTAGGGAGGGTGCTCCTTGAGCTTGACGAGGGAGTTGCTGATCATCATCTCGCTGAGGGCCTTGTACGACTGGAGAGCGCGGGTCTGGTTACGGGCCTTGTAACTCTCGTAGTAAGAAGGCTCGAGAGCGCCGAGGAGGTAGCGAGGGTGGATGACCATGACGGTACCGCCGACCTGACCGAAACCGAAGGACGACATGACACCAGCGCGGATCCCATCGGTGTTGATCGACTTGGACGGGAACATGAGGTACTTGCGGTCCTGGAAGTGGGAGTCGATGTTGCTAAAAAGAGTCTTAGTACCTTGAAAGTGAAGGAAGCGTAATCGGAGGACTTACTCGCTGTTACGGTTACCTGGGACGACACCGGTGATGATGGTCTGGAGGAGACCAGTCATCTGCCAGGCAGCGGAACCACCCTTGGCGTGACCGAGCAAGCTCTTCTGAGCCATAACAGGGACGGCGTTACCGGGCGTCCTCGAGATGGTGGTGAAGATATCGTTCCAGATCCTCGTCTCGTTCTCCTCGTTGGCCTTGGTACTGGTACCGTGGATAGAAAGGACACCAATATCGTCGGCGGTGAGACCCCAGACTGCGAGCGCGCGACGCAAGGGAGCGATGTTGGGATCGGTACCCTCGAGCATACCGTACATCGCGAGAGCGCCCTTCTCTTGGCGGGCAGCGTCGGCCTCGAGGGAGGCAAGACGCTCGGAGACATAGCTCTCGCTGACATCCTCCGACTTGGACTTGCGGAAGGCAATTTCCTCGTGGAGCTGCTCGTGCTCGTACTCGAGCCACTGAGAGATCTGCTTGCGGCGGAAGGCGAGTTGGCGGGAGCGGTAGGCAACATCGAGGATGGGGAGGGGGTGCTTGGGTGCAACTTCGCGGGCGACAGTAAGAGCGCCCTTTCCAGGAGCAGGGACGGAACGGCCGGCCTTGTCAGTCGAAGTGGAGGTGAAGGCGAGGATACCGCGGATGGGAGCACCGAGCTCAAGAGCAGTCTTGGCGCTCATGACGACGTGGACACCGCAACCCTGGGACTCCATGAATCCGGCACGGGAAGTGGTAGCAGGTCGGGACATCTCGGTGGGCTCGCGACCCATAGCAAACTCGGTCTCGGCGTTGCTGGTAGCCTTCATGTTCGCGAACTCGTAAGAACCTTCCTCGCTGATATCGTCGAAGCCACCAGCGAGCATGACCTTGGCCTTGCCGGAGAGGACAGTATCGCAAGCGATCTCGAGAGACTGCAAGGCGGTTGCGCTGTAAAAGACAGTTAGCAAAATTATCGAATCAAGGCGGAATGAAAACGTACCAGGCACCGACGGGGATCTTGACAGGTCCGCTTGAAGAGAGGAGCAGGAGATTGACCCAACCAGCAGTTGTGTTGATGAAGGTCTCTTGGAGAATGTCGTTCTGCACATCCTTCTCATCGCGACGGTCCTTGAACATCTTAGCCATAGAGGTAACACCACCCATACCACTACCAATAGCAGTGCCGACCTCAGAGGGATGCATGTGCTTGTAAAGCTCATACGGGTCGGTGATGCCAGAGGCGTTGAGGGCTTCGGCAGTGGAGACAAGAGCCCAGAGGGTAGCGCGATCGGTCTGCGCGATGATGTCGTCCGGAATACCGTAGCGTCCAGCGTGCCATCCAGTAGGGATCTGACCAGCAACGGTGCGACTGAACTTGAAGGCCTTGGGGACGAACACGCAGGCACCCTTCTTGAGCTTGGCGAACCATTGATCACCCTCAGCCGCCCAGACGTCGCACTTCTCGCCGTGCTGCAGCTTGAACTTCTGCGCTTCAGACTCGGAGACTTCAATGGGCTCGAGATCGTGCAGGAGCTCGATTTCCTGGTTGAAGACCTTCTTGTCGGGGTTGTAGCCGCGGAAAAGCTCGGGTTCTGCACAAAAAAGAATCAGAAACCAATCGAAGTAAACCTTGAAGAAATGACATACCGATAAGGCGAACACCGGCGTGGGCGATGATGTCCTTCTCGTAGCGACCCTTGACGTCCTTGTCGTCGACAGGCTCGTTGGTCTTGGTGTCGACCCAACCGACGTAGAGAGAGCCATCCTTGAGACGGCCGTTGAAGTGCTTGATGAAGCCCATGATCCAGGCCATCTCGATGCAGCCAGTGATGGTGAGCTCACCACGAGCCTCCATCTCCCAACGAGTACGAGCGCTACCCCAAGGTCCGACCTCACCATAACCAGTAACGACGACGACCTTCTCGAGATCGAGCAACCCACGGAGGGAGGCGACATCGGAAAGGGATTCGACGTTCTCGAGAGTAGGGAACTCGAAGCGGAAGTTGGCACGGGGGAGGACGTCGACGGTCTGGAGGAGTCGCTCAGCTTCAACGCCATGAATGATCTTGTAGTCGGCGGAGTTGTCGCGGGTGACGGCCTTGGAGATGTCGGCCTTCTTGTTGAGTTCAGAGCGGATACGGCCAGTGATTTCGGCAAGGTCAGGAAGACGATCCATTCCTCCGTTCAAGTCGGCCCAGATAGGCTCGACCTGAGTGATGCTGAAGAGGAGGGGATGCATGAGGCCGAGAATGTTGAAGGCCATCTCCTTGGCGGAGAAGGTGCGGACACCGTACTTCTCGAGGCCTTGGGCAACGATGTTGGTGGGGCCCATCAAGCCAGTACCACGAGTCCAACTAGGGATCAATGTTAGGGAGAATAAAATGAGGTAAAATAGAATAAAACGTACCCGATGACTGCACCGGCGAGACAGAGGTATTCACCCCAGCTCTCGGATGCCCATCGCTGGAAGAGAGTCTCGAGGGAGATCTTCGACTCAGCGTAAAGACCGTCGTTTCCGAAGGTACCGTGGTTGGGAGAGAGAGGGAGGATGACCTGGGTAGGACGAGTGACGAACGCACGGCTGGCCTTCTTGGTCTTGACAGCTCCGAGAATGCGGAGGAGGTTGACCAGCATCATGCGGTGAGCGAGCTCAGAGCGGTCGTCCAAGCCATCGATCTCACGGCCGTTCTCGGGAATACCGGCGAAGGGGAGGATGTAGTCGAGATCCATGCCCAAGGTCGAGTAGATGTAGTCGACGAGGGCTTCGACGTCCTGCTTAGAAGCCTGGTTGAAGGGGACGACGGTAAGGGCAGATCCACGGCTACCGACGGAGTGGTAAATCGACTGGTAGTATTCGACAGTCTTGCGGTTGTAGCTCGAGGTGGTGATAACGACGCGGGCGCCACCGGCGAGGAGACCCTTGACGACTTCGATACCGATGGACCCCTTTCCGACACCAGTCAGGAGGGCGTTCTTGTCCTTAAAGGTGGTTCCAGAGGTAGCGATCTCGTGCAAGATGTCGAGGTAGACACCGGTGAGGTTGCTGCTGTACTCCCAGGCGTTGCCGACGCGGCGCTTGAGGTGGAGCAAGGGCAAAGAGGTGGAGGAGATAGAGGTGACCGAGGGGATACCAGTGAGCTGGGGTCGGAGGAACTGAGACGAGGAGCGACGGCTGCGAGGAGCGGAAGGCGGGAGAGCGACCTCAGGGTTCTTCACGAGGGAGCGAACGACGTCCTCGTAGAGGGACTTGATGCGGTTGCGCTGCTCGTCTCCAACTTCAGGGAGGGCGCTGACGATGGTCCAGAGCTTGGAGACGTCGTCCTGGAGCTTCTGGACGTTGACGGTCTCCGAAACAGCGCCGCCGTTGGCCATCTCCTCGACGTAGGCCTCGAGCTTGCGGACCTTCTCGCGGACGACCTCGCTGTAGACGATGTCGCCCTTGGCAGTGACCTCGGTGTGAGGAGCAGTGGGGAAGGTGACTAGGGAAAACATCAGTAGAAGTCCAAGAAAGAGAAATCAGTAGACGTACCATCCTTGTATACAGGGGGCTTTCCGAGCACTTCCCTGGTGTTGTCGATGAACTGCTGACCGAACTCCTTCGCCAACTTATAGTTCTCGCCCTTCGATGCGTCACAGTGCTCAATGTAGTACTCCATGTACTCCAACATGTCGGGGTCGGCACGGTTGAGGAGGGCAATGCAGCGAGCGGTGATCTCACGATCGACAGTTGTGAGGCGGCCGTGAATGATGTCGTAGAACATGAGAAGAGCGTCTTGACGAGCCCAGTTCCAAGAAGAGTCGAAGTGGCGGGCCTTGAGGGCGTCGAAGCGAGGCTGGATACCGTCGATGTAAGATTCGCCGTGCTCGCGCGTGATGCTGTCCAACCTGGCCTGGAGGGCAGCGGCGTTGGACTTCTCACTGTCGAAAGCGATCTCTCCAGCACGGGAGTCACGACCGAGGTAACGCATGTACACCTCGATCTGCTGCTGGGCGAACCTTTGTTGGTCAGCCTGGAACTGCAGGAACTCCTCGCTGTTGATGACAGCACCTCCTCCGCCTCCTCCACCTCCACCTCCGCTCGACTGAGAAGAGAGCGAAATGCCAGCGCGCTGGGCATAGGTCGGGACGATGGCGTCGAGCCAAGCCTTGGCCTCCGCCTCAGATCCGAGACGCTTGGGAGGCTCGAGGGTGGTGGCGAGCAGGAGAACGCCGTCAGCGCGGGAGGGACCGAGACCGAAGCGCTTGTTCAAGTACGACTTGATGGCAGAGGCGTTGAATCCACCGGGCATCTTTCCACTGACGAGACGCGAGATGAGGCCAGCACTGTACTTGCCGAGAGAACCCGAGGATCCCAAACCAGACGCGAGCTCCTCGAGAGGAAGCTCTTCACCCTTCTCAGGCGCAGACGAGAACTCCTGCTGGAGATCGCCAAGGATCTCGTTCTGCAGGGTCGACTTGCCTCCGACGAGGTCCTTGATCGACTTGCTGAGAGGGATCTCGTCGACCTTCTTCTTGAGCTTCTGGGCGACGATGACGAGGAGGACTTCAACAGCAGAGATGGGGGCATCCTCGACGTTGGCCACGGGTCCAGAAGCAGCAGGAGCGGCGACGGGTGCAGCGGCAACGGCGGCGGAAGCAGCGACGACCGGAGCCGAGGAGGTTTCCTCAGCGGCAGGGGCCTCAAGCTCGTCCTCGAACTGGTAGTAGATCTCCTTGCCGTTCTTGGAGTGGCAGAGGATAACACGCGTGTGGGACAGGGAACCGTCGGACGACTCGTACTTGGCCTTGAGGGTACGGGTGGCCATACCAGTTAGAGTGGGGGAAGGACCGATCTCGATGAAGCGCTCGAAGGCGTAGTTGACGAAGAGGCGATCCTGGGTCTCGATCCAGCGGACGGGGGAAGCGAACTGGTATGCGAGCAACTCGACGAGGATGATGTAGGCGAGCTTCTGACGGTTGTCGACGCTGGCCCAGTTCTCCTCCTCCCACTTGGTCAGGACCTTGTCGAGGCGAGGCGAAGAGGTCTGGTCGTAGATGATTTGGGCGTACTCGCGGGTGACTTCGAATGGCTTAGCGATCAAGTTGGGGATGTACTTTCCGACCAACATGTCGGGGTTGAGGTCCTCCGCGTTGATCTTCTTGGAGAGGTCTGGATACTTTCGTCAATCGCAGCCCAAATGCAAAGAGAGAAACATCTATACGCACATGCACGGAAAGGCAGGACACCGGCCCAGAGGTAGCGGGAGTGGAAAGGCACATCGATACCGGGGAGAGGGATGGTGGCAAAGCCACGCTCAAGCTTGACGTAGCCGTCCTGAACCTTCTGCTGCTCAAGGGCCTTCTCGTGGCAGGACTTGATAATGTCGCCGAGCATCTCCTTGACCTTCTCGATGGAGTAGGTCTCGGTCAACTATAATACACCTGTTAATACATGGGAGGAAGCGAAAGGAAAGGAAAGAGATACAAACCTTAGCGATATCGATCTTCTGGATCTTCAGGAAGTTGAGGACGTTGGTGAGCGTCTGTAGAGCAAGAAGCTCTCCGGCGCAAACGTATTGTTGGCCCTAGGAAACGAACGTCAGAACCCGAAGATATCAAGAAACAAGGCGCTGCACATACCTCAACATTGAAGTTGACAATCTCAAGAAGGGTCGAAGTGGTGGTCGAAATGGAGTCGACGACCTCACGAAGCGCCTGGTCGGTGAACGTAGGCGAGATACGGCTGGGGTTGACGGCACACATGGCGTAGTTGGAGCGGTTAAGAGCATCACGCTCGACAGCACGTTGCATCGTAATACCACGGTAGAAGACGACGTCCACAAGGGCAGAGATGTGGAGAACATCGGCGATGGAAGCGAGAGCAGAGTACTCTCCCAAAGAGTGACCGGCAAAGGCACAGTCCTTCTGGACGAAGCCCTTCGCGCGCATGTCCTCGAAGGCGGCCTTCTCAGTGACGACGAGGGCGATTTGAGCAAACTGGGTGGCGAAGAGGAGACCGTTGGGGTGGCTGAAGGTATACTTGGCGGTGCGGATGTCGATGTCGGCGAAGAGGGGCAGGGTCTTGACGTGTCCGTCCTTGTCCATCGCGTCGTAGGTCATGTCCATGTAGCGCTGGCGAATCGCCTGGCCCTTGATACCACCGAAGTGGATCGTCTTCTCCTTAGGGTTCTCCTTGACGATCTCGAGGATCGAGAAACCGTAGACGGCGAGCAAGTGGGCGTCAGCGCCGTCCCAGACAGCTTTGGCGGCGGGGGAGTTGTTGTACAAGTCCATGCCCATGCCCTGCTCCTGGGAGCCCTGGCCGGTGAAGACGTAGACGGTGGTGGGCTGCGAAACCTCTGCGGATCCAGCGAGGACCTTCTCGCCCTGGCTGTTGACGGTCTCGACGTTCACGACGATGTTTCCATCGCGCATGCCGACGTGGCGGACCTTGACGCTGAGCTCGTCGCCGGGGATGACCATGCCGACGAAGGTGACATCGTAGCTAAGAGTGGGTGTCAGTATCGCGAGACATAAAAGAAAATGGACAGGAACTCACGCAATGACACGCTCGGGGTGGCCTTGAGCGACGACAGTCTCGACGTAGCGACGGGTGGCGGCACTGGACCACAGACCATGGGTGATTGTAGCAGGCAGAGAGGCGAAGTCAGAGAAGTACGGGTTGATATGAATAGGGTTGAAATCGCCAGAGATCTTGGAGTACGGCTCGTTGGTGAGGGGAGCGTTGAAGGTGGTCGTGCCGTCGGCCTTGGTGAGGGTATACCCGTCGTTGGCGAGAGGGGTGCTGAGGCCTTGGGGAGTACCGTGGCGCTGCAAGTACGCGGTGACGGGGTTGCCGAGGCAGTTCTCCTGGGTGAACTCGACGCTGCCGACCTTGACGAGGACCTTGAGCTGGTTGCGAATGTAGATGCCGCCGCTGACGTTGAGAGTACGGAAAGTAGCCTTGTCCTTGAAGGAGACGCGGGACTGCACGCGGAAGACGAGAGAAGTACCAGGGGTGGGAGTGTACGATTCGTCGTCCCAGTCGTGCCACTCCTTCGACTCGAGGACGCCGATGGAGGCGATGGTCTCGAAGGGGACGAGGTAGTCGGGCTCCTCGATGATCTCAAAGGTGTTCTCGTAGTCCTCGAAGCGGCCGCGGTACAGGAAGGAGGAGACGACCTCGATGACACGCTCACCCTTGCGGTAGACGTATCCCTTGACCTTCACGACCTTCCCTGCATCCGAGTTGATGACGGAGACGATCTTGGCCTCGGCCTTGCAAACGTCGCCAACCTGGAGAGGCTTGGCGCCATCGACCATACGGAAGCCGTTGGAAAGGTGAACAAGGCGAAGGAGGTCGCCGTCGATGGCAGCGGGGAAGATAGACTTCATGATAGCCTGTAAAACGTCGTTAGCAAGAGTTCACGGTGAGCGAGAACAAAACTATAACATACCTGCCAGCCAGTAACGATGGCGAAGTCCATAGGCGCCTGAATAGTCTTGGTGCGCGCCGAGGTGTACGCCTCGCCCTGGTTGCCGACAACAGCGCAGAACTGCTCGACATCCTCCTCCTCAATGGTAACCTCAGGCCCGACGAAAGTCTCGTTGATGTCAATCTTGGGGAGAGTCTCATTATCACCGTACCACAACTTCCAGTAGAACTCCTTGATGCGGGTGTTGCGGCCCTCAGCGACTTCGTGGATAGGGTTGAAGCCCTGGGAAGGCTTGTAGACGAACTGGAGGGTGAGGGGAACAGAGACACCGCTGCGCTCTTCGAAGACAGTGACGTTGATGGCCTTGGAGGCGGCGTTGTAAATGATCTCGGCGGCCTTGAAGTCGGGGATGTGGGCACCGTAAGAGCGGGCGGCGCCGTAGAGGGTGACGGCGGTGGGTGCAGAGCCGGTATACTGGACGACGACCTTCTGGTTGGGACGGGGAGCGAGGAGACGCTGGAGACCGTTGTCGACATAGCCGGAGCCGCGGACGATGGTCTTCGAGGTGACGAGGGCCCTCAACCACGAAAGCTCGGGCCCAGCAAGGGTCTCGAGCCATGTCTTGCTATCGGGAAGAGCCTTGCCGAATTGATAGATGACCTTGTCGCCCTCGACCTTGCGGGAGACGCCGGTGAGGACAGGAGCAGGAGCAGGGACAGGGGCGAGGTAGTCGACGACAGGAACGGTAGAGACATCTCCGTTATACTTGCGTTCCAGCAAGCGCTCGATGAGGGTCTTGTTGACGTTGCCGAGGATCTCCTTAACGGGCTCATCCTTCTTAACCGACCACTTAACTGCAACAGGCCCCTGAAGGATACACACGCGCTGCGGATCTTGATCAAAGACGGCGTCGATATCTTCGGCAGCCCAGAGTGAATCCTATGACGAACAGAAAATTTATCAGTTTGAGCACATGGGTCGTTATCACATGAGGATCACATACCTTCTTGAACCATACTTCAAAGGAGGCGTCGAGCACAGGGATGAAGGGAACGGGTTTCTGCCCAGGACGCTGCGCGATGGCCAGGAAGTATGCGCTATCCTCAGCCGCAAGCAACTGCTCCCTTCCAAGAGGGTACTTCTCGAAGAACTGCTGGACGAACGGCAGAGGCTCGTCAAGCGACGTATACGACTGAAGCAGCGAAGGCTTGACTCCTCCACCATCGACACCGGCGAATCGCTCCTCGACGCGGCGCAGCCAATCTCCAGTCAAGTTCCTGAGGGAGATGTCGACCCATCGCTGCTGGTGAGCAACATACATGAGCCTAACCATCCTCAGGACGACCTCCTCATAGGTCATATCCCCCAGATCCTTCGCAACACTCCCATCCTTCTTCCACCCGAACCAAGGCTTGGAGAAGTCCTTGTTCAACTTCGCGATCACCTCATCCTTCCTCTCCTTCAACCACGACACACGCTTTTCCTTGGGCAACTTGAAGACACCATCATCAAACTCCTTCCACAACTTGACGGCACGGGTCGCGACCTTGTGGATGGGCTCGCCAAGCTCAGATCGCACGGTGAGAATACCGCCGGTCGGCTTCGCGTACGTTCCCTCCCACTGAGCATCGTCAACGCCAGCAGCGGCGACGATGAGGTCCTTGACGGAGGAGCTGGTGTGCGCCTCCTTCGCGACCATGACGCGACTGGCGAAGAGGAAACCATCGAAGGGCATGGGCTGGACGCCGAAGCGCGCAACGGACCAGTCACCGGTGAGGTACTCGTAGACATCCTCCGCCGAACCGAAGCCGGAGCCACCAACGAGGACGATGTTGGGGTGCTCACGGATCGCGCGGTAGGTCGAGAGGACGGGCTGGTGGAAGTCCTCGAACGAGTGGTGTCCCCCGGCACGTCCACCAGTCCACTGCATGATGATGGGGAAGTCGGGGTTGGCAGAGGCGATGTTGATGACCTGACGGATGCCGTCGACGGAACCAGGCTTGAACGAGATGTGCTTGATTCCAGCGGCCTTGAGAGCCTCAATGATCTCGACAGCCTTCTCGGTGGTGGGGATGCCAGCAGCAACACAGAAGCCTTCGACGGGGAGCCCCTCCTTCCTCATCTCTTGCCAGAGAGGGAACTGGAAGGTGAACTGGCGCGGGTTGATGTAGAGGGCGTTGAGGGTAATGCCGACGCCATCGGGAATCAGCTTCTGAATCTCAGCGACCTTGGAACGAAGAGCCTTTGCGTTGTAGTGTCCTCCACCCGCCAGCTCGATGTGGTATCCAGCATCCAAGACGGCACTGACAAAGCCGGCCTTGACAGTGGACGGGGTCATACCAGCAACCATGATGGGGGGCTTTCCGAGCAGACGAGAGAAAGGGGTATCGAGGAAGAGCTCGCCCTCGCTGCAAATCATGGTCAGTAAAATCGGGCTTGCAATCGAACTCGACGAGGCTCACCTGTTGCGGACCAATCCAGGCGACCATTTCTTGCTCCACCAGTCCTCGTACTTGACGTTGACAGAGCTGTAGAGCTCGACGTCGCCCTTGCCACGAAGCCCAGCAACGATGACCCGAACACCACGACCCTCGAAGTTCCTCGCCGTGAGCGGACCAATGCCGCTGGCGCCTCCAGGACCGAAGTCAATGGCGTGAGTGGCAGTCTCGGGGAAGTTCGTGGCCTTGCTCCAGTGGATCGGCGAGGTGAAGATCTGTTCGCACAGCGAACGGGTGATCGAAGTCGAGAGCTCGCGCAAGTCGGAACCTGCAAGTACCAATTGTTAGAATAACGCGTCTTTTTGAAATAATAAACGCGTTTACGTACCATCCTCAGTGTTGTAGACGGGAATCTTGAGGTCCTTCGCCTGCCAGAGCTCCTCACCCTCCAAATCGTCCTCGATCAACTCCTCAGTCAACTCGGCGAGATAGGCGCTGTGGTATGGGACGCCGACGACCAAGAAACGGATCGAGAAGACGGGCTTGCGCTGGGAGAAGGGGATCTTGCTTTGATCGGTGCCGCTAGCAGCCTTGACCTTGCGGAGGGAGGTGACGAGGCCGAAGAGAGCCTTGGGAGGGCCGGTGACGACGAAGGTCTTGGGGCCGTTGTGGAGGGAGATGAAGAGCTTCGAGTTCTCGGGGAGGTACTTGTTAGTCTTCGTGATATGTGGTTCAAGCTCCTTCAAGACGAGACCGGTGACGGACAACATGGGGCTGGGAGTGCCCTCACCACCCTCGACGGCGTCCTGCACGATGGATGGGTCGATGGCGGTGACGGGGAAGGCCTGCTGGCCACGGAGGCCGGAATAGAAGAGCCATTTGAGGGCCTTGCGCGAGTTGGCGGTGAGCTCCTCAAAGGTCGACGACGATGAGATCGCAACCGCCGAGACGATTCCCTGAGAGTGACCAGTCGCGCCTCCGATGCGATCGCGTAGTTGGCCAGGGGTGAGGCCAGCGACGCGGCACACGACAAGATACTGGACGAGTTGGGTCAGGCCGATGAGAGGAAAGGAGACGGGGACGGAGGCGGTATATGCGACGGGGGGACGGGGTGTCACGCCAGAGAGCCATGAGACGACATCCAGGCCATGGGTGTAGAAGGTGCTATCGTTCTCCTCCTCGGCGAGGGGAATAAGGACGTCGGTGGTGACGGTCTTGAGGAAGGACTCGACGAAGGGTCGGTAGATGTCGTAAAAGCCTTGGAGTTCGTCGAGATACACTTCATTAGTGCCCTGGCCCCCGAATAGCGCAAAGATCGAGGCTTTGCCTGATGAGGCAGCCGACAGTAACGCGGACTCGGGTTGTTGGGGAATAGCCTCGACACCGCGAGCCTGGAGAGTGCCAACGGCGGAGAAGTATGCCGAGAGGACTAGTTTGCGGGTCTCGGTGCTGTAGGTGGCGGCCAGAGAGTGCACGTCCTCGGTGGCGAGGTACGATGAGGTGAAGTGCTTGAGCACATTGTAGAGAACAGCTGTACGGGCGTTGGTAGATTGAGGGTCCTTGGGGACGCTGGATGCGACGTGGGCGAGAAATCGGGCAGAGAGCTCTACAATTGCTTCTGCCTGCTCGTCGGCATCATCGCTGAGCGCGATCCCCGCGTCTATGGTCGATAGAAAGTCCTCCTTAAGAACTTCAGCAGCAATCCATTCATCCGCCGAGGTCGACACCGGGATGGAGACCTGGATCGAATCGCGTCAGTACATCGATATCGGATGGGCATCGCCAGCACGACGCACCTTCAGCTGGCCCTGGGCGATTACGAGGGGGCGAGTGGCGATTTCATTAGCACGCGTGGCGTGGCCGTTGGCCGTTGTGGACATTTTGGCTGGCGACAGCGAGGAGAGGGTGCTGGGGAACGTGGACCACGACGACGAGAGATATTATACTGAGGGAAAGGCGGAAGGAGGACCCAGCTGTATAGTTCCTGCACAATCCTCACAGAAATTAGTTTTATTGGCCCCAACCCCAAAGTTCGTGAAGAAATGTGCGCACGTGATCGGACGCGTGCTGGTCCAGGCGCGCCTATTCTCCGCCTAAATTACTCTTTACGGAACGCTTTGGCCCAAATGTAAAGCCGCCGTGATCTCCCCATTAAGGTTCCGCCTTTTGCGCGTCGCTGATTGGCTGCACCTCCGGACGACCCCAAACTATGGAGTGGAGATCGTTGAAGCGCCAGGCTCAGGGAAACCGAGAAATGAATCCTCGTGTCGCGCTAATGTACAGTGGGTGGACAGGGTACTAGGGTAGAAATCAAAGGGACGACAGAGTCGAAACGCAGTAATATCTTGGGGAGAGCGTGTGGATGGATTGGGGTAACGACTGATATGCTACAAATACATGCTATTGATGAATATCGAACGATGCTAAGAGAAAAACGAATAGAGACGAATACACTTAACTTCCATCGCGAACTTCCTCCTCGACATCACAAATCTCTTGGATGCCTTCTCGGAAGAACACGATGTTGTACTCCAGCAGCCCGCGCCGGCTTTCATACACGCTGGTCGGCAGAACCGCCAGCAGTGCGAGGTGTTTGGTGATAAGATGGTATGTCAGGGTAGTACCAGGAGTAACCGGATGGAGTGTCGTCGCTGCGCTGGGGTAGAACAGTTCCTTGGGGTGCTTCCAAGTCGGAGGATGTACGACCTGCGTGATAGGGGCTTCTGAAACCGCCGAGCCATGTAGTGATGGTGTCCGCGACGGTACTGACGAAGCAGTTGGGGGAGGCGTCTGTGGGGTCGGTTGCTGCCTAATGGTTTCTGATATCGACCTTGAAATCTGTCAGCAATTGCAAACTATGGGGAGCGCTAAATGCTATTCACTTGTAGAGCTGTCCAAACGAGTTCAGCATTTGCAAATAGTCACAGCATAGATTGTGTGTCGCTGAATCCACTGGGGATGCATCTGTTGCTATATAGAGACGTGACCGGACGTCGAACAAAAAAGCCTTTGGCGATTGCGAATTCTGTGGGGGATAAGAGCTTAGAAGCGATGGACGATAGCGCAACACGTACCGCACAAAACACGTTCAGGAGCTCCTCAAGATAAGGCAGTGAGTCTACGAGCTTCTGCAGCACCTTTGAGAACGATTCGTGAAGCGAATGGTCGTAGACGGAGGTGAGGTAGAAGTTGATTGGAAGGTGTTCGTAGTCAGGGTTAATGTCTATCAGGCGATCGAGGACCCGGTCGTTGATTTGCCTATAGTTCTCTGTGCACGGGGTTAGGGGGAGTCATGGGCATACAGACAGGTCCCGCACCAATCTTATCCTCCTCCTGCAGCTTCTCCGCCTTGTGCACAAACACTTCGATAGGTATCCCGGGCTTGACCTTGTTAGCAGCGATGATGAATTCGACAAGCTTCGAGATGGGCTGGTTGTAGAGGTCCTTAGGTGTAAAGTCGTGTCAGCCGGGACGTCTGAAAGGACAAAGGTGCGTTCTTACTCTGATATCTATCACGAAGATGATCGACGAGAAGTCAGATAGCGGCGCCCCCAGAGTGTCCGCAGTGACATTCGCTGGTGTGTCCCAGATCTCGAGCGGGATGACTGTGCTACGCGTCCCCGGTCGGTCAGCGCTCCAGCACGCCAGTGCATGCCACTCACTCGACCGAATGCACCTCGACCTTCTGGGTCGTCTCGAGATAGAATGTCTGCTTCGGCTGCGTGCCCTTGAACAGCACGTTGAAGATGGACGATTTGCCGGACCTGTGGCATTGTCAGTGTGCTGTAGGCGCTACCAATCCTTAGTCGCACCTCCTCAGACCGAGCAGCAGAATCTTTGTGCGATGGGCAGCGATGGGGGCGTCGTCGGCAACATGGTGCGGCGCTGCAGCCATTCGAGTTCGGGGACCTGGTAGACGCGAGGATCGAAAAAAGGATGTCACATGCTTTTCGCCCCTGCCGCTGCTATGAAGTCAGTTTTCCCACACTTGACGTCGTTGGACGTGCTCGGTGCCAGTCTCGACTTCTACGAACGTGCGTGCTTGACCAATATGTTGGCCTTCTGACATAGAACGCCCGCGACAGCTTCCTCCTGACATTCACAGACCACCCTCGCCATGAAGTTTGGTACAAAGATCAGTGTACGCCGAGCTCTCTGGCCTCCAGAAGGCGAAGAGACACTGACATGACGTCGTTTAGACCGACTTGTACAGTGAATGGAAGCCATGGTACCTCAACTACAACGGGCTCAAGCGGGAGCTCAAGGTAGGGGGACGACTATATTCCAGCACTCGTTCCTGACGTTGCCGTGCAGAACCGAACTACTACACACAATTGGACTGACAAGGATGAGGAAGAGTTCAAGGAAATGCTCACCAAAGAGCTCGATAAGATCCACGACTTTCAGAAGGAAAAGGTGAGCCCACATGCAATCTCAGGGCTATTTCGGGGGTGCGCACGAGTGCTATGTGGCGGCTGCCAGCAACATACCGCTCGACGAACGTTCATACATAGCCTGGCGTCCCTCGCAGCCTCGATCGCACCCAGCACACTGCACCCTTTTGGTGCACACGACCACAATTGGGCCGGATTCCGAGGAACGCAACTCAATCATCTCCCCATCTAGACCTCTGAGCTCTCAAAGCGTATCCGTGAAGCCGAAAAGGAGGTCAAAAAGCTTGTCGCCGAAGAACTCGACACCGAACGCGACCGTGATCAGCATCCCTCCAGCTCAGCGCAGTCCGACGTTGAAGACCAGCAGGCGCAACGAGACCCTTACGCCCACGACGGGGGTTCCGATGACGACTTGAGCGATGATGAAGACGGAAACGACTCGGACGAATCCTTCGACGCCCTTGAAGAACGCTTCCATGCGCTAGAAGAGGAAGTCGCCACCCTCGTTGCGGACGTACACGATCTGGCACTTTACACCAAGCTCAACATCACTGGCTTCATGAAGATCCTGAAGAAGCACGATGTAAGTGACGTCGTTGTCAGCCCACTCTTCGCGCTATACTGACCTACCCCTCCAGAAACAAACCAAGTTCGAGCTAAAGTCGTCGTTCATCCAAGACTACCTGGAGAAGAAGCCTTTCTACAAGTACAACTGGGATGCCCTAATTGTCAAGCTATCGAAACTCTACGACTTGGTCCGAACCAGAGGACACCCCGTGGAAGGTGATTCGAGTGCTGGTGGCAATCAGAGCGCCTTCGTTAGGCAGACGACCAAATACTGGGTTTGTACCTTCTCCCTGAACCGTAAGCATGTCCCACGCTGACATCCCTTAGGTCCACCCGGACAACTTAGTTTCCCTCAAGCTGGCTATTTTGAGGCATTTGCCTGTGCTAGGTAGGGGAGTTCAATAGGGCCCCTGTGTGATTAGCTGACCTGTACATTCAGTCTTCAATCCCGACAAGGAATTCGACCCTAAGGATGCCGGTAAGTCACGGAACTAAAGCCTGCGCGAAGCATTCTCATTTTGGTATCTAGCTATCACGTCCATCTACTTTGACAACGAAGACCTAGAACTGTATCTCGGCCGGTTGGAGAAGACAGAGGGAGCCGAAGCCGTTCGGCTGAGGTGGTACGGAGACGTCACCACCAAGACCGTAAGGTTCTCAATGTTAGTATTTAATCACTGGACTAATTCTCTCCAAGATCTTCGTTGAACGTAAAACCCATCGTGAAGACTGGACTGGTGAAAAGTCGGTCAAGGCGCGATTCCCATTGAAGGAGCACCTAGTCAACGCTTTCCTCCGTGGAGAGTACACCGTCGATGAAGACTTCCAGGAACTCGTCAAGAAGGGAAAGAAGTCGCAACAGGAGGTCGATGGAATGATCCAGCTCGCCAACGAAGTTCAATATGCCGTTCTCACGAAGCATCTGGAGCCAGGTATGTCAGAAGGGCTTCTCGTTATCGTGCCCTTCGCTCAATCACGCTCTCAGTTATGCGTTCGTTCTACAACCGCACGGCATTCCAGCTTCCTGGGGATGCTCGTGTTCGAATTTCTCTCGATACTGAACTTACCATGATTCGAGAGGACAACTGGGATGGGCGTCAACGCTCCGGAGATAATTGGCGCCGAACCGATATAGGCATTGACTTCCCCTTTGAACAAGTCCCGCCTGAGGACAAGGAGATATTCAAGTATGGCGTTCTCGAAGTCAAGCTGCAAACTCAGTTTGGCCAGCAGCCCCCTCAATGGGTTCAGGATTTGGTCCAATCGCATCTGGTCGAGGCCGTACCGAAGTTCAGGTGAGTCGGATTGAAGGGAGCTTTGAAATAAGAGTGCTAAAGGACTTCTGCAGTAAATTCATTCATGGTTGTGCGACTTTGCTTCCCCACCGTGTTGACCTTGTACCCTTCTGGCTTCCTCAAAGTGAGTTTCTAGTCAAAGTCCATCCTTCATCGAGATTGAAATGCTAACACCGTCGTCCACAGTGGATGTCAACATTCTCAAGCCAAATACGGGGTACCTCAGCGTCATCGAGAGGCCACAGGGCCCCTCGACTATTACTTCTTCGAGAGGTTCTATCCACGGCAGGTCCTCCCACGGGTCGCATTCAGATGTCCCCAGCTACACAGAGCCGCTGTCCGAGGGCGAAGATGATGACTACGACGAGGCGCTGGAACCCGCAAAGGACGAAGGCAAGCGTATGGGTATCAGCGGTGCCGAACTTGACGCCGCCATCGCCTTCCGCGAGCAGATGCTCAAGGAACGAAGGGAAGAGGAGGCTCAGACAAGCCCCGATGGCAAGAAGAACGGGAAAGCCAGAGAACTATCCGGTAACCTGTCCTCAGACGGCAGCGAGGCAGGCCAACGTCGTCCGCGCCATGCGCCCAGCCGACCCAAGATTGCGAGGGCGAAATCGTCGACGATCTCCAGGAGGCTCAAGACGAGGGCTCTGGCGATTGACCCCTTGGCGCAGTCGTCTACTTTTGACGAGACGCTGAAGACCAAGTTGGACGAGGCGAAGGAGAAGCAGGCTAGCGAGGCGGTTTCGCCCCCTCCGAATGGGGAGAGTGCCACTCAGAGGCCAGATATTGCTGAGGAAGAGGCTGCTTTGGGAGGACCCTCGAAGGTTCCAACAGATGACAGGATCCTTAGTCGGAGCTATCACGCTCCCGATGGCAAGAAGATTGCGGTGCCTGTGCGAATCGAGCCCAAGGTGTATTTCGCTGCTGAACGCACCTTCTTGGTGAGTCTTCCTTCTCACTGTCCTCCGCCACCAAGGTGCACTCCAAGGCACGGTCTCAATATGGCCTTCGTGCTTTCGATGCTACCTCTACTTGGTGGCGTGCGTCCATGACACGTACCGAGGGACGTGTGTGCCAGTCCTTTCTTGGCACGCTTCATCTAGCTTTTGACTGTTCTGGATGCCCGTTACTGACTTGCTTTGTCTTTTTACCCTCTTATGTCCACGTCCCTAATGGAACGGCCACTTCATTTCCGCTCCGACATGGTGTACCTTACGATCGGACCCGCATGTCTCGACCTCCACATCTCTCGTCTGGCGGCAACCGATCTACATCCATCTCCTGTCATTCATTCATCCTCGACACTCACGGGCGCACGGTGTACCTGTACCTGGAAACAGAAATGGCTGAACAACGCGGTCTTCATCGGGACCATCGCCACCACGCTGCTCAACTTCGTCCCAGCGAACGACCAGAAAGGGCTCATTAGCGCAGCGTTCTTCACGCTGTGCTCGCTGCTGTCGATCGCGTATAGCGCGGGAATCTTTTTGTATAGGAGTAAGATGTTGAGGGAGCGCAGTGCGGAGGGGTTGTATTATGATAAGTGGGGTCCGACGATCTTGTGCCTTGTGTTCTTTTTGGCGATGGCGGTGAATGTGGGGATGCGGTTCTCTGAGATGTGAGAGGGTGAGCGGGAGGGGGGTTGTGCGGTGCGTTGCTAGGTTTTGGTGCGTAGCTCGGAGACGGATTGGTGGGACGGGAGGTCGGATTGGAGGTCGCGGGATTGGTGCAACCGCGCTGCGTATGGTTTGGATATCTGTACGTTGCCTGGATGGAAGCGATTGTGAGCGGATATATGCTTAGTCGACGGAGCGCTGCGCTACTGGTTTGAATCTATGGACATTCTCTCTTCTTCATTTCATTTCATTCTTCTTTCATTACTTCATTCATTCTTCTGTCCTCTCTCTGTGTTTTAATGAATCACATACCTACCTACCAACTATGATGACGAATCACGATGATTTGGGCTGCCTAGCGTTTTGGTACATATTTAACTTGGTTTCCGGTTCTGGTGTACGTGTATTTATGGACCGCTTTCGACCATTTAACGACGTGGCATGACGAGGCGTATAAGAAATCGTGTCCAAACTTAGAACTCTGTGGCTTTAACGATGCCTCCACGTGCCAAGGGTGGGCACTGAGTACTGAGTACTGGGTGCCCAGGCGCCCATTGCCCACAGCAGTTCGAACGTTCGCCACCCGCGTTGAGAAAGCGTGGGAACGACGGGCCGCCCATAAGCGGCGGGGCCGGCGGCTTAAGCGCCCAAACGCCAAGCGAGCGCCTGGGTCCAAGCGCACACGCGGAGAGGAAGAACGACATCCACTGGATAAGTGGGGATGGCATGGCAGACGCTCTAACTTGGCATCTGCGGACTTGTGTCGTTGGCAAGTCCGGTGGCAAGGCAAGCAGTGCACTTCGCGAGTGCTGAGGTAAATCGAGACAGACAGTCCGTGAACAGCGGTGCTGAGCAAAATGTCTTCTGATGTCGCTCGATAGTACGGTTTATACGGAGCGTGGGTGGACCTCTTCGCGCTCGGACCGGATAATTGGAATTTGTTACTCGATGTTTGAAGCAGCGTGGTACATATGCTGCTGTGATACTAACGTTGTTTTTTTGGTCCAAGGGACGGGTAAAGGATCTCGACGGTGGTTTCTTCAGTGCAGAAGATCCGGAGTGAGGCATAAATTTTTGTGTAACGGGTCCTTTGATTATCCTGCCTTTTGAAATTTCAAACCTCGTGTAGTTCTGTCGTCCACACCACCTGTGCAAGGTGTGGTCTGTTGGAGGAAGCAGAGGGAATTCGTAATACCGGCCAGCCGATTGTCACTATGCTATGCACTACCTACAGTATACAATGACTATGATCGACCCATACCGAGTCTTCTAGAAGAGATCGAAAAGCGTAGAAAGCCGGGATACACACAGCACTAGGGAGGGTGTGCACACAGAATCAAAGCACCCACAGAGTCGACATCGGGGAGATTAGATTGGCGTCGAGGTGTCGACTAGGCTGCGAAAGTGCTCAATGTCCGTCGACCGATCGTCGCCTTGGTTTGGACCGCGTTACATATAATAATACGCATACACACTTACTGCGTCTGAGCCTTTCGCAGTCTAGCTCAAGGGGTGAGCCCACAACAGTCAAACAGTGTATTAGATGGGAACTTGGGTTAGATTAAACGGAACTTAGGTGCGACGAGACTGTATAGTAGTATGCCTACTGCGGCTGATCACCCAGACGCCGTTTCGAAAATCTTTAAGAAGAAAGACCCTAGGCCTATTGATGCGGTCTACTACTATACACACTGCCCACCTGCAGTTGTAGCACATACCCTACCTCGGGCTGCACTTACGATGCCTTTTCTTGCTTCTTGCCTCCCGCTGCCCGGCGCGTGCATTTCTCATACTCCATATATTCTTGCTGATCCAGAAGGATGGCGGAGGGCTCCGTTATTTTAGTACCTCTACTCGTATTATCAGAGACTATCAGAAATAGAGCGAGATCAGACAATTGTTCGCATACACAATCCTCCACTGATATACAATCTCTTCCTCACTAAGCTATTATTGTTCAGCCCTCTATTCATATCTTGCAATACAGTCGGCCGTCTTTGCACAATACAGGGAATCCAAGTCTTGGTTAGCCAGTTGAATAGCATGTGCATTTGGAGCTCACCAATCGCCGATTCTCGAGGAAGGAAATAGCCCTATATGTCCACAGAAGATGCTACTTAGATCCCCGTGTCAAGCCCTGTCAAAATGTTCTCGCCACACATGGCTGGAGCAAGTTAATCATTCATTCACCCATGCGAGGTTCCGCCAGGAACCTAATCAACTTATCTCGCATGGATACTTGTATAGAGTGCCCATCCCACGTCGGGAGACGGGTACAGAGGTTTACCAGGTCGCACGGAGCCCGAGATACAAAAAAAAAAGTCTAATTGATTCTGAGAGATGATAAAAGCACCATCGTATACAATTGTAGTAGCACGGGAAGAGAGCGATCGTAGTAGGCACAACGACGCGACCTTACCCTTCCGGAGGGTGATCATGATCGCTGGAAGTTAATGTAATCGCCTGCAGCGTGGTTCGCGAAGCAACACGATGACAGAACCCAAGTACGGTGTTGTAAGCAGTTGGGTAATGAGGCTAGCTTTCGAGTGGCAGTTCCCATGAAAAGTGGCGAGATAGAAAAGGGTATAGTCTCGGACGAATACGAGATCTTTTGAGGGAAACATACCGACCACACTTTTGCCCCAATGTCCCAGAATGTCAAGTAACGGCAACGGAATGAAGCCGATGTGTTGGCAGCTGGTTGGTGACTGGATATAGCAGAAATGTATTGATCAAGCCCCTGTCGAATACACAGAGCGAACTCAGCGAAGATGGCAGGACATCGCAAGTGTTTCCGACGAGATTGGAAATGAAAGCAAGCAATTGGTACATGAGGTACATTCCCAAGTCAATATCGTAGGGTTCATCGCCACCCCCAGCCCTTGAGACAGATACTTCGTGGAGTCGCGACGTCGCCCTCGACCCCAGGTCCAAAGTCTAAGTACTGAACGTGCGTCACAAAGGTCCGGCCCTCTTCGCATGAAATCTAAGCGTGTCGGCAAACGCCGCCGCCGCTTTTCGTGTTTCCAGGCAATCTCCAGCCTCCAGGGCCTACTGTCAAATAAGTATGAATAGCAAGTCGACACGGTCGCTCCCCAATTGACAAGCTCTTACAACCTACTAAATTTAGTGCGAACTTCTGAGATTACGGATCAGAAGGACATGAACACTTACCCCGGTGCACAGCGTAGCACCACCCCATTATCCATCGCCCCAACTTCCAGTGAAACGCCATCAGACATAGGATTTGTGATCACATTTCGACGACGTTCTAACCTTGAAAGAATAGCAGAGGATAACAGTCCATTCCTGCCATCCCCGAGCCAACGACGAGCAAAGACGGTCGAGCGGGTGGTCCCTAGATCAGTGAGATGGGATACAATTAGACATGGTGGCAACACTTGTTGGCGAGAAATGGAATCTCTTCAACGAAGTACCCAAAAGACATGTGCGATCAAATACGAGTACGGCTTCATATGCCCTAGGCCGGAAAAGAGAGCAGGACGGGCCAATAAACCGGAGAAACCCCAAACCGCATGGTCGGTCATCGCGTTCCAGATTCTTGATAAATTGCCAGAGGATAATCACAGGGAGACGCGCTAGAATCGGAGGCCGTGCACGATGGAGGTTGTCCTTGCTGGCGTCAGCGACACCATACGAAATCGATCCCAGCGAACCGTGTCGGGAGGTGGACTGCCTATGTCGTCGGAGATCAGGAATAATACGTCCGAGGCTTCCTGTCTCTTCCTGTCGGCTGTGGGGGAGAAGCCCTGGGAAATCGTGGGTAGAGCCCGTCTTTGTTCTCATCCCAGGATACATATATCAGGTTCTGAAGTCGAAGGAATTCGAAAGTCAGGGGTGGAATGTAGTTGACAGTGAGGTCTTGTTTAATGAGAATGAGTTGGCGACAACGCGAACTAGAACCTCTTGTGTCCAGCAACGCGGCAGAACTAGTGAATTCACTGAATTGCCTCCGCTCGTTGCGCATTCTGGTCCTGGAGTGTCAGCAGGCACCATGGATAGTCACTGCTTTCTGACTCGTATTCATCGACTGGGAGAGTCGATGCAGTCACGGTAGTAGCCCAAGTTGCGAGCACGCGCGATCGCAGGATTCGCCGTGAAGCCCTGAGTTAACTGCTGCGGACTCTGGGTCGTTGGGAAGAAGTTGATGGAGACGAATGGGAGTGATATCTTGTCGAATGTTAACGTGCTCCATTGACGAGCTTGCTCGATGGTTTTTTTGGGGCGTTGGTCGATGCGGACGCAGATTTGGAGGTACTGTATGTACGCGCCGGTGATGCAGAGAAGTTCGCCTCCCAGAAGGATATGTAAGTCAAGTGGAACACTTGCTCAGGCGACCTTTTCCACATACCGTGTTCTCAAACAGATTGCGCTCCAAGAGTCAAGGACTTGACTCACCTATTGCGAATGCAGCTCCGTGTCCAACCTCTGCGCCCACCCTTTATGACCCACTGCGACCACCCTCCGCGTCTAACATCCTATCCCCAAACCTAATTTCACGTACAGTTGATCTGGGCGGTTGAATTGGGCCCTCCGATGGGCGTCTACTTGTCTCGCTGATCCCAGCCCTGTTCATTCACAGTTATATAGATTGTTGAGCCGAGTACCCCAAGTTCCATCCCGGAGCGCCCGTGTTGAGTGAACACTCGTTTCACCGCTTGCGCCAGTCCGGTTGGATGATATCGTCGCTGTGGAATAACTTTCGAGTTCATTCTATCTTCAGCAATGAGCGGTATTTTTTACGCGCGAAGGAGGATGCGAAAGGGCAGGCGTATGAGCGCTCAGAGAGAGGAAGAAAGAAAGAAGGAGGGAATTATCAAACCTTCCTGGTGTATCTTATATTTGGGCGTCCTTTGGGCGGCATTTCTGCTGTGCGCCCAGTACTGGATTGAGATGTGGAATCCGGGAAAGGTAGTGAGCGCGAAGTCACGTCGTGCTGCGGCTAATAACTGTTTCCCGGCTAGACCGGCAAATAGACCACACTTGCCATTCCAGCGCCCATGAAGTTTTCCCTCCTTGCTTCTTACCACCACCTCGTTTCTCTTCTGAATGCCATTCTGTCTCTTTCTCCGAATTCCTGGTGGATCGCGCCTCTTCAGAACGGGAGAAATGGGTTAGAATTCAGTCGCTGATTTGCACTTCATAACTCGGTTTACCGAGCGACACGGGAAACGCCCGCCCGCCGGTGCATGACGGCATGGTGAGCCCTCTAACTTCTGACGTTCTGCTCACTTGGAACGCAGGAGTATCGCTGAACTGCAACCTGGCTAGCTCAAAGGTTTGCCAGCAAGCACTCGAGCCCTGGCATTAGTTCTCGGGCCTGTCTTCGGCTCTCCACAATTTGCGCTCAATGATTGACTCGATGAGCGGTCAGCGCTCAGCGGGGCCATCATCAGTTCCGAAATCACCGCGGTGGCCTTGTAGCCCTGCTGTCCCTTCCCAGTGTTTCTTAAGACGAACGCATTCTAGGGCATCTGGCCGAGTTCATTCCAGTTGTAGAGCGCGTCAAAAGGTGTGTATCCATACAAGTCTCTAAGCTTGGTATAAATAGTTGAAGTTACTTTGTACAGATGAAGGCGAATACTAAGTGGATGTGGAGGTAGGTTTCTAATTACATACTTCAATTGCAACTACTATACAACTGACTCCTAGATTGAATGTCGTAGATGAGGGGGGAGATGATATGCAAGGGAATCAAGGTCAAGTGGTATCCAAGGGGGAAAGCAAAGAAGCGAAGAAATATAGAAGAAAAAAACCCGTTCATAGCAGCAACACCATCAGTTGCTGGTCCCGCATGATCTCGCGCACGTCGGCGGACTCCTGGCTAACATCCCGTCGTTGCCAGAGCGCCTCCATCAATAACCGAGTCTGGAGCAAGTTGCCGTACGTCTCATTCAGCCCTTGAAGTCGGCCTTTCAAGTAATCGCGTTTATTGGAGTCGTTGGTCATGCAACCAGCGAGGCAGATGGGGAACACGAGCGCCCGGTCCAAATTTGAGGGTTGGATCTGATCCAACTTCCTCACAATCGCGTCGACGGATGAAGAAATCTCAGCAACACCTATCCACCGGTCAGCGAGAGTCGAAAGTTCGAACAAGCGTTCGAGCGTACCTGGGGTGGAGTTGCTGAGGATGGTGTGCAGGTACAGGTACGCTGACTCGCGGAAGATGGACACTGAGGCGTTGCGGTGAATGTCGCTGGGGGTTTCGCCCTCTTGGAGGAGGGGGATGTTGCCGAAATCGGGTTCGGTGGCTTTGTTCTTCAGGATGGTATCCTGAATCTTCAAGCCCCGCTTCACGAGCTCGGGGTAGCTCAGGGTCCCGTTACGGACCTGGGTGGCCTTCCATTGGGCGAGGGCGGAGATGTCGGCGATGGCGAGGAGGGCGTCGTCGGAGCAGCCTGTTAGCGAGGCCATATCCAAGCTGGGGAGGGAACCGTTCCGGTCGTCGAGCAGCGACTTCCACAAGTTCAGGAACTTCGGAGGTCGCATGAAGGACAAGCTCGAGAAGATGTCCAACCACTGTCAAGATCGATCAGTACTGCAGATCATCGTGACAGCAAGTATCGACATACCATGATCAGCTTGACGAGAAGCTGCGTGGCGATGGGCATGGACTGGAGGATGTTGCGCGAGTTCTCGCCGGAAAGCGAGAGGTTGGACTGGAGAAGCCATGCGCAGAGGATCTCGAACGGCTCTTGCCAGTCTGCGCTGCCGCCTGACAGGTGCGAGTAGCTGACGAGGTGGAGGGCAGCGATGGCGTCGCTCTCGCTCCACCCGTTGCCGTTGTCGCGGTTCGACTTGAGCTTGAAGAGGGCTTCTTGGTACATGTAGTGGGCCGTTGATGCCTGCCCACTCTGTGGAGCCTCGAGACCTTGTGATATCCGCATCTGCGTCAGGTGGAGGTCGGCGAGGGCGTAGACGGCATAGCAAGGGGCGCCGCGCGAGTCTTGCATGATGGTCTATATTTTGGTCAATACGGCGCTTGGTGAAGGAGGAGAGAAGGGTGACTCACGTTGTAAGTGATCTGTGATAGCTGGCTCCCACAGAAGACGAACTGAAGTTTTGAGGTGACGTCGAAGTAGTGTGTGACGAGGTCGTTGTACATGGGGCTCTGACCGAGCCCACCGTACGTGTTGATGTTGGCCTGGGGCTCTTGGAAGGAGAGCATGTCTCCTTGAGCGAAGAGGCCGAAGGACGGGTCGATTATGGGGTCGACCATGCCAAATGATGAACCGGAGGACATGGATGCAGGTGAGTAAGGGTATACGAGTCCTTGGTCGAAGGGGTGGAGATTTAAATCATTGAACGAGTTCGTTGATAGCTGATCAAATGAAGGATTCAATGCCCCTACAACGCCGCGACCGTCAGTACGACCAAAAAGATAGAAGAACTTCCGTAACATACCGGGCATGCCGGACATGAGATTGTTCTCGTTCTGGACGTATGGTGGATCAGTGAACTGGGAATAGGTTTGGAACTCGGAGTGGGTGATGGTAACGGGTGGGGTGCTGGGCTCAGAGACGGTGGTGCTGCTTGGCCTTCGAGGATGTGGTGTTCGTTGGGCAGGGACCGTCATGGGGTTGTGTCGGGGCTGGCCACGGATAAGGCCTGCTCGCGAGAGCTGAGCTTTGATGCTTGCCTTGTACGCATCGACGTTTTTCTTATCCTATATGACGCGGTGAGTAAGCTGGTTGACGCGTCGGGGCTGTGGAGAGTTACTAACCCTCATCCAGTCAGGCCGCTTTGCCCCCCACCCGAGGCACTTGATTGTTAACCGCCGACATGTTTTGCATGAGTCGCCCTCGCGCTGCTCGTCGCATTTCTGGAGAGGATGATGAGGCCCGAGGCAAAATTTGTCAGAAACCGGGACTACGAACCTTCCGTCTCACACGGCATGTCCTACAATTCGGTTAGTCGGTTAGGCGCTTAGTGTGGCTGCGAGCGATGCTGACTGTACTCACCAGCAACCACCTTTTCCCGCGTGTTGTGAACGGGGGAGGCCTGTCGTCGATCGCGTTGGGGTTCCACTCGAGCTTTGGCCACTTGTGTCGTCGTCGATTAGAGGCATGGGGTCGAGCGTGGCGTGCATAGTCTCCGGAGAGCCACTTGTTGATGTGGAAGGGGAATGTGAGTCACTAGGCGAAGGGTAGGTTCCGTACGCCATGGTTTTAGGAACGGAGGATAGACTGTCCGGGTGGTGGAGGAGGGGATGAGCACGGTTAAGAAAAGGGAGAGTATGGTCGGAGTAATTCACCAGTTATTAGGGATCGGTCTCGTAGGAAAATCGGGCAAATCTCCGTGACAAGGTTGATACCGACTGGGAAGGAGGTGGAACACGGAGGATGAAAAGGGAAGGGCCTTGGACAGGATGATGGTCTGTTTCCAAGGAGCAGCCAGATATGCAAACGGAAAAGCGACACAACATGGCTCATATTCGACTGTTTGAGGAGAGGCTCAGGGAACCTTGATGGTTCTATCCCCGGATGCTGATCGGCAGATTCCAGATGGCCGGTCATTCAATAGACGATTGCTGCATTCGTCTTGGTGTACTTATGTTGTCCCCTGCCTCATCGGAGCATATCTGGCGATACCAACGGGTTTGCTTTCCCTCCGTCCTCTTCTGGATCCACCTGACTGATTCTCTCTACAGGCGAACCTAGGCGAACCTTCTGCTATAAACTGCTGTATATTCTGGATTTCTTCCTCGTCACTTCTCGTCGTGGCTGTATCCTGGGCTGTATCGCTTTCTACCAAGGCTATGCGTCGATCTTAATGGCTTACTTAAACTGCGAAGGCCTCGCAGTTGAACGGCAGTTCTGCTATCCCAGGCCGACTTTGTGAGGGAAAATTCCACCACACCTGCATCCCCATTCTCCTCAGTCGACATGTCCATCAGTGATGTGGAAGTACTTCTCTGCCTTCCATGTTTTCGTCACCGTGCCTTGCCGTCTTTGTGTGCAAGATCGTCTGCGAAAAAGGCATCATTCCGGGCAAAATTCTTGATACACCTCCTCCATGAACCTATACCGAACTATGACTATCCTTGGTACTCTTCTGCCCAGGAAGCAACTGCCAGTTACACAAATAGCCCACGATCATATCAACTCCTCAAGCTTCCCGATTTGATGTGGCGATTATGTCGAGGATATGGGGGAGAGGGGATTTGTTGGACACTTGCCAGGTTGCCCAGGTTGTAAACTGATTGATCCTGATCCTCCTGCCCCCTTCTCTCCTTCTCTCGTCAGACTTCGGTGATTCTGTCGTCGAGAATCATTGTGAGAGAGTGTGGTTGTCGAGTTTCATACCTTTATCTCTCTCCCAGGCATCGTCTCTCGGGCCCCCGATGCTCAATGACCGACCGCCGACCGGTCCAGTCATGAGCCCGCTGTTGCGTATATCAGAAGTGCCCCCCCACATCGCGAAAGCATATGTGTTGTACTTGGTCCGCCCATTCAAGTGCGGGGCCCTAGCGCAATTGATACGACGAGTACGCAAAAATGAAATAAAACCGCATTGCGCGTATGGCGTTTACAGCTTGAGGCGCATGGACGTCGTCGACGATTGAATAATGACGTGCACATATCTGTGTCGGCAGCCTCTGCGTCCCGTCCTGAGGTATCCTCTCACCACGTTTCCCAGCGGGGTTGCTCCAAGGTATAATGATGCCTTTGATGGATCGTCTCTTGGGCCTGCCACATTTCCTCTCCTGGACGTCGTTCCAGTCGTTCCGCGCGACCCTGACTCGCAGCGCCCGCTCGGGCGACATGGCGTTCAAAAAAGGCATGGTTTTCCCTCTGCGCCAAAAAATATACGAGTGAAACGTTATTAGCCTCCATGGTGACTGCGGTCGATAGTCACCGACTCACCGTGGAGGTGGTGCTTACTGACATAGGTTGCGACAAATTCTCTTTCTCTACGGCTCACTACGGAGGTAGGTGAAGGGGGCGTGATATAATGCAACGGCATCGGCAAGGCATCGGTACGTACGAATCCATGGAACTCGGAGGTCAGTGTGGGCCTCGTGGTGGAGGCAATACGGCCAATATTACGCCTTTTATGGCAATATGTATGGCCAGAAGCGAGGGCACGAGGGAAGGAAAAGCACAGCGTAGCGTTAGGCGACTGAACGATTGGAATTCTGCAGACTGCATGGTGGGGACCAGGACACGGAACTCGGGGGCCAGGCCAATGAGCCCAGAATATTATCATGTAGATCCGGTGGTTCACTTCCCCGGACGCTCGATTTAGCAATCAATCCTCCGTGGTTGAGTGAGTCGGCGAGTTCCAGTCTCTTTCGAGGCGTACGGTGAGAAGGTTAAATCAGCCGATATGTAGGAGCCCGATTTCTACTGCAATCATTGGCCGGTGAGATACGAACGACAGCGGCGTGTTGGAGCAAGTGTGATTCAGGCTCTGAAGTGCGATTCAGAGTATGATCATTCCAGAAGCCATCCGATACTGTTACAGCCAGCTCCTCCCGCCGACCCATACATAGACAGTCGCGCACTGCGTTGCACTGGGTACGACTCATTGTACATCATCCTAATCACAGTGTGTATCACGCAAAGATCCATTTCACCGACAACCCATCCCTGCCTATTCAGTGCCGTACGGGGGACGGGGGGAGGGGCCCACGGGCGTGCACACATGTACAAGCAGCAAAGGACCCGGCCTGCACAACAGTTGAAGCGTAACAATTTCTATTGGTATGTGATACACGAGGTCGAGAGATAGATAGACGTTTGGACGGACAGACAGACAGACAAGGAGAAATGAATGCCAATAGAATAGAACGGAAATAAGGCCGAGGCTGGCTGATTAGGGACAAGGAAGTCGCGGGAAATGGACAAGGCAAGAAAAAGAATTTGTCAAGTAGGTAGAGGAAGAAGGTGTTATGAATCGTCCACAAGCCACACACATACATCAAGAAGGGAAGAGTGGGGGTCGGAAGTTGAGAAGGATACTGCATGTCTTCCATACGCATAGTTGACGGACAATTAGGGACCATACGAAAGGATCGGGGTGTCGTACATAACAGTGTCCACTCCCACTCACGACACGGGCCGTGAAGGTGGTAAAATATTTTAAAGTGGAAGAAAAAGGCAAGAAGACAAGAAGACAAGAAAAGAACAGAAACACACAGGGCGAAAAAGTCCCGAAATTCGTATCCAAAAGATTAACTGTGCTGACGGCTGTGGTTGATGATGGTGGAACGCGAAAGCGCCTCTGTGATGGACGATGATGATGATGATAAAGTGATGCGGGGATTCGACAGCCAAGTTCAGCAAGGCAGTGGCACGGCCCTCCACCCCAGCCACACCCGCCACCTCGTTTCAACTCAATCAGAATCATCCACCCGATATACAGCACGCAAATCGCTGAAACGCCAACACCGCGGAGTTCTCTCGGGGAGCATACGAAAATGGGTTGCAAGATAAACGGGACAGACCAAGCCAAAGGAAGCGAACGGTTGAAAGGGGATGAAAGGGCGTAAAGGCGAAAGTGTCCTGTGTTTTGCGTTCGGAGGGGTCCAGGGATGATGATAGATGGCCACCAAAGGACTCCTAACACACCGTCCCGCGCCAGCCGCCATCGTTGATGCTGCTGGCTGAGCCGTGGTTTTGTCGAATATTCTCGTGATATCACTTCTCGCATAAGAGCCGATGATCTTCAAGATGGATTGGAGAGTGCAGGGCCGACACGCGAGAGACGAGAGATAGTCGAGAGATAGACGAATGATGATGGCGCGGGATCAAACCAGCAAGATCTCCCGTTCCTTGAGGATTTGCCGCCAAGGAACAGGCTCGCTAGGATTCGCGCCAACTGTCTTCCACACATCTTCCAACATCTTCCGGATCGATGCACAATTCCCCACTCCCTCCCCATTCCGGCCATTCGACTCCCTATCGAGGTGGTCCAGCAGCTCCTCCCTGTGCGTGCGGTTCGTCGACATAGCCCCGGAGATGTAGATGGCAAACACAGTGCTCCGCACCACCGATCGCGACACGGTGTACGCGTCCAACCCTGGCTGCTGGAACAGATTCCTGAAGCAAAGCACGACCTCGTCAACGATCTCCTGAATCTTGCGTACTTGGGGGTAGTCGTCGTTGACCACAGTCGCAAGGAAAAGACGCGTGGCGTTGCGGAAGATCTCCGAGGCAAAGTACCGAATATGCTCGAGCTCCTTCTCCTCCGACGGCTCCATGCTGGGCTCGAACGGCTTCTGGTAGAGATACGTCTCGATCTCGGTGGCCTTTTGCACAAGCTCCATGATGTTGAGCCTCTTCTTCGCCTTCTCGGTGTCCTTCCACGACGCAAGCGCCGACACCTCCGCCAACGCCCACACGATCCTGTTCTCGCACCCCATCGGCGACATCATCGAGCACTGTGGGCTACTGTCGAACGAGGGGTCATAGACGCTGGGGAAGTTGGGGTTAAACATCGCCCGAACCTCATCGAGGAAGTGCGGCGGCCGGCCCGTGGTGATAGACGCCAGCACGTCGAACCAGATCGACGTCTTGACAATGAATGCATCCTTCCAACTGGCATAAAGCAGCGCGTCCTTGGGGTTCCCATACGCCTGGCTGTGCAGCACCTTCTTGACATATTCTGTCGCCAGCTGCAGGAACTGGAGCCAAGCGCCCTGGCCACCGTCGAACAGGAACATCGACACGCCGTGAAGGGCAGCGATGGCATCGTCGGGGTCGTCGAAGTTTCCTTTGCCCAGCTCGTCGAGCAGCGAGCGAAGCTGGGTGTGCATCTCTGAGTTGGCGAGGACGGCCTGGTTGGGATGTTGTTGGCGCCTATAGTAGATGCTCGTCAACAGCGACAAAGCCTTTTGCGAGTTGTTGTGTGTCTGGCATGACTCCCAGATCATGGTGGGGAGGGTGGTGCGGTCGCCGAGGAGGTATTGTATCTCGGCGATGCGGAGGACGTATGTGCGGACCGAGTCGTCGACGAGACCTTGAGGGACATACGTTATGGGCGCTTGGTAGAGGACAAATGGTGGGTCCCGGCTGTCGGTGGGTAGGGCGCTTGCGATGACATCGAGGTCAAATCCGGTGATGGGTTCCGTGTATAGGCGGCCGAATCGACTTTGAATGGCGGGCGAAATAAGCGCTGAAAAAATGCGAAAAAAATAAAAATCATGTTAAAAATACAGGTCATTACAAAAGTTCAATAATACATCTCACATTCATCTAAGCTAAGGGAGGAGGAAGAGAGCGTGTACGGGTTGGCCGACAGGTGGTGGTGCTGCTGATGCGTGTGTTGGTGGTGCGGGTGCTGGTGGTGATGATGATGGTCGTCGTAGACGCTGCTGTTCGAGTAGGGCGAGTCGGAGCGCAGGCCAACTAAGATAACGCACGAGTCGTGTCAGTTTGATGCGAAGCTGGGCAAGGAAAGTGAAGCCAAGACTAACCAGAGATGTTGCCGTAGCCATTCATGCCACCAGGGCCGAACCAGGCAGGCTCGACGTCGGCGGGCTGGTCCCGAATGGACGATGTGAGGATGCGGTGGCGATCATCATCATCGGAAAGCGAGAGCGAGCGGGTCGGCGGGCTCTCCGAGTCGGAGCTGTGGTGGTTGTTGTACGCGGCCTGGAGGGCCTCACCCGCAGCCGACAGCCTGAGGATCTGTGGCCCCGAATCCGCAGGACGGGGCCCCGTCCCCGAATGGCCCTTGATGAGGCCTTGAGATGCGAGGAAGACCTTGATTTGCTCGCGGAGGGCAACCACGTTGCGGTTCTCCTGTGGGGGCGTGTGAGTCAGGGCGGCTAGAGGGCGCTACTGGACGTACCCTGAGCCATTCGGGGCGCTTAGCGCCGAATCCAAGGCACTCGAGGCGTAGGCGATCGCATGTCTTGCAGGTGTCGCGGTCGGTGCGCTCCTCGTCGCACTTCTGCAGGGCGCCACAGAGGGTGTGAGAGTGGGTCTTGGGCGATAAGACGGGCGCTCACTGACCTTGCGCCTGATACGGCAGGTGTAGCAGCCGGTCTTTGCACGAACTGCGCCTTTGGCCTTTGCGGCGGCGGCCTTCTTGGACTGGGAGATCTTTGGGGCTGCAGGCATGGTGGTCGTCGTCGTCGTTGTCGGTGCGGGGGGCGGTTATAGGTATACAAGATAGCAGGACAGCGAATATGGATACAGAGCGGATATGCTGGACAGAAATTAGCAGACAAGTTGGCGATCGAGGGGCTTTGGGATTGGAGCCATTGAAATGGCCTCCAGTGTTATAAGGAAGGGAGAAGCTGGATGCAAACGCCCAAAGAACAAAACTGCTGCTTCCCGCTGACTAAGCCAGCTTTCCCACGGAAATCAGGGTGGCCGGGGTCCATCTGAGGCCTCTCCCGCTCGAACCTAATCTTCTCATCACCTCCCCGCCTCCATTATCCCTTTTCCGACTGCTTCGATAGTCTAATTGACAGCACTCTCCACCAGACAAACACCCCGGGGGACGTCGAGACTGGTCTCCGTCGCGGAGACACTGCCCTTCTACCCCTTGTTGCCTCTCAAAGGTAGATCATCCGCACAGGATACAAAGGCTGCGAGCGATGATATGATTGAACGAAAAGACACTGCTTGTAAATTTCATCTATGCGATGTGCATGCACGTAACGCACACGCAGTTCCACCACAGGAATCGCAACCTCTCGATTCGAGCGAAACAACAGCCGGCTCGGCCCCTCTCCACTAATTAACGGAAGGAACAGAGCTTCATACAAATCCTTTTTCGCGAGCAGAGCACATGAAGCAAGCAAGCCAAGCAAGCCAGCCACTTCACAGATATCACCTCGTGCCCAGGCCAGCCTCATGACCCAGGCGCCTTCACGCGAATATTAGCCACTTTGCCCAAATTAAGCGCCTGCCTCGATGTCATCGGCACACAGCCGCCCAGCCTTCCGGCCAACCCTGATTAGAACCCGATCGCGCACCCAGCGAAGGACAAAAGACGTTCTGCGCATCCTGATGCTTTGCCTCTTCCAACGCATGCTCGCTGATCACTTCCTTGGACTGTGGGTCCACAATGCCCGCAATATCCCCTTGTTTCCTGCCTCCTCTGGATGCGGAGAAACAGGCTCAGACGAGGGAAGGGGTCTAAATGCGGTCCCGCGCAGACGGAAAATCTCCCATACCTGCCTCGACCAGCGCTATTGTTCTCGATCCAGTAGTTTCCAGCCCTCCTGCCGGTTTGTAGGTCCCTTCCGACGTCAGATGCTACAGGGTTTGGTCAAGGGTAAAAGCCTAACGGAAACAAAAGGAGAAAGCATCCTTATCAGCCAGCCGCCCCCACTGCGTTGCTTTGATACTAATGAGACAAGAAGCAAAGGCATGCCCCCTGGGTACACACCTCTCGTTACCCATTCTTCTCCTCCTGAAGATAACAAATGACGACCGAATGACAAGGAGGACGACCTCCAGACACCTCGACCTCGGTGGACACGACACAGAACAAAGGGGGACTCTAACCTTGAGAAAAAATAGCACCGGAGAACCAAATAATCCAGAGAGAACAACCATTGCGCGCCTCGTAGAAACCATTCATATCATAGTATCAAATACAAATCCGAAATTCAATAACAATTAGCGAGGGAGGGAAGAGCCACACACGACGAAGCGATAATCGACAAGCCTGACAGTGACACAAGATAATATGGGTAGTGATAGAGATAAACGAAACGAAAGGAATGCTTGATTTTGATATATGTAAAATAGGGAATATAAACGAGAGTAAAAGTCGATCCAACGATGGCATCGCGAAAGACGGTCGGAAGGAGGGGTAACATTATTAACCGCAGGTCAAACACTTGGACGAACGGGCTGAAGAGGTGAAGAGTAATCGGACAGATCGAGGCGTTGACAGACAGACAGGACGGGCCAGTCACCATGCAAACCTTCAACGCCGCTGCCGATCGACAGTGGTATTGGACAGCCAGCGTCCAGAGGGTGGCCATTGCCCAGGGTACAGGGGAAGCAAAAGCGGAAGAAGGACGCAAACGAGAAAGGACATGCAGGACGCAGCAACCATCAAGGTCTCCCATCCCCTTCCGCCGACCCCGCACTCGCACTCAACCTTCTCGTCTTCACCTTAATCGCAACCGGGGGAGGCACCTGGGGCGACGACGACGCGCCCGAGGGGGACAGCTCCGCCGCATGCCCCGTCGCAGCGACCGAGCTCGCAGCAGCCGGCACCCCCGTCGCCGCCGCCGCCGCGACGCTCGCGACACCCATGCTCGCCTTGGGCGTCTTCCCGGGCACGACACCGCTCCCGGACCTGCGCGCAATAAGCGCGCGAATGGCGCCCAGCCACTTAATCTCGTCGTCCTCCGTGGGCGCGCACAACAGCAGATTCCGCTTCGTCGTCACGATTTTGAAAGTGTGTGCAGCGGGCCCGTCTTCCGCGTCCGTGCTCGCGCCCCCGTGCATCGGCGGCAGCGTGCTCGACGTCAGACCTGCGCTGTGATGCAGGTGGTGGTGGTGATGTCGTGCAGGGAGTTCGTATTCCAGGGCGTCCAGGATCTCGGTGAACGGAAAGACGCGGTGCGGTTTCGTGTCCTAAAGAAGCGCACACAGGTAAATTAACACCATGAGGCTCATAACCCAGAAATGAAGACTCATGTACGCACCATATGACTGCCAGAATACAGCAGTTTTTCTCCACTAAGGACAAACCACCGTTTTCGCCAGTTCCGGCGTTTCGAGCCACATTTCATGAGGTATCCATTCAGGATGATCTTGGATGCAGAGGTTCCAGAGCTCGAGGCGGCCATGGCGGATGCTTTCGCCGGAGGAGCCAGAAGGAAATTAACTGCAGTAGGCGAGGGGGCTGAGTGGGCCATCTGTATGGATGGCGAGATTGTCTGGCTGGCGCCACCGCCCCCATCTTCTGAGTCCGAGGAGGTGACGGCGAGTTGACCTGGTGACGAAGAGAGAATAAGGCTGCCTGGACCTCGGGGTATGGATTGAGGGATTGATCGCGCTTGAGATTTCTGCTGCTGCTGTTCGGTCGTCCGGACTATAGGAATAGGGGTGGATGCGGAGTTCTGAGTCGAAGTGGCGAGCAGTGACTGTCGGGCATCTTCGATCGCTGCAACCCACTCCCGTACTTCGTCGGGACTTGTTGCTTGGAAATAGAACGTTCGGTTGGGAGAAATGAGGCCAAAGGTGTTATCGTGGCGCTTGAGGTTGACGGGGGTGCAGGAATGGATATCGGAAAGGTCGAGCAGGCGCAAAAGCTGGTATTCCGCGCTCGTCTTGTAATACGCAAGATGTGCCGGGCGTAGCACGAACCACCTCTTCTTCCAGGTCTACACCAGGTCAGATAAGATCAGGCATCGTCCAGCGCTACCCAGAAATAAACACACCTTTCTGCGTTCGCCCTTCTTCCATAAATAGCCGGACTTGAGAACTGATTCTTCGCCCGAGTTGCGGGGTTTTGTGCGGTTGTCAGGCGTCCTCCAACCGCTGTCTGCTGGCTCGTCCTCGTCCGAGTCTTCCGCGCCGCTGCCCGATCTTCGCTCTGCGATGGACGAGAGCGGCGGGTTCGACGAGTTGGCGATGTTGAATGAATGCCCCGTCGGGTGCGCCAACACATCTGGGGTCAGAATTGAATCCGAGTCTGATTCTGTCCCCGATACGTGTCCTGCGTTCGCTTTCGCCGCCTGCAGCAAGGCCACCCAGCGAAGCGATAGCGTGGAAGATGCAGTCAGATACCGAACTCGGAGCGGGGCAGCAGCCAGACACAAGACAGCCAAGGGTCCTGCCAGGGTCCAAGCAAGTTGCAACTCACCTTGATCCTGGATGAGGTATGCACCGCGAGCTTGCGCTGTATTTCTGAGGGGGACGGCGGGGATGTCGAGGACATCGTCGCTGGTCGTCGTCGTCGTCGCGGTCGCTGTGGAGGATGCTGGGTATACCGAACGTGCGCAATAGATTTTGCTGTGGCCAAGCCAAGCAGTCCCGTCACGCTCGTTGGCGGGTCGCCGCATCACGTGAGATGTGACGTGCGTGACGCACATGGGCGTCTGATCCAAACATGCCAAGCGCGGGCGAGCAGCGCCGCAGGGATGGGGTTTTGACGAGCGTTGGCAGGAGCTGGGCCAGTCGGTGGGTCCCTCGAGCACCCCCGGAGCATAGCCCGTCGAGGGGACGCAAAGAACGTCTCTCCGAATAACACGAACGGATCACAGAACGAGCGCTCCATGTCAATCAATGATCGACCTCTCACCGTCCGCAGCCTTTCCTCGAGTTCTTCTTCTCTATCAAAGTAGGAAAGGTTATGTTATGGTTGGAGGACCCGAGACGGGTTATGAGGACGCCAGATTACTACTCATTTCTCCTACCTCGGCCAGCTTGCACCTTGTAAGGACCCAAGGATCGCTTGGAAACATAGGGGTGATGATCAGAATCCTTCACAAGACATGAAGACCCTCGCCAATCAGCTACCACCGGTGAGTGAGAGAGAAAAAGGCATTCAGCATCCGATAATAGAACTCTCAGCAGCGATCCGAAATTAAAACATTACGTGCTGTACTCCCATTGAAAGCTCACGAGAAGTGCACCTTTCCTCCGCTGCAGCCGCAATTCTTTTTCGCAGACACACCTCGAGTCCCGAGCCCATGCATCCCAGTCGCTGGGGAACTGCCCCACGATCGATCGCTGTGCAAGCCCCAGCAGGGAAGGGCCTGGAAAAACACTGCTTGAAGCAAGCGCCTCGGCGCCTGAGGCTACGCTTCGCGATCACTGCACGGACCGGGGCAGCCGGCCCCGATCTAATCACGAGCCAAGCACGATTTCGCGGTACTTGATCCCCAACCCGCTCGATCTACTCTCTACCACCCACCACTACTTACCACCACCATGTCCGAAGCCCAGTTCAAGAAAGCCGCAGAGATCATCCAGGCGCTCCCTAAGGACGGCCCTGTTAAGCCTACCCAGGACGACCAGCTCTACGTGCGTCCTTAAGTTGATCAATCAATCTCTCTCGATAATCTCGAGATGTGATTAATCCCTGAGGAGGAACATGATGCTGACCGGATCTGTGCAGTTCTACAGCTACTTCAAGCAGGGTACGTCGTTGTTCTGCAATCGGGGAAAGGGATGAGGGAGCTGAAGAGCGTCGTTTGGGTATCATGTAGCCACCGTCGGTGATGTGAACACTTCGCGCCCTGGCATGCTCGATTTCGTTGGCAAGGCCAAGTGGTACGCACACATCTATCCGCTGCTGTGCGATGAATGGCTGGCTGAACGTAGTGCAACTTGTAGGGACGCCTGGAAGAAGGTCGAGGGTACCTCCAAGGAGGACGCCCAGAAGCTCTACGTTGAGAAGTTCCTCGAGGTACGTTCGTTCACCATCGGACTCGGGTCCGCGCTGTCCCCACACGAACGGTGTCTGAATTGGCTCTATTTCCTTAGATCCTCGAGAAGTCTGACGATGAGAGCTCCAAGAAGCACATCGCTGACATCAAAGCTGCCGTTTGAACTAGCGCGATGTAGATCCATCCAAAGAGTCAATATATCACCATCTGAATCCATAAACATACGAGCTCACTGGGAAACGCTTCTCGGTCAACTGATGAGGAAGGGACGCCGTCAGTACGCGGGAGCTCGTTTACGAGCGTGTCATCCTCAAACCCAGAATTGGTACTTCAAAACCTTCGAGCGCTGGCCAGGTGGCTTCGATAGTTGTGAATTAAGCGCCCAATATCGGGTCAGAATAAACATAGAACTATGCCATTGCCCCTGATCATCAGCAAATCCCTATTCCTGCGTCGAGGTCGGGCTTCTTCGTGGCTAGAATAGAAGAAGGTGGGGCGATCTACGAAGAAGCCTGCGGCATCCGACGGACAGTACATCAGGTTCGTACCAGATCGGTGGCGTATCATGGGGAGCGGGGGTATGGGGCCATTCTGTGAGCAGGCCCGATGGGTTGGCCTCCGAGTCGGGTTGCGCAATGCGCTCTCACCAACTTGAATCAGAGAAGTTGGGCCACCCCACTATTCTTTCTCTGACTCGGGACCCAGCGGATAAACATACCGGTAAGTAGGATAGAGAGAAGGCGAATACTAGTACTGCTCAGGCACATATTCATGCTTCGAGGAAAACAATGCCTGAAACGTCTGTCTCCTCGAACACCACATCAACGATCTAAACTACGCCGAGTTGGAGGACTCCACTCACTTGCGAGGCTACGCAGCGCACTTAGAATTCCGCCGTGCTCCTACTTAGCGTCAACTATTATCTACGAACTAGCTTTTGTGATGGATGAGTACAGCGACGGCATGGAAACGAGGCTAGGCGTCCAAGCAACGCCGAGTGGAGAGCCTTTCCATAACAGGAAGAAGCGCCCATCTCCACGAGGCAGCTAGGCGCTTCGCCTGGCGCTATTTTCACTCCGGACCTCCCAATCGCCCTACCACATGCTGAAATATCAGCGGGGACCTGCTTGTGAGAGTCGTACAGTCACGGTTCAACAATTAGGCCTTAACAAGGGAGTTGCGCGAAGACGTGCTAGCGGGAGACGTCGTCCTCTCGAACTCGCGTCGGATGTGGATTACTCATGATCGGCTCCAACTTGAATGTGCGCCAAATGCGTTCGCTTTAGCGCTCATCGAACGCTCGTCACACGCGGGCCGTTCCTTCTCTCAGAGGGATCTGGAGCCCAGGGCTCTGGAAACACTGAGATAGAATCCCGCAGCTGCAGAACATCTTGGGTGCGCCCGAGCTGCTCGGAGAGCGAGAAGGCAATGGGGTAGCCCGGTTCGTGTGTGGCGCGCTGCGGAAGCATGAGTATTGGCGCCTGCAGACGCGCAGCGCCTATAGCGCGCCTAAGCTCCCCACCCGCGCCGTAAGAGGAACTCCGCAGCCGCGCGTGCCTCGCTTCGAGTCATCACCTATTCACAACCCTTGAAGCTTCCTGGCAGCTGCTGTCGCGTAAGCTTATGTGCACATTCATTCATTCGTATCCGTAGGGAGCCAAATGAACGGCGATATGTTCGGCAGAGGGACTTGGGTATTATTCGACCTGCATTCTGGGTGCCAGTGATGGCGTTGACGCGAGCGGGGCCGGGGGAACAAGTGGAGAAGCTTCGCTTCACGTACTGGTGACAAGGCCAGGAACCAGCATCGTCCTTTTAGGGTACTTGTCCGGGTGGTCATGGGTGCTTGGACAGGGGGTGTGTTTGGATTCATGCTTGCAGCGTCGGACCAAGCCGATCTGAAAACTTCTGTGCACAAAGAGCTCGGAAATCCTCGAGGCAAAACTGACGATCTGGTGGGACAGATAGTCGGAAGTTGCCCTGAATGCGGTAAAGAGGTTAAACCATCGTCATCGGCTGCGCGAAGGGTAATATGACCATACCAATACCCCCATTGTGCAGCCAACATTCAACGACCAATTGCATCAGGACAGAACTCAGATGACAGCCCAAAGAAGGCGGGGAACTTGGGGAAGGCATACGCCATCGCCTCCTAGAATTCGGACCCAGAACACGTTCTGACTCGGAGAACCACAGCCAGCTACTAGTAGTCAGTCGTTCATTTGACGGTCAAATTCGATCTCTATTGTCATACCGTCTGCGCGTGTCGTCCCGAGCAATTATGGGGAAGGTGTATCCTGCAAGGGGAGTAAGCTTATCGTCACTGTGCATGAGATATAAAACGAGGGTTCTTGACGCCCAATGTAGCGCCTTGTAGCGCCCTCGTGGCGCTTAACTATGGGCAAAAGGACTTTAGGGAAGTGATCGGTATCTCTTCTGTACTCGGAACGGACCCCAGAGACCCCGGCCCAGAAAATTGATTTATTCCCAATTTATTCCCACCTGCCATTTTCGGCATGATGGCATCCAGTGCAATTGGCAGTGTTAGGCGCCTCGCACTTTCTGCTCTGCTTTCTACAGACGCTCCACTATGTCGGGCGCTATCTGCTGGTAAATAAAGCCAAGAGGTCTGCCCAGCTGTTGCTACAGAAAATTTTGTCGCCGTGGGCCCAGTAAAGGCACTGTTCTCCCAAACGTCTCGACCATCATTGCCGTTCAGATCCTATATCCCGAAACGCCCGCTCAATTATGTGCCCATACAAAACGCCATGTTCCGTTCGCTGGCCGACGACACACATATGAATCTCGTCCGCACTGTTTCCGCGAAGCCTGAGGTGTTCTAATTCAGCGAGGAGCCTTCATTCAATCCACGAATATCACCCCAGAACGTGGTGTGCCGTGATCCTGCAATGCCTCGCTCGTACTTGCTTGAGATAGGCAGCCTCTACAAGAGCCGAAAGCCGGATAGCCTCGAGAAGAGATCGCCGGGCATGAACCTACATCGTACGTCGTCTTCTCCTTCTCCCCCGAGTCCGGGATCAGCTTCGAATTGCGCCAGTGGGTTGGTCATGTTGAGGTACTCGCCTCTCATCTTTTTCCCTTATGTTCCGAACATCCACCCCTCTCGATGATGTAGTGCAGTGTCTGTCTGTCAGGTGGGCTTGGAATGCCCGAAATAAATGCCTCTTCTGTCGAACTCCGATATCAGGGTCTACATACAGTGGCAAATAGGTCACACATGCTTGACCACTCGAACGAGGCAACATGTGGTGGAGAGAGGCATAGCAACACGTTGTGCCTTAGCCTCCAGAAGTGTACATGCTGTAGGCCTGCTTCTTCATATAAGAGGAGTGGCGCTTTGCACAGTACTACGCACAGCAAGTGAAGGAGGACCTTCAATTAAATTGGCGCCGGAATTGAAAGTCCGCGGCGCTTGGCGTCTACGCTTTTCCAGTTTTTGGCTCGCCATAGACAGACGCCCAACGCAACCTGGATGGGACCACCCGTGCAATGGTGTGCGAGGAAGGCGGAAACGTGTTTCTCATCCCCACCTTCTTCTACTTCTATTTGTAGTTTGTGAGTCCACAATCCCTTATCGAGTGGGCTTTCCGGCGCTAAGCTCGGTCTCCGAGATTATAGCCGCCCAAGGTTCTCCTGTCCATGAAGTGCACTCAGATACAGGGGCGGTACAGCACCAGGTGCAAGCGGTAATACATCAAGCAGAGCTTGCTCTTCGGCATCCGAAGTTCGCGCCAAGCCTTGGGGGTCCCGGATTCTGGGTTCGCGGTTACCTTCATGGTTTGTGGCACACCTTGTATTCAATCCCCCGCTCTTTATTCTGCTCCCCGTCCCTAGCAACACGCCTTGCTGGCCTGCTGAGGCTCTGGAGGACGAGCTGAATCTCTGGCAGGTCTAGGGACTCGAAAAACAAGGGTACTGATCGACAGTGTAGAAATAAATAGCCATGCCATAAGCCTTGTGGTCCGGGTAGCGTTATCTATGTGGGAAATGGAAGGCGAGGAAAAGAAAAGGTTCTCGAGTTCCCAGAGAAGCTGACGATAGTCTGTGACTCTTTCGACGAGAAACACGGCTCCTCTACTTTCCGAATGCCCAGGAATGAATACAGGCCAGTGAACTCGGGATAACCACGGCGACAGTCGAGGCAAGGTCCCGTCACATCCATCCATCATCGCGAGGGTCATACTCGCCCCTATCCCGATTCCATATAATGGACGCGTCCACGCAGCACCACGCTTGACTGTATCTGGCATGTCATTGTCTCGGATATGCCCTCCGACTACGCGTCTGACGTTCTATAGAATTTAGATTTGATAACCGCCATCCCAATGTGGTACCACACGTACCATACCACCACCCGTCGCTCTGCCTCAAGGTGGTCCAGACGGACGCGCTTCGGTCGGATTCACGCCATTGTTGCCAGGGGGTGGGAGGTTGTATTTTCGAAGTCTCCGTGCCGTGTCAGCGTTACATACGCACGAGCTCCGTTGAATTGTTGCCTCCATGGACCTCTTGATGGATCTTCAAGTACGAACGGTGTCTATTGCTCGTTTACTCGGTGTAGCTAGCGGGATGTTGTCAAGGGCCCGGAAACAAGCCGCAAGCTCTGGCCTTCTGCTTTGACATAACTCTAACCCACCGATGTCCCATTTCGCAGCGAGGGCACTCACAGGTTGCTCCCAACTTGGTCCATCCTTGTCGGTAGGGGGGCATGATCACGGCGGAGTTTTCCAGATCTGGACAGATACATCAGAGCAAGTCTAAGCAATGGGACGGCGCTAAAATCGCACCGCCGTGCAGAACGTGGTCGAAAGTACCCAGTTTAATCCAAATTTATCGGCCACGAAGTGCATTCGTTATCGCTTCGCCTCGCACCAGTCACTATATTTGTCTTCGCCTTTGCACGATCTGTGGCATTGGCCGACTTTCAGGCGACTGGAATGAATGGCCACTACAGCATGCCATATCTAAGCGATCTGAGCTCGCTGTCACACGAATACCATCGCGATTCTGGGGCTTGTGTCCAAGGCCACCCTCTCCAATCGGAAATCCGCACAAATACAGCGGGAAAGGGGCAACCTGTGTCGACCCCAAAACTCAGGATATTAACGCCGGTACCGTTAGTCTTCGTTCTTCGACACGACGAACGCACGTTCACCACTGGTTCTATCAGGACTTACGATAGGTACTACGAAATGACAAAAATCCAATCCAGACGAAGCCTCAGTCTCAATCACGAATTACCGAAACCCAGGTGACGGGTCCACGATGGCAGGCACCTTCTGGCCGTAAACTGCTCCGACGACCATGATCTAACACCGTCTCCTTCCAACGCTGCCTTTGTCGCCACCAATGAACATCATTCCCCTAGGGTCTCCAGATTCAGATGCTCACTAATATCGCGCCCAAACGGTGATGAGCTTGCCACCCCGAGTGATTGAGATGAATCAGACTCAGCATAAATCAGACCTACTGGCATATGAATCAACGTTGAATCAAGGGCGCAACGCCTGCGGATCCAAGGCGGAGGATAGCCATGCCATCGCACTGCCGGCCATCTATCCAAGCACGCGACAAACTCGCTCAACAATCATCAGGCACCTCTACTGGACCCATCTATTGCGGACAATGGCTGGTTCATCAGATCCTGATGATACTGTATGGTTTTCACCGACTCTATCTCTGTAACAGTCTTTGCGGGGTCTAGGAAGCAAGCTACACAGATAGAAGCTCAAATGACTTCCCTCTAAAACATTTAATCGACGTTACACAATTAAGCGCCGCAAGAGACCCTCTCAGTTCCTGTCCAATCTCAACAACCTGGGCCCAAGATCCTTCAGCCTGTCATAAGCGCTCGTCAAGTGGCCTGGTGACTACTTATCTACCATTCCGATGTAAGCGCTGGGCCTGGGCCTCCGGCGCTTCCTCGCTAGCGGTATCAGCGGCACATGCGTGCCACTTTGTATGAAATTGTATCTGGCTACTAGGGCAAACAGACAGACATAGATAGCAGGGAGCCCTCGTGCAGGTGCCACAATGTCGACGTTTGTATTACCTTGATGCTTGTTCCACAGTTCATGTAATGAATCAGAGGCCTAAGCGAATATGTACCCCGAAACCATCGCAGTGGACAGCGAATATACTCGACTATGAATCGGACAGATGTGGGGTTGGAATGTTCAGGCCATTCGAGGGTCATGGGGCCGCTTCTGTGTTGAACAAGGTTAGTTCAATCTATGATCATTTCAATGGTGCTATAGTATACAGAAGTACGGTATTTGCGATGTAGGGTGTAACGCGTAACGAAGCCCAGGGAGAAGGAAACTGAACTGAAAGAGGTATAATGGTGTCCATCCATCTATATACGTGTTCGATAAAGATGGGGAGTGTTGACAAGCAGGCCCATGATCAGGATGCGCAAAGTAAGAAATGGAAGAAGAAGGGAATCGTGAATGACTTCGTAAAAGGTCGTGAAAGGTACTCGGAGGAAGAGACGGTCGCTCTCCCGAGCATCGAAGAGCGGGTAGTAAGGGATAAGTTAGGTCCATAAGAGCAAGGAAGGGACAAGAAACAAGAAGACCAAAGATGAAACGAACATAACCGATAACACAAAAACATTGACAACAGTCCAAGAACAAAATATCAGAATAACGAGCGCCTATCACTTCGTCTCGTGCGAATCCACACTTGCCTTCCCATCATCAGGGTTCGCGATGAAAAGGCTCCTCCTCGGCACAAGTCCATAGTCCACAGTCAGGCGCTTAGATCCCCTCTCTCCTCCCCCGCTAGACGCACCACTCGTAGTATCCCTCCTGCCCTCCAGCGCCTGTATCCGTGCAGCCACGGATCCAGGGCGAACCTGAGGTGTTTTGAAAGAAGCCTCAGTCGGAGGGGCGCTTTTCAGCCCATTTCCAGCCGCAGCAGTCGCCAACATACTTGCTGCAGACCCCGGACCTGGTTGGGCGCCTAAAAACGTTGTACTCCTCCTGGGACCCATAGGCCGCGCAGAGGTTCGAGATCCAGATCGACTCGTAGACGCCGAGGATGACGGCGTAGACGGAGATGACGTCTGTGGCAGTTGTAAACCGGGACCGCTAGCGCTTTGGCGGTGAACTGCAAGCGGTCTGACAGGCACGGGCGCTTCCAGCTTTCCACTCGATGTCGAGACGATTCCACCCAGTTCTTCTTGTGAACTCCCTTCCAAGATTGGTCGATATTGAGAGTACTCCATTTCCAAAGGAGAAGACACTTCCTCATTCCCAGGAGAGAGTAGGCTCCCGCCTTCATCGTCCCCCTCATGCGAAGCAGCGTACAAGCTTCTTGACCCGTGGGACGACATACTCCCACTGTCATCTCTCCGCACGACCTCCATGGCCCCCGCCATCCTTTCTATCGCCGCCGTATCCGCAGTGCGCACGCTCGACAACGACTTCCCATGTTTCGCTTTCTGATATACCGCACCACTCCCAACTCCCGCCACCCCCGCACTTGATTTCCTCGACCCCCTCGACCCTGCCTTTGAATCCGCGGGACTGGGCGTCTTCTCCGGCGTCGTGCGCTCGACAATAGCAGAAAGCCTAGTAGGAGGGGGGTTGGGATCCCTCATCTCCCTTGCCACCCTCGAGCCTTGGCGATGCACACCAGCGTCACTGGCACGTCGCGCCAGCCTGCTCCACCATGAGTCGCTCCGCTTCACACCGCCTTCCGTCGCTGGCAATAACCCAGATAGAAGCGTCGGAGAGCGTGGCGCGCGGTCGCTGCTGGTGTGCGATGACGCGGCGCGCGAATTGACGCTGGAGAAGAGTACACTGTCGCTTGAGCGTCCACCCATGGAGGATCCACTGTCATGGGGTAGCGTGGTCACTGAGGTCCGTTCGGAGAGGGGGCTGAGAGCGTGGGCGGTAAAGCCTTCAAGGGGAAGGAGCGTTGTCACTGGAGGGAGGCTGGGCGGCACGACCCGCATAGCACCAGGAGGTAGGGCGCTGTGGTCGTAGGCAGTCGTCGACTCAGAAGCCTCACGAGGCTCCTCTTGGATAGGATCTTTGAAGGGGTCTGTATAACTGAACCCACTTCGATTGCTGACGTAGCTGGCATCGCGGCGAGCCCGAGGCCGAGCGGCGAAGGCAGAAGTTCCTTCGACGATATTTTCTTCGTCGTCGTGTAGCGCGAGTGACGATGCTCCATCCCCAAACGGATCCGACTTTTCTCTCCAAGGAGTGCTTGACGCTGAGTCTCGATTTCTGGTTCGCCCAAGGATGCTCACCAGGGACCATGTACTGCCGGTTGTCGTCCCGTCCCGTTTCTTTGAATTATACCATGTTCCAAAATCGGCAGCGTCCTCGTCGTCGAGCATGTTGCGTCGCTCCTGGACTTGCCCTGGGTTCTGTGATTTAACATTAGAAGAACCTGTAAGCAAGCCAGCGATTCCAGCAATCCCAAGTGTGCTGAGCCATCCTGAAGATGGGCCTATGTCCGGCGAAGCCTCCTTTGACCCTGCGAGTGGAATGTTCCTGCCTATTTGAGAATCGACATCGTCTGCGGGCAACCGCTGGCGCTCGTGCCCATCATCCGTGTTATCGATAACCCAGAATCTGTTCTGCTCCCACCGGCGCTGTTTCTTGTGTCGGTAGTATGCAGCTCCAAGAATTATGGCTGCGAAAGCTAGGACCCCCAGTGACGTACTGACCGCGATCTTTGTTACGCGATTCTTCTTGGCTTCTGCTTCGGCGGGTGTGTCAGGCTTGTTGGTGTTGGTCGCAATAGGTGGTGTGGTTCCAGTTGATGAGGTGCTATGGCCAGATTTCGTAGTGGTGGGGGAGTGGGTGGGTGTTGAGGTGGCTGGAGGCAGTGTAGCTGGCGGTGTTGAGGTTGAGGGTCGAGGAGTAAACGTGGGCACGATAGTCGAACTCGGGACGTTGTACACCTGAACCGGGGAAGATACCGGAGCAGATTGGCCGTAACCTGGTCATGGTTAGTCAAGATTGCTGATATATAAACGGGATCAAGCTCACCGAACCCAAACACAACATTATCGCCTGAAGTTACGGCGAAGTGGTCCCGCCGTGGGCCAAGACCTGTGAGGGAGTCTACCCGTATCCATTCAGCTTCAGGCTGAGACAGGTCCAGAACCCATCCATCGTCATATGTTGTTTGCAAGTGGGCATCACTCCCCCCGTGAATCATGATTCTGGTCGGGGAGATAAGTGTCGCTGCGAATGCTCTACGGGTATTAGGGAGGGATCCGGCAGAGACCTTTAGGAGGGACCATGTATAAGGGGTTGTCGTGGTGTCGAGGACATAGATAGTGGATAACAGAAGCAGGATATTCTGCGACGGAACGTAACCTCCGAACACGAGGATGCGCCCGTCGTAGAGTGTAATCGAAACGTGTCCAACAAGGTCTGGGGGTCCATTCTCGGTAGGAAGTTGGGTGAACGAGCTTGTGTTCGGGTCGTACACGTAGTTGTCAGAGAACGCAGTGCCCGACCCATCCGCTTTCTCGCCTCCAAAGATGAACACCAGCCCGGTGGGAATGGTGGCCGTAGAATGGCGGATACGGCGTATTGGTTGGTTTATCAATTGGATGGACTGGGTCACCCACATTGGATTCATACGCGCCCAGACGTCAATGATTCCGGCTGAATCTGGCTGGCCGAGGCCATGGGTATCGGAATTGGCATCGGGGAGCCCTCCAAATACGAGGATCTGCGATGTGTTGTACGTTGACGCCGTGTGCCAGGCTAGGGCCGGCCCTTGCAGACTTGTCGCGTTGTGCTCCCCATTAACGATAGACCATGGCGTAAAGCTAGCGGTGAAGGTAGTGGAAAGGTCGAGGTATAGGATATCGTTGGTATTGGGTGCGGATGTATACGAGAACTGGTTGAATTCATCTGTCTTGCCGCCGTAGACGTAGAGGATATCGTTCACAAGGGCAAATGCTTGTCCCCACCTAGTAGAATTAGAAAAAGACTATCTCGAGTATGGTGATACGCACCTAGGACCAGTGTGGTCTTGAGCGCAGGCGTCGAAGATAAGCGCGTTCACGAAGATGAACAACGACCATGGCCAGTGCATGTTTTAGCGCCAGGACTCGCTTTTTCGCTATGAGGGTAGTATGGTGGTCGAGGGGAGAGCTAACAGAGAAACATCACGAAATATCGTGACGTTTGGAGGAGATATTGAGTCGTCGGTGAGAGTAGAGTGTGGAGTTGGAGTTCGACCTCCACAGTCCAGACTGTATCGCCACCCGGGAGGAAGCCTAAATCGGTGGATTGGGCCTTTCAACCGGCCCGGCGCCTATTATGTAATCTGCTTTTGGGCGCTCAAGGCGAAGTTCGACCCGACGGTGCCCTCTAACCCAAACCACCATCTCCGATGCTCAGAACCAGACTACGCGGCTCAAGTCTCTCTTTCTACCTCTCTATATCTCTTGGAAGTGCTCTTTCCCTCCAGCTCTCGCTTATTCTCCCTGCTTCATCATCCTGACACATGGGGCGCCCACTGGCGAACGGGTTGCAGCGGCGAAACAACTACAAACGACAAATCGAGCAGGCCCTACACTTTGTTTCAAGGATGTTTCTGACTCCCGGCGCCCTTCAAAGTCTCACGACGCTCTAGTCTGGCACTAAGGAGAAATGCAATGCCTTGCCAAGTTTGCCCACTCTCTGCAGTGGGTCCTGCCATCTGGGAAATCTCGGCTCGAAGCGGTTGTGGATTCAGATCTACAACACCTGTCCGACTTCCGTGAAGTTGGGTTTCGGAATGTCGGATAGAGCTTTCTAGAGTGCGGCTGCCCAGCGAGGCTTTCGTGACTGTGTCACGAATGGGGGTGCTTCAACCATACCGTGCTCGACGTTTGCCGCCTCGTCTTTGCTACACCAGCCAGCGACTTGTTTCAGTTCCTGCAAGCTGGTAGCGGCTGGGGTTAGACTTACCTACCTTTTCTTGGCTTGCCGTCTGCCGGCCCTGACCGAAACTTGTTTGCTTTGATATTCCCAACAAAACACGCATGCCACGGGAACTTGAAGGGCGTGGTCAAGCGCGATTGTAGCTTGCTAGGAACCTCACGCTTATCGCTGCAGGGCTTGCTTTATCACCCTTGAGCTTCTACCCTTCCTTTTGAGCAGGCTAGTCTTTCGATGTGCTTGTGCCGGACCTTGCAATACCTTCGAAGCTTCAGCCAAGGTCATCATCTCGGTCAACAAATAAAGGACAAGGCACCCCGGCGTTCATTTGCTCGGAGAAACCTATGGTGTTCTCCCATTCTCCAACGGACCATCAATGTGGTAGCCCGCCTCGAATGCTCCAATCGATCGGTCTTATACAATTCAGAACACTATGTGCGCATGGTCTTGGCCTCCTCGAGGAGAAACCTGACTGTTCAGGCGAGGTTCGTGATCGTTATCGATTATGCTCGATAGAGAATTCTTCTCAGACCTGCTTTACCCCCATATCTGCATTCAGGAGGGTTGCGCTTCCTCAAGTTGTGTGGGTTACCGTGACATGGACCTCCGCTTGAAACGGTTGGAACGAGCTAGCTCAGCAGGGCGGTGCTCTCCAGTGCTCTCCGATATACTGTACGCCCCATTTGCTACCACAACATGTGGGCGGTTGGCTCCATACCACTCATATCGATATCTCTTTGGGGGACGCACTATGGCGGTTCTTGGTCGATCATCTGCCTCCGGTGAAGTTCTTCCCAACATTCAACCGTGTTCCGGCTGCCTTGAGTTCCTGGATTATGTCAATGACACATGAAGATTCGAAGGGCTTCCGTTCATTCCGACCCCGGTGACGATGCACAACGGGTTCTTACTCAGGCCTCTGGCTTATGCGATGATAGGACAGTACACAATAAGTGACATCTATGAGGATGATACGAAGGTCCTTGGCACACGGAAAGTTACCTCCTGCTGCCCCCTCATTCACACCCTCAACTTTATTCTTGACGTAAATACCTACTCGTCGATGGGAATCAACCTCAGCAAGAAGCTGTTGAGGACCTTGGCGAACATACTCGCCTTGGAAATATTGTTCTCCCAGTTATCTCCTTGGCCGAATTCATATGCTTCAATGTCTTAATTTCCGACAAAGAGCGCATCCGATGCCCTGGCATTTGATTGGGACTCATGAAAGTCGCGGGGGCAGGAGCAGTCGGAGCCGTAGACCGCCCTGAGGACCTGCACAGGCGGCTGAATCAGCTCAAAAAGCCGGCCGATAATGACCTGTCCCACTCACTGGACATCTTTCATCTGGTTCGAGGTTTCCTCATTTGCACGCTTCCCACACGATACCGACTATCGTTTCGTTGATCACTTATTCTTGGAAGCAGAGGCTGATTATCTTCAGTTGTGCCAGGTACCAGGGAGCGCCAGGGAGCACTTCAGCACCTCGCAAGTGAAGCTTCGCTTCGCGTTGTGGAGTTGATGCGGGCACCGGAAGCAGTGTTTCGGGATGGAGGCCTCGAGTCTACATACGATGGGTAGAACTCGATTTGGAACAGACCCCGGTCACGGTCACATCACAGCATGATGAAGGCGGAACATGGCGCCAGGGTGGGGCGGATGGGAAAAGGGGGGGCATTCATTAGCGCGTCGCCTTAAACCGCAGGATAACGGTAAATTTACGCGTACCTTTCGAAGTAGAGAGGCCAGACCACGTTCAACAAACTTCCCGTTGGATCCATTCTCGTAGGATAAGAAGCTTCGCTTGTCTTTATCTGTGTTGGCTGGTCCTCTCGCCGTCCCACATCCCATGGGGAAGTACCGACGAGCAATCCCCGTATGCGAACCTCATCCAAGTTTTCTAGGTGCATGATTGCATGGAGATGGTCGTGGTTCGAAGGCAAGCGTCATTCAATTGATGCAACCCCAGGAGGCCTCCAGAGCTGTCGTACGATGGGTAGAACTCGATTTGGAATAGACCCCGTAAAAACGCCGTCACGCGTCACAAGGTGAACTCGGTATCAGTCCGGGATGGGCGCATCAAAGCGCTCCTCCAGCTGGGCGGCGGGCCTTGCCCGCTCCCTACCTCTCCCACCTCTCATTATTGCGGGGATATAGTAAATTGTGTTAAATAAAGTTCATATATAGTCTCAACTATTATTAGCTTAGCCTTTCAACTTTCCGGGCCCATCCATCAGATACCTTCTCCCGCCCCCCTTCGTCAATTAAGACCACCGCCATACTATGCAGAGCTAGGATCCTTGTTGAGACTTGGGAAGATCCCTCTGTACCAATAATTATATATGATATGCTCTATATTCTCATATATACTGGTCCAGCATGTTCGCTCTCCCGTGGATAGTGGCACAGGTGATAAGCGCCCATGCCTCAGGTGCCCACCCACCGACTAACCCCTACCCTAGGACTTGCGCATCACGCTACGTTTGGGCATGCCGGGCGCGGCCATGGTGCGCAGTCTAACACTTATCCTACGGCTATGTCACCTCGTCACCTACCTTAAAGGCCGATGAAATCCGTGAGGGGAAGGCAGGAAGCGCGCCACGAGGCTTGCCTCTCTCAGACTGGGCCTATGGTATTGCCCCCTTTCGGGCGACCTCACGAAATTTCATTTCCCTACACCTCCTTCGCCTTACCATGATCGGCAGGTCCTTCGAGTGATCCCTTTGATCCTGGGCCTCGGAAGATCTGGGAGTACCAGTGCTTCAGATTCAATTATCCTTTCGTGGATAGACGCTGTGGATGCATGGGTGGTCGGAGACGATATAAACCTCCTGGCCTCCTGGCCTCATTCTCTTTCTTTGGTCCTCTGTCCATCCACCTCTCACACTAGGTAGCCATCCGTCGTCAAGTCTCGCGAGTGCCGAGTGACGACAAAACGCCATGCCTTCAAAGACACCGCACCAGACCCTTGGGCTCCCACCACAAGCGACCGCGGACGAGATCAAGCACGCGTATCGTGTTCTTGTGCGTGTTCCTCGCCTCAGACCACTTATATGTCCTAACGGCTTTACAGGTTTTGAAGTGGCATCCTGACCGCCATGAAAAAGAGAAAGCTGTTGCGACCAAACGGTTCATTGAGGTACGTTGATACAGGCAACTCCAACACCTTTGCCTTCAGCTAACTTCGGGTCTGTAGATTAATGAGGCCTACAAGCAGCTGACTGAATCCCTGGATTTGGAGTCCAATTTTGAAGAGCCCATCCTGATGCACACCGACGACAACGATACGAAGAAGAAGAGTCAATCTTCAAACAGGTCCTTCGATCGCCAATCCTCGGAGTCAAGCTCTGAATTCTCAGACGACTCTTACGGCGATAGTAACCTGCGAAGGACTCGTAGCTTTGACTCCGGCTACTACACGACTCCCTCCTCGAGCTTCAAGGAATCTTCTCCGACAAACTCGTATTTCCCACCGCAGGCGCAATCCCCTCACTTCGCTCCAAATTACGGTCCTTATCCTAATCCTTACCAACAACAACCCCATTTCCATCCGAACCCAGGCCATCATCGTCATCCAGAGCGACCATCCGCGACTTCAACTAGCCCCTCGCGATATCCTCATATCGAGACCTGGAGAACCGGGTCTGATCTTCCAGACGGGTTCAGGCAAGCCACCCACCATGCCTATTCCAACGCGCATCGCCTATCGCAACCGAGACCTCGTGCCTCCAGCATTCCTAAGCCGCCGCCACCCTCGATAATAGCTGCGTACCCTGCGAGCCCAGCAGCGGCAGCGGCTGCAACTGGCATCGCTCAGCGTCACACGCCTTACTGTCAGCCCGCGCTACCGAGCTCAGCACTACCAAGGTAATGCGCCCCTCCTGCCTTTCCTGGCATTGTGATATTGATTGGAATTTAATCTCGCTAACATGGCTCTCATTTTCATTGTGTTTTTATAGGCTGTCACATTCTGTGGTCCGTCCGCCGCCAGCTAGCTCGACTGCGAACAGCCTAGGGTCTTCATCTCCACACTCTGATAAGCGCTATCAGAACCATTTTGGTCAAGTCGTAGCACCTGTTCTTCACACATCGCCGTATGATGTTCCGCTAGGCTCGATAGGGCTCGGGCCGGCGGGCGAGTGGACGTACGCCCTGCCTCTGGCGCTGGAGGAGCTGTTTACGGGGGTGCGCTTGTCGCTCCCTATCACGCGGCGGATGCTTTCAGGAAGGACGAAGACTGTGCCTTTGGACCTCGATATCCCTGCTGGGTGTCGCACGGGCTCGAAGATTCTGTGCAAGAGGGTGGGGCATGAGACGAAGCCTGGGTCGTACCAAGACATCGCGTTCATCGTGGAGCCCAAGGACCACGACAGGTTTAGGAGGGAGCGTGATGATCTTGTTTTGGATGTGCGTGTACCGCTTGTGGATGCGCTTAGGAGTTATGGCGGGGAGGTGCCGTTCGCTGGCATGGATGGCCAAGTGCTGTCGTTCTACGTGGACTTCCCGAGGACGGGGTGCTTCGATGGAAGAAGTGTAATCAAGGGTGCTGGTATGCCAGCAAGGCATGGTGGGAAGGTGGTAGGCAGAGGAGATATGATTGTGAAGTGAGTGTTTCTGGATTGCACTTGTCCTTTTCTGGCGCATGCTAATGGACTTTGGGGCGATCGATTAGCTGGGAACTCATTCCTATCGCACCGAAGAAAACTATGGGGGTGTTCAAGCGTTTATGGAAGAGATGATAGGGCAAAACACGTCGTGTTTGGAACGTGTCGATTTATGCTTATACATCTAATTGCGATTCAAGGGTGCATCGTAGAATAGTATCTTTATACCTCTTTCTGTATCGTTATCTCTCATTGTACCACTATCTCTATGTGTCGACTTCATAGTACTATGCTTTATGCTCTCGCTTTATCCAATGACACACGTATGAAATCATGAAATTAGGCTTCCAAAAGAGATCCGCCATCCGGTTGAGGCTAGGCCGCAGCTAGACCAGACTTGGGCCAGACAGCAGCACACAAAGTGAGTCACCGAGCGCCTAACCGTCCACGGGCCGGACGGGCGCCTACGCTTGGATGGCCATTGCGTGGGAACGATGACGGTCAGGATCGGGGCCCGAACTTGCCCCTGTCTTCCTGTCTTCTAGCGTTTCTGCTTTTCTAATCTACCGCTTATCCATGCGCTCCCGCAGCACTTTATCAGACTTTATCCCTCTTGGCCATTCCCCAAGCACCGTTCTGCTTCCGCATCGGCGAGGGTCAGGGGGAGTCGCAAGGAGTCGCACTGCTGGACCTTCCTTGAACCTCCCTCGAGCAGGTTCCAAGTGCTAGCAGAGAGGGTCATAGCGAAACTGTAGTTACGATGATCGTGCCTTTCTAGCCAGGGGCCCGATGTCATAGAAACTGGCCAATCTTGTGCCCGTGACGCAAGGACAAATCTGGGGTCAACTATCTGGCCATGAATGTGAAATCATGGCACCATCCTGGCCAACGCGACGCAGGTCGCGAACATCATAAATGTGCCCCTGCATCTAGGTGTCTCCCGAACAAGCCAAGGCTCGATACTTACTTATAAGATGGTCCTCAAGAACCTGCCATCGGCCGTGCTCTTAGGCGCGCTATCTGTCGCCACGTACCGACGAGGAATCGTTCGTCTCAGCGATAGCTCCACCGCCAATAGGCTTTCGTGGATTGCAGCCTTTGCTGTTGCGTTGGTTGTGAAACAGATGTTCAAGCGCTCGAAGTTGATCCAGGACGGGGCGAAGGCCAGCAAGGAGGAGTACGACTACATTATCGTCGGCGGAGGTGCGTCCCTACTGGCACGAACTGCACGTTCGCAGAGACTCAGATTGACCTTACGATGTGCAATATTAGGTACGGCTGGATGTGTATTGGCAGCCCGTCTCTCGGAAGACCCGTCGGTGCGCGTTCTGCTGTTGGAGGCAGGGGCAAGGTGCGTCTTCCAACGCGGTTTGCATCGCTGGATGATCAGGGCTGAAGGAATGGCGCGCTGGCAGTGGCCAAGCGTTGATGTTTTCGCGTATCCCTGTCGCGTACACCCTCCTTTGGCGCACGAAACACGTATGGCAGTTCTACACAGAACCGCAGGCAAATGCGAATGGAAAGAAGAAGTTTTGGCCGAGAGGTGGGTACCTGCTCAACGATTCAATGGTACAGTGTCGTCAATTTGCTCACTTCGTTGAACAGGGAAGATGCTTGGTGGCTGCTCCGCTATAAATGCGCAAATGTACGCTTGCGAAACTATCCTCTCCCTGTACATAGCTGACAGAGCGGCCAGGGCACAAATGGGCGCGCCCGAAGACTATACGAGATGGGGCGAAATTATCGGGGACGATGCATGGAAGTGGGATAACTTCAAGAAGTCAGTCATGCTGATTCACATCGACTCAGTGATTTTGACCCCACCCGAATAGGTACTTTAAGAAGTTCGAGCGATACATGCCTAGCCCTGAATTCCCGGACGTCGACCTTTCGACCAAAGGAAAGGACGGACCCATGCGGATTGGGTACTTCAGCTTCGCGTCGAAACAGTCTCTGGACTTTGTCAAAGCCTGCACGAATATTGGTATCCCGTATAGCCCTGACTTCAATGGGGACAAGGGAACGCTCGGCGTAAATAAGGTGTGTGTTTCCGATTATCAACAGATGTAAAATACTGAAGGCTAACATTGGCTTCCCAGATCAGTGCGTGTGCTCTTCCTCATGCGCTCAGTTGTGGCCCAGTATACTGATCTACGACACAGTGACTTACATTGATGAAACCAGGACACGAGTATCCTCCGAGTCTGCATATTTCACTAAAGAAGTCCTCACCCGACCAAACCTGAAGGTCGTGGTCAACGCAACGGTGACCCGTATCCTTACTGAGAAAGTTGGAGAAGAGGTCCGTACTGTAGGCGTCGAGTTCGCTCACAGCAAGGACGGTCCTCGATACACCGTCAGATCGAAGAAGGATGTAATCCTCTCGTGAGTCCCCCTAACAATTGGTTTATGGCAGCTAGCAATGCTCATGCGCTCCTCAGAGCCGGTTCAATCCATTCACCCCAGGTCCGCACTTCAACCATTCTCGAACTCCATAACGTACTAACCCCGCCCCAGATCCTCCTACTTTCCGGGATCGGCCCCACCGAAGAACTCAACAAGCACAACATCGCAGTTGTCCACGACCTCCCAGGCGTCGGCGGCAACCTAGTCGACCATCCCGTCGTCGACGTCTACTTCCGCAGCAAGCTCCCAACCCCCAAGTGGGTGAAGCCCCAGAACGTGGGCGAAGCGCTCAGGCTCGTCGGAGCGATGCTGCAGTACTTTACTATGCGCACGGGCGCTATGGCTACCAACGTGAGTATTTGCCCGTATTTTATGGGGTGTTGGTGGTGGTCTGACCTGTTGTGCTGTTCTGGTATTAATTTGGTAGTTTGGAGAGTCGGCGGCGTTTGTTAGGAGCGACGATACAAAGCTGTTCCCTGAGGAGGATTTCCCTGAGAAGATTGAAGATACGACTTCGGGAGCTGGGAGCCCTGATCTGGAGATTTTCACGACGCCCTTTGCGTATAAGGTGGGTCCTTGTCCTTGCCTACATCGGACCTCAAGTTCCCAACTCATTATTTTTTTAATAGGACCACGGTGAAGTCCTCTTTCCTGGAAATACCTTTGCAATTCATGCTGTACTCTTGAGGCCAAAGAGCAGAGGCACACTCCGACTCAAGTCGACAGACCCGTGGGACGCCCCCTCCTTGGACCCCAAGTACGATACACATCCCTTTCGCATGCCCGATACCTATTACATCTAATCACTACCCCCTGCCTTCCTTTCAGCTACCTCTCCGAACGCGCGGACGTCCAAAAGCTCGTCCGCGGCCTCCGCCTCATCCTCAAGGTCGCAAAACAAGACCCCCTCTCTCCACATTTCATCCACACAGACCAAACCGCCGAGCTAGACCACGCCATGCACCTCAAATCGAACGAGGAGCTCGAGGCCGTCGTGCGCGAGCGCGTCGAGACGCTCTATCACCCGACGAGCACGTGTAGGATGGCGCCTCTGGCTGAGGGCGGCGTTGTGGACGCGGGTTTGCGCGTGTATGGGGTGAGGGGGCTGAGGGTGTGCGATGCGAGTGTGTTTCCGGAGATTGTGTCAGGGCATACGGCGGGGGCGACGTTGGCTGTTGCGGAGCATTTGGCGGATATCATTAAAGGAGAGAGGAGGGCGTGAACCCTTGAGCTCTTAAGGATGATGGATGCCATGATGATATGATATGTGGGTCTGTATGATGACGGTACATTGTGTAGTGTACATTGCGAAGTTCAAATTTCAAAGTCGTGCGTGACAGTGTCCCGGAGGAAACCCCAGAATAATGGATAATGTAAATGCAAATGGCGGTCGGGACCGTGGATGAAGGCGAAGCAAATGACTAGTGGTGCGAAGATCGAAGAGGGTCGTGTATGGTAAGGAGCGAGCGAGCAAGGGTGCTGCTGCGTCCATTGTAGTGGTGTGGTCGTGAGGCTTGAGGCTAAGGGTTTTTGGGTTGTGATGCGATGCAATGCAACAGGCGTGAATGAGGTTTGAGGCGAGTGTGCAGGGGTGGCGCGAGAGATGTCCCGAGGGAGTTTGTGTGATGAACGGTGGTGGAAGTGGTGGAGGTAGTGTCTGGAAGGGAGGGGGTCAGTCTCATGCGTTGTAGAGATGCATGTATTAACTTACGACAGGCTACTGGAAGGGCGAGGGTCTAAGGGGAACGGGCTGCTCATGCAATGACGCAGTATCCGCCGCTGCCCTGCTTGTTGGTCTCCTCATCGGTGGGGATGGAAACCTCGGGGGTGAAAGAGATGACGGCGAAGGAGTCCATTATAGTGAAGAAATGGAGTGGTTTGGTCGTCGAGAGGAGAGGGAGGCTCAGGTAGCTCGGGAGGAGTTGAAGACTGAAGTCTGAGAAACCATTGCTGAGCAACCCCCACTATTTATGCCAATGCGTCGCCGGCTCATAGATCTGATAGCCAAGAAGTCATGGTAATGGAACTTTGAAGACAATAAACGCCCATCAAATTGGACGTCGGATGCCGCCATTAGGGTATTTCTCCTCAGGACGAGACAATAGCGGGCGGTCACGCACTCGCATGGCTTGATGGAAGTGCGTGCGCACCGCCAGGCTTGGGAAGTGTAAACAAAAAGCGACGTCCCGATTAGGCTAACAGAGTTCATGGCGGGTGGGGCATCCTCGGAGAGCGTAGGCTGCAGCACGAGACAGGTTCTTTGCACCAGGCACGGTCGGGAAAGTCGTCAGAGTTATCCGCGGTGTCGCCGTAATCCGTGTCGCGATTAGAGGAGGCCTATTGTCGTTATTGTCTGCGGTCGCTGTTGGGTGAGAAGACCCGAGAGGCGTCGTGGAATGTCGGATTGGGTGGGGGTGACTCGAACTCCTGGTTAAAGCATAGTAGACAGGAACGAGGCTGCTACTTGGTCAAGAGCTGGGAAGAGCCGTTGCAAGGTCCGAATGTGAAGCTTGTAAGCCGTGTTTCATGCTCATATTGAGGGAAATCGTTCACAGCAAACGAGGAAGCGTTTTTCTAGGAGAAGTGAAGCAATGGTAGAGAGAGAAAGATGGGAACGGATATTAGCGCTGGTTGGACCCTGGTCTTTATATTTCTGTGTGCCCGTGTAGGCGCCAGGACAAGGGGGTGTCTACTTTTGGCCAAGCCTCGTGGGCGCGACTCAGGGGCTCTCGGCTTTCCCCGGTGCACGTGCCTTGCGCGGAAAGCAACGTTCCCGTGACCTGGAACACGGTCGCCTCAATGAAATCGAACCAGGGTCCCCAGCTCTCCTCGTTGCCGCCATGTTCAAGGGCATCCTCCCCTCAAAACGCTCGCCCTCCATGGACTTTACCGTCCTCACCCAGCTCGCAGATGTCCCCCCAGGCAAGGAGAACCTGCCCAATAACTCTCCACCAACCTACCCGGTCGGGAAACCCCCAAAGTCAGGACTCACGTTGGGGAAGAAGAAGAAATCGAATGTCGAGGCGAAGAAACAGAAGGAGCAGAAGGATAAGCCGCTGGATGTCCCAGAGACAGAGGAGGCGTTCGACAGACTCTTGGTATGTTTCCATCTCGCCCCAATCGGCGCCCATACTGAACGGTTGGGGTACAGGATGACCTCCAGATCCCACCGACTCTCCGCCCCAAGCTGCTGGGCATGGACGCTGGCGTCAAAGCAGCGATGCTCAAGTCTTCACACATGGTCAGCGAGAAGCTCGGCATGGCCCCCGCCACAATCTCAGGGACGCCTCCTCGCAACACGCTTCGTCGGGTACACAGCACAGAATCACTGGGATCTCCACGAGCAGCTTTCATGAACGATGGATTCGAACCACCTCGAACAGCTGGCCTTCCTAGCCACGTATCCGCACAGACAGCCCACCAATCACCGTATGGAGGCGGAAGGTCGTTCGTCTCGCGACACGCGAGTGGGGCCTCAGTCGATGTTACCCGGCTCTTCTCCAAGAGTCACGTCAACTTAGGGTCCACCTCGAATCTTGATCTGGCGTTGGGACTGGGTGGCAAGGTTCCGAAGGATAAGAACGGAACGGGGAAGAATCTCTCGCCAATGCGATTCTGCAGCATCCTGCAGGGCCAGTCGAGTCTCCAAATTGATATTGAAGATATCAAAAAGCTTCGGTTAATGTTGAGGAATGAGTCTGCAAGGTTCGTGTGCTCCGCGATCTATGTTGCTTCCCGGCTGAAGGCTCCCTCATAGCTGGACGGAAGAGTTCTGTAGTCTTGGTGGCTACTCGGCTCTGTTGACTAGGTTAAACGAGGTTCTCGAAGTCGAGTGGAGGTAAGATAGGTCCTTTCGAATACTCTTTCCACTTTTCAACGCCTACCTACAGAGAGGAACAGCACGATGATCAAGCATTGCACGAACTCCTGCGGTGCTTCAAGGCGCTCTCAACCTCTGCCATCGGATGCTTTGCGCTGCGAAGCTCAAGCCCAACACCATACGCACAACTCATCACGCTTCTCTACTCGGACAAGAAGCCTGGAGATGTGGCTACTCGCCAACTAATCGTCGACCTTTTGCTCCTACTCTTCGACCTCTATCCACCCTCCGCTCTTCCCTCCAACGGAAAGCAATCAATCGGCAGGCACCGTGAGGCTTGGGAAAGCCGAGCATCAGTTGCCGCCACCAACGTCATCACTTTACCCGTTGGCCATAAGTCCCTGTTCTCGTTCATCCGATCCCTCCTCTTGACACCCGCGCCACCCCCAGCAGAGGCGCCTGGTGTGCCAGTGTCTCCTCATGAATTTATCGAATCCCTCCACGTCCCAAGAGTCTACAAGACCTATCTGCAGGAAATGTCGGATGTCTGCCGCGACTATTTCTGGGTCTTCTGCCATCCGAACAACACTATCTGGGTTCTAGCGGAGACGGATGAAAGTCGAGTGGAGAAGCCGAAAGCCCCCAGTGGCATGACGGGAGGCGTGGAGTTTGAAGCTATGTGCTACTTTGTGAGTCTGCGTCCGTCCAATCACGCTTCGGAACATTTTCTTATCTTCTTCCCTAGACGACACACCTTCGATTCATCAACGCCATTGCTGCTGCCGTTGCCAATCTCAATATGCCCAAGGAGCATGAACTTTCGGCTTACCGCTTCCATTCAGACCTCTTCCTGTCAGGACTCGAAAGAATCATCTTGGTTAGTCCATCGTTCTATTCACTACACCATGGTTAGACTCATCATCCCTCTTACCGCAGATCTCTCGAAAAGCGTCCACAACATACTACCCCACTCTCCACCTCGAACTCTCGCGATACGTGAACCACGCTCTCAACGCGGGATACGAGTTCCCCTACACCGTTTCCCGACTCATCGGGCTCCCACCCGTGGCGCTCGCGAAGAATCAGACGCAGCCGCTCCAACCGCCTCCCAGGCACGCGTCGGGGACGAGTAAGAGGTCTATGGGCCCGCCCAGCACGCCTCCGAGGAGGTCGAATGCTGTTACTGCTGCTGCGACGCAGGGGCCGAGCACGAATTTGACCAGCTATCTTAATGCTCCGCCGCCTCCACCTGCTTTGGGATTGCCGACGACGTGGAAGGCGCAGTCGTCGAGGTACATTTCTTAGGCTGCCCGTGGGCTTCTGCACCAGCGTGTGCTGGACTCCATTTCCTTCCTATCTCTCGGTTTCTCTTTCATCTATGCTTTTCACCCCTTCTGTTCTCCATTGTTGTCCTTTAGCTTCCTTTGACTTGACGAAACTGCAACTTGTACAAACCATATGTTCACGATTATGACTTTACCCCTTGGTTTTCTCTCTGCACCCACTCTGTCTGCAACTTTATTTATCTTAGCATCACCCTTTTGCTTAGAGATGTTAACTGCTTTGGAAGACTTTGCGGGTTATGACGACTTCGTTTCTTGGATCTCTCTTGAGGTTATTTTATCATTGCAGCACGCTCTCTCTCCCCCCTTCTGCCCCTTCTTGTTGTCATACCTCTTTTCATCCTCGTTCGACAGACATCTCCATACCCAATCCCCTTCAGACTACCCGAACTTACACTTAGTATACCGCAAGCGCTGTGGCTTTGATTTTTTCTTTTTTTCACCTTCATGTTTTACGATTCAAAATGATTGACGATTTGACGATGATGACCCCCATTGATTGACTAAGTTGTGTTCTTTACAACTCCAGATATGACTTTGACGAACGCTATTTACAACATGCAATATATTTATCCTCCTTCTGACGGCACCCATGCATTCATTTGAACGGCTCGAAGTTCCTACTATCGTAGGATGGCTCTTATCTCCAACCCCCGGGTATATAGTCGCTGAACAGTCGGTCCGTGCCGAACTCTACTCCGCCAACGGAATCCTAAATCCCCCAGTCAAACGCATAACATCCCCAGCATCCCACTTCCTCCTCACCCTCCCAAGCCTCCTTACATTCTCCTCGCCCCCATACACCATCTCCACACTCACATCCTCCAAACTCGTATTCAGATACCTCGGCATATCCGCCCGCGCCACGCCCTCACTCACCGCCACCTGCATCAGCGTGTCCAGCGACGCACGGATCTCGTTCAGCCAGAACTCGTCGTCTTTGAGGTCGTCCCAGAGGAAGGAGGCTATGAGAGGGGAGTAGGGGTGGCCCGGGGTGTGGGGCCAGGCGGCGTTTGGGGGGCTGTCGTCGAAGAGGCTGGGGAGGAAGGGCCAGACGTCGAAGGCGACTTGGCGACCGGAGTGCTTGGACATTAATTGGGAGGCGCGCTGGGGGAGGAGGATGCCAATCAGTGAGTCAGGTCGATAAATGGATGAATGGAAGAGTGGGATGGTGGAGTATAACGTACCTTTGCTTCTTGGGCTGCGGCGGAGATTAAGGCGCTTGTGTAGCCGGAGACCATGATACAGGCGAAGCGGCCTCGCATGTTCGTTTCGCCGAGGTTCGCGATGGGGAAGGGAGGGGGAGGGGCAGGCGCTTTGGAGGGAATTTGGGGAAGGCCAGCGGGTTCGCTCGCCGCACCGTCAGGGCCCTCACTTTCGACCTCCCCATCGACCTCCGGGTCTTCAGGTTCAGCCTCGCATGCGTCCCCTTCCTCCTCCTCGACCGGGATGGGCTCCGAGTCATCCTCCGAGTCTGCTGGGACTTCGAGGGGGCCGCTGGAAACAGTGCCTGCGGAGTAGAGAGCGAGTTTGACACCGCCCCCGTTTGAGGCGCAGCCTAGCTCGGCGACGATCTCTGCGAGGGTCTTCTTTGCAGGGAGGGATGGGGTTGTGTTCGGCGCTGGGGTTTGGTATATTATTGTGGGCTCAGTGTTTGCAACCAGGCTCCCAAACCCGTGCTGGGTCTTCGCCATGAGACCGAAAAGCCTGGGTGCTTGTCGGTCATTGGGTATAGAGGTATGGTCGGAGTGGGAGACCGGCTCGGAGGCTTCCTCGATTGGGACTGAGGTGAGGTCCTCCTTGCCAACTGGCACCACATTAAACGCGTGGTCGCTGAGGACGTGCAAGTCCTCGAAACTCATCTCTCTGAATCCCATATCATGAACACGGTGTGCTCCAGCCATAGATACCTGGCGCTCCGCAGAATACGGAGGGGCGGCGAAGAGCGTCGCGTCTACAGCCGCAAGCACAGGATCCCACCCCGCCGGGTTCTCCTTCCACTCCCAACTCCTCTCCACAATGTCGCGGAAGGCTTTATACGGCACGTCTTCGAGTTTCTGGGGTTTGGGCGCGTCGAAGACGCAGTACGCGGAGATCGTGTACTGCGGAGAGGGTTGGCCAGGGTGGAGGTTGTATTTGAAGATACATTCGAGGGCGGCTTCTTTGCGCTTCTCGGTGGTGATGTGTTCGAGGATTGCTTGTTTGACTTCAGGCTCTTTTTCGCCTGGGATTAGGAGCATGGCGCCCTGTGACATAGCGTTTAGTGTGGGGAGATGAAAGGGATATTGGGTACGTACGTAGGTCGATGTCTGTTCGTGCGTATTGAGAGTGAAGGAGGTGACGATACCAAAGTTATTGGCGCCTCCCTAAAGAACGCAAATACATTAGCTGGATGGAAGGTAGAAAGGAGGGCAGTCACGAACCCTTAGCGCTTGGTACAGCTCCAACTCGTCTCCCGTACTCTCATCGCTAACATCCAAAATGGCCCCACTAGGAGTAACAATCCTGAACCCCTGGACGTGATCGATCCCCAGCCCAAGCCGGTTCGTCTTGAGCGAATACCCTCCCCCAAGAGTAAACCCAGCGACTCCAACAGCCCTGTTGGCACCTCCAACCACGCATCGCCCGTGTTTCGCAGTCTCTTGGTACACTGCGCCCCAGAGGGCGCCTGCGCCGACTTCGAGGCGGAAGTTGGTCGGGTTGTAGGTTATGTCGTCGAAACGGGTCATGGAGATTTGGATTCCACCGGAGGTTGAGGAAAAGTCGGGCGTCATGGAGTGTCCGCCCCCTTTGACCTGTAAAGCAGAATGGCTCGAGTTAATGATACATTCAAAGTAGCGGAAACGGAGATAGAGACGCACGGCAAATGGTACTCTGTACTTGGCAATTATTTGGAGTACTTCGGCTAGAGAAGCGTCACTTCCTGGTTGGATGGCAGCAGCTGCGAGGTCACTGCTGCTGGAAAGGTAGTGTCTGGAGCTATCCTTGAATCCGGAAGTCACTGGATAATGGCCAATGTCAATACCCTTACCCAACATTGGATGATCAGGGCACTCACTGATATCATAGAACTTGGAACCATCCTTATTCTTGTAGACGCGGCAGAGCTCCTTGAGCTCTGTGATAACGGGTTGAGTCACAGATTGGACGCTCATCTTAACGACTGTGCACCGTCTGTGAGATGCAAGGGGCTGGGGATGTTGAGTGTTTGCAGGGGGAATCCAGAGGGCTTATAAGGCGCCTCCTTCCAGGAACGAACGCAGAGCTCCCGTATCCTTCCAATATCCCTGTCGCCCCGTACGTACGGGATCCCTTCGGCATCGCTGCCAAAAGGCACATTGGCAATGACATGGCATGTTGTGGAATGATACTTCATCGGCTGTTCCTGCCACCGACCTGCGTTTCTTGTTCTGCGAAAGGGACTCGACAGTTAGAATTCTCCACATGACGAGGCCCTGACTCCTGTGAAAGGTCACAGGTCCACAGAATAGCGTCGCATACGAGCCAAGAGATGCATCAGGGATCATGGCATTGTTCTTGGAGTTGGTAGCAGTTCATCTCTCTCCCGAGTTCTAGAATCTAGAGAGCAAAGGGAGTGAATGATTCCCTTTAGATGTGATTTGAAAGGCGGCTGACCTTGAACTGAGGTGAGTGTCCACTGTCCAGAGCAGAAGAATTTGAGGCAGCGATCATGAGTCTGGCGCGCGCGCCTATTTCAGGCCAACTGGTGTTGTGACGATCAAAAGAATCAAAAAACCACAGCACCTGGGATTCCCGCGTGGTCCCCCACCGTGGTACTAACTAGGCGGCACACCGGTTAACTGCGCAGATCGGACGGGATGCGGTGTGGATATTTGTGCATCTGGTAATCTCCTCATATACCCTCCAAGATACGCACCTTTCTGGCTTGGGCTGCCTGTCTCTGTGTACCAGATGATTAAGAGGTAGCTATGGATGTCATATTCTTTATTTATCTGGCTTTAGAGGGCTTTTGCAGCTGCTCTTGTGCTCGGTACCATGGGAGGAGCGCGCAGATTGCCGAAGTCGTGTGAAAATATGATTCGCATGCCGAAGGCGCCGGGCAAGCGCCTAAAATCCCTTTTCCTATCTTGTCCCTTAATCCCACTCTCTGGCTGTGTATAATCCCTGTAGTTTGATAAAAAAATACTACTCCCCATGAACACCTCGGTCCTGCCAGACACAAGCCCTGGAACGAAGTAACGGGCTCCACGGCCCATCGGAAGTAAGGTCTACACCCCATCTGTCACCAGCCATACACTTCCAGCTCTCAGACGTATTTATGTACGTGAGGAAGAACCAGTAAGTGTTGACCATCTCAATCTGTGACGTTGAACTTTATTCTTCATTCCCGAGAAGCGCGTTGAGTCGTTACCGATACGTTAGTGTGACTAGTCCTTCAAGTTGTCGAGCCTACGCCTGTGCACCGTGCAGGGTGCACTGGCTCGCAATTTGGGCAATGGCCGAGGTTGCCTAATGCCGCACCCACCATTCTTGGTATTGGAAGATGAGGATGTAGGTCTAGTATAAGGCTCCCAAGGGGAGAGAGAAATCGCCGAGACGTCATACTTCACACATCCTCCCCATGCTCCGGAGGCTCTGCGACTGCGGAGATTTATTGTTATCGTGCAATCCTCATGTTTCGCTCAACCTCTTACTTCAAGGGGATGGCAGAAGGTTTCCTCAAAAAAAGAATCTCATTAAATCCAGAAATAATCGTCATGCTCTGCTAGTCTTGAAGGGAAGCCATCTAGTCGAGCTCATCGAACTCATACTCGCGGGAGAACACATCCTCAACCTCCTCGATCTCGCGGGCATGCTTCTCGTTCTTATCCTGGGTAGGGCAAGGCGAGGGAGCAGCGGTGACGGTGCGCTTGATCGTGGTGACCTTATCCTTGCCAACGGTCTTCTTCTGGGAGTACTTGACGCCCTTCGCAATGTACTTCTTGGGGGGAGGGGTAAGCTGAGCCCAGTTGGCGGTCAAGGTGGTGCTCTTGGAGACAGTGGCAGAGGGGGAGGTGGAGGTGGCTGTAGCAGTGGACGGAACGGGAAGTCCAGCGGAGCTTGCATCAGCGGACTCCTTAGCGGCCAAAGCGGCCTGGAAGCGAGCCTGCCTGGTCTGGCTGTGCTTGAGGTGGCGCTTGCTAGACTTCCTGTGCAAAGCCTTCTTCAGCTTGGAGAAGAGGCCGTGGCGTTCAGCCTTGCACTTGAGGGGAATGGTGTGCTTGACAACGACGACGGTCTTGACGTCCGGCTTGCCCTTGCTGAACCAACCAGTGGGCTTGGTGACAAGAGTGGTGGTGGTAGCGCTGGGGATGATCTTGGAGATGGAGGACGCCACGTCGGCGGGGAGCGTGCTCGAGGCTGGGGCACGCTCGACCATCTCCTCAACATCGAAGAGCTCGCGCTCCTCGAAGTCTCCAAAATCGAACTCGCGGGCATCGACGTCGTACTCCTCGAGGAGCTCACGGGCCTCCTCGAAGTCGAAGTCGTCGAAGTCACGGGCGTCGACCTCGAACTCGTCGTAGTAGTCGCGAGCATCGAGCTCGTAATCGAAGTCGCGCTGGGCAACCTCGTCAGAGAACCTACGAGGGAATGGTCAGATATAATCTTAAACAGCCCAGATGAAGCGCTACTCACTCGTAGGACTGGGGGGCTGCGAGAGCGGAGGCAGCGCCCAGAGCCAAGACGGCGACAGCGACAGCAGAGGTAGTGTGGACCATGATGATTATTTAGATTGAAAAGGGGAGTTGGATGGATAGAGAAGTCGTTAATTGAAGAGAAAAAGGGCGAAGGGTGACCTGCACAGAGTTTTTTGGACGATTGGGGGGATGAGACCAGCTGAAGAACCATGATTCCAGTGAGGTGCGAGGTTTATATAGATTTCGGTTACACGGTTAAGGTATGGGCGTCCCGGCTCAGCGCTCAGGGCTGTGGGCCCATCTTGGGATCCCCATCACAAACATCGGAATCTGTCAAATAATTGGCATGGCTGGAGATGGCTGGGTTCAAGCTTGGTTTCCTACCAATTTCCTACTGCCTGGCACAAACTGCGCACCACACCGTCGCCAAGGAGCTCTCCCTCATCAGGGGCTATGATATGTTTTGAACTTGGTTGGACACATCCGAGCCTTCTCGAGGCTTCAAGTTCGCACTTCGAATAGCATAGCAATGCGCTCGCACTAAACTCCGTGCATTGGGTTGTGGTTTGCTTTTACACTGTGCAAACCTTGGACCCCGAGTTTTTTTAAGTCTCGTATCGTTTTGGACTGTCCAGATGATGGTCCTACAGCGTCTCTATTATAATATCATCACGATGCGCCTAGAAGATCGTCTAAGATCGTCAGGCCAACTTAATGAAGGGCACATCTTTTGGAAGCCTGGAGACATTTCGAATCGCATCAGGGCCGCCTGATAATCGCACCTGCGCATAGAAATGCATGGAAACCCATCTACTTCTCGCACAAGTACCTTGATGAAGGAGATGTATCTGCCTGCAAATTATCTGGATTGAGCAGACAGTACTCAAGAAGTCAGGAAAGGTCAATATTTATCAAAGTAATTTCGCCTTAAGGTACACCTTAGACGCAGTTTTAACCGATGGAAACCTGTGGAGGGCAAGTGGAGGGAGGAACGAGGAGGAACGGCTGCCCCAAGAAGCGCCGTCGGGTAGGCGGGCCGTGGGAATGCTGCTAAACACGGATCAATAGCGGTCACTGGCAGGCGCGGCGGCATCGACCTTGTCCTCGAACCCAACCATTGTATACCCGGTCATCCAGTTCAGTGGTATCTGAAATGGCGCCTTTTGAAAGTCCAGAGGTCGTCGCCTCAGGAATTAAGGAGAAGATTGACTCACTCTTGGCTCAAGGTTCGAATGGGCCGATGTTATGGGAGGAGTGTGCTAATTGAGCTGCTTGTTTAGCGGACCGCTTATACCTGGGGAGCTCAACAGGAAGCCTTCATATATATACTGCAAAGCACAACCAACGTGGGTTCCGCCGACCCAGGAATCCATAGATGAGTTCTAACTAGCAAGGAGCAGCCGAAGACGAAACGGCTGCCCACGAAGCTTCGTTCCAATTAGAAGAGATCAAGAAAGGCGTTGCACGACGGTCGATTGAACAGCTTGGATTTCTTAAGGATGTGAACTCTCTGGTGGTGTTATCTGGTGTGTATCTACCTCATATGCTACATTACATCGAACAAGCTAAGACCCCTGGTGCTAGAGATGAACATCAACCTGTTACCCCTGCCTTCACTATCACCTCCAACACCCCTAACACAAGCGAAAGCTGCATTTTCCTTTGCCATTCATTCCTCCGTGCAAGATATACAGGAAGCGACGTCGTCTGTAACAGCTGAATTGGATCAGCCTAAACCCAAACCCATCCCAACACTCGTCACTCGTTTGCTCGTCGGCTGCAGACGCAAGGCAGTTCTCTACACCTGGAAGGATGGGGAAGCACAAGAGGCAAAGGTACGTTTCTAATCATCTCGAGATGCTGCTCAGCATGTCAATCGTCCGTCCAAGGAAGCTCCGTTACCACACTCTGCTCGCTCTATTGCTTTCTTGAATCCAGATTCGGCCTGCTTTGCGTACTCGCCAACGGAATACGCGATATTCAATCTCTCCACAATGACTGCTGTCGATATCGTGACGCCTTTACCCACCACAACGTCTGTTGGAGTCGGTGCAATGGGTGCTTTGTCAGGCTTGACGGGATATATGACTCTGGGCCTGGCAGCTAAGCCCAAACCCATTGCAGTCAAGACTGCGGAGTCCGAGGTCCTTATTACGAAGGATAGTGAGTAACAGGGTGTGTATCTTGCAGAGCGGCACTGACATCTCCCGTTCAGCCGAGGGTTTCTTCATTGGCCCTGATGCAAAGACCGCCCGCACGACTACACTCGAATGGCCCGCTCCTCCAGAAGACCTCTCTGTGTTGAAGCCCTACATCTTCTCCGTTCTTCCAGCAGGCACAGTCGCCGTAGCCCAGCAAGACCCTCCCCCAACAGCCAAAGGCAGCACTCAGCCTTCCGAACCTAGTCTATATACCACCTCCGTACTACAGATACGCTCCTCCCTTTCCCTCGGCGTCGCCCAAACAATACCCTTCCCCTTCAGCTCTTCGCCCCTTTCTCCCACTGTCCCAATTGGAACAACTCTACCTCCTGTCCCAAACTCTACGCTTCGCCTTCTGACACCCTCGCCGACGAAACCTCACCTTTTCTTGCTCTCGACTCCAACGGACAAAGCTGCGGCTGCGGCTGAAGGGAGTTCGATATGGCAATTCACGATGAAGCCATGGGCCGATCAGATCGACGAGCTGGTGCTGGCTGGACAGTATTCCGACGCTTTGGATCTTCTGGGTAGTATCGACGAGACTGCACTTCCTGATAAAGTGAGCGCTCAAATTCACCCTCTATTGGCAAAGCCGTTGCTCATGATCTATAACTATTAGGTTCAGCGCCGAACGCGCATACGGGCCTTGAATGCCGTGTCGCAATTCCGAGCTGGGAGGTTCGACGAGGCGATTGATACATTCATCGAGCTCGATTTCAATCCAGCTAAAGTAGTCGCGCTTTACCCTGAGGCGGTCTCCGGGAGACTCGCTGTTCCTCAGGACCGGTGGATTCCACTGTATGGAGGGCCAACCGTGGATGACGACACACATTCTATCGCTCCTTCAACAGCCGGAAGCGAGGAGAAGGACAAGGATGCGGAGAAAACGGTCCTGGAATCGGGCATCGGAAAGTCCGCTGCGGATTTGTTGGATAGCGTGGCTGGTCCTTCATTGAAAAATCGGTTCCAGAAGTTCATAGATAGAGGACAGGTGCCGAAAGACGACGATTCAGCCTCTATCATCAGTGCCCGCCGGAAGACTGGACTACACGGTAAATTCACCGTCCTTCCTCCGAGTCTTTTGCCATACTTATACAACTTTCTTATAGGAGACCTAAATCGCTCGATTGAGACCCTCGTCCGCTTCCTCACAGACCGGCGGCCCAAACTCGGCAAGAGCCTCGAAGCCATGAAGATCACGCCTCAGAATCAGGATCAGAAGTACCCTCCGCTATCAAAGACCTCTGTCGAGGACCTGTTTGCGCTCCCTGACGCGCCGCTGGCGAGTTTGACGCCCGAGCAGCTGCTGCGGTTCGCCCAGATCGTGGATACTGCGCTGTACAAGGCGTACCTGATTATTAGGCCCACTTTGCTTAGCAGTTTGTGTAGGGTTCCGAATTGGTGTGAGGTGTCTGAGTTGGAGGAAGATTTGAGGTCGAGGAAGGTGAGCTCTTGGGCGTCGCTTGGAAATGGGGATGCTGATGCGCCGCTCTAGAAATATTCTGAGTTGAAGGATTTGTATCATGGAAAGGGGGCGCATGCGAAGGCTTTAGAGCTTTTGAAAAAGTGAGTGTGCTGTTGTCGCTTCCCTCCAGTACATAGCTTACTGGGAATAAGGATTGCGGAGGACGAGACCGATTTGGAGGATAAACTGGACCCCTCGATAAGGTATCTCCAGAAGCTGGGCCCCGAGCACCTCCCTCAGATCTTTGAGTCCGCGAAATGGATATTCGATGCGGACAAGGACATGGCGTTCCAGGTCAGAATTTTCGCTACCCCGTCGATGTGCTTGTGTGCATATTGAACTCCCTTGTTGTTTGTAGATTTTCCTTTCTGAGGATGTGGAACTCCCAGCCCACCCCGTCGCCGATTACCTTGAGAAGATCGACCCTCGGTTGTGCATCCGGTACCTCGAGCACCTACTCGAGGAGAAAGAGGAAAGCGCTTCAGATTTCCACGACAGGCTGGCAGGGTTGTATCTCAGCCAAACGTTAGCTGCAAAGAAACGGGGTGACGAAGGTAAGGGATTCTATATCCACGCTGGTGTATGTAAATACTGATTGAGACTTTGCATGAAGAGTTACGGCGCGAGATGTACAGCAAGCTGTTGACGTTCCTGGATTCCAACGATCGGTACGGGATCGATAGGTTGTATGGGCAGCTGTCGACAACAGGTAAACACCTTGTCAATCATACTTGCTTGACTGCACCGGGCTAACTATTATAACACCTTTACTCCTAGATCTGTTCGAAGCCCGCGCAATTCTGTTGGGCAGGCTTGGTCGCCACGACCAAGCATTAGAGCTGTACGTCTACCGCCTACAGGACTATCGTAAAGCCGAAGAGTACGCCGTCATTACATACTTTCATCCCTCAAACGAAAACATTAACATTAAACTATCTATCTATCTCGCCTCTTCACTTACACGTACAGGTATTGCAAACGGATATACCAACCCGGGTCTGCCACGTCCAGCGTCTTCCTGACCCTCCTCCGGATATACCTCCGGCCCACCTCCAACGCCGTGGACGCTTCCACCCTCCTCCGCCCGGCGCTGGACCTCATAAGCAGACACGGCCCGAGACTGGACTCGGTGGAGACGTTGAAGCTCCTGCCTCCGCTGGTGACGACACATGATTTGAAAGAGTTTTTGGTCGATGCCGTTCGGGCGCCTATTTTCGATGCGAGGGTGACGAGGGGGATCAGTAAGGCGAGGAATGACCAGGTTGCTAGGAGGCTGGTGGCACTTCAAGCTCGGAGAGTGAAGGTTACGGATACGAGGATGTACGTCGTCGTTGCGTCCGATTTCTCTGGAGGATGTAAGGCTAACTGCGCCTCTTCCTGTTCTAGATGTCCGCAGTGCCATAAGCGCATTGGAAATAGCGTTATAGCCGTCCATTCGCCCCAGTAAGTCAAGCTATGCTATATATTGCCTACTCGGCCTCTTGGGCTAATGCTTCATATAGTGGCGAGGTAACACATTATCAATGTCGGGAAGCCTTTTCTCGCAAGCTTCAAGGGCGTCCGCTGTAATGCGCCTCCGGTTTCCTACTTTACTCTGTTAGCCATCTTCCTCGGGTCTCCTCCACACCGTGCCGGGATACATGGTAATTAGTACTTGGAGGGCCATTCATTCTAATGCAATTTCGGTTTGTGGTATTGAAAGCAATGCATGGCTGCTACGGTACAGGATAGACCGCGTTTTGAGGGGTAGGTGCTAGAGAGGACATGTGGTGTATCGAATTGTACAAAGATACGACTTTGGTGAGGCTGCGAGGATATGGAAAACAGACAATTGTGGGACGACAAGAAAGCCATTGTACAGTATGAAAGCGGGAGAAAGCAGGAGATAATGCAAGGCAAAGCAAGAAAGTTCAGGAGAGTTCGAAGATCGAAAGTGGGCGTCTATCTAAACAACTGGTGCCCTTGGCTAGATACAATAATGATACATACATACATACAGACGTGAGGTTTTTGAGTTACATGGCAGCGAGTCCATGAAGATAGGAGGTGAGTTGTGCAGGACTGAATGGGATGGGAATAGGAGACGTGATGTGGGTGTTTCGTGCCATCGCTGGGTGTTCAAATGTGCGAATGAATGAATGGCGGGTCTTGGGTCAGACCCAATTCTTGGGGATGTGTTGGACAAGTGGGGATGCGATGATGCGATGATAAAACAGGATAAAACGCGCAATCTTGAGAAGGTGTTGGAAATCTTGGGTGAAGGTTGGGCCTAGCCCAAAACGCCACTGCAGATAATGTCACCGCCCGGAGCCTCTAGAGATATGCACGGCGCTTAACACCGCGCACAACCTCCTTCAGGACTCGGAGCCACGCAGCAGCCCGCTCAGCGTCCTCCCAAGCGCCGGACATCTGTGCTTCAATCTTACGCAAGACGAGGCGGCGGATAACGCGGGTGTCCTCATCGTCGTTCTCGGTGATTGTTGGGGCGGCAGAGGCGATGGAGGAATGTGTGGACTGGAGTGAATGGATGGACGCAACGCTAGGTCGCACAGACACGGCGGCGGAGTAGCCTAGAAGGCCCGGTGAGAAGCGCTCGCCGGATGGCTCGGATGTGGGGGTTATAACCTCTCCGTCCCTCCAGAGAGACCCGGGTTCGCTTGCGCGCAGTTTCGCAATCATCGCTCGTCGAAGCTGGACACAGGTACATACATGGATGAGTTGAAAGACATGGGAAGGAGACACGCGCGACATACCTTGAGAGCTCGCTTAGTTGCCCTCTCGACTTTTGTAATCGAGTGGTGCGCGAGGTCAATGAATTGCTGGACTGAAGCTAAGCAGGCATGGATGCTTCGGATATCACGCTGAGCGGCGTCGAGGACGACAGCTGAGGTCTGGAGGGCACAGTCGATCGTCGAGTCGGGTTTTATGAACTGCCCCGGCGTCGACAAAGAGATGGCAGGAGGGCGGATGAAGACGCCTGATTGGATCGGCAGGTGGTCTGCACCTTGAAGGACTTCGAGAGGTTGAAGAGAAGGCGACCTGGAGAACTGGGGGTCCTTGAGATCCTGCTGAGATGTTGAGGTGACAATCCGCTTGAACCAGGCCTTCAAACGAGAGGCGCCCTTCTTGTCAGGGGAGTCGAGCTCCTTGAGTTTCTCCCCCTGCTTCCGCCGCTTCTTGTCCATCTTCACATGGCGAAGGTCCGGCGTCGAGATAGGGCTCAGGAGCCGACTATCTCGGTGCGACTTGGAAGGATCCTCGTCCAGAAAGCTGCTATCCACTTCAACACGACCAACGGTGATGCTCTGCTGCCTGTCGAATAGCGCTGCAAGTGTTCCAACGGACGATCGTCCAAGGAGGTTACTCTTTTTGAGAGTCCTTACGGAGTCGAACGGCTGCTGCGGTTCGTCAATCGGGGAGGGCTCCGAGCTAAAGCTGCCGCAATTCAGTTCCTCGTACGGGACCATTGTGTTCGTAGAGTCTTCCGATTCTCGGTGGTACCGTTTAGGAGGAATCGTCCGAACGCCTCTGAAGTCCGATTTCGTCCGTGCAGACAGTGCGACGGAGGACCTGAGCGTCCCAATCCTCTCGTTGGTCCTCTTCAAATGGTCCAACTCCTTCTCGATCTCATTTACCCTGTCCCGGAAGTACTGGACGATGGCTTCTTGATGCTGCCGAGAATCAGCCATAGCATCTTCGAGCTTGTGGAGCTCGGTAGGATCATTGACATGGCGGCCTGAAGGAGACGAAAGGCGAAGGCAGGTGAGAAGCTGGTGGGCCGTAAGTGTGATATCAATGCTCGAGGGGGAGCAGAGCGATGAAGAATCGTCCTGGGAGACAAGATGCTCAGACAAGTACAAGTCGGAGAGAGATGCAAAAGAATCATTTGGAGACGGGGAGGTGGCTGATAGGGATCCAAGGGGGGTTGTGATGAGTTGGAGAATGCCGGCTTCAGGTCCAAAGGCGGGAAGGAACTCTGGCTTTGCAACTTGCATCGCGGTTAAACTAAAATCGCGGTCAGTAGAGGAAATCTCTCCCATGTGAAGGTGAACGTACCCTCTAGAGTTTTTTAGTTGCCGTACACCGGTCTTGTCCATGTCGAGCAAGCAAGCTAAGAGCTCGAGGGAGGATCCATGCTCTGCAGCGATGTGAATGCAGGTTTCGTCGTTTTTGTCCCGGGCTGACAAGGGAGCGCGAAGATCGCGAATAAGATGTACAACAAGTTCATACAGGGAGTTGGCGTGAGTTTGATCATCAGAGAAAAGGTACTGGGATTGGGCAAGAATGTGAAGAGGGGTCCACTGCTCATTGACAGTAAACAAGGCCAAGTCTGCTCCAGCGCAGTATAGAGAGTCAAGGAGGTCGATTGAAGGGAACTTGACTGAGAGCGCATGGTGAACCAAGCTCCAGCCTTTAGCGTCAGGAAGGTTAACCAGAACCGGAGCAGACATTGGATACAGCGAAGATGGTGATGATGGGGAGATGGCGGGAGAGAAGAGCAACGAGTGAATGAATGGGAGATCATCAGAGCGGATCGAAGAAACAAGTGTATCGAGCAATCTTGAGGTTGCTTCGGTGTTGAAGATGAATGCTGGCGGAGGATCTAGGTTGTCGGAAGAAGGCAGAGAGTGCGTCGTGAGCTCGAGGATACGCTCGGATATAGGAAAATGAGGACGATCCGCGGACTATCGAAAAGGTTATGTGAGTGGATGCGGTCACGGGGCGCGGGGACCTTGATAAAACATACCGCAAACTCCCGCCAACGATGACGCCGCAGGACGCTCTCGCACAACCAGAGGATTTGATAGTGGGGGAGGGCGAACTGTATCGACGTCCGATAATTGCTGTCGCGAAAATCAGGACGCGCCCCGTGTGATAGCTAGAGTGGAGAGGAAAGCCCGAGTGAGAATCCGTAGGCAATCACGTAAACGGGTACATACGAGGAGCTGTACGACTTCCAGGTTCCCGTCACGAGCCGCGTCTAGCGGAGAAACAGTCTTAGAACGTCGCTGTTAACAAATCCAAGGACACAAACTCACACATCAACGCCGTGGCCCCATGGGAGTCCATACCGTCCACAGAGATTGCGTCGGCGCTTTCCTCCAGCAGTAGCTGGACAACCCGAGGGAGGTTCAGCCAGGAAGCCATGCCCAGAGGAACGACACCGTTCATCGAGTTGTGCGGCGCGTTCAGCGTCAATAGCGATATCTTGGGGTGGTTGATGAGGGCTCGTATAGCGGCTATGCGTTCTGGGGTCATGAACGACGCGTCGTTGGGATCAAGACGCTGCCAACTATCACGAAGGGAAGGTGTGCGCCAGATGATAAGTATGCAGATAACTCATTAGGATGGTAAATGACACGTACTTGTCGCCCGCAATCGCACATATGAGGGCCGTCTTGCCAGTCGCGTCGAGCGCGTTGACATCGGCCCCCAACCGCAGCGCGTAGCGCACACCATCGTCGTCGCCTCTGACCGCCGCGCGGTGGAGCCCGTGATTGAACGCGTTTGTAGAGCCTTCCATGCACAATACGTCGAGAAAAAGCTGTAAAGGAGGTAGAAAAGGGGGAAGTTATAGCCACACGAGCAGAGAATGTGAAGGTGAGAGAAAGATGAGAAGAGAGTGTAAGAATACAAGTGAGTTGAAAGAACGCGAAGAATGGCAAGAACTTGGTAACGGGGGTTGCTGAAGCTAGCGGGATTCGCGAGGGCGAAGGGAAGGGAGGGGGGAAGATACGGAGCAAGAAGTCCGGCCGTGGCGGGGGGACATAAGTATAAATTTGTTTCTGATTGGGCAGAATATCAAGATCTGCAACGAGGCAGGCTTGAGATTACTGCATTCAGGGCCAAAAAGAAATATCGCAAAAGGGTCCCGAGATCATGCTCACATCCCCCATTCGGAGACAGACTTTTCCTCGTTTTCCCGTAAGCGCTGGGTTTCCTTGCCTCGAGGTTGGAGTTTGGCCACATCCCCAAGGCCCTTTTCTGCATGCAGGCAGCGCGAAAACAACCGGGTGAGCTTGAGGCTCGCAACGCCTGTAACGGTCGCCGACTCCCTCCGTTTGTACTTCGTTTGTACACCATATGTCGGCATTGAGCGCCTTTGTTGTGCCCGCTGGTGTGCACCCTTGGCAGGTCATAATAGCAGGCTCAGACTGTCGGTCTGACGGACACGCCGCACGATGACACAGCCCGGGACATCGCCGCCTTGGAGGCTGGAGCTCTGTACGCTGGAGCTGCGAAAGATGTCATGATGTTAGCATTCGTGAAAAAGGAAAGATGAAGATGGCAACTTGGAAGTTGAAATCAAAATCTAAACAGCGAGCGCGATGTTCATAGCACGAGAGCGTCCGTTCCAATCTGCCTTGTCGTGCAAGGTTGTTCGTACGTTATTCCATACTTGAACGAAATCCCCGTGAAGCAAGCAGCTAGTCCTTTCGCGCCCACTACTTACTATTCACATGATGCTTCTTGGAATTCCTGCGGCACGAAGCCGGAGTTGCAGCGCAGGGATAGGAACTCATCTCGGCGATGATGACGAATGGAGTCCTGCCTCCCGCCCGATACAAGGTCATTCTTTTTCAACTTTCTAGGGCCGCATGCGCTTGCTCATTGCCATGCGCCGCACGCCCCAAGCACGCCTCGTGAACCTGGAAGTACTGGAGTTAACAGATAATTCAAGTGCGCTTCCTCGCCACCGGGACTCGGAGGCGTCCAGACACTGCTGGTTGACCCATAGGGCATCAACGGGGCGGTGAAACAACCTCGTGCCCCCAGATACTGTACCCACAGCCGTTGTTTACGAGGATGTTGGGGAGAGAACGAGCGGGCATAATAACAACACGAGGTGGTGTGTGGGTGACGACAGAGAAGGAACGCGTCTCAATTTGGACAAGCTTAAGGTGACCAAACACTTCGCATGAGGGGTGATGAACAATGTCCAAGAGTCCTGACAATAGTATTCGAGGAACGTCGAGAGCAACGAGAGAGGGGGTGATGTATATGCTACTGTACGATATAAGTATAAAGCGATAATGCAGATTGACAAAGAATGGGATGCGTTTGTATGTGGAGGGAGATGGGACTATATTTCGAGAGAAGAAACCATAAAAAGAGACAGGATAATAAGAACCGATGCATGCGAAACAAGAACAGAACATCATCTGGGAGAAGCCAGATGGAATACAGTCCGAGGACGTGAAGAAGGTCTTTGAGGAGCGGGTGATCAGTCAGAGAACATAGTCTCGACATGGGTACCGTGCCTAGGATCCGCGTTAGGGAGAACTGGGTCACAGGTATGCGTCTCTCCCCAAGGTTGCCTGAGAGTCAGATGTCTGATTAGTATCAAGGAGTGAGCGAAAGGGGCCAAGCAGTACGAACCTTAACTTGCTCGAAGTTAACAAGCGCCCTGTCGACATTCCAGTCGTTATTAAGGAGGCAGTCTACGGCGAACTTGACGTTCAGATTCGTGCGCTTCATGACGTCAATGACAAGTTGGCGTTGCGGTTCAGGCTGAGAGAGCATTGTCAGCTCGATGAACAGAAAGAATGGAATCGCCAAACTCACAATCATGGCAAGTTGAGACTGCTGTTCCGTAGATATCGATTGGATGATAGGATCCGCCGAGACAGGCGCTTGTTGTGCTTGTTGTGCTTGCTGAGTAGGCGGCTTTACGACACGCTCCTTCGGTGGGGCCTGGACGAGAAGGGGACCGGCTTTCCATGCTTCACAGCTCGAATAAGCCCTAATCGACCATTGGTCGGACACGATAACGACGTCCCAGCCATTCGCTTTAGCCCTAGATAGATCTGATGAGAATCTGGAACTCAAATAGGATAGAGGAATCGCAACATACCTGGAGCCTGCTGGGGCAGGTGCCAACACGAAGGTTCTGTCAAACGACCGCACACCTTTACTCTCGACTATGGGAGCGAGTTTGTCAATATGGTTGTCAAGGTGCGTCGGGCAAAGCTTTCTTACCTTCGGCGAATTGGCCATGTACAGCCAGGAGTAGACCGGTGCCAGTCCCAAGCGGTACTGGATACGCATCAAGACAGAACCTCTCTGGTGGACCACCGATATCGTGTTTCGTTGCCGGCAAACCCTCAAACGTCTTTATCACGTCTTCCGATCCGACATGTAAAGCCTTCAGGTTCTTATCTAGTCCACCAGAAATACGATTCAGGTTGCGCGAACCCGACGCTAGCCAAGTATTCCACTTCAGATCTCGCTGATTCGGAAACTCCTTGCTGTACAACAGTCCCTGGACTCTAGCACGTTCCGGAATGGTGGTGTTGACAGAGAAACTGAAGGTCGCTTGAGGATCATAAACGTCCATAAGGGTGCTTCGCTGAGTATCGAAGACCTCGAAGAAACTACCGAAGGAATTAGCTCGGCCCATTGGATATGGAAAGAAACATCAGCGTACCGAACGCAAAAGTTGCTGACGAGGTTTCCGTCCACACCCGCGACGAAGGACGGCTTCATCTCAGTGGGGAACGTCGTCGCATCTGGTTTCTTGACTCGGACAGCCCCAGAAGACTGCGGAACGTCGAAAGATATCTGAGCGACGGGTTCGCTGTCCAAAAGCTCCAGAGAGCTGAACCGACGCGTCAATTCGCTAGAAAATATGCCTTAATGCTCTGAACAATCGAATTGAATAGATAAGACCCACTGTTTGTACCGGTCGATTCTATCGTGCTTGTATTCTAGTTCCCTCACGGGGTTTCCGAGAAGAACCAGTTCGCGAAGGTGCACAAGCTTGTCCCTGCGGGCGGATATGGAATCAAGGTCCTTCCAGTTACGAAGATTGTTGTTTTGTAAAGAGAGGTTGGCTAGTTTTGGGAGATATTTGGCCAGGTATTGCAAGTGCTCTCCCACAAGCTTATTGTTGGCCAATGAAAGGGTTCTGACCTGTCAACATGGTTAGAAAGGAAGCGCGACTTATCTCGCGAGACACATACTGGTGGTTTGAGCTCGCTGGCGAGTTTGAAAATAACCGCAGCTTCGCGGGCACTTCCTCCTCCAACTCCGGGCGGGGTAAGGTCATATTTCTTAACGAGTTCGTCGTCGATCAATGACTGAAAGAAGGTATGTTATGATCCAGGAATGACTAAAGGATAAACAAGGCGTACCTCGAGATTCAAGAACTGACTCTCTACATCCCACCGCTTTCGCACCACCTCCCTCCACGATTCGACTGCCTTGGTTGTTCGAACAGTTGCGGGCCGTCCACCAGGAGCTATTGATGAACCGGACGCAGAGACGGCGTTCCTGCGCATCCGACCTGCAAGTGTTGGTCTGGCTGCACCACGAATGGAGAGGGGATCAGATGGTCCGGCATGAGAAGTAGATGCAGAGATTCGGGACGAGAGCTGCGACAAGGGGGTCGAGGGGATGGAGTAAGCTTCGGGTGTCTTCGACTGATAAATGGAGAGAACGACGCCTAAATGACTGAGCAGCGGCGGTGCAGTGCGCCCTCCCTGTCAATGAATGAAAAATGAGTTGTGATAATTACCGTTCGTGAACCGCTTGATCCTGGCCGCTGGTCTTTGAATGTGTCTATTGGTCGGTTGCGATGTGAACGAATCTTGGAGGAGCCCTTCCGCCCTCCTGGTTTGTCCGTTGCATCTCGCATTTGGGTGTCTTTGTCGATAAGCCCTGCACTCCGAAGGGCGTTGGCTGCGATGGCCTTCGAGCCGGTAGGCGGTGGAGGGGTTTGTGTGGAAAACATGATGTTTGGAACCCTGTTTGGTGCTCCTTGAGGCAGCAAGCGCACCGATGGTTGTTTCGGGGGCAAGAGCGTTGTCGTCAACGACGTTCGCGGTGCTGGAGATGGTGGTTGCTTGCAGAGCTGTGGCACAAACCGAATCAAAAGCGGTTTACTGACACAGGTCCGGTTTTCCCACGATTTGTCATTTCCCATGCGTGAGTCAACCAATCGGGACCTTCCTACCCCGATGCTATTGTCATTGTCAAAGCTCCTCTTCGTCCATATCGTCGTCAAACAATGAAGGGCCTACATATCTTCCATCTATCTCTTCTAGCTCCGGTACATCCAGGAGGTTGAGGGACCTTCGGTCGTTAGAAGCAAGTTGGGCGTTCGCTATTGGGCTTTCGCCTGGTTCATCAAAATCATCCGCTGCGAAAGGAGCCACAATTTCCTCAGGATCCTGCTCTTCAATCGCCTGGGTTGATGGGGATGGAATGTTAGGAGAGGGCATAGGAGGAGAAAACAATAGATTCTCTTCTGCGACGCAGTTCTCCAGAACGGACTCCATGTGTTGTTCGAAGGAGGGGGACGGTGCGTATTCTTGTTCATCGCAGTCGACATGAGACCTGCGGTTGCCAGATTCACTTCGACCATCCACGTCAGGGCAACGGGGCTGGGATACGAGCTCCGGGGACAATGAGCGATCCTCCCGTCGCCGGTCAAACATCTCGTCGTACCACGGACCTTGTCGGGCGATTGCCGAGTCGACCAGCATTTCAGTCCCCGGATCATCTTCACCAGGCCCACTGGCCCGACCCCTTGCCACTTCATCAAACTCCAGGTCCTCGAGGGCATAGCTCTCTTCCTCTTGGGACCACTCCTGCACTTCTAGCTCCTCGTACTCTTGCACTTTGTTCTCCTCCTCCTCCCCATCGGTGGCGGCTCCTTGTTCCTTACCAGAATTGCTCCAGTCGCTGGCTCTGTTTCCTCTTTCTGAAGCTCGAACCTCGTTGCCCAGGTTCTCTGAACGTTTCGGGAACTCCATTCCGTCTCCGAGAATATCTCCAATGGCGGACCACGGATCAGGCTGCAGGAACAGAGTTCCGTACACCGACCCAGCACGTTTGGGCTGCGAGGGAGAGGGTAATCTGATATAAGACGGCAATCCTCGCTCGTCGAACAAATCTTCGTCTAGCTGTTCGTTCTGGCAATCCGATAATTCTTCCGCTGATATGGGCGAGCTTCCTGGAATGTCCGTCATCTTTGTTCCTAGGCGGATGCTCCTCTCGACGGTGGAGGTAGGCGGTGAGCTTAGGGCCTGATATGGCCTGGAGCTAGATGTCGCTACGATACGGTCGGGGTCGGAATGGTCGTCAAAGAAATGATACTCGCCGTCACCGTACTCTGGAGTCCCTTCAGGATTGAACGCCGGTGGAGGTGTTCTCATCGTCTTGTGATATCCAGAAAATGGCCTCTCCGACCTGTCTCGAGCAGGAAACGACTGCGATCCTGGGGCCTGATTCCATTGCTCCTCATCTTGGTCGTCCATGAAGTCTCCGAACGACGGCAGCTCCGACCGATCTGACGGAGGCTGCATGCTATAGTCGTCGTCTGAGTATTGGTCCTGCCAATCGAGTTGAAAGTTCTCTTCAGTTCTCTTCAACGTGCATCTCAAGCACAGCTCACCTTCATCTCTTCGTGATCCTGTGTCCACTTATCAGCCTTATATGACGGCGCTTGTTTTGTCGAAGTAACTGCGGGCTTCAGTCTGGACAACCCTGCCAAGTCAGGCGTATTTCTAATCCTTTGGAGGATATTCTTGAGAGCAAACGCTAAAGCTCCTCTCAGCGCTGACGCAGGCCATCCTGGAATCGGAACCACTCACGCTCCGAAACATCAAGCGCCTGAAGTATCTTCGCCCTGGCCTTGCCTGGGGCCGATATATGCGCTCCAAAACGCTTCAAAGGAGACGAGTATAGACCTTTCCCGACGTGGGTGGGCTCTGGGATCCAACTCATCGTTTGTCGCTCCTGGGTTGAGCTTCCCGCACCGTCGACCGGGATCTTCTGCCTCGCATGTGCAAATGAAATATCTGCTATTCCCGCTCCCGTTTTTGCTTCGCTCTGTCCTCGTCTATCTGTACCGATACCTGATGAAAGCAACCCTTTTGATAGCAATTGGAGTCTCTGTTTTCCGAAGAAGGTCTTCTGTAGGCGCTCGTCCCTGTCCTTTCCTTTGGATCGGATCGCGTTTCTGAATTTCATGTCAAACAATCCTCTGTCGAACCACCTGAAGTTCGCTAACCTTTTTCCTCCCATGTAGTTTGCGCCCACCATCTTTACTGTGATTCAGAACGTGGAGGATGTAGGGTCGGGATGAGACGCGGCGCCGCGTTAATGAGATCGGGAACCGTGACATTGACGGTTAGGGGCGTCAACGCTTTTGTCGTCCCGATCTAACAAAGACAAACCGGGACTTCATTGCTCAATCACTGTAGATTCTTGAACGCAGTTCTTGACGCTGAACGTTGGCTGAAAGCATCAAATGCTCTTCAACGGTTTTCTCAAAGATTTGAGATGTCTTTACTTGGAACGGTAGTTGATGTCGGGGAGAAAGTATGGGGTAATGAATTATTCAAAGTGCTAGAGTTGAATACACCCACACATATGCAGATTTACATCTAAGCCGAATCCAACTACAGTCAACCTCTCTTCACGCCTACTGGTGATAACCGATACCCAGACCTATCCTATCTACGTTTTGGCCATCATCAGATGCCCAACTACTTTATATTTCGAAGGGGTTAAGAGAGGGTTCCTTCCACCACATTTCAGGTTGTTCTAACGCCACCATCGGGCAAGCGTCGGTCAAGAGCTTTACATCCGCCTCACTCAGATTGGCGCGATCACTTCTAAACTGGCTAAACACTACCCGTTTTACAGGATAACCTTCAGCTTCGCGCGAAAGGAGTACCTCTATAAGGCGGGCAACAAAGCACTTCTCGTCGTCTTCGGAGTCAAATTCGACATCTAAGAATGCAATATCCTCCAGGCTTGGGAAGAGTATGTTGCCAGACTCGGGATGTGATCTTCCGTTTGGTGCATTATCCCCCAGCGGATCGAGTAGGCGGAAAGCATCGATGGTCATGGAGCAGGAAAAGAACATGATTTGGGTTAGGTGGGGCAGGTGGCCAAAAAGGCGACGACAGCGGTTCACGTCTATGTCTCTATCCAGTTTGATGCAGCGAAGATGGGAAAAATCAAATTCCTTGAACAGGACGTCCAAGAAGTCGTTAATAAAGAGGTCTCGATCCCGGACCTTGTGTGTGTGGAGACGGTTGTCATTGACGATAATAGGTCTACCATCAAGCTTCCCGGTTGCATAGGGAGCCAGCACAATGCAAAAACCAGTTGGGCCGGGGAGTAGAAGTTGTTGGATTCTCAACTCTGTACACGTTGGACTTGTCGGGGAATTAAGCGAGTTCCGGAGGTTCCAAAGGAATTTCTCGAAAGCATTAGGAGGGTACGTCACTGGGGTGTCATGAGTGTCGTACGATATCACAAGGCGCATGTTTGGACGACCGGGGTGTTGGACCATGCCAAAATATTCGGTCAATGCAGGGAGGGTGTCGTGCAGCTTCAGGCGTGTCAGATTTTGCAGAGAAACTGGCTCCCAGAGCGAGTTGGCTGTGGTCCCACCGATAGGTATAAACCCATGGGGAGTGAGAGACATCTCTTGTAGAAGCGGCATCTGCTTGAGGGACCGAAGAAAGGCTTCTGTGCTAGGCGTTCGCACCCTACAGTCATACTGCGACAGACGAAGATGGGTCAAGTTTGGGCAAATCAGGAAGTTGTGCCAGGATAGAATAAACATGCCAGAGTCCCTCAGGTCTAACTCCCGCAAGTGCTGAAAAATCACCGGTCGTAAGGTGCTAGAGACAGCGAGCGGCAAAGCGGTAGAGATACCAAGCGACCACCCGGGAAGGGGCAAAAGTTTGAGGCTTTGTAAAAGGGGCATCCGCCCCATGAAACCCAGGAAGGCCTCTGAGGTCCCTCGATGAAAGAATATGTTTTCCAAAGACAGGGTAAGCAGTGTTCCGCGCTGAACGGCCTGAGTTAAGTCTTTCCAAGTGAGTTTAACCCCACCGACAATTCGGAGGTTTTTCAGATGCCGACAGTCTGACAGAAAATTATTGGGCATTGACCAAGGTCGGTATCCGTTGAGGACGACTGTCTCGAGGATAGGGAAGGCCTTGGCGGAATGGAATAGGACTGGGCTGTCCTTTTTTCTGAGGTCAAGGGTCATTTTCTGCAACCGGTCTGGAGACAGAACTTTGAATAGGGTATCGTTGGGGGTATCATCAGAGGTATGCACGGTGATTGGGGCGCCTTTCGAACGTGCCAGCGCGAATTCCATGAAGCGGGGAGGGACGGAATTTAACTCCGACCAGAAGCGTGGGTAGTTGAGTGCGACTTCCCTCCAGCGACGACAGACGTGGGTGATGGAGACCCAGGATGTGTCTCCCTCATCACGAGGGACCAAGAGGAGGATGGCGGCCAGTATCTCCGGGGGTATGTCTGGCAGCAAAGACCCTCGTCGTGCTTGCAAGTCTTGCTGTTGTCCTCGTTGCTGTTCTTCGAGCCTAGTCTCGAGTCCGCGGGTAGTCGTCTCTGACGACGCGTGGTTCGGAGAGTTGGAAGTGGACATTGTATCGGGGCGGGTTTCGATAGAGGGGAGATTCACAATTGAGATGGGGAACAGTTTCAAATGCTGCCTACTTATAGGCAGAGGACAGGGAAGGTGGTGGTGGTGGTCGACCAAAGCGTGGATTGATTGGTCCAAGTTCATTGTGCCTCGGCGTTTGCCGAGTGCGGTTCCCACATGGCTTTGGCGTGCTTTGGGCGTCCTTGCACATCCTCTCGTTTCTTGCGTTGCCTTACGCAGCGGCGGTTCTAGGCGCCCAGATTCCGCTACAGGAACCCTTTTCTCGGGAGCCATGGCGCTCTGCTGGCAGGGCTGCTGGCAGCGCGCGACGGAGGTTCGACGTTGAGCTCTCTCCCAGTGCGACGGAGAACTACGTCTTCGAGACTGTAGCTTCAAGTTCTCTTTTGCAGCAGTGGCCCAACACTCGCTACCGGAATGGCGGAGTCGTCCATTCAAATCTCAGGGAGACTCATCACGCTAATTAAGCAATTCCGTATATACTGGTTGCTCTAGTTTACAGCATCGTCCCCGCCACGATCCCTGTCGGCACCCTCCTCTACCACGGAACCGACAAAGAAAAGGTACCCGACAACCCAAACTGGGTCGCGACCAACCCCGAGCACTAGTTTCTCTTCTGCAGGACGCTCGAGGAGGGCAAAGGCTGCTGGCACCTCACACTCGCGGTTACGCGACCTTTGAATGTCTTGTACTTCGACGGAAGTAGCGCGGCGAAGATGCAGGGGACAATGGACGCGCAGGACGTCTTGAACTGGGGGAAAGTCCAACCTGATTGTTTGTCCGACGAGAAGGATAGGATTGAGGTCCAGGACCTTTGCAAGTGGGGGAAGAAGTACAATCTAGATGGATTCATGAGGTGCGACTTCTCATCGTTTCCCTCACCATTACAACGTCTGACAACAAAGATCTATCTAGAATGGAAATGGACTTGTACGTGGCGCCTGGTCGCTGGCGTCCTTCATACGCACAATATTCCTTCAGTTTGAATACAGACGCACGCATTTACTATTTGCTTACGGCGTGATTCTAAAGCCATGGTGTTTAATGATGTCGAACTAAAGGGATACCGTAGAAGGTATCTGGCGCTTGGGAGCCAACTGTGCAAGGCCTCCTCACAGCCTTCCTCTCAGTTTTAGGATGTGCGATAACATACCCAGGACACCAAGAAGTGTACTTTTAATTTACGTCTGGCCGCAGCATGCCAATGGTGAAATTCATTGCATATAGTGGCGATTTATACTCCCATCATACAAAAGTGGCACCAGATAACTACCCCGTCACTCTCTGACTCGAGTCAAAGCTTTTTCGTCCACCGGATCCGTAGTTAAGTAGAAGCTATTCAGAATCGCAGAGACAGCATCTGCACCCGGTCCGCATGACCCAAGGGGGTCAGGAACAAGATCGAACAGGGGTCAAACCTTCCTGAAAAGGCAAATTGCTGAGCAATCCATCAGAAGGGGACCTTTTTGGGACCGTGATCCTCGTGCCGATTCTGCCGAAGACCATTTTATGTCCGATATTTATCTTGAGAAGCGCCATGTGGGGAGGGCAGATCCGAGTCAAAAGGCGACAAGAAAGCCGCTGGGCCCCTCTTCCATCCTTCCCCCACTCCTGAGTTGGTGGAGGCACCGCAATGACCACCCACGAGCGCGACGATGTTGAAACTGACACCGTTGTTGTTGTCGAGGACCGCAAGGTCGAGCGCACGCCGCTGCCAAAGCTTCAGCTGGCCATTGTGTTCCTGATTCAGTTCGCAGAACCAGTTACTGCGACGGTCATCTACCCCTTTGTCAACCAGTTTGTGAGGGAGACAGGGATCACTGGAGGAGACGAGACGAAAACAGGTTATTATGCAGGGATTGTGGTGAGTATCCGAGGTATATGGAACGGTTTTGAGTCGCTAACGCCATGTTCAGGAATCTACTTTCTTTTTCTCCGAGACCCTTACAGTCTTTGCGTGGGGCTGGCTTTCGGATGAACTAGGTCGTAAGCCTGTCCTACTCATGGGACCATTGGGATTGGCACTAGCCATGCTGGCCTTTGGTCTGTCGAAGACCTTCTGGCCTCTCGTCGTATTCCGTGCTTTCCAAGGTTTCTTCAACGGCAATATTGGAGTGTCCAAAAGTGTCATGGCGGAGGTGCGTTCTTTACGCTTCGTTGGCGAAAGGACCTCTTGATTGACCTGTGACTCAGATTACTGACTCGACGAACATTGGTGATGCATACGCCCTGGCGCCGTTAATGTGGGCGTCCGGGACAACTGTAGGGTGAGTTAGAATCGTTCATTACCGATACCGTAGGCTAATTCGGCCACAGCCCTATGCTTGGTGGTCTACTGAGCAACCCCGCCGTTCAATGGCCAGATACTTTCGGGAAGATCGCGTTCTACCGTGATTATCCATACTTCCTCCCCTGCGCCGCTGCTTCTTTTGTCGCCTTCCTTTCATTTGCAATCTCTAGCATAGCCATGAAAGAGGTCAGTCTCGCAACTCCCTCCATGTGCCCTTACTTATATCCAATTTAGACTCTACCTTCATCACGGAGAAGCAAGCTCAGAGATTCTTGGGGTCGGCTCATCAGCAAATTCAGCCCGAATAGCAACGAGGCTGGCGCCAATGCATCCCTTCTTGCTGGTACCGAACACTCTGGCTACGGAACCTCTGGCACTGAATGCGCGATCCCTGCACCCGTGGAAGAGGTGAAGCCACCCCTATCCGCACTTCTAGTCTTCGACTATGTCATCACCATCCTTAACTATGGTTTCTTTTCCTTCATCGACATGTCGGTGACAGCGCTCATCCCTCTGGTGTACTCAACACCTCTCGAGTACGGTGGGCTTGGCATGGATCCTTTCAAGATTGGCACCATTATGGCGACTTACGGGGTACTCAATGGGACAATGTCCGTCCTCTTCCTTGGACCGTTGGTGCGGCGCTACGGGCCTACAAAGGTGTACCAATGTGGCATCTTTGCTATCTTCATTTCCTTGTCCGCCTTCCCCATTGAAAACATCCTGGCGAGGAGAGCCGGTGGCATTGACGCATGGGTCGCACTCGTTATCGTAATCCAGTTTGCGGCACAAACAGTTCTCTCCCCTTGCTACGGTACGCCTTCGACCTCTCTGACTCGGGTCTGTACTGACGGAGTTTGTCCTACTGCGTTTAGCATCTATGGGTATTCTCGTCATTCAGGTCTGCCCTCACAAGCTGCTTATGGGCTCCGCGAATGGCGTGGCGCAGATGGCCACTTCCGGCACTCGAGCATTCGCACCCGCGGTTGCATCGTCGCTTTTCTCGATCTCTATCCAAAGGAACTGGGCAGGAGGGTACGCGGTTTACTACATGATCATGGTCCTCTTGGTTGGTTTGATCTGTGGGTCGCGCTACCTCCCTACACCCATAAAACCATAAAAGATATCGTAAAAAGACATAGAAAAGTGAGTAGGCTAATAAGATACCTCAGGTAGTTCGATACTGACGGGAGCGCGGCGTAGATCCAATACTCAACGTATTGGGCACCCATCTGGTGAACGAACGTTCAACCGACACGAATCTTCAACGAACCAACTACGTCCTGCTAACGCTTCTGTACTTCAACTAGTACTATGTATGTCCCCCTAACCGTTCGGATTCTACTTCTGAATGACAAGGTACACCTTCCGTCGCCAACTCCAAGAATTGTCAGGGATGCTAAGGAATGTACGTTAAGAAAACTATGCCACACTCAGTGGTCGGTATACTACCATTACCACTGCCTAGCAACTTCAACAGATATCAGCACAAGCCTTACGATCATGGGAATAGGTCAACGGGTGACGGGTCACCACTGGCGATGCTCACCATGATCGTAGTGTAGAGTCGAACCTAGACTCAGCATAGTTCTGTCGCTCTTTCTTGACCGGGTTGTTATGGTGATGAAAGGGCTGTATCTTCTAGCATCGTCCAGAACTTGGAGCGGTTGGACGGTTACCGTTCGAACAGCCCTCGGAACTGGACCCAGGAAGACCGAGGACGACTTAAATAGTTCTGAAGATGATGATCAAATGTTGGTATGATAGATGGAGGTTAGCGCGCAGCGGAGTCTGATGGTATCATAAAAGCGCTTTGCTCATCTCCAGCTCGGCTTTCCTCACTTTTTACTCTCCTAACCACCCGTTTCGCAGTACTACTGCTGAGCAGTCCCCTTGCTCCCTCCCCCCGCTTGCAGCTTTGGTACTGCCCCACTCTCTTTACCTTCACGCACCTGATTCGACGAGATGTTTATCTCTCCGTCACATCTCATTCTCTCGGCCACGCTCGCCTTGAGCGTCGCTACCACCGGCCTCGCACATTCCGCCAGGTCAGTATATCGTGGCTCAGCAAGTCTCACCGACCCTTGTACTGACATACCCTCTTCTCCGAACTTTATATAGTCACTCCGACGACCTGGATCGCCGAGGCCGCGATATCCTAGATGCTTACCAGCACGTCGCCCGCGGTGCCTTCGACCCTTCCGACCTGGATGACATCGACGCCCGGGGTTTCTCTGACTCAGTGGGTCCCTCCTCCTTCGAGCGTCGCGAAGAAGCCCTCGCTGAACTCGCTCAGCGCTTCCGGGCCGTCCGGCGCTCGTACACTGACAGGGAGGCGCTCGATGCCCGTGGCGGCGAAGAGGAGGACGGGGGCCTGGAGCGCAGGGCGGAGAGCATCTTCCCGCACAACGAAGAGCTCATGAGGGATCTGTCAACTAGGAATAAGAAGAGAAAGACTGCCGAGAACCAGAGGAGGAAGAAGAAGAGGGCTGCACGGAAGGCGAGGCTTGCGGCTGCGGCTGCGGCTGCCAAGGCTAAGGAGGCTGAGGATGTCGAGGCGCGGGGATGGGAGGATGACTTTGAGATCATCAAGGCCAGGCACGAGGAACTCGAGGCTCGCGATCTCATCGACGAACTTGAAGCACGGGAGCTCATTGAAGAGTTCTCCACCCGTGAGCTCATCGAGGACGTCCTCGCACAGGCCCGGGAGTTGTACGACGACGAGCTCTCCGCTCGCAATGACGGCAACGACGAAGTCTACGCACGCGAACTCATCGATGAAATTCTTGCTGCTCGTGGACTCACCGAACACGAAGAAATTGACGCTCGGGAGATCACTGAGCTTCTCATCAAGGCCAGGGAGTTTGTCGAAGCGGAGGAACTCGCAGCTCGGGACACCCCTGCCGAGGAGGCTGTTGAGGCCCGTGAGCCCTTGAAAGAGGAAGACCAGGTCGTTCGTGCACTCTCCGAGGACCCTGAACTGCAAGGCCGTGTCGTCGAGGACATTCTGCTCCAGCAGCGCACCGCTTCCGAAGAAGCTCTCAACGCCCGCGAGCCCGCCCCAGCATCGACGGAGGACACTGTTGTTGCCCGCGAACCTGAGGCCGTTGACGCCGTCAAGCGCGAGGAGGAGACCGCTGTCCTTGAGGCCCGCGAACCAGAGACGGAGGCGCCTACCAAGCGCGAGGCTGCGGAGGAACAGGTCGAGGCTCGCGAGCCCGCTGCTGAAGTTGAGGCACCCACAAAACGCGAAACCTCAGAGGAGAAGATCGAGGCTCGTGAACCCGAGGCTGAAACCCCTACCAAGCGTGAAGTGACGCCGGAGGAGGAGTTGAAGGCTAGGGAGCCCTCCCCCGTCGAGGAGCCGGCCCCTGTCGAGGCCCGTGCTGCTGAGGAGCCGGCTGTCGAGGCTCGCGCCATCCCTGAGGTTGGTGAAGCAGTCGTTGAGCGTGCACCTGAACCTGAACCTGCCCAAGAGCCCGCCGCCGCAAACTAATACCCTGAATTCGCCTCCCTCGAATATCAATGGTCATGCTAGGTTTCCGGATCTTTCGTTGTTTCGTTCACTCCCGTAGGGAGACTCATGTCCCCTTACGAGCTTTCCATGTTGTATAATACCATCTATTGTTATAAATATTTCCCTGAATTTACGATGACCCTCCTTCGATATCCGATCTCACTTGCATCATGCGCCATCGTCGGTAGTCGACTTGACTGTAAGAAGAGTACACATGTAGGTACTCGGTGTTTGGCCTGGGGTGCGGTGGTGTGGATGGGGGGTAGTGTCTTCACCTCATTTGTGACTAAGAAGGCCACTGTTACTCCTGTCTTGCAATGCGCAGTTCAATGCTTCGCAGTTCCATTCAGTAGGGAATGGATGAGGAGAAACTGTTTCAATACCTAGACTTCCTATGGCGATGCAATACACTTCACCGCTCGAGCTTGCCCGTCGAGGGCGCTGGTGTCCCCTACTTACTATGTGACGTCTTAAATCATAAATGAAGCATGATGCGGCGGACGTGGAGATCAACCTGAAGCAGATGGCACATCACCGCTGGAACGATTTATCATATCAGAACCCCAAACTTGCCCCAAACGCCGTTTGCCGACTGCGTACACATATGACCACAGTCCACCATCGCACCTACCGATCCTGTCGAGCACAAATGCGTAGCCTGAGGCGTACTCAGACCGATAGAGAGTGTAAGGAAGAGGGCGCCCGGCCTCCTGCTATGTAGGCGCCAGAGGCAGATCCATATCTTCGCTCTCCTCGGGGAGCCGGATGCGCCAAGATTACCATCGACACTGCCCGCATGATGCATCTGTGATGGGGGAGTGATTCTGGATCTAACATGTTTCCCAGGAAACGTGGCCAGCCGTATATAAACCCCCCAATGCCCTTACTGATTCCCTAGCAGTGCTCATTCCCCCACACTTGGCGCAGGTTGCCACGAGTCCGTCTTTGCTGGTCGAGACAAGTTCCCCCTAGACACCTTCAAGACTCTCTTCTTCCAATCACCGTTTGTTCCACGATGATCTCCTCAACCACGCTCATGCTCGCCACCCTGGTCTTCAACGCGGCCACGGTTCTTGGTGCTCCTATCCGGTACGTTAGCACAGCCTTACCATGATATCTCCCATCCTAACCATCTTATCTCGATTAGGATCCCGACTGTCCCTGAAGTCGAGGTTCGGGACGTTGCCGACGAACCAATCCTTCCAAGGGTTGAGATCGTCGACGCGCAGCCAGTTCGGAAACGATCTGTTGCTGGGAACGCCAACCGTCCACGTTTTCTCTCCCGTGAGATAGCGCCAGAGCACGACACCCGCAGTGAGACTGCTTCCAGCGAGTCCGTTTCAGTACGTGACTCGCTGCCCGAAGTCGACACAATCGTGCGCCGGTTCCCCCGGCGGCACCTGCACGATTTCTACGCACGCTCACCAGAGCCTGCGCCGTCGTCTTCGGAACCACCAACCCAGGCAGAAGCCCGGTCGGAACCGGCGCCCGAGATCGTACGACGTTTCCCCCGTAGCGTTCTTTACGAGCGTTACGCGAAGCGCTCGGAGCCTGCCCCACCGCCCGAAGTTCGGTCAGAGGCGACCCCAGACCCTGACCCCCACTTCGCCCGCGAAGCTATACCTGACCCCGTGGAGAAGCGCTCAGCACCCACCACCGACTCCTTTGTACCCCGAGAGCCGGAGCCGGCTCCTTCACCAGAACCAGCTCCCGTTCCCGTTCCTGAGCCCGCACCTGAGCCTGTCGTAAAACCGCAGGAACAGGAGCGGCGCCGTGCATATCCTCGCCGTGTGTTGGCCGAGAAGTACGAGAAGCGGCAGGAGGATTCAGACCCTCCCGCCGAGCCCACGCCGACGTCGACTGACACCCCCACCTCGACGCCGTCTTCTACTACCTCGACCTCCACTATCTCCTCTGGTGCTCCCAAGCAGACCAACGTCGACTTCAACAAGGTCATCAACGACGCGATCACTACCGGTACGACCGCGTCCGCGAATGTGAAGGTCGAACCTGCTGCCAAGAACACCGACCCCAAGAGCAGCGAAGATTCCAAGCACAAGGAAACGAAGATCACGATTCACATCGTTCAGGAAGAGAAGAACCACCGCAAAGTTGTGCCCAACACGTCTGCGACAGTGACAGCGACCTCTACTGCCTCTGCCTCAGGCTCACCCTCTGCGACAGCATCTTCCTCTGCTACATCTTCCTCATCGACTCCCACCGCCACAACCTCTCCCTCGGCCAACTCCCCGCCTTCCCCCACCCCAACCGGCACCGACCCCTCTGGCAAACCCACTGGGGCCGACGATGGCGCCGACAAGCCGACTGAGAAACCCACCACTGGATCCACCACCACCGCTCCGGCCGATGCTCCTAAACCCACTGAAACCGGATCGTCTGGAAATGGCCCCAATGGAGGCACTGAATCGTCACCTGGCTCTCCCAAAGCCGATGACTCCGGTGCTGATCCTGCTCCCCCCGCTACCAAGCGCGACGTGGACAGCGCCAATACGGCTGCTGAACCCATCGCCAAGCGTACACTAGGGCTATCGGGCTCGTTGTTGGCATCCTGGACCCGACGAAACGTTAAGAATTGATTCTTTCTGTACATGTTATTAGGGACTTTCCGCCGAGCTGACCTTCGACTGGATCGAAGCAGTGAGGCCTATAAAATATCTTAAAAAATCCTGCCTCTGTGTGATCTCGTAAGAAGGAAAGTAAACTCATCTTGAAGCCTTCCTCCTCCTCGTCCTTCGTGGTACCTGAACACCAAGTAAATTGTGGCTGAGAGAGTGTGTGTGGTCTTGCTTGCCCATCAATCAAAACGGTTTGGTCAATTTTTTGTGGCTCGCGTCGTTCCTTCGTTCCTTCCTTCATCTCATTTCGCTGTCGTCTCGTACTCTCCGCTGCAGTTCGGGGCCACGGCTGCTTCGTCGAGCTCAACAGAGCAGTGATATCGTCTATACTGAATGGTGAGTATTCTGCCCCTTTCCCACCTCCTTATTCTCCTTCGCAACTATGATGTATAAATTCAGTCAAAATTACTGGAACTCCTGGGCTCGTCCTTGGATAATGTGTCAGTTTATTAATTAGACTCTGACCGTTACTCTTCTTCCAAACGATATCCATCGAGAATTTCGCTGACATTCTCGTCTTTCAGGTGCTACCATTTGTATGAGTATGAGCTATCGCGCAGTCCCTGTAGACGGATCTCTGAACGACGTTATGAAGAGGTAGATTTTATCGGCGACTCATCGTCACGTTCCTTTTTTCCCTTCGATGGTGCCTTACATCGTCGGTTCTTCACCGACGGTTGATTGAGCTTCCCCACTACTTCCTGGATGCTGTAACCTACAGTACCTTCTTTTCAATGCCATGCTTCTGAAGTCCCAGTCAGGTCAAATAAGATTCCTCGATCGTCCAGAGTCCGGCGTACGATCGCTTATATACTTTCTCGCCCTACATCTTTTTGGGTGCCAGCCTCTCTTCCCACCTCCACGCGCAGCCTCCCCTCCCTAACAGATCAAGCGATGTTCAGTCTCTTGGGCGCATTCTTGGGCGCCGTGGGGGCCGTTCAAGCGGCTTTCCTTCGCCTAAAGGACGGTCTACACACGGCGTTGTCCCAAATTTGCCCTCAAACGCGAGCGAAAGCGAGGGTCCCGCCGCAGCGTGATAACCGAATCGAAGAACTACGAGAACGCGTTTGTGAGTGACTCTTGGCCTTCACCACCGCGTGGGTTGTGACATGCGTACTCCGTTTGTAGTGACCATAGCGGGAAAGCACGTCGCTCTATCGCAGGATACCAGGCCATGCCTCGATACGCTTCCAATGGCGACGCCCCCGCTTCCGGAGCACATAGACGGCGGTTCTATGAAAGGGTCTCAATCGGCGAAGGCATTCTTCCACGACCCATTCACACCGCTCTCGCCGATGGGCGTATTCGAGATTTTTTCCAATGCATGTTCTCCACCCACCCAAGGTGAGAGATTCAACTTCAAAACTCGCCCATATTCTGACGAAACTGCACCCGCCCAGCTCCATCCATTGGCTCGTTTTCTGCCACAGAGATGCAGTCCCCCACCTCGAGCGACGGTAGCGACGCGCAGTACACGCCCATCTTCGACACTCTCAACTCCCCCACGGAAGCGTTCACTGCACCAAGCACCCCTACCTCCGACTTCATTCACGAAGACGCGGGTGGGGATGAGCGCAAAGCCGCTCAGGCAGTCCAAGCTATGGGGTCAGACGACGATTTAGCACTCTCCGCGCTCATGATCCGGGGTGTACCCCGTTTCTCTTCTAAACGGAATGGCGTCTCTGGCGAATTGCTGAGTAAGAGAAAGGATGTACCCTTGTGGGTCCCCGACACCGCGGAATGCAATATCGGCTCCACCGGACCCCCCGCCAAGGACGACAGTGCAACTGTGGAAGAGCAGACCGAAACTGAACGCGCGCCCGATGCAGAGGTGACACAATCGCCTGGACCTGCCATCTCTACTGCTCCGGATGTTACCGACTCTGTCTCTGGGGCCCATCCTGTCCATTCCCAATTGAAACCCAACAACCCACTCAGTTGGTGTGACGGCTGGCTAACAAGCGAGGCATCACCAACCGCCGACGACGAGTCTGTTTACAGCATGGACTCCTTCGTCCCCAGCGTCTCCACCCCCGTTCAAGATAGACAATCTGCCCCCGCTGTTCCTCGCATAACCTTGACGCCGGCGAGCCTTCCTACCTCTCCCGATATTGCATCGCCCCTCGACCTCGCCGATGGTGACTTGTTCAAGCCCGCGGCCCGCGACGAGGAGCCCCATATGGCGGACAATTCGAATATCTTCAGTGCGACCGCCTTGTTGGTACCGGGGTGTCGATCCTTTGAACGAGACAGCGAGGACGAGGCGGATGAGGCCGCCATCAAGCGCCGCAGGCGCAACGCTTGTCGCCTCAATACATCGTCGATCGATATCATCATGGCGGGCCTCGACCAAGAGTTTCCCGATACACCAATCGCGTCACCAATGCTCTCGCCTTCAGACCTCGCACAGGATATCATCGACATCAAGTTCATCGACGACTCTGATGTCAGCGCTGTAACCGAGGACGATGGTTTTCTCTCCTCGCCCGGTCTTGGTCCTTCCTATGCTCCGTCTTCTCCTGCGACCACAGCTCGAAACTCCCTTGCTGATCTTTCTGGAGAGACCTTGATGATAGAAGATGAACCTGAGTCGAAATTCTCTGACTCATCGGATGTGAGTGTCAGCCTCACTCATCTTATTGTATTCTGACATTCTCGTCAACAGGAGGAAGGAGATATCGAGCTCCCGAAACTGGCTGGAAGCATGGCCCTGAAGCACACTGGGCTCTCGTGGCCAGTCTGCCAAGTCCCCTTTGGTCCGTCCTCTGGCTTATCTACTATCGAGGAAGAGGACGAAGATGGTTCTCGCGACCCCGTCTGCAAAATTAAGGATGGACTGGTGGCCAATGTTTTGGGACCTTCTGCGGTGATCACGGCGACTGCGATGGTTTGCCATCCTCCCACTCCCAGACTCAAAAAGAGGTGGTTCTCTATGATCGAGGCAAAAGGAAGTCACTCTGATTCTGTTCAATCCATCCACAAGAAACGCATGTCGGCTCCTGCGTCTATTCTCTCCAGCTCGAGATCTCGACGCTCCCTTTCGACTGCAGCTATTGAAAGGCCTCGCCCTGCGCGCGCCCGCAATTTCGGAGCTGTGGACAGGCCGAAGTCTCTGGTTCGGCCCCTGATCCTGCCCCAGCAAGTCGCTATACGAAGTATGGCGGTTGGGGATGGTGTGAATGCGGATAGCGCTCTTGGCTCTTCTTCTAGTGGTGTATCCTCGAGCCTCTCAGATTTCGAGTTCAACATGCCTTCGTCTCGATCGTCTTCTTGCATTTCACTCTACCAACGCCCTTGGTCTCTCTATGTGCCTGTCGAGGAGCATCATCGCGACTATACCACGACGGAGGAATCGAGTACCTCAGTGCCAACCTCTACCTCGGCTGCGACTCAGGACTCCCTCACCACCTTGGTGGACACCAATCCACTGGTAGTCGAGGACTCTTCCGCGGACATTGTTGACCTAGACGAGGACGAGACCACACTTGTTATGAATTCTCCCTCTTCCGAAGGGCAGGGCCTCAACGGTATCTTGGCGATCCTGGACTCGATGGACTTGGGAGAAGGAGAGGCTCAGAGTGTAATGACCTCGGCGACTTCGTCCCCCACCTCTCTTCCCCCCTCACCTGACGCCGACGCCATCAACGCAATCCTTGAAGCTATGGGGTCTACCGAGTTGGAGTGCAATATCGGGACTAGTCGACCTTGGAGCAACGGCGAGTTCATCTCGTATTATGATGGTTCCGATGAGGGCCCTTGTGAAAGTGGGTTTGCTATCTAGTTTGGTGTGGACTGGTCCTTTTATCTCTCCCGACTTTTCGAGTATATATGGTGGGTTTCGTTTCTGTTGTTTCCTTCGCCTTTGGTAGCACCTTTCACTTTGGGATACTTTCATCCATCTTTGATACCTTTTCGTTTCGCGTTCATTCGTTGGGCTTCCTTTTTCTTCTCGAATTGTTTTCACGAGCCATGTGATGACCTCTTTGGACTCTTCCTCTTTCGCCTGTAATGTTTCTATGTGGTATAGGGTATATCGGTCGCGTTCGGATAGACATAGCTTTAGTGTAGGATCCAGGGACTAGAGACTGCAATTTACATAAATAGATGTATATAATGTGACATGTTCAAGGAAACGCTGCCTGAGATGGGAGTCCGAGAGTCACGTATATAGAGTTGTTACACGAAAAAAGTTCTCGACACCAACTCGGGAGTTAGAGGATATCATGCTACTCGTCTCTTCACAGTATGACCGTCCGGGGTAATATGGTAAAATGTCCGTGGCAGTATGGCATAGTAACCGAGTCATCGTTCTTGTCAGAGAGCTCGAGACCATTTACTAGTCATGCCTTTCCCAGAAGTCCCTCAGATGTCGATGCAGAATTGCCCCCTCCATGTCGTCTGGTGCTGGAAGCCTATGTTGAATGCATTTCTCGCGGAGTTTCTGGATCCAAAGGTTTTCAATCTCATCCGATTTCCAGCGCGTGCTCAAAACCTTGAGCCAAGAAAGCTTGCATCCAAAGAGGGCGAGGGCGGGCAGGAACTTCTCGAGTGACGGTTTGTGGTCTCGAAGAAAATAGAGGATTCCCTCTGTCTCGAGGGCGGGAGTTGCACTGTACTTGGATAGTATCTCCTTCTTCAGAACGACCCGGGGGTTTTGTTCTGGAGCATCGGGAGGTGGGTATGGCAGTGGTGTAAACAGTGCAGACTGAATTGGTGGGTTTCCAACCGTGAATACGCCACTGCATCCTGGGTGTATCTGATTCTGAGCTGCCGAAGGTAAAGAATCTGAAAATTTGGCTTCAGATGCGGGCGAAGGTGCCGTGTCGGCTATGGGTAACTTCGGTCGAGGTGGCGCGTCAAGCATTTCCACCGAAGGCGCGCGTTGAATTCGAGGGAGGGCCACGGACATTCCAGGCTTATTTCGGCGGTGTGACGAAATGTGGTTACTTCGGTTTATCTTCTTGTTATGCTGCCTTTTTGGCTGTGAAGCGCGTCCCGATTCTGAGCTTATCGTGAAAGGGTTTGCTGCAGAGCCTAGGGGAGGGTTGGACCATGATGACGTTGAAGAAGAGGAGGATGCGTTCTTGGAGGCCGCAGCAGGTTTATGATCGTGCTCCTTTGGTGCATGCTTTTTTGTGGTCTAGTATATTTTCAGTGTCTCTGAGAGTTGCTTTCTGGGGACAACGACATACGTTCTTGGTCATCGACAGTCCGGAACCATTCAAGGCGCTCGGCTTTGGAGTTGCGATGGACTTCCGGTGCTTGAACCTCCAGTTCCCGTAGAGACAGCTTAGATACTGTGTTACTAGTCTCTTTCGTGCTGGATCATTGACTCCCATAATGCTGGGATAGGCATCCTTAAGCTGTGCGGCGACTCCGCATGAGTTAGACGATATGTTAGATTGACGAACATCGACATACCCTGCTGTCAAAAACTCTGCGCTTGGCCAATTGCTCGCCCAGTAAGAATCTCACATCGAAGCAGTCCACCATGATTGTGCTAATACTTTTCTGTTTACACCACCACGGGTGACCAGAGCTTAGAATGCAGAGTATTGGCACTAGTAACTTTGTCGCTCACTTTGAACGATTTAAACTCCCCGCCATCGAGACCGACAGCGAGCTGAAGATCGCAGGTCCTGAACCCGTTGCTTGGTAAACCCTCTCCTCCAAGTTCTTCATCGGTATCATAACCGTTATCTGCGGCGGGCTGCTCCCCGTGGTCATTGCCTAGCATGAAGGAGTGCAAGAGATGTAACAGATCTCATCATCAGCAAGCCTCAGGCTATGGATTAAGCACGTAGCATACTCACGAATAGGAGGCATGCTGTTTCTGGTGGTAGCGGTAAAGAAGCGAGAGGATCCTAATGTGAAAGGGTCAAAGTGCTTAGCAGAAGGTGATCGAAGTAGATTTATAAGTTCTAAATCTTTACAAGATAAGGGTTCTACCTGCCTGTATAGTTCACCCATCACTTGAGGCACGGCACGGCATGCTATGGCGCATGGTCCAGGGTCCCGGGACATGGAGCTTTAAAAACGGCAAAATCAAACCTCCAAGCTGGTCATATGCCCAAGAAAAGACCTAGACAGGGGTCATCGGGCGCAGCAGAATCCAGATGTGCTCTGGCAGCTGGCTTGAAGGGTTTGATTGCAGATCTTCTGGTTGGGTCACAGATTCCTATCCAGTACATTGAGGTAGTTGGCGCCCATTGAAGAGGATCCATCCTTAAAGAGAGCTCTTCTGTATGGGTAAGAATGACTTGAGAAAGTCGCCCAGAAAACCAATCGCCCTGAACAGTAGTCAAGTGCTGAGCATCCGTGGAGGCCTTCAGCCTCAGAGATTCTTCAGGTGTTAAGGTGACTTTCGAGATGGAGCCCAACTCGAAGTCGCTGAAACTGACATCTTGGTGGGTCTGAATGAACCAACATTCGGCAGACGCCGAGGAATTTGTGAGAACAAATCACCGGCGCTTTAGTGGGCGCTAGCGCCTGGTTCGGCCGTTGGCCATCCACCAACTCTAGGCACACTTGTCAAGAGCTTCATTATGCCTTTAAAACAGTGAGACCATATCTGGGCAGTGAGCGTGGAGTGGAGCAAAGTAGGCCAGCCTTTGAGAATGGTTAGAATGGTTGAATCAACAGTCCCATGGTACTTTAATCGAGCCTGTATGGCAGAAAGAGATTGCGCTTTACTAGTTGTACAAGTGAAGGCTACATTGGCTGCCCTTGCAAAGAAGTACCACTGTAATGCCAGGGACGAGTTTCAAATTTCAATAGGCTCATACTAGTACGAAACCCTAAACCATGTTTAATTGTTTAGTGTCTGCACTTGAAGCTTTGAAGTCGAGGAAAAAGATCATGGGTGTGGACAGGTTATATCAGATACATTCAACCCGTTTGTTGAATGTATCGAACGAAGGAAAGTGGTTCTGCCGTTGAGTAAGTCTTCTGGGACGGGGTGGTCAACTCCAAGGGCTTTCCTCGGACCATCTGATGGTGATGACCGTGAGTCGCGCGGCCGCGATCACTGTCCTCAACTTCCACCACCACCACCACCCCCCACCCCCGCCAACCCAGAGGGAAACGATAATTGATTTGGCCTAAAAGATGGATGACGAGACGGCTGAGATTGAGCTGGTGAGCATAGACGATCCCTGTGCACCACGGTCCACTTAGTGACATGCATGAGGATAGTTACAACAAAACCTCAACAAGACTCGACAGATCTCCAAGAGAATGACCAGTGCGTCGCGTTGTCTTCGAAGAGGCAAGGGGAGTATTAATGTCTCGAAGGCATTCTCGACAGCTTCGATACACGAATAGCCAAACTCGAGAAATCCATTCTTCCGCTATACACCGCGTCTCAGATCCTGAACCGACGACGAAACAGTGAGCTCTGTGCGCAACTGCCGATTTGTAGCCCGTTTAATAAGGGACTATTCCAGATATAGACAAGACCCTGGAGAAGATAGACGATGTAGCAACGAACCAGGAGGATTTATCAGCTGAGGAGAGCCTCATCCTGCGCGGGTGCGTCAACTATGATTCGTTCGAATTGTATTGTTTTGACATTTACCACAGGCCGCAGGCTGGTCAACTTCTTCAATATAAGGAAGCGTTGGAGCGCCTAAATGCCAACATCGCATTCAAAGCTGGGGATTCGGGCGAGATCGCCAAAATTGCAGACCTAGTAGAGACAGGTGCTAAGAAGCTTGCTCAAGTGTACACCAAAATCGTCGCAGAAGCATCTTCTGGAACACCTCCTCCTCCAGGTGGATCACCTGAAACGCCGATAACCGCATTCCCTCATTCTCTTCGACCTGCTGTTACTCCGATTGTGAAGTTGCTGCGCACCCTGCCCCTGCCGTCGACACACCCATCGCATCCTGGGGCGCCAGCGATTCTCAGAACATTCTTGGATGCCCAAAAGGGTTTCGCGGACATGCGAGGAAATTGGAGTGTCAAATGTTTGGACGCGCAAGGGAAGGGATTGGTCGTGAGGGCCAACGAAGTTGATCCCCTTGTCACTGGACGGGAGTTCGGGGAGTGGGTGGAGTTGATACTCGCGACAGCAGAGGTGAGTCGACTTAACCAGGGCTTTCCCTTTCCTTAATAACACATTTATAGGATGAGTTCAAACTCATGCAAGAACTGGCGCCCCTTCCCAGCTCAGGACAGCTTGCCGCATCCTTCACCATCCTTTTGACGCCCATCCTCCGGCTATTTACCTCTGTCCTAAGCTCCCTCGTTGCGTTCGTGAAAAAGAACTTACAGAAATATTCTTTCCTCGCTCTTGCCGCCTACGAATCGTTGCTATCGCTTCAGCCCGTTTGGGAACAGATTCTGGCATACACCGGCGAAAGCGGATTGCGGGAGAAGAACGACTTCAAGGATGGTCTCCCCGTTCTCAGAAGTCTGTGTCTGAGGAGCTTCCCCGAATTCTTGGCAGACATCAAGCTAGGCGCAATGGCGAGGGGTTCGGATACTAGCACCAAAGTCGTGGACTTCACGATGGAGACTGTCAAGTACATTACAAAGATTCCGGAGGTACAGGGTGCGGTGAGTGCTGCGCTACTGGCCCTTGGCGACGGAAATTGGAAGATGGGCGAGGGTGTACAAGTTGGCATGAACCAGAAACTCGGAGAGGGAGACGAACCTGCTATCCTCGAACACTTCATTCGTATGTTCATTCTTTACCATCTCACACAGTTTCCTAATCCGCTTTCGCTGGGATAGACGACGTCATCTCTACGGCCATAACCAGTCTGACGACGATATCGAAGAACGCCAGACGTCCGGCGTTTGGTGCAATATTTCTCCTCAACAATGTCGCCTACCTTCGAGTGCATATTGACCCGCGCCTCCTCTCCAAACCAACACTTGAGCTCTTGCTATCAAATTTCCGCATAGCAAAGGCGGGTTATTACGATTCAAACTTTACGCCACTCATGCAAGCCATAACGGACGACTCGCGCGCCGCCGCTTCAAGCGGTGGAGGGCTTGGGTTAGGTGGGGGTAAGGCCACTCAACAGGCAAAGGAGAAGTTCGTGAGATTTTACGATGTATTTGATGAGGTTGTGGAAAGACATCGAGTGGGGAGGGTATTGGATGCTGATGGCTGTGAGAATGAGAGACATACGGTCGAGGAGGAAGTTGTTATGCTTGTCGTACCTAGTCTGAGAAGGTTCATCACGAGGGCAGGGACAAAGAAGGAATTTAGCAAGAGTGAGTGAACGACATCATCTCTTAGGTTCCTTCGCTAATCCATGACTTTGTCTCCGACCAGATCCTTCAAAATGTAAGTCGCTTAGACATCATTGACACTTGTGGGGTTTGAGCTGAACTCTTTGCTATTTCTTTTCAGACATCAAGAAAACACCGGAAGAGATCGAGTCAGAGATCAGGACACTGTTCGGATGAGCGCGGTTTTGTGGGTGTATAATATTATAGGACTGTAGGTGAGTACGCGTACTCTAATCGCTCTATCTGTTGAGATTCGACCATCTTCCAGATGCGAGTTGTAATACCATTTCATGTATCAATACCCCGACCCGATTTCGGGTTCCAGCAGCTCATTGACCAGTAAACTGGGCGACAGTATCCCAATACCTGCAGCGCTCTTGCAGAGCGGGTAGCGAGTCTACGATCGAGATTGCGGGGCTGTCGTCGGTTCGGTTGAAGACCATCTCCTTTCTGTTAGCTTCAGACCACCTGGGCCATGCAGGAAGCAGCGATCCTTGCCTTGCGGCATTGGGGCTCTGTGTAACTGCAAAGTCGAGGAGGGCTCCCGCGAATGTGGCGATGAATTGGGGATCCTTGAATGGAGGCCCTCCCTCCAAAGAACTGTGATTTATGCGATGAGTTTAGAATGGACTCAAGTTTGACTAGGAAACTTACGAAGGGAAGTAGTATGCTACATCGGCGCCGTGCGTTGCCGGTGGGACAGCGAAGTGACCCTGTAAGAGGGTAGATGAGCGCTCCTTGATGACCGTATATCCTACATTTTACTTACCTTATAGCCTCGATTCCCCAACGAACGCAGGAGGGTGTAAGTGGGGCAAACGTAGAGTGCTGTGAGGTGGTACGTTAATCTGACATGACTCCAAAATCCGAAAGCACCCTTACATTCTCCCATTATCAAGGTAGCCTGTTCAGTTTTACTGCCAAGCCCGGTGTAATGTGCGGCAGCGGACTTGAGCTGACCATTAGGAAACGTTGGGAATAATTGCGCGATGTAGTCCTCGCTGTCGAGGACTAGATCAGAATTGGTGAACAACGAGCCTTCGTCCGAGTTTGTGACTGTCAGTACATTTGCCTGTTATTTGGTAAGGCTAGGCAGCAGAAGAATCGCACAGGTACAGGAAGTTCACCTTATTTATCTTCTTCTGGTGCAGTGCTCTCAAAGGTGCGTCCTGGATGACCGTGCCGTCAACCACAGGCCCGAAGACGAAAGTGCCATAGAAACCGATGGAAGCCACCGCCGCCTGGACCTCGGACAGTACTTTGGAATCAACGTTTCTCAAGCACTGGAGCTTGTTGCGCGCAGAGGCACAACTATTCAGAATGTAAGTTAGTGAACTCAACCATAAGCTGGTAATAGACTCAGCCTAACCTGGTACGAGTGACAACTTCACTGAATACGGCTTCTGGAATTCGCTCGTCGTACCGATACTGCGGTGCTGCGTATGCCGAGCTGAGGATAGCGTTCTGAAACAAGGCTGGTTTGGTTTGACCACCATTGGCTATAAGGTGCTGGAGCACTGCCCCACCCCCTGCGACGACCTTACTCAGTGCTCCGAAACTTCTATTCGCACGGCTAGACATACCAGCAGATTGCCCCCAAATCGTTACTCTTCCAGGATCTCCACCAAACTTGCTGATATGCTTTTGAACCCACTGTAGCGCAAACTGCTGATCCACTGTCGAAACGGTAAGTAGAGTACCGCCAAAGTCTCAATATCTGATACATACGCAGGCCAGCATTCAACGCCCCATCCTTCTTTACTTCTTTTCCAGCGAGGAATCCGTGTAATCCGAGCCGATACTGTATGAGGACGACGATGGCATTGTCATTGGACAGCTTGACAATCTCGTCGGCGTCGTATACACCTCCTGGGGCGAAGCCTGGCCATGAGGCTGATCCTGACACATACCCTCCTCTTATGCAAGGGATGTAAGTAGAGTTCTCTAAGCTTTAATCCGGGCATTAGGCTCACCCGTGGAACCAAACCACGACAGGTCGCTTAGAAGACTCATTCAACTCGGAACCTGGAACGGCCATGCTGCACAGCAGCACAATTTGAAGATCAGGGATGTGTATGACTGACTAGCGTTTGGAGGCTCACTTCAGAAACAAACAGTCCTCAGAAGGAGGCGGCACCTCGAAGCCTCTTTTCGCAAGGGATGAGGAGGTCGTCTTATTTGCAGAAGTTCGCCATGGGCTGCTCGGGCTCAAGCCGAACCACGCTTGAGGACAGATGTTTGGCTGCTTGTCCGCGAGTTGAATCCCATCCACAGCTGCTGGCGCCTGAGGCGCACGGAAACGGAGGTCGCATGAAAATAGCATGTCAAATGTGCCCCCAAACCCAATGACCAAGAGCTATTATGCACTTACCAGTTGGAGGTGCGGCGTAGCGGATACCCAAGAAGTCGATATTCCCCTGGGCAGTTGGGAACCCTTGATACTGTGCGTATCCGAGATTGACCACAGGTTTGGTTGGGGCAGCAAGAGCAGAGATAGCACCAAGGATGCCAAAGAGCAGCATCTGGAGAGGCTTGGACGCCAACATTGTCACTGAGTCAGGATGCTCATTGAATGATCACCTCAAGCACCTTTTATACTTCCTATTACGTTCCCTCAAGCGAAATACTGTATTGCATGGATAAGCGCTCTCTATCCGCTCTCAGTCATTCTATACTAATCACAGGCACATGTGCTCGAGAGTGTTGTTTCCGGCGTTAGAACTCGCGTTTGTCGGTGACAACGTAGCTATGGGCGCATCACTCACCGCCCAAAGTTGGGGCCAATGAATAAATTTGTTTCTAAGCTCTCGTGCGATTCAGTATATCCTGCTAAACTACCCCCAGGTGTCATCTGGACGCGTCGTGTTGACATAGATCCTTGAGCAAATCCATTACGTGCGTGGCAGCCAAATGCCGATCCCGTCGCCTGTCAATGAGGACTCGGGTGTCGCGGGGGATCGATTCAGAAGCTGCTGCTTTCCATGAATCTGGACTGGGGAGGGAAATTGACCCTATTTGATGGGAGACTCAATAACAGGGGATACATGCAAGAGGAGAAATCAATTCACATGCAATCAGGCCCCAGCGTCTAATTGAGCGCTTAATAGTGACAAACTTGGCACAGTACACAGGTCTTCAGGATACCCCGATTCTACGCTAAGGAGATCTCGTCTCTCCGACTCTTCAAAAACTGTTCGGAGAACGGATAGTCGGTATACCCCTTCTCTGTATTGGGCTCATCCAACTTGACATAGAACGTTGCAGGATTCGGCTGGTTGGCGGGGATGTTATGCTGCAGTCGGTAGGGCAAGTCGGGCTAGCAACGCGCGCAATCAGCATCTATGATACTCAGTCGAAGGGAGAGGATGCTCACCGTAGCTAAGAAGTCTTTACCGAATGCGACAACGTCCTCACGCTCTGCGGATTTGAGGGCCGTTTCGCGGGTGTAATCTCCGTTAGAAATATAAGGACGAGGAGTCCAGATTTCCCTGAGGAACTCATTGGACTCCCCGGGGAGCACTTTTCCTTCTACTTGGGGAGGTTCAACGACGTGAATGTAGGCCAGATCGGGGTGCTTATCGACGAGGGAGGTCACGAAATGAGAGAATTGGGGCTTCGGATCGTCCATTTTCATGTCTTGATACCTGTTCCAAGGGCTGAGCCGAATAGCCGTCCTCTCCGCTCCAATAGCTTCTGATATAGCGTCAATGACTCTCAGCGCAAAGCGACTGCGATTCTCCACGCTCCCTCCGTAGTCGTCGGTCCTCTTGTTGCTCGTGTCCTGCAGGAACTGGTCCACCAGATATCCGTACGCCCCGTGGACCTCGATGCCATCGAAGCCGGCCTCTATGGCATTCTTGCCTGCCTGCGCAAACCACCCAACGTATTCATCGATCTCGCTGAGTGTGAGGGCACGAGGGGGATCATTGACGGGAGTTGTGAGCGGGATGTTGGAAGCAGAAACGAAGTCAAAGTTTCCATCCTCCTTGAGGGCAGCGGGATCGGCGCCTCGGCCTAACGCAGCAATTTGCAAGAAGATATATGAGCCCTTGGCATGGACGGCCTCTGTAATCTGTTCACGAATAATAAGCATATAGGCCTAGTTTTGACGACTTCAGCCTTATAGCCCACCTCTTTCCATGCATCGATTTGCTCAGCATTCCATATTCCTGGGGCATACGCGTAGCCACCGGCCGCTGGCGCGACAGTTGTTCCTTCGGTGATGAGGAGAGTGCCGGGAACGCTTGCTCGCTGAGCATAGTACTCCTTCATCAGTGGGAGGGTGGGCACATGGCCGGTCCTCGTCGCTTTGAGGCGAGTTTGAGGAGCGAGGACAACCCTGTGCTGAAGTTGGATGCCCCCAATCTTGATGGGGGAGAACAGCTTCGGTGTAGAGGTTGCTGGGCTTGACATTGGAGAATATGTAGACAGGTAAAGCTGGAGGAGATAATAATGCAAACTCTAGCGAGTACCCTGGAACTAAATAGTAAACTGAGGAATGAGTAAGCGCCTGGCACCGGGCTGCTAGGTCGCTGAAGTTCCATGATCCCCATTTAGGTCTTGAATGGACGAGAAAGGGTATTTGGACAAGAAATCGGGTCAATTCAGAGGGCTCTTTCCATTGGTAATACGATTACTCGCTGAGCAATCCGCAGTAGCTGACTGGATAAGACAAAGGTGATTTCTTGGAACGGATATGGTGGAATCAGTACGTGGTGTAGAAAGAAAAAAATCTAAATATAGCTTATTTACCCAGCTTGCTACTGAGATTGCATGGTACGAGTGGAGCATATCCGCCCAGGGGAAATGGTCCAACGCAGATATGGAGGGTATATGCATATGTCTTCTGTAGAAAGACACGCTCAGCTATATCGGCCTATTTTCAGGAACGGGTGCCAGGCGCTGGGGCTTGGCGTGAGGCAGGGCCGCTGCGTATTGAGTAGGGTGACTTCGTCTCGCCTCGTAACTTAACAGCCTCGGACCTCCCATCACACTTCACCTCACTTCACCTTCAAGTTACTCCACTTCGTTAGCAAAACTACTGTTGTGTACCACTGATGACATGATTTCCGGTCCGCGGTCGAAACAGGCGCCCGGTGAGCGCTAAACTGTTACAAACCTCTCCTGTCGGCACCCTGTACAGTTCGAGGCCCTATAAAGGGAGCGAGGAAGCCAGAACGATATAACTTTAGATTAAGGGTAGGTATTATGGCTTACAGGACAGGAATGGCAGATGATCTCATATTAATCATGCCATTAATAGATAGATATCAGGAGGAGCTGTCGTCGTATTCAGCATCGCTTCGTGTTCATATTAGTGACCAATGCTTTCTGCGACGCTGTCCCAGTACCTGTTTTAACAATGAGTGACTGTAACAGCCGAAAGGAAGTAGCAGGCATACCTGCACCGCTCGAGCAGAGCATCTGGGGAGTTCTCCAGGGCAATGGCTGGTGCGTCGCCCGTCCTATTGAAGACGACCTGCTTCGGGCTGCCCTCTGACCATGTAGGCCAAGTAGGAGGAAGTAACGATCCTGGGCGGTTCGCGTTGGGCTTCCCAGTTACCGCAAAGTCGAGGTACAATCCGGCGAATGTGTTTACGAAATCCGGGTTGTTGAACGACGGGCCTGTCTCCGAAGCGCTGCGGGTGCGCCATGTTTGTGAATACAGTGTAGGGGACGTATAAGAGAGGCACTTACGTGGGGAAATAGTAGAAGAGATCATCTCCATGCAGAGCTGGGGGGACGGCATACTCTCCCTGCGAGGTAGAGGGGATTGAGCGCGCTTCTAGTATGGGAGGGTAAGTACTCACTTTATACACTTTTCCGTTCAAAGCGCGAAGCAAGTTGTACGTGGGGCAAATAAAAAGGGCTAATAGTGGTGATGAGGTTCATATTCAAACTCGCCATGAGAGCAGGGAACTCACATTCTCCATAGACCGACGCAGCCTGCTCGGCCGCGCTCCCAGATCCGGAATACTGCGAGGCAGCAGTTTTTACCTGCTCGCTCGGAAGGGTGGGCAACAAGGCGGCGATGTAATCCTCGATGCTCGTGACGTTGGGGTTCACGAATAGCGTCCCCTCATTAGAGTTTGTAAGCGCCAAGATGTTCGCCTGAAAAGGTATTAGTGTGAGACGGTGTGATGTATGCCCAATCGTGGAGCAGGGCTGACCTTGTTGATTTTCTTCTGCTGGATAGCTTGGACAGGCGAGTCACGAATGAACGTGCCATCTACTACGGGGGTGAAGGTGTAAGTTCTAAAGAAGCCTGCTGCGTCCACTGCCTTGTGGACTTCATCCAATACGCTAGAATCAACGCTTCCGAGTCGGAGGCATTCAAGTTTGTCGCTCGCCGAGCCACACCTATAAATATGCGAAGAGGAGATGACTATGAGGTGTGGCGCCAGAATATTTGAGGTGGAAGCGCGAACCCAGCTTGAGTAGCGACATCATTGAAGATTGCTTCAGGGATCTGCTCATTATATTTGAATTGCGGCGGGAGATAAATCGAGCTCAAAATGGCTTGTTTGAAGAGAGGCGGTTGGGTTTGTCCACCATTGGCGAGAAGGTGCTGGAGGACGGAGCCCGCACCTGATGACATTCAAATGTTCAATTAGATAAAAGTAGTAGAATAGTAAGACGCACCGGCTGACTCTCCCCAAATAGTGACCTGTCCCGGATCTCCTCCGAAATTAGAGATGTACCGTTGAACCCACTTTAAAGCGAATTGCTGGTCCACTGCCAGTGTAGCACAGTAAGTGTCATCCATTGCAAGAATATGGGCTGGGGCATCGACTTACGCAAGCCGGCATTTAGAGCTCCGTTTTTCTTCACTTCTTCCCCTGCGAGGAACCCTTGCGGGCCAAGACGATACTGGACCAACACCACCACCGCTTTCCCGTCGGAGATCTTGACGAGGTCGTTGCCATCATAAGCGCCCGGGGAGAACCCCGTCCAAGAAGCAGAACCCTGGCTGTATCCTCCACTGAAACACTAGATTAGTAGGTTACAACACATAGAAGCGAGGGGCTTACCCATAAATCCAGACGACAACCGGTCGCTTTGTAGATGATTTTATATTCGTCCCAGGAACAACGACGCTAAATCGGAGGTTATATAACTCATATGTTAGAAGCTGGGCATCGCGCGACTCACTTCAAAAAAAGGCAATCCTCGGAAACGGGTGGAATTACAACGTCTCTCTCAGTGAGCGAGGTAGAGGCCCCGGTGGTGTTCGACCCTCTGAAAGGACTAACAGAGTTTGCACCGAAGACCCCTTGAGAGCATATGTTTGGCTGCTTGTTAGCTACCTGGACGCCCTTCACTGTGGCTGGCGCTTGAGGCTCCCGGAAGCGCAGGTTGCCTAGAAGCGGCAGTGTCAGTGGACTGGGCAGTCGACGCGAAGTAGAGAGAGTACTCACCAACAGGAGGGGCGGCGTACCGGATTCCCAGGAAATCGGTGTTTCCCTTGGTGTTTGGAACACCTTGGTATTGGGCATAACCTAGGTTCACGATGGGTACGGCCGAGCTAGAGGTTGTGGACTGAGAGTCCACATCTGCTGGAGCCGCAGAAACTGGGCTTTGGAGGCCGAGCAGAATCCATGGGAGTAGGAGGACGAGACCTTTTCCAGAAACGGTGAGCATATCTGCGAGGTGATACGGGAGGATGCTGGGGTGTTGCCCGACGCGATCAAATGTACTATTTGTACCCCGCGCCCAGTAGCGACGGCCTTCAAGGGCTCACCGCGCGTACGCAACTGAGACGAATCCCCGTCGGCACATGCGCAGCATCTGGCATCATCGCCGCCAGTTCCTGACCATGGTCAGGAATCTGTAAGCCGATGAATAAGCTTACCATTTGACACCACTAGAAGATTTCCCAGCTCGACTTTGCTGGACTCTGGTCTCTGGAGCCCTGAGCTCTGAGCAAGCTTTGAGTGAACACGTAACAATGACGAGGTCATGGTTACCTGTCAACTCATCAGGTTGTGTACTTACATGTATCTCCTCGACTCGGGTGGAGAAGGAGAGCCAATATGCCAATATTATGCGTCATGCTTCGAAACCACCACAAAAACCACGGTATTTTAGGCGCAGTTTCCTGAGAAATCAAGCAAAAATCAAAGCACCAGTTCGTCCAGGGTTTCTAAGTCTGCATCTCGTGTAGCCAGTGATATTGCAGCATGGGTGAGATGCAAACGAAGTGGTTTCACAATGGGCATGGCGGGAAGGGACAAAGTTCGTGGGACATTCCTAGGCCCGAAAAGCCCTTCGGATCAGGCCATCAATTGTTAGATGCCGGGATGAAGCCGCTTGCAGGCCTTGCCCACTCCTTCCGAATCTGTGACTTGTCCACCGTCCACCCCAATCTCCGGTCTTCCTTGCTTGCATGTGAGCTCGGTAGGTGTCAAAGTGATAGCATGACACTGAGGCTTGAATATACGAAGGATCTAGCCTGCTCATATCATGTCCCAGCCGGCTTCGAGCGCAAATCCACACCCAACTCCTTCTCATAATCATACCCGGACTTCCTCTACTGAAAGTCAAACACAGCGACAGAAAAACCAGGAGATGCTATCTCAAATACGCTCAACCGCCCCCTCTCTTCTTCATAAACTTCAAACGGGGCTGTCGAAGCTCCCTGTTGAGCTCGTCTGGGCGGCCCATTCACACTGGCCTCTTCGATACCCTAACACCACCTCATCACCCACTGCATCTCCATCCTCAGGCCAAAAGTCTCAAAGACCCATCCGAATATCGATCCTCGACTCCTCATTTAACCCCCCAACCCTCGCTCACCTCGCACTCGCGAACTCACCCCGACCTCGTTACACGTCGGAGCAAGGAGACGGGGACTGCGGGGAGCCTCCAGATTACGACGCAAAGCTCCTCCTGCTCTCCGTGAAGAACGCCGATAAAAGTCTTAAACCGGGGGATGCGACATACCTGCAGAGGCTGGAGATGATGGGGTTGCTAGCGCAGGATGTCCATACCCACCCCGCGTCGCACCACGGCCACAACGTCGCTATTGCGATCATCGACGAGCCCACCTTTGTTGGAAAGTCTCGCGTCTTGCAGGAATACCTTCGCGTGCGGCTGGCTTCGTTGTCGCCTACCCCATCCCCTGCCGACTCGGACTCGGAAGTACAAGGTCATCCCACGCAGCTCTCATTCATAGTCGGCCTGGACACCCTCGAGCGACTCTTCTCGCCTCGGTACTATGCCCCGGCACCAGGAGAGGACGAAAGTGTGACCGCAGAACAGAACATGATCTCAGCTCTGAGTCGTATGCTGTCGCCTTATCCCTCCGGCGATGACTCGCTCATTGTGTGTGCCCGGCGGGCTGTGACGCTGCCGAGTGACGTTGCGCCGAAGAGTGCATGTCTGGAGATTGGTGAGAGGATGGGGTGGATGAAATCCAGTACACGACAGGATTCCGAGGAGTCTGGAGAACGTTTACACGGTTCTTTGGGGAGTGCTACTATACCGAAGGACGAACGGATTGTCATGATTGATATTGGGGACCGAGAGAGCAGGTTTAGTTCGACGGCTGTGCGGAACGCTCGATTTCGTGCTGGAGACTCTGGGTCGCATGCGGAAGGGCCGTGGAAGGAGTGGGTGACGAAAAGCGTAGCGGAGTATATTGAGGAGGGTGGGTTGTATATCCAACAAAGTTAGGGGTGTTTACCATCCCTGTGGGGCATGCTCCTGCCCCTTCTTCAATTGTACTCTTACCTCCCCTCAGCTCAAAAACCTCATTGTTCACTTTGTTAACAGCAAAATGTGACAATGGCATTAATTGTGCAGGGACTCGGATTCGCTTGGCCCTGGCTGGGCGGCAAGGCGATGCCGTCATACCATCAGTGTGGCTGTGTTAATTATTCCCATAAGTACCAGGCCAAACAATTGGTCCTTCTGCCACGATCTCTCTGGCAAAGGTCCAGTATATGACCTGACTGTGCCTCTCTTCCTCCCCATACCATCTCCCTTCCCGCCCCCATCGACTCTGCGAATCTAGAACCTCTCGTCAGCCCCACCATGTCGACTTTCGCCAATCTCATGGCGCTGAGCGCCACACAAACCAAAGAACAGCAGAGTGCTGTCGAGCGTGCCATCCGGGAACGGCAGCGCAAAGAGGCAGAGCGGCGGAAACAGCAAGAAGAACGGGAGGCAAAGGAGCGGGAGCTGGAGAAGCAGCGCCGGCTCAAGATATTCGAGGAGCAGAAGATGGAGGAGGAGCGGCGGAAGCGGCAGGCCGAACAGGAGAAAGCGCGCGAGCTCGCTTTGCGGCGGAGGGAGGAGGAGGAGAAGAATAGGCTGCTGTATGGACCGAAGAAGGCTGCGAAGATGTCGTCGGGTGCTGGGTCGTCGGCGGATGCGAAGGGCAAGGGCGCTGCTGCGGGGAGGCGGAGGTCGCCGGTCGATGATGACGACGGGGGGCCTATTCCGCTGACGAGGGAGGAGCTGCGGGAGCGGAAACAGAAGATGGAGATGGCGAAGCTGTATGGGTCGTCGAAGAGGAGCTCCGGGTCGGGTCATCATGGCGGCACACATAGAGTCGGAAAGCGGCTACCCGGAGGAGCGTACAACATCACCTCGTCGACCGCCTCTAGCCCGGCTGCTCCTGGGGACAACCGATCTGTCAAGGATCGTCTGGCGGCTATGCCCAATGGCCTTATCAAGCTGAACCAGGTGAAGAGGGATACCCGAACCATTGATGAAATTCTGCAGGATCGGGCAAAGGCAAAGGAGAGCAAGGTCTTGGAGGGTGACCAGGCGGCGATGTTCGACGACTGGTTTGGGTCGGCGAAGAAGAAGCCTGCTGTGGCGACGAGCAGACCATCCTCTGCAGCTCCGAGCTCAGGGGCGGATACACCGCAACGTATGTCCTTCCCTCCGGGTTCTTTCCGGTCCTTTGTTTTCCATGTCTTTGTATTCACTGGGCTAACTGACGACTGTCTGGCTCGCTGACAAATCTAGGCCCCTCTGCGTCCTCGCCTTTTAGTTCCTCAGGACAAAAGAAAGCGAGCTCCGTTCCGTCGAAACCCATCCCTAAATCGACCCCAGCGTCCAAAAGCGCACTTAATAGCTCATATGGGTCGTCTTCCTCATCATCTCAGCCTCGTGGATCAGTCTCATCTCGCCCAGCCACCTCCGATAGAGATAAGCTTTCGACTAAATCGGCTGCGCACTCCGCTCCCCTCAAATCGAGCAAGAACCTCGACCGCGACCGTGAACGAGATCGGGACCGGGCCTATCACCATAGTTCTTCGTACAAGGAATCGACCTCGAGGAGTGGAAGTGGGAAGCGGCCAAGGAGTGTGAGTCGAAGCGAGTCACCACCGCCTTCTGCGAAGAAGAGGCATAGGAGTTCGACGCGGGACGATGATGATATGGACTACAAGGCGGAGATTTGGAAGATGTTTGGGAAGGACAGGAATACGTATGTTGCGAGGGATGTGCTGAGTGACGACGAGGATATGGAAGCTGATGCGAGGGCTTTGGAGAGGGAGGAAGCTGCGAGGTATGTGTTATTTCTCTTCAGTGTTTCGCTTACTTGTTTCTGAAGAGTATGCGCTGACGTCTGTTTTTCCCATTCTAGTGCCCGTATTGCGAGGAGGGAAGAGCAGTTGGCACTTGAAGAAGAGAAGAGGCACGAAGAGGAGAAGAGGAGGAAGAAGAAAATGATGGCTAGAGGTGGAGCTTGAGAGAGCGCCCACCTTTCGCCAAACTGCTTCTTGCTTCGCATTCCTCCTATTCCACCATTGACCACATCTTGCGCTTTTATCTTGCCTTGGAACCCAATTTCTTGTATACTATCCCTAGGACCGGCCGGATTGTGGACCGTTCTGTTTTAATCCTCCCCCCTTGTTGTCAGTTGTGTCGTGTCTCCCATCCTCGTTGTTCCGCTTCCCATTCATTTTCCCTTCTGCTTGTGTGTCTTACCATCATTATTATCGTCATTGTACATATCGTTCCAGAACACCGAACATCACGAACTACCACTAGGATTGGATTTTCTACTACAATTCCTGACCCATGTTTTGGCAATCATTAACCTACAACTCCTACATACTCTACACAGTGCCGTACCACCGTACTGACCTTATACATCTGTTACTCTTAGAATCTCACGGATTTCTCTTGTCCTTTGGTAGTGAATATATGTCTGTACTTTAGGACCTTCAGCGAGGAGAAGATTAGGTTACCGGTCTGGGTGGCCTAAATTGCCGGCGGTTTTTTTTTTTTTTTTTTTTTTTTTTTTTTGAGTCTCTGTTTAACGTGCTAAGAGGCAAGCTAGGGTGTGCCAAGGACACGGGTACATGAGGGGAGGGTACCTATTAGGTGGTGTGGGTCCGTGTAACGTTTGTAATAGTAAGAAAGAAAACGAGAAAAAGGGAAAGGCGTGTGTTGTATCATAGCTTCCGTGTGAAGGGATTGGTGGAGGGGGAGGTTTGTTGTTGGACCTGTGGTCGGTTGGTGGCCGACGGTCCTTTTCTTCGTGTGCAGGGTTACTGCCAGGTTATTTTGTGGTTGTGCTTCTCGCGCGTTTTGCGCGCCGGTCTTGTTAGGCGTCTCGCCTCGCGGTCTTCATCGTCTGGGCCCCCATCGGTCACCCATACTCGTCGCTCTCGTCGTCCCCTTCTACTCCGGGCTCCCTCTCGTCTTCCCATCTTGGTGCAGCCCGTTTGTTTGGGGCCCTGCCATCTCTTGTGAACGCTCCGGACTCCTTGAGGAATTTGGCGAGCGCCTTGATGCCTTTCCTCGTTCCGAGGATGTCTGCCATCACGATGTCGCGCGATTCTTCCCGCAGGATGTCGCGGGCTTCCTCGTACTGTGGGCATGCAGTCAGTATGTGTTCTCGTGTTTGGTACGGCTCACCGCATTCGCAGTCCACCGCTTCTCCTGGGACGAAGCGGGTGCCGGCGGAAGTTGTCGCTGGGGACGCGACCTACTTTACGCGCTCATGTTCTCTCATCGCAACGTTCATCCTCTCCAGTTTCCAGTATGCCTAGGCACCTCAAATCTCTGGTAAAGGCGAAGTATAGCAATGTTAACCTCTGAGCCATGGCGGGGTTGAATAACGCTTAGGAACGAAGACAGCACGGAAGGTAACTGGTCACCCACCGCACTGGCTGACGCAAACACTATGATCTATATCTACCCTCGCTCTTGAAAGGAGAGGATAACTTCCGTAACTCCCCATCTCCCGGATTTCGACGTGCCCGCCTACATCGATAAACCTGATGACGAGGTTTCTGAATCGGCGCTCTCTACCCCTCCTCCTACTACCCTTGGCACTCCGGGTTATAGGAACCTCAGCTGCAGCCCCGCCTATAGTGGATCTCGGATACGCGACGTACCAGGGCGTGCCGAATACGGAGACTGGGAACACTGAGTTCCTCGGGATACGATATGCTGCACCTCCTACCGGTACGCACGCGCCCCATTCTACACCAATTACCAGGTCAGCTTTCTGATGCAGTTTCCGTAGGTAAAGCTCGATGGCGCGAACCCCGGCTTCCCGCCAAGGTCGAGGGTATACAGATGGCGGATACCCAGCCGCAGAGGTGTCAACAGGCTCCTGAAAAGGTGGATAAGAGGAATCGGTCAGACCTAGAATCGTACATGGAGCCGGGCTCGCTGGAATCGGACGTAGAGCTGTATGGAGAGGGTGGGCAGGAGGTTTTGGGAGAAGCGGATAAGGGCGGGGAGACGGTTATGACGCCTGTATCGGAGGACTGTCTTTTCTTGAAGTACGTACATCGTCCGTTTGTCTTGCTTGTGGTTTGTGTTGGCTGGCTGGGCTGAATTTTTTGGTTGGATAGTGTTGTTACGCCTGGGACGGATTTCAGGAAGACTTCAAATTCAGCGAAGAAGTTACCTGTTGTTGTGTGGATTCATGGGTGAGCAGGAATCTCGGTTTGACTTTTCGTCTGCTCGGGCTCATTGTGGGACGCCTCTAGTGGTGGATACGCTCTTGGTTCTGCGTCCAAGCCCGGGCTGAGCAGCATGAGGATCTACGACGGAAATGATCTTGTGCACGACTCAGGTGGAAAGGTCATCGCTGTCCTCATTCAGTACAGGTTGGGTCTTTTCGGATTCCTAGCGGGCTCGGATGTGAAGAAGAACGGCGTTTTGAACGCTGGTCTACGTGAGCTCCGTCTCCATCTGGGGCCTTTTATCCTAGGCTGAACTTGTTTTTGCAAGGCGATCAGCAATTTGCTTTGCAATGGGTTCAGAGCCACGTAAGTACTATAGTTGCACGGTACACCAGGATATCTGTGAGCTAAGAGCAATTGGCTTTAGATCTCGAAATTTGGCGGAGACCCAGAGAAGGTTACGATTTGGGGACAGTCTGCTGGGGGAGGCTCGGTATTGCAGCATTTGATTGCGAACGGGGGGAAGACGCATCCGCCGCTCTTTAGGGCAGCGATGTTGAGCTCGGCGTTCCTCCCTTCTCAGTATTGGTATAATGACCATATTCCTGAGGTAAGCTGGTCGTCTTCCTCGCTGAGCTGGCTCTTCTGATTTTGTTGGACGACAGACGCTCTACGAAAGGGTGATCCGAGAGGCTGGGTACGTGCCTTGACACATTGCAAGTGTCCCTTTAATTAACAACATCCCAGGTGTGAAAACGCTGAAGATAGACTCGAATGTCTGCGGGACACTGAACTCTCAGAGCTCCACGACGTTAACGCAAGAGTTGCAGAGCAAGCGCTGTATGGGACTTTTGCATTCATACCTGTGGTCGATGGAGATTTCATCCGAACCAGCCCCCTCGCTGCACTGAAGAAGGGAAAGCTAAACTCAGTATGTCGTTTACCGCTGTCCTTCCCCCGCAAACTGACCTCCTGCAGCGACACGTTCTGGCAGTCGTCAACACGTTTGAAGGGCGCATGTTTATTGACCCTGAAAGTCGTGGTTCTGTTGATGTTGCGGATTATCTCTCGCGACTGTTCCCTCTTTTCAGAGGGAACCAGATCCATCTGGCGATGAAGAACTATGAGAATATGGGCACGCCCTTTGAAACAGTCATTCAGATCATGGGAGACGGTGTGTTCGATTTGTCGACCATTTATCCAACACAATGCTCAAGAGGTTTTCCCAGCCATCTTCGCCTGCCCGACATATTGGGTGCTTCAGGGGTTGAAAGGAAGAGGATACAAAGTAAGCCGTCATGGCCCTCGGATCTTCGCATTCTCATGAACTCCTACAAGGCAGAGTTCGCGGTCCCGCCAGGGGATCATATCGATGACGTTCTGTACTTCTTCCCTACGTACGTACTGTCCGGGCGAGGTGCCCACCAACGCTTACGGGTACTCTTCAGGATAACGCCTGCCGGCGTCCCACCCTTCAATAATCCGGCCTTTACGAGTACCTTCTCGGGGGCGTTCATGGATTTCGTTCGCCACAGAGATCCGAACATCAAGTCACCCGGGTCTATCCTGCCACACTGGCCGAAATGGGACCGCTGGTACACGAAGGAGATGATCTTTAATCGTACTGGGGATGCTCCAGATATCAAGACCTCTTCAACTCCCAAAGGAATCTTGGAACGCTGCGAGTAAGTGATTTATTGTGCTTCTTTCGACGCGTGTGACTGAGACGCCTTGTTGCCTACTAGGTTCTGGGAGAGTGCGGCAAGATGGACCGGGCAGTAGGTTGTTCGATGTGGCGGCCACCGCGGTTATTGTGGATGCCCATACGAACTATTCTCTGTGTATTGATCGCGTATGACTACAGGCCGACTCGGAGCCATTCAACAAAGAGGCTCGGAATATCTCCTGCACCTTTTGAATGCTTCACTCCTCTGAATAGAGGGACCAATATTTTCCTTTCTGTGGGCGCTGATTTATTGTCTTGATCATTTGGATTCCCGCGTATAGAGAACTGTAATCGATTGTCTCACTGGGACTTATTGTTGAATTTAGGGTGCGTACATTGGGAACCCTCCATTCCGTTCGGCAACTCATCAGAATTCCGATGGCTCACATTTCGTGGACGAATACGGCCAGAGGCGCTAAGCAAGCGCTTCGCCAGGCTCACCCTAGTGCAATCCGCTCCGAAAGGCGCTGTCAACGCATGCTAAAATGAAACAAAAACGGTGACATATCGGGCATGGGCGTCCTCTGTCAGATGATTGATCGCATATCCTGAACTCTTTATCTACGGCGCTTTCGAGGTGTTTCCATTTCATACTTTCGCCCTCTTCAAAGGCGACTCGTCTCCATCTTTCATGAATCGCGCAACGTAGACCCTCCTTTGATTCTCTCTCTCACTCGTCTCTCTCTCTCATCATGGCATCTACGATGTTACGCACCATGTCCGACATTGAACGCGACTCGCCTTCACCCTATCCCCCCAGCACGCCCTCCAACGACTCTGACGACGAAAACGAGCATCCCATGTACCTCGCGAGCTTCGGGTTGCGCGCGGCTGTCTACGCTCTACCCGAACAGCGATTGCGCGAACTCGTTCTCCGACTTTCGGACACCAACCACAGCTTCCGGCGCGCGTTGCAGAAGGAAGTCGCGTTCGTGGAAGAGCCGGACACGCCACCCACGACGCCCACCAGAGCCACACCTCGGCGAGGCAAGGCGAAGAAGGGGAGCAAGGCGCGTAAAACGCGGGGAAACGAGGGGAAACAGGACCATGTTCAGCCCACTGGCAAGCATCAGCCCTTGGCCCTCAAAGCTGAATCCCCTCCACCGCCGATGGAGATTGACAATCACAACGAGTGTGTGTATCACCCGGGTACGTTCATTCATTATCACCGCATACTTCCTAGGACGCCTGTCTAACGTTTAAATGGGATCCAGGCCATCTCGAGGACGAGGTGTACGAGTTTGTCTCAAGGACCCCGAACGGCGCCGCTTTCAAGGTCGTGCAGACGGTCACGATGTGGAGCTGCTGCAACGAAGACGAATGGAGCCCAGGGTGCATTTTGATCGAACCCACGTTTGCCAGTATGAGGCTAGACGCGGTGGGGAGGTCCGATAGAGGCGACGCATACCACCATCGCGGTCCCAGCCCGGGCATGGCATCGGCGCTAATGGCAAGTGGCGGTGCGAGCAAGCTGGCGCCACTGGACACGAGGTCGGCGATGTTTGGGGAGGGACAAGGCGACGATGTGTATCCTGACTCGGAGCTCGAGTCGCCCTACAGCAGCGACCTGCTGACGCCAGTATCTCCTACCAGGAGGGCGCATCGGTCGATTGCCATCTGATGGCTTTGACCAGCAGCCCAACCCTCTGCCTCGATCGAGAGCAACTTTCATTCGTTCTTCATTCCATTATACTGATTGCCCTGCATTGCATCTCACGTCTTCATTTATGACCTTTCGACCTTCAACACTCTCGTTTATTGATATTTGCTGGATTACAACTCTGTACAAAAGTTACGAGCATCGTACATGATCTCTGATTCCCTGTTACTCTGAATGATACTGCTTCACTGGGGACGATGAATGGTCGACATGCTGTACGATTCCAGCCCATCCTATGGAAAGTCAATATACTGTACTGCAGTTGTCGGCACGCGGCGAGGGTAATTACCATTCTTTTATCATGGAGAGCTAGCTCGGCGTCCGAGTTTGATTTCCAGCCGTCCTTGGAAGGTGTACTGCCTTGCGAGTACTTAGCCGTTGGACCGCTGGAATACCCAACGCTCGCTGTGTTCCGAGTGGCAAACTTTGGGCGATAGAAGTGGCTATTGTCGGTAAGCATACTGTCGCCATTGATAGTTGTATCGCCACCGCGATGGGCCCGAACGGCAACCTTCCTGAGATGCATGAGCATCCGAGTGGTCATGATTCCCATCGCAGCATGGAATGGGCTAATAACGCGTTGTTAGCTCTGAGTTGAGCCAAGGTTTTCTCAGTGGCGGTTACGTACCCGTAGCTGTACCATGGGATGTACTTGGAGATTGAGCCACTGGCCATCACATTGTTGAAGATCAACAGAGCGGTTATTCTGCGGCGTGTACGGTCGTCAGTTTCAACCAATGACCTTCAACTTTGAATGAGCGTCATACCCGAAGAAGTACAGGATGTTATCGCCAAGTAGGACGGCGCTGACCGTCCACTTGTCATGTATCTTTCTTTGGTGGAACATGGTGCGGAAGCTCTTGTACAGGGCGAAGCCGAATAGAACCGCCTCGAATCCAGTCGCTATAAATATCGGCCTTAGGCGACGGAGACGGAGGTAGGAGAAAAGGCGACCTACCAGGCAGCCACTGCGCCCAGGCGATTCCGCCATTGATAGCGGGGCAGCCAGGGAGAGGAAGACGGATCGCTGAGGCGATTCGGTCAGCCCTGCCAATGGCGTTCGTTGCTAGGATCCAGATAAATAGTCCAATGGATATCAAGAAGAGAACCCCGTTAAAAAGAGCGATCTAGGGAGCATTTAGTGCTTCGGGCTTTTCATGCCTATCACCGCACACAAACCTTCCTTGAGGAGCTGTAGAGGGCATAGATTCGGATTTGCATGATTATTTCAATCGTCCACAGGCTTATGGCGCCTACCACACGAATGGTGGGGTCCATAGCTAGACAGCTAGCCAGAAGGCGTAGTCAGTAAATAGACTTCCGGAATAGCACTGTAGAACGTACACAGAATTAGACGTCACACCCGGTATGGCGAAGGAGTGGATCTGGGCGACATCAAAGACAAGGAGCGCCAGGGTATAATAGCGAACCTGAGTCGCATAGTTGAGTTCGCTGGGGAGTCTACCCACTATCCTTACTAGATGCTCACGAAGAGGTATGCCGTTTTGCCGATGCCGCGTTGCTGCGACTGTTTGGAGCGTGTTAAAGAAGCTGGCGCGAGGTAGACATCACGAGTTCATACCCAGATGTAGCGAACCTAAGTGCCAGAGAAGTTAGGGCACGAACTCTTACAAGAATATTGCGCATCCTCATACCTCGTCCTCCAGGGTTTCGACTACAAAAGAAGTCAGCTAGAACATCTAGGCACACCGAGCTCATGACACTTTACTCACAATAGTCGTGAAGAACCCATGTCAAAGCGGCCACTAGAAAGAACTGAGATGCCTATCAATGGAGGCCGGCAGTCAAACTTACAAACAACACGGAGCGGAATGATGTTCCTTGAATACAAGTCGGTGAACTTTGCAATCTCTGCGGGGGAGTAGGAGGCCATGTTGCAATCCAGCTGACGAAAGGGGGGCGGCAAACATGAGGCAACCAGACAGGCGTTCTTTTATTGGCCTCGGCGATGACCTGCAACGAGTTAGGAAACTGGAGTGGGAAGGTCAGAAACACGCCAACGTAATAGATTTTACCTGCGAGTTTGAGCACACTTGCTGCCTCTTCCATATCGAGGTTTGGTTCCGACACAGGACTAGGAGTGCGCTATGTCATCGCGCAGCGAGGAACAGCGGACAGGGGATGGTAATGATGGCAGCTGAAAATCGTGAAGCCCGAGGCCTGTTAACGGTGGTTGGGTTGCCCAATCACAGAGCAGAACGCAGCGACCGGGAGAGATTGAGTACGAAATACCAGCTAGATGGCTACTCGACCTGTGATGGTGGTCAAAGGAAGACCTTTGCCAAAGTCTATTATTGGCTGGCATCAGTGATTGCCTCAATATGGATTTTCGGATTTGGTGATCACCTTCTCACCCCAGTGTAGACTTCACGTCTCAGCGCGCATACATATGTAGTTATTACGGGCAATGATTGCGTCGTCTCTCACCGTATACTACAAATCCCACCAGCTATACGTAAGGCATAGTATCTTATCTGTCTGCTCGCGCATTGCGGCGTCTTAACTAGCGATTATGAGTGACTTTGTATCAAAGAATCTGGAGATCCCTTACGTGTGCTATGGAAGGTCTCGTGCAAGAAGGGCCAACGAGCGCTTATGGAAAACTGTCATGAAATCACTCGTGATGCAAGTCCGAGGAGGAGGATCTCATACTTTAGCTGGCAACTACCGAGCGACGCGTCCCACCGCAGGTACATACGGTGGACGTCCATCTAACTCTTCCACTATATTCTAATCGTGACCTCGCCAGATTCCTTGAGACGCTGATAGGCGCTTAACATTCAAAGGCAACCCAAGGCAAACAATGCCACCAACTTACAGATAAATCAACGATCAATTGATTGGGCTGATGATTGAAGCTTGAGCTTCGAGAAGGTTGAGAGGCACTCTTAAGACCAAGTTACGACCATATTCTTACATACTCTTGCACGAGTCTCATGATTTCTTGGTCCACTTATGATACATCAGTTCTTCAGATTATACGATCAGTAAGCTACTACCCCGATTAGGTTGTCCATGTCCATGTCAGGCCTCAACCTGACGTCCTTCGCAGTGCCCGTCCAATTTTAGGAACCTGTACACTCCATAGTCAGCTGCAAAGATTGATGATTCCCTCAGCGCTCAGCGGGATAGCCCACCTGCGACTCAAGGTCCCTATCAAGGTCGACTCGACGGTCCGCCGAGCTACTTGTACCGGCGATGTTTTGGGACGGTTCCCCGGCCAGTGTTCGAGATACAGACACTTCCGCCGTGCTTGGGACAGCGAAATTCGGAGATTCCAAAGGACCGTTCTCTTCGTCCCCTGGGAGTATCTCGCTAAAAAACTCGTTTTGCACTGACAGCTTTCGGAGGTGCATAAGCATGTGAGTGGTCATGATCCCCATTGCAGCGTGGAAAGGACTAAACGTGGGTGTTGTGAGACGCATATCGCGAAAAAAAGTGAACCTGTCCACGCTCACCCGTAGCTGAACCAAGGGATAACCTTCGACGCTCCACTGGCCATCACAGTGTTGAAGAGTAGCACAGAGGTTATACTAATGTGTGATTAGGTGAGTGCTGCCACCATAGTCGCGTATGGCGGGCGATGCCACTCACCCAACGAAATACAGGATGTTGTCTCCAATCAAAACACCCATAAGCGTCCATTTCTCTTGCAGCTTTGCCTTGAATGTAAGAGACCGAATGCTTTTGTATACAGCGAAAGCAAAAAGCAACAGTTCGAACCCCGTCGCTTAGAAAACATAAAGAGTTAATAAGTTTCTTCAGGACATCGCATGAATATCAAGAACGTACCTGGTAGCCACAAGGCCCAGCCTAGCCCTCCATTGATTGCAGGACATCCAGGGAGTGGCAGTTTAATCGCAGACGCAATCATCTGCGCTCGTGCCATTGTATTGTGCACTAGTAGGACCAGGAATGCAATTATAGACAACGCGAATACCACAGCATTAAATATCGCAATCTAGCTGGGGATGAGGAGGATGCTTGGGTTGGGAAATGCTAGAAGGAGCTTACTTTCCTTGAGCAGCCGTACAAGGCGTAAACTCGGACCTGCATGATGATTTCGATTGACCATAGGCTGATGGCACCCACGATACGGACGGTAGGATCCATTGCAACGCACCTGTAAGTTCATGAGCGCTTGAAACAAACAGCATGTGGCAATGGACATACACTGCATTTGACGTTACGCCGGGAATTGCGAAGGAATGGATCTGAACGACGTCGAACAACAGGAGGAGAATTGTGTAGTAGCGAATCTGCAGAAATATGGACCTTCTAAGCACTTGGATAACGGCCAATATATGAGAACTTACGAAAAGGTACGACAGCTTTCCAAGCGAGCGCTTCTGTGGCTATAGAGAATTTGAGACTTTGTGATCATACATGGGAGCTTATATTGTTGTCAACCCACCCATATGTATCGAACCTGGAAGAGTTAGGTCAGTTCGAGGTAAGGGATAGGCAGCTGAGATACTAGACATACCTCCTCTTCAAGGGTGTTGACTATTCGACTGGTTAGCTTGAATTCCTATGAAAAGTCAACGACAGTTGCTCACAGTAGTCGTAAAGAACCCATGTGAATGAAGCGACTGGAGGATCGATCACCCATTCAGCACTCAGACTCGTCGTTTTGCCAAGAGAAGATTACCACTCACGGACAACCCGCAATGGAATAATGTTTCCAGAGTACAGCTGCGTGAACCTGGCGATCTCCTCTGCAGAGTAATGCATAGTGGTTGGGCGCCTGGATTTCCGGAATCCAGTTGCGCTGTCGACCTGCGACTTTGGGGATGACAAGGACTCAGAAGCGATAAGGACCCGCCGACCACTCTATAAATGAGCCTTGAAACCCCATTGGCTATGCTGACAGAATTCCCATTCCCAGCCTCCATCGGATTTGCCCCTGATCACCGTGACATGATAGAATGATCACTAATGGTCAGGTTTGCCGTTTGGCTTGCTGTGTGTAAGCTTACTGGGCATCTATACGCTATCTCTGTCCGAATCCTTAGTTGCACATATCACACGGAGTCGGAGGTTCCAGATGTATAGTAGAGTCGTATGAGATACCCGAGACTAGCACATGGGCAGCATATCATCAGGATCCTCCTTAAACCTTAGTTAGTTGCGGCGTCAATACGGATGGCGGTGCTTTGACACCGTGAATGTCCGAGTCGGCCCAATACCACGACGACGCCCGCGAAGAGATCACTACATACCTCTTGCACATCTGACAGCCCTTACTCTCACCTCTGAGTCGTAATGTGCAAGTCGTCTTCTAACTGTAAGAATAATGCGGCTTTACGGCGGTCGCCCCATATTTCCTTCCCTGCACGTGGTGGCTCACACGGGCAGAGAATTCAGGCGCTCTCGTGCGTTTTAACTCTTGAGCTATACGTTTCTGCAAAGATGTTGTCCTTTGCTTGCCTGCGCTGTTTTAACAGGTCGCGCTCGCTGACTACACTGACGGGCGCCTATTTTGGGCGCATCGATCAAGGAAGCGGAATCTGCCGAACTGAGTATCCGTAAAGAGCGCCCATCTCGGCGTACCTGGGCCCATGACTACGGCCACTCGGGTATTACCGGTGTATTCGTACAAGAAGGTCGTGTCCAATATGTGAGGAGCGAGCTTCTGCGGGAAGGCGCCCACCTGTACCTCCCCAGTCCCGCGAGTGAACTTGGCCAATGAGAGGAAGATATCTTCCCTGATACAGAGGGCTATTTTTCACCTGTTCTCCCGGACAAACATGATTGGGGCACGAACCATGGAACCTCCGGCTAAAGTAGATCTAAAGTACATACTGTACATACAGAAATGTCACAATACTATACACATCACACGGTCATAGTACTTCTTCCCCTCTAGTCCCTGGTCGCGTTCTGCCTGAGAATATTTTCCCTCGCAGCGGGGACTATTTCGTCTCCCTATCCATCTCCTAATCCAAGGTTTGAGATTGAAGCCGTCGTTCTGCTTGGCGCGTGTGTCGTATACACCAACTCCACTGGGCCCGCAATCGAGCGGCGCTCTAGAGGCGAGAATCCTTGTGTAAGAGTCATACCTCCACCAACCTCTGGATTTCGTACAGCCGTTGTTCACTTCGTCCCGACATATATGTAGGTTTGCAGACCTTTCGTCGGCGCTTACTGAGCGAGGCAGATCGGGTAAGATAATTTACTGATTGGTATATGTTAGCGTTAATCACAAATCAACTGAGCTGATGGCTCAGTGCTCACCGTTGCCCCTGCATTTCTCTCGAGGTCAACATCGTGCCAGTTCGATGAGCTCACTGTTGCTGTTGATACGATTGTGCTGGATCCACCCGCACTGCTTACGCTATGTAATGATGAGGTCTCGACAGTCTCTGGCACCACGAATCGTGGTGCTTCGAAGTAGCTGCTTTCAGCAGTATTAGCATCGCCCGAGTCCGCGAAGACAACACTCTTGACTGCCGCTTTTCGGACATGCATAAGCATCCGAGTCGTCATCATCCCCATAGCTGCATGAAACGGCCTAGATAAGCAGTTCATTCAAACCCACTCTCTCTCAAATGTCTTCAAAGGTTTACGCACCCGTAGCTGAACCAAGGGATCAACGTGTATGCCCCGCTTGCCATTACGGCGTTGAAAAGCAGAACCGCGGTTATCCTTGAGGTAGCGCAAGAAGGGCGTTAAGACTCCAACTTTGAACCCGTAATTAGATAGACAACTGACCCTATGTAGTAGAGCATGTTATCCTGGATGATAATGTCCATGAGACTCCACCGCTTCTTCAGCCTCAGCGTAAATGTGAGAGACCGGGTGCTCTTATACAGCACAAATCCGAAGATGACAAGCTCGAAGCTCGTCGCTATCACCGCTACACGTTAGCGGGCCGCTCGCATCTACCGCCATGCCCGCAAACACTCTCACCAGGAAGCCATATGGCCCACGCCACTCCACCATTTATTGGGGGACATCCATATAGGGGAAGGTCACTTGCAACAGAATCAATGACCTGCGCTCGAACCATGGTGTTACGCATCAACAGTCCCAAGAATGCAGCAACGGACATCCCAAATAGCACCCCATTGAATATCGCAACCTTCAACGGCGCCTATTGAGCACCATTCCTTGTGTTGGAAGGAATATACCGAACATACCTTTCGCGAGCAGTTAAAGAGAGCATAAACTCGTATTTGCATGACGACCTCAATCGCCCAAAGGCTGACGGCTCCCACAATGCGTACAGTGGGATCCATAGCGACACATCTGTTGTGAAAGTGTGAGCGCCAATGGATAGAAGAAAGATCGCGGGTGTGCTACGAACAATGCTCTCGTTGCCACACTCGGCTTAGACATTGTGTGGATCTGAATCACATCGAATACGAGGAGGAGTATGGTGTAGTACCGAATCTGCCATTGATGTGAGTATGGAGATTGAAATGGATGTCGGGAGACCCACAAAAAGATACGAGATCTTCCCCAGGCATCGATTCTGCGACTGAACGAGCCATCACTCAGTATTCCGAACTCTTCTAGAAGATTTTACGATCAAGTATCTCACCCAGATATAGCGAACCTGCGAGCTGTTATTCATCTTGCTCAAATCAACGCGCGTATCGGCTTACCTCGTCTTCTAGCGTACTGACTATGAACGCAGTCAGTCAGAGGCATCCCAGCCGCTGAGACCAATGCTCACAATAGTCGTATATCACCCAGGTCATGGATGCAACTGTCGGCCCCATCAGTACCGGTCGGTGAGGACTACGGGTTTTACTCACGAACGACCCGTAGTGGTATCAAGCTCAAAGTATACAAAGTAGTGAAACGAGCGATCTCTTCCTGAGAGTGCTGCATTGTATTGAAGCGGACACTTGGACTTCCAGAGTCCTGTGGTAGCGTTGTCGGCCTGCGACTTGAAAGAAGGGAGGAAGAGTGGAAGTCTGAAGATGGTCAGCGGGCTTTCTCAAATTAAAACGGATTAGAAGGTCCTCGGATATGCATCTGTAAGTATGTACTCGTGCACCGCCGAAGATCATGACGTGATGAATAGAGCTTACCTCACGATGTGAATCCGCAGGTTTTAAGTACTACAAAGGATTGCCGCTCCTCAGGGCGCCCGCCTACTAGCCTCCCCCTTGTGGCTACCAGTGCAGATGCGTATGCAGTATTCCTATGCATTTCCAACAGTCAGCGGGAGTTGCCATGCTATGAGGTTTTGCGGCAGCGACGTCTGAAAAGCGCATGTGACCTTTCGCAGGAATGCTTTCTGCGAGGACACTGCGGAGAACATGGGAAGGATAAGCAACCACGTATTCAAAGGTTATTTTACCCTTGTATCTGTCAGCTCAGACAGGGTAAAATGCATAAAACGCGGATATCGCAGCATGGGCGCTGCAACTCTGCCGCCACTCTCGGCCTCGGGTTCAGTCCTGCCCTCCGGTGATATATACTCCTCATGGAAGCAATGTGGGAAGGGCGCGCCGCACTTTGTGCGTGTGCTCCTCGAGCAGCAGTGCCTTCAAAGAGATGGTTTCAAGATGGATATCACGGAGGAGTGGAAGAAGGATAAACGTGGCAGTGCCAAGCGCTTATTAGTATTCAGTCGGAGACTGTATTACCTCGGCGATAGCCGCGCATTACTGGCAGCTGCGTCGTCCGGTGACCTGGCTTTCGAGAAGCGGCCGTCGTTCAAGAATCAAAAGTCTGACCCGTTGACACTGTATCCGTCTGTACAAGAGGGCGGAGGTTCCAAAGGACCAGTTAGTACATATTCACTGATGAGTGCTGCTCGTTATGACGAACTGTAAAACTAATGTTAAACTTTTGACGTAGCGTCCGAATGCCCCACCTCTGGAGTCTGAACCAGTGACACCTTTCAGCGTCGGAAAATGATACTAGAACAGCAGGCCTTGAACGGCGTACTACGTTGAGCGGGCGCCCATCTCTATTCGGCCTTCATGGCTGAGACACTAATACGCATCGACATTCTCTCCTAGGATTTGTTCAGGGCTATATCAGCGAACCCTGCGGATCACCTTGCAACATTCACCGTACGCATTCTCCTCACTTGGGAGATGAGACGCCTCTCACGCAAGATGAAGGCCTCAACTTCGTCAGCATTCTATACACGTAACCTCCTCCGTTCTTCCTAGTCTAATCAGTTCTCTGTTGGTGAAGACATGACTGTCGTTCTTTTCGTGTCGGTGATACTCCACTGCGAAAAGTCGGCGAAAAGCGTCAATTACCAAACTCACCTTCTCCGACTTAGGCCTTTTCCTGATCAACTCTTCTGTTCACTCAGCCCTCAATGCTCGGTCTGATTATCAAGAACTGATGCTCTGAATTTGCATCTTCATCACCATCATGATGCAAAAAGTGGTTCACCTCAGTCTGATGGCTCAATCGACCACTTTTCAAGCAGGCGCACTGGGGTGGACTCTGGTGGACTCGGCGGAGTAGACCGCAAAACGGGGTGTCATATGGACTGTTTGCTTGGCTTGTGTGCTCTTAGCTTCTTACTGGATGCACCTCACTGTGCCTAGCCGCTCGTCTCAGGTCGAATTTTTTTCACGGCATGGGTATACTCCAACTTGGTGCTCAGTTCACCGGCGGTCAGCGGGGTGCGATTAGGTCGCAAGGAGCGGGGCATTTCTGCGATAGAGATAACAGGAATCTTCCTCGGATATGCTAAATTCGCGAGTCGCGGTTCCACCATGGCTCCAGGCCTTCAGCCTCAGGTCGCAGGACGCCATTGGGTCTTTTTAGGCGACGCCGCTGTTGTTGAAAACTTGGGAGCATTATCTCTGACCGCCTTGCTGGTGGCTCTGATTCTCTGCCGCCGTTATCTTGACACTCAATCATGTTCCTGGACGCCAATCACCTCGTCATTGTCTCTCTATCTCGGGCGTCAAGGCTATCTGTACCCCAGGGATTCAAAGTGCCACCTACTTTATATCTCACCTGCATTGCGGGTGGTTAAATCTCAAGCAGGCGAACCGGGAACTGGTTTGCGACTCGCCCGCAGCGTCTCCGGGCGCTCTAACATATCCGTTTCGAGGAGTAGCTCGGGGAAAGTTCGAGGACTCCGGAACGCCACCAAAGCAGCTTCGGACGCCCTTAACCCCGCTACCAATGTGCGCTGCTCCCCTCACCGCTTGGTGCTCGTAGCTTCTAACTCGTGTTAAGTGTACAGTTCTATACTGGGGCCTCTGATATCGTAACGGGTCACCCCACACCACCCAAGGAGTTCTACCGGGTATCCGGCGATGGTCATCTACGGTTAAGTATATGGAAAGGCGAAGATATCTACGTACGGCAGCTGCTCAGCAAACAGCCAAGCTTACATGGGTACATTCGAGGGTGCTACCCCAGATGAAGTAATGATCACGGTAGTTGACGAGGGGGCCAGAATACTTCCGGCAAGCTTATCTTATCTTTTTGACCCTGGGCCTGAAGGCCTGAAGCCTGGGTGCATCGGGGTGGCCAAGGTCGAACGGAAGTTTGATGGTTGAATCGGAAGTATATTTCTCGGCACCCGCTCGCACTCCCTCGAGCTGAACTTAGTCGCGACCGTAACGGCTTACCTACCCCCAGTAATCTGCCATTGCATGCATGTTCTAGGAACGGGCTGCGGTCTATTGGATATGCTACGCCGTTTCTGCACCTGCTTCTGCTACGGAACGGCGACAGATGTCCTACCCATTCGCCTTCCGCGTTGCTACGCTCCTATATGCAGCTGCGTTTCAGCGGGGCCGCTCGCCCGCGTTGGTAGTTCGGCATGACTTTGCATGGTGACCAAGCCACTCTACCCCCTCTACATCCACCCAAGCCACTACACTACAGGATTGTCGTCACCGTTAATTAACATGCGGCTGATAGAAGTGGTCTTAGTTACTGTGTTGCCTGATGAGTCCAAGCACACTTGCAGCGTGAATAAACATGTTGACGAACTGAACATGAATTGGGCCCCCCTTCGAAAGATCGCCGGCCTCTATGAAGTTAGTAGCAACCCATTGACCGTTCACGGCAATACAATCTACCCTCTCCACTTTCTTGAAGTTCAGAATTAACGAACACTACGGAATTTCGTACTTCTCAGGTTCTTCCATGTCGCGTTGACGATCGAATCGCCCACAGAGCGAACGCTGAAGTACGTGTGACGAGAACCCTCCTTGCTTCGAAACCAACCAGAGTGTACTTTTTAGGTATGTTCAAAGGTGCCTTCCCAGAGCTTCTGCCGTTCAGACGAAGTCCCGCAAGCGAACAACTCAACATATGTCGAACTCAATCAAACCTACCAGAAGCGCCCGTGGAGGCGTGGTGGGCGTGAGGCATGTGAAGGAATGCGAGCCATGTTCAAGGTTGACTATCGTTTTAGGCTATGTGGGGGTCCGTATTGGAGGTACCCAAGTCCAGAGCTGAAACTACGCCGCCGCTGCGGTACTCAAGTAGCCGTACTTACCACTGCTGCTGCACAGCACAATGTTGAGGCATTACCGCGCGTGAAGAAGGTTACCATCCCAAAACAGAGAAGTCGAACACTCTGAAGTCTAATGACCGAGGGGAATGAAAACGAGAAACGCTAGCGTGTTGTTATGAGAGTAGAGATAGAAGTACAAATGCAGCAGAAAACCCAATTTTGAACAGATGAACGAAAGCAGAAAGACTTAAGAAGAGACGCGGTCATACAGTAGAATCCAGATATGAAGTAGTAATGGCAGTGGTGGTGGTGGTGGTGTGACAGACAGTATTACAAACAAACAACAAGGATGGGCTCGAGGGTGGCAAGGGATGATACAGAAGACGGTGATGGTGTGGGTGGTGGAGGTACAAACGTCCAGTTAAAAGACAGACAGACAACAACAAACGAAGGACAATAGTCCGAAATGAGGCGCAAGGCCATACATCTACAACAACGACAACAGGGTGGAGGTTCGTGGCGGACTGAAGGGTTGAACAAAAAGGATAATTTAAAAGAAAAAGGGGCCAGCATAACGGATGGGGTATGGTGGGTTATGATGTCGAAGTTCATGAAAGGGTCGTAAAAGAGTGTTGTCGAGGGGTTGAGGTTCAGAGACTGTTCAAGCCTGGCTAGGTGGAGCATGGCTGAAGCTAGAGTCGCAATGACTCATTAGGCGGCACAGTCAATCATCACCCAGTCCTCGGTGGCAGGGGGTGCGTCGATGGCGACCCACGAGTTGGTCAACATGGTCGGTGCATGAGAGAGGCCGACGGGCTTGCTGTCGCATTCTTCTTCATCCTCATCGCCCATGATGATGTCAAGCTCCGCTTCCCTCTTCATCTGCTCCTCAATCATCTTCGCGAGATCGTTGGTGGCTGCCAAGACCGAGATCGCGCACCGCGGGCCAAGCTTGACCATCTGCTTCCCCTCCTGCGTCTGCTTCATTCTCGATAAGAGTGCCTTCTTGTAGAGATCTGGCTCAACCTTCGATCGCGGAAAGACAGGCCGGCCTGGAAGGTACGTCCGCACGGGTGATAGGGGAGAGCTCGTCCGCACGGTGGTAACAATCGTCACAGCATGCTTTGAGTTGGCTGATGGCAAGATCACTTGTGCTGGTGCTTTGAGAGTGGGTGCGGCGCGCTTCAATGACGATGGGGTGGGTGTTCTTGATCGCGAGGAGCGGGTCTTGGACGCGGAGGACGCGGATGACGATGTGGCCCGAGGGGTTGCAGACTGCTGCGGAGGCGCGGCTCCTACAAGCAGCGGCATGGTCTGCTGTGGAGCCAGTTTCCGAGGGGTGTGCGTTGGGAGAGCAGTGAGATTGTCGTGTTTGTCGTGTTTCGCAGCCTGCTTGCGGCGTGCTTTCCTTTGATCCTGCTGGTACTGCAGAGAGCGGTGGTATGGGATGATGGGGGCATCGCCCTTTGAGGCTACTGGGACGTGTTGCTGGGTTCCAGTGCTGCTGCTACTGGTGTCGCTGGTACTTGGCTCCAGCTCCAGCGTGTAGCTGGTCTCTGTTCGTCTGAGGGCTCCCATTTGAGAGATGCGCGGTGCTTTGGCCGGACGGGGATTGGCAAAGGCTGTGGGGCAGGGGAATGAGAACGAGGATGTGCGTTTGCGTGGAATGAGGGAGGTAGGAGGAGGAAGTGCAGAGCAGGGCGGAAGGAGCGAGACCGACATTGACACCTTCGGTGGGTCAATAAGTAGGAAGTGGGAGAGCAGTCGGAAGGGAAGCCCACGCCGGTTTGATATTTGTGTTTCCCAGAACAAAAGCCGTCCCCGCCTGGGAACAAGCCAGGCTATCCCCATGTGTGGCCTGACACGGGTGAGTCAGGCTCGGATCACAAGTGGCGATGCAGCTCGTCCCGGTTCATCTCCCCCTCGATGCCCGATTTGGGACGCTAGCCCCGCCCTCAACAAACCTCCATGGTGAAGAATCAGCAGAAGATCAGCACATCTCATCTGTTTTACAGTAGTTGGCAGATAGATGTCGTATCTCTGCTTGATTTACTTTAGCATCATGCGCAATCCAAGGAGAGAAGGAAATGGAAGACTCACCCAACGAACCAATTCCAGAGCCAACAGGTGGAGTGCTGTGCGCTCCGGGATTGCACTGGAACCCGGAAGAGGAGGGGCTCATTTGTCGGAACACATGCATAACGCGTGGGGCATCGGAACTCAGCTGAGAAAGACCAATGTCTTTGTGGCATTGTCATTGCACAGCCGGCAGAGCAGCAGCACCGGAAATTATGACGACAAAGGACGGGGCTGCTTTGTCGGCAATTCCCCGAAATGGACACGAGTCGCATCAAGTGACCAATTCGAGTCACCGAAGCGGCATCGCGCCCCCGAAACGTCGGTCGCGCACGCCGCAGTCGTCGGTGCAACCACAGCCTCGAGGCGACAGTCCACGTATCCCCACCGAATCCTGATAACTGCGGCTCAGTCTGAAGTCTGAAACAGCCTTCCAAAGCAACGATAGCTTCGGAACGCAGCGAACCAAAGTGGATGAGCGGCGGCCCTAAATTCACAAGACGGAAGACCCTGACTGGAATCTCATTCCGGCGATAAGCATGTCCACCTTAGCCTCGATGCTCAGCGACGGAATGGCAGCCATCCCGAGCCAGGTATGATCTTCTTCGACGGGAAAACGGCTTGTCGAAATGAACCAGGGTCAAGCAAACCTCGGCTCGCAGATGGAGATGTAGGCTGTCCGACGAGGCGTAGTGCGCCTGCAGAACGCCACTGCGAAACGAGGCGACGATAAGTCTCCCCAACAAGCAATTTCGGCGGCAACGTGGTGAAAAGACATGTCGTCGGTGGCGTTATGTCCTCTGCTATTGGGCATATGTCGTCGTACAGCTGGAATGCGATGAATTAACCAAAGATCTGGGGCAGGGGGAATTCGAGCCGTTCAGTTTCCGAAAAGGCGAAAAGTTCGACGAGGACTACGCATGACGCACTGTTGGGATACCGGAGCTCGATTATGCCTTCCGAGGAATGAAGAATCCCATTGTACTTTGTTTAACTTCCGGAGGTGGTGGGTTGGAGAACAAGACGGTTATCGGGAGAGCAGGAAGACGAGCTGGATGATGACAGCCAGCACAATTGGCCACTACAACCGTGGGAGCCTGTCAATATATCTATTCTAGCCATCCCGATTTTCCACTATCCTCCTAATGCATATCCGAGGGTTGTTAGGCTCTACATATTGAGTTCCTTTGACAACGATAAGTACGATACTTCACCGCGCACGTCTCATCCTTGTACAGTTTTTTTGTGTGCGTCTACCTTTAGGATAGCACGGGGTGAGTGAGATGTAGGTAAAACAAAGGAACTGTGGCTTGCGAAGGGTACACACAGAAGCCAATCCTCCTCCTTGGAACTGCGCTAACAACGCGAGAACCGGTCCATTGTGCGAAACAAGCCCCAACAAGGTCTAGTGTGTATTTAGGCGCCCATACGACGACCCCAATATGCCCCACTTCATTCTTGACTGAGCGACGGAACGGAAAAGGTCGGTTGCCTTGAAAGTTAATTAGCGTTTACAAGACATACCTCCACCGCCGCTGGTTCATTCCCGACATCGCATATGTCGGACACAAGCCGAAGTGCATTCTATCCCCCGCCGGCGTCTACACACGTCAGCCCAAGAGGATAAACAAAAGCCTAGGTTGTCGTATCGGTATTCAAAATGGAATGTACAATATTCTCCTGCTGGACAAGCCAAGCTCCAAACGCCGGACTCTTCAGCCACCTACGTATCGAGTGCCAGTCAACAAACGATACCAACAAAAAGAGGAATAGACAAAGGAAGGAGCAAAACGGCTCTGAACATACCTCTCATAGAACTCGGTCCGCTTCCCCGTACTCTTAAACGGTAACGGGCTTCCGTATTTCTTCAAACTCTCCATGAACTGGGCCGTGCTAAACGGCTTCAGCCTTAAGGACGACGAGGAGGCCCCGCCTATACCAGCACTGTTTAGGCCGTTGCCGTTAGGGCTCGTCCGTGCTCTTGCATGTCTGACTTCCGTCGGGTTGGGTATAAGGGTATTCAAATATCGTGCAAGAGGCGTTATAAACTGTGTTGTGCGGGAACAGAAGTGTCTTCGGAGGTCGAGAGATGCTGCGACGCCTGGAAGGATCGTTAGAGACCCAGTTCCTAAGACAGGGACGGAGGAAACACGTACGTGCGCGATCGTCGCCGCGACATGCGGCCTCAAGCTTCTTGAGGAGGACTCTGTCTTTCGAGATGTACCGCTTATGCGTCTTGGTGCGCCATCCCGGCGCGGGGCCTGCGCTGCTCCCGAGGGAAGGACTCCCGTTCCCTGTCTGTGGCCTGCGTGGGTTTCGTCAATCTCACGCTAGGTAAAGGTCGGGAAAGACGCTCACGCTATCCGTTTCCCTAGACTGAGAAGATGTGGCCAGTGGTTACACGACTTCTCGAAGAACGGGTTCGTCACACCCATTATCAGCCCGGGTTTTGGAGGGAGTCTGTTGATTAACGCGCCGTGGTCGGCGTCCTGCATCGTGAAATATGGCCGGAAGTCGCCTGCCATGGGTATCTGCAGATTTGACCGGTTTGTGATCTTAGGAGGGGAGATTAACGACAAATTAAACGTACTGGGCGGATGAGATCCCGGAGCCACCACACAGCCTGGCTCGTCTGCGCTGGAGACGATCCGAACACGAGGAGCGGCTCGCAGAGAAGAAGGCATTCCCATATTGACCAGAGGTTCGCCATGCATGATTCGAAGAGAAGTAGTGGAGGTGGGTGGAAGGGTGCTGAAGTTGCTAAGATCTGGTCGTAACCGCTCAGGACTCCATACTCATACTACGAGGAAATCTAGAAAACGTGTGGTGGGCGACTTACATGGAACCGGGAGTCGTATTTCTCATTGAAGGAACTCGTCTCTGTCAGTTGTTGTGCGTCCACGGAGTGTGGTATTTCCACGTGTAGCGTAGCACCTAGGAATCCCAGTTCCAAAGTGACGCCGGGGGTAGGATCTGGCCTAAATTCCTTGCGGGTCCGTCAGAGCAGTTTGGGCGAAACATGGTAAACGGCAGAACACACCAACCGGAAATGTTATTGCAAGCGTTCTCGAGCATTGTAAGGCCGTGCGACTGGTACATAGGTCCCAGGGTAGATGTCAGAGAAGAAAATAGAGCAGGGTATTGAAATTGTGTTAAGATTACAATGGAGCTCTTGAGTTCTATCAGCATCAGCATAAGTTCACAAGGGCCAAGAAGATGTACACACTTGTTGGTAGCCTCGTTTAGACGCAGCGTCTCGCTTCTGTGTGAAATGAGAGATTCCATACACGAAGCCGTCCAAGGTCTTGGGACCAGTCGTTTCGTCCGATTTTCGTATCCGAAATGAGTGGACTTGCGATCCTTGGTCGAATTGCAGTGAGTCTGGGAATGCGAGGAATGCTCTGCATAATATTAAAGCCATGAATCTAGCCTTGAGAAACGTAGGTTGCTCACATATTCTCCTCTTCGCCGGGGAGGAGGTCCATGGTTGGGTATATCCCTGACACCATAGGGCCGTCGTCCAGGTCAAATTCCACTGCATCCCGTTTATAAGATCTCCCTATTCATGGATAGGCAGATGTTGAGGACGCACCGACAGCAATGCCCAGTACCCATCTTCTCAACTTGACTACGACATCCTCCTCAAGTTGCAGCTTCTTCAATCCATTCTCCTGCTTCGCCTTCCTCCTCTCACTCAGACTACTCCTCGTCGGCGCCGTATTCGAGCGCGAGAGATGCGCGCCGGGCCTCTTGAGATGGAGTGGCTTCTGCGGTAGCGAAGACGTAGACGGCGAATAGCCTACGTGCGGGTGCGACGGCGTATGTGGGTTCAAATTTGAGCTCGAATTCGAATGCGTCGAGCTTCTACTCATCGCATCCCTGTCCGAGCCAACATGAAAAGTCGTCAGGCTCTCCATGAATCTAGGCGCTATCGCTGAGGATGCTGGAAACCCTGTCGTCGACACATTTCGGCTTGAAGCAAGGCTCAGGGTCGCTGAGCTTGCGCCTGACGACGCGGAGGGGATGGAAAAGTAAGGGCTGGACGCCGTGCCGATGTCTTCCTCGAGGTAATCTTCATCTTCTAGACGTAGGTCGGGTCGCCTGGTGAGCATAGGTTTCGGTGTCGTCCAGTTTCTAGAAGGTGGCGACTTGGTTGCAGTCCAACCCTTGATGGAATAGGGGTTTTCTGGGATATTTGGGTGCTTCTGCCAGCTAGGCTCTAGCGTCGTCAGTAGGTCGTCGCGGTCGTTGGCCCCTGTTAGGCCCAGAGAGTATATCGCGCTGAGGGTTGTCGAGGAGAAGAAGATTTGGAAGATGATGATGGCTGGTCGCTGGTCGCTGTCGAGTGGGTGCCATTGCGGGCGTTGATCCCACGAGGCATTTTGCTCCATACCACGATGTGCTCGACCCTACCCAAGTCACAGACCAAGAACTCATCGACTTACCGAGCTCTTGTTCATCGGAAGATCCTCTTGCACAACAGGGTCTTGCTATCTGGCGACTGGCTATCTCTCTAGACGCCGCAGGCTAATCTGCACTGGTTCGGCGACTGTATCTGCACAGGAATTCAATATCGGCGACGGACCTGCACTCTGGTAAGTGCAGGTTACTGCAACGTGCCCGGATGGGAAACTCGACCTGCATAGACCATGCCATGGCTTTGAGCTCCATTCAGCTATTGCTGCATGTTTTCCCGTCATAATCCTAGTTCGTTGCTTTGCCGCCTCCGACAATGCGCAATGCCTTTGCTTGCACCGATCGACAATGGCTTCGGAAGCCACAGCCTCCTGGAGGTATGTCCTTGCAAGAAAACTAAAGCCTTAATGAAAGGTGTCCCCTGCGAAGCCATTCATCCTATGTCGCCGCCCCTCCCATCAAGCAGACCCAGCGCGGCGCTATTGTGACTGGACCAAGCGTCAAAGCCCTCCCTTGCTGTATTAGGCCACACCCTGTCCCAAGGCGCCTGGTGCAGGCCAAAGCCATTGTGCCCACCATCAACCACGCGCCGTATAAAATAAACGCGTACTTCGGGTTGGACCATCTCTTTCTCTCGTTGGTTCCCGGTGCTCGCCTCTCCACGCCTCCCTCTTTATCTCCCTGTTCTATATAATACCAAGGATGGCGCCCTCGATTCCTAAAGGCAAAATAACGAAAGCCCAAATCAGTGTCCCCATAATGTGCGATGAAAGCCGTTCCTCCTCTTCGAGCAACGATATGCCTTATACAGTACGTCTCGATCCTCGTGTTACTGAGCCACTAAAGCAGCCACTGACGATGCTTGTCTGAATAGTTCTACGAGGGCGGGAACAGCCATTCAGAATTCAGCATATCGACCGGCGCCAGCTCCGCGCGCCCCAGGACGCCCGCGTCTGCTTCGTCCTCCCAATACGAGTACGACGGGAGCTTCATCGACATGGATGGCGCCAAGCAAGTATCCTCTCGACGAGCCCCTCGAGTGAGCGGGGAGAACGGCAGGCCCGAGCTCGATAACATTTCGCCCTCGAAAAAGGCCCTTTGGAGGTTCGCTCCGTGAGTCTTGTGCTTTGTCTCCCATTTTCTCGTTTACTGATCCAACAGCCACATTAACCAGGAAACCACGTAAATCCGACGGGATCGACCCCTTCGAGCTGAGCGAGCCGAAAGCCGACAAGCCCAAGATGCAACGGAGCGGAAGCCTCCTCAAGAAACTTCAGCCCTCGTCCTCCTCCAAACCGCCGACCCCTTCCACTGGCGTCCCCGCTAGCGACCTGAAAAGGAGCGAGTCTGGCAAGTACGCACCTGGCAAGGCAAAGGCGAAACCAGTGATTTCGAACCCCATCCCGCTCCCTTCAAACACCACTCTTCCCGACCAAGGCAAGATCGACGCGAACTTTGCGAAGATCCCTCTGGGGTACGAGGAGACATGTAGGTTGTATCAGGAGAAGAAAGGGCAGACGACGGCTGCATCTCCACCTGCGTCCGCCTCAGCTCTCAAGAAGCAGATCTCTTCCCCTGTGCCCATTCCGTTGTCTGCGACCCAAGTCTCCCTGCCTTTGTCCGCTAAGATGGGCGAGGAAGAGGAGGAACCTTCCCCACCGGCACTCCCTCCGAAGGACATTAAGCGACGCCCTGTAAAGAAGAGTTCAGCCTCCTCTCGGAGCCCTTCGAGACCCGTACGGAAGTCCCTCGTCCCTCCTTCCTCGGCACCCGCTCCCGCGTATGTATCTACCACAGCCGCAAGGCTGAAGAAGTCGAGGGAGCCCGGACGCGCCGAACCTAATGCTCCTCTATCCGCATCCTCTTCTCCCTTTGCCTCGCCCTCCAACTCGCCTTCCCCCTCCCCACCGAGGAAGTCTCCCGTCCGCGTCCCAGCGGCTCTAGGCCGCGCTCCCGTGAAGAACCCCCCGCCCGAGCTCTACCTGCCCCCGCTCACTCCCCTCACCCCACGCGACGTGGACGTCGACTCAGAGGGGGAGTCATCCAGTGCCAGCATCTTCTTCACACCTGATATACTGGGGTGGGATTTGGAACCTTCGGCGAAGGAGAGTCGGTTCGGGGAGAACAAGCAGACGAGGATCATTCGGGAGCTGAAGAAGGGGACGGGGAAGGAGAAGGCGCTCCCTGTCAAGGTCGAGCAGAAGTACATCCAGCTTGGGGGGTTCAGGAAGAATGGTGATACGTATGATGAGATGGAGAGTGTTATTGGGAGTATGGGGAGTGTGAGCATGTATCTGGAGGATGAAATGAGGGAGAGTGAGCGGTTGGGTGTTGAAGCGCCTTCGAGGAGGCGTTGAGATGGTTATCTTTCGTTCTTGAAGAATTGATTTGGATGATTGACCGGCGGCCGTCGTTCTTTTCTTTTGCTGAGGCTTGTCGGATTGTGTATTGGCTTTCATTGACCTTGACCCTTCGTTCTTGGACCTTGTATTGATATCTTCGCCTTGATTCATCGATTTATAACATTATATACTGTTCCTACTTGCCACGTCTGCTTCAACTTTTCAATGACGACTTGTACACGCGCCTACATGCCTTTCACGTCCATAAACTACTAGCTATCCTCTAATATGAAATGAGTTCTCAAATATCACGATACGCTCCCCTGTGGCAGTTTTTGTGGCCCATAGCCAAAGGCAAGGTTTGCATTTCAATTGGATTTGGATGTTGGTTCAGGTGTTTGCCTGGGCAGGTTTGTGACGTGCACGATTAGAGAGCGATTGTCTTCTCTAAAAGCTCAAACTAGAGGCGGGTTGACGAGACTAACGTGCACCGCCCATCGCCGTCCACCCCTCAAATCGGCATGCGAATCATTTTCACACGACTTCGGCAATCCGCGCGCGCCAACCTCAGCCACGCACCATAGTACCGAGCACAGAAGCAGCTGTAAAGTCCGCTAAAGCCATATAAATGAAGAATATCATACCCTTAGCTACCTTTCCATCATCTGGTATACAACGACAGGCAACCCAGGCCAGAAAAGCCCCTAGATTAGGGGGTACATGGGGGAATTACCAGGTGTACAGATATCCACGGCCATAGGACATCGAAAACACCGCATCCCGTCCGATCTGCGCAGTTAACCGGTGTGCCGCCTAGTTAGTACCACGGTGGGGGACCACGCGGGAATCCCAGGTGCTGTGGTTTTTGCTTCTTTTGATCGTCACAACAGTGAACACCGGTTGGCCTGAAATAGGCGCGCGCGCAGACAGGTTGCCTCAAATGCTTTTGCTCTGGACACTCACCTCAGTTCAAGGTCAGCTGCCTTTTTCAAATCACATCTCAAGGGAATCATTCACTCCCTTTGCTCTCTAGATGAAGCTGTAGCCTTACGAACCCCCAGCACCAAGTTGAGGTACCTACAGAGTACGGCACTAGTGGAATCTGAGCTCTTTCCCTGACCTTTGCCAACCAGGTTCCTCAGCAGGACATGGTTGTGACACTGCTATGTCTGACCTCACAGAGGGCTTGATACCGCTCATGCTCAGAGAGTTGTACTTTAGGCTGGGGTTCAAGTTTCGTCAGGGTCATGTAAAGATCTGAACTTTCCAGTCAGTCCTGAATTCGAGTCCTCGACAGGTATTGCACAATCCTAGCTCGTCATTCTCTGGAACCCAGCCTCAGTCCTATCCATCCTCTTTATGCCGAGCAAGTCGTTATATAATCGACGTCATATCGGTTTCCCTAACATGTCCAAACGTGGCTTGTTTTATCTCGAGCGCTTCGAAGAAAGACCTGATAAGGTTGCAGGGTAAGCTGCCTTTAAATCCACATAGCACCCATATCAAGTACTCGATGCAGCAATGGCCTCCGCCCTCTCCTTGAGGGAATCCGCAAACGCCTGGAAGCCGGCCTTCAGCCCCGTCCCCACCACCAACTTCACAATATACGCCATCGGCCCAAAGAACACCTCAATCGTCTCATACTTGGTCTTCCCCCCAGGCAGCTCGGTCAGGATCTGCCACCGCTCCGAATGCAGGAGCCATCCCGGCCTGAAGAACGTAGGCGCCGTCTCCCATGCCGCTCTATAGTTCTCCGTATCGAGCACCGTGATCTCGCAGTACGCGCCGTTGCTCCCAAAGAGGCCTGGGTTGCCCATCGTCGGGGGTATGTTGGCTGTCATTGCGAGGAATTTTCCCTCTGCGGGGGTGGTGTCGTTCCCCGGGAGGGGGTTGAAGGAGGCATCGACTAGCGATTGTTTGCGGACGAAGGGGTTCCATTGCTCGTAGGCCGCGAAGTCCATGATGACGCCCCAGACTTGGGCTCGGCTGGCATTGATGGTGCTAGTGCTGCTGACGGCGAAGACGCCGTCGCTGGCGAGCGGTGGGAGGCGGGTCGCACGGGGCATCGTGTTGGTGGTTCGGGTCCAAGAGCGGGGAGTCGCGAGCCAGCGCTTAGTGCCCCCGTGATGCACAGCCACTGCCTCGGATTGGTGCTTGCCCGAAGGCTGATCCCGAGGGCGACTCCGAGATTGATTTACTGCGTTCTGGCTGTGGTTTGAGAATTAAAAGCGGCGCCTCAATAGATCTAAAGGCACTGTGATAGTGAGAAAGGCCTCATACAGCGAACCTCTCAGGGGGAGCGACCCTGGGGCACACGATTAGCCTAGTTAAGCGCGCAAGCTCAAGTCGAATTCCCGACTGCATCTGAATTTGTTTCTCTTGGGGTCTATTGGCCATGTCTCTCCATAATAGGGGGTCCATTTAAAGGTTATCAGCATTGCTATTGGTCGTAATACGCGCAGCAGCTGCAGGAACAAATCCCTTGGCCGTTTCGAACTTGTCAAAGCGGAAGGAACGGCAACCGACAGTAAAGCCCGTGACGCTTTCATGGTAAAACAGGCTTTAGCTGATGACTATAGCTATCCAAGTATGCTTTACTCAAGTAACTTCGAATCATGGTCTGACTACTCCCCGAGAATCTCCGCGAGTTTGTACTGTGTAGATTTGTAACAATGACATCGTCGGTTCAAATTTCTTATTCAGCAAGTAATAGGACGATCTACCGGATATTCCAGAGCTTCATCGCGTCGTAAACGTGGATCTCAAGCCGCGGGCCTACGGCGCAGCGCGCGGGCGCTTGGCGCGCGGAGGCGAGGCGCCGGAGGCACGTGGATCAAAACCTGACGGCAGATGCACAGCCACCAGTCCGTCACTGACGTCTCCTCGGTTTTTGTTTTTTCTTGTCGTCCACAACTGCCACCAGTCCATTGTTCTTCACCATAAAGGCATGCAACGCACACTGTATCCAGCCAACGAAGAATTCGTATAATGAGGCGGAATGGAGACGAATCACTGCCAAAATGGAGTCGCGGCATGGTTCGGGCAGGATCAGAGGCCTGCATGATTAAGCGCGCAAGCCGCAGCCCGTTCGCCGGAAGTAGACGCGTCTGGTGCTCGAGTTGCCACAATGAGTCAACCAATACCTCCGAGCTCGAAATACAACACAGCCTACGACGGCGGGTGAGTGGTTGTCTTATTTTATTTAAAGCGAGCCACGCTGTTGCTGCGTTCGTTTCATCTCCCTCTCTCTTTCTGCTTGCTACTTTGTGACGCCTCATTCCTTTCTTCTTCCCCTCCTTTGTGCTTAGAACCATCGGGAAGCCCTGTACGAAAGCCACAGACGAAATGTTGTTTGAACCTCTGCCACTCGAAGGGCTCGGTCTGATCAAGAAGATCGAGCGACATCTGGACTGCAATAGCCTCGTGGAGCTGGATAGGCGCGAGCAAGCAAGCGCTCGGCACCATGTACAACCCCTCATCCCCGTTGTCGATCTGACAGTGCGTCCTTTGGCCCCCCGAATCTCGGCAGCGAGTGGCTTGGTGACTCATGACTTTCCACAGAAACTAGACGACTATTCGGTCCTCCGACCTCAGCACCCTACTCTTACTAAGGAGAACAAACCGTGGACCCTCCGATGGATAGAGGAGCAAGCAAGCACTCGCCAACCGCTTGTCGAGGTCCATAACCAGGCAATCCTCGTCCCACAACCGGATCATACCCCAGAACTCAAGAAACGGCAGCGGAGCAACCGCTTCGACCCCTTCAGAAAGAGCCAGTCGTGCTCCGATGACTCCGAGCCAGCCTGGTTTCCACCCACTTCATTTCCTGGAGCCACACATTCTCCGTGGACTGAGCCAACCCCGGACCCAGAAGAACCTGAGATTCCCCTCCCACCTTCCAATCCCCCTTCACCTGAGACGGGGGCCGCCTCTCTGCCCTTAGCAGCCCCGATCGGGGAGAGGGTGCTGAGGACGCTTTCATGCACTTTGGGCAAGTTGCGCACTCTAGATACGATGCTTGACAGGCTGCCGCGGGACGGCTCGGATGCCCGCGCTGACCCAGTGAGGCAGAAGATCCTGCGGGACAGTGTCAAGGCACGACTGCCTCCACTCGACGATTCAGACGACGACGAACCGGACGTCGAGGCAAGGTCGTGGAAGGGTTTCTCTGAACACGACATACGCATGATGCGCGAGTCATTTGTCGAGTGGGAGATGAAGCTGCTGCGGAAGGGGCATCCATATGCGCCAGTCATGCCTTCGCGGTTTAACCCGTTGAGGATCGAGTGTGCCCCACCTTGTTCTTGGAGGGCTTTCCCGAACCCATATTCAAACGCAAAGGAATGGAAGGTACATCGCCAGCTTCGGTATATCCCAGTGAGATCAAGACAGTGAGTGCCGGTTCCATTCCAGGGGGTTAATTCTGAACTGGTTTCTGGTCAGGGCATGTGAATTGGGGAACTACTACAAACACTGCGTCGAGTGCAAACGCGACGGTTTGTTGAAACACGTTCTCTCCTCGAAGCCGCGGAATGAGCTGTGGAGAAGCCTGAAGTCCACGGCTACACCTTCAGCTGCGCGCCGGGCACGGCTCTGGGTACCCGTACAGCCCGCCTCGTTGGAGACTTTGACTGCTGAGGACGACGAGGAGGAGCCGATGGAAGGTGTCATCCTCACCGACCCTTGGCGCAATCATAATGCTCTGAGCTCTGGCAGCAGCAGCGACCTTTCTCAGGAGTTTGAGTTTGACTACTATGACTCTGATAAGGACAAGTGCCCTGACGCGCCGCGTTTGAAAGACATGGATGATCTGAGCCTCGACGATGACGATGATAGCTCGCTTTCCATCTGGGACGAGATGGACACTGATGATGAAGACTCGGTGTACATTCTGGCCGACGAAAAAGCTGAACTGGAGCGGGTGCTTGGAGACTTGGAAGGACTAAATTAATGACCGGTGTCGTGTAACAGTATCATATAACCTCCTATTAATGCAACCATGACATAGTTTAGCCGAGTCGAGGCTTCTCATGTGTAGCTTCTGCTTATCTTATCTCGCACAATGTCATTAAGCCAACTTGTTCCCATCCATACCCTGCTTGTTTCTCCCTCTCATTAGCACTAATGCGCATTTTACCCAGGGAAGAAGCTAAGCTCCTGCTGCACCAGGTATAGCGCACAAGTACCCCTATCCGTATTGCTTGCTATGACTGATCCCGCCAAATCAGGCCGGATTCCTCTCCCAGCAGCGCCTCGCGCGCGGGTTGCGCTTGAACCAAACAGAAGCTGTCGCGCTCATCGCTTCGCAGCTCCAAGAACGCATCCGCGATGGCAAACACAGCGTCGCACAGCTCATGCAGTACGGGAAGACCCTGCTCGGACGCAGACATGTCCTACCGAGTGTGCCTACGCTGCTTCACGAGATTCAAGTCGAGGGGACGTTCCCTGACGGGTATGTAGCCCGACCACATTTACGCTGCACACATTTCTAAGACATTGATACAGAGTATTCTTGGTAACCGTACACGACCCAATCTGCACAGAGGATGGAGACCTTACCGCAGCACTCTACGGCTCATTCTTCCCCATTCCCTCAAACGACCTCTTCCCCATCCTCCCCGAATCCGAATACGCGCCGCACAACCTCCCAGGCGCCCTGATCCTCAAGAAAGAGCGCATCCGACTCAACCAGGGCCGGAGCCGCGTCAAGCTGCGGGTGACGAACAACGGGGACCGGCCCATCCAGGTCGGCTCGCACTACCACTTCATCGAGACGAACCACGCTCTGTCGTTCGACCGCGGCAAGGCCTACGGCAAGCGCCTGGATATCGCCGCTGGTACTGCGATACGTTTTGAGCCGGGCGACGTGAAGACTGTGACACTCGTTGAGATTGCGGGGAATAAGCGGATTACGGGTGGAAATGGGCTTGCGAGCGGGGTTCTGGACCTTGGGAGGACGGACGAGATTGTGAGGGGCTTGGTTCAGAGGGCGTTTGCGCACGTACCGGAGCCGGGGGCGTTGGAGGTGGGCGAGGATACGGATATTGGGAGGGAGGCGTATGTGTCGATGTATGGCCCGACTGTGGGGGATAAGGTCCGCCTGGGAGATACGGCGCTCTGGATCGAGGTCGAGAGGGACAGTGTGAGTGCGGTCTTTGCGTTCGCTTCTGGCATAGAGAAGGATGATGCTGATAGAGACTCTGATAGACGGTGTACGGCGATGAAGTCAAGTTTGGGGGAGGTAAGGACGTCACGCTGTTAGAATCTTAGGTGCTTCGGGTTCTCATCTTCTCCCGAATTCAGGGAAGACCATTCGCGAGGGGATGGGCCAGGCTACGGGGTTGTCCTACAAAGATGCACTGGACCTGGTCATCACAAACGCGCTTATCGTCGACTGGTCCGGGATCTACAAGGTATCATCTATCTGCCTCTCTTCGACCGCGTCTTAGATCCCAGATCCTGACTTGCACCCCCCATAGGCCGATATCGGCGTCAAAGACGGGGTCATCGTCGGAATCGGCAAAGCGGGCAACCCCGATGTCATGGCGTCCGTCTCGCCGTCCCTCGTCATCGGCTCCTCCACGGAAGTCATCGCCGGCGAAAAGCTGATCGTCACCGCGGGCGCCATCGACGCGCACATCCACTACATCTGCCCGCAGCAGGTCGAGGAGGCGTTGGCGTCCGGCACGACGACGATGATTGGCGGGGGCACGGGCCCGAGTGCAGGCACGAATGCGACTACGTGCACGCCTAGTCCGTTTTATATGAGGCATATGCTGCAGGCGACGGATGGGTTGCCGATGAACTTTGCGTTTACGGGTAAGGGGAATGATGCCGCACCGCAGGCGTTGGAAGAGATTGTGAGGGCGGGGGCGGCAGGGTTGAAGTTGCATGAAGATTGGGGCTCGACTCCGGCTGTTATTTCGAATGCGTTGGATGTGGGGGATAAGTACGATGTGCAGGTTAATATTCATACTGACACGTTGAATGAGAGTGGATTCGTTGAAAGTGAGCTTTCAACGTAACTGATAAACCATTCCTGCCGATTCTGATCTCTATTCCAGGCACTATCGCGGCATTTGGCGGGCGAACCATCCACACATATCATACTGAAGGAGCAGGGGGTGGACATGCACCTGATATCATCGTCGTTTGCGAGCTCGATAATGTCCTTCCGTCATCTACGAATCCCACAAGACCCTACACGAACAACACTCTGGACGAGCATCTCGATGTACGAACTTCCTCCTAGTATCCCCACCCATCTGGTTTTGACCTCCCCGACAGATGTTAATGGTCTGTCACCACCTCGATAAGTCCATCCCAGAAGACTTGGCCTTTGCAGAATCACGTATCCGTGCAGAGACAGTCGCAGCTGAAGACGTCTTGCACGACATCGGCGCAATCTCGATGATCAGTTCCGACTCGCAGGCCATGGGCCGTGTTGGCGAGGTCGTCAGTCGGACATGGAGGACTGCGAGCAAGCTGAAGGAGTTCAGGGGTCCATTGGCGACGCTTGGGGATTCATTGGAGGGGAACGACAACGGGAGAGTGAAGAGATATATCGCGAAATATACCGTGAATCCGTAAGTCGATCCACTTATGTCAGAGGACCGCGCAATGCTAAACATGTGGGCAGAGCTATTACCCATGGGATTAGCCATCTCGTTGGACAGGTAGCGGTTGGTACTCTAGCGGATCTCGTGCTGTGGAAGCCCGAGAACTTTGGTAGCAAACCCGAGATGGTGCTAAAATCAGGTGTGATTGCCTGGGCTCAGGTGGGTCTAGTCTATCAATACCTTTTTGAAAGTGCACATCCGAACTAACCCTCTTCCTAGATGGGAGATGCCAACGCCTCCATCCCCTCCGTGCAGCCCTTCTATGGGAAGCCGATGTGGGGATCCAAACCCGGCTCGGCGAGTATCAATTCCGTATCCTTCGTCTCTGAAATCTCTATCACCTCCGGAACGATTGCGGAGTATGGATTGAAGAAACGTGTCGAGGCCGTGAAGGGGTGTCGGAAGGTCACCAAGTCAGATATGAAATGGAACGACGCGAAGCCGAAGATGACTGTGGATCCGGAGAGCTACGAGGTGAAGGCGGATGGGGTACTCATGGATATCGAACCGGCTGAAGGATTGCCGTTGGCAAGAGCGTATAATTTGTTCTAAAGTGCGTTTCAAGCTTTCAATTGGAAATACTCTACCTGTGTATATTAGGATGCTGGCAAAAAATTTGGGGCTAAAAGCTGAATTGGAAATCGGGTGTGCTGTTTGCACGCGAGGCGCCTCAAGGATTGCTCGGCGGCAGCACAGAGTCGCTCAGCGTCCAGGGTTGAAGGATCGACATGATGACACGCTATCGAGCTTGTTTAGGCCGCCGGCTGCCGCCGGGTGCTTTCAAGGCTCTGATCTTCTTCGGGGAATTTGCTTTGACAATTGCTCCACTCTAACTCTAACCCCGCTAAAAATAGTCATCACTCGTAACCCATTGGCAGTCATGGGCTTACTACGCCGGCTTACGAAGACCCCATTTTCTCGCAATCTCGCTCACATCGCGCTCGCAACGACGCGCTTCGCTGTGTGCCCGTTATCGAGGACATCGGGGATGATGATGAAGAGCACCCGAGTTTTGTCCTGTTCCGTCTGCACCCTGGTGCATGGCTTACTCAGGCCTTTGCTCCCCCGGGGAAGTATTTAACCAGGGGGGCGATGGAGGAGGGTCGATATCACCATCGAAACCCACAACTCCTTCTCCCAGCTCCTCACATTTTCATCCCGGTATGACTCCTGCGATGTCTGCCTCGATTGCAAGCAAGCTCTTCATCCCTATCAAAGTCGGGAACATCAAGCTACAGCACCGTGTCGTCCTTGCTCCCCTAACACGGTTCAAGGCCTCGAAGACCGGCCATGTCCCCACCCTCCCGTTGGTGAAAACCTACTACGAGCAGCGCGGCAGCGTTCCTGGCACCCTCCTCATCACTGAAGCGACCCTCGTTGCCCCTCAGGCCGGCGGATACGCCTACGTCCCGGGTATCTGGAACTCGGACCAGATCAAAGCCTGGAAAGATGTAAGCTCAAACTCATCGAATTCTACCAGGGAGGCCGTGCTGATTCTTGTTTCGTGTAGGTGACAGACGCTGTACACGCCAAAGGCTCGTATATATTCATGCAGCTGTGGGCCTTGGGACGGGCGGCCAACCCCGCCGTCCTCGCCGAGGAAGGCAACGACTACGTCTCCGCATCCGACATCCCACTCACTGAGCCCGCCAGGGACCCCCCTCGTCCCCTCACCCTCTCCGAAATCGACGACTACGTCGGCTACTACGCGCAGGCGGCGAAGAACGCTGTACTAGAGGCTGGGTTCGACGGCGTCGAGATCCACGGGGCGAACGGGTACCTCATCGACCAGTTCATGCAGGACACGAGCAACAAGCGTACGGACGACTATGGCGGGAGTGTGGAGAACCGCAGTCGGTTTGCATTGAGGGTTGTCGACGCTGTTGTGAATGCCGTTGGTGTTCAGAGAACGGCTGTGAGGATTAGTCCTTGGGGCCGGTATCAAGATATGAAGATGGAGGACCCTAAACCCCAGTTTAGCCACTTCGTAAAGGCGCTCAAGGAGAGGCACCCCGACCTCGCGTATTTGCACGCCATTCAACCTCCGCAAATTGAAGGTTCCGTGCTGCCAGGGGAGTCCAACGACTTCCTGAGAGATATCTGGGCCCCAAAGCCGTACATCTCCGCTGGAGACCAGACACGCGAAACTGCCCTCGAGGCAGCAGAGAAGGGCGATATCGTAGCTTTCGGAAGGACATTCTTGGCCACAGTGAGTATTCATTTTCCTTATTTCTGTACTGTGGATAAGATTTACTGGTTCCTGCCTCCTTCAGCCCGACCTGCCGTACAGATTGCAGCATAACATCCCCGCAAACGAGCTCGATACCGCGAGACTTTATGTCAAGGCCGACGTTCCGGGAACGGAGAAGGGATACACCGACTATCCCTTCTCTGAGCAGTTCCTGGAAAGCCAGAGAGCTGCTTCGGTGCATCTGTGAGGGTACCAGATTCGAAGGGGATAGGATTGACGCCTGGACAATAGTTTAGAAATGTCTGCTTTTATAGAGAAGATCCCGCAAGTCGCAAGATTGGGATCTATGCCACTACTGCCTCAAAGATGCGTTTACCGTGTGCCTGCGATAGGCGCATAAATATCATACAGAGTATCTAACAAAGCCAGTAGTTCACATGGGGAGAGAAATTAAACGACAGAACCCCTTGTCTCGTACCCATCCATCCTAAAATGGGTGGGACCCTCCGTGGGAGGCGCGTCGGTTAGAACCCCAGTTTTTTAACCAAGCCTTTCGGCGCCTAGTGCAGAAAAATCAACTGGAGAACATAACATTGGACAAAGATTACATACTGAACCAGGGCCTTCAAGTGGGGGTATTCATCGTCCTCGTTCAATAGCGTGATCTTGGCCTCGCGCTGCCTTCCTTCTATCAAACCAAAGTTATCCCTCCTGACGCATGTATTCCTGAGGTTATAATACCCGTTCTTCTTCATCGTGGGTGCAACGACCGCAGCGTCATCCCAGAATTCAATACGGAAGGCGTATGGCCTAAAAGGCACTGGGCACCAGTCAAAGAAGTTGAAGCCGGAATTGTGAGACTCCCATTCGGGGTTCCTCGTATAATCGGTCGCCCACACGGTATACCTGTTAGGTTCGGTTTCATAGGGATGGATAGCTAGGACCTGAAGGGATTGTATAGCATATCAGAATATGAGCATTGAGAGGGTTTCGAGGAAATAAAGCTTTGGGAAGACTGACTTCAACTGTGGTATCGATGTAGCCGTTGCCATCCAAAGCGGCCTGAAGACCGTCGAGGAGCGTATGAGAACGTCCGACAAGGACTGGTTTATCAACTTCAAGGCCCAATAGCTCGGATACCGCCTCTGTTTCATTCTTCTCTGAGTCCCAATCCAGCAGCCGTTGACAAAATTCTACTACAGCAGGCTCCAGAGGCGTTGTCCAGGGAGCTTTGCGGTCTGAGGAACCCGGCTTCTTGCAGACAATGTGCCAGGTATATCCACCCGAACTGCCGACGAGTTGCGAGGCTGCTTGATACCCTGTATCCTAAGGTGAATATACGTCAATGGAATCCAATCGGAAGGGAGGCTTGAAAAGACTGCTTACCCTTACGCCTCTGAGTATCAGGATGTCACCGATGTTGGGGTTAGGCAAATGCGATTCGTCCTTCGCGAAAAGGTTGACGCGCACTCTCTCGCCTGGGCGCGTACTGGCGTCTCCGATGCGGAGAGATTGTTTCCAGTCTGTACTGAATGTTATATTATATGACCTCGGAGCGATGGGAAATTCGGACACACCTCTGGTACCGCGGGCAGCTCGAAGTATAGGTTCGCTCTCCTGGACGATCCCAATGACACTGACGATGCCTTCGCCCCTCGACAGGGCATCAATCGAGACAAATCCTTCGGGTAATTTTGGAAGATCAGACTTGGGCTCTTGAGTGTGGGTAGAAGACGCTGTCCCCTCTGCCTGGTCGATTTTCTCGGTATCGCTTGGATTTCTTGGGCAGTCAGCCTCGTCGCTCTTGATTCGCTTCGAATCGCTCTCGTCGCCGCCGATGGAAGGTCGCTTCATACTTTAGAAGGCAATCCTAGCCTTTAAAAAGAGGCGTGTAGTTGGCACGGCGGGAAGATATTCCGTGCCCAGTGAGTGGTTGACAAGACTGGCGACGCGACTGGCCGGACGCGTCGAGAAATAAATTAGTCCGACACGTGACGTCATCCGTCGAATTCGATTCTCCATCAAAGGCAGACAACAGGCGCCTAATTATCATACAATGCAATGGCATAGTATCTTGCAAAGATGCCAGTGCCAGATGACGAGAAGCTTAAACGTCCCAACCCCTCTCCTTCAGCCAGGCCTCCCGGCGCCTTCAGCACAGGTTTGAATATCAGTTGAAGGATACGACCCGACCGAAAAAGTACGCACCGCAAAAGAGCCTTCAAGTGGGGATACTCGTCGTCCTCCTTCAATTGTGTAATCTTGGCCTCGCATTGCCTCCCTTCGATTAAGCCATAGTTATCCCTCCTCACACATGTGTTCCTGAAGTTGTAGAATCCATTCTTCATCGTGCGTGCAACTCCCGCAGCCTCGTCCCAGAATTCAATGCGGAACAGGTACGGCCTCAGGTCTGGTGCGCACCAGTCATAGAACTTGTTGAAATTGGAATTGTGAGACTCCCATTCTGGGTTCCTCGTATAGTCGGTGGTCCATACGGTGTACCTGTTCGGGTTGGTTTTATATGGGTGGATAGCTATAACCTTTAGGGTTGTGTAGTGTATCAGCATCTGAATGTCCGAGGAAAGAAGCTTAGAGATGCAGACTTCAACTGTGTCGTCAATGAACCCTATACCGGCCAAAGAGGCCTGTATACCACTGAACAACGTATGGACGCGTCCTTCAGGCACTGGCTTGACAACTTGAACGCCCAATATCTCGGATACCGCCTGCGTGTCCTTGTTCTCCGAGTCCCAATCCAACAGCCATAGACAAAAGTCTTCTTCAGCAGGCTTGAGGGGTTCTGTGCCGGGGCCCGAGTATAAATAGGCTGGAGCACACGGCTTCCTGGAGACAATGTCCCAGGTATATGCGCCTGACCTGCCAACAAGTTGCGCGGCGCTTTGATATTCTGTGTCCTATAGCATATATGCGTCAAGAACGTGCGATTGCAACATAAAGAATGTAGAAAAGGTCGGATATACTGCTTACCTTAACGCCTCTGAGTATCACGACGTCTCCGATGGAAGGGTTGGGCAGGTCCGACTCCTTCTTCGCAAAGAGGTTGACGCACACTCTCTCGCCCGGACGCGTGGTTGCGTCCCCAATACGGATAGATAGCTTCCAGTCTGTGCGGAGTGTCAGTTGAAGATCTGGGTGCATGCACGATACAAGGATACCCATGGTACCGCGAGTGGCTCGAGCTCTATACTCGCTCTCCAGGACGATTCCGATAACATTCACGGCGCCATAGTTCCTTGATAGAGTATTCATCGAGATGAAGCTATAAGGTGGCCTAATGACATCGACTTCGAGGTCTTGCATGTGTATCTTTGACGCCTCTGCATCTCGCTGGTCGGCCTCCTCAGTAACGGCCCCGCCATTCTTCACTCGCTTCGAATCGGGTTCATTGTTGCCGGTAGAATGGCGCTTCATTCTGGTCGAAGATAGAAATAGACGTAAGGAGAAGCCGGGTGCTTGTTGCGATGGAAAGCTAGTTCGTGCCCAGTGAGTGACTGACAAGACTTGAAGCTTGAAGCTTGAAGCTTCAAGCTTCACGGCGCGACTGAACGCGACTAGAAATAGGTTGGACTGTCCTGTGACGTCAGATTGATCCCACTGCAGCTTAAAATGATCCCGCGTAAGAGCTGGGCGCTCACCGCTCACCGGCACCGCTCAGGAGGCACTGGCGCCTAAATCGAGGGCCCAAATATGCACTGTGACCATGAATCGCCTCCTTAGCTTCTCGTGGACTGATATATTCCACGGTCATGTCTGGAAGGTGGGGACAATGAGAAAGCAACACACCACTGCACAGCCAGCAAAGAGCCCTTACCTACAAGACGCCCTTTACCCAACTCATCACGCTGTGCATAGGAGTCGAATCAGGTCATCATACGCTCCTTATTGTCATACAGATTCACAGTCGTCCCTAGTTTCAGAAACAAAGCTACCGAATCACAACTAGCGAGAGAAACTAAGCGGGGCCTAGTGCAGAATATCAGCTGAAGAATATATCCCAGGAGAAAAACTACGCACTGCAAAAGGGCTTCGAAATGAGGGTATTTATCGCCCTCCACCAATTGAGTAATCTTGGCCTCGCGTTGTACCCCTTCAATCAACCCATATTTATCCCTCCTCACGCATGCAGTGTTCCTGATGTTGTAAAACCCTGAGTGTGGGTAGGAAAAGGGCGACGCAGCCAAGCGCAGCAGCCAGGCTCGAAAAGGTGCTTGGTTCCCACGACGCCTAGTCCGTTTGGCGTAGAAGACAATCGTTCGGTAACAATCATCTCCTTGTAACATGCCCTCGCCCCGCCATGCACGAATAGAAACAGCAAATCTTACGCTTGCCGTCGCCCCCAATACAACGCTTTCGCGATCGAGCGGGTACTCTGACTGCATGATAGTTGGAAGGTAAGAAACCTCGGTTTCCGAGTCCCTGCTTCGATACCAGGCTGGTGGTGACTTGAAGGTAACTTACATCCTTGCCCACCGCGCAGGAATTGGGACCTGTGTTTTAGAATATATGCAATATCCACGCTGCTATGTAGAGGGTGGATACAATCTAAGGAACCTACACTCAGAGACGTCCACGAGCTCTTCACCGCTTCTATGTACTCCATTAAGATCCACTTCCTAGACCACGCGGTGGCCAGGGGATGGACTTGATAGGTCAGTCCTCGTCGACTGCGTATTTCTACAGCAGCTGACTTACCTTCTGCCCCAGCTCGTACACAGTCATACTGAAAAGGGTATAGACACGGACTCGAGGAGTATTCGGTGTTTTTCGTGCTCGACTTCCTGGGCACAGTGTGGCGAAAACAGCTGAGTCTGAATCCGAGGTTTCGTGTGTGGGTGTGTGGGTGCCACTGCAATCTTCCAAGTTCAATTTCATCACCACCACACCCTCAACCACGCCTCTCGACCCACTCAGATGACAGAAATACCAGGAAAGAAGAAACCGAAAGTTAAACGGGGTTGGATGAAGCAGATGAAGGATATGTTCAAGCGCAGTGGGTCTAAGACGCCGAGGTCGGAGACCCCCAGCCTTGCAACGAATGCTGAAGGATTCAAGCGGGGGGTTCCAAGTACCCAGAGTCACCATGAACCTGGCTCAGGACCGGCTTTTCTCGATGGGCGCTCGAATCAGGAGTCTCTAGAAGTGCCTCTCAACTCCGCGACCGCTCCTCAATTGGCCTGCGATGAACCTAAAGGAGAGGCCGAGCGACCTCTGATCAAGGAATCGCGCGGCGACGCCGTTCCGGAGGGTGTTTCTTCTGCTCTCAGCCCCGAGGCCGACATTTCTGTTCCATCAGACGGCATTGGGAGCAAGATCTATGGGGCGGTGAAGACTACGTTGCGATTGGTGGTTGAGATAGGCGACGTCTTTCCGCCGGTGAAGAGTACTGCTGCAGGACTGCTCTTTATCTTCGACCTTATCGATGTGAGTCCTCCGACCAATTAACTTCGAAAGACTTTCCCTAACATGTAGGCCAGGCATATGGGGAGAACCACGAAGAGTTCAACAAGCTCCTTGAGAGGGTCAATGTTCTATCAGCAATCCTTACATCATGTCCAAAGGATGTCCCGGAGGAGGTGCTCGATCGATTTCGTGGTCTCTCACTGTAAGAGCATAATCTAAAAGCGTTCGGGTTCTTCTGCTTAACTTCTGGCTCTAGGACACTGCTTGAGAAAGAGGAGGAGTTGAAACGGAAGCTCGAGAATAGGTCGAGGGTTGAAAGAGTGATCTTCTCTGCTCAGGACAAGGAAGAAATTATCAAACTCACACAGGAGATCAAGATGATCATTGAGATCGCGGTGGTAGGATCTTCAACACTGTGGTCACGTCCGATACTGATATTTCTCCAGTTCACGTCGGTTACCCAGAACGAGGTTCGGACGATCCAGGCCGTCAGTGACATTAGATGGTTGAAAGATCACGTCACGAGTACGTTGTTCATACTGCTGTCGTGCTCCTCAGGCTCTAACTCTAAGCTCCTAAAGTCATCGAGCAAGCTTCCGGCGGGCTGCGCAACATGGAGAAAGACATCGAGTTCTTACGGAGGTCTGGTGTGTACTATTGCTGAATTCTCATGTGGTTTGCTCACCAAATGTATACTTACAGAACTTCTGAGGAAGCTCGGAGAAGTGGAAGGAGCCGAATACGATAACCAGAAACGTGGTGGCGGCTGCACCCCTGGCACCAGGATCTCCCTCTTGGCTACCCTTCTCATCTGGGCTATGGACCGAGACTCTGCCCATCTCTTTTGGCTTAGCGGACCGGCCGGGACTGGAAAAACGGCGCTCTCCAAGACCGTTTGCGCTCAGCTTACACAGCGAGGTGTCTATGGGGCCAGTTTCCTATGCACGGTCCAAGAAAAAGACCTGCAGGACGTATATCTTATCATCCCAACTGTGGCGAAGATTCTGGCCGAGGAGCGACCCGACTTCGGCAAAGCCCTGGAGCATGTTCTTCTGAACGACCGGAGCTGCAGGAGTCCGAAGACGATGTCGTTGGACGACCAGTACTCGAAACTTATCCTTGAGCCCGCCTCAAAGGTGTTCACTCCGGATGATCTTCTCGTGGTCTGCATAGACGCTCTCGATGAATGCAAGGACAAGGATGCCATCGGAAAGCTTCTCCGCGCGTTGTCGCGTAAACCGAACGTTCCCCTCAAGTTTTTCCTCACCAGCAGGCCAGAGATTGCGCTGAGAACATCGCTCCAGTCATCTGGGAAGCAACTGCGCCTCTACGACATTGAGGAGCACGTTGTCAAGGCCGATGTTATGCTCTTTCTCTCTGAGCAGTTCCGAGCCGTGCCTGCGATATACGAAGCTCACAAAAATACTTGGCCCCCTCCTGAGATCGAAGCAATCGCAGACTTCTCCGGGAAGCTGTTCATCGTCGCCTTCACCGCTTTCAAGTACATCACCGCACCAAACGGCGTCTGCCTCGAGAGGTTCAAACACTTCGTTCAGCGCTCACCCGATCTTGGGTCCAGTCCTGTCAACGCTCTCTATGACGGAATCATGACAGAAGCATTTCAGGGTCTCCACAGGGACGAGCAGCGCTTGCTGCGCTCGTGCCTATCACTCCTTGTCTCAGCGCAGAAGCCACTTTCACCATACGACTACGGCAAATTGCTCAATACAGACACCTGTCTTATCCGGGAGGCGTTCAAGGCACTCCACTCCGTCGTCCAGGTCCCCGAAGAAAGGATCGACGACGGCAGCATCTCGATCTACCACGCGTCCTTTGTCGACTATGTCACCTCGGATACACAGCGCGAGCAAAAATGGGCCGTCGAGAAGGCAATAGCTCATGCAGAGATGGGTGATGCGTGCTTCCGCATAATGGACTCAATGCTTTGCTTCGGTATTTCGGGCGCCCAGACGTCGTACCTGAGCAACGATGACCAACTCACGCCTCTAAAAACTTTTGCTTCCGAGTTGGCGTACGCCTGCACCTCCTGGGGCGACCATGCCTTATATGCTGGACTCGAGTCTGAGCCGCGACAGCAGAAGGTCAAGGCGTTTCTCAACGGGGAGACGGTTTGGTACTGGCTTGAGGCGTTGAGCGCGCTGAAACTTGTAAGCTACGCGTACAGCATTCTTTGGAAAATATCAAAGGCATGTCTTCTTACCTGTCCACGGCGAAAGTTATTGTATTGACATTCGAGATAGGAAGTGACCTCGACGGAACTCCAAACCCTGTCGGACGGCCTCGGAGACTTTGTGCACACTTTTGAGACACCTATCGCCCATAGCGCTCCGCATCTGTACCTCTCAGCAATTCCATTCTCCGGTGCGCTTGGTGCGGCTCCCCATATATCACTTCCCGCCCTGGATTCTGTTCCCATTGTTCACCATCTTCCCCGTACGGGGCGCGCGATGCTCCGCATCAATCTTCCGTCTTTTTCGGGGTGCAGTTGTCTGGCGTTTTCTCCTGATGGCAAATACCTTGCTGCTGCTATTAATACTTCGCAGCCGAAGACTTTTCGAGTTGTAGTATACACCCGAGGAGGTCAGCATGCCACGCAGGTCACTCCTATGATGCACCCGGTCCATATCTCTCATGTCGCATACTCTCCTAATGCGCGACACATTGCCTCTGCTTCAGACGACGGGGTCATCAGAATCTGGGATTCCCAGACAGGGATGCCCGTCTCTGAGCCCTTACAGGGACATACCTATGCAGTCTGGGTGGTGGCATACTCGCCTGATGGCAGACATATTGCCTCAGGTTCCGCCGACAAGACGATACGGCTCTGGGATGCTCAAACAGGGCTCCACGTCCTTCAACCTTTCGTGGGCCATACAGGTGCCATTTGCTCAGTCGCCTACTCTCCTGATAGCAAATATGTGGTCTCCGGATCTGCGGACAACACCCTTCTAGTCTGGGATGCTCAGACGGGGAGGATCGCATTTGGGCCCATCACAGGACATACCGACATAGTGTGCTCAGTGGCATACTCCCCTGATGGAAAACACATTGTATCCGGCTCATGGGACTCTATGGTTCGAATTTGGGATGCACGTACAGGAGAAGCGACTGTTGGGCCTATGGCGGGCCACACAGACAAGGTCCGCGCAGTGGCATTCTCACCTAACGGGAGGTTTGTGGTGTCAAGCTCAAACGATGAGACGGTCCAGATTTGGGATGCTCGAACAGGGGATGCTGTGTCGGAGCGCTTTAAAGGCCACACTTCTGAAGTTCTATCAGTCGCCTACTCCCCCGATGGGAAGTGCATTGCGACAGGCTCAGCGGACAGTTCCATTAGACTTTGGGACGCCCGGACGGACAGGCCTGCCTCTGATTTTACACCAGGTCACAGCGACACCATTTGGGCTGTTGCCTACTCTCCTGATGCAAAGTTTCTCGCATCCGGGTCAGGAGATGGCACCATACGAATCTGGGATGCCCAAACTGGGGACCTCTTAGACTCTTTCCCGCCAATCCGTATGGACAACAACACACCGGTCCGCTCGATAGCCTACTCCCCTGATGGGAAATACCTTGTCTGTGGTTTGGAAGACGGGATCATTCGCCTTTGGCACACTCATACAGGCAAACCCGCATCCGATGCCATGTCAGGTCATACGGGGATTGTCCGGTGCGTGGCATTCTCCCCCGACGGAATTACTATTGCGTCAGCCTCGCAGGACGAGACCGTTCGGCTTTGGGATGCCCGGACAGGAGAACCCCGAGGCAAGCCACTGATTGCCAGGCATAGCGATGCGGTTGCCGCAGTCGCATGGTCTCCCGATGGGAGATACCTCGTGTCAGGCGGCGGCGCCGGCGGCGACGGCAAGACCATGCGACTTTGGGACCTCACTGTCGCTCAGCCTCTCTTTGAACCCATGACGGGGCACACCGATGAGGTTTGGTCTGTGGCTTACTCTCCAGATGGACGGCATATAGCCTCGGGATCCAAGGATGGGACGATTCGCCTTTGGGATGCCAAGACAAGGCAGCCCGTTGGCAAGCCTATCCGAACTTGCCACACAGAGCCGGTTAGAGCCGTAGTCTACTCGCCCGACGGAAGCTGCCTTGCTACGGGGTCACGGGACGGCACAATTTGGCTTTGGGACGCTCGAACATGGGAGCCGCTCTCCTCTCCAATCATCGGCCATGGGTCTTGGGTGATGTCAGTGGCATACTCCCCGACGGGTGGCCGAATTGCCTCAGGGTACGAAGACACCACTCTACGGATCTGGAAGCTGCCCCAGGAGAAATTGACGCAGGTCACATGCACACCCCCGACCCTGGATGGTGTGTGCGCCGCCTTTCCAAACATTCTGTTCACCGAATTCTTCTCCAGGTCCCATCTATCTGCACGACTATCCGTACGATGTTTTCACCATAGGAGACGACGGATGGCTGCGCAATGCATTGGGCCCACATCTCCTTCTTTGGGTCCCAGTGGCTCATCGCGCTGGCTTGTATCGCAATGGCCTCGAGCGTATTATTGGAAATATTGCCACCACAAAAGTGGAACTGACAAAAGCTGTCGCACATGGGGAGAATTGGCTCAAGTAAGTCACACAGTCTTATGCCCGCTTGCATCCCTGACAGCTTTGCTTACCTTCATAGGTGCAGAAATTCGCACGACGGGGCTCGCTACCGCCCGTGGCCCGCCTGATATCCCAAGTACTCTATTCGGTATTCCGGGCCCTTAAATTAGGCCCAACATGCCACGTCTTCTTACAACCCCTCCACGATCATACCCCAGCGTCCCTATGTGAACCTCTCGTCATTTGCGATCCAATGTTCATTACCTTTCTCATCTGCATTCGCTCGCTCGCGACCTTCCTGTATTTTTCTCAAATTTCGGAAGCCAGTCACCGTCTTTCAATTGCATTGGTAGTGTGTGATATCCCCCCAGAGAAATATTATCCTCGTTAACCCGCGCATAATCGTGACTTGCCGCGCCGTTTCAGGTCTGCAGCATTCTGAACCTACAAGGCTTTGTGACAGCCAGAAAGGGGATCCGCCATCGAGGCGTAACACCACCGCACACCCTGTAGCTTACGCAGACTAACCCAGGCTTGTGACCCGCCGAACGAACCGACATAATCGCAGGAGGTGCATAAGCGCTTGAATAAGCGCCCATCGCCGTGCCAGTGAAAGCGGGCTATAAACGGACGCCAATAACGTGGTTCAAGTGTTGGCGTGCTTCTAGGGATCGGAATACGCCAATACATGTATCCTGTTTGAATTACATTTCGAAAGCAATAGTATAGCTTCCATATATCAGGGACGTAGGTGGTTGCACCCATCTGACATATGTAACCTATGTGTTGCACGGGGTGCCGCATTTCCAGTGCTAAACGCGGAATCGTACTCAAGCACCCGTTGGAACCCGGGGTAGTAAGGGGGTAATTGTTTAAACCAGCTATGCCGTTTGGCTCTCCGCTTTCCCCCTCTTCACCCAACCGAGACCCTCTGGCGTCGTCATCTCCGTGACCACGAAAGAGTCTGTTGATCGAATGTCAGATAAGAATGCGAAGGTTAGAAGAGATTGTCGGTGACTCCGGCAATGCAATGTTCAATTGTAAGCCTTCTAGGAAGACCTATCACTTTGGATAACATTCCATAGATGGCTGTAAGAAGTTGTCGCGCTTGTAGAGCACCAAATCAACATCTGTTATGGTGCATGAGACGTATGGAGCGAGGACGCGGCTAATCAAACGTAGCGTGCTGAAGAAACGTCGGTCACGTATCTGAACAATATGCTGCCAGCTCAACTTGAGTCTCCGGGTTGAACGAGGTCGATCGTCGGCTGCAACACGCAATACGCTGCTCCGGTTCGATCATGCGTATATGAATTGTGAAAGCCAGCGCAGGCCGCGGCGCGATTGAGCGGAATAATGGGCACTCAGATGATGGATACTCTCGAGGTGACAGCCTTGAGTAAGCTGGGCTGGGATTATCAACGATAGACATGAGAGGTATCGATGCTTAGTAAACGGGGAGAAATACTGGGCTTGGAGATTCACATGACGATCCACTTGACTTGGTGAACATCACTAGCAGTGACAGCGGGCTTCAACAGGGCCTACAAAATATCCTCAACCCCGCTCCCAACCCGCTCCTGGCCTGTTGAAACCAGTAGCCTAGAGCAGTGATACAAGGCCCCGCGAGCGAGCGCGAGCGCACCGTAGGTGCGCGCCAGCGAGCGAGCATTCATTCTCAAAAGTTGGTTTTATCAAGTCTGGAACAAGATCATATAATACGGCTTGGAAAACCCAGGAGCAGGATGTAGGCGTGACTTGCGCCACCCTGTAGAGGATATGGTTTGCGTAAGATGTTAATTCCCGAAAGCCTTCGAGCAGCGGGCTGCGAGGCAAAGATGCCCTTTTGGCATTATGTGTAGTTACTGGTTCTGAACATCTGGTATTTGAAAATTGACACACAGGTCTTCACATGTCACGCAAGTCGCGATTGCCGGACTCAACGGACTCGTAACTGCCACTTGCAGTGCTACTCTTTGAGTCGGCCAGGGCCGATGCAGTTGGCCCACGTTCAATTAAATGGGGTGGTGTCCAGGCCACGCGCGCCTAGCATAATGGTCATCAAAGGCATACACTGGTGTATGATATGATAATTAGGCGCCTGCCAGCAATCGTGATTTTCAAAGCCACTAGTTCCAAATGACGAGGAGTTTAAACGTCCCAGCCCCTCTCCTTCAGCCAGGCCTTTCGGTGCCTTCGGCAATATTAGCTGAATGATAGGACCCGACAGAAGGACCACGTACTGTAAAAGAGCTTTCAAGTGGGGATACTCGTCGTCCTCCCTCAATTGCATAACCTTGGCCTCGCATTGCCTCCCTTCGATTAACCCATAGTTATCCCTCCTCACACATGTGTTCCTGAAGTTGTAGACTCCACTTTTCATCGTGCGTGCAACGCCCGCACCAGAATTCAATGCGGAACAGGTACGGCCTCAGCTGGTGGGCACCAGTCATAGAACTTGTTGAAGTTGGAATTGCGAGACTCCCATTCAGGGTTCCTCGTATAGTCGGTGGTCCAATGTACCTATTCGGGTTGGCTTATGCAGAATATCAATATCAGCATCTGAAACTCTGAAAAGAAGCCCAGAGATACAGACTTCAACAGTGTCATCAATGAACCCTCTCCCGGCCAAAGAGGCCTGTATACCATTGAACAGCGTATGGACGCGTCCTTCAGGCACTGGTTTAACAACTTCAACGCCTAATATCTCGGATACCGCCTCCGTGTCCTTGTTCTCCGAGTCCCAATCCAACAGCCATAGACAAAAGTCTTCTTCAGCAGGCTTGAAAGGTTCTGTGCCTGGGCCCGAATATAAATATTAGGCTGGAGCACACGGCTTCCTGGAGACAATGTCCCAGGTATATGCGCCCGAGCTCCCAACGAGTTGCGGGGCACTTTGATATTCCTTGTCCTACAGCATATATGCGTCAAGCACACGAATTACAGCATAAAGAATGTGGAAAAGGTTGGGGATACTGCTTACCTTAACGCCTTTGAGTATTATGATGTCGCCTATGGAAGGGTTGGGCAGGTCCGCTTCGTTCTTCGCGAAGAGGTTGACGCACTCTCTCTCTCCAGGACGCGTGTTTGCGTCTCCAATACGGATCGATAGCTTCCAGTCTGTGCTGAGTGTCAATTGAAGATCTGGGTGCGTGCACGATACAAGGATACCCATGGTACCGCGAGTGGCTCGAGCTCTATACTCGCTTTCCAGGACGATTCCGATAACATTCACGGAGCCATAGTTCCTTGATAGTGTATTCATCGAGATGAAGCTATAAGGCGGCCTCATGACATCGACTTCGAGGTCTTGCGCGTGTATTATAGACGCCTCTGCATCTACTAGCTGGTCGATCTTTTCGGTAACGGCCTCGGCGTACTTCATTCGCTTTGGGTCGTTTTCGGCGACGGTGCAACTGGAGGGCCGCTTCATTCTGTAGAATTGGACTGTAAAAAAAATCCGGGTGTTTGGTCGATGGAAAGATAGTTCGTACCCAGTGAGTGATTGACAAGACTGAAAGCTTCACGACGCGACTGGACGTGACCAGAAATAATTGGACTGGCCTGTGACGTCAGATTGATCCCCTAAATGATCCAGCGTAAGCGCTCAGCGCTCGGGCGCCCAAGGCGCGACCTGTGCCATTGAGTGCGCAAGTAAGCTCTGCGACCATGACTCGAGACGTCCTTTACTCAAAATCGAAGGCCAGGGCATACTGCAGCCTTTTAGGTGTGTATATTCCTAATGGTTGGGAACTACCTGAAATAATTGCAGTGGAATCTAGGCTTTACATAATGCCCGTTGGGGAGTTGAACACTCCTGTTGGATCGAACTGCTCCTTCAACTTTTTCAATCGTGGTAGATTGCGCTTATAGTAAAGATAGTCGGCTGATGGGAGAATAATTAAAAGAATGTTTCAATGCACGAGGACGTCGTAAATCTTACCGTTTGCCAGCCTATCGTCAATGTAGTTTGAGTAAGCGCTGGGGCGGCCCGAGTTAAGTCAATGGACGAGCTAGGTGAATTCGGTCACACATACCCGTAGTCCCACCCTTGCGGGCTATTCTTCACGATACTGTCAGCAATACCTGGTATCATTTCAGAGATCAGTAGGGGTAAGCAAAGTGAATTGAGTAAAACTGACCATCGACGAAAGCCAGACCAGATGAAGGAAAAGGTGGCACATTGCCTTCCGAGTAAGCATAGAGCTGCATTGTGAACAGCGCATCCCGGTGCGCGAATGATGTCTCCTCCCTAGGCACTACATTGATTGCAGAGTTGAGGCCACCCCAGAGTCCAAGTTGAAGGAACCATCCCTAAGTCCCAAAGATAATTCGTCAATACTCCGCATCTCAGTCCAGAGATAGAGAGAGCCTCACAACGTCCAAGCCAAATCCTTCATTAGCAATATAAGTTATGAATGCCCTCCTCGCCTTCTCATCCATAGGCGCCCGCTCAGGCGTAATCAAGCTCTTCGCATAAAAAGTGTCGTGCCCATTCGGAGCTGTTGTGTCCAAGCTCCCTCCAGCCAGATTCTTCGCACTGTTCAAGTAGTCCCCAATATCAAAGCTGCTCGAACTCGGCTCCGGCATCCTATCCAAGAATGGCTTCAAAGTAGCGTTAAGTTGCGCTGCAGGCTTGTACCACCCCCCAGCGATATTGAAGCCGACGGTTCCCCTCGAGTCACCTGGAATCAAGACGACTTCGATTCCGAGTTCAGCAGGAAGTTCGGGTGAGAGGGAGAATTGTTGGTAGGTCTGGAGGGCTTGGGTTGCGGCGGTGATGTTGAGTTTCCAGTTGTATGAGTAGATAGTGGCCGATGCAGGCGCTTCGAAGGTGCGGACTTGGGTTGAGGTTACAATGCCGAAGGAACCTGCTGCGCCGCGTAGAGCCTACAGCCTATAAGATGGATGCATAAGTTTTTCAAGAGGAATTTAGCGCACCCAGAACAAATCGGGATTCTGGGTCTTTGATGCTTTCGCGATGGTTCCGTTGGCCAGAACAACGTCGATTGAGATTATGGTGTCCACGGCCAAGCCCCAGAGGCGGGAAGTGAACCCATATCCGCCGTATGTCGCATGGCCTCCCCATCCAACATACGCGCATGTTCCGTGCGGTAGTGCCCTTCCATTCGCATTGAGAGCAGTGATGATGTTGCCCAGTTTATTCCCAACTCCGATGATTGCTGTTTGTGTTCCCGGATCGTAGCTCAGTGCATTGAAGTTCTGCATGTCAATTACGATCGAGTTGTTCTTGCCACCTAAGCCGGCAGCTATGTAGCTGTGCTGCAGGGTCGGGACCTTGGTCAGAGTGCTGGGGAATAAGAAGGGAAGTCAAGCGCACCCCACCGCTGCGAGCCACGACGTTATAACCCTCTTCGTAGCCCACCCTCACAATTTGGGAGACATGGTCGATAGTGGTTGGGAAAGCGACGATAGCTGGTCGGTAAGTGTACCTCAGGTTGACTGGAACGACCTTGTATCAGTTGCGCTCCATTTGGGAGGGGCCAAGTTGGAATACTACACACAGGCTTCGCTCGCCGTCTGGAACCCCACATCGCCAGGATAGGTGAAGTTAAATCCCTTCTCGGTAAGACTCGCAATAGGGTCTGCGTTTACCAGACCAGCATGGCGGTATGAAAATGCAAGGAGGATGCCGACGAGGTAAATAAAAGGCATCGTGAGCCGTAAGAATCATGTAGCTCGGGGCTCGATCACGGTTAAATACAGACTCCCAACCAGTCGCTTGTGGGCGTACCTCGAGGAAGAGGAACTTTTTCCGAAGTTAAACCGAAAGTGCCAAAAGTTACGCCCACAAGCGACTGGCAACAAATGTTCCTTTGGCTGTGTTTGGTAAGCCCATCCGCGTTGCCGGCCGCTCGGCATTGCCCCAATGACGTAGTAGTCGCGACGCGTCGCGTTGAATAAACAAGCACGATATACACGTAGCAGCTCGGATCGCCCACAGAATCCTCGTATGTCCTCCCTACGGTACTCTATTCCTTCAATCGACCACCTAAGGGACGAAGCAGAGAAGAAATTTGGCCACAAACCATGTCTCTTCCAGGCCCGAGATGCCATCGTTCAACTTGAGCGAAAGCAGCATTGCATAACCATCGCGAGAACTGGGCTAGGGAAGACTCTTACTTTCTGGCTACCTCTTCTATTTAATGGAGGAGGTATAAAGATAGTTGTAACCGCGCTCATCGTTCTAGGGGAACAGAACCTCCGGGAGTTACAAGAAATCGGAATTCCTGCCGTGAACTTGACAGGGGAAACAGCTACAGACGAGGTCTACCGTGTACGCATCATCGGAATGTCTTCCTCTCGTGATAGCACTTACATAGAGCCCCGAAACAATAGAATATCGCTGCAGGAAGATACCAAGTCATCATCGTTAGCCCAGAGATGATTCTCAATGATTCACGCTTCACAAATCTCTGGGATACCAAGACGTTCACATCAAGACTGTTCAATATTTCGTTCGATGAGGGGCATTGCATCACCGAGTGGGGAAAGAAATTTCGACCAGCATACGCTGACCTTGAGAGGCTCGTCTGGCGAGTGCCTCGCGACCTTCGATTTCATGTGGTATCTGCAACAATGCCGGCGGATGTACTCGCGGACGTCAAGACAACATTACGGATGCAGGAAGCACTCACCACCACCATACGACGCTCAAACGACCGTTCCAACATCCACCTCATCGTAGTAGAAATGGAGCACCCAGCAAACAGCTTTATCGACATCGAACGCGTCCTACAGACCTACAAATGGAAGGATAATCCCGAGCGGCCACCTCCTTTCATGATCTTCTCCAACAGGCGCCGTGAAACTGAAATCGGGACCGAGAAGGTCCAGGAAGGCTTGCCCGCATGGCTGCAGGGAAAGGTAGTGTGGTTCCACTCTGGAATGAGCACGGAATTTAGGGAGGATGCGATCGAGCGGTTCAGGACGGGCGAGATATGGGGCGGCTTCTACACTGATGCTGGGGGGATGGTAAGTCTCTAGCTGAGATAACCGATTATGCAATACTCACCTGCAGTGTGTCTCAGGGATTGGACCTTCCGAACGTTGAGCTAGTAATCCAGTATCGATATGTTGAGTCCCTCTCAACACTGGTGCAACGATTTGGACGTGGAGGCCGCGCGCAAGGAACCGAGGCCAGGGCAATCTATCTAGTCGAACCACAGCATTTTGACCACAAAAAAGCGGAGGCCGAGTGGAGGATATTGAAGGCAAAGCGAAAGCGCACAGCTGGGGATGGTGATGGTGGGAGGCCAGGTGCAAAGAAGCAGAAGAAATCGAAGTCGGCGAGGGTTACGATTAGTGATGGTGATGTCACCCCTATTCCCGATGTGGCACTAGGTGATCTAAGCGACGATGCCGAGGCCCAGTTCCTGTCCTCATTCCTGGCGAGGCAGCCTAAAGCACTTCCTTCTCGCAAGGGGTTGGCTCTCGAGGAGTATGAGCGTCTGGTTATGGACCTCTTCATCAACTCACAGAGCCGCGGGGTCTGTCGGCGCTGTGTGATTAATGATTATTTTGGAAACAACGCACCAGGTATGTGGACAGTGGCATCTGACATCAATGAATTCCGTTACTGACTGTGTTTCCTTTTCACACCAGACATCGACAGGCTTCCATGCTGCGAGCGCTGTAAGAACAAGATCTCACGGCTCTGTTGCGACTTTTGCAACTCGACTTCCTTCACGCTACCACCGCTTCCCACCGACGAGAAGGCCAAACAAGCCAAATCAAAGCGCAAATTCAACGAGAAGAATCCAAAGATGACCACGGTCGACGAGGGTCTTTTCAACGAAATCCACGAGTGGCGAACCCTCACCGCCCCTACCCTCACTGACGGACGCTCAAACGCGTGGTTTGGGCCGCAGCATCTGCTGTCCGATGCCAAGCTCGACCGCATCGTGATGCTTGCACGCAACCAAAAGATTCCAAATCTGACGGCTTTGTGTGAGCAGGTGCCCGCTTGGCGACATGTGGGCACATACGGTGAAGAGGTCCTCGCCATTGCACACCGATTCTATCCATTACCACCCCCAGCCGAGAAATCCAAGCCACCAACCGTCGTCCTTGGCCCAACGGCTGCAACCCAGGCTGCAGAAGATGAGAACGCCAACGTCGGAGGGAAGACCACGGGGAAAAAGCGAAATTGTACGGCGTGCGGATCCGATAAGCATATCTGTGAGTCTTCGGCGCACGGTATGCACTCGTTCTTACTAACTGTCAGTAGCATCCCTTCAATTATGCCCTGCACGCGTTGCTGAGGGCTCGGAGAATGTACCGCCATCATCGAAGCGAAACACGCGGAAGGGAAACACACAGTGCAAGGCATGTAAGCAACTAGGCCATAACTGTACGTTGCACACACTGCGACCATATCACATTCTCTCTGAGCTGACCATCTTAATCAATTCTCAGCACGAAACAAGTTATGCCCGAACTACGGCAAGAAGGATAACATGGCGCAAATCGAGACCAAGTAATTACAGTACAACTACAGAAGGTCCTCTGGTTCCACTTCGACTACCTCACTCTCATCTAGCTCATTATCCTCGCCCGTTCCGATGTCCTGTCCCTTCCCCTTCACATACAGCGCGTCCTCTACTTGATCCATCCCAACTGCAATATTATCCGGTGCTGTCCAGTTTGTCTTTCGTGATTCAAGTCCCGGTTTGAATGAGTGTGGCTCCGTTGCCTTGAGGTGAGCTAGCAGTGCCGTGACGGTCCTTGTCATGTTAGGTGGTGAGTGCCGTATCGTGCGATGCTTGAGATGGAAACCGAGCTCGATCGCGAGGTGTGACTCTCGGAAAATCTCGATTAGGATGGACTCTTCGAGAATACGACTAAGCGTCCGATTGGAGCCATGCCCACCATAAATCACTTTGGTGTAGAGGTTGTTACGCTCTACAAGCCAGTCGACGCCCCTAAAGCCGTGCATCTTTCCTGTTGGGTTGACCAACCAATTCATCCTAATGATTTTCCTGTGTCACCGTATGAGATAAACTTGAATCTCATAACTGCAAACACTCACGAGATCTCCTTCGGATAGACATGACGAAGATTGTGGGAGAACCGCAAGAGGTGCGACGAATATTTGTGCTTCCCTGTTGCCCGGAATAGATAAATCCAGCTGAGAAATGTTGATTCGACGCGGCCGATATCCCCTGCATTCATGGCGTGGTAGGTCTCCAAGAATAAGAGCTCATCCCGGTTTCGTAAACACTGATTTTCGAAGACAGGATCCCGGTGCGATGCACCCTTCCGCCGGTGGCTGCTTGTACTCTCGGTGGTTGCGACGTACCGCTGGACAATGGTCTCGGAAAGGCTCACAATCAAGTCCCACGATGGCTCTCCCTTCGCAAAGGCTTCCAAAGAGGTCCAACTCGGATTCTCGTCTTTTGCTACGATCGCCCAACAGTCCAACATAGACGCCCAGATGTCGGTCTGGATCACCTCGAGCGTGCGATGGTATCCCGGTTTGGTTGTCATCTTGCCGGTTTCGTTCGGTCGGATGATTCCAACATGGGCGTAAAGACTATTGTCATCCATTCGGGAGTCGGGTGGTATCCATGTGCGTAGGATACAGTCGGCGGCCGCCATGAGGAAGTGGAATAGTCCGGGAACTGGAATGAGAAATTGAAATCGATTTTTTGCTGTTTGTTCAATTCGCCGGGTAGCCTGGACGCCTTCGAGTCGCTCTATGGTTAGGAGATCACCGTGAAATAGATAGACATAGTCGGTCATGTCGGCGTCTTGATTCTGGGAGAAAGACCTATCGCTGGGAGTACCGAGGCCGCCCTGTCGGAGGAGGTTATTCACGACCTCAATATTGCCGTCGGGGGTCGATTCCTTGATGTTCATGGCGCGGCAGGGAATCTGGGTCGTCTTGTGAAGTGGGATGGGATTAACGGCCATAGGTTGTCCATTCTGCGTCCTCAAATGCGTGAAATAATCATGTGGGCAGTGCTCGATGAGGATGTTGCGGACGTGCCAGGCCAAACGCCGTTCGAAAACTGAAAGACCTCCTTCGGCTGGTGCAAAGTGATCAGAATCACTGAGCATATCGTCCAATGTCCTCTGGAGTGAATCCTGCGAGTGATTTAATGGACGCGGCGGATTGGGGTTTAGCTTACTCCTGTCCCACATCTCCTGCGACGCCTTCATGGCCTCAAGGTTCAGGTTGAGTGGGCCGCCATCGTATAGAGGGATTGCTGTGGCGGAAGTCGCACTGACAAAAAGCGTCGGGTGCTCAACCGTGGGCTGGGCAACCTTGAAGTTGATATCGAAGTTATCGTAAGCGAAGGAGGTCTTCATGGTGCGCACCGAGGCTTTGAGACGATTGACCGCTTTGATGGAGAACGATTTGACAATGCGATGGATTGACGAGAGACTGACTGAGAGACCTGCATGAGCAAGTGTCTCTATCACCTTCTCTGGGACGGCAGTCGAGTGGCAGAATATCCCGATGATTGACTGCAGAAAATTGCATTTCTGACTCGTGCTCTGAAGCATTATACTGATGCAGACGACAGTCTTCTAGATCTAAGCATTAGTGAGGCACCCCGACGTCATTTAGATAAGATGGCGCACGATGACAATCAAAGCTCGGTTGCGCTCCATCCTTCTACGCTGTCTCTTTGTCATGTCATCTCGGTTACTCTCTGTGCCCGTAGCTGCTGAATCAACGTCCATAGCCGTCGTCTCCGATTCCAATTCTTCCTCATCCACGTCCGGATCTGGATTATCTTCATCGTCCTCTTCATCCGAGTCCATGGCCAACTCGCCCCCAATTTCCCCAAGGTCAGGCTCGACTTGCTTCCGATAGGTTTCCAGTATATCCCGTACGTCCGTTGAGAGTCCGTATTTGTCCATGTTGCTTTTATGAGCTTCCTTGGAGTCCAGTAATGAGCCAACGAGCTTCCAAAGTGTAGGGGCTGCCGTTAACATCCTAATAGCCGTGTTGTACATGTACGGGCCTTGGAGGATGTCTGGAGATGCCTTGGATGCGTTGAAATGTAGACCACCAATAGGCCCGGACAGTAAGGACACCTCCCCCGTCACCTTATCCCTCACGATCTCAAATGCCCAGTCAAAGATCTCCTTCTCGTTCCTTCGATAGATGGCTTCAACAAGTGCAACGGGGTCTCCAATCACATCTCTGTGGCCTTGTTCGGGGGTTTGGCTGGAGATATAGTTAAAGAACGAGAGAATAGTAGCGCCTCTGTCACGAAAAGAGTTGTAGATTTCGGAGAATGTGTAGTACATGGTGTACCAGTACAACGATTCAATCCAATCGATATTCTATGATAATGATAGGGGCTGCCGAGCGGCCGGCAACGCGGATGGGCTTACCAAACACAGCCAAAGGAACATTTGTTGCCAGTCGCTTGTGGGCGTAACTTTTGGCACTTTCGGTTTAACTTCGGAAAAAGTTCCTCTTCCTCGAGGTACGCCCACAAGCGACTGGTTGGGAGTCTGGGTTAAATAGTGGTGCTTCGCTGGTCTTCGAACGCCGGCAGTATCGCACGGCTGGAAGAGACCCTGAGGAGAACTGAAACTTCTCGGGTGATCGATGGGTCTAGTGACCTTGTGTAGCCTTGTGTGTTCTTCTTAGTTTGATAATAATCCATGAGATGGTACTGGGGAAACTCACGAATGACGGGGAACCTCCGAGTCAAGGATTTGGAGCATGGCCACGGTGCGAAAAGAAGCCTTGCAATATAAATATAGTACGCTTCGGGAATGTATCAGAGCGCAGGTGAGCTGAATGACTGCCAGTCAATGAGGTTATCTTGAGCCATATTCCAGAATCTTTTCCATGACTTTTCTAGTCTCGACCCATGTTGCCTGTGCGGGAGAGTTCCAGTTGACGTGCATCGTGTAAGGAAGTCAGCCACTTTCTTCCCCGCTAGGGATCCCTGGCATTGGTGTTCTATACTTCAATCTCTCGATATATTGAAGGCTTTGTCGAGGAGAGCGGCGAACATGGTTTCGAACCATTGTCGTTTAGGACAAAGGGCCAGGCGCGCCTGAGGCTGGAAGGTTCAAGTTGGCGGGTGGAGGCCTTTGGCAAACAGCAACAAAGTGCAATTCCACATAGCCATGACAAATTTCGGTCAGCGCATCTTGACCCCAAACCACCACTTCCCCCTTATCTCGCGTTGTAGCCCGCTTTTCTCTGTCCCCGCCATCCCTGAAACCGCCAGGATTCTTGTACACGTCTGTAAACTTCTGTATACACTGTAATTCCTCGTGTAAGATGCCTGTTTTATCACTCATTTGCTGCAAAGATTGAACTGCTATCAAACATAGACGCTTCGAATCTCGATTCGCTCACGCAACGCGTCGCCCACCTGTCTTCTTCCCCAGTTGCTTAAGCGGCAGCTAAAGGACTGACAGAACGCTTGAACTTGCCCCTGTAAATCGACGTTGACCAAATCGACGTTGATTGGCCTGTCATTTACTATCGTCGCATTTTGTCGTTGATACTCAGCTCAAACATTGGTCGCCATTTCCTCGCTCCCTCTCCTTTTCCAGAACGCGTACAACAAGAGGTATCACCCTCTCTGAAGCGTCAGTGATACAGATTGTTGCAGATTGAGTCATCGTTGCCGGCCACGCAGCGCAATTCCTTCCTTCCTCGAGGAAACCGAACTCTTTATTTATCCGATAACACGTCACTTCCGAAATGGAATCCTCGAAAGACGACTACGATTTCTACGGTGAAGGTGGACAAGACGAGGTGAGTTTCGTCAAGCTATGCTGCACGACTACAGCTCATTCTGTGGAGCAGCAGTACCAGCAACAACACGTCGAGACTGTGACTTCAACCGTTGAGCCCGCGATTGGAGACAAGCGGCCTAGGGAAGATGATCCCGACCAGCACCGAACCACTCAGCCTCCCGCCAGCAGGCCGCAAAGCAATACCCAGCCTTCATCAAACCCGCCGAGTGCTAACACTAATTACAGTGCCCAGAATCTGATGGACACGAGTAGCAGCGGAGGGGGGAGCGGATTCCATGACTGCCTCTACATTGGAGACTTGCAATGGGTTCGTCGTTTCGTTCCGTTCTCATGTATCTGGTTCTTACGCGTGTACACTGTCCTGTTTCTGTGTGGAATGACGACTCGTTTAGTGGACCACTGATGAGGATCTTCGCAAAGTGGCTCAGAGCGTTGGTGTGCAGATTGACCACAAAGATATCACTTTCTCTGAGCATAAGGTGAATGGGAAAAGTAAGGGGTGAGTATGGTTTTCAGATGCCGTGGTCTTGGGATGGGACTGACATTGGTTTAGCATCGCGTACATCGAGTGCCACGATGCAAACGCAGCCAACACACTTAAGGATTGGTTCGATAACAAGTGAGTGTTAGGATCATTGTACTGTCAAGGATGCCCTTACGACGAGTTTCCAGCGAATTCCAAAACCGACGAGCAACCGCCACCCTCTCAAGTTCTGCTCAAGGCAATCCTTTCCGAACCCTTCCCAAGGAGCCTCCCGCACGAGAGGGCCGCATGCCAGGCCAGCAAAATGTGCGGGGAGGGCACACAACCGGGCGCGGAGGACATATCACCCATCGTGGAGGACTTGTTGGAGGCGGAAACCAGACTCCCCCAATTCCTGGGATGATTCCTGGGATGGGAATGGGCAACTTGGGTTTGAACCCAATGGCGGCAATGGGCATGGGGAATATGAACATGGCTGCGGCCATGGCTGGTATGGCCGGGATGGGAGGGATGGGTGGTGCTGGGAACTTTATGGGTGGACGGGGAGGATTCGTTGGTGGGCGGGGAGGTATGATTCCTCAAGGGCCGCGAGGCGGTGGAATGATGGGAGGAGGACGGGGCGGCATGATGGGCGGAATGGGTACGAACTTCTAATTCCTTTCCTTTGACATATTATTATTCTCGGTGGCTCTGGATTATGTGGTCGGACCCGTTGTTTTTTCGTTCCGGTCGTGGCGTTTTTACGATTTGTGCCCTTTCTTCCTCTGTACTTGTACAACTCTTCCACCTTCCTAGAATTCTGTTCATCTTCGTTTCTTCTCTGTCTATTCCTTCCCGGCTTGATGCGCTTACCCTCCTGTCTGTTCTTCCCCCCACGTGTTACCCGATGCATCGCTCCCTCGCATGTCGCAACTATGCTATCCCCAATCAATGAATACGTCCGTCCGTCTCGTCTCTCGCGAACCTCAACTAGTCGGTGGGAGTGGTATGGGTGGCGCTGGAATGGGACGAGGGGGACATTTTAACCCTGCGTTTGCAAGTGGGCAGGGCGGCAGCCATGGGGCTGGAGCTACCACGCCGGATGGACCTAGGAAGCGGTCTCGAGGGGATGATCGAGATTACGATTGAATGTAGGAATGGAGGGTGGGGCGCCAACCGAGCGTCTGTTGGGTGGGGTGTTGCTGGTCCGTGTGGGTGTTTGTGGGTGGAAAAAAGTTAAATTTGAACTGCCTTTTGGATAGTATATTACTTACGTCTCCCTTGCTTATATCAATGATTATGTATCACTGTGCTGCTAGCTTCACTTGGACTGGGATGATGATGTGCTTGTGATGAGCGAGTGAGCGCTACGCTTAGGCTTTTTTGAGAGAGGGTTACGATGCGGGGTTATTATGGACCTCGCCGGCGTTCAAACCCGAGAGATTTGCTTTTAGGCGTTAGCTGGGCTCTGTGCCGTATTGTTGCTGTGGACGGTGGCTGAATCCAGATTGAGCTTCAAATATGGATAGGGTCAAGGAGAATCTTGGCTGTATCGGCAGGAAAGAATCTGCGATGCTCAGAAGGGCATGAATTCGATGGATGGCTCTCTATAGGCGTGCCTGACAGATTCAGATGGAGATGGTATAGCGCAAGGAACGAACATGACTGCTGGATTGAGAGCGGGGTTGAGCCATCTTTTTCTATACACAAGCATCCACAAACGAAAGCTGAGGGTGCCCTGACCTTCAAGCCTCAATCTTCACTATCAATGGGGAGGAAACCGAGGAAGATTAAGTTAGAATTATCCAATCCTATTGCTAGATCATGTACGAGTGACGCCTCTACATACTACATAATACCCGCAACACCCTGCGTGTCCTCCAGATGAGTCCAAAAGACCACCGTTTCTCTTCTTCATTCATAAAAAATAGATAGATAAATAATTAATAAGGATGGGAACTTGGAGAAGGGAAAACTTGGCGGGGCGATTAGGCCGACTTCCTTCGCTTTGGAAGCAACTTGACTTCTCTGTGCTTTTTGATTTCTTGGCCCAGGCTTCCGAAGTATCTCGTAGAGTCAAACGACCAATGAAGCGAGCCTAGATGAACACGCATGAATGCCGCATTAGCTTTCTTTACAAGGACAGCAGCGCCGCCAAGGGGAGGGGGTAGTAGTACGCAGTACGTACCGACAATCCAATTCTGCAGCCCGTCTATGTAGATCTGGACTTGCGAGTCGAGTTCGGGGCCCCAGGACGGCACGCGCTGTTTATCATTCTCGAAACGATCAATCGTCTTCTTGCAGAGGTCGCCGACAAAGTCGACCGCTTCTTGGAGGCTAAAGCCCTTCTCGTGCATAATCACCGGCACGAGGTTGAAGGTGTCGTTTCGTGACTGTTCGACATTGAACGAGAAGATATCCTGTGCGTCCAGGTCAGCCAACAACATCTTCATGATATGATCACGCTCTGGGTTGCGGGGGAGGAAAGACGACTGTCCGACCACCCGTCCGACCGTCGAGAACTTCAAAGGAAATAAAGAAAAGGCGGCTTCGTCTACGTACATTGGACCAGGTCACCAGGTCGTTCGAGGCTTCCTCGAGCGACTGGATAACGGGGTGCTGGACGACTTCCTCCGGTAAATCAATCCCAGCAGCGAACTCGGTTAATTGAAAACAAGGTTTGCAGCCGCTGTTGTCCCTTCGGAGCGCGAGGTACGACTCCATATCTGGGATCACGCCCTGCGCGCGGTCCTGCGTCTGCTGCGCGACAGATTGAAAGAACAAGTCCATGTTCTGGATGAAACGTTCGGTGCACCCTGGACCTGCCGTCCGCACGAAGCGGCTGAAGAACCTGTCGGGGCCACACAAGGTATAATATAATTGGACAGTTGTCAGTGGCCGCCGCTCTGCTAGCCTTCAAGCGACAGAATAAACTCACGACTTGGTCATTAGGCCGGCCTTTTTGTCGGTCTCGAAAGTGAAGGGGTCGCGCATCGCCGCAAGGCAGCACTTGGCGAGCCCGTATGTGTCGTCCAGGTCGAACTCGTCGAGCCAGTCGTCTAGATTGAAGAGGTAGTTCATGAAGTCATCGCAGACGCGCAGGTGATACGGATCCGCATCGGGGTAGCATGCGGCGGTGAGTTCGCCTGCCTTCAGACCCATGAACTTGTCTGCGCGAGCAGGAGACAGCTTGGCGCCACTAAGAAGCCACTTCTCCGACTCGCGGGCGACGCCGTAGCAGTGCTTGTTCACCCGAAGAGGGTATTGGCAGTGCGCGACGAGGTCTGGTAGGACGAAGGAGGCGGGGAAGGGCCGGTCCGACATGGGGCGCGGGGGTGTGTGGATAGTGAAGGGCGGTAGGTAAAGTTTGAGCAAGCAGAGAGGCTCGCAAATTTGACGGTGAGAAGCAGGTGGTTGTGCCTTTTCGTCCCTTGAGTAGAAATGACAGCGGGTTATATACCACGTAGTGGGCCTGTGCTGTGTTGTAATTCCGGGGAATGCATCCTGGAATGGCCAAGAAGCGGTTCATGAAAACGCGGATGTAACTTTCTACAGTCCGTCAATTGATTCGCCTGGCTAGCCCGATGGACGGCCTTCGCAGATTCTTCGACTGAACTGAAATCGGCTATCTATCGCTCATGGAGACGAAGCCGATAAACACCGATTCGATATGTCTGTTTGATCTGGAATGAGAACCAGTGATTACGACGCATAACGTTCGGAGAAAGTGAGGTTCAACAGCTTGTTTTCAGGGGAAGGATGCGTTGAGATTGGTGATACCGAGTCAAGGAAGAGCGTGCATTAACCTTTTAGAGAGAATCCATCGTCGGTTACGCTGTCATCGACGGGCGGAAGCCAGACCAGGTTTCTCACTTCAGCCTGGGATCTTTACGTCCAACTTCAAAGAAAGTTAGACGGTGACGATGGCTGGGTGGGGATCTTACGCACCGATCTTCTATAGACATTTGCGAGCGGGGTTGCCCGCGCCTACATGGATGAAAGTGGAGCGATGTCGCACAATATGATACGCAGTGGTCGGATTATTGCCCTTCACGGTCGTTCCTCAATCCACACCTGAAAACCATCTGTTGCACGGAGCATCCAAATCAGCGAAATAAAATGCACAAATCACCATTATCATATCTTCGGGTGGCGCGTCAAAATCTTCATTCTGATGGTTTGCGATTGTCGTATGTGTGCACTTGCAGGTCCACTGAAGTGCATTTTTGAAATTAGATCGCATTCGTACCCAATACAGTGTTCGTTAGGAAAGTGAGATCTTGAGAGGGTTCAAGATTCATGAAGCGTACTAAGGCCCATGATCGTTGGCCAACATTGGGTAGTCGGCTCCGCCAGGTGGTGGAACAATGTTTGCAGGTCGAGTGCTCGGCAAGGCCATAAATGCCATAGTCACCGCCACTAATTCCGGAACCAGCGGAAGACCAGGCGTCGCGGACGCGCCAGACGTACACGACCTACTCTTGATAGGATTAGCGTATGGAGACAACACAGGCGGATAGAAGACCGACCTGTTGAGTGACAACCTGACATCGGCTTTCTTGAGTTGCCGCAACCTAGAAGTTAGATGGTGAGTGGGCCTAACCAGGACACTCTCACCGCTTCTAGAAGGACAGAATGGACATCAATGGATAGATTGGGAAAGATGCGCCTTGAAGGCCCTCACCTCGTGCTTTATGACCCCCGTTCGGCGGGTGTGAAATGTAGGACCTCGCCCACTTGATAATTGGTGCATCCCCAGAACCAAAACATCAAGCCAGAATGTTTTGAGGTGTAACAGGCGAGGTAGGACGTGAAACATAACCGCGAAACGAATCTCGGGCATCATTCTGCGAGATCATGGAGTGAGTCCAGAGCCTACGAAGACACATCGCTCTGCGAAGCTATCCGCACTGACGAAGCGAGCTAGTTTCCGGCAGGCAGAGAAAGAAAAGCCATACCTATCATTATGCATGCAGCCTACTCCGTAGGCTGAGCGCTAAAGCAGAAGTGATCCCCGAGATTTAACTCGGCGATGTGAATAGTTGACCGTGTTCGGTCGGCCCAACATGCAGGGAACATGAGCAATAATCCGTGGTCAGTGGGGCACTCCAGAGTTCTGCTGGAAGTCGAAGAGCGCGAGCATGGGTAATCCTAATCAATTCTAAGGCAGTGTGCGGAATTTCTTGTCAGTACGCTCCCAAGCCGCTTGTTGTGGACCCTATAACTCACTATACCGATATTTTCTCTAAACAAGCGCCCAAGGAACATGAGAGAGCGAAGCAAGCTCGCAGCTCCCCTGATGGCTGGACCCGGTTTCTCGGCTATCGCCGGCCGACATCGGCCTGATATTTGTTGGCACGTGCACGTGGCCCCTGCGGACTTTGCTCCGCGGTGACAAACGGTGATCGCTCCTCTTTCACGGCGACCACGACCATCGACCCAATATTGACGATGGCGACAGCTGTCGAGAGACCGTTCTCATCCCTTGGGAATACCCCCAGATCGCACTCGACGCACTCGAATCCACAAGAAGTCATTGATGTCGACCTGTTCGACGACGACGAAGTTCAGGTCGTCGGCGGCTCGCGACGCTCATCTCGGCCTATTGCAGGTCCATCGAGACAGCCCGCCACGGGTGCCCCAGAGACGATATCTCTACTTGATAGCGACGACGAAATAGAAATGATAGGTTCGCCGCGGCCTGGTGAGTTGATTGAATCCTAAGCCATCCCAGGTTCCCGACGTCTAATTAGCCAATCCCAGTCGAACGGCGAAGGTTATTCTCCCCACCACCCCGCCACAATGTACCTGTCACAATACCTCCTGTCCCCCGGGTTCCCCGCCAGTTTGCAGGACACACATCCATGGTTCACCGCAGCGGACATCGGCATGGCCCACCGCCACCTGTCCAAGCCATCGACCGCACCTTCAACTTCAATTTCGGTCGGAATACCCCGCCCGCCGCAGGGCCCTCGCGAAGACAGCCACAGGCCGTGCCCGCACCCCATGCCGCTCCTCGGTCGCATCACGTCCCAGTCCTAGGCCTCGGAGGTGCCATCATCTCGAACAACAGAGCCCGCGTCGCCGCAGAACAGCGCGGCGGCCTCGCGCACGGCCGAGGCAGCGGGTCTAGCATATTGGAGCCTTTCTTCAACGGCGTGCCCCAGGCCATTCGTCGGATATATCCTGGCATGGCGTCGCGGATCGGCGCGCTCCTCGGCGGGCCTGATGTTGCGCAGGACGGGCTTTCGTCCGACGAGGAGGAGGAGGAGTATATGGACTTCATACGCTCCCGCCGAGACCGCTTCAGAAAACCGCTTGCGGAGAAAGAACACTACAAAACAGTCTATACACATCCTGTACCCTCCGAACCTGGCTTCACATTCGACTTCGCGCCAGGCGACGACTCCGAGGAGACGAGCAAGTCAAGCATGTTCCCACCAACGTCCTCGTCTGAACCCATTGTCATCATGGACGATGACGAGAAAGGCGCGGCGAAGAAGGAAGAAGAAGCGAAGATGTCCACGCTCCTTGTTTGCGCACGGTGTCAAGATCCCCTCGTCTTAAATTCTGGGCTCACGGGTTCAGATACCTACAACCGCAAGATCTGGGCGCTTCGATGCGGGCATATGGTCGACGGGAAGTGCCTGGGCGAGATTGGCCAGCCGCAGGATGCTGTCGATCGCAAGGGGAAGGGGAAAGCGAAGGAGGAGATTCCATACGGCGAAGATCCAAGCCTGTACGCATCTCGCTCCGGCAATTCTAGCCAAAGCCAAGAGGAAGATCCTAGCATACGCTCTCGCTTGCGGTCACGGAAGAGTTCTACCGCACAGGAATCTGGTTCCGCTTCTCCGGAGGATCCTCCACTAGTGTCTCCGTCGCGTAAACGCAAGAGGGCCACTGGGAAGGCTGCCTCGAACAAGAAGGCCAAAGTCGAGGCTGAGTTTGAGTGGAAGTGCCCTGTGCCTAGCTGCGGGAGGGTTCATGCGAGTGTCAAGATCTGCGGAGGGTGGGGGCCGGAGAAGGAGCGGCAGTTGTTGAAGAAGGTTTTGACTGACCTACAGGACCCTTCACCTAGAGGAGCTATCCAGGTTTTTGCCTAGTTTGCTTTGTTAGTGTTGATATCTTACTGTTGTTCTGCTTTGGCATTTGCATTATTAGTCCATCGTTATTTCAAAGTTCTTCCTATTCTGCTATACGTCCCTCGCACACAATTTTCTTCCTGTCGCATGTCGCATCTCATCTCACCTTTTTGCTGTTGCATCTGTTCTACCTAGCGCATCAATTCATCGGGTTTGGGAGTCCACTTACTGCTATCACTGGCATCTCTACTCATGAGCCATTCGACCTGAAGAACTGTGCAGTAACGATATCATTGTTGACTTGTACCTGAAGTCGTTGGTATAGACTGGCTATGTAAGGTGGTGACGATTGGGACGAACCCCGCAAACTAGTTGCTGAGGGTATGCAGCGCCGCTGGCGTATTCTAAAAGCGGTATCGGGCTTGCCGAAACGAGATGGGTAACAGCATGCGTGCAGGACGCAGCGGGGTAGCGATTGGATGGGAGACCAATGCAAAAAGACCGGGAGACCAATGGAAAGACAGAGACCGACAGAGAGTGAGAGTGACGGAGAGCTATAACTTTATGTAAGGGATAAACCGAGCAAGACCGTGTCGAGCCTTGAAATCTATGAGACCCGAAATGCACTCAAGCACTGGGTCGGAATTGGATTTTCTTTGGAGGCATCTACGCGGCGTGGTAGTAGTCGTCGACGTCAAAGTCATATCGCCTCTGGTGGTTCCGGCTGAAATGGCGCTTGCCGTGGTGGTGGCTCTTCGGCTTCCCGCACATCTGCGACGAAGTGGGCTTGGAGGCACCTGCGCTCGACGTTGTGGCCGTCACAGTCGCAGCTGGCTTTGTTGGCTTCGCGGTGCCAGACGCCGAGGAGGACGTAGTGGAGGTGGTGGTGGAGGTGGAGGTGGTGCCAGTGGCCGTCGCGGTAGGCTTGGTGGTGACTGTTGCGGTCGGCTTGCCGGTGCTGGTCGAAGTGCTCGTCGTAGAAGACGTGCCTACGACAGCAGGGGTTGACAAGGACGAGGACGAGGTAGTGGAAACAGAGCCCGAGCTCGATGACGTAGTAGAAGTCGTCGTCGTTGCGGAGCTCGAGGTCGCCGTCGCCGTGCTACTCGAGGTTGTCGTCGCCGCGCTGCTTGAGGTCGTCGTAGCCGTGCTACTCGAGCCTCCAGTCGACGAAGCGGTCGTCGGTCCACCGACAACGGTGCCTGTCGCAGTGGGCGAGTCTCCAGTGTATGCGAAGACGGGCAGGATCCTTGCGGGGCTAACGGGGTCCGAATACATGGTGGCCCTCTGTCCGGCGGGCTGAACGGGATTGTTACCAGGAAGCTTGGGGAGCATGCCAGTAGCTGAAAGCAATCAATCAGATATGGATATTTGGTTGGCTCGATATGCAGCGGCTTGAATTCACGTACTGCGTTCGTCGAGGCCGGGGGTGATATGGCACTGATGGTCCTTCAGGAGGGTGAAGATCCCCTTGTCTCCACAGCAGGTGGGCTGCAAGCCGCGATCAGCGTCGGAGTCACGAATAGAAGTGGAGAAGAGGGGGCTCTTACATCGCCGTACGGGTTGCAGTTGCAGTTGTCGACCGCACGCTGGAGCACACCGTCTTCCCAGCCGTTGTAGAAGTCTGCGTGGTTCCCGTACCCGGTGGGATCACCGTACGCAAATCTAAGAAGGGCCGCGATAAGTCCCTACGAACAGCGGCAAGAAGGAAGGACAAAGGAGGAGACGTACACAAAGGGCTGGTTGGGGTTCATCGCCTGAGAACGAACCTTGTCGAACTCGCCGGTGTTCCAGTAGAGCTCCATGAAGATACGGGGGAGGTTGACGGGATACTTGGGGTCCAAGCAGTCGCCGCTATCCGGGCCTCCAGAGCGGAAAGCAACGTGGGACTTGTGGTCGGGCGAGTCGACGTTCTTGCCGTCCCAGCAGCTGGGGAAGTTGACCTGCGAGCGGATGCCGGACGGGCATTGCTTCTCGGGAAGGCCGGTGTGCTTGGTGGTCTGGCCGTTGAAGTCGAGGCAGAGGAAGTCGATGGCCAGCTGCGCGGGGCTCGTAGCGTTGTAGGACCGCAGGGTGGGGTCTCCACTGAGCATGCGGAAGTCCGGCGGGAACGCCGTCGTGGTTCCAGCCTTGTCGTTAAAGAGGTAGTAGATGACGGAGCCACCGTCCAAGCTCGAGAAGCTTCCATTGGCCCACTGGAAGTAAAGAAGCGGGGCCCAGTAGTTGGACTTGTCCTCTTTGACTGGGACGGAGCTACACTCGCTTTTGCGCATGTTCTCGGTGGAGGCAGTGAGGCCGAAGTTGCTCCCGCCGAAGACGATGTGGGTGTGCCCAGATACCTTGCCAGGGTTGACGATAGGATCGATACGCTCCTTGGTAATCGCATTGGCCCCCATGAGCCAGTAGGCGTTGGCCGTTGCACTCATGCATAGCGCGAGGAAGGCAGTTGAGAAAATGGTGGTTGAAGCACCCATATCGCCGCGATAAGAGAATGTGTGTGGAAAGGAACGTCGTATGTGAGTTAACGAGAGAAATGGAACCTGGACCGAGGCTCGAACGGTGAGAGGGAGAAAGGAGGGAGAGTCACCACCCGTGCAGGAGAGAGGAGATGAAGGGAGAAGTTGGAGTTTGACGCCGTTGGAGCATGCAGTATTTAAGGGCTCCACAGGTTCGAGCCCTCGAACCGCCAATCTGCTCCAGCTCGCCTCTCTCTCGTAACAACCGTGTGATCGTTGCTATCCGCCTCTGCTAATTTAAGTAACTCAAAGTCCCAGACTGTGCATCTGCCCTTTGGTAAGATGCGATTCGTATGGTTGAATTCAATTGCTCTAGGCATCTTATCAAGCCTTGGTTTGTTCCGGGTAATGGAATCGATGGTGAGAAGTTTTGCAGAAGCCGCACTACACATGTCCTTGTCTGCATGTAGAGTTTAATCCTGTTGAAGCCGTTCTCAGTTCATAAGTGGACAAGGGAAATGTAGCATGTTTGACAACGCACAGTTCCAGAAGAAATGCTTGCTGAGGACAGGAGAGGACAGGGCTGGTGGCGTGTGCCTCTCCATCTTGCCGGTGTTATTATCCGTTCCTGGTTGCATCCAAGGCCATACGAAATCAAAGATGATGCTGATGATGACGAAGTCGATATCTATTGATCTCTGCCGACCTCATGAGGCGTGCCCATCTTGACTTTGCAGGCTCGTAAACCACCCAGCTCGATGTTCACTGGGACGAGGTATATCTGGAAAGCAGCTAGGGGTGGTTGACAACTTGTGAGACCGCCGCCTGCCACGACAAACCCAACTCTTGCTACTTTGTTGATAATTAAAATGGGAACGCTGCGGCCCTTCGGTCTCCGCGTCTAGAAAGAATAAGTAGGCGTGAGCCAAATTATGTCCCCTTTAAGAGCGATACGTTACCTATTTCCCTGACGAGCCGGTTCGTCCAAGCACGTTGGTGGCAACATGAGGGCCGTAATGAGGGAAAGGAGGCACTAACTTGCGCCATACCGTGCACACAAACCGGGCCAGTCTTTCATAACACCGATGCTTGACATATGAGACTAGAGGTCAAATGCTTGTTAGACAGGCAGAAAGGGCCTCGAGGACTGGTCGTTGGCGCGCACCTGATAACACCGAGATCTCAGCCCAGATGCACCTATGGTGTCCCGTCTATGGATTGGTATGGGAGAAACTAATTTAAATTTTGAAGACAAGCGAGCGGGCGTGTCGGGTTCGGATCTGTCACCACTTTGGCCTTCGTAAGATTGTCAAGTTTCAACATTTAGCACGATGCCGATGAGCCTGAGTCCATCGCATTGGAGTTCAGGCGCCGCAAGCCTGAGGTGGCGTCGGGGAACGGATAGTAACAACCGGTCTCGAGTCCTTGGCCCTGGCCTTCTGCAGACGAGGGACAGGGACGCAAAAGAGCGAGAGAGTTGCACAACGAGAACAACCCGGCCCGACATCAGAACCGATTGTCAAAGGAGTACATACCATCATGTTGCAGTCGTACACAGACGTGAGTTGTCGCCCAGCTTCCTAACGACCGTATTGTTGACTCACCCAGAAATAAGTAAGCCTTCCAAGTGCCTGGGTATCACGGTGTGGCACCTACACCTTCGTAAGAACATCATCAACAAAACGAACTCCTTTGAAGCCACCACCGAGTCCAGGAACGAGGTTCAGGTCCGACCACCGAGAGGGTGCAACGATTGACGGCAGCCATTCAAAGCGTATTTTTAGTCCACCGTCGGAGGAGAGATCCAAGTAAAAAGGCGCCTTGGAGAGTCAAAGACCGGTCACCAGTCAACACCAATCTGAACCGTCTAGACACTGGCATACGAGTTGGGAAACAGGCAAGCCGCTGTTTCCGCCCACTATCGCGCGCCAGTCTGGTCGCACAATCTAGCAAAGTCCGAGAGAAGCCAAGCGTGCATATGGTAGTAGTAGTGAGAGCCTGAGAGAGCCGTCGAGGCCGAGCCTTGTAGCAACACTTCCGGTTAGCCGCCGAATGGGCAGCTTTGGATATGACGGCACGAGAGCTGAGGCCATAATTATAGAGGCCCATAGAGACGTGTCGGGCCTAGCCTATGGGTTTACGATGTACTTATATGCGTTGCGCATGTAGGATGTCTTCGAGAAGCCAGTCCGAGCGGGTGCCAGGGCGTCAAACCAAATTTCCGTTTGTGAGAACCACTCCGTAAGAAGGCCAGATATCGAGAGGACCTGTAGCTCGGTGTAAGACGACCCGGACACCGTTTATGCCGTTGGACAGTTCATGAGGGAGAAAGCAACCTTTATTGAGTCCGCCGCACCACTGCCACGAATCACAGAACAGACGCTCCAGCCAAATAAGCACAAATGTCATCGTCCTCATAATTAAGCGCCCACCCGCCTTACGCCCGCCCGAACGAAAGAAGCATCATTTTCGGCGGCTTTCCCACTGCTCACTATCCGGGTCTTGCAGGAAGCACACCGCAGCTCCCAACTTCATTGAGGGATTTAGCGACAGGCTATTTACCCTTGGATAGGCGATAACATGATGTGAGCTCAAGGAGCTCTGTCCGACCTCCGAAGCCAAGACCCAAGGCGAGCGCTACAGTCGATCCAGTAGCCAATGAGCACATTTCTATCGCGCGTAGCACACACGCACAGGCTCATACCACAAATCCAATCGGCTGGGTCAAATGCTATAGCCGCCTGGGAGCAATGGAGTAAAGGCATTTCCAGGACTTTGGCTGGCACTGCTCATCCTGTCAAAAGAATCCTACCAGACAAATTGGGCTACTCAGCGACTGAAATCCAAATCAGGCCCCACGACCAGGATGCTGGAGTCGGAGGCTTTGCTTTCTCGTTTCCTCCCCGGAACCAGGACATATCCAGCCCAATGTGTGAATGTTCCTTGCCCAGAGGGGCATGGTTCTGGCACACGGACATTGAGGCTTGTCGAGACCGAATGCTGCCGCTCGAGAAGACATGTCGTCGATCAACGCCGCTTTCGAACTCGCTGGGGTCGAAAAAGCCCAGAGCGGCGAGAGATATAGGCGTGCGCTCGCTTGCCAGTGGACGTCACGGAGGCAATAGAAATCCGAGGCCATTAGGATGATGTCGAGAGGTGCCATGGACTGATACAGGTTCTCGACGGTGCCATCCATCCATCTCTGGGATTTTCATTTGGGACCTGCAACCGGGAAGGAGCGAGGGAAGGTTTGGTTTCCCCCATCGAGCTTGAACACAAGGCGCACTGGTCGAAATCATTCTTCACATTGGCCCAGTTTTCCAACGTATCGCGGTGGACAATCGCCGCACAAATTGGCCAAATGCTGAAGTCCGATGGGGGATGCCTTCTGTTCATCGAGAACAAGAGTCAGAGGGCTGTTAGCCTTTCGAAGAATGGAGTGCTTCATGCAGCGTGCTGCACGAGAACCAGGCATGAATGGAGTTTTCCTGATCATATTTAAACTAAAGGGGCCTAGGGTTGACAAGAGGCGCGAGGGTAGATTATGCAAAGGAGAGAGTCGACTCGGTGATGTGCGATGGCGCTGCGTGCTCATCAGGCCTGGCCGCAATGGTCAACAACATACTGCCTGGCAAGCTTCTGCTCTTGGCCACCGACTCCGAGTATCTGCTCAGGAGTCTCGCTGTCGAGATTTTCCTGCATGATTCGGTCAGATCGTCTTCATACGCTCACCGTGGAGAGAGGAGGTCAGACTCACCCGTGTGCGGTCAGCTCCGGCGTTGATAAGCGTAACGGCTGCCTCAGCGTGCCCCGAGTCCATCGCAAGGTGGAGAGGTGTGTTTCCTAGATATGGTAATTTCGACGGAGAAAGAAAATTGAGCACGAGTTCTCGGCGAGTGGTGGATCGAAATGAGAGGGATTTACCACTTCGATCAGCTGTATTTAACCTGAGTTTGTTTGAAGGGGTCGAAGATTCGAGAAGAAGGCGAATGAAGCCCCCAGAACCCGTTGTTGCTGCCCGATGGCTGGATAAACGAGATGTTTAGGGTCAGAAGCGGCCGAAGAATGAGCTTGAAACGGGGTTTACAGTGGCAGCTGGTTGGCGTTATCCCTGGCATTATACTTCTCCGTTTCTTCAGAACTCCTCGGCTATAAATCATTACAGAAAGGGATACGTACGTCCGCCCCTCGCGCTATGAGGAGTCTGCCGATCTGCAACCATGATTCAGCCTATGGGTGAAAGACCCAGCGAGAGCCATCGAGACAACCTACATCGATTCGCGATTTTGAAGCCGCGTAATGTCTGGACAATCGAAAGTCAAGGCTGGAGGGCAGGAAAGGAGCGTCGGTCTTACAGAGGAGTGATCCCTTTGTCATTCTTTCTGTCCAAGAGGCTCCCGTCAATGTTGGGAATCATTTCTCGTCGTATGGGGAACTTACTTGTTTACGTTGGCGCCAGCACCGACAAGTTCTTGCACGATTTCGGTGTGGCCAGCGCTGACTGCATGATGTTGGACGAGAAGTACGCCCAGTTAATAGTACTTACCTGCAATGTGGAGCGGTGTCCAATTAGTACCGTCAGGTCGATCCACATCGGCTTTCTGGTCAATGAGGAAGCGGACGATATCCAAGGCGCCGGAGGAAGCGGCCCAGTGCATAGGAGTCCTTTCATCCTGGCTTAATTGTGAACCCAGGCCCTTCCCTCGTCAAAGTTTGACATACCACATCGATTGAGTTTACGAGCTTCGGGTCTTCCGACACCAAAGACCGCAGCACGTTCAGTTGTCCTGCAAGCGCCACACGGATTTAACTGATTGTTGAGCCAGGAAGAGGGCTACTCACTGTTCTGGGCCGCTGTGTGGACTGTAAGAGACATTATCGCGGTGAGTGTGTGTAATCAAGTTCCAAAAGCCGTCACTCCAGGCGCGACCGTCGGGGTTCGAACCGCGAAGCTGATAATGACGCGTTCTGCACGTGACTCGATATCAGAGATGACCCTAACCCCAGACGCGACAGGTCACGGCTTAACGGTCCCGGAGAACAATGACTGCAGCTTGCTCTCGACCAGCTCGCCATGCCCGTCGCTGTTGCCCAGGATGAAACCAAAGATGTCAAGAAAGAACACGTCCTGCTGCCTTTTCTCCAGACTCAGTCGCAGAACACCCTGACGAGACTCTACCAACGGCCATCTTCCTGTCTGTCCATATTTCGGTCAAACCGCAATTTATACGTGAAAGTCGGCTCTGGGCTGACGCCTCGTCAACAGGTTGCTTTCAGCGCTGGAACGGCAGATAATAATGAATCTACTGTGGCTTGAGTCTGCCATTTCTGTTTCGACAATGGCAGCATGGGTCGTTCGTGAAGCAAGACCGTAAGTTCATCGTCTTGCGCGTTTACTGGGGAAGATTGGGTTCAACAGGCACCCGCACGCTTTTAGGCTGTATGATAATGCTTTAGCTACGCTTGCTCGCCTTCACATCCTTCCGCAATCCACCGTCAAGTTAGCTCTGAACCCAACGTTCAAGACAAGCTTTCGTCAAGCTCTGACGGGAGGGTAATCTTATCCGTGCCTAACAGCTGTTTCAAGACGCTCATGTACTCCCAGAGGAACAAGTAGCAGCTTTGGCGTGCCTGCTGGAGAAGGCCACGACAAAGCTCAAGACGGGATTCCAACGGACAGGGACGGGCGGAAGGATGACAAGAGGAACGCACCGAGTCTCAACACGTTGGACTCTTATGCGATAGAGCGGTGGGAGGTGAGGGACAAAGCTGCATGCCTACCTTCTGTGGTCTAAGTTTACCGCAGACGATACTTCACTACATGGTGGGGTCCGGAAATGGTAGAAGGCCTCCGGAACCTTCTCCTGGGGTCCGCTTCTTGCTGAAGACCAGCGGACTCATGAATGAATTCCAGTGCGTATTTTTGGTAGCGCTATGGCCAATGGCCAACTTCTGACACTTCATATCCAGCGGGTCCCTCCAGATCTCGTCGACGGGATTCCAGTTTCTGCTTCATTCACCGCACGAACAGTTATGGCATCTCCTGCTCCAGTATTTGCACCTCGCAGAGGTGAGGACTTCATTTCCTCCATCAGCTCCGACCTAACGGATTTTGCACATAAGCAACGTCGGATGGACCTGGTAGATGTTCTGAGCTTCCTGTTTATGCTCTCGACAATGGAGCTAGGGCGCGTGAGCAATGTCATTCCTTTAATCTAACAATTTTTCACTAAACCTGTCCGCAGGAATATACAGTGGCGAATCTTACGAAAACGCAGAGTGCTATGCTGGAGGATCTCAGAGACTACGGATTAATATGGCAGCGCAAGGTATTTCACCCGTTATGCGCTTCATTTCAGGGTTTCCTTGTGCTTATCCCCGCTTCCAGCAATCCTCGAGGCGTTTCAGTCCAACCAGGCTTTCCACAACGCTCACATCATGTTCCCCGTCCCTACCGAATGCGACAGGCACCTCCTCTGGTCCGCAAGAAGGATTTATCGTTCTCGAAACCAATTATCGTATCTACGCCTATACAGGTTCGTGAATGAGATTCGCGGATTGCTTTACGCACGATCCAAACTCCTTCCTAGATAATCCCCTCCAGACAGCGGTCCTTGGGTTGTTCGCTTCTCTTAAGTGTCGCTTCCCGAATCTCGTCATTGGGTCTATTACCCGAGAAAGCGTCAAGAAAGCGCTCTCAAACGGTATAACGGCTGATCAGGTGTGTTATAGATCTCCTAGCCTGGTTGACTTGCCCTTATTCCCCTCTTTCGAATAGATCATTGCGTACCTCATCACCCACGCCCATCCTAATATGAGGAAGAACGTAAGTCTTCCCGATGCCCCTCTGTTTTCAGGTAACTTGATCGCCGTCTTCAGAATCCTATGCTGCCTGTCACAGTTCAGGATCAGATACGACTATGGGAATTGGAGAAAAATCGTCTGAAATCGCAAGAAGGTACCCCATTTCGCATTAGACCCCCTGTCGTAATATTCACTGAAGTCGATTCGCCTCCTTAGGCTACCTATACACCGCCTTTGCGTCACAGGCGGATTACGAATTGGTACTGAACTATGCGAAGGAGCTCGACGTCGTCTTGTGGGAGAATGCCGCCAAACGCTGCTTCTTTGGAAGTGCCGAAGGCCATTCGAATATCAAGGGCTTCATCGAAAGGAGGACAATGGGGCAGAAGTGAAGGCAGACATGAACGGCCGATGCCGTTTCTTCGCCCGATACCTCGTTCTCCAGGGGTTCTAGCCTTGTGTCTTCGACTCTTTCGCCTTGCCTTCGACTCCTGATTTAGATACTGAGCAGCTATCTTCAGTAGGCTATTATACTGTGTCCATGCGGCAAGTAATCACACTGCGCAGGAAGCCTTAGCCTCGTCATACGCCGCGAATTTGCAATTGTGGCGATCCTCTCCTCCTATTACCTGAGGTGAAGTCCTTCTACAGCTAAGGCGAAGCGCATCTTTACGGCGTATTGCGGGGATTCCAGACTCATTCTCTATATGCGTCACAGAAGGCGAACAGGAACAGGTGGCCCTTGGTTGCTCCCGTTTGCCAGGTCGATCTTGATGCGACACCTGACAGCTGCGGGCTCTTCCTTGCTCTTCCACCTCGAAGCATGGTGAACGATGCCATCAGTATTGTGCATACCCCGTTGCATCTTTGGCTTCCCCCGAGGCATTCCGTAGATGCCTGTCAGGGCGTGGATCTCGAATCCGAGATTGGCGGATTGGCCTTCGACGACTCAGGAAGAGGCCAATGTGAAGTCTAAGCAATGGATTATTAACGATGCCTATGGTACAGGGTATTCATGATAATACATAAGAACATGTGCAAGTGATGAGAGTCGAGACGCGATTCCAGGGATCCAGAGAGATGATTAGATAGCCGTATGAGAAAGTGATTGACGGAAACAGGAAACATATTCGTGCTCCAAGAAAAAAATCAAATCCCAATCCAATGTCCTTTTCTTTCGAATCATCACCACCAGGCCGGTTCTGACGGACGGACGCCGAGCACATCAAGCCTCTGCATATTCTTCGACGCCAGTTCCGAAATCCTCGCTCAGAGCCTGTGCGTTCGCGCTCGGATTGAAGTTGCCGTTGTTGTCGTAGGATCCGACATTGCCTGCCGCCGCGATGGTATGGAGGGTGGGGGTCGTCAGGAGCCCGGTACTATCTGGCGTCCAATTCGACGAATAGGAGGGCGATGTCGAATAGGAGTTGAAAGGCAAGGTCGGGGATGGGGTGAACGAGGACTGAGGGCTTCGCCGCTCCCTCGAGCTGTGCGATCCGTCGCTGCGACCGTGCCATGGCATGCGATGGGATGATTCCCTGCCGCCGCCAGAATGCCGCACCTCGCTGTGGTCGCGGCGGACGGCGGAGTCGCCGTCGTATGGATGCGGACGGACGCGGGGGCGTTCTGGGTAGCCGCTGCCGTTCAGTCCGATGTTGCCAGTCTCAGGCCCCTGCCAACGGCTTGACTGGGTCTGGATCGAGGGCCAGGAGTCTTGGAGGATGTTGTGTTCGCGTCGGCGGACGGAGCTTGGCCACGAGAGGCTGGCGTCGCCGGATACACCGGCCCATCGTTCGTGGTTGCTTCCTCGAGAGTACGTTCCGACTTGGCCGTAGAGGGAGCTGTTGGAGAAGCTGGAGTCGGGAGAGGAAGGGGTGCTGGGGCTGCCCCACGAGGGCGAGTCGGGAATCGAATAGATGGTATCCTCGACCTTGCACTCCACGGTCACTAGATCTTGGATATCCTCCTGCTCGCATCTAGATTCACGTCAGCCTCGTGCTCCTTCGGGACCACGAAGGTGTGTGGACACTTACACCAGCCTCGGCTTTGAGTCAGGTCCGATTTCTACCTTTGGTGGGACGCGGAAATTCGTCAGGCGGAAGATGTGGGGTGGCATGTACAGGCTCATGATGTCCATTCGCGTTGACGGCCTCTATGAACGTGGTACACATCAGTAAGTAGTTCGCTCGCGACCCTGTATGAGATGTCCAACTGACCTTTAGTTTTCCGGTGCGAATGTCCTCCGATGTGTAGTACGAGATGAGGTGCAGGTCAGAGCCTTCGATGGTAACGGTGATGGTCTAACGACACATTAACGGGCGTGTGCAGCGACGCAGTAATGGATACTCACCTTCTTAATCAGACCTCCAGGCTTGAACGTTCCTTGGTCGGAGCCTCCTGTCTTGTATCCGATGTGCTCTGGTGAGCTTCGGTGCGCCAGTCTCGAGCTGGGATCGTCAGTTGGGTACACCTTCTTGTGGCCCCGACTGCTTGTCCGCTCATTGATCTCCCGGTACACCTGCAGACAACCACATTGGTCAGATATAACGACGTCGTCAAGACATACAAGCATAACCTACCAGGAAGTTTCCTACGATTCGAGATGGCGACCACAGAAGACCATCTAGGATTTGGGTTAGACATTGCGGCGAGGAAAAATCTTGAAATAGGCTTACCAGTCCAGCGTTTGATCCCACTCTCCTCGACGCTAAACACGAAGACGGCACCACTCTTGATCATGGTCCGACGTTCGTTATCGTTGAGGCGACGAGTAATTCGGGGAATGACACCTTGACGAGCAGCATGGATGAGGCGGAGGGCGTTGACGGTGGTTTCGACGTAGCCGATGAAGGGAGGGACGTCCGGGTTGCTGCTCATGCTGATACTGGGAAGCTTGAGGTAGTTGGACAAGTATCGAGGTGTGTGGGGTGGAGTTGAGACGATTTCGGTCTTGCTTTAGTAGTTAGCGTAGGGTATATAGGGAGGGCCCCGTAAATCCGGTCCAAAAAGCATAGGGCACCATGAAGAAAATGATATTAGTTGAGGTCAAAATCCAGTTGCGTCAAATAGTCTTCCTTACCTATAAATCACGTACGTTAGGGCGAAGTGCTGTCTCGTTAACATATTGACGCCGCCTGTCAGCGTCTTCTTTGTGATTGTACTCGCCTTTCCCCTTTGCCTTGCATTTCTTTCACAAAAGATTTTGGCACGAAACTTCTGTTTTGAGTAATCTATTCGTTTGGACCGTTGTAGATCCGGTCTTGTGGTTCTTCAGGAATCCAAAGAAGATATTCTCGCCGGGGGATTCCAGGATTCCAGGGACCTGGATTATTTTGTCCCCCGGTCTCTCAGATTTCCGAGTCGTCAAGCGTGCCAAGGGCGTCGTCCAAGAATGGAATCCCGCTTACTCTTCGTACCCCTATGCACCCGCTCCTAGATACAAGGAAGAAGGGTCCATTTGAAATTGTTGGCTTCGCCGCTCTTCCTTTGGGGACTTGTGCATCTGGCAATTTCGTCAAAGAACGCCAAGGTCTGGCAAGTACCGTAGGGTCAATCTATTTCGTGATGAACTCCGAGGACTAACGGCTTGCTTGGCCACAGTCGGACACACGTCTGGATTCGCACATCTGAGCATGCACAGGTCCTCAATGGTGAGCTCTCTCCTATGTTTTGAGTATTATACCGGAAGATAGCAGCCCTTCCAAGATCGTAATTACAGTCACCTTCTGACGAGTATGGCCTAGCATTGCTCTTAAGATTCTCTCCTTGTGTACTAGACTTGCATATATGCCCAATATCACTTCTACTTCTCCCAAAAACACACCCCTGCTACCTTATTTCTTTCGAGGCTTTATAACAGACTTTCTCGATTGGACTTGGTCGTCGCCATGTTCAGCGGGGTGTGGTTCAAATTGATCGGCAATCAGTAGGCAGCATATCCCCGCGGCCGGCATGGCCCCGGCTGCAATGGCACAACAATGGCAACTCGCAACGAAAATCCTTCGAAAATCCTTGTGATCAATAAGATAGTCTGCAGGCGGTACTGTTTGATTGAAAAAGCTTGTGTTGTCTCTCTAAGGTACTCAGGATAGCCCTGTGGTGACTGAGCCTCTCGCAGAGTCAGTTGAGTTGCCAATCAAGAGTCGCTGCGGCGGCCAAGTTGCGGCCACTCAGGGAAACGCGGGCGGGGCGGGTACTGGCAAGCATGCCTTTTGGAAACTTAGCAACAAGGAATATTTCCTTGAGATGTAAAAACTTATCGCTGAGCGAAGTAGAGCTGCTATTATCATATGACTACCCTTGGCTCATGATTCGAGGCATCCTTCCAACCCTCAGACCTTTAAGTGCCAACCGCCTACCCTCGGCTCGTCACCATACGGAAATCCAGAACCTTAAATACACGAGGCAGGTAAACCTTAGCAAGCTAATTTACCATTTTACCTGTGCGCTTCTGAGCACGTAGCCCTGACCTTTGACTACACAAAGTGGGAAAGCTAGGTTTGATGGTCTCCCCACAGCCCCAAAAGTCCCGGAGAGCCAGAGCCAAGCCTCAGTGAATATTAGACATAAATTAGAGACCATGCTTTACATTCAGTTAGGTTTGATGGAATGTGCTTTACTAGCGCGATATTCACTGGCAGCATCCTTGCAGCCATGGCCCAACGGATGAGAATCACAATGTACGATGATCACATCCGGATCCAGCACCTTGTTCCTCCGTATCAGATATCCTATGTCCGCGGTGGCACATTTACACCTAACTAGCTGGACTCAACTTCGTCCCGGAGCTCCTGCGCTAACCATCGAATGGATATCCCGGGCGCTGGCTCGCAATTTGTAAGGCCACGTTAGACCCGTTTTGGCTAGAAAGGAAACAAACGGAAATATCCATGATTACCTCTGTCGGGGCCTCGCTCAAGGTTGAGCTGATCATTCGAAGGCTGATCCCAAGGTCGGACATCATTTGAGCCGGGTGAGGCGTGTTGTGGAAAGTGAGAATTCTTGCAAAACGCTTGCTGCGATCTCCCATTTCTCTAGCACAGCGCCTGATCTCCGGTATGATGAGTATCTTCTTGTGAAGGCGAAATTTGCGGCGCTGGATTGCGGTACAGGCCGTGGTTGGTACCAGGTCATCTGACAGCGGAGTCGATATGTCGAAGGCCATGCAATTCTTTCCAATAGTGAGGACGTATAGAGAGACGTCATCGTCCAGGTTGTCACTCAGCCTCTGCAGCGGAATTCGGTACGGTACTATATTTCTCGGTCAAAGCTCGCCTGGCGTTGTCAAATCACGATTCATACTTTGAGATTAACGAAGGTACCGACCCAAACAAGCTTCTGTCAGCTCCGAGTCGTAGCAGGTATTCTACGACTGAGTTGCGCGGAGTTCCTTGGTTGCTCTCCTTGCAACGCACGCTGCACGATTGCATCAGGAAATCAGAAGGCGTATAGCGCCTGTGCATTCATTCCGCTAGGAAACATATTTGGGTTTTCAAAGCGTGGTGGCGGATTCTCCATCCAATATTTCTGTCTAGTGCCTGAGTCGGACCGAACCAACAGTGTGGTATGTCGAATGGATTGGACGCTCTGGCTGCGCACCCCTCTGAGCCCATCTTCTCATCGTAGCTGCCAGAGCCATCAGGGCTCGGACTTGTGCTCCAAACGATGTCCTCAGATTCAGATTCGTTTTTCGGAGGTTCTATATTGGGGAAGAGTGGGTTTCGGTGGCAGGACTCGGAGATGAGAGATAAGACAGGAAATATGATCCCCACTTTCTGACTTGGAGCTAATCGAACGCACAGGACTAACCAGCAACACGCCGCTTATTGAAGTCGGATAATATGGTGAAGTTGAACAATAATTAGGCACAAGGCGCGACGCAGAAGACCTGATTCACGTCGGGCACCTATTCATGGTTCCCTATGAATCAAGTTTGGTGAATTGTGGGCAACGGTTAGACGGAAAACACGTTAATCGATGGGGAAAGACAGATTGACAGTATCAGTACAGGCAGATGTCGCCGAAACGCGACTCGCACATAACATGACTTCACTTCTAGGCCTGATTTCCCGATGAAAACGAGCTCTCTATGAAGCACTTCCTCCTTGCTGAGTCCATCTTCTGTGAAGCCATGTTCAAATCGTTCCGACTTCATTCATGATGGAGTTTATTTCGTTGATAATGGCTGAGAGTCAGGCTGAGACGTCGATTTCGGAATGCCAACGCCCGGAAATTGCGCGCTTCCAACGCTGGAACGGGGAAAAGGCCCAAGGCAGATGAATCAGAGTCTCGCCATTGGGCGCATGTTCCGAGATATCTCTAATCAAAGGAACATCAGTACAGTGAGGAGGGGACCTGGAAGTAATAACACTCGCCTGGAACACGCTAGTTAGAAGAGTCGGTATCAGTGGCAGCCAGAAAGAGTTCTTACTCCTGGCGTAGCGACTTAAGAAGTTACAGCGGTCAGATAACCTTGAGCTCGTTTAGGAGAGAAGTTTGTGAGGGAAAACGCACATGTTCCACAAGGAGATTGCATATCCCATTGCAACTTGTCCAAGCCACCAGCTGGACGGTCTCGACGGTCCTAGCGGTCCTGGTGAAAAACCCCAGGGACGGTTTCGGGTTTTCATTAAGTGTTCCGTGACCCAGATTCACTCCTATAGCCTCGACTATAACCTCCCACTGAATCCCGCCCAGTTGCGGCATCACGAGTTGCTCAGAAACCAGCGCCAGGGACAAAGCACCCAAACGAGTGAAGCCCGACACATAATTCCGCGTTGGCCCCGCGTGCGAACGGCTAATCGTTTGCAAGTGCCTTTAGAAACAGTCGTGTTCGACCGTCAGGACAAAAGCACCCCAGATACCAAGGGGCAAGCTGAAGAGATATGAGAGAACCGCGGCGGTATGTATAGCGCATCTTCTCGGTTTCCATCGGACGCGTAAATTTCCCATGGCAGGGCTAGACACGCAAGAAGTGGCAATCACACTGCTCGATATATCGGCGTGGGGCACTGAAAGAATGAGGGTGACACCGCCGTGTTTAGGTGGGCGCTGGAAAGAATGTCGATGCCAGGAGTGCAGGGCTGAGAATGGAAGTCAATCAGACATGTGGTTTGTCGCTCCCGTGCCTCGGGTGAGCTTATCGCGCGCCATGAACCCGTAATTCCAAATCGCCCAAATCCATGAAATCCAAAGGAATGTGTTGGGACCACGCAGTGATTGAACTTAGAATGTTTCCTTTTCGGAGGAATATCAAGTTCCCGGAGACCAGCCTGCAGGACCAAGATAGTGGAGACTTCGGATTCGGAGATCTAGAGCCCAGCCGTTGCCAGGAATGAGACGAGCGAGCATTTGACAATTCAATCGGGGTTGTTTTTCTGCTCTTTGAAGACTGTTTCTGGAGACCCATACGCAGCCCATCTTCAACTCGAAAGAAAATAGGTTGAGAGAGGGATGTATTTATAGCGCCACGTCCAGGGGCAAATGGCCTAGCCCCGGACATTAGCCCTAGGCCCGTAGAGGCGCCTAACCCCAGATCGGCCTTGTGCGCGCTAGAGAAGTAGCAGGAAACACACCTGGACCGACGACTGTATTGTTGGAATCCAGGAGGTGAAATGAAAGAGACATCGATTCGAGAACCATGTTCACGTAAGTTAGAATCTCGCCTAAAAGGGATGAAACTGAATGCGACTATGTCACAGGGACCACACATCTTGAGTTGAATAAAGACCCCTCATGCATTCGACGAGGTTTGGGCACGTACCTGGAGTAATCTGTACCGATGGATGCCACGCCTTGACGCCTTGGGTGCCATAACGAGACCAAAATGCTGCAAAGTGTTTCTTTCTCGACTTTTCATCGGTGTCTTATGACCATCCTGATGCATATTTAGATAAGAAGCTTTCAGTTCTTCCGCCAGTAGAGCAACTGGATTACTGAAAGCACCTCTTATCTCAGCAGCTTTCCCAGAATGACTCCGTCGTGATACACAGTAGTTTGCCGATTTCTGCTTCGCTGGTTCTGCAAGGGCATGGGACAGTGAACCGAAGGAATGGCGTTTCGATGAAAGGAAATGGGACGCTTTGAACAGACGGCCGAGGAGAGAAATCCAGAGCGTTATCGCGATCTCATCGTGGAAGATGCACGAAGTCCTGAGAGACCTCGTTCGTTCCAGGAAATTTGAAAGGTGAACGCCATTGGGCGTGGACCAGGCGTAAAAGAGGGTTATTTCGCCGAAAGAGAAGTGCCACAGATACCGGAGAGCCAAAACCATACTCTATCATTCGGAGTAGACGTCGCGTCGCAAGAAACGTGGAAGAAAGTCGATTAGGTCCCCAGTTGCCCAGCCACGGTCGTCTGGATCGCGCCCAATGCCTCGAGGTCTGAACGCTTTCAGTGTGCTCAATTTTCAAATTGGAACTTGTAACGTACCTTGCTCGACTTTACGTGTACCTGTACTGCGGTCCGCTGTCGATGATCGGAGGGCGAAACGCGTACATTCCAGTGGGGAGATGTGATTCAGCAAAGTCAGGCTCCGTAGCGACTGTTGAGTCTAGTTTTGGATAGTATTCCAGCATTATAGACTTCAAGAATCTAATATTAGCACCCTAGTTTGAAGAAGGAAGATTGAGCTTCGTGGAGCGGAGGGACCAAAGGGACGGGATTTTAATATTTTAATTTTCCTTATAATATTTGCGACTATTTAGATTCAAGGCTGTTGCCCTCAGAAAGGTGTTGTCGGCTGCCCGAGAAAGGTGGAGTTCAACCATCACCATCAAGATACCCCAATGTCATCTGCTCTGCCTCTGAAAGTTCCTGCAACACCCTCGAGATCCACCGAGAGTGACAAAGACAAGACTCCTGTTTCGACCGCCAAGCAGTTAGCACCTCTGAAAGGGGCAATCGCACCGAAAGATATCTCTTCACCACATGAATTGACAGCTTTTGTGCGTACTTATTCAACTGCTTGGACCCTTGTCTGAACTTCGTTAGGTTGAGAACCTGCTTGAACAGCTCGATGCTAAGTTCGACGATATGTCATCTCAGATCCTCGACAGAAGTGAGCGATTGCACCTTTTGCTGTCGTCAATGGGTATTCATTACACACACCAGTGACCCAAATGTCCTCAAGAGTGGATGCACTGGAGACATCTATCCAAGATATCATCAATGGGGATGCTAGCACACCTCAGTCTCCGTCACCTCTACCCCCGAGTACCCCAGGCATGCGGAGGAACGATAGCGGGTATCACTAGTCCTGTTTGCTGTCGAATCCCTGTAGAACACACGGAAAACGCGTGGTATGTCCCTCCATACCTTGCACCGGTTTGCTACAGGAATTACCCTTCGTCCCCTTGAAACATACACATCTTACTGGACGACCATAGATGAACTATGTGCATATCAAGAACGCGGCAACCTGCGTTCCACTAATCTTTCGATACCGGAGCGCCCTTGTACTCGTTTACCCCAACACCGCGCACGGATAACAGCTTGACATTGAAGTGCTGTACACATCTCACTTCTAACCATTTCCCTCCCCTTCCGGTCGAATATGTTGTCGTGACTGGGTTTCCAAGATTGCAGTGGCAGGGTTCAACGTCTCATTTCGCCCAAGGTATATCTTAGAATTCATGATACAGGTCGTCCAAGTATCGTTCACTAGGGGAATGAATCCGGAACCGCGAAGCTCGCTTGATAAGAGCGAGTCCACATACGCCGATTACGGCCACCTTTTGACTTTTTTGCTTGGTGTAGGGTGCCTGACCGAGTCAGTTCCGAACACTATCCCGTTCATATAAGATTGGCAACAGCTCCTATGTCCCTTCCGTGGATGGTCCAATATACATCGTGTACAGACGCTGCCAATCTACTGCATTCATCCCTATCACAATGCAGGCAGGTGTAAAGGGAGCTCGAAGAAGGGCGTTAACGCCTAGGAGGGCGCCTATACCCCGGATATTTCGGCCTGATTTGGCGGGGGTTCCTTATTTGGGCTGCCTCTGATGTTTTCTCAAGCTCTGCGCTGAACCACTTTCATCTTCTCCTCGTTTTCTCCTCTTCTTTGCGCTGTTGTTTCATGCAGCCATTCCGAGACGCCTCACTGCATTCATAAGCGCTGGAAGCGTCTAAAATTCGTCTTAAATACGCGAATGACGGTGCCAGGACCCTCCGGATTGTCCAGATTTCATGCAATAGTCTCTGCCACGCCCAGGGATGCCTTCGGCCCCCCTGTAATCAACGCCCAATTTCTCCGCCCAATAGACTATGCAAGCTCATCTTCCGACACAGCCTCAACGAAAAAGAGGAAAAGGGACGGGGACGGGGATGAGGTCATGGGGAGGGCGGGACGGAACCCAGAGGGTCGGTCAGTCAGGGTACGTCCACATTAGCATTCCGCGCTCATATCTATCCCCGTGTTCATAACGGCGCGTATAGCAACCTGATCTTTACGAAGATCGCCAACAGCTTTTGAACGCTCTCAGGGACCAGTTTCAACGGGGACCGGACGTCGAGTTCCACGGATCCTACGAGATGGAAGATGCAGAGGTTACCCATAAGCAGCGTATCCAAACTCTAACCCACGAAATATGGAAGACGACGGGGTATAGATTTACGTGAGTGCTGAGCCCAAGCTGTATCCTTGGCTCAAGGGCCTCATTAATCAACCTGCTGTGTAGCGTGAAGGACCACCCAAGGGTCAATAATGGGCATAAGACGAGATTTTGGTGCTCCCAGGACGAAGCGCATAGGAACAAGTTCAAGGGAGCCCGTGCTGGTGACATCCCAAAACCGAGATTAACAAGCTCCGGCGACGCTATGGCAAAAACTCGATACCCATGTCGGAGTCGATTGTTAATCTCAAGTCGAGATTCGGGCGCAGCTGGGAAGCGGGTCATCACGATACGGATTGCCCACCACCTCGCGCACGAGCCGTACATAGATGCCACGCTTCCCCCAGAGGTTTCAAAAACCATATGTGAGAGCTTCGGCTGGTTTACTCGACAGAACGGCGTGGATGCCGGCTTCGGGGAGGGCTCGTCTAGCGATGTTGCCTTTTTGCCTGTTTCTGTATCCCACACCATGCAACCCCCGATATCTGTGGCACCTTCACAGCTACACGAGGCCTTGCATCCCTCGCATACCTTGGGAATAGACGAGGATGACGGAGATGAAGCTGACTCGCCTGAGGAGGATGAACCCCACCATTACGGGGCTCCTGTGGAAGGGCTCTCAACACCAGTCCAAGGCATCGCGGACCCGGATCCCACCACCACCTCAGCACCCGTATACATGGCTCATCCACCGCCGCCGATTCCACCGCCAATAGCCCCAGACATTTACGAGCAACGAATGCGAGCCCACATCGCCAACATCAGGGAGTTCTGCGATGGACTTGACTACAACTTGCAATTTCGAGACACTCGCATGCTCGAAATGGTGGAGAAGGAAGGAGCGTCTTTCCTCAGGCTCGTCGAGGATTGCTTAAGCAAGGAAGGGCGGTTGGTGCCAGTCCCGGAACATAACGTTCCGCCCTTGATGAACTCTAACTCTCGCGGATCTGTCTCTTCGATACCACAACATATGCCAGGGTTCGATAGCTTTCCTTCTTAAATTATGGTGTGTGTGTCGCCGTTTCCCCTTTTTACGCCATATTCTAACTAAAATTAAATGCATAGATTTATTATAATGAACTGCTGTAATCTCTACTTGGGAATACTGCCGGTTTTTCCGTTATTTCTTGTGTTCTGAGATGACTGGTGTGGTGTGTACAAAAACGATTACAGGCATCACATAGCACTATAAGTAGCCGACTCTTGACACTCTGCACTTCCCGACCACACTCGAGTTGCCTGTGCATTCGAGTAGTCTCCGCTTCCTGACTACACTCCAGACTCGGACACTCACCCGCCGGTCATACCACCATGTCTGGATCATCGAACCAGAGTGAGTCGCATCGCTCGTTTTCTCGAGGGTGCTAAGCTCTCCCCCTAGATATCAAGCTGCAGGCACACAACCTCTTCGGGATGATTCTTGGTGACGTCGCTACGTTGAAGTACGACACTGCAGAAACAAACGCAACCGTTCCAGCGAGTGGTCGATATGTTACGGTGGCTTCCAGTATGCTTATATCCCCTCATTCTACTTTCCATCCACTCTGACAAACTCTAGGCATCGCGCGTGCTGACGTGCAGGTGATGCCGGTACCTCTCGTCTACGCTGCAGGCGCCACCAGGGACGAAGCTGAAAACAAGTGTGTGGAAGCCCTCATCGCTTACCTTGAAAAGAATTTCCACGCAGAAATTCAGGTACTCAGGGTGCAGGGAAAGTACTAAGGTATCAACACCTCGAGGAATGCGAAGAGATCGATTTTGCGGCTGGGATGAGTCCTTTTTTCAGGACCCCCTGCCGAAGATTGGGTTTCTCCTATCCTTTGGGGTTCCGAGGCCGCCGTCGCCGCGTTTGCGGCGAGATGGCCTGGGCTTACCTTCCTCCTGTCCTTCCGCGTTACTCCCTCCCTTTACCCGTCCTTCCAGGTAGTAGATGTATAGATGTATTTGGCGACGCGTCGTCGAAGAGTCTAGAGTCTATCATATATCTGGGAGGTGGCTGGGAGGGTCCCTTTTCCGCTATTCAGTGTGCTATCCGTCACTTCCCTCTTCGTTACGCGTTCGAACACTTGGACAACTCAGGTTTCCGTATCTTACATTCCTCTCACAATACACGCCTTTTCAACGAGCTTATACCCGCCTGTTCAATGGGCTCAATTTAGTGACGGGGAAATTGTGAAGGCTCGTCACAGTTGTCATCCAATCCTTCCATTCCGAACAGAATCAATGTTCCGAGTCAAATCGTTCGTGACTGCTGATGGAAACATCGGAACAGGGAGGCGCAGTAAAATTGGCGCTGCAGATTGGCGCTCCGAGTCAGAAAGTCGGATTGTTTTTGTGATGCAGCAGTTCCAAGCTGCAAGCAATGGCACAGCTGCCTCATTCCAGCTGGTCATTGTGCGCTTAAGGGAAAATTGCGCGGCCATCATATTAAATTGATGAATGATTTGTCCTTGGCACGAACGAACGGCGGCGAAGTGGTTTGTTTCAGAACGTCTACCCTCTTAGCTCGGCAGTGCTGGTCCCCTAGCAATTCATTAACGCGTCCTACCCGCCACGCCGGAAGTGACCATAGATGAAGATATTCTGGTGTGTACAGCTGTGAAACCCTCAATTGAACGATGGTTAGGAATTTATGAGGGCCGTTCTGCCCGAAATTTGACTCACGTTGGTGCTGTAGACGGCTTTGCCGTGATGTTGGCCAAGGGGGTATGGGTAAAGTGAAGGCTGTAAATGGCATTATATCCTATTACGGTGACCTTGGTCGATCCTGATATGCCAACAGGATCGCCTGGTTCAATTCGACGTTCAACAAAAGCCACATTTCGGCCACCAATCGCTCTCCCCTTGATGTTACACGCTTGCCCGAAATACAAGAATTACCGAGGACACTGAACCTCTGCAAAGATTGGATCTGCTAGTGATGTACATACCGTGCATCTTCACAGCGTTGCTGATGCAGTGGAGGGTGGGTGACTTATAAGGGGGAGTCCAAGCAAAGCTAATATCTACACAATCCCTCTTCTCAACATGTCCCGACACATTCCCAGTAAGTCGCTTCGACCTGAGTCGGAGCCGATGGCACATACTAAACATGGGCATTCTAGATGCCCGCTTCCAGCTCAACAATGCCGTGCAAAAGCTTTACGGAGACCGAGGCCGACTGGTTTCGTCTGTTGAACATATCCCTAGCGTGAACGTATGTGGCCAGGTGCTGTATATGGTTAAGCTAACCTTGCAAGGTTGGTCTTCGTATGTTTTTCCCTACCTTTCATATTGACTGAAGCCGCCATTTAGTGGAATACCAAGACAATTTCGGGGCATGCCAAAGGAAGCCTGTTGGTACGGGCTACGACCTTCGGGATGACATGGCTTCCGAAAAAGCTTGTATCAATGCCTTGTACTATCTGGATAAGCACTATCCCAAGACCATCACCATCGTCTACGCCGACCAGTAGATCCTGATGCAGAACCCCAAAGGCTTCTGGGTCCAAGTGTGCCCTTTTCCATCCACGGCAGTGTACCCCGTCTTTTCCAGTGACTTCAGTGCAACAAGTCGCTGTTTTAGCGGGATGTAACTCATGGTTGGTGAAGGTACCTCGCAGGTTGCCTGGCGCAACTTGCGTGTTTGGATCTTTCAGAAAGCCTTTGTGGGCGACCGCCGTCATGGGCGATTCGTCGACATGGCGTAGAGCGGTGACTGTCGCTAGTGTAGTGCACCATAGCTTAATGTTGTACTTCAAGGCCCCCCTCCTAATATTTATCACGGCCTTCCAACCATCCTTTTTCTGCCACCAACGTTTAAGCCCGCATTAACTTGGTAATTTCTGACTGAAGAACGGGAAGGGCTGGGGTCTTGTCCTCATCCGCTCTCAGTCGCAAGCATCGCAGGTTCTATCGAACAGCCTGTGTTGTGTGCGAAGTCCATCGGCATCCTGAGGAACGTACGAAGCGGAGGTAGTTAACGCTTAGGGAACCCCAGGGTGCCCGCCTCTCAGGCTCAAACGAGGCTTGAGCTTGTGATACGGCAAGAACCACCAACATCCTTCTGACCTTCTTCCTGGCAAATCAGCGTTTAAAGCCGTAAGAGGGTTGCCACGAGATATCGAATCACTTCTTCTGTCCATATTCTCGCGTTCACGCAAGGCAAGCCCGTCCGGCGCGGTAGCATTGGAGCATGACAGAGCGTTAGAATTATAGTAGAGCATTGTCCAGAGCTTGCCTCAAAGGAGCATCATGAGAACCAGCGCCATATGCGACCATTTTATTGCAATCCTTTTGAAGAGGCGTTAGAAGTTCCTCTTGGAAAGCAACAATGAAATCGTATGGGCACAATTTCGAAGTCCAAGCACCCCCACAGAGGTCCTAGAATTTGATCACCGTGCCATACGGTGATTGGTGGCTTCAAAGCTTCACGATGTCCGAGGAACTGCCTTTGAAACCGAAAGAAGTGGTTCGTCTACATGCGTTATTGTCCATGATCGCGTTCGTCTCCTTTACAGTCGTATATTTAGTACTTTCAGCACCTGTATAAGAGAGGTCAGCTTGATGTGGCTCCGGCACAACCAAAGACACCTACCATGAAGCTCTCTGCCATAGGAGTTCTTCTGAGTGCCGGCGCGACCTTTCTGTTATACGTCGCGTCTGCCCACCCTCTCAACACAACCAGCGACGGCCTGAGCGTGGAAGCACGCGCAGTTCATGCAAGTGCCCCACCTAACTGCTTCCCTGCATTGGGATTCAAGATGCCCAGCTCAATTCCCTCCTCGCTGAACAACTGGTGGTGCGACTACAGTACCGAGTACGCGTTCGTTGGCGTCAGTTACGAGATTACTGCCTGTGGGTGGTCTCCGTTCACCCCCTTTGCTTTGGCTGAACATTGACCGACCACACCCTCAGGCCAAAGTTTGGATACCCTCAAGAGAGAATTTGCCGATGTAAGGAATAATTTCAAAGGACGTTATGTCCGCTTGTATGGTTTCTGTGATAACTCTGGATATTAGTTCGTGTCTCTCTCTGTTCACGAAGCCTAGGAGCTTACCCTAGTCTCTCCCAGCAACAATGTCATCGAAGCAGCCTGGTCAGCTGGCATTGGCGTCCATGCCTTGATCTGGGTGCGCCAGAATGTGCTTTCGCTACTAAAAGGTTGTTAATGAGTTCCACAGTTCGGGTTCGACGGTAGCACGATTTATAAGAGTCGTCGAGATGCACTTTTCAGCGTCCTGAAGTCGAACGCCAAGGCGAAATTCGTGACGAGGACCGTACAGTTTGGCTCTGAGCCTCTCTACGACTGGGCCATAGGCGCACAGGATCTTGCAAACGAGGTCAAAAGCGCCAAATCTTCTCTCTCTAGTCTCGGAATACCTATCACAGTTTCTGAGATGGCCTACGGGTACCAGGTGGTCAGTAATACTGTTATGAACTCCCTGCAGAGTTTGGATGCTTACCTAGTCTAAAAATTCTTTAGCGGCAAAACGATGGGTCAATGGATGTTCTGAAAGCGATCGACTTCGTTGACGCGCACATGCTTCCCTTCTTCTCGCAACAAGCATCCACAGGTATGCCCCAGAGGGATCGATGTCTACTCCACCGCCTGATACCATAGACGCAGCGAAAAACTCCTGGCCAATCGTTATGACTGACTTGAACTGGTTCTTGAACAATGCTGGTGGAAAAAAGATATACCTGAGCCAGGTGAGAAATTGCCGCTCCAATTTCCCCGGGATTACGGAACTGACTACGAAATTCTTCCAGAACGGATGGCCCTCTGTGACGTCGTCTGGTGTCCAGCCAAACAGCCCTAACGCTGTAGCCAATGTGCAGAACGAACAGGTTAGTAAATGATTAATGTATAGGACCGAATTTCTTTTTACTCACATCACCGGCAGGACTACTACGATCTTTTGGATTCCCATTGCAGTGACTTCAAGAGCATGAAGGGTGGCGGAGTTGGTTGGTTCGCGCACATTTACTCTGATAATCAGGAGCCTGGCTATGGGATCTATGGCACGAACGGGCAGTTGAAGATACGATTCAGTCCCAAAACGTCGTGCTGAACAATAGCTCTTACTCTGATACTGATCTTTGTAGTTTGTAAGACAAATAACATCCCTTATGAAAAAACTTTCTTGAAAGAAAATGTCGGCTGGTAAGCGGTTGCAGTCTCCTTGCCAATCCGAGCCGATCAGAGAGAAAAGATCGCGGTCATTGTTAGTGAGGCACTGTGCTTTGCGAGCCTCATGCTAGATATGCGAGCGCCAATGCAGGGAGTTTCATGTTGACGCCGGTCACGCCATGCAATGGAGTTCACGACGCACTTGCCTTCCGTCTCTTTGATCGAACAGGCCCACTTCCCCGGCTATGGCAGTGCTGGCAGCAATAAGTGCGGATATTTGACGGTGCAACAGTCAGCACTCTCCCAAGTATGGGGAATATTAGACCTCTTGATCCCAACGCTGACCGTATCTCCTGGGACTCCAAGGGAAGAACAACAAAAGTCGACATGAGAAAGCCAAGATAGACGCCCAAGATTGTCCACAACTCCATGATGGACTCCCTGCGGTGCCTGAAGCAACGTATTGATTAAGCTGAAATTCAAGATATCTTTGAAGAAGTTGGATGTGGTGCCGAAAGTAGTTCGAGTTGAACCAACCGACTTGGATCCAGGCGAGCTTGAATGGCCGCCGAGTCAAGCTAATCACAGCCTCGAGATTGACAAGATTATCCCAAGTGTTCAAGCGAGCCTGTGTCACAGCTTCCCTAGCCTGGTAGCAGCTATATTCTACTCTGCAGTGCGACTTGAAGCTTGAAGTTGGAGCGCGCCTGGGGCGGCAGCGGGGAGATGATGGCGGTCCTTGTCCAAGAGGGATTGAAACTCCGCAACTCACCGTCACCCACAACGATGGCAGCAGCTTCCTCGTCGTCCAGAGCATTGAACGCGATCTTACCTCAGATACCTACAGCGCCTTATGAAGCTCATCAGAAGGCACGGACATTCGCAGCAAGATATAACAAATCAGGACAGTATGACACCGCGATCGATGTTCTGTTCCAGAGTGCAAGGGAATTATTGAAGACTGGCCAGCCGGGAAGCGGGGTAGACCTTGCTGGCTTCATGTTGGATGTGTATGATAGCAAGGGAGAATCGGTGAACCCTGAGAGCCGTGGTACGCTTCGACCTCTGTCTTGTCCTCGCGAGTGAAATTGAGAAACGCCGCCAGGAAGGCTAACGCAGCTGATCGCGCTCACTGGGGCGGAGGGTGGATGGAGGCAGACTCTGATTCACAAAGCAATCGCGTATGTCCCTGATATTTTTGAAGCAGTATCGACACCTGATATATAAGTAGCTGGTCTTCGAAACACGGCGAGAACCCTGCAGGAGATCCAGAACTAAACTATTACATCGGAGAGCTCCTCGCGAAAGGTTGGTGATTGTTCTGTAGGATCGCATGCACCATACTCAATCAACTGCACCTAGAGGGCCAACTCGATGTGGCTGAGCAGCATCTCCTCTCATCGGGTACACGGGATAGCGCAAGACTCCTAGCAGATGTATACTTGAAGTGGGCCGGCTCAAGTTCCAGTAACAGCTTTGGATTGTTTGCTTTGCGGGGAACCATTCCGTTCGTTGCGACCCATCTCTATCTTGATGTTATGCTGCTAATATGCATATTTCAGCTATCTGCAAAACGGAAATATACTCGCAGCAAAGACATTCATCAAACAGTTCACCAAAGGATTGCCCGCTTCGCTTCTATCCAAGGCAACAACGATCCCAGTAGGAGAGGTTGATGAGGTCCTTCTGACCCCCGAACCTCTCGTCAACTTCTCTCAGCTCGCAGTCGTAACATGTCAGCGTGCCCATGGAGATAAAAGCAAGGTTCCAAGAGAAAGCTGGGTACGTCTCTGCGGCACCTATCAGAGTAAAGGGGGTCCACTCGCACAGCCGGAGGTTCGACGGGTTAGTCTATATCCTAGTTCAATATGGATAACGTAGCTGATTCTTCCATCTATAGGCTCTCAGCGAGATTGGAACCTTGTACTTTGCCATCCCTCCACCTAGAACAGCCGCTGCTAATCCGTTTGGTGACATCATGTCGTCGCTACTTGGAGGCGGACTTGGGGCTCCGGCAGCAGCAGCTCCTCGCCGCCTTACCCCCGCTGGGCCAGGGAATGCAGGTCTTGACTAAACCGATCAAGAATCAGGAGAGGTTCTGGGCTGTCGTTTACATGATTATAACACGAACGTAGTTAATATCCAATCGCAGATATGATGTACCAGCTACCGGCCTCACCACAAAGATCTTTTTGTTTCCTGATACTCCATGATTGCACTTTAACGTTGACCCAGGTCCTAGGGGAGGTCCTGGCTTCGGAACCCGTTCCCCAGGGCGCTGCACCAAGTCCAAGACTCTAAGCTGAACAAAACGGGCGCTTATTCGGGTATTGCCTTGAACTCCAAACTCCGCTGTTCAGCAGCAGCGAGCATCAATCGAGCTCATGGCCACTCTCTTTCTTCAATCATCGCACGTTCTCAACCGACTTCATTTTGGGAATTGGGGTCAACTGACTGGCACATCTGGTCGATGTAAGAAATGCCTATCTGCACGAGCTGTACCAGTGCCACCGAATATCTTTATACCACGTACGAGTCCGAGTATAACCTGCGGTTGGAACAGTGCGTAAGTCACATCATACCTTCTCAGTTTCGTCTCTCGACACGCTAAAGTCAATGCCTAGTCCAATTGCAAAGCATTCGTAGACCCATATGTTGAATTCGACACGTTGAACCTGTTCATTGATCTCATTTTACTGAAACGAGGCGTGTATCGACACTTGCTCTACAACCGAGGAACCGAACCAAGACGGTTGGGGAAGCTACAAGATGAAAAGAGTCAAGCAGAGGCAACCTACGGATCTACAGGGGATGGTAAAGAAAAGGTGTGCCCCGAGAGTTTATGGTCAGCCTCCGGATGGAAGACTCATTCTGGCGAAGAGAAGATGGGTACTCATAGGCAAGTTGGGATCTGGCCTTGTATTTCTTGATGCATGTACGTGGCTGTCGTGTCTTTAACCAGTAGTCACTAACGGTGCGGAAGTCATCCGCTGGAGCTATCTAAGTGAGCAGCACCCACAACGTTCCTCTTGTCCGCTTGATCTCACACCAACTTTGCGAAAGACCCTACATCCTCGGGCGACCCAGTTATATGGACGGCGGATATGCTCAACGCTTTCGGTCTTGTACTTGTAGGCACCGCTGCGGGTACGTCTTTCGTGGAGCTACGGTTTCCTGGAGTACAACTCATACAGCCCTCATAACCTTTAGAGACCCTGGCTTTCCATATCGGTATCATGCTAGCATGCTACCTTGTCCTCAAACTTATCGATATCTTTCACACATGGAGGGTTCCAACACATCCCATGTCGCCCGTTAGACAAGAGTTTAGACTCTCACTTATACCCCTCACACTCTTCTACTCGTCCCTTACGAAGTACTTTTTACTCCTCCTGCTGACAATCTGGCTTCCGGCATCATCCTCCAGGACGCCTGCAACGCCCCAGCCCCTGCCGACCTGGACAGAACACGTCTTCCCCGGGAATGAAGTGGTGCAAGCTGCATTCCGAATGCTAGACGACGACAAGCTAGATCGCGAGTGGGTCGTTCGGAATGTGCTTGGAGGCATGTCGGCTGGATTCGGTCTACGCGGTGCGTGTACTTCTTCGTTCATCGGAAACTTCGTATTGACTGACAACCAAACAGTCATCCTCGACGACGTCCAGCCAATCTTCACCACCCTCATTATTGTGTTTGGCTGGGCCGCCAAAACACTCGTCGCCCAAACCGTCAGCAACTGGATCGGAGTAGACGAGAAGCTCAAAGAGGCGTGGTTGGCCTACAGCATACCCTGAATTACACCCTGAAACATTAAAAGTGTCGTTGTGTCTGCCCCTGACTGCGTTCCACATCGCCCCCACCGAGATGGCGCCATTTGCGCTTAGCATCGAAAGTGCTAACGCCTGGGCCCTGGAATGGATCGATATTGAGGGGAGCCTCCTTTATTTCAAGTATTGGAATCGTAGCCAGCCCCTTCAGCCCCAATCGCAATTTACTATGACCCTGTTTAGGATGGCTGTTGTCCTCTTAACTCGGGCTGGTACGCCACCCGTGGCTTGACTATGCTTCCCGAGGCCATTGTCCTTCTCTGTCAAGGTTTTACCGCATTTCACATTGGCTCCTTCATACTTTCCTGTGTTCAAAGTGAGGCGACGGAGTCACCTCCTTCCCCATCCACCCGGTCCAATTTAGACGCCATCGAGGATCGCCGTGCGTGTCGTTTAGCGTCCAGAGTCGATGGATGTGGTGCTGAATCTGTGCTACAGAGCTCGAAACTGGTCAACACCAGCAACCACAAGGGGAGCGTGAGCCCCTTCTAAGGTCGTCACCTCTGCCCAGCACTGTCTTGTCCTTCTCCTCCTCGGGCGACGCCCCAATATCGCCTTCGCCAACCATGAATTACCCCAAGTCCGACACGCGGGGCGGGTCCGGCTTCTCCTCTTCCTCGTTCTCGCCCAGGCGGCACCAGCCAGCATCCAACAACTCATCGGCCAGCACCACGCCCGAACTTGTCCGGCGCTCCAAAGACCTGGAGTCTGACGACAATGACAGCGACAGCGCGTCCGTCAACATCGCCGAGCCCTCTGCAGCCTCCACCCCTATCATGATGAAAGGAAGGACCTTCTCGGTCTACACCGACTCTGAGGCCCCGATGAACTCCGACTCGACTGACTCGTCCAGCTCCTCCTGGTCCTCTGCATACACTTCCACCAGCGCCTCGAGCGCCGCCACCACCGACAGCGACAGCAATGTCAGGAAGCCTCTCGCATTGAAAATGCTCGCGCACCAGAACAGGCAGGACCAGCCCGCCTTAGATTCCCCGGGCAACACTGCGCAGGAGCCCACGAACCGGCTCCGAGGCCGTGCCGCACCATACCCCAAGCCAACTTACTGCTCCTTCTTCTCGAGCTCGCAAATCGAGAACATCGACGAGACGCGCGAGCTGTGGAGGCGCCGCATCGACATCGCGCGCCGCCGCAGCGCGGCATTCGAGCTGCAGCACCTCCATACCGACGGGGACGACTCGGGAGTCGTCGAGCAAAACGAGAATGGGCTGCGCGTGGGCATGACTGCTGCGCGTGCCGCAGAGCTCGAGCGCAAGTCTGGGTATATCCGCCGCATGCATTTCATCGAGGACGTGAGGTGGGAGCTGCCCTCCGAGTTCGACCAGTACCTCTTCCTCTTGCAGCTCCAGGCGGACGAGAACGAGCGCGAGATGAGGAGGGAGCAGATGGGCGCAGGACCCTTCAAGGAAGACGACGATACCGATTCTGATTGCAGCGGTTACTCTGATGAGGAGCAGGAGGAAGAAGAGGTGGATGAGCGCAACCAGGATGCCCGGAGCGGCTATGAGTATCCTTCCAGCAGGGATATCGCGGACAATGGGAACCGCGCGAGGGAACTCGACGAGATAACGAAGAGGCTGGAGGAGCTTCACAAGAGGAGGGCGCTGATGGCCTTCGGAAACGGCAGGGGGACCGCGAACCTGTATGAGAATGTTCTCGGGGACACGGGAGTCGATCGGGATGCCCTAGAGGGGATGGACGAGAGATATATCTGAACGGGGCGAGGGTTTCATTATACATATACCAACCTCTATGGCTGGATATGTCTATAGCACTAGTATTGGGACCGTTTCTAAGAATCTACGCATTGTCAGTTGGGGGTTCATTTTGTATTTTTTTGGCTTTAGAGGGAGCTTTCTTCTTTGCTTTCTTCTTTGTATACTCGACACCCTCTTTCAAGAAATCGCATACTATCTTCATAAATTCTTCCGGCCTTTGGGGAATAGTTAGAGCAGTAGGAAAGCAGAGGAAGATTTTGGGCTTACTTTTCGGCGTGGACTAGGAGAAAGGCGCACATTAGCACAGAAGTTGTTTTCGGTATCGAATTCGCTCACCCCAGTGCCCTGCGTCCAACGTCTCCAGCCGGTTGTTCGGGAAGAATTTGTCGATGTACGCTGTCTTGCACCAGGGTAGTTTGATGTAGCCGCTGGTCTCGCCCTTGATAAACAATGCTTTTCCATCCCATGAGCGCTCCCCAGGTGAATACGGGAAGCGCCCGAGATTTTCCAGGGAATTCTTCAGGACATCCAGAGGGGGGCGGAACTCCACTTTTGGGAAGTTTCTGTCGAGGGGAAGGAGGTTGGTGAGAAGGAAGTTTCTAATCCCAGCATGCTGTGGTGATGTAATGAGGGACATGAGCTCATTAGTAGACGGAACAGCATTCATTGACCGTTACGAACCTTCTCAACAGTCTGGAGCATTTCGTCTGCTTCCTTCCTCGTCTTCAACAGCTTGCGTTCAATGTCCAGCATAGTGTCAATGTATGATGCGAACTTTGGAGATGCAGAAGCTGTACGAGGAGTGATATCGACAACGATCAATTTGTCGAGGACGTCCTTCGGCATTTTCTTCTGGTCACGACCGGCGCCTAGGGCCATGGCCATCGCGACCTTTCCTCCCCTGTGTCCCAAATGTCAGCGGACTGCTACAAGGTAGCTGTATTCGAAAGGCACACACATAGAGTGTCCCAGAACCGTAACTTTCTTGAGTTCGTGTCGCATTATATAGTCCCAAACATCTTCTGCCATGGCGCTGTAGTTCATAGGCTCTGCATGCGGTGACGTCCCATGATTCCGGAGATCCTGCATTCCTTTAGCAAACTCAAGACCCAATGTTCCAATAGAACTCACTAGTCGGTATATAGGCCTCTGCGAACGCTCCGCCATAGCCTTTCCAAGACTATTCCAATTTCTCCTTGAGCCACTGAAAACAGGTTAGCCTACACAACGGCATTGTACATGAGTTTTGGCTTACAATAGGCCATGAAGGATAATGACAGCGCCCGTCTTGTAGTCACTTCCCTCAGGCGCGTCCACCTCGTAGTGAAGTCGGGCTGGAACCACAATTCTGGTGTTCCCATTGTGCACACTTCGGATTGGAAGGGCTATCTTTGAGAGTATTTTGTGAGTTGGAATCGGAGAGGCAGGAAACGAGGGAACGCACACCCAAGGCGAAATGTCTTCGGGTAACAATTCCTCAAGGCCAGCATAACTTGTCCCTGTGTATCCCACCAGTCGTCTGAAGGTGGACCCGGTTTCAGTGAAGGTAGAGGCGACGTAAAAGAGTCAAGAGACAGCGAAGTTGAAGGTATGACGGCGACTCCGACGACGAGAACTTGTTACTCCGGCTTCCGGATGGCCCGGAGAATCGGAGCAAAATATGACCAAAAAGAGAAAGTAGCCCACCGCGAGGGTCGAACTCGCAGCCTTCAGATGCACCCAAGCCTATGACGTAAGAGTCTGACGCTCTATCCGATTGAGCTAGGCGGGCGCTGAAAGCTAAGCTTTAGGCCAGTCCAACTTGCGGCTCGCTACTGGTGTGTGTAGCGAGAAATAGAATAAATAACTAAACGAAATTGAATTCCAAAAGAGGAAGGGGGAGGAGGAGGGGGGAGAAGATAGAGCTCAGTATAGCTTACTTTTGGTTTGAAATTGAGTTTACACCAACCTACGCCGTCCACGATATCGGGAGCCCAGCGGGTATTCCTTTGGGCAGTATTCTCAAGGTTTATTTTGATTCATCCAAATGGGGCGGGATTCTGATGAATATGCATGCTACTGGTGTGTAAATCCCCGAAAAACTATCTATAACTCCCTTTCGGGGACCTGCTACTCGCCTAGATCATAGATGTGATGAAGAGATTGAACCATCACATCGGTGCTAGGAGAGGGCAAACTGAGCAGCTAAAGTCTACTATTCCAAGTCATTGATTCACAACTGTAGACTCAAAGTGTAAGATTAAATCAAGTTTAAATACATAACGGAGAGCAGTAATAGGCTAGAGCATCTCCAGCTCAATCCCATGCATCCCAGCACTTGCCCAGCACTTCGTCGTGAGATCCCCCCAGAGAACCTTCCAATGTCGGATTCCCGAGTAACGAGTATGAGCTGTTTGGCGTTATCAGATTTTTGAAACAGGATTGAAGAATAAGCGCCATATATACCTGCTCAGCTCCCGGATGGAGCTCGAGGTGTACTAGCCAAGGTGTAGCGCTTAATAGGAACGCTTAGGTGATCGTGATTCTCGAGGCTTGACTCTTGAGTGGGGTTCAATGGGGTCTGCGGAGGTCTATGGCTGAAAACAGTGTATTTAGTTGACGAAAAGATAGTATAGAAGGGTAGCGCGAATGGAAGATAGAAATAAGGGAATGTACGATGAGGAGGAAGAGAAACACGGCGGTTACCAGACTTAGCAGATCATTCTCACGATATTGATTACATAATTTTCCAGTTGCAGTTGCAGTTGCAGCTACTGGCATGAGCGGCGAGCCCCAACTGGCTCGCTACTGGTGTGTGTAGCGAGAAATAGAATAAATAACTAAACGAAATTGAATTCCAAAAGAGGAAGGGGGAGGAGGAGGGGGGAGAAGATAGAGCTCAGTATAGCTTACTTTTGGTTTGAAATTGAGTTTACACCAACCTACGCCGTCCACGATATCGGGAGCCCAGCGGGTATTCCTTTGGGCAGTATTCTCAAGGTTTATTTTGATTCATCCAAATGGGGCGGGATTCTGATGAATATGCATGCTACTGGTGTGTAAATCCCCGAAAAACTATCTATAACTCCCTTTCGGGGACCTGCTACTCGCCTAGATCATAGATGTGATGAAGAGATTGAACCATCACATCGGTGCTAGGAGAGGGCAAACTGAGCAGCTAAAGTCTACTATTCCAAGTCATTGATTCACAACTGTAGACTCAAAGTGTAAGATTAAATCAAGTTTAAATACATAACGGAGAGCAGTAATAGGCTAGAGCATCTCCAGCTCAATCCCATGCATCCCAGCACTTGCCCAGCACTTCGTCGTGAGATCCCCCCAGAGAACCTTCCAATGTCGGATTCCCGAGTAACGAGTATGAGCTGTTTGGCGTTATCAGATTTTTGAAACAGGATTGAAGAATAAGCGCCATATATACCTGCTCAGCTCCCGGATGGAGCTCGAGGTGTACTAGCCAAGGTGTAGCGCCCAATGTCGTATCACCGAAGGGACGAGGAGAAATAGCAGGACCGGGGGAACGGGCGATTCCCCCGAATAAGATAATCAATATTACACCTTGTACCTAGGACAGGCAACCGGTACTTCCCCCGGTCCTGCCCCCGAATAAGATAATCAATATTACACCTTGTACCTAGGACAGGCAACCGGTACGGCAATCCTTTTTTGGTAGTGGGTGGGTGGGAGACGAAAAAACCGAGATATCGCAGACGAGGAACACAACGATGATAGATGGTAAGAAATAAGGACGAGACCGACTGCGCTGACCCTCCCTACCAAGGTCTCAGACATGCTCCACCGACCAAAGGGATTCAGGTTGACCAAGCAAGGCCCTACCCTATGTCAGCACCTTCTCGTCATATTCCATCACAACGTTGTTTGTCCTCGTCAAAGCGGCCTCCATTGCCCTTAGGAAAACACACGTCTTTTAACCAGACCAATGTCGTATCACCGAAGGGACGAGGAGAAATAGCAGGACCGGGGGAACGGGCGATTCCCCCGAATAAGATAATCAATATTACACCTTGTACCTAGGACAGGCAACCGGTACGGCAATCCTATCCTACACAAGAAAGAAGAAGAACAACAAAAAGGAAAACAAGTAAAAAGGAAAGGAGAAACAAGATTTTAAGATGAGCCCGAAGGGCGATGGTGAGGAGGAACGGTTGCGGAATGTCGAGCGAAGTGATCCAATAAAACGGGATGCTTGCGTACGTAGATTTTCCAGGCTTCGGAAGACCATCGACCGATGGCCTGAATGATATCTGGACTGGCCCCCAGGTCAGCAAGTGCTGTAGCTCCACCAGCGCGCATGGATTGTCCCTTAAAGGCGGGTCCCCAGTCGAGGTCATGTAACCTCGTTAGGAAGAAACGCCGTGTGGGGATTTCTCCGCATTCGGTTAACCAAAGCGGGGCGAGAAAGGGATGATGACGGTCGCGTGCAGTGAGGTAAGTTGAAAAGATCTCTATGATATCGATCCCCAACCAGAGGTTCTTCAAGAGGATAGTACTCCCCTCGAAAAACCTATCGGCTTTATGCGCCGGAAGTGTGAAAGACCAAGCGTCGAGAGCGAGGCGCTTTACTGATGAACGTCTGGAGAATTTGGCTGGGTTTTTGAGATCTGGTTTGTCTGGATTCGTGAGGTCGCCGAGACGTAGGAGTGCATGAAAGCCGCCGACGAGCATGGTTTGGAATAAACAATCGTTGTAAGACAAAAAGCCCTTGGCAACGACGTTCCGTAACATGGGAAGAGAAATGGGGGACTTTCGTGTGACGGGTGTATTTCGGAGTCGTTTACAACCAACGATGGTGTCTTTGACGAGGGCTGAATTTCGTACTGCGCGAATCGAAGGATAGTACGGCTCCAGAACTTGCGTGATTCCGGACAAATAGGAAACGATTGAGGACATCTTGATGTGATCGGACATGAACATAACAAAATTAGACATGGTGGTGGGAGTTGGTTCAAGAGAATATTGGTGAAGGTCACAAAATGCCTTCCAAGAGTTGTAGGCTGAAGCATAAGTAGTCCAGGTGGAGTGGTCGAGCCTCATTCCGAGGACGACCATCCGCCTATCCGCAAAGTCGTCCTCCGTCCACGGGCGGCGTGAAGCCTGAAGGTTGATGTGGACGGAGGGACATCACGTCATTCATAGCTGCTCCCCCAACGTGATACGTGGGGGTGTAAATCTCTGCAGCTTGATTCCGGGACTAAGAGACATAGCGCGGTCGCCATCGAAGCGTGATAGGGCGTCAGCGACTTGATTGTCGATGCCCGGGACAAACAAGACTTTGAAGTCGGAACAGGATTCCAACGCGATGTCGGAGGCAGCCATCAGAATTGGGTTGATACGAGGGGATGCCGCGAGGGAGTTAAAAATGTCGACCGTGTTAGAGTTGTCGGTGAAAATCGTTGCTCGCCTTGGCATGCCAAGCTCACAATCCATATAATGGAGAGCAGAAAGCACGCAAAGACTTTCATGAAAGAAGATAAATTCTTCTCCCTGGGTATCAATGGTGTCGGCGTAGAATCCGAGGTTTAGACTCTTGATCCAGAAACCCATGCCCTCGAGAGAGGCATCACAGAACACAGTCATGTCAGCTTCATCGTGAGGGTCCCAATGTGCACACTTCAAAAGGTGTACCCCAGACGAAGCGACGATGTGGTTCCGAGCCCAAGCTAAATCCTTTCGCACGGCGTTATTGGGACGAATCTTCCCCTTGGGGTTAGATTTACCCCGCATCTTCATATAAACATTGGCCAAGCAAGGACGAAGCAACGGATAGACGTTGAAAGACCAATTCAACCAACCGGCTAGCTGTTGCCATCGACGCAATGCTGCGCCTTTCCGAGCGAATTGCCCAGAGTCGTCGCACCATAAATCCAACTCCTGAAGCAGATCATCCCGGGCCTGCAAGGGAAGGTTCAAAGTCATAGCTTCAGTATCAACGGAAATGCCAATGATGGTCAAAGGATTCCCGAAGACCTGCTTGGATTCCTTATGAGGAACACCAAGACGATCCCAGACGCGTAAGAGTTGAGCCTGAGGACCAGGCATGAGCTTGTGGTATGGCTCGTACCATTCCATATCGTCGGCACGTGCGACGCCGAAATGGTCATCAGAGTATTCAGAGATGTTAGGGATAGAATAGACGTATACCGAGATCCAGTTCACTAGAGCCATGAAGGCAATAAAGAGGATCTGGGATGCCGTCCCGCCAAAGACATTGCAGCGGTTAATATAGTTGACGTCGTCAACGGCCTCGACCTGTTTTATCTGCCAGTAACGGTGCATGGAGATCAAACGGTACGCTCCCTTGACGTCAGATTTCCAGAGTATGAGCTTCACGCCGGGGAATTGGCGTTGAAAGTGAACGAGCACTGGACCGAATACTCGCATACCATCCAAGGGAGCTTTTCCCATCGCATCCTTGTCGACTAGGAGGTTCAAGGCATGCGGACCATAGCTATGGTTTACGACTTGTCTCCACGCCGTACCATTATCCTTCGGAACGGCGAAGTTAGGCATGCGCACCATGCCATCCAACAGCACAAGAAAACCTTCAGAATATCTTCCTTCCTCCAGCTCAATATCCCGTTGTTCACGAAGAAATTGTCGTTGCTCTTCGTCGTCCATTTCCGGCTGAGGTGCCTCGTAGATCAAAGGGTAATTCTCCGGAATCGAAGCGAACGGCCAAAAGCCTTCGCGAAGGGATCTGACGACGGATTGACAAAAAGGTTGATTCGGATGGGAGTCGAGTGCGAGTTCGAAAGCGTCTATATCGATTGGTGTAATGATTTTGAAGAGGTGTGGGTTATCGGCAATAGTTTTCGAGACTGCCGGGTCGGAAAGGACTTCGATGGGTGGTGAAGGAAGGGGCGAAGCAACTGTAGTCCAATCCACAGCTCGCATGGGTTCAGCTAACCCCCAATCGTTATACCTCATATATCTTGGGACGAAATTACGCCGCCTTCCCTCCTCCACCTTTACATGCGGGCTCTCCATGTCCAGGCTTTCCGCATTGGCTACACACATGTCTGAATCGACACTTTCCATCCGCCCTCTCGCATCCACCCTTGTCGTTATACCGGTCACAGATTCCAGATCCTTTTCCAGCGGTTGGTCCACCACCGCCGAAGTTTCCACTCTTCCCTTTCTTTGTCGGCTCTCGACGTTGGGATTCGATGCCGTCAAACGAGAGGTAGGCGTCGAAGAGGTGCGCGAATCGGTGAGTGTCCGTGAGTCGCATTGCAGTTCCACCTTTGACATACTTTCGTACGGCGTCGTCATAGTCGATGATTCGATTTGCGGAATGAGGGAGCCTTGCGGCAAAGAGACGTCGGATTTGGTTCCCATATTCTCGCAGTTCACGACGCCGGTGTTCGAAGACGAATTCGTAAGCTTCAGATGTGGCGTCCCACGCGGACGCCCATTGCCCGGCATCCGTGATACGGGTAGCCCCCTTGGCTGCTGGAAGTATGAGTTCTTTGTCTCCCAAGCGTGCAGAACTCGATTCAGGAGCTTCGCGGAAGTGCAGGTGCCCGAGCACCGTGTTGAGGTTGACGGCATGTCCTTCAATGATTTTCCTCCATTCAGACTCTGGAAATCCGAGAGGTGCGGAGGGTGAGAGCTCGATATCGGAAAGGGTGAAGGATACGTCGAGTTTGAAGAGCCGCAAAAGCTCTTGGTTTCGTAGGCAGGAGGCATCGGTGATGTTGGAGGAATACTCGTCGTCCCTCGTGGCCCATGGCAATTGATCCCGTCGGATACGGAATCGTTTGCCTCCGCTGATTGCGGGGTCGGTGTCCCCGTTTGGACTTGACCATCCATCGTTCTCACCGGAGCCTCCATTTCGATGCGACTGAGGAGACCTTGAGCGGGAATTTCGTGGTCGTGGTCGGAAGCGTAAGGCAGTTTCAATTCTCTTTCCCTCGCGAGCTGCCTCTTTTTCGACTCTCTGCGCTTCTTCGATCTGGTCCACGAAGTGCTCGAAGCCTCGCCTTCGTTCAGCGCGCTCGGCTTCGGTATATTCTCCGTCGAGATCAAAGATGGAGAACAGTCGTCCAACGGCGACGTTGGCTTCAAGGTTCCGTTGTCGGACATCCTCGAAGACAGCCTCTGCCTTTTGAACGGTCTCCCTTGCGAATGATCCAAGTTGGTCTTCCGTCCCATTGGAGAAGCTGAGCGTGCCCTCGGAATTCTCGAGATGAGAGGACCCCGATCTATGCGTTGTTCCAGAGGACGACCCTTGAACGAAGGTTGGGTTTTCTGAACCATTTTCTCCTCCATTCCTTCCAGACGATCCAGAAGGCTGGTTGGCAGGAAGATGTGTTCCATGATACATAGATAATCGAGGTTATTGATGAGAGAAGCGATGTGATTTGCAAAGACGAAAAAACCGAGATATCGCAGACGAGGAACACAACGATGATAGATGGTAAGAAATAAGGACGAGACCGACTGCGCTGACCCTCCCTACCAAGGTCTCAGACATGCTCCACCGACCAAAGGGATTCAGGTTGACCAAGCAAGGCCCTACCCTATGTCAGCACCTTCTCGTCATATTCCATCACAACGTTGTTTGTCCTCGTCAAAGCGGCCTCCATTGCCCTTAGGAAAACACACGTCTTTTAACCAGATTAATAGGAACGCTTAGGTGATCGTGATTCTCGAGGCTTGACTCTTGAGTGGGGTTCAATGGGGTCTGCGGAGGTCTATGGCTGAAAACAGTGTATTTAGTTGACGAAAAGATAGTATAGAAGGGTAGCGCGAATGGAAGATAGAAATAAGGGAATGTACGATGAGGAGGAAGAGAAACACGGCGGTTACCAGACTTAGCAGATCATTCTCACGATATTGATTACATAATTTTCCAGTTGCAGTTGCAGTTGCAGCTACTGGCATGAGCGGCGAGCCCCAACTGGCTCGCTACTGGTGTGTGTAGCGAGAAATAGAATAAATAACTAAACGAAATTGAATTCCAAAAGAGGAAGGGGGAGGAGGAGGGGGGAGAAGATAGAGCTCAGTATAGCTTACTTTTGGTTTGAAATTGAGTTTACACCAACCTACGCCGTCCACGATATCGGGAGCCCAGCGGGTATTCCTTTGGGCAGTATTCTCAAGGTTTATTTTGATTCATCCAAATGGGGCGGGATTCTGATGAATATGCATGCTACTGGTGTGTAAATCCCCGAAAAACTATCTATAACTCCCTTTCGGGGACCTGCTACTCGCCTAGATCATAGATGTGATGAAGAGATTGAACCATCACATCGGTGCTAGGAGAGGGCAAACTGAGCAGCTAAAGTCTACTATTCCAAGTCATTGATTCACAACTGTAGACTCAAAGTGTAAGATTAAATCAAGTTTAAATACATAACGGAGAGCAGTAATAGGCTAGAGCATCTCCAGCTCAATCCCATGCATCCCAGCACTTGCCCAGCACTTCGTCGTGAGATCCCCCCAGAGAACCTTCCAATGTCGGATTCCCGAGTAACGAGTATGAGCTGTTTGGCGTTATCAGATTTTTGAAACAGGATTGAAGAATAAGCGCCATATATACCTGCTCAGCTCCCGGATGGAGCTCGAGGTGTACTAGCCAAGGTGTAGCGCCCAATGTCGTATCACCGAAGGGACGAGGAGAAATAGCAGGACCGGGGGAACGGGCGATTCCCCCGAATAAGATAATCAATATTACACCTTGTACCTAGGACAGGCAACCGGTACTTCCCCCGGTCCTGCCCCCGAATAAGATAATCAATATTACACCTTGTACCTAGGACAGGCAACCGGTACGGCAATCCTTTTTTGGTAGTGGGTGGGTGGGAGACGAAAAAACCGAGATATCGCAGACGAGGAACACAACGATGATAGATGGTAAGAAATAAGGACGAGACCGACTGCGCTGACCCTCCCTACCAAGGTCTCAGACATGCTCCACCGACCAAAGGGATTCAGGTTGACCAAGCAAGGCCCTACCCTATGTCAGCACCTTCTCGTCATATTCCATCACAACGTTGTTTGTCCTCGTCAAAGCGGCCTCCATTGCCCTTAGGAAAACACACGTCTTTTAACCAGACCAATGTCGTATCACCGAAGGGACGAGGAGAAATAGCAGGACCGGGGGAACGGGCGATTCCCCCGAATAAGATAATCAATATTACACCTTGTACCTAGGACAGGCAACCGGTACGGCAATCCTATCCTACACAAGAAAGAAGAAGAACAACAAAAAGGAAAACAAGTAAAAAGGAAAGGAGAAACAAGATTTTAAGATGAGCCCGAAGGGCGATGGTGAGGAGGAACGGTTGCGGAATGTCGAGCGAAGTGATCCAATAAAACGGGATGCTTGCGTACGTAGATTTTCCAGGCTTCGGAAGACCATCGACCGATGGCCTGAATGATATCTGGACTGGCCCCCAGGTCAGCAAGTGCTGTAGCTCCACCAGCGCGCATGGATTGTCCCTTAAAGGCGGGTCCCCAGTCGAGGTCATGTAACCTCGTTAGGAAGAAACGCCGTGTGGGGATTTCTCCGCATTCGGTTAACCAAAGCGGGGCGAGAAAGGGATGATGACGGTCGCGTGCAGTGAGGTAAGTTGAAAAGATCTCTATGATATCGATCCCCAACCAGAGGTTCTTCAAGAGGATAGTACTCCCCTCGAAAAACCTATCGGCTTTATGCGCCGGAAGTGTGAAAGACCAAGCGTCGAGAGCGAGGCGCTTTACTGATGAACATCTGGAGAATTTGGCTGGGTTTTTGAGATCTGGTTTGTCTGGATTCGTGAGGTCGCCGAGACGTAGGAGTGCATGAAAGCCGCCGACGAGCATGGTTTGGAATAAACAATCGTTGTAAGACAAAAAGCCCTTGGCAACGACGTTCCGTAACATGGGAAGAGAAATGGGGGACTTTCGTGTGACGGGTGTATTTCGGAGTCGTTTACAACCAACGATGGTGTCTTTGACGAGGGCTGAATTTCGTACTGCGCGAATCGAAGGATAGTACGGCTCCAGAACTTGCGTGATTCCGGACAAATAGGAAACGATTGAGGACATCTTGATGTGATCGGACATGAACATAACAAAATTAGACATGGTGGTGGGAGTTGGTTCAAGAGAATATTGGTGAAGGTCACAAAATGCCTTCCAAGAGTTGTAGGCTGAAGCATAAGTAGTCCAGGTGGAGTGGTCGAGCCTCATTCCGAGGACGACCATCCGCCTATCCGCAAAGTCGTCCTCCGTCCACGGGCGGCGTGAAGCCTGAAGGTTGATGTGGACGGAGGGACATCACGTCATTCATAGCTGCTCCCCCAACGTGATACGTGGGGGTGTAAATCTCTGCAGCTTGATTCCGGGACTAAGAGACATAGCGCGGTCGCCATCGAAGCGTGATAGGGCGTCAGCGACTTGATTGTCGATGCCCGGGACAAACAAGACTTTGAAGTCGGAACAGGATTCCAACGCGATGTCGGAGGCAGCCATCAGAATTGGGTTGATACGAGGGGATGCCGCGAGGGAGTTAAAAATGTCGACCGTGTTAGAGTTGTCGGTGAAAATCGTTGCTCGCCTTGGCATGCCAAGCTCACAATCCATATAATGGAGAGCAGAAAGCACGCAAAGACTTTCATGAAAGAAGATAAATTCTTCTCCCTGGGTATCAATGGTGTCGGCGTAGAATCCGAGGTTTAGACTCTTGATCCAGAAACCCATGCCCTCGAGAGAGGCATCACAGAACACAGTCATGTCAGCTTCATCGTGAGGGTCCCAATGTGCACACTTCAAAAGGTGTACCCCAGACGAAGCGACGATGTGGTTCCGAGCCCAAGCTAAATCCTTTCGCACGGCGTTATTGGGACGAATCTTCCCCTTGGGGTTAGATTTACCCCGCATCTTCATATAAACATTGGCCAAGCAAGGACGAAGCAACGGATAGACGTTGAAAGACCAATTCAACCAACCGGCTAGCTGTTGCCATCGACGCAATGCTGCGCCTTTCCGAGCGAATTGCCCAGAGTCGTCGCACCATAAATCCAACTCCTGAAGCAGATCATCCCGGGCCTGCAAGGGAAGGTTCAAAGTCATAGCTTCAGTATCAACGGAAATGCCAATGATGGTCAAAGGATTCCCGAAGACCTGCTTGGATTCCTTATGAGGAACACCAAGACGATCCCAGACGCGTAAGAGTTGAGCCTGAGGACCAGGCATGAGCTTGTGGTATGGCTCGTACCATTCCATATCGTCGGCACGTGCGACGCCGAAATGGTCATCAGAGTATTCAGAGATGTTAGGGATAGAATAGACGTATACCGAGATCCAGTTCACTAGAGCCATGAAGGCAATAAAGAGGATCTGGGATGCCGTCCCGCCAAAGACATTGCAGCGGTTAATATAGTTGACGTCGTCAACGGCCTCGACCTGTTTTATCTGCCAGTAACGGTGCATGGAGATCAAACGGTACGCTCCCTTGACGTCAGATTTCCAGAGTATGAGCTTCACGCCGGGGAATTGGCGTTGAAAGTGAACGAGCACTGGACCGAATACTCGCATACCATCCAAGGGAGCTTTTCCCATCGCATCCTTGTCGACTAGGAGGTTCAAGGCATGCGGACCATAGCTATGGTTTACGACTTGTCTCCACGCCGTACCATTATCCTTCGGAACGGCGAAGTTAGGCATGCGCACCATGCCATCCAACAGCACAAGAAAACCTTCAGAATATCTTCCTTCCTCCAGCTCAATATCCCGTTGTTCACGAAGAAATTGTCGTTGCTCTTCGTCGTCCATTTCCGGCTGAGGTGCCTCGTAGATCAAAGGGTAATTCTCCGGAATCGAAGCGAACGGCCAAAAGCCTTCGCGAAGGGATCTGACGACGGATTGACAAAAAGGTTGATTCGGATGGGAGTCGAGTGCGAGTTCGAAAGCGTCTATATCGATTGGTGTAATGATTTTGAAGAGGTGTGGGTTATCGGCAATAGTTTTCGAGACTGCCGGGTCGGAAAGGACTTCGATGGGTGGTGAAGGAAGGGGCGAAGCAACTGTAGTCCAATCCACAGCTCGCATGGGTTCAGCTAACCCCCAATCGTTATACCTCATATATCTTGGGACGAAATTACGCCGCCTTCCCTCCTCCACCTTTACATGCGGGCTCTCCATGTCCAGGCTTTCCGCATTGGCTACACACATGTCTGAATCGACACTTTCCATCCGCCCTCTCGCATCCACCCTTGTCGTTATACCGGTCACAGATTCCAGATCCTTTTCCAGCGGTTGGTCCACCACCGCCGAAGTTTCCACTCTTCCCTTTCTTTGTCGGCTCTCGACGTTGGGATTCGATGCCGTCAAACGAGAGGTAGGCGTCGAAGAGGTGCGCGAATCGGTGAGTGTCCGTGAGTCGCATTGCAGTTCCACCTTTGACATACTTTCGTACGGCGTCGTCATAGTCGATGATTCGATTTGCGGAATGAGGGAGCCTTGCGGCAAAGAGACGTCGGATTTGGTTCCCATATTCTCGCAGTTCACGACGCCGGTGTTCGAAGACGAATTCGTAAGCTTCAGATGTGGCGTCCCACGCGGACGCCCATTGCCCGGCATCCGTGATACGGGTAGCCCCCTTGGCTGCTGGAAGTATGAGTTCTTTGTCTCCCAAGCGTGCAGAACTCGATTCAGGAGCTTCGCGGAAGTGCAGGTGCCCGAGCACCGTGTTGAGGTTGACGGCATGTCCTTCAATGATTTTCCTCCATTCAGACTCTGGAAATCCGAGAGGTGCGGAGGGTGAGAGCTCGATATCGGAAAGGGTGAAGGATACGTCGAGTTTGAAGAGCCGCAAAAGCTCTTGGTTTCGTAGGCAGGAGGCATCGGTGATGTTGGAGGAATACTCGTCGTCCCTCGTGGCCCATGGCAATTGATCCCGTCGGATACGGAATCGTTTGCCTCCGCTGATTGCGGGGTCGGTGTCCCCGTTTGGACTTGACCATCCATCGTTCTCACCGGAGCCTCCATTTCGATGCGACTGAGGAGACCTTGAGCGGGAATTTCGTGGTCGTGGTCGGAAGCGTAAGGCAGTTTCAATTCTCTTTCCCTCGCGAGCTGCCTCTTTTTCGACTCTCTGCGCTTCTTCGATCTGGTCCACGAAGTGCTCGAAGCCTCGCCTTCGTTCAGCGCGCTCGGCTTCGGTATATTCTCCGTCGAGATCAAAGATGGAGAACAGTCGTCCAACGGCGACGTTGGCTTCAAGGTTCCGTTGTCGGACATCCTCGAAGACAGCCTCTGCCTTTTGAACGGTCTCCCTTGCGAATGATCCAAGTTGGTCTTCCGTCCCATTGGAGAAGCTGAGCGTGCCCTCGGAATTCTCGAGATGAGAGGACCCCGATCTATGCGTTGTTCCAGAGGACGACCCTTGAACGAAGGTTGGGTTTTCTGAACCATTTTCTCCTCCATTCCTTCCAGACGATCCAGAAGGCTGGTTGGCAGGAAGATGTGTTCCATGATACATAGATAATCGAGGTTATTGATGAGAGAAGCGATGTGATTTGCAAAGACGAAAAACCGAGATATCGCAGACGAGGAACACAACGATGATAGATGGTAAGAAATAAGGACGAGACCGACTGCGCTGACCCTCCCTACCAAGGTCTCAGACATGCTCCACCGACCAAAGGGATTCAGGTTGACCAAGCAAGGCCCTACCCTATGTCAGCACCTTCTCGTCATATTCCATCACAACGTTGTTTGTCCTCGTCAAAGCGGCCTCCATTGCCCTTAGGAAAACACACGTCTTTTAACCAGATTAATAGGAACGCTTAGGTGATCGTGATTCTCGAGGCTTGACTCTTGAGTGGGGTTCAATGGGGTCTGCGGAGGTCTATGGCTGAAAACAGTGTATTTAGTTGACGAAAAGATAGTATAGAAGGGTAGCGCGAATGGAAGATAGAAATAAGGGAATGTACGATGAGGAGGAAGAGAAACACGGCGGTTACCAGACTTAGCAGATCATTCTCACGATATTGATTACATAATTTTCCAGTTGCAGTTGCAGTTGCAGCTACTGGCATGAGCGGCGAGCCCCAACTGGCTCGCTACTGGTGTGTGTAGCGAGAAATAGAATAAATAACTAAACGAAATTGAATTCCAAAAGAGGAAGGGGGAGGAGGAGGGGGAGAAGATAGAGCTCAGTATAGCTTACTTTTGGTTTGAAATTGAGTTTACACCAACCTACGCCGTCCACGATATCGGGAGCCCAGCGGGTATTCCTTTGGGCAGTATTCTCAAGGTTTATTTTGATTCATCCAAATGGGGCGGGATTCTGATGAATATGCATGCTACTGGTGTGTAAATCCCCGAAAAACTATCTATAACTCCCTTTCGGGGACCTGCTACTCGCCTAGATCATAGATGTGATGAAGAGATTGAACCATCACATCGGTGCTAGGAGAGGGCAAACTGAGCAGCTAAAGTCTACTATTCCAAGTCATTGATTCACAACTGTAGACTCAAAGTGTAAGATTAAATCAAGTTTAAATACATAACGGAGAGCAGTAATAGGCTAGAGCATCTCCAGCTCAATCCCATGCATCCCAGCACTTGCCCAGCACTTCGTCGTGAGATCCCCCCAGAGAACCTTCCAATGTCGGATTCCCGAGTAACGAGTATGAGCTGTTTGGCGTTATCAGATTTTTGAAACAGGATTGAAGAATAAGCGCCATATATACCTGCTCAGCTCCCGGATGGAGCTCGAGGTGTACTAGCCAAGGTGTAGCGCCCAATGTCGTATCACCGAAGGGACGAGGAGAAATAGCAGGACCGGGGGAACGGGCGATTCCCCCGAATAAGATAATCAATATTACACCTTGTACCTAGGACAGGCAACCGGTACTTCCCCCGGTCCTGCCCCCGAATAAGATAATCAATATTACACCTTGTACCTAGGACAGGCAACCGGTACGGCAATCCTTTTTTGGTAGTGGGTGGGTGGGAGACGAAAAAACCGAGATATCGCAGACGAGGAACACAACGATGATAGATGGTAAGAAATAAGGACGAGACCGACTGCGCTGACCCTCCCTACCAAGGTCTCAGACATGCTCCACCGACCAAAGGGATTCAGGTTGACCAAGCAAGGCCCTACCCTATGTCAGCACCTTCTCGTCATATTCCATCACAACGTTGTTTGTCCTCGTCAAAGCGGCCTCCATTGCCCTTAGGAAAACACACGTCTTTTAACCAGACCAATGTCGTATCACCGAAGGGACGAGGAGAAATAGCAGGACCGGGGAACGGGCGATTCCCCCGAATAAGATAATCAATATTACACCTTGTACCTAGGACAGGCAACCGGTACGGCAATCCTATCCTACACAAGAAAGAAGAAGAACAACAAAAAGGAAAACAAGTAAAAAGGAAAGGAGAAACAAGATTTTAAGATGAGCCCGAAGGGCGATGGTGAGGAGGAACGGTTGCGGAATGTCGAGCGAAGTGATCCAATAAAACGGGATGCTTGCGTACGTAGATTTTCCAGGCTTCGGAAGACCATCGACCGATGGCCTGAATGATATCTGGACTGGCCCCCAGGTCAGCAAGTGCTGTAGCTCCACCAGCGCGCATGGATTGTCCCTTAAAGGCGGGTCCCCAGTCGAGGTCATGTAACCTCGTTAGGAAGAAACGCCGTGTGGGGATTTCTCCGCATTCGGTTAACCAAAGCGGGGCGAGAAAGGGATGATGACGGTCGCGTGCAGTGAGGTAAGTTGAAAAGATCTCTATGATATCGATCCCCAACCAGAGGTTCTTCAAGAGGATAGTACTCCCCTCGAAAAACCTATCGGCTTTATGCGCCGGAAGTGTGAAAGACCAAGCGTCGAGAGCGAGGCGCTTTACTGATGAACGTCTGGAGAATTTGGCTGGGTTTTTGAGATCTGGTTTGTCTGGATTCGTGAGGTCGCCGAGACGTAGGAGTGCATGAAAGCCGCCGACGAGCATGGTTTGGAATAAACAATCGTTGTAAGACAAAAAGCCCTTGGCAACGACGTTCCGTAACATGGGAAGAGAAATGGGGGACTTTCGTGTGACGGGTGTATTTCGGAGTCGTTTACAACCAACGATGGTGTCTTTGACGAGGGCTGAATTTCGTACTGCGCGAATCGAAGGATAGTACGGCTCCAGAACTTGCGTGATTCCGGACAAATAGGAAACGATTGAGGACATCTTGATGTGATCGGACATGAACATAACAAAATTAGACATGGTGGTGGGAGTTGGTTCAAGAGAATATTGGTGAAGGTCACAAAATGCCTTCCAAGAGTTGTAGGCTGAAGCATAAGTAGTCCAGGTGGAGTGGTCGAGCCTCATTCCGAGGACGACCATCCGCCTATCCGCAAAGTCGTCCTCCGTCCACGGGCGGCGTGAAGCCTGAAGGTTGATGTGGACGGAGGGACATCACGTCATTCATAGCTGCTCCCCCAACGTGATACGTGGGGGTGTAAATCTCTGCAGCTTGATTCCGGGACTAAGAGACATAGCGCGGTCGCCATCGAAGCGTGATAGGGCGTCAGCGACTTGATTGTCGATGCCCGGGACAAACAAGACTTTGAAGTCGGAACAGGATTCCAACGCGATGTCGGAGGCAGCCATCAGAATTGGGTTGATACGAGGGGATGCCGCGAGGGAGTTAAAAATGTCGACCGTGTTAGAGTTGTCGGTGAAAATCGTTGCTCGCCTTGGCATGCCAAGCTCACAATCCATATAATGGAGAGCAGAAAGCACGCAAAGACTTTCATGAAAGAAGATAAATTCTTCTCCCTGGGTATCAATGGTGTCGGCGTAGAATCCGAGGTTTAGACTCTTGATCCAGAAACCCATGCCCTCGAGAGAGGCATCACAGAACACAGTCATGTCAGCTTCATCGTGAGGGTCCCAATGTGCACACTTCAAAAGGTGTACCCCAGACGAAGCGACGATGTGGTTCCGAGCCCAAGCTAAATCCTTTCGCACGGCGTTATTGGGACGAATCTTCCCCTTGGGGTTAGATTTACCCCGCATCTTCATATAAACATTGGCCAAGCAAGGACGAAGCAACGGATAGACGTTGAAAGACCAATTCAACCAACCGGCTAGCTGTTGCCATCGACGCAATGCTGCGCCTTTCCGAGCGAATTGCCCAGAGTCGTCGCACCATAAATCCAACTCCTGAAGCAGATCATCCCGGGCCTGCAAGGGAAGGTTCAAAGTCATAGCTTCAGTATCAACGGAAATGCCAATGATGGTCAAAGGATTCCCGAAGACCTGCTTGGATTCCTTATGAGGAACACCAAGACGATCCCAGACGCGTAAGAGTTGAGCCTGAGGACCAGGCATGAGCTTGTGGTATGGCTCGTACCATTCCATATCGTCGGCACGTGCGACGCCGAAATGGTCATCAGAGTATTCAGAGATGTTAGGGATAGAATAGACGTATACCGAGATCCAGTTCACTAGAGCCATGAAGGCAATAAAGAGGATCTGGGATGCCGTCCCGCCAAAGACATTGCAGCGGTTAATATAGTTGACGTCGTCAACGGCCTCGACCTGTTTTATCTGCCAGTAACGGTGCATGGAGATCAAACGGTACGCTCCCTTGACGTCAGATTTCCAGAGTATGAGCTTCACGCCGGGGAATTGGCGTTGAAAGTGAACGAGCACTGGACCGAATACTCGCATACCATCCAAGGGAGCTTTTCCCATCGCATCCTTGTCGACTAGGAGGTTCAAGGCATGCGGACCATAGCTATGGTTTACGACTTGTCTCCACGCCGTACCATTATCCTTCGGAACGGCGAAGTTAGGCATGCGCACCATGCCATCCAACAGCACAAGAAAACCTTCAGAATATCTTCCTTCCTCCAGCTCAATATCCCGTTGTTCACGAAGAAATTGTCGTTGCTCTTCGTCGTCCATTTCCGGCTGAGGTGCCTCGTAGATCAAAGGGTAATTCTCCGGAATCGAAGCGAACGGCCAAAAGCCTTCGCGAAGGGATCTGACGACGGATTGACAAAAAGGTTGATTCGGATGGGAGTCGAGTGCGAGTTCGAAAGCGTCTATATCGATTGGTGTAATGATTTTGAAGAGGTGTGGGTTATCGGCAATAGTTTTCGAGACTGCCGGGTCGGAAAGGACTTCGATGGGTGGTGAAGGAAGGGGCGAAGCAACTGTAGTCCAATCCACAGCTCGCATGGGTTCAGCTAACCCCCAATCGTTATACCTCATATATCTTGGGACGAAATTACGCCGCCTTCCCTCCTCCACCTTTACATGCGGGCTCTCCATGTCCAGGCTTTCCGCATTGGCTACACACATGTCTGAATCGACACTTTCCATCCGCCCTCTCGCATCCACCCTTGTCGTTATACCGGTCACAGATTCCAGATCCTTTTCCAGCGGTTGGTCCACCACCGCCGAAGTTTCCACTCTTCCCTTTCTTTGTCGGCTCTCGACGTTGGGATTCGATGCCGTCAAACGAGAGGTAGGCGTCGAAGAGGTGCGCGAATCGGTGAGTGTCCGTGAGTCGCATTGCAGTTCCACCTTTGACATACTTTCGTACGGCGTCGTCATAGTCGATGATTCGATTTGCGGAATGAGGGAGCCTTGCGGCAAAGAGACGTCGGATTTGGTTCCCATATTCTCGCAGTTCACGACGCCGGTGTTCGAAGACGAATTCGTAAGCTTCAGATGTGGCGTCCCACGCGGACGCCCATTGCCCGGCATCCGTGATACGGGTAGCCCCCTTGGCTGCTGGAAGTATGAGTTCTTTGTCTCCCAAGCGTGCAGAACTCGATTCAGGAGCTTCGCGGAAGTGCAGGTGCCCGAGCACCGTGTTGAGGTTGACGGCATGTCCTTCAATGATTTTCCTCCATTCAGACTCTGGAAATCCGAGAGGTGCGGAGGGTGAGAGCTCGATATCGGAAAGGGTGAAGGATACGTCGAGTTTGAAGAGCCGCAAAAGCTCTTGGTTTCGTAGGCAGGAGGCATCGGTGATGTTGGAGGAATACTCGTCGTCCCTCGTGGCCCATGGCAATTGATCCCGTCGGATACGGAATCGTTTGCCTCCGCTGATTGCGGGGTCGGTGTCCCCGTTTGGACTTGACCATCCATCGTTCTCACCGGAGCCTCCATTTCGATGCGACTGAGGAGACCTTGAGCGGGAATTTCGTGGTCGTGGTCGGAAGCGTAAGGCAGTTTCAATTCTCTTTCCCTCGCGAGCTGCCTCTTTTTCGACTCTCTGCGCTTCTTCGATCTGGTCCACGAAGTGCTCGAAGCCTCGCCTTCGTTCAGCGCGCTCGGCTTCGGTATATTCTCCGTCGAGATCAAAGATGGAGAACAGTCGTCCAACGGCGACGTTGGCTTCAAGGTTCCGTTGTCGGACATCCTCGAAGACAGCCTCTGCCTTTTGAACGGTCTCCCTTGCGAATGATCCAAGTTGGTCTTCCGTCCCATTGGAGAAGCTGAGCGTGCCCTCGGAATTCTCGAGATGAGAGGACCCCGATCTATGCGTTGTTCCAGAGGACGACCCTTGAACGAAGGTTGGGTTTTCTGAACCATTTTCTCCTCCATTCCTTCCAGACGATCCAGAAGGCTGGTTGGCAGGAAGATGTGTTCCATGATACATAGATAATCGAGGTTATTGATGAGAGAAGCGATGTGATTTGCAAAGACGAAAAAACCGAGATATCGCAGACGAGGAACACAACGATGATAGATGGTAAGAAATAAGGACGAGACCGACTGCGCTGACCCTCCCTACCAAGGTCTCAGACATGCTCCACCGACCAAAGGGATTCAGGTTGACCAAGCAAGGCCCTACCCTATGTCAGCACCTTCTCGTCATATTCCATCACAACGTTGTTTGTCCTCGTCAAAGCGGCCTCCATTGCCCTTAGGAAAACACACGTCTTTTAACCAGATTAATAGGAACGCTTAGGTGATCGTGATTCTCGAGGCTTGACTCTTGAGTGGGGTTCAATGGGGTCTGCGGAGGTCTATGGCTGAAAACAGTGTATTTAGTTGACGAAAAGATAGTATAGAAGGGTAGCGCGAATGGAAGATAGAAATAAGGGAATGTACGATGAGGAGGAAGAGAAACACGGCGGTTACCAGACTTAGCAGATCATTCTCACGATATTGATTACATAATTTTCCAGTTGCAGTTGCAGTTGCAGCTACTGGCATGAGCGGCGAGCCCCAACTTGCCCAGGAGGCTTAGGCGCTCGTCTTAGTTCCGGACCCGGGATAGCTTGTTGCTTCCGGCTTGCTTTCGTACTTCCATGACCGCATGTGGAACAGGGTACCCCCTCATGTTCGAACTCTCTCAAGAGTCGCACATGGCCATGAATCACACAGCGTCCCTCTGGCGTCAACGTTGCTTGGGCAAGGGACGGACAAAGCTTTGGTGATACTCCATGGACTCTTGTAAGTTTCCAGTGCACTCCAGGAGATCCAGGCTTGTGAAGGAACTAACTCGAAAAAGCGGGTCTAAACGGAACTGGAAGGGTCTCTCAAAGGCTCTACACCGTGCCCTTGACAGGCCCATATACGCTCTTGACCTCCGAAATCATGGCGCATCTCCTCATGTCCGACCGCACACTTACCAGGCAATGGCAGAGGACGTGCATGGCTTCATCCGCGAGAAAGGGCTCACAAATATCTCGCTGCTTGGTCACTCGATGTAAGTACAGCCTCGGAATTCTGGAAGTCTTCGTCCAAGCTCAGGCGAGCCTAGGGGAGCAAAGACCGCTATGACACTAGCTCTCAATCTCGTCGAAGCGGGAGAGGGCGATAATCTGTCGAACCTCGTCGTGGTAGACATGCCTCCAGCTCGCGTAGACATCCCAGCCAAAATGCGAGAGTATGTTATAGCCATGGAGAGCCTTGAAGCGATGCCACCTGGCATGATTAGGAACCTCATCGACGCGGACAGGTTTCTCGCGCCCTTCGAATCTGTGCGCGTATCTCGGTCACTCTCAAGCATCAGCCCTAACGGTTACTCTACAGGACGCCTCTGTCCGGGAATTTCTCTTGACAAACCTCCAGTTGCCTAGCCACGCGCGCGCCGCAAACCCAAAGCGGGACAGGGCCAAATTTATCCTCCCCTTAGATATTCTTGGGCCAGCCATTCGCAATCTGGAAGAGTTTCCATACGACTACAGTGCCCCAGAGCGACCGATTTGGTCAGGGCCAACTCTTGTGATTGGTGGTCTCCAGAGCGAGTGAGTCGATATCTTTTGCAAAGGTTGTTCAAGGCTCAAGTACATTCCAAGATACCATGTCTATGACTATCGCGAAGCGTTCGAGAGATTCTTCCCGAAATATCAGCTAGAAACGTTAGATACTGGTCATTGGGGTATGTTTTCTGACGCTAACTAGAATCGTTGCTGACAACAATCGCAGTCCAAGCTGAACGCCCTACCGAGTTTTTGAAGTTAGTGGTGGACTTTTTGAAGCGGACATAGACATTGCGCCGACTGTATTAGCGCAGCAGGTAATCCTTAAAACCTCGTTGACTTGTTCCGTCTGAGCACGGATAAGACTCCATTCAGCACCAAATTCGCCCAAACGCCATATACCAGTCGGATTCTCTCCCGATGCATTGAATCGACTGGGTTCTTTCTTGCGCGATCCCATCATATGCGGGCGTCATCCCCGGGTAGGGAGTGGGGAACGGGCTGCGCTTCCTCCCACTAAGTAATAGCACACTGGATCTCTATAAGGCAGAATTGCGTTGTTTGCGTGTATCATTGCATGATCTAGCAAAGCGCTCCCGGCTTCGGCACCTTACCGCAATCATCTCCGTATAAGAAGGGCGAAATGCCATAGTTATTCTAATTAACCTTATAGGATACCAACAAATCCCTTCAATGGCACCCTCAGTCTCTGATATCAAGACTTCCGACAATGTCGACGCCGTCGTTTCGAATGTTGCCAACCTGAAGCTTGCCAATCAAGCTGACAATGTATGTCGCTGGCGCTTATCATGAAGTCTTGGTATCTCAGAGGTCTGTACAGGGCCCGTCCCCACCTCGACCCCAGCGAGAAGTTTCCTCCTACCGAGACTTTCGGTCAGTTCTTATCCCACTCTCTAAGCTACTTCATTTCACTCACACCCACCTTAGAGTTCTCCGACGCAGGCCTCCTCGCCGACAAGGCTAAGCCCACCCTCCTCAACGAGAAGGCCCAAGTCCGCCACATCAGCCCCTACCTCGGTACCGAGATCTCTGGCGTCCAAATCTCCCAGCTCTCAAAGGAGGGACTAAACGAGCTCGCCCTCTACACCGCCGAGCGCAAAGTTCTCGTCTTCCGGGACCAGGACTTTAAGGACCTCACCCCCGAGCGCCAGATCGAAATTGCGAACCACTTCGGACCTATCCAGCGTCACCCAACCTCGGGAAATGTCAAAGGATTCCCGGAGTTCCATGTCGTTTACCGCGATGCGACGCACAATAGGCTGAACAGGTACAGAGGGTTTGAGAACCGGAGCAACTTGACGAGCTGGCACTCGGATGTTACCTATGAGAAGCAGACCCCGGGAACAACCTTCTTCTTTATTCTTGATCAAGTGCGGGTCAATTCCTACTCACTCTTCTAGTATTGAACTCGTCGCTGATCTTGTTCTACCACCACAGCCCGAAGTCGGAGGCGACACTCTCTTCACTTCCCAAGTCGAGGCATACAACCGCCTCTCGGACGAATTCAAGAAGCGCCTCATCGGTCTCCGCGCCGTGCACTCTGCAGTTCCCCAAGCTGAGTACTCTAGGTTGAGCGGTGGCCCTGTCCGTCGTGAGCCTGTGGAAACAGAGCACCCCGTCGTCCGTGTGCATCCCGTGACTGGGGAGAAGGCCCTTTTTGTCAACCAGGGATTCACTCAGAGGATCGTTGGCTTCAAGAAGGAGGAGTCAGAGTTCTTGCTTGGCTTTTTGTTTGAGCACATCGCGAAGGGTGCCGACTTCAGGATTAGAGCGAGGTATGAGCCTGGAAGTGTTGTGGTTTGGGTACGTGCTTTCTTTGTGACCTTGAGCTGGATGGAAGCATCTGATCTTGGTGTGATGCATAGGACAATCGCGTCACGGTTCACTCTGCGACTCCTGATTTCAATCCTTCAGAGTCTCGACGACATGCCGTTCGTCTTACTCCTCAGGCTGAGATCCCGATTCCTGCGACCGATATTTGAGCATGCAGTCCACATCTGTTTTTCTACTGCTGTATCCCGGAAACCCGGAAACCTTTACAATTACCCGCGCTTCTATCTGTATCTATACGAATATCATTTTATCCCGTCTTCATTCATTGTCTGAGGGCGGTTTCGGGACGCTTGGCGCTTGTCCGTTTCAACGTTTGGCGCCGGCCCTGAGATCGGGGTCCGAAACTAATTGATGAGCTGAGCCCATCAAGGCATCGCCTTCCTCCGAACTCAAACCTTCAACTCCTTCCACCACCACCTCCCCCGGTTTGTCCCTGTAAGCAATCTGTAACACCGAAAACGCTCGTGGATACTAACAATCATAACTTGGGGCTGCGCAGGCTGGTCAGTTGAACGAACTATGAACGCCAGGCGCGCCGCATTTACTCGAGGAGCGATCACCGGGCTAGCCAGCTCAGTTGTCGTGTATGTCTTTGGGAGCCTGCACATCGCGAACAGGCCCGGGAAGCCCGTCGCCACGACTGCTCTGAGTGGAAGGCTGCCCAGTAGGGTGTCTCGTACGAGCGGGCGAAATACCCAGCGGCGCTCGAGCTTGAAAGGCAGGGGGAGGGGAGGGTTGAGAGATGGGGCTGGACCTCGATCTTTGGTGGGAGGAGTCGGGGTGGAGGCTCGCAGGACGCGCCATACAGCCGTCGGTGGACGAGATGTCGTTTATGGTGGGAAGATAGGTTCCAATGAACGACTCTCGGATCTGACACCGCGCCCCACGAGAGCTGGTACTCCTCGATGGCTTCACTAAACAATTGTGGCGATTCTAGATATCCCGAATACACCCCCAGGGTTTCATTCAGCGTCTCTTAGGTGATTTATGAAGCTTGAAGCAACCCGAGGTAGCTGATGCCCCAGTCCTTGAGAGTCAGAGCCCACGCCCTCCCATGGCCCACGGCACGTTTTGTCCATCTTGGCGAAATGAACGAGTAAGTTTGCTTTGCCTCGTGGCTTGGGCGCCTAATCGCACAGCTCTTATCCGATCTCAACGACAACAGCCCTAACCTGCAGGTTACTTCCTACTACCATCTCTCCTGTAGCCCGATTCCTCCCTTTGTATCCAACGGACAGCACAATATGGAAAATTCGACAGCCGTCAACCCAGTGGTGGCGGCACAAACTCAGCACCATTCCAGCATTCATTCCAGCTTCCAGAACTTGACTATCGATGAGCTTCACAGCAGGAACGACGAGCTTCAGAGAGAGGATGGTACGCTACTTTGGATAATTTATTGGGTCGACTCACTCAAACTGCGGCAGGCGTAAAGCACTCTCCATTCTTGCCAACCCCAAGTTCAGTGAAGGCCGAATTCAACGACGCCATGCAGATGCTGTTTAGTAGCTACGCGTTTTGGACCTTGGACACACAAACAACAATATATTCTGGTGGAATGCACTATTGCTCAATAGTAACAGGTGAGCTCTTCTGTTAAATCTACAGTACTGGACACCATATAATGTTTTTGCCATACCAGTGGCGGACACTGCGAGATCGAAGGTTACGCCAGTTGGAATTGGATATGGGGACACCCAACAAAGCTCGGAGGAAAATGCTCTGGGCAAGGCTCTTCAGCATCTCAGGAACCTTTATCCATCTTACTTTTGAGTTGGACTTTTGGGTCAAACCCAGTCACAGATACGTATGGTGTAAAACTTTTATGTGGGATTACTGGTATAGTGTGCTTTTAGTCTCGTGAACCATCCTCTATGAGAGGAAAAACAACCTTCTCTCTGATAGTCTGCTTCTACACATTCTCGTTAAAGCTGACAGCAGGGGAGTGCCTTGATGGGCAAATTATGCACTTCGCCCAGCTCCAAAACATATTTGCAGCTCAGAGAATCGGGGGACTAAAGCCCTGAGTTTCAGGGCGGTATAGATTCTATCCTCCCTAAAAACATGTCACCACGGTTGGCTGGCATTATTATATTCTGGGCTGATTCCAACTTCGTCGCGCTTAGACTTGAGAGTGTACCGTGAGCTCAGGCAGTGCCAAACCACACATTCCTTATCGGGTCACTCTATGTACTGACTCCTGAGCGCTGAGCGTCAACCCAGGTTCCTTCTTCTCCCCCCATGTCGTCGTCTGGGGCTGCCACTTCCTTTCTCTCCAATGCCAGCAACTTTCAAATGGGTGACCTTCACTATACTCAGATTAACCAAACAGCAGGTAAAAACATAGGCAAGTAGTTGACCATGAATCAGGGTCGGGAATTGGTCTAACGCAGCCTAATACAGGTTGGGACCTGCTCGTGGGGAAGGTGGCCCACACAGCGCTCTACGACTCGGGCGCTCGCTTCGACCCTCCAAAGTGCGACGAGGATACTCGCGTTGAGGTCACATCAGAGATAATGGGTTGGATCCAAGATCGAGGAGCGCCCACCCGACTGCTGTGCATGACGGGGCCTGCAGGCGCAGGCAAGTCTGCGATCCAGCAGACGATCGCCGAGCGATGTGCTGATCTCGGTATCCTGGCCGCCTCCTTCTTCTTCGCTGCAGCCGACGACACCCGTAACGACGCCTTCCCCGTTGTGCCGACAATAGCGTACCAACTTTCACTTGCCTCCCCCAGCTTGCGCTCGTCGATCAGCGCAGTCGTATCCTGCGATCCACTCATCTTTACACGGTCCATCGAGAAACAGATGAAGCTCTTGATCGTCGACCCCGTCGTCCGTCAGCGTGCCAACATGGACATTGTCGACATACCATATGTCATTCTCATCGACGGCTTGGACGAATGCAAGAAGGAGGAACGTCAGGGAGAGCTACTGGCAGCCATAGAATCATGCCTTCTATCCAACGACCTACTACCCTTTCGGGTGTTCATAGCGAGCAGGCCGGAGATCGTCATCTATAACGCACTGCAGCCCTCCGGTCACCTACATCATGCAGCGTACCACATCCAACTCGATCACAAGTACAACCCGGACGCCGATATTGCGAGTTACTTCAGGAGGAGATTTCACGAAATTGCTCGCCGATGCTTGGATCCCCGGGCGAAGACTCCCTCATGGCCAGGAGACGCGGTTCTTGACACCCTCATCTGCTGTGCCTCAGGGCAGTTTGTCTACGCTGCAACTGTGATTCGATATGTTCAAGACCTCCGTGGCTCCCCGGTAGATAGGCTGAACACTATTCTTTCGTGGTCCCAAGACTCTCCCGCTGGGAACCCATTGGCCTCTCTCCACGACCTCTACCGCCAGATCCTCCTCAGAGCCCGCGATAACTACCGGTCAGTCGATGACAGCAGGGAGGACTTGATGGTGCTCATCCGTGTTGCACTTGATGATACACTCGCTTTGCATAAAGACTACGAGAGCATTTTATTCCCTGAAAATGGGGGCTTGCAATCGCTCCTTCACGACCTTCGCTCCCTCATTGACATTCATACCTGTCAAATGAAGTTCGGAGTGTCGAATGCAATGATGGAGATCCGCGTCCTCCGCCTCCACCACTACACATTCCGAGAATTTCTTTCGGGTATCTGGAGATCCGAGGACCTCCACTTCGATGAGACCAGGCCTACGCAATACATTACATCTACCTGCTTCGCCCATGCCGACAGGATTCTTGCTCTCGGTAAGTACAACCTCAACTACCCCCCAATGCGTCGAGCTACCGCATCGTATTTTAATCTCTGATTATCTGAATCCGCCCAGACGATATGGAGGTGCCACGCGAAGATAGAGAATTGCTTTCCTCATGCACGTGGATCCTACTCTACATTCTTTACAACAGGCCGCCTGATCTCAAAGCGGTTGCCCAGCAATTTCTAAACCTGAACCTATGGGCCTGGCTTTCCTTCGATGCTGCCCCAAGTTCCGTTGCGTACCACTTTTGTGTTGTCATACCCGGTGTTGAGGTACGTCCTTCTGTGTTTGTTCCCGTGGACCAGAGGCTGAACCAGAGGAAAAGGGAGAGTTATGCTATAGAGGCGAACCTGAGATTGGAAAACAGCTGGCTGATGCCTGGGTTGCCTGGAAGAATTCCTCTGGGATTGAGGATCATTACACGCGCGACATGTTAGAACCTGTGGAGGGTGACACGGGGTGTGTGTCTTGTGGACGACCGCGTTGGGCCACTGCGGCTTCAGGCGGACAAGTTTCTTGGATGCAATACTCTCCGCTACCACTGACCAGCCACCGCCCCAAGCGAAACTTAGGTGCATTTCTGGTAATTTCAAGACTCATGGTCCTACCAGTGGGAGAGGGTTTGAATTCAAGGCGGATGCGGTCAAGTGAAACCACCAGTGGTCCACTGGCGGCTTCACCAAAGATACCAAATGCCCGCTTCCAGCTCAATAATGCCGTACAAAAGCTTTACGGAGACCGGGGCCGGCTGGTCTCGTCTGTCGAACATATCCCGACCGTGGACACATATGGCCAGATGCTGTATATAGTTAGGTTAAGCTTGCAAGGTTGGTCTTCGTATGTTTTTCCCCTACCTTTCATATTGACTGAAGCCGCCATTTAGTGGAATACCAAGATAATTTCGGGGCATCGCAAAGAAAGCATGTTGGTACGGGCTACGACCTTCGGGATGACATGGCTTCCGAAAAAGCTTGCATCGATGCCTTGTACTATCTGGATAAGCACTATCCCAAGACCATCACCATCGTCAAACAACAATATATTCTGGTGGAATGCACCAGTGCTCAATAGTAACAGGTGAGCTCTTCTGTTAAATCTACAGCACTGGATATCATATAATGTTTTTTGCCATACCAGTGGCGGACACTGCGAGATTACGCCAGTTACCCAACAAAGCTCGGCGGAAAATGCTCTGAGCAAGGCTCTTCAGCATCTCAGGAACCTTTATCCATCTTACTTTTAGGTTGGGCTTTTGCATCAAACCCAGTTACAGACACTTATGGCGTAAATAGTCAGCCATTCACCGGCCCCGCACAAATCGAGAGTAGCATGATATGTTCTAGAATATAGCTTCGTTCCTCAAAATCCAGGTCTATATATGATAGATCAACCATTTGAGAGACTTACCGGTGGCGTGCTTCTCTCTAGTCTCTTTGAAGCGGGCTGGGGGAAATTTTATAAGCCCAGTCCCGGTAGCCATAGTCTCTGAAGTTCAGAGAAATAGGGGATCGAGGGCGATAGCGCGACTGAGGGAGGTTTAAAATCGACGAACACACACTTATGGCGTAAATAGTCGAGAGTCTATCTCCGGCACCGAGCCCAGGGCAAGGGCCAGAGACAGTTCTCTAGGCTTCCTCGTCGTGTATAGAGCGCCCCCGCAAGTCTCTTCCTCGTTGAAGGGAAAATCTGTTGCAAGCGCTCAAGATGGACCGTCTGGGTGGGCCAATTGAACTATTTAGTGCACCCGCCTTTCGACTTTGTCCCACACGAACCCCCTGGACGCTGGGTAAAGGGACCCCGAGGTCTGGTGCAAGGACATCTAAAATACACTACCCTTAGAATTCTCCGAACTTCTTCGCTCTCGCCATACGAAAGTGTGTGCGGCGGTGGAAGAGCGGGCAGGCGGGGAACAGTCGGTCCCCAGGCGATGAGGTATTTAAAGCGACTCGTTGGATCGTTTTCCCGTTCAAAGCAACTTATCCAGAGCCTTTGTTTACTTTGCTTTTAAAATGCTTGCATCCACTCTCTCACTCATCGCTTTCGCATGGACAGCCCTTGCTGTCCCCACCGCAGTCCCACGGGAGGACACCGAGCCATCTTTTGCACCTTCGGACGGCTTTGCCATGTAGGTATCCGTTAACATATTTATGAGAATGTGTAACTCACCTACTTGTGACTATAGTACAAGTGTTGGAGCCATTGGGACAGGCTGCCCACCAGGGTCGTCATACGTCCTCGTTAGTGGTTAGTAGTAGTTTCTACCATTCCATGCACTCGCCAAAAGCAGCGAACTAACGCGCTCGTCAGATGATAACACTGCCCTCACCGCTATCTTCAGCGAGTTCTATGCCCTTGCCGGTCCCGGTGTCTCAATAAGCCAGAATCGCAAAGCCTGCCAACTCACCTTGAGCGTCAAGTGAGTGATGGGATTAAGCGCCGTACTGCTGCCGATGCGCTAACCCGCTAAATCCCTTTCTTAGGGTACCAGCCGGGTACAATTTTGGCCTTAAGAACATTGAATCGGTAGGTCCGATTCTCTTGAGCGCAAAGAAGCCTCCTCGATGTCTAATAACGGATACCATAGGCCGGGTTCTACCAACTGGACGCCGATGTAACTGCGTCCCAAGGATCGTATTATTACTGTGAGCTTGTCGACCATTGTTATCCTGGAGTATGGCAGTCTGACAATCGGTATGCATTTAGTCCAAGGCGGACTCGCTGAGGGTACGACTTAAGGCTTCTATTATCCAACCATCTACTGACGATCCTGCACTTAGCTGCTGCTCTGACGGACTATGCCGGCCCTGTGGACGGGGCAGAGTACGTCAACAAGGCGGACTATGACTTGACCAGTACTGTGAGGTCTCCATGCGGAAAGGATGTCGTTTTGAACATCAACAACAACCTGCGAGTCAGCAACTCGAAGAACAAGCAAGGGTCGGGGGCTATTGCCAAGGACTTTGTGAGTTTCACTCGAGAGGAAGCCTGCCACTTTAGAATGACATCCCCTCCTTCACAGATTAACCTGAAACAAACACTTAATTTAGATTGGCAAGCATGCTGAAACCGTAAGATAGTAGTACACACTATTGCACAGCAATTTATGCTTCCATACTTCACGAAGTAGTCAATTAGATGAGGACCGGACTAAAAAGGGATATTAGAAGAAGGTTTATGGCTCGACCATTCGTTTAGGATGCTCACCGTCGTAGCATTTTTCAAGTCTTTGTGCCAGATTGCAGAATCGTGGCCCGTGGAGCTCACACCACTCCAACTTTGATCCCAGCTCCTGAGAGCCTTAGACTAGCTCGGTTCATATAGTGCTTGGCCAAGGCATTGTATTGTACGGCCCTCGGGGCAGCTCTGGGGAAAGATATACAAAACTCGACAACTAGGAGTATCCAGGAATTTCTCACCTTCAAGCAGGAATATTTGGACGAAGGGTCCAGCTTGCCATCTCCTATGGCAGTCCTTCAGGAAGCTCAGTGTCGACTTTTCCCCCTTTCCTGCTTGACAGAGGTCGGGTGCGTGGTAGCCAATTTGATTGCCGCCAAACAGGTTCACCTGTACTCATGGTCCAACCCGGTACTCCACACTGAACACATTGTCCGCTGCTGTCTGGACGAATGTTGAGCATGAGGGTGTAGTAATCATTAACCCCCGAGGAGTTCGTCCAGGCAACCCAAGCATCAGCCAGCCGCTTGCCGATCTCAGGTTCGCCTCTATAGCATAACTCTCCCTTTTCCTCTGGTTCAGCCTCTGGTCCACGGGAACAAACACAGAAGGACGTACCTCAACACCGGGTATGACAACACAAAAGTGGTACGCAACGGAACTTGGGGCAGCATCGAAGGAAAGCCAGGCCCATAGGTTCAGGCTTAGAAATTGCTGGGCGACCGACTTGAGAACAGGCGGCCTTTCATAAAGAATGTGGAGTAGAATCCACGCGCATGAATGAAGTAATTCTCTATCTTCGCGTGGCACCTCCATATCCTCTGAACGGAGACAGATGATCAGAGGTTAACATACAATACGGTGGCTCGACGCATCGAGGGGTAGTTGAGGTTGTACTTACCGAGAGCAAGAATCCTGTCGGCATGGGCGAAGCAGGTAGATGTAATGTATTGCGTAGGCCTGGTCTCATCGAAGTGGAGGTCCTCGGATCTCCAGATACCCGAAAGAAATTCTCGGAATGTGTAGTGGTGGAGGCGGAGGACGCGGATCTCCATCATTGCATTCGACACTCCGAACTTCATTTGACAGGTATGAATGTCAATGAGGGAGCGAAGGTCGTGAAGGAGCGATTGCAAGCCCCCATTTTCAGGGAATAAAATGCTCTCGTAGTCTTTATGCAAAGCGAGTGTATCATCAAGTGCAACACGGATGAGCACCATCAAGTCCTCCCTGCTGTCATCGACTGACCGGTAGTTATCGCGGGCTCTGAGGAGGATCTGGCGGTAGAGGTCGTGGAGAGAGGCCAATGGGTTCCCAGCGGGAGAGTCTTGGGACCACGAAAGAATAGTGTTCAGCCTATCTACCGGGGAGCCACGGAGGTCTTGAACATATCGAATCACAGTTGCAGCGTAGACAAACTGCCCTGAGGCAGAGCCGATGAGGGTGTCAAGAACCGCGTCGCCTGGCCACTGGGAGAGAACCTTTGCGCGCGGATCCAAGCATCGGCGAGCAATTTCATGGAATCGCCTCCTGAGGTACCTCGCAATATCGGCGTCAGGGTTGTACTTGTCATCGAGTTGGATGTGGTACGCTGCATGATGTAGGTGACCGGAGGGCTGCAGTGCGTTATAGATGACGATCTCCGGCCTGCTCGCTATGAAGATTCGAAAGGGTATAGTAGGTCGTTGGATAGAAGGCATGATTCTATGGCTGCCAATAGCTCTCCCTGACGTTCCTCCTTCTTGCATTCGTCCAAGCCGTCGATGAGAATGACATATGGTATGTCGACAATGTCCATGTTGGCGCGCTGACGGACAACGGGATCGACGATCAAGAGCTTCATCTGTTTCTCGATGGACCGTGTAAAGATGAGTGGATCGCGGGCCACCACGGCGCTGATCGACGAGCGCAAGCTGGGGGAGGCAAGCGAAAGTTGGTACGCTATTGTTGGCACAACGGGGAAGGCGTCGTTGCGGGTGTCGTCGGCCGCCGCGAAGAAGAAAGAGGCGGCCAGGATACCGAGATCAGCACATCGCTCGGCAATCGTCTGCTGGATCGCAGACTTGCCGGCGCCTGCAGGCCCCGTCATGCAAAGCAGTCGGGTGGGCGCTCCTCGATCCTGGATCCAGCCCATTATCTCTGATGTAACCTCAACTCGAGTATCCTCGTCGCACTTTGGAGGATCAAAGCGAGCGCCCGAGTCGTAGAGCGCTGTGTGGGCCGCCTTCTCCACGAGCAGGTCCCAGCCTGTATTAGGTTGCGTTAGACCAATCCCCGACCCTGATTCATGGTCAACTACTTGCCTGTGTTTTTACCGGCTGTTTGGTTGACTTCAATGTACTGAAAGTCACGCATTTGAAAGTTGCTGGCATTGGAAAGAAAGGATGTGGCAGCCACAGTCATCCCCCCAGGACTGAGAGATGGATGAGATTGCTCGGGTTGAACGTCACAGGCTGCCAGTGAGGTAGACGATCCTTCCATCGATGCCGACGTTTCTGGTTGCACTAGAGAGGCAGTCTTCTTGTGTTTCTTTGACTTGAAACCACTGAAAATCGATTTCAAAGTCGACGACATGATGGAGGAAGGAAGGAAACGTCCAGCATGGTGTGTGGGTGTGCCATAACTTGGCGATAACAGCTTTGGACTCATTGTGGGCGCCCAATCACAACATCAATTCCCACAATCAGGCGCCTAAAACTTTTTGGGCCGCTTTCGGCACCACGATGGAGTCATCCCTCACCATCGGAGTCCATCGTAGACTCGGAGGAAACTTGCGCAGCTGGATACTGCGAAGTTTACCATCAAGCACAGGTGTTTCGGCCCCTCTGCTTCCATTGATACGTGAGTACTTATTAGTATGCCGAACGAGGGTTGCAGCCGATTGTACTTCGACTACTACAGGGCTCGGCCGCCTGGTTCAACTGGGCGCTTACGGACTTCTACCCATAGCATAGGATTCTCCAGTACCACTCGTGACTCTGCGTGTGCCGTAAAACGGGGTACCTGACCTACCTTCGGCGCGTCCATTCAGACAGAGGGCTTTTCTCGGAAAAAAAAATTGGCGTCCGAGCCGTCGGGCCCAACCCATGACACCATCTCTCGCACCTGCTTCCAATCATGAAGAAGCAAATACCGAAGGGGGACCAAAGCTAAAGGGCTTTTTATCTTTCTCACCTACAGCACTTCGCCGCAGTGCACCCCCGCCTCCCCCAAGGCCAACCCTGGGTGCAACAATGCTCACAGCGGCTACAAGCCTCGCGATACTCACGACTTTCCTCTACCGAGACACAATCCTCGCTTCCTCTACCCCCGCCCCTTCTCCGCACGGCTCTAGCATAGTCGATACAGGCTATGCGAAGTACGAGGGCAACCGAACCTTCCCGAACGCGGTTGCGTACCTTGGTGTGCCCTACGCCGAGCCTCCTTTGGGGCGTCTGCGCTTTAGGGCCCCGGTCCCGCTCAAAACGTCTCGCGTCGGGCTAGAGTCTGGCGGTAAGATTGTGAATGCGAAGGAGTATCCGGATTTCTGTATTCAAGGTACTACGGGGTCTGGGGACGCGGGAGGTGCAGGGAGCGAGGATTGCCTGAAGGTCAACGTCTATGCCCCTGCCGGTGCTACAAAGAATAGTAAATGTGGGTGGACATTACTCTCCCGGTTATCAATCACTAACAGGTTGGATCAGTCCCTGTGCTGGTCTATATCCATGGAGGAGGTGCGTAGGCGACCCTCATGTCCTAATCCGCCCCCCAGTTCAATATCTAATCCACCCCAGGATACATCTACGGCAACCCACGCAACTGGCCGTTTGACCACTGGGTCGCGCAGTCCCCGAACACGGTCATCGTCTCCGTCTACTACCGCCTTTCCTCCTTCGGCTTTCTCGCCCATCCCGAACTCCGCGACGACCCGACGCTCGGCACCCTCAACGCAGGGTTCCTCGACCAGATCCAGGCCCTGCGCTGGGTGAAAGACCACATCGCCAGCTTCGGAGGCGACCCTGGGCGGGTGACGATCAACGGGGAGAGCGCGGGAGGCTCAAGCGTGGCGTTGCATCTTGTCGCTTCGAATGAGGGGGAGCAGTTGTTTAACAGGGCGATAGCGCAGAGTGTGTATAGGACCCCGGTGCCGATGCCTGAGCAGCAAGTGGCGAGTGCTAATTCCTGAGCTGCGGCATCTGGATTGCGAGGCTGACCGGGGTGGTTATCGTAGCCCCTGTTCCAATATTACGCTGACCAGGCTGGATGTGGCAAGGGAGCTGTAGCAGAACAGGTGGAATGCTTGAGAAAGGCACCTGTCAGCGCTTTAGCTCGTGCGCAAGATAGCGCTCGGCCACCAGCATTGTACGTCTCAATCGCATTCTCAGCGAGGGAAGGTCATCCGCTCAATATGGGATTGAAAGCAGTACTGCGTCAGGATATAACACATTCCATCCTGTCGTGGACGGAAAGGTCCTCACAGATTATCCGACTAAATTGATCTCACAGGGAAAGTTTGCGAGAGTTCCTCTTATCGTCGGGTACGACCTCGTCTCCCCATTATCTTCCGAATATACTCACATGTCGTGGATAGTGCCACGACGAATGAGACCCTATCTGGAGGCGTAGATATAGCTTCGGCACTCGTCAAATTCTTCCCTTCCATCACCGACACAGATATCGAGGAGCTGGGTCAGGTGTGAAATTGGCTTGAAGCAACGAATATCTGAGGGTGCATACTAATAATCGCATGCCTAATTGAAGGCATACCCAATCCAGGCCTTCGACTCGGAGAACCTGCGTTTCCAAGTCCTCACTGGTGAATCAGAGCTGAAATGCGCCGTGAGTCTCCTCTAAGGCGAACCTGAGTAAGATAATCTAACGAGTGGTGTCAGAACTCTATCCTCGGAACGGCCTACTCCAATGCCGGCCTCAAGACCTGGGTGTATCGATACAACCAGCGTAACCCGACAAATCCGAACCCAGCCGTAACTCACGCAGCAGAGAACTGGATGATGTTCTTGGGGTCCAACACGGGGTGCGCCGTCCCTGCACCACACAGTCAACCTGATACTTATATGCAATGCAGGACGAATGGAAGTGCCACCTTCTCCCCACAAACTAGCGCTGAAAGAGCCTTCGTCTCCGAACTCATTGCGTACTGGCTTTCGTTTGTCCGCACAGGTGACCCAAACACCCACAAGCTCCCGAAATCACCGACATGGAGCGGCTATACCGCTGGGACAAGAAATAAGATCGTCCTTCAGCAAGAAGATACCAAGGACGAAAAGAAGAGTGCGACGCGGAAGAGCGGGAGCTTCTTGGAGAAGGAGACAAAGGAGGAGACTGAAAGATGCGTTGTTGTTGCAGGGTTGGTCGAAACGCAGCAGAATTAGTCCAAGAATGTAACACTACCCGAAATGACCCTGAAGGATACCGACGGCACCTCGATGAAAGTTTCTGCAGTCCACGAGTATCAGTCCATCAGCGGCAGTAGGCGCTATCGAGAACGCTTGGAAGTGGTAATGTATCGCAGTCACCCGATGTCTACAAAATGAAAGGGAAGATAGCCTTGCGTGAACGAGGATATTCCTTGCCAAACTCTTTCTTGTAGTTCTTATGCTTCTTGAGCGCCCATGCAGCCATAGTCACAGTCGCAACGACGACAAAGAAATGAGCTGCGAAACAGTCAGTTAAACAGTCAAAAAGAAGCTAAATCAACCCTGAACGCACATGCGATGCTGTTGGTCATGACAGAGATGACAACCCAGCCGAGAATCTCAAAGAAGTAGTTGGGGAACGACACAAGGTTGAAGCCATAGCCTGCGGGGATAGCACGCTTTTTCGTTCCAGCAGGTCGGAGGTTACGCAGGGTAAGATGAGTGTGGAAGTTGGAGACTTCGGCAAACGCCCACACCGCTGTGGCGACCTTGAGGAAGGTCGCGTTGTCGCGGTAGGTGCCGACGATGGCAGGTGCACCGGCAGCGTATTTGGGGGAGTAGACGTGGGCGGCAAGGAGGAGTCCTACATTTATTACTCCGGGTTTAGTATGCAAGCCGCTACTAGTTGGAGGGAATTAGACGTACCACTCAGAACGTGGTAATGGAAGGAGCTGGTAGGGGAATTGGTCAGCGCTGCGGTTTGTGGGCATGTAGGAAGGACGCGTACTTTTTGAAGACATTAAGGAAGGGCATCGTTCCGTGAGAGAAGCGATGGACACTAAGGAGGATTAATAGATGTAAGTTTCGGGATGGAAAGAGATGAGGGCCAGAGCGTACAAGAGTGTCTCCAGTTCTCGCTTGAGGAAGTGGAGCATAACGAATGCAAAGACGTATCTGTGTCTCGTCAGTAATGAGATGCAAGTGATCAAATGCTGGTCATACTTCTGCAGAGCACTATGTTGGAAGTCGCGCCCGTAGAAGACCTTGGGGAAGTAGTAGAAGATAGGGTGAACAATCAGGGGGCCAACCTGTTTTGGGATACCATTCAGCTCGACAGCGACCAGTGCAGAGGGATATAACACACGTATTCAATCAAGAACACAGTCTTCCAGCTAATCTGCGGGCCCATGTCCTTCACTTGCAGTTCTGCTCCCTCGAGCTTGCCGCCGAAGACGGTCTCGATTTTGGTAGCATCGTCTAGGGGTTTCCTGTCTCCCTTGAGCGTGATCTTTTGGCGCGACGTCGAGAACTATATTTCGAAAGCTATCAGCTTCGTTCCGGCCATACCCAGCCTATTGTTTTGGGCCCACTTCCAACCCAACGCTGGGCGCGAGATGACGAATTAACACATACCTTGGGGAACTTGCGGTTGATTTTCTGCTTCAACTCGCCGATAGTAGACCCCTCCTCGACCTCTACAGAGATAGGAAGATCTCTGGCAAATGAAGGGGCCTTTGCAGCCGCCGAGACGGTTATTGACACCATTCTCGATTCTTGAGTCTGTGACGTGTGTGGAGAGGTAGACCAAGGCGCGCCAGGCCGCGATTGGCTGGGCTTTGACGCGTACACATGTACAAATGCCCTCGCTTAATCCGGGTATGTGTGAGCCGGGGGTTGTCCTCGTACCACCATGTCCCCGTCCTTCGATTCTGCACTTTGTTCTGGGCCAGCAGCAGGCCACTGAAATCTACAAGAAATCTATCGGCGAATTGCGCTCTTGACAGCTCGCATCCAGCCACGGTCCTATTCGCCCCTAGGCTGACTTATCTTCGACTTATCCAGTCCATCATGACGAGAGCGCCTAAGCTCCACTGGGGCATCCCTTGATCTTGGAAATCAACGAATACCGGAACTTGAAGAAGCAAGCTATGCACTCCCGATGCACCTGGGCGCTTCGACCGGGCAGGGATGCCCTCCTCCCTCTCGGGTCGGAGTCTCGGTAGTCTGACATCACTCCTTTAGCCTGAAGCCTCGTTTTCATTCCTTCCAACGAACCATTCTACCGGGGCCTGTACGAGACTCCGACCTATACCGGGACCTCGCCTGACCAGATTTGACAAGCATCGTCGGCTCAGTGATATAGAATCTTCGGTGCTATGTCGCCTCTTGGAACACTTCGCTGCTCTCCCGACAGACTTAGACAAATGGGTTGGGGGAACCATGCATGTCACTCGACGGGTCATAGGAGGTTGCCGGCACTGGAACTGGCACTGGTTGGGGCTAAGAACTATCTGGGTTGCCTGGTATCCTATAAGTATCAAGAGGTTACTCTTGTATTGCCCCCATATTGAAACACCCACAATCGCCCCGTCTCCTCAAAATGCTGCGCTCGAATCTAGCTCTTATTGTATCCATCATGGCAGCGTTTGCTGTCGCTGCCCCGCCGCATGAGCCATTGGAGGCTAGGCAGACTGCCGACAACATCGTCTATGTCACGGATGCGCAGAAGTTTTGGTATGCTGTTCCTCTGCAGCTTCGCAGTACTTATACTGAACACATCTCCTAGTATGATCATGCCCAGGTAAATATGCCCTTTATTCAACACCTGGAACACCACTCACAGGCCACGTATACTTTGAAGAAACGCGCACACTACCATCGGAGATAGCGAGACGCCTGGAGGAATGAAGACATACTGCTCGCCAACCGGGAAGTACGATTCCTCCCAAGGGACCCTTCCCTCCAATTTCTGGAGCAACATGGAGTTCAAGTTTGGGACGAGCTCGAGAGGAGCTCGCTACGCACAGCGTGAGTGGTAGCTTTGACCTCGAACATGGCACTCTTGAAGTGATCTTTGGAGTTGTTACTGACGGGCTACACGATACCGAACAGTAACTGGCTGTATCAGGCCTGAGACTTTGGACCGTCTCGTCCCCAGCGATGGTGGAGGACAGTACGACTCCAGCGGGGGAGCTGGAGGCAATGGAAATCCCGCAGGAAGCAAATGTTTGGGGTGAGTTCACTCGACATATCTCTACAAGGTGAACCTTCTTACTGATCTGCTGCCTGTCGCATAGGTATAACCACTATGTCGAACTCGTGGAGCCAGACGTCAAACGCGCGTGTATCAAGTGCTGTGATAACTACGACGACTGTCCTTTGCACTTAGGTGGGCCGACATTCCTTTCTTTTACCTCGTTGGTGAGATACTGAAGTCTTCTTCGTGGCAGACACCTCTGGCTGTCCCGCGGTCGTCCAAGGAAATTATTTCAACTGCAACTAATGGTGACGACTGGAATGAGCACACCGGACACTGAGTGTAACCCCAGGGATCCGAATGAACTTGAAACCCGGACTTTGATTGGACTCTAGCCCTTGAACACTGTAACGAATCTATAGGACTCCCACTTGACGTTTTCGTGACTTCCCCCTCTTATACTGATTTACTGACCTTCCCTGTACTTATGGTACGATGACCAGACATATGACGCACGCGTTTTCGACCCCTAGCTCTCGCTTGTGGCGCGACTTCGCAGCTCCTCCAGCGCGTGCTCTTAAAAGGACAAGATGTTACCAACCCAAAGTTCGTTGGCAAGTAACAAGGAGAGACATCACGAATCACTTCCCAGTTAAGTTTGCCTCCTCATGAAGTTCTCTGGTCCGCTTCCTACATACGCATTTTGGCAACGCACCTTGGGCGCCAGGTTGCGCCACCGGATACCAGGTAAGCGCTCGATCAATCGGCATCAGCTCGGAAAACCCGGAGCGTTTCGATGAAGGACAAAGCGTGGGTAGGAAATCACTGTCGCCTTTTGATTCTTTTCACTCATTATGGATCTTCGAAGAAAACAGGGCCTTTTCAACGCGCGTCCATACGACCCTCGAGAGGACACGATCGGAGACGCGCCTCGAGTTCGCATGCAAAATGACACGCCTATGGGAAGACCCACTGGCACCGTCTGATCTTTGATCTTTCAGACCTCAGTGGAAGCTACCTCTGCCATCCCCCATCTCCCTCTCAGTCCAGCCACTGTACTTATTCGACGCGGCTTCGGAACCTTCCCTGATGCTACCATCGCACTCTGGAAACTGACACGATCCTCCTGGCGCTTCATCACCGTCGACTTATCGTTGCCGTGTGCCACACTGTGGCTATCTTCGCACCAAGGCGGCCCTTGTGCCTTGACCCTTGTGAGTAGGAACAACCGTAACCGGATGTTACTACGGGGGGTGGCGGAGAAGAATCAATTACTCGGTCTTCAGCCTCATGGAAGAAACACCCGTTTAAAAAGCTAAACGGGGATGATCTCATCCCTCCTCCAAGATATATAAGTCGCTGTGGGTTTGGAAGTTTCTTCTTTCTCATCAGGCTCCTCCCTTTCCTCCCTCCGTTCGACGTTTGGTCCAGCACCTAGCTTGCCTCCAACGTTTCCCTTCTTGTTTTCCTTGTTCTAGCACACAGCCTAGGCTATCCCACTCCATCGTTGTACCTTCAACAGTCACTCTCGTTCTCTCCCCTCATTTATCGACTCCAATTGTCAGAACACTTTAAAGCACTTCTAGTATATCATCATGCGTTTGGTTACCTGTGTTGCGTTGGCATCTGCCGCGACGACCGCTGTCGCTCATAGCCTCGTGTATGGCGTTTGGGTGAATGGTATCGACCAGGGCGATGGCCGAGACGAATATGTGCGTACAACCTAGTCATATGTTACCGTCTGAAACACTTACCCTCCGGAACTCCATCCCGCCGTCCTCTCCTCATATCAAATAGATTCGTTCTCCTCCCGACGACAGCCCTGTGAAGGACCTGAAGTCTGCTGACTTGACCTGTAATGTCAACAACAGAGGTAAGGCGCGTCCCAGTCGAACCCCATCGGTTTAACAATTCCTTCCAATTTAGCTGTTGCCAAGAGCGTGTCTGTCAAGGCTGGTGACAAGGTCACTTTCGAGTGGTACCACGACAAGTGAGTTCGCTCAGCGGGTTACAAAGTCGTGGACTAACAGCTGTTTGAACAGCCGTGACGACGATATTATCGACCGCTCGCATAAGGGACCTGGTGTGTACTTCGTTTATTCAAAAATTCGTAGCAGAACTTGACGGACACTCCAGTTCTTGTATACATGGCCCCCTCATCCGGTACCGAGTGGACCAAGATTTTCGAAGCCAACCACGACGGCACCGACTGGGCTGTTGACAAACTCATCGATGCGCATGGCCAACACAGCATCATCGTCCCCGACGTCCCTGCCGGGGACTACATCCTTCGCTGTAAATCTCCACCCCTCATCTCACTGCGTCTCGCACTGACGAAGTCCCTCCAGCCGAAATCATTGCACTCCACGAAGCCGATGCCCTCTTCACCCAAGATCCCGCACGTGGTGCCCAGTTCTTCCCTAGCTGCGTCCAGATCAAGGTCACCTCCAACGGCCCCGACGCTCTCCCCAAGGGCGTTGCGCTCCCCGGCGACTACACCGAAACCTCCTCTGGCATCTTCTTCGACCTCTACGCCGAAGATGACGGCCCTGCTCACTCGACCTACAAGGCTCCCGGACCCGCCGTCTGGTCTCGCGCCAAGGGCGGTGAAATTGGCAGGGTTGGAATCCCCGGTCAAGGTGCCATTGGCTCAGCCATCGTAAGCACCACGGCAAAGCCTACAGCGACCAGGTCCTCTACCACCGAAGCCCCTGCTACGACCACGGCCAGCATTACCAGCGCTACGACTACCTCGACATCAACTCGCTCGACTTCCTCTGGATTCATCACCGCGACCCGCCCGAGGCCCTCGGCCGTGGCGCCCGCTCCCACGGCTTCGGCACCTGCTGCTGGAACCGCTGCGCTCTGGGCCCAGTGTGGCGGCCAGAACTATAACGGCCCCACCACATGTGCCACCGGCTCTACTTGCGTCTTCTCGGACGGTACGCACTCTGACTTCCTCGATGCGAAGACGCATGCTGATGTATCAAGCAGCCTGGTACTCTCAGTGCCAGCCGCTGGCGGAGGCGGAGGGCGAGGACGAAGAGACCTGCGAGGAGGAGGAGGAGGAGGAGGGCGATGTTGAGAGCGCCCCCGGCGTTGCCCCCACTGCTGCACCCGTCGCCGGCAGCGTCCAGCTCTACGGCCAATGCGGTGGTGTAAGTCGAATCCTCTCTTCACATCGAGGTCACTCGCTGACTTTTCCATCCCCTTCGCTTTTGCAGATTGGCTACACTGGATCCGCCACCTGCGCTTCGGGCACCTGCGAGCGCTTCAGCGGTCAGTGCAGTGAAATCATATACTTGCTTTCCGAGCTCACTTGCTTTCAGAATACTACTCTCAGTGCCAGCCCAACTAAGGTTTTCTCAGCCATCCCGGATGGATTCTCTCCGACAGGGCGAGCTTGACGCCGCCCTCTCGCCGCGTTCTCTGCTCGAAGCAGACTCCGTTCATTGGGGATCGTTGCAGGCATATCCCAGCCTTTTTTTCCTGCTGTGTTCACTGTTGCTAGACAGTTATGAATAACATCCATTTCTCCAGATTCCATTCATCTGCATCATCCTCGCAACATCCTCATTTCAGTCTGGCGAAACTTTGAGGACATTTTAAGAACATGGCTCTGCTGCTCTATGGCTGCCTCAGGCTCCTTCCAGTGGGCGTTTCATGAAGCTCATTTGTAGTGCCTTACAGGCTTTGGCCTGAGGCCCGAAGCCAGGCCGAGCCGTCGGCATATTGGCTGGACGGCCTGGCTTGGCTTTTGGCCTGGCTCGGCGTTTAGAAATTTCATAGGCCAGGGCTAAAGCCCAGTATTTTTTAACACGGGCGGGTACTTAGGACCCCACCCCTACCTGTACCTGTATTGTGCGGTACGGTCCCTGGCAGGTATGCCCATACCATATGTGGCGGGTAACGCCCGGCATCTGCCGGTGCCGATGCACACGTGACCGCCAGCGCGATTGGCGCCCGCTGAACGTGCCACAGGCGCTCGCGGCTTGCCTCTCTCCACCACCTCCAAGACCTGGTCCGTTCGCAGCGCGCCAGAAAATCCGCCCCGCCACCACCTCTCCCTCATTCGCGTCCAACGACGCGAGCGCGCTTTCTACTTCACCCACCGTCCGTCATCGCGAACTTCGCTCGCGTCCAATGACGCCGAGCCCGCGGCTCTCCTCGCTCACGTCCAACGACAGGAGCCCTCTCTCTCTCTCCATCACCCAGAGTCCGTCATCGCCCCATCGTCATCAACACCACCGGCTCTCCTCGTCGCTCGTTCGCGTCCAACGACGCCGAGCCTTCAAGCATCCAGCAGTCCCGGTATTCCCATCTCCCCCAGGTTAGTGATACCTTCTCATTACAGGCGCTTGACACTTACCCAAATTTTCCCTGCCAGAGCTGAACCATCAACGACGCCAGACCAACGACCACCACCCGCCGCCAGCCCCCACCCAAACGATCACACTTGGAGTGACCTTTGAAGCTGTTTCTGACGAGCTACATGACATGGAACAGTAACTGGTTGTATCAGGCCCGAGACTTTGGATCGTCTCGTCCCGAGCGATGGTGGAGGACAGTACACGACTCCAGCTGGGGAGCTGGAGGTTATGGAAATCACGCAGGAAGTAAATGCCTGGGGTGAGTGCATTCGACATATCTCTACAAGGTGAACCTTCTTACTGATCTGCTGTCTGTTGCATAGGTATAACCACTATGTCGAACTCGTGGAGCCAGACGTCAAGCGCGCCTGTATCAAACGCTGTGATAGTTACGACGACTGTCCTTTGCACTTGGGTGGGTCGTCTCTCCTTTCTTTTACTTGTTGGTGAGATACTAAAGCCTTCTCCGTGGCAGACACTTCTGGCTGTCCCGCGGTCGTACAAGGCAATTATTTCAACTGCAACTAATGGTGATGACTGGCATGAGCACACCGGACACTCAGTGTAACCCCAGGGATCCGAATGAACTTTAAACCCGGACTTTGAATGGACTCTACCCTTGAACATTATAATGAATCTATAGGACTCCCACTAGACGTTTTCGTGACATCCCTCCTTCTACTAATTTACTGACCTTCTCTGTACTTATGGTACGATGGCCAGGCATATGATACACACGTTCTCGACTCCGAGATCTCGCGACTGCGCAGCAGCTCCTCACGGCGCGTGCCCTTTTTGAGGGCACGATGTCCCCGACGCCAAGGTCGTTGGCAAGCTGACAAGGAGAGATATTGACATCATGAATCACTTACAAATTTATTTTGCCTCCTTACGAAGTTCTCTAGATCTGGTCAGCCTGTTACGCATTTTGGCAACGTACAACGTACCCATGTCCTTTGGCGCCCGGTTGTGCCACCGGAAACCAGGTAAGCGCTTGATCGGCATCAACTCGGATAAATCGGAGCGTTTCTATGAAGGACAAAGCGTGGGTAGGAAATCGCGGTCGCCTTTTGATTCTGTTCACCCATCATGAATCATTGAAGAAAACAGGGCCTTTTCTAGTCTCGACACAATACCTACCTCCGCTAGCGGAGGTCTCGCGTTTCATGGGAATGGGCTTTGATAAACCTAGGGTCTTTTCGACGCGCGTCCATGCCAACCTCGAGGGGACCCGATCGGAGACGCGTCTAGAATTTGCGTGCAGAATGACACGCCTATGGGACGACCTACCGGCCAAACTTTGGCTTCTAATATCTCTCAGACCTCGGTGGAAGATGCTACTTCCGTCATCCTCCGGCTCCCTCTGAGTCCAGCCTCTGTACTTATTCGACGCGGCTTTGGAATCGTGCCTGATGCTATCATCGCACTCTGGAAATTACGATCCTCCTGGCCGTCGACATACCGTTGCCATGTGCCAGGGACTCTGTCGTTATCTTCGCACCAAGGCGGCCCTTGTGCCTTGACCCTTGTGAATAGGAGCACATAACCGGATGTTACGGACGACGGAGAACTTAGAAGAATCAATTAATGCTCGGACTTCAGCCTCATGGAAGAAAGACCCGTTCGAAAGGCTAAACGGGGATGATCTCGTCCCCCCTCCAAGATATATAAGTCGTTGTGGGTCTGGAAGTCTCTTTCTCACCAGTCTCCTCTCTTTCCTCCCTCCGTTCGCTTTCGGTTTTCTTCTTCTAGCACACAGCCTAGGCTATCCCCTCCATCGTTGTACCTTCAACAGTCACTCTCGTTCTCTCCCCTCATTCATCGACTCCAATCGTCAGAACACTTTAAAGTACTCCTAGTATATCACCATGCGTTTGGCTACCTTTGTTGCATTGTCATCTGCCGCGGCGACCGCTGTCGCTCATAGCACCGTGTTCGGTGTTTGGGTCAACGGTGTCGACCAGGGCGATGGCCAAAACCAATATGTGTGTATAACCTAGTCATGTGTTACCGCCTCAAACGCTAACCGCTGGATCCCCTTCCCGTCACTCCTTTCCTCCTATGACACAGATTCGTTCTCCTCCCAACAACAACCCTGTGAAGGATCTGAAGTCTGCTGACTTGACCTGTAATGCCAACAACAGAGGTAAGGAGCGTCTCAGTCAATTAACTCCATCGGTTTAACAATTCCTTCCAATTTAGCTGTTGCCAAGAGTGTGTCTGTCAAGGCTGGTGACAAGGTCACTTTCGAGTGGCACCACGCCAAGTGAGTTCGCTCAACGCTTTACAAAACCGTGGCCTAACAGTTTTCTGAACAGCCGTGACGACGATATTATCGACCCCTCGCATAAGGGACCTGGTGTGTACAACAGCTACTCAAAAATTCGTAGCAGAACCTGACCGTCCCTCCAGTTCTCGTATATATGGGCCCCTCATCCGGGACCGAGTGGACCAAGATTTTCGAAGCCAACAACGACGGTTCCAGCTGGGCTGTTGACAAGCTCATCGCGGCCCATGGCCAACACAGCGTCATCGTCCCCGACGTCCCTGCCGGGGACTACATCCTTCGCTGTAGGTTTCTACTCCTCGTCTCACTGCATCTCGTGCTGACGAGGTCTCTTCAGCCGAAATCATTGCACTCCACGAAGCCGATGCCCTCTTCTCGCAACAGCCCGCCCGTGGTGCCCAGTTCTACCCCAGCTGCCTCCAGATCAAGGTCACCTCCAACGGCCCCGACGCTCTCCCCAAGGGCGTTGCGCTCCCCGGCGACTACACCGACAGCTCCTCCGGCATCCTCTTCAACCTCTACGGCGGTCCTGCTCCCTCGACCTACAAGGCTCCCGGACCCGCCGTCTGGTCTGGCGCCAAGGGCGGTGAAATTGGCAGGGTTGGAATCCCCGGTCAGGGTGCCATTGGTTCAGCCGTCGTAACCGCCACGGCCACGGCCACGGCTACAGTGACCAGCTCCTCTACCACCGCAGCCCCTACTACGACCACGACCAGCGCTACCAGCGCTACGACCACCTCGACATCAACTCGCTCGACTTCCTCTGGATTCACCACCGTGACCCGCTCGAGCTCCTCGACCGTGGCGCCCGCTCCCACCGCTTCGGCTCCTGCTGCTGGACTCGCTGCGCTCTACGCCCAGTGTGGCGGCCAGAACTTCAACGGCCCCACCGCATGCGCCGCCGGCTCTACTTGCGTCTTCTCGAACGGTACGCGCTCTGAATTCCTCGATGCGAAGACGCATGCTGATCATCACTCAGCTTATTACTCTCAGTGCCTTCCCGGCTCGGCGAGCAGCGCAAGCAGCTCAAGCGCTGCCGGCGTCGCCCCCACTGCTGCACCCGTCGCTGGCAGCGTCCAGCTCTACGGCCAATGCGGTGGCGTAAGTCGAATCCTCTCTTCACATCGTGGTCACTCCCTGACTTTTCCATTCCCTTCGCGTTTACAGATTGGCTACACCGGATCCACCACCTGCGCTTCGGGCACCTGCAAGCGCTTCCAGGGTCAGCGCAGTTATTCCATATAGTTGTTTTCCAAGCTCACTCCTTGCCCTCAGATTACTACTCTCAGTGCCTGCCCAACTAAGGTTTTCTCAACCATCCCGGATCGATTCTCTCCGACAGGGCGAGCTTGACGCTGCCCTCTCGCCGCGTTCTCTCTGCTCGAAGCAGACTCCGTTTCTTGGGGATCCCTGCAGGCATATCCCAGCCTTTCTCTCCTGCTGTGTTGCTACATAGACAGTTACGAATAACATACATTGTTTCACTCTCGCAGAGGCCATTCTAAAAATGTGGCACTGCTGTTGGCTATGGCTGCTTGAGCGTTTCAGGAACACGATTTATTCATCAAAGGCGTGCACGTATATAGAGCAGGCACCGCCGCACGGGCGCTTCGAGCTCACTCTAAATCACGAGTTACTGAAATACGTATGTGCAACCTGTGTCCAATGCTGGCTGGTGTCTATTCCCGTCCTGCTCTGTCATCCCCGGGTATGACGGTTCTCCACTTTGCGGTGAAATGAGGCACAATTAGACTGCAATGTGGCTGCGTCGGTGATGGCACTCCGAGGCACTTGGAGATAAATTAGGTAGGTCAATGCTCAAACTGAGATAGTCCTGCCGAGGGCCGGCTGTGGAGAGGCACATTGAGAAAATATAGAAAGGCGCAGCACTGCGGCAGCAGAGATAAAACAATGATAACTGGGAGATGTATTCTTGGGGGCTGTGGGCACTTCGTTGGACTCTGGAGACATGAATAGGGTATTGGGAGAGCCTTTTTCCGCCACAGACGGAAGCAAAAAGTGAGTAGTAGCCCACCGCGAGGGTCGAACTCGCAGCCTTCAGATTACAAACGCTGGTGCGTCCGTAAAAGTCTGACGCTCTAGCCGATTGAGCTAGGCGGGCAGTGAAAGAAGGCGCCTGGGCGTCTATCTGTTTCGGGGCGCTGGGCGGCTCGCCACTCACTTTCTTCCAGATGTTGCGAGGTGCGGAATCACGTACGCTATGTACTTGTGTGTTTACCTCATGCAGAGGGTTACTCCGATTTTCGAGGGTATTGCTTCTCGTATATCTGTTTCCCCCAGGTTTTCGCTATGTTCTTCGTTAGACGGAAATGTGTTTCATGAATATCACGACTGGTAGATGGAGTCTCGGTGCGTTGCAGGGATTTGCGGGTGAGTATCAGACCACTGATGCTGAAGGGTGACCGGTGACCGGTGGCCAGTGAACTTTCCAGGCGGTACCCGTTGGTACTTGGTATGTGGATCTTTCGATGGGATTTGTGACCCTCCCTTCAGATCTAGCGGGGTTTTCGTTGACTTTCAGGCTTCCAATTTCCAAAGTTCACCGCACCTATGTAATCACCAAACTTCAGTGAAGCCGGGGGACTTGGGACTCGGGAGTCAGGAGGCCCAACTTCCAAGGGCCAAAACTTATAAGATCATAACGAAGTCAGGGTGTGCTTTATGGAGGCAAAAAGATGGTCATTAGCCCACCGCGAGGGTCGAACTCGCAGCCTTCAGATCGCTCGACGGCAGTTCCGTAAGGAGATGTTCTCCCGCCTTAAGAGTCTGACGCTCTATCCGATTGAGCTAGGCGGGCGATGGAGATTGCACCCGCCGTCCATTTGCGATGGGCGCCCGCCCATATGGGACCATCAGAAATGGCGGCGCTTAACGGGCGCCAAAAAGTGGTAGTAGCCCACCGCGAGGGTCGAACTCGCAGCCTTCAGATCGCCCGACGGGTGTTCCGTAAGGGGATGTTCCCCCGCCTTAAGAGTCTGACGCTCTATCCGATTGAGCTAGGCGGGCGATGTTCCCTGCTCCCGCCGTCCCTTTGCGACGAGCGGCCTCATTGTTTGCCTGATATGACGGCGCCTAACGGGCGTCAAAAAGTGGTAGTAGCCCACCGCGAGGGTCGAACTCGCAGCCTTCAGATCGCCCGACGGAATGTCCGAAAGGGGAAGCTATCCCGCCTTAAGAGTCTGACGCTCTATCCGATTGAGCTAGGCGGGCGCTGAAGAAGCCTTCTTACTGCACCCGTTCGTCGAGGGCCCGACTCCAGGAGCTTCGGTCCATTCTGATCACCTCTGACAGGTTCTGAGGCTGAAGATGATCCCTGTAGATAAGAGGGGTGGCAGAACACAATTACTAGTACAAGCTACGGTATACAAAATACATAGGAAATACATAAGTGTGTCTAAATGTCCAGGCGGTGTGTACAATTAATGTCCAAGTAGGATAGAAGCTACAAGTACTCTAGCGAAGGAAGGAAAGTTGAACGAAGGTCAAGAATATGCGTACTTGGAAAAAGAACAAGCGGTGATCGGCACGGCGTCTGTGTGTGCTACGACTGGAGCTGCGCCCGTAAGAACGCGGCTATATCAGCCAGCTCCTGGTCGTTGATAGAATGCTGTAGGCCGCAATATGTCCTTACAGCAACCCCGCTGGAATGCGATCCATCAGAGCTAGACAAGCTCTTGATGAAGTTCACCGCGTCGGTGCCATACGCTATTGGAATCTCTTCGTCATGCGTACCATGGCACCACAGTATAGGGAAGGATGGTGCAAGATTGATATGCTAGAGTAACGAAGTAATAAAAGGACCCAAATCAGCAATACATTCGCCTGTAATATATCATCGGGAAGCGGGACCTGGAGGCTCCAAGCGTGGATAAATGAGATGGCACATACCTTCCTGTATCCTGCAGGGAGCCATCCAGACATCGCGATAATGCCCCCGAGCTCATTCAGCGTTGTCAATCCCACCATCAAGCTCAAAGCTGCACCCTGACTGAATCCCATGAGGAATATCCTCTTGGGGTCAATCCCAGAGTGTATCTGGCTGAGGATCAGATCCTCGATGGTTGAAATGGACTCGGTCACGGCCTGCTCATCATAGTCCGCTGGCTGTGGCGGGAGCTGCCAGATGTTGAACCAACTGGGCCGCAGCATACCTTGGTTCATGGAGACCCTGCGAAGCGGTCTGCGAGGCGCTGTAAGTATTTTGGAATTGGTGTGCAAGGACTGCGCCGCAGGTGCTTGGGCGGCGGGATTGACTTACGCTTGGGGCAACAGCCACTGGACGGTCGGAAATTGGTGCGCGAAGGCTTTGGTGAATGCCATGTGCCACGTCGCGTTGACTTGCCCAAGTCCCTATAAAAATCAAATTGGGGTTTTTATTATGCCAAGGGCGAAGAAGGGCATTACGGTACATACGTGCGCGAATATGACGGTCGCCTTGTGCTCAGCCGTCGGCTGGATCACAAGGACCTGGTTCGCGTCGTTCGACGTTCTTGGCATCCTACCTTCTATAATGAGTGGTCACTGAAAGAGTGTACGAATTGTGAGAGTGACTAGAAATGACGTTGAATGAGAATGCGCGGGGATTATATAGGACTTTCTTCGTGCCAATGATCTTCGTCAGTGCCCCCGTTCCTGAAGCGTTTAAACCTTGGCAAATCCCGAGTACCGACCAGTTGCTGCGCACGATCCGGCGTCGCTTGCGTTCGAATCGCTCTAGGATCACTTAGGCACTGTCCTGACATTGGAGTGACTCGCCTATGGTCGGGGTCCGCGTGTACGCGTAACACTCGAGTGTGAAACATGAGAGCCCTTGGTGCAGTTCACCGTGGGTAGACCGTTACGATTGCGCTGTAAATATCAGAATCCAAGTTAGAACCATCTAAGCGTGAAAGGAAGCTCACTGTTGTGCTGACAGACCTACGCCGACGAGTCATAAAAAGATCGGGCCCATATGTTTTTTAAATTGTCGGTCCGAAATCTTCACTCTAATTGCGAACTGTCGAAATAGCAGATCAAAGATACTTGAAGTACCTGGGCATACACATTTGGCAAACCTCGTTGAGGCGGGGTATCGAGTCATAGAATACAACTGCGCATTGAGAGGGTGGTGATACATCTGATGCTCCTACTACCTATCTATAGAGTCCATTAGAGGTTGTGAAATAATGATAATGATCCGAACTCAAATCAAGGAAAAAGGCGGTGTCCAAAAGGGAGGCCACGCGAGGAATCCGGGATGGCGATGACGAGTATCTCCGTTACCACATATCCCATAAGCGCCTGCTTTCCGCAGGGTCGAGCGTCCTGCTGCGTCGAGTCATGCCAATCAGGGCACCGCCAATCCAAGTTCTCTGCAAAAGGCCGAGATTGTCGTCATCTTCGAAGCTGCGGCGTCGTAGGCCATCGGCGGAAGGAAGCTTGCGGGGTCGGCAAGATTTTGATGCCTTGCTGGTGGGCGTGGTGGTTCCAGTTCCAGAGGTTTCGCCGTTTGGCGATTTGTTTGCTTGTCTCAGAACTGGGACGGGTGCATTCGGGGCGGGGTCTGGGAGTGAATCATAAGAATCCTCGAAGATGTCGACCTGTGCTCCATCACTGAAGTTGTACAGGTCGTTGTAAACCGGAGGGGAATGTTCTCCTTCGAATACCTAAGACGATGTCACTAAGCGCTCTGCTGCGGATTCGGGGGATATGGGAGATTATACTTACGTTGTTGCGTTCCGCTTGAAGCCAATAGAATGGCTGCTTAGCACCGTAGGTGCAATTGCCGGGGACCGCCTGTAGCTTCTCGGCTTTAGGGTCTGCGCCGCAGCGACGCGCGACTTTGGGTTTAGCCACTGGCACGTCAGAAGTAGCGCCCGTGACGTTGCATCGGAAGCCGTTCATGTAGTTCTCCGGTCGCCCTGCATTACCCGAAGGAACCCAGAAGAATGCGCAGATGCATCCTCCGGCAGGGCAGGGTGGCATGCGCTCAGGTACTTGGAAGTCTGTGTTCTTCCTCCATACGCAGGTCTGGTTGACGCTAAAGATCGTGAAGTCTTCAGGCTGGACCTGATTGACATCATCCTTATATGTGATGGCCAGACCGCAACCCGTGAGGTCGTTGAAATCGAGCGTGTGGTAGGCGACCGTCTTCGAGCCCGGGCAGGGGGTGTCGGGGTCAACACGATCGTGACTGTCACCACCAGGGCTCGAGGCGAAGAACGAAGTGCCCCCCTTGTCGCAAGAGATCTCAGCCTTGGCTGGCTTCCCTGCCGGCAGTTCGAAGAAGTCGCCAGGGTTGGGGGGTTTGTCCAAGTGGTTGTGAAACCACCATTGCTTGAAGGTGTAGTCACGCATTGGTGCAACGGGACGGTTATCATAGCCATATTCTGCGTTGGTGGTGTCTGAAACGTTGAATCCCCACATACTGGGGTGGAAGAAAGCTATGTACGTGACCATAATTAGTAGGTTTCGGGACATTCTTGGAAGCGAAATACGCACCAGCGTGTCCAGACACACTGTTGATCCCAGCCAAAGCGGATATGAAAGCGAATAGTGTCGTAGAGGTGTACATTGTGCCGAAGTCTAGTTTGATCGTCCTGGCCAGCAGAGGGTATCGTTAAAAAGAGATAAGAGGCCAACCGGCGGCTTCGAGAGGGTAGACGAGGTCGGTGGAGACTCTTGGTACTGGGGCAATCATTCTCTGGGCACTGTTCATGATATAGGACTTCAAACAATAGAGATTGGTGAACAAAAGAGAGGTTGGACACTGTTGCTACGCGGAGTTCGAGGAGAGCGTGACACATATCGCCGTGACGCGTGACTCATGTCCCCATTGTCCCTCTGCCTTGTGCAAAGACGCACCCACACAGGTGATTGGAGCCCCCCGGGCTCAAGGGCGAGCTGGAAAAATTATCAGAGATATTTATATATATTTCAAGGTCATAAGCTCTCCTGGTACGGCCCTAGGCAGTGCCCTCATATTATGGTCCGTGCGGCAATTTGATTTGTCATCAACCATCACAACCACCGATGTCGCGTCCAGCCCAGCCTTCCTCTCCAACCACCATGTTCAGAACCTAATTCTCATTCCCCGCGTCTGAATCTCCTTAATCTATGCGCCCTAGTCGAACAACGCCATCCGTTCTTCCAGTTGACGGATCTTTTCAGCCTCCGAAACGTCTTCGTCCATGCTCTTCCGCTTCAAACCGCCCGTGCCGGTACCCTTTGAGTATCGAGTACCGAAGCTTCCTTTTTCCATTGCTTTGATTTCTAGCCAAAATTCAGGAAGGCAGTGGTATGGTATCAATGAATTGGACTCACGGAGCGCGACATGCTTGGAATTCATGCGGCATACAGCCAGATTGCCTAGTCGAACGATGGTTCTGAGCTGATACTACGAGTTAATACGCGAGCTACTCACCCATCATGCTCCAGAGACCTCGTGGTCCAACCTCTCGATGAACGCCCTTCAGTTCGCCTTCGTCGTCCAAGCCCCATAGAGGAGAGCACTGGGTGATCACATCTTCAGCAAGGAAGTCGGACAATGGATGCTTCTTTTTATCCAACCTGGAAAGAAACTTAATCAATCGAGCTTTGGAGCTCACCCGGAATATATCGCTCACCCTGTGCAGAACACGACAACGTCGGCGTCGAGCTCGCTACCATCCTCAAACCTCAGTCCCTTCTCAGTGTACTCCTTGATGGCCCCACAGTCACCCTTTACTTTAAGGCGACCATCTATGATATATTTGCTTCCACCGACGTCTAGAAAGGTATGGTTAAAGTTCGTATCGCCCAGGCGCATTCGGTCTCTCACCAATGTAATAGCCTCCACCCGTCTGCCAGACCTGGAACAGGATCCCTGTATCTCTGTAACCAGTATTGACATGGAAGCCTTTCTTCTCCAATCCCTCGATTATGTCCCTTCATACGCTCAAGTCAGCAGCAGAAACCAGGAGGTGAGGCTAATGACTACCCACTTGTCGAGCTCAGCTAACATCTGCCTAGAACGATGGTTGACACCCGCCATGAACAGATTCGGCATGGATAGGTTCAGCCGATCCGCTACTTCGGTGCTGAAGGGCGTATTCTCGCTGTACAGCCCCGCCAGCAACGCGCGAAGGCCTTGCCCGGATATGATGTAGGAAGACTTGCGCTGGTACATTGTTACATCTACGAATTCGTGAAAGGTCAGCGTGATTCATATGTCAACTGGAAAGCTCTAGACTAACCAACGCCTTTATCCACGTAGTCAACTGAAATGTCGAAGGCTGCCGGTGTTCCAATTCAGTTAGCTAAAGAGGACCAGATGGTAGGGCTCGTACCTGCTGTACAAGCTCCTACGACCACCACCTTCTTACCACTATGGTCCGTCGCCCTGTTGTGCTCGAACGAATGCAGGACTTGACCACGGAATTTGTCCTGTGACAGGTTTAGTTGAATTCCCTTGAGACCGTGCGGCATTTCTCGGACGCACCCTTCCTGGAATGTCGGGGACGTATGACTTCATCCCTATCCAGCCCGATGCAAAGACGACATGGTTGACGTTGAAAACTCGTGTGCGGTCGCCACCAGGACCGCTTGAAACGACAGTAACAGCCCAACGGTCGCCTTGGCCTCGTTCCACCTTCGTCACGGTTGACGAGGTCCATACATTCAAATCCAAGGCGTCGACATAGGATTCGAGCCAATTCCCCAGCTATAAAGAAAGTGTAGCTCTTAGCACTAGTACGAAGCTTGACATGGAAGGGAAACGTGCCTTGCGAGCGGGTGTGTAGATCGGCCACGTTTTTGGAAACCTTGGGCTTATATCAGACTGCAGATCCCCCACCTCAAATCTCGTACACTCACGGGATGAACGGGAAATGATCATACCCTTGACTTTCGTTAGTCTTCTAACTGACAGGAGGGGCGACAAAAAGTGACTCACAAACCGGATCGTGCAGGCACAACGCCTCGTACCTCTTTCTCCAGTTGTCGCCTACCCTCTCCGTTTTCTCGATGATCAACGAGTCGACTCCGAGGACCTTCAGATTCGCTGCAGTCATCAGCCCCCCTTGTCCTGCGCCGATGATCAGGACCGTCGGATCTCGTTCCTTGAACGCGATCTCCTCAGCTCGAGCTTCGTCCCAAGGACCGTGGAAGGGTTCCTGCTTGCGCAGGGGCCCCAGAAGCTCAGGCACGTCGTGCAGACTTTCAAGGCGCGTGAAGACCGTGTGGGCCTTCCACTTGATATTTCCGGCGCCAGGGCCTTCCTTATCCACGACCGGCACCAACCTAGCAATCGCGGTACATCCTCCCACATCGGTGTCGAACGTGAAGAAGAGTTGGAGCCAGAGAATGTCTGGGAAGAGGCTTGCGATCGCAGGTGGACCATCGGCCTGGTCTAGCTTGACGTTCCGGATGTTAGCGCCCGCGAGCCTGTCTTCAAGAAATTTCTGGATCTTCTTCGTCCCTTCGAACGTGCGGAAGTCCCAGGTTAGGGCGAGCACATCGCGCCAGTAGACAGATGGCTCTCTGTCACCTGTCTTTGGCACTGGAGGTAGGCCGGTGTTCGGAGACAGGTCAGAGTCCGGGCAGAGAAAGGTCGATTCGAAGGTAGATGGGAGGAGTAGGTCCGATACGAGGGATGGTATGTTGAGGGATGCTTTGGCCGTCGATGCAGCGAAGCTTGAGAGCCATTGCTCGGCGATCGGGAGCGGGTCGACTGATTCTACTAGGGATTTGGACGAGATGCCTAGCTTGGAGAGTGTGGGGAGGCCAGCTTCGCCTGGGTGGATCGGTTGGTCAGTCATCGTTACTGGAGATATGCAGCCAGGCTTATCGCGCTTTCCATCGCTCGTCTTATATGGATCCGGGGACATCTAACTGGTCACATTAATGACAGAGCTAATAGGGGTCAGTCACTCCATGCTGCAAGACCCAAAAGGCAAGGGTGCCGCAGGAAGCACCCCATGACAGCCAATAGCTTGGGGACGATAGGGGACGATGAGCTGATGCTGCTTCTTTCGTTCATGAAGTGGGCCTTCGATGTTACCGGGTAGCATATGACTGCACCTGCTGACACCCACCTTCCGTTTCAGGTCGCTTCTGAAGGTAAAATGTGACCTCGAACCGCCAGCGATTTCTTGTCTGGAGGTGCCTGGAGAAGTGCCAGTGTCACTGTTTGCTTCCGGACATCGTTTGTGACGAGCGGCATGGTTATTTCAGCCTGACCATTTCGCTATGTTTTTGGATGAGGATTGATGCAGATGTTTCTCGTTCCCTTAATATTTATCGCTACACTCCTCTCATATTTTATATACCAGGCAATAAAAGTGAGTTTGTAAATACGGCCTTGCCTTGCATCGACGATCGTGTGAATTGCGGGCGTCAGAGGCCCGGGACTGAGCGCCTACCCAAGTGCTGTGGACGTTTCCAGGTTCCTTCTTCTCCCCCATGTCGTCGCCATTGAAATCGATTTTTAGTGGCCTCAAACCAAAGAAAAAGAAGAAAAATGCTTCTCAAATGCAGCGAGAAACGTCGGCGTCGATGGATGCCGCCCGGACTATCGCTAGCGATGTTCAATCCCATCCGACTGCTGGTCCTGGCGGGATGACTGGGGCCGCCCCGTCTTTTCTGACCAATGCCAGCAACTTTCAAATCCATGACTTTCACTATACTGAGATTAACCAAACGGCAGGCAAGAACTCAGGCAAGTAGTTGGCCATAAATCAGGGTCGAGATTTGGTCTAACGCGATCCATAGGTTGGGATCTCCTCGTGGAGAAGGCAGCCCACACAGCGCTCTACGACTCGGGCGCTCGCTTCGACCCTCCAAAGTGCGACGAGGATACTCGCGTTGAGGTTACATCAGAGATAATGGGCTGGATCCAGGATCGAGGAGCGCCCACCCGACTGCTTTGCATGACGGGACCTGCAGGCGCCGGCAAGTCTGCGATCCAGCAGACGATCGCCGAGCGATGTGCTGATCTCGGTATCCTGGCCGCCTCCTTCTTCTTCGCGGCGGCCGACGACACCCGCAACGACGCCTTCCCCGTTGTGCCGACAATAGCGTACCAACTTTCGCTTGCCTCCCCCAGCTTGCGCTCGTCGATCAGCGCAGTCGTATCCCGCGATCCACTCATCTTTACACGCTCCATCGAGAAACAGATGAAGCTCTTGATCGTCGACCCCGTTGTCCGCCAGCGCGCCAACATGGACATTGTCGACATGCCCTATGTCATTCTCATCGATGGTTTGGACGAATGCAAGAAGGAGGAACGTCAAGTAGAGCTCCTGGCAGCCATCGACTCATGCCTCTTATCCAACGATCTGCTGCCCTTTCGGGTGTTCATAGCCAGCAGACCAGAGATCGTCATTTACAATGCTTTGCAGCCCTCCGGCCACCTATACCATGCATCGTATCACATCCAACTCGATGACAAGTACGATCCGGACTCCGATATTGCGAGGTACCTCAGGAGGCGATTTCATGAAATTGCTCGACGATGCTTGGATCCGCGGGCGAAGTCTCCCGCATGGCCAGGTGATGCGGTTCTTGACACCCTCATCCGCTGTGCCTCAGGGCAGTTTATCTATGCTGCAACTGTGATACGATATGTTCAAGGCCTCCGTGGCTCCCCGGTAGATAGGCTGAACACGATTCTTTCGTGGTCCCAAGACTCTCCCGCTGGGAACCCATTGGCCTCTCTCCACGACCTCTACCGCCAGATCCTTCTCAGAGCCCGCAATAACTACCGGTCAATCGATGGCAGCAGGGAGGACTTGATGGTGCTCATCCATGTTGCACTTAATGATACCCTCGTTATGCATAGAGACTACGAGAAAATCCTATTCCCTGGAAATGGGGGCTTGCAATCGCTCCTTCACGATCTTCGCTCCCTCATTGATATCCATGCCCACGACAGGGGCTTCGGACGGTCCGAGGATGCAAGGCAGGAGATCCGTGTTCTCTACCTGCACCACTACACATTCCAGGAATTTCTTTCGGATATCTGGAGATCCGAATCATCCGAGGACCTCCACTTCGATGTGGCCAGGCCTACTCAATACATCACGTCTACCTGCTTTGCCCATGCCGAGAGGATCCTTGCTTTCGGTAAGTACAACCTCAACTACCCCTCGATGCGTCGAGTCAGCGTATTGTATGTTGACCTCTGATTATCTGTCTCCATACAGACGATATGGAGGTGCCACGCGAAGATAGAGAATTACTTTATTCATGCGCATGGATTCTACTCTACGTTCTTTATACAAGGCCGCATGTTCTCAAGTCGGTCGCCCAGCAATTTCTAGGCCTGAACCTATGGGCCTGGCTTTCCTTCGATGCTGCCCCAAGCTCCGTTGCGTACCACTTTTGTGTTGTCATACCCGGCGTTGAGGTACGCCCTTCTGTGCTCGTGCGTGGTTGGGAACGAGAGGCTGACCCGACCAACAAGAAAGCATTATGCGATAAAGGCGAACCTGAGATTGGCAAACAGCTGGCTGATGCCTGGGTTGCCTGGAAGAATTCCTCTGGGATTGAGGATCATTACATGCGCGACATGTTAGAACCTGTGGAGGGTGACATGTTAGAACCTGTGGTGGGTGACATGTTAGAACCTGTGGAGGGTGACACGGGGTGTGGGCGTTGTGGGCGTTGGGCCACGGTTTTAGGCCCGGGACAAGTTTCTTGGATGCAATACTCTCCGCTGCCACTGACCAGCCACTGCCCCAGGCGATACTTGGGTGCATTTGAGCCACCCCGAATAATTCCGGCCCCTCGACCTCTACCTAGTGGAAATCGGGAAGGAGGCAGCGAAGGCCCGAGTCCGCTTGCTGAAGGGCTGATCGAGTCATAGGAGGTAGCACCCTGGAGCCCTCACCCAATATTATTGCTCAATGCTTGGTGCGGTTTTTCTCTCATGAAGTACTTCCGAAAGTATCGAAGTACTCCGGGACACCCTTAATGGCCAGGTTTTGTATTTCTCGTCCGCAGGGCTACTCTGAGGGCCATATCATAAAATCTTCCAATCAAGCACCACTCGATTACAAGCCAGACTCTCTGGAGCTGGGATCAAGTTCTCCGTGCTGCAGCGACATAGGTGCCTAGCATCACACACCACCTCAAGATTCTGCAATCTAGCACTCAAAGACTACCGATAGGAGCGATAGGTCATTTTGAGCAGGGTCTGTTATCTGCGCGTTCCGAGGAACGCTGGAATTGGGGCGGAATGGGGCGGGAAACCCTGCCGGCGCTTAGCGCGAGGGTGGGAAGCACGGTCAGCGCCCGCCTAGCTCAATCGGATAGAGCGTCAGACTCTTACGAGTGGCGGTTTAGCGCTTAGTCCGACTGGACATCTGAAGGCTGCGAGTTCGACCCTCGCGGTGGGCTACTAACTTTTTCATCCTGGCGACTGGCACCCTCAAGCGCAACTTAACGGAGTTACATACTCGAGTATAACTTAAATTCTGATACTAATGCTCCTGCTTCATGTACCCAAGCCACGAACGACTCTTTGTGTTCAAGTTTGGTTCAAGTTTACGAGTTACTACGCTATAACAACCTTGTGGGAGCCACGGGACAGTCGGTGTCCCTTTCAAGCTTGCTTTAGTACTTTGATCGGTGGTCACCCAAGCCTGACCAGGGGTCTGGCGACGTTGTGGCACGCCGTTATTTAGAACCACTTTGTCGAGCCACAGCCCCGTTTTTCTTCGGACATTAGGTTATGTTGTGTACTGGACTGTTGATACCATGCTATCGGGGCCACGGAATGACTCGAAACCTCGCTAGGCTGCGCTCGGAGTCTCGGTGCATAACGCATATCGATCACATATTGAGGCCTAAGTCCCTCTATATATGTGGAGCATATTGGCCAGGCCTCGTAAAGCCCGCCTAGCTCAATCGGCTAGAGCGTCAGACTTTTATCCTTTCAGTGAGGGTATCTGAAGGCTGCGAGTTCGACCCTCGCGGTGGGCTACATGAACCTTTTTTGCTCAGGAAATTGGCCTGCAATTTCACTTTTTCAACGAGAGTCGAGTACTCACGAGGTCGAGCCCTCAGGCCTCAGCAGCCAGCCAAGGCCAAAACCAATGTGGCCAGCCCTATAACATCCTACATGTTTTGCATGCATCTACCGGAAGTGACAGCCCGTTTCGGGGTAGTGCCCTACTCCAACTTCTATCGTGTCATCGTCCCCCCCTAATTATAATCGTGAGGTGGCTACGGCCACTCTCCATAAGACGGCCAGACCACCAGCAAGAAGGGCAAATAAAGGCAATAGCCAGCTTAGCCTCCAAGTCCACCCAGCAGCCTTGTTCAAAGACTGTACAAGGCCATCTACCTGGACGTCTAACTCCTCCCGGGTACCTGAATTGTTGACGACGATGTTTGCATATGCCATCTTCTGGGCTATAGGCATTTGGGAACGAAGTCTCGAAACCGCATCCTCTTGTGAAGAGCCGTCCCGGAGCATCAAGCGTTTCAGCTGGGTATCTTCTGAGCTACAAGAATATTCCACACAGTTAGATATTATGGACTTCGACGCGGTTTACCACAGACCCACCAATAGACAACAACGATATTTCCAACCATTTTGTGTAATGGGCCTTCGATGAGCAGAGGTACGTCCAGAACGCATAACCTTTCTCCTCTGAACCAATGTTTCACGACCTCCCAGAACATGGCTTTCTGTACCGCTGGGTGCACAATCGAATTGAGCTTCGCCCGTTGTTTCTTGTCGTTGAAGATAATAGACCCCAGCGCCTTTCGGTCTAGCGTGCCGTCCTTCTGGATCACAGCGTCACCAAAGTGTGCCCTGATCTTGGCCAGACCAGGTGTTCCTGGCTCGACAACTTGCCTTGCGATAATGTCTGCATCGACAACCGGCAAGCCTTTGACTGTCAAGATATTAGAAACTGTAGATTTGCCTGTGGCAATTCCTCCAGTCAGCCCTATCACTGTGTATAGTGTCAAGAGCTATATGACGTGCCAACGGGCTCGGGCACTCACCGAGCATGTTGCAGTCTTGGCTTGGTTGTGGTTGCTGGCCAAGTTGGCGTGACCTGTCATAGTGATATTTGGCGCCCGCCGGAGGTGCTTCGATTGCCGACTGCCGGCGGGATGATCCCAAAGGCAGCAACCCAAGGGCTCGATTTCCCTCATTGAATGTCATTTAGTCGTCCATAGATATACCTATACTATACAAAGGAGAGCTAAAACTAATACGCCACAAGACTGGTTAATTTAGGGCTACGTTTTCTGAACCTCTTCATCTGCAGTCGATCCAACTTCATTGGGGGTCTCTTGAGGTACCATTCCGTAGAACTGAGAATGAGACTCTCTACGTCAGGGAACAACGTCAAAATGGCCATGATATCGTTGTCATAAATTCCAAGGCGAACGTCCTCCCTTGTCCCGGGTAAGGAAACCTCCAACGGTGAAACCCCTTCAAATCCTTTCGAGATGTCGATCGATTTGAGGGTTGGCCTCTTCCCTTCTCGCAGCTCTGTGGGTATTTTGAGCAGCTGCCATGCTGCGAGCCGCAGAGCTACAAACAGGAAGCACGACGACCCATCAGGTGTTCTCCTATTAATCATCTCCCTTGCTTTGGGGATACACTCGGCGAGGACCTGTAAGGAGAGGCCGTAGTGTGTGATTGCCACCGAATTGAGCTTTGGTAAATCCACCCGGCCTTCTTCTGCGAAAAGGACACCAAGGAGGTCTGGAGAGCATTCAAGTCTCCACAGCTCGGGTAATGAGATGTTGATTTTGTCGCCATCTATATCAGTTGGGAAGGTGAGGGGTAATGAGAGTGTTCCGAGCTTCAGAAAGGAGTTTGTCCACGCCAATATGTCGAGCGCCTGAGTAGAGTTGGCGACGGAATAAATGGTGAGGAGTATAACCTCGGGAAGAACCGCCGCCAGTTTGTTTAGAATATACTGGCTCTCCTCGACGTCGCTGGGGAGATCCTTGAATCCAACGGTGAAATGTTCGATTTGAGACGCCTGGAGAGCGGCGAATGTCCACGCTGCGAAGGGAGGTCGAAATATGTGACAGGAGGCACTATCAAAGCGCACAAGCTTGGACCCATCGAGGACCTCTGAAGGGGAAGGGTAGATGTGGAACATCTTACCCATGCGTGTGCTGCGCACATACCGGAGGTCCTCTTCCGTTGGTTTTGGCTTCGACTTCGAGGCATCTGATACATCCTTCGAACTCTTCAGATACCCTTTGAGCTGCCGCCAGGTTGATGGATTCCCCGGATTCTTCAGCCCTCGCTTGAAGATAAATTGATGCGTCCATGGGCAGGTATATAGGCCCGAGAATTGGATCTTGGAGCATGATTTGGAGAGGAATGTACTCAGCAAGGTCTCCAGAGACTGCCATATTCTCCTGAGCTCCTTCTCGGACACGGTTTCTGGGCGTGATTGGGTGGCACTGGAAGTGACGAAGGTGAAAAGGACATCATCAACTGTTTTGATGCGCGTTATGAGACGCTGGATCCTCTCCAATGGTACCATGAGATTTGCGTATGCAAGAAGGCCGGTCACGTCGATAGCGAGGTATGCGAACTCGTCGATGTGCACGGACATCAAAAGCGCCGAAAGGACATCGAAAGGCTGTCGCAGATAAGAGGAGATCTTGACCGTGCATATCTTCTGGGGTTTCCAAATGGAATGCTGGTCCAAAACCGCTTGGACAGCCAACAGGTTGAGCAGTCTTGAGACCAGTGCGCATTGTATAAGGTTTCGGTGGTCGAGTAAGTGCAGGACACCCATCATCATCTCCCCCGACAAATTCAGGAAGCCGCACAACGGGTCCCGGTGAACGTCAGGCAGGCTGATGCACGTGGGCTGCAGCATACGCTCTGGCGGTGAGTCCGTTTCGGGGGATGGAGGGGCCGAGGTTGGATCCATTGAACCGTTGTGCAGGAGCAGACGAAAGATACAGGCTAGCGATGATACGGGGAGTGTGGAAGCTCGGCAACTGGTGTAGATGTCCTAATCTTATCCTTAGCGTCCACTTGTCCCACGACCCCAGTGCACAGCAGTGAATGTGACCTCATTAAATGTGATTGATTGAATGTGACCCGGTGCTTAGCCATCATCCAAACAAGCGCCCGCCCCTATCCACTAGTACTGACTTCGAAGCACATTGTCGTGGATGGGGGCCCCTAAATTTCGTGGACCTATCCTAGGCGGAGGCATTGCAGCTGCAAAGGAAGAGAAGCCTCGAATATGTAGCTTCTATGACGTTATTGTTGTTGGGCGACGGGCGGTACTTTGGTGCCATGTCCCGAGAAAAGAGCGTATTGCACTGTACGTGGAGAGGAATTACGGAAAAGAGTCTATTATGCGATTACAACAAGTGGTTAAGTCGCCTATGTGTGTGTGTGTGTGCGTTCGTTAGCTGTCCGCCGACAGATACTCAGTCTGAAATTCGCTTAGAGGCTAGTCGACCATTTACCCGAAAGCAGGCCTGGGCTCACCTCGATTGTGTTGATATCAGTGGTAGATAAATCTAGAAAAGGTGGTCGCCCATCCCCTTCAGAGGTTGGCAGCGTTGCCACATTCTTCACCTTGTTAGTTTGACGGCTACGATAGAAGATTGGCTTTGGCGCTACCAGAGGAGGCCGAGAGGTAATCCGGTGCATAACAAGCTGCCGTTCGCCAAGATCGTCACGATACCGAGTTGCCGTTTCGAGGCGTCTACTTTGTAGGACTCTGAAGAGCCTTAACTTCCACTCTCAGGCGTCAGGCGTGCGAAGACCTACAAGGTTATGAAGCATATTGAAAATACTGGGCGGGGGTCAGCGCTGGCTTGCTGTGCACATCCGCAGAGAGATCAACTCACAGCGACACGAGAGATATGAGACCGGCATCCAATACATGCCCTTCGAGGCATAAAACTAGGTGTACCCGTTTAGTTGACCCAGCATGAGATGCTGCCTATCATGACCCACCAAGACCACGGCAGCTAGAGTGCAAAGACTGCAATGGCGGTTAGCGATGAAATTGGTCGAATATGAGGGCACAGCCGAACCATGTCATCAGGTTGGTACCTCGTCCAAAGTTAGTGATGGTCGCTTTCGCACATAAAAAAGGGCTCACTAATGCAGAGAAGGATAAATCGATCAATTACTAGGGAGGTAGATCGTCTCCGATATGAAAGATCCGCCTCCAACGCCAATGCTTGTGACTCTCGTAAGGCTAAATTATGGCGACGAGCATATAATTCTTTAGAAAGCCCTAAGCCCATCAGAAGGTCTGAAAACAGGGCCAGAATACCAACAAACATCAGAAAGATGCGCCAGAATCGAGTGGTATGTGCGAACGAGCGAGGATTGACTTCATGCGCTACTGCACCGACGTAGATAAAAATGCGCAACAAAGACGCCACCCAGCATAATGCCGGGACGACGAACGACTTCTCGGTTTGAAGTTGATACAATCGTAACGCTGAATAGGACTAGTGTGTACATTTGTTAGGAAGGCCTGGCACCCTTTTTAAAATTCACGGCACACCTGAACGACTGCTGCGATCAAGACTGCGAGAATGCCGTTCGCAGAGAAGAAGGGTTGCGACTGTTCGAACCCACGCAAACCACCAGAGTAGGATATCATGCACTACGTACATTCGGTAACCAGTTAGAACAAAGCTTCGTGCTCAATATAAGCACTTACCTTGTACACAATTACAAAAGATACACTGGTATGCGCCAGTTCAAGCAACCTGGAGTAGATGGTTTAGACATAGCCAGTGTGGGTGTCAGTCGTTGTACCAAACAAGTAAAACCTAGAGGATGGAGAGTTAGAATGTCGCGCGCCTTATCGTCGTAGGGATTGAAGGCATACTATGATTCGGAGATATGCGGGGTCTTTCAAGGAGAACTTTCTGTTTGATATCAACGACAGATACTAAGAAGCAAAGACTTGGAAAAATTCACCGGTAGTAAAACAAGGTCTGAAGGGTTAAAACGCCAAAGAGGAACACTCCCGATCCATACGCGACAAGGATAGGACCCAAAATATCGTCGTACATCTTTGAAGGTCAATGAAGAGGCCTAGGTGAGCACCGCACAGCGAGGGATCTGGTTCATCTTCGTAGTAGCTACAGCTAATTTATACGGTCTCCGGTCGCATTTCCTCGTCCCACAGGAGTCAGCGGAATTACCGGAGGAGGTGCAGTCTAGACCGCCGTAGGAGTAAGATGAGCAAGATGAAATATCAGAGGGTGACGTTGAATCATGTCTTTCAAATAAGAAGTCTGGCTGCATTGCAATATGGGTAAGTCTTTGGTTTCGAACTAACCTTTGCGGTAAGAGGAGGTGCAAAATACTAGGCCATACCTTCAGCTTTCCTCAATGGAGAAAGAATGCAGGCCCGCGTTTCTAAAACGTGGACAGAAAACAGACATTGGCGAAAAGCCATAGCCTTGACCAGAAAAAGGCCATGTCGCCCACTCGTTGATCTCGTCGTCGTGTGTGATACACCGTGATAGCGGTAGAGGTGGTCTAGACCTGTACGTATTGGGAAAGAGTTGGAATTAGCTTGGTTAAACTCCATGTCCTGCTGGACTATCGTCCAATTCAAATTCAACCCTGAGAACAGCAGACTAAGGCGATCGATATCCCAAAATCTACGGACAGCAGTTGTCGAATGAGCACATTACGCTAATCATGCTTTCGGAATACAGGGGAGCTGTGACTCCTGTAAGAGCCTACCTTGAAGTAGGATGCAGTTTACTGAATCCGTCGAGTATCACCGAGTATCGTCGAGTAGATGGTGTGCGGCAGTGAAGGAGTGGGATAAGTTACAAAACAGCGGAGTTTCGCCTAAATTCGTTGGTCACCGAGCTTCCTTGAAAAGCCCACGCCTCAGGCCTCAATTTTCACGCCTGCACGCTCTGCTGATGTTTTTCGTATGTTTGTCTCCAATGAAGTTGAGTAGAATGAATTAATGACTCGGGAGAAACGGAAGGGAATCATACACTACAACGCACATGCCATGAGACGTGGGCGATCGTTGAGCTGGTTTGTGCTTTGGGACAAACGCGCATCAGGTCCCTCATGATTCCGAAGAGAGGGACATGAACGGGAATGTTCCTCTCTCAATGCATCTCCCCTCATTTTGTGCACATAATGGTTGGACGAATATGGGGAGCAAGAAATTAAAAGAAAAGGTCCACATAGCATTGTCACGATGCAGGGAGGACAAAAGGGAGGGGGCATATGGGTCAGTACTGTACAAATAAGAGAGGAGAAAGAGGGGCATAATGTGAACTGGACCATAGGGAGTCGTGGAGAGAGTCCAGTCCGGAAGAGGGAGGATGGCGTGCACGAGCGTCTCAGCATGTCAGCGGCAGGATGACAGCGAAGGGGGCTCGGAGGTTGGTAAGAGGGGGCCTGAGGAGGTAGGCAAGGTAAAAGCTTCCCGATGCGTCATTGGCGGTGACACGAGGGCTCGGGGGTTGGTAAGAGAGGGGGCCAAGGTAGGGAGTCTCCGATAAGGGGGCGGCGGGAGGAGGATCGGGACGGGCGGAAAAAGGAAAAGGGAAGGCGGAAGGAAGGAATAAGGAGGGGGAAGGGAAGGGAATAGGTAAAGGTAGAGAGCTACCTAGCACTATCTACGTCTATCCTTGAGCGTCCATAATCCTATCTAAACTAGCTACTTTAAGACAAAAGCAGCGCAGTAAAGAAAATATGATTAGGAACAGGCAGGAATCCATCGTGGTGATTAATGCATTGCAAGTCCAGAATATGGAGCATGGGGACGAGAGTAGAGGAGAAGAAGGAGTAGGCTGCACTGTCGGAAGTGCGAAGAACGAGGCGATAAGAAGGAGGGAGACGGAGTAATGACAGTGTTTCGCATGAAACGAGCTGGCCGACGGTCGACCGGTCGACCAGATGGTATATGGTATAGGTGTCGCCTCCTTCAGACGGACAGGAATACGCGGGGATAGAGCTAGAATGGCCACGTTGAACGTGCGGCCAAATACGGTAGCGGAGGGGAAACGGTAGGGTAGCGCAAGGAACTGGAACAGTGGTGTTAAACGAGAAGCTGGCGCCATGCATTGCGGCCAACTTCTCGTTCGTATGTCCGATGTGGACAACGACTCCGTGTTCCTAATTCCTGGGTACTCTCCTATTGTCGTCCCGGGGCGTTGGAATCTGCGGGTTTTCAGCATGGGGGTCTTTACCAGACCTATACGGCGTCTCTCAAGACGGAGAACGACCGCACCACCAGCTTATCGACCGGTATGATTCGTTGTCGTTTAACGCCCCGTTTCCATCGCTATCGCTCCCGAATCGTGCGCGTAATCGTGTCCGGTTATCGTCCTCGTGTGTGCCTTCATCCAAGCTTCCGAAGCGCAGTCGAATGCCCTGCCATAGAGGCACGGTAAGTATCACATCGGCGGAAGAAGGAGAAGGATAGCACGTACCTTCGATCCTCTATTAAATCCTCATGCCCATATCCGTCCAAACTCTGCAAACCACAAATCTGATGGAACACGGCCCTGTAGACGTGATCTGCAAGACCCATTCCCTTCCCAGAAGAGCCCAGGCTATCTGAAGCCCAGGTTCCGAACAATAATAAACTTCCACGAAACAACACAAACATCTCCACCACCTGCACAACCCAGCTCATACCACGGCAACTGCCCACCTCCCACACCCCTCCCCTCCCCCATGGCCCAGAAGGACCCTCACATCAGAACAGAGTCCTGAGACGGAATGACCGACGTCTGACGGGCGCTTCCGTGCCAAAACCAGCGCCGACAGCAGCTTCCTGCGCCACCTCGAGGCTCCGATCGTTCGCTAAGGTGGCGTTAAGGACCATACCACCGCGCAGGGAAGAGTTCTTCACTCTCGAGAAAAGCGACTTGACAGCCAGGGAGATCTTCCCCTTCCTCCAGAGCCCAGAATTCTTCGCTGCGGGGCGAGCCGAAGACGGTGATTCCAATACGGGACTGGATATGGCACCAGGGACCCTATGGCGCGGGGGAGACGCGCGGCTGGGCGATCCGTTCTCTTCGTCGATAGTCTGAAGGAGTCTGGAGCGAGGGGCGTAGCCGGAATGCAGTGTATTGAACTAGGGATGCCAGAAGAGGTAAGTCAGTAAGCCTAGCATGGAAAGGATGGGGAACACGGACCGAATGGCTAGCAGATGCCGCGAAACCTGAAGAAGGCGGGCCTTCCCGAACGACTCGCGGTACCGAGGACGCAAACGAAGGTATCTTCCCAGCCCCTGCGAGGTTCGAGGAGGAATACGAAGGCGTCAGGGACCCGAAAGACGAGATGGTTGGTATATCGTCAAGGTTCGGGATCGAACCTTGGTGATATTCCTGCCCTCCTGCTCGAACCTCGTGCCGCATGTCAATAGATAGCCAGGATTCCGTCGAGTACGCAGAAGCAGTTGACTCAGCAGAAGGAGCACGGCTGCGAACAAACTGGCGTCCATCGTAGGCGTCGGGAGGCAACCAGGATGAAGATATCACGTCGCTTCCACCCGCCGCATTTCTCACCTTGCCTCCCTCCATTGGGGAATAGGCAGGCAAAGGCAGCGTCGCATCACCGCCCTCCACCGGGGAGTAGGTAGCCAAGGACGGCACTCCCTCTCTTTCAGTGGGGGTATAGACCTTGATAGGCGCGACGACGACAGTAGGAAAAGTCGAGACGGCCGCCTGGCGTTCCAAGGCCTCAATCAAAGCCAAAGGAGGAACACCAAAGACACCTGGCTCGATGTCACCCAGATTCTCAGCCTCCGAGAACTGCAGCTTCCCGGCTGAAGACGGCTCAGCCAACGCAGGGCCGAGTCTTCCACGCGAAGCATCGTCCCCAACAGCCATCGTGCTGGTGTTGTCGCCAGAACTGCGCCTACTGCGGATGGAAGGGGTCCTCGGAGAACGTTGACGGGGCTTGCCAACGCGGGGTGCAAACATCCAGCTAGGTTGTGTGGCAGGGGTTTTCGAACTACCCCTGCCACTCAACCCAGCTGCATGTTTGCTCGTCGGTTCGCCAATCGGTGTCGTCGACCGCACGGGGGTGGACAGAGACGAGTGTGCGAGACCTGACCACCGAGGGATCCGTGACGGGGAATGCCTTTGTTGCAGCTTTGGCCGGGACGGAAGTGCCAGTGGTCTAGTTGATGGCCCAGCCCCAGGACCGGCAGAAGTGAGGAACGGGTCGTCCGTCGTCCTCACGGTCGAGGCGCTGCCGGCCTTGCGTGCCCGGTGAGCATCAGGAAAGAGCAAAGACGCGACCCCCTTGCGATGTCTCCTAACGCGACCCTGGCGATGTTCGAAAGGAAGCTGGTCGAGAGACCGGAGCGGCGAGGGACCCGCTTCCGGAGCGGTCGAAGAAGGCTCGACGATGTCGCCGCCAGCGAAGAAGTCTTCACCACCCTCGAAAGACAAGGATTCTGGTCGCAGGTGTGACTTGGGCTTCGTGGCAGAGAGATAGATGCACTCAAGGAGATCAGCCGAGGACACCAGGTTCCCAGCTTCGTTCTCCTTGAGCATTTTTTCCAACTGCCACGTAAGGTTCCCGGCCTCGAATTCACGCTAGACGCCATGATAGGTGAGCAGGAGTTCAGAGGAGGAGGGATGCTGGGGAGAGTATGATTTACCTGCGAAGAGTAGCTGAAATCTCTGAAGTCCTGAACAAGGTCTTCGAACCTCCTTCCAAAGGAGTTAGGATAGTCAAAGATTGTACTCGGGACAGATTCAAGCTAAATCAGACGGGCGTATATCACGATCAACGAACTGATTCGATTAAAAGGGTAGGTAAAGACCAACATGAGACGCAGACGAAATCTGACGGGACCCTCCAGGGGTCTGGTGCACAGTAAACGAGCTAGAAGTCTACAGCAGAATTCGAATGTTCAGTTCAAGATAACGGCGAAGAATGGGAAGCGCACGTGAATAGTCTGGACTTGATCGTGACGGTTGGTCATGATCATGACGGACGAGGAGGAGGACATCATCTCGTACGACCCATTCGCCAGCTCCCAAGCATCGGGACCCCTCTTCGGCAGCGTAAGAACACCTGGGCTAGAGAGGGTGATCGCAGGCAGCGTGGGCTGACCATGGCCAGCCATGGCCTGAGGGAGCCCGAGCGCGAGGTTCATGACGTCTGGAATCGCAGACCCGCCTTGCAGCTGCAAGGCCATTTCCAAAAGCGAAGATGACTGCGTGAGCGAATCGTGCATCGTTCGATACAAGTCCGGGTTGCCCACGTCGACATTTTTGAAGTCAGAGGCATGTGAACCGTCGTAGCTGACTTCGCCTTCCAAGTCAAACACGTTAAATAGACATAGAGAATTGTTAACATAATGTATTTGGGATGGGGGCAAGGTAATCACCATTGTTCTGGACGTTAGCGAAGGCGCGAGGGGTGGAAATATCCATGAAGGAATTCGTCCTGGAGGGTGTATAAGATCTCATTATCATGAAGCATATGGAAAGGGGGACTTACATATCAAGGCCCGAGGCTTGCAATCCGAACGAAGGCATAGGCTCAGCCTGACCTCCGAAGAGCATAGAGCCGGGTATCGCAACACACTGGTAGCTAGTACCTAGTCCAGAAGGCGGGAAAAACGCAGGCATAAAGCCATCCGAGTCGTCAACGGGGAAGGGATCAGAGAAGAACAAGTCTGGAATGCCATCGTCGAGCTCGGTCGGCTTAAGGCGCGGTGCAGGTGGAGGGGTACTGGTCTTGTATGTGTTATCGCCAGCCATCGAGAGAGCATCCAAAATGTTATCCAAGGACGGTTCTGTGGCCAGGAGCTCTAGAACCTGGGGCTGTTTCAGGCTCATTAGCGTCAGGTCTAAGGTGGACTGTGAGGGATATAACGCACGACGGCTTCAAGTAAGGCCTTTCGGTAGAGAGGTGTCAGACAAATGGGGTCGCCATATATCAAGGCTGCAGGCGCACCTTATTTTTACCGAGGTCTTGTTCGACCTGTGCACGCAACTCTGTCCGTCCTTTCGTACTGCAGAGGGCGTTCAAAAGAGAGCCAGCATCGAGCGAACTGCCCAGCTCAGTCAACAACATGACCAGCCGCATCGTCTCTGGAGTGATAGCGTCGATGTCGACACTGTGGTCTGGGGCGAGTCCAATGAGGGGCATGGACCCCGAGTCGGGGAGACTGGTGTCCATAGCGCTGAAGGACTCGTCGGAGGGGATGGTCGAGGGGCCAAGTTCCTTCGTCAGCTTATCGTCGGAGGTGACTGGTGTCATGAGCGGGCTTCCGCTTTCGCGGCCCTTGTCGAAGAGGGAGGAGCCGGAGTACGAGGAGGAGGAGGTCGTTATCGCGGAGGTGCTCCCCATGGGGGGAGGCAGGGCTGGGAGGTGCGAGGACATTGTGAGCGTTTGGATCAACCGAACGGCTTACTAGACAACGAGGGGTAAGCGGTCACTTCTGGGGGAAGATCGAACTTGGGACAAAACGGAACGTGGGGAGGAAGGTTCTTATAGGCGGCAAAGAAATAGGAGAAGTGAGTTTCGTTCGCTCCAAAAGTGTCGGTCGAGTTCATAATTTGGATGGACGCGTTCGATCCACATTCCTGGATGACGCGGCACCAAGGTGCATCTGCAACGTCTCTCTTGCACTGAGGTGGAGTCTCAAGACGAAATCGTTCTAATTCGTAACTTCAAGGTTTCTTATACAGGCCACATGCATTTACCACTGTAAATAAGGCAGGAACTTTCCACTGTGGTAAAGTCAGTACTGTGCACCAGGGAGATGAATGGCACGCACTTAAAGGTCAACAGCACACGATCTCCAGCTGGGTCCGCTATTTTCTCGACATGAACCTTGCAATTGATCATCGACATTATACCATCCCCAAACTTCTCGTGGATTAGGGCCTGTCGATTTGTTAGTACAGCATAATCAAGGCTCAACGGAAAGCTTACCTTGATCGGCTGGCCGTACACCATGATCCCCTTCGATTGCAACTTCAGTATGAGCTAGGATTTGGGCGCCTAAATGCTTACCTCACACAGCCTGTAGATAACCGGGTCTTTCGGGGGGAACTCCGTCACCGCGCCACGGTCAGGCCACCAATGACCGCCAATCTCAGAGGAAAGAACCTCTTGATTGATCTTCAAAAGTTTGGACAGCTTGGCAAGATCCTCATCGCTGAACTTCGCCTAGATTGTGGTGCTCAGTTTCGCGTCTTCTTACTGACGGGAACATCTGACCTGTGCGTAAAATGCGGCTGCTACCCATACCTCGTCGCGGTTGAGGGCTTTACCAATGTCCGCGAACGTCAGTCCTGGGATGGGGTTAATACAGCGTTACTGGAAGAGCATAGTGGCTGACCTTGTTGGGCTTTCGCCTCGAAGAGCCTAACATTGGTTCCTGGGAGACGGGAGTAGGGGGCGGCGGTATGCGCTGAGATGGTCTGCCCAGGGAGTTAGGTACCTGCGAGGTATGTGCAGAAAAAGCATACAGGTGGCATGATAGGCGTCCTTGGAGATGGTGGTCAGAAATAAGGTGGCTTTGATTCAGATAGAAGCAAGTCAACCTCTTATATATGTTAGAGAAGCGGAGTGGTGGTTCTGAGACGCCGGCATGTGATGTGTGATCACCTTGGAGCTTTCCCGAGGAGGCTGCCAGAACGCTGGCGAAGGTGTGGGATATTATTGGTGCTGTAATAGTGGCTTTAGAAACCTTCACGTACCTATCCAGGTGTGGTGGAATTTGCCCGCGCCCGAGTACACACTTCCCGATATCGCTTAATGAGTAGTAGCCTCTATGGACACGGGTGGTGCCCACGTTATGAGAGAAGTGTGAGGAAGAACATCGTGTATTTCTCCAACTACGGTTTATCATTGTCGACTCTTGTAGGCTGGAATACTTCCTTAGTCGCCTGCATAAACTCGTACAGCTGACCGAGCTGTTCGTCTGACATCTATTTGGGCGAATTAAGCGCCTGCGGAGAAGCCCAATGGGATCATCACATACCTTTTCGAACTTTGTAGGATCGAGGCGTTGACCTCTGTACTTCGCGCCGTCAGGTCCCGCAGGAATCTCGTCCAGATACATCTTCCACTGTGACAGAAAGCCCATAACGTGGACGGGGTTGGTGACTTTTTGGTGTCTCCGGAATTCTGCACAGGCGTCAATATCTGCCATAACATGAAGTATGCCACAACAGCGCACCTGCTTTAATATAGTCATCTCCCAGAGACCTCATTTCAGCTGGCAAGAAACGATGCGACCGCAGAATCCGGCGATACAACCTGGAAATAAGCATGAAGGTCGGGAATAGAGAACTGAACTCACGGAATGGGTGGTAATAGCGATGAACTGGTGTCGGCAAGAGCCTTGTGGGACATGGATTGAGCCAGCTTTACAACAGACGCCCGCATTGTGGGCAACGACGACGACGAGGACAAGCAACGATGAGCACGACGACGAAGGAAGCCCGGTGTTGCCAGCCTGTCGATCCGGGGCGAACTGATGAGCTGGCACCGCCACGTGCTTTGTCAGCATCAAGGCGCCTATAGCGACGACGAGATTCCTCGGAATTTCCAAGACCCTCGATACGAATCCGATAAATTACCGAGAGTCTGTGAGTTGTCGATATCAAAGTTCTGTTGTGCTATTTACTGAGGCCCTGGGGCGTCTGAAGTCCACGGTAGCCCGACTTGCGGTGTCTTCAAGGCCCCATCGGACCTTGAATTTGAGTCCAAAAGCTGATGATAACCACGAAATTCTAATTTCTCCGCTATCTTCCTATTCCTATCTCTCTACGCGCATTCCGTCGACCAAGTTCCCCCAGAAACGCCAGTGAGGGCCCCCTGGGATTTTGGGACGAGGTTCAGATTCCAAACCCTCGAGCTTTCTCGAATGTGCTCTCATTTATGAATGTTTCAGAATTCATGCCTATTTCTCGGAGGCAGAAAACATAATTTTCTCAGTGACTTATTTCGAAGATGGATAACCATCAATTTCCGCAAGAGCAGACGCTGAACCTTGGAATAAATGTCGACCCACCGCCGCCGGACGACCCGCCGAAACGACGACCAGGACGCCCCAAGGGCAGCGTCAAGAAGGCTTTGCTGGGAACGGGCTCGCCGTCGTCGAAGACCAAGCGTCCGGTAGGCCGACCGCGGAAGGATGGGCTGCCCGCTGGATCGGTGCCGGGGACGTCGAAGCATAAGCGCGAGAGGACATCTCAGGTGAGGGCATCGTGCTCGGAGGCGGCGGGACGCATCTAACACGACGAGAAGAGCTTTTTTGTTCCAGATGCCAGCTTCCAGGGTGTCGCGTACCCGTCGACGATGGCCGGATACCATCCACCCGTGCCCCAGTTCGTGACGGCCCCTGTCATGCCCATCGACCCCAGCCTAACAGCGGACGAGTGGTCGACGCTCGCGCGGACCGACGCGAATCAGTTCCTGGCCGTGCTCCTGGTAGCCCTGGCAGCCCCAAACCCCGTGTCGAGTGGCGGTCCGACCGTGGAAGAGGCATTCAAGATGCACCTGGCATCAGTAGCACCCAACCAGAACCAGGCTCACCCGATTCCATCCCTATATTCGATCCTCAAGACCTTTTGGCTGCCGGCTTCTCCAGCGTATTTCTCGCTGACCGCCTCCGCTGCGTCGACCGCTCGGACGCCCTCCGAGCATCGTTTCCTGTATTGGGATCCATTACCGCTGGTGTTCAATGGTATCGCGTGCCCCCAGTGTGGCACCCCGCTCCTGAACAGGGGGCGTATCAGCAGCGGCCCTCTCAAGATATACGACATCGAGAAGCCATTCTTCATCATCGGCTGCGAGTACGTGTGCAAGGGTACTCAGTGCACGACACCGGCTACACCCGAAGGGAGAAAGTTCGCGAGCACCGATTCTTCCATCCTTCGCGCCCTACCTATCAAACTCAAGGACGAATTCCCGGCGAAACTCCTGTATGACAACACCGATGCTGGGAGTGGTCCAAACATTTGGAACTGGAAGGCCCTGGGCGTGTCTTGGTCTCTATGGAATATGGTCCACGGGGCGCTGCGCGCTGGGCTGAAGAAGGACGTCATCCTGCATCTGATTCACTCCATTCAGCGTGGCGTGCCAACTGTTGACGGGGACGAGCCGGCGAGGGAACCTCAGAGGGATAATGAAATGCGTATGGAAGAGGACGACAATCATCAGCAACAACCGACCCAGCAGGCGGTGCCATCACAACAAACCCAAACTCCCGCAGAGCATCCCATTATCCAGAATTCAGATAATGTCGAAGCCAACGTAAGTTGACGACAACTTTAATCACCTCTAGATGATACTGATGACTTCGTAGGACTTTACCGATGCGTACAACAACGCGTGGAAAGAGCACACAGCGGTTGCTGAGAACACAGTCAAGTCGCCTGCGCCACAGCAACCACAGCCATCTGCAAGTACTTCGACGGTTATCCCCCCCACACAGACCTTCTCGTACCCATACCCGTTCACCCCTTATGCATACATGGGGGCACATCTCGTAAATGGGCAAATGGTTGCTCTGGCGTCGCCTGCTCCACAAGTGGCAGCTTCCGTGAACAGCGCAAACCGTGAGTACCCTGCTTCCCATGCCACATATTATTCCATGCTAACTTTCCATCGATGTCGATAGACGCTGGTCCCTCGGACGTCGATAATTCTTCTATCTCTGCAGCGCCCCACCCTTCACACCCTCCACCGCCACCACAGCAAGAGGCTCCTCATCCTACTCCTCATTCTACTGGAACCACGAAGCGGAGTCCTCGCCACTGCTGTAAATGCGGTTCTCAGGACTGTAAAGGCAAAGGTGGGAGAACATTCTGCATGAATGCGTGCCAGGATTGTGGCAAGCTGGACTGCAAGGGAAGGAACAGTAGGCGCCCGGATAAGAAGTGCAGTGAAGGATGGACTTAGATTCGATGCTGGGCTTAGGCGCCCAGCCTGGCGGTGAATTTTCATACCTTCAGCTGTGCTGTGCGCGGCTATTACTGGACACTCACTCCGTTTCGGTTTCGTTGAAGGACAAGCTTTTTTTGTTCCCCTTTGGACTTCTTTATTCACTTCTCGTCACTCTTCCGTGTCGACCACTTTGTTCGTACGCGGGCCTTGTCGTCCATCCCAGTACAATGCCTTACGCCAGCGTTGCTGATCTGTGATCAGTTCATTGTACCCCAAAAGCACTGTTGTATTACTTACTTGATAGAAAAGAGACACTTTAGACAAGACATTTCATGCGGACTTAATGTTACCGTTCGTTAAATGAAATCATATACCCTTGTTGGGGTTCTGGGGAGGGTGGCTTCCTTTCCTCTGACCTTTTCCACCCTTTGCGACTTCTCTTTGGCCTTCACCTCCCATTTCAACGAGTCACTTCGCCTCGTTTACCCTTTTCCCAGAGGGCCGAGCACGTCTCGGAATATTCACGGAGACGAAAGCCGGGACTTTGAGTGGGACGGCGATCGGGTTCGCTTTGACTTGCGTGAGACCTCGATTATCATCAGCCTCTGAGCTGACCATGAACGTTGCTCCTCTTTAACCCTTGCATGCAGGTAAACGGGCGCGCGTAAAGGTCCCCCAGCCTATCAGCATACAGGCGGTTAATTGAAGGTGTCGCAATGAGTCTGAATGAGGCTGCTAGGTGAGCATTTTTTCTCAGCTCCCCACCAAATCCTCCCCATAACTCGGAATTTACCAAGATGAATTCATTGATACCCTTTTCTCTAATCAGGGAGGTGATCTACCAGTGCTCTGGCTGTTCCTAAGGCCCCAATTCGTCAATATCCCTGCGCGGTCGCCAGCTTCAGGACAATAGCAAAATTCAGCTACTGAACCAACAATGGCGAAATACGCAGCCCTCGGGCCGACATTCACAGCACATCGCTGAGCTCTACAATACGAAGATCAGCTGGACTTCTATCCAGCAGCTTGGAGCACCGTTCACTCCTTCTTTAGGCGCCAAGAAAGTATATTGGGCGGGGTGGCGATCGTAGGCCCCTCTCGTCCCTCATTATCGCCGTTGGAGGTGTAATTGTGGTGCCTCATGTCGCTGCATTGCTGTATGACCCTGACTCCTTCGACACAGGTCCCTTTTTCTCACTGAGATACCGAGGGAAACCCAGACGTCTTCCTTAGATGAGGAGGTTGAAGGGGTTCAACACGGTACGCCCTCCGAAATAAGATTTCCTTCTTTCGAGTAAATGAAAAGGCTATGGCGCTGACAATCTCAACCTTTGTTAGATGAACCGATGCGAACCCGACGGGATTTCGGTACATCAAGTCCTCTACCATATTGCTGGATCTCTGAAAATTTTAACTGACAAAAGCGATCATGGCTATCCTGAGCGATCTCTCAGCTTCCGGCACCAATGCCCCGGTTGCTTTGACAGTGTGGCAGTGCATCATACTAGTTCGGCGGCTATCCACCCTCTAAGTCTGGCAACACACAGCCCGGACCCCGTCAATGAAGGACGGCACACTTTGGGGCCCGTGAAGATCGCTCAGAGCTCTACTTATCCAGCCACCAGGATCTACGGAAGCGACCACTGGATCCCGCATTGCTCCAAGTGTGATTGCTCGAAATTAAGCGCCCGTCCTGTGACCTGTATATCTCCACCAGCTGACTTGCGTGGGGGTGGAGCTCTTCGTACACCTCTCCAACCCGCTTGGACTTTCTGTTCCTCTTGTTCTCAGCCCCAACCCAGATGGATCCATGTCAATGCAAATCGTGTCCTACCAGAGGCACGGTTGTCGAGCACACTGCCAACGCCATGTCAACAAAGATGGAGAGCCTTCTGATTATGCTGCCAGTATATGGGGAATATATTTCCCTAGCCTGTTGCGACACCGGCATTGCATATCTCTATATGAAATGGGGAGCAACCATCGGGGACACTAGTGTCCGAAACCTTCAAATTGAGGACGGGTGGGATCCGCACAACATCAATCTCTCAAGGTTCCCAGTCAAGCCTAGCCTTAGGCTATATTGCATTTTTGGCATTCAAGAGTACGTGTTCAAAAGTTTCCTGGCGATTCAACATCCCGAGGGCCGGCGGGGCGCCTCCGTTCTCCTGATCCGCGGGATACCCACTTGTCCAGAATCATTCACGAGTCAAAGCAGACCACTTACTGAACGCCACTGCAATTTTTTTTAGACACCCACCACCACCACCTCCTCCAATCTCAAACATGGACGATTCAGCCTCAATCAACACTATGTCGACCTATGTGGACACCGACACTCTGGTCTCTGAGCCAGAAACGCCTACCAGTCCGGGTGCAGGAATTGCGGACACCAATGACCTTACCGATGACCTTGTATTTCTGGAGGAACATGCGGTAGAGCACGGGGGATACTCAGACATATTCCATGGAGAGCTGACATTGGCAGTCGATGAGGGAGAGAAGGGAAAGAGTAAGCAGGTGAGTCAGCCAAAATCTACTGCGGGCGGCCACCCGTAGGTTGCGTGTTCGAACTCGCAGCAAGCTTTGCGCTAGTAGTCAGAGACTGACACCCACAATGGATACGTAGGAAACGGTGCAGGTAGCTATCAAGGCTCTACGTGCGTTTTCAAGGGAGAGGCTTGACCTTGAAAGGGCTGAGAAAGTGAGTCGAATGGTTACAGCGAATTCATTTATATAGTCCCCGCTTCAGTTTGAATCTTTTGACACGACACCCTGTACTCATGCCAACTCCAGCGCCTGAACCGTGAGGTCTACGTCTTGAAACGTCTTCGACATGAGAATATCGCACAGTTCTTTGGTATCTCCTTCATGCACGAGATTCGGCCATGCATAATAATGAGGTGGTACTCTAATGGCACTGGCCCCAGGTACATCGAGGAAAACCCGGGTGCTGACCGCTTGGCATTGGTGAGTGAGGTTATTTAGGTTTGCTCGAGTCACACAAATTGAGGGAGGGGATCACATAGGTGCGCGACATCGCGGCAGGCCTGAGCTATTTACACAACCTACAACCGCCGATTATTCATGGCGACGTCAAAGGGGTGCGTGCATTTCATTGACTACGGTTTAATAGAATTACACTATACTGACTAGACTGCATTGAAATGTTAGTCCAACACTCTGGTAACGGACGACGGTCGTGCTGTTATCTCTGATTTTGGCCTGTCTAAGGCAATTGAGGAGTATGCGGGGCCAACAGGCTTCACGACCACCACCGTTGGTGGAAGTATGAGGTGGTGTGCCCCAGAACTTCTCTTCGAGAACATTCCGGAGGCAAACCCAGACGCTACCGAGAGCTCTCTAGATGACTCGAAGCCTGTCGAAGGCGCTCTGCCGACGCTCGAGTCAGACATCTGGGCATTCGCCTGCGTAGCATACGAGGTCAGTCAAGGGTTCCCAAACAAAGAAGCAATAGAGATGAAATTAACTGACTCGGCCCACATTAATAGCTCTTCACTGGAAACAACCCTTACCCTGATGATCGCTATGACTGGCACGTAATTCATGCTATTACGAGTCGCCGTCTTCCCTCCAGCAAGAAGCTTTCCGAAGGGCGCGACCAGTGGCTAAAAGCCTCCATAGAGCTTTATGGAGTGCTTCTGGGCTGCTGGTCATTCCGCCCTGAAGAGAGGCATTCAATGCGCGAGGTGGTTGATAGGCTGCTCAAAACCTCCCCAGGAAAATATATAGAAGGTTGACCCAAAACTCCTGTAGCGGGTGCTTGCAGTCCGGCGTATTGAAGTACTGTGATCTTAGCCTAGCCTAAGGTCATTGAAGCTGGGCCCCAATTGCCTACCGACCTCTGCACCCACCCCCCATATACTCCCCTTTCTAGAAACTATTGGATAGCTCCCTGCTTCCAATATATATACCCATAGACTTCCGATTCTACCCTCCCCCACAAGCCTTCGACTGCTGGTCCCCAACTATTTATTACTTTCTGCGAATCTATGATGTGACCGTTTCTATAGTATAGCTCGGATAGATAAACCTCGTCTCATTACTTATTTAACTCCAAATCTATGTACTCTGCCTTGATCGTTGGGGACGAAGTAGCGTTGGATGGCGGCTCGGCCCCTATGTCGCTTCCCCGCTGATTGCCTTATTTATTATTTGGTGACCGCGTCACAAAGTCGTCAGAAAGGGTTTGCTGTCTACCTCTCGCCCCTCCTCCATTCACCCAAATGCCTGCTTCTCGCGAAATCATCAATATTCAGGTATGGTCATTGTTCTACCAATATCGTGCAGTCTCTGATGAACAGCTACTGCTCCCTGACAGGCCGGCCAGGCTGGAAACCAAGTTCGTGCACTCCGATCCGTGATGTTGGTTGCTGGGAGATGGTATTGATTTCCGTGACGCTCTGTTAGGTCGGAGAGACCTTCTGGCATATGCTCTTGGCTGAGCATGGGCTAGACAAGGACGGGGTGAGCAAATACGAGTTGTCGACGACAACGGTCATGTTTTGCTGACGTTGCATCAGTTTTATCATGGTTCCGACCCTCTACAACTTCAACGTGTACGACAATACGGTTCTTTGTACTCCAAAGCCACCCGACTGAATATAGACTCCAGGTCGGCACGTACTTCGACGAGATAGAGAGCTCAGGCGCGACAAAGTATGTGCCTCGCAGCGTGCAGGTGGATTTAGAGGCAGGCGTGTGCAACAAGGTGCGCGGTATTCTCTATGATTCATTCGCGTGCGGGATTAATGATAGTCACGGAGTGTTCAGATTAAAGGTGGAAGTCTCGGAAAGCTATTCCGTCCGGACACATACCTGCACGCGGAGGTTGGCGCTGGCAACAACTGGGCCAAGGGATGTAAGTGCAGCATAATCAAACAACGTCATCAAAGGACAGCGCTAATTTACTTCCTTTAGACTACACCGAGGGTGTGCCTACAACTGTGCTGAAGGGAACCATAACTGACCAAAAGCAAAGGTGCCGAACTTGTGGACTCCATCCTGGACATTATCCGCAAACAAACCGAGAGCTGTGATGCCCTCCAAGGTTTCCAAATCCTACAATCTCTGGGCGGTGGAACTGGCGCTGGTTTGGGCAGTTTGCTGCTGTCGAAGTTGAGGGAGGTGTGTACTGTGCCACTGGATTGCCTGTTCATACCTGACTTTGTAGCAGGAATTCCCTGACAGGATGGTGTCGACATACTCGATCTTCCCATCGCCCAAGGTTTCCGAAACCGTGGTCGAGGTATGCTGCCCCTTTTGTCCGATACGGATTACCCTCAAATTGTCTCGTTTCAGCCTTACAACGCGCTACTTTCCATTCACCAACTTGTTGAAAACGCCGATCTCACCATCACGATCGACAACGAAGCCCTTTATGACATCTGCACACGAACAATGAAGATCGCAAACCCTGAGTTCGAGCATCTGAACCATGTAAGCCTTCCTCGTCGCACTTGTGCCATAAGATGATATTAATACTGTCCTCCTCAGTTAGTCGCAAAAGTCATGTGCGGAGTTAGCACCAGCTTGCGATTCCCCGGCCAACTCAATGGCGATCTTCGCAAACTTGGAATGAACTTGGTCCCCTTCCCTCGTGTGAGCACTCTCTGCTAACCAATCTATCAATCGACTGACATGGTGTAGCTCCATTTCCTTATGCCCAGTTATGCGCCTATTTTCGATGGTGCTGCGTCAAGCTTTAACAGGATTGGCGTTGCTGAGCTGACCAAGGAGTACGTTGCATAATCATCTTTATATGTTATACTAAAAGCACCTAGGCTGTTCGATCGCAAGAACCTCTTCGTCGCATGTGACCCTCGCTTTGGGTACGCACTTTGCCATTCGTCTTGAACCTACCTCACCCAATCATCTGTCAGGCGTTACTTGACGGCAGCGACCATTTTCCGCGGTCCGATCTCCTCCCGAGAAGTAAGTTCCCTGTCCCTGGGTTAGAAGAGCGCGATGACATTCTATAACTCTTTAGGCTGAAGTATGTCCTTTGTTGGCATACGCGAATTTGGTGCTCAATCTACTGGCTAGTATGCTGTCCGCGACCTTCAACAAAAGAACACCCAACACTTCGTAGAGTAGGTCGTCTTGGAGGATGAAATCTTGTCCACGGACCTGACCCTTTCCTCTAGGTGGATTCCCGACAACGTCTCGGTGTCCCTTGTGCAAGTACCTCCTGTTGGGCAACCTCAGGTAAGAGATTCAGCACTTCCTTGTTGACAGAGATCAATCCCCATTGTTCCCGCTCTAGGCTGCAGTTGCATTGAGCAACTCCACATCTATTCAAGAAGTCTTCAAGCGTACTTTGGAGTCGGCAAGTGCTTTTGGCGCTCGCCTCCTTCTGATTCTAACATTCGAGCTTTGTTCAGTTCTCCGCCATGTACAAGCGCCGTGCTTTCTTGCATTGGTACACTGGTGAAGGAATGGATGTTATGGAGTTTACAGAAGCTGAGAGCAACATCCAGGACATGATGTACGTGTTCAAGTCCCAGGGCTTAATATGTACAGCTAATAACTTCTTTCTAGCGCGGAGTATCAACAGGTTTGCGAGTTCGACTCTCTTTTGAGGGGTTGTATACTGACGACATCACGTAGTACCAAGAGGCCTCCATCGACGAGGAGGAGGGTGACTACTACGAGGAGCAAACCTATGAGGAAGCTGCTCCTGAGGAAGGCGCCGGAGCTTATGAAGAAGGAACCTCCGAAGGTGGTGCTGGCGAAGACGAGTTCCAATAATGCCATGTCGCACCTCTCGCCATAACGGACTGATACTCTTTCTTTCTCCCTTTCACTTCACAGATCGACGGTGCTTTCTCTCTTACCCTAACTCATGATCGTAATATCACCGTGAACAACTCGCATGTGCTTTGCCCATTCCTCTCCTTACGCTTATCTGCATAATAGATCACTACTCGGATGCCATTCGTACCTGACCGGGCATACAGGCCCGGTGTTCGTGCGGGCATAGGCCCTGTGTTCGTGCGTCACTGTTATTTTCAATCCATTTATGCTCGACATTATCTATAATGGTAACACGGACATGTGAAGTTACACCAAAAATCACTCACGAGGCCGGTCCTTTCTTCTGAAGAACGTCCTGTGATCAATTCTAGTCGTCACCTGGCAGAGGACCCCTTTAATGGGAGCCCAAAATCGCCCATTTTCGTCGCATAACTGAGACCAGGAGAAACCTCGGAGTATTGGACCTCTAAGCGAGGAAAGGGGGTTCCTCCTCGCAGTGGCAACACGGCAATGTGACCCCAGTTCAGGGCATCTATCTGAGTATATAAGGAGGGTCTGGGGACCATTGCTTGCCATACTTTTCTTCCCTGCACACCCTTCACTCGCATCCCGGCGTCCCGCAAATTGACTACTACCAATGGCTCCTGACAACGCTGGGCCTCTCCCTGAACGCTTCGCAGATATAAAGAAGGACATAGCAGCCAGCTATCCTGAATTCCAGGAACGGGCGACGAAAGCATGGGCCGAGATAATCCAGGCTCTGGGCGAGACTACGGCGTCTATAGTAGAGAAGGGGTCGGAGGTAAGTTCCCCGCACATCCCCACACCCGTTGCCGCGCTAAGCTCTGATCCTCGAACATCGCCGCGTAGTATATACCCCAGGTCTACTTCAAGGATCTCAAGAATCTCGATCAGGAGACGGTCGATAGGATCAGGCGGGTTGGGACGGTCATCATCCGAGATATTGTGGACGATGCGGAGGCGGCGAAGTGGAAGGAGGATCTGAAGACGTTCGTGAAGGAGAATCCGGATGTCGATGGATTCCCTGAGCCAAACAAGCAGTTCTTCGAGCTATAGTGAGTGTCGCTTTCCCCTCCAATCGCGATACGCCAGGCTCAACGATGATGGATACTGTAGTTGGACGAAGCCACAAGTCAAAGCGCGATCGCACCCCAATCTTTTGGCTGCTTCGACATGGCTCAACCAGCTTTATCATCTGAAGTCCGGAGCTGCTGATACTACGCTCGAGGGTGTCGACTTGTCCGTGCCGCTCACCTATGCAGACCGGTTCAGGATCCGCCATCCAGGCCAGGTCTGGAATTTCCACCCTCCACATGTCGACGGTCGGTACCACCCATTGTGCCTTTTTTCCAAGTGACTAAGATGTGAGATAATCGCAGGAGGAACCATCGAGAGATGGGAAGAACCAAACTTCAGGAAGTGCTTTTCGGACATCCTTGAGGGAAATTGGAGGGAACATGATGCGTACGACCTGGAGGGAAGACTCAACGCTCGTACGTCCTTGTATGGACGCCCTAGCCAGGTAGGCCCAAGCCATTCTGCAAAGTATTTTGGTTCAGTGCTGACGAATGCGAAGTCGACCGTGTTCCGTACCTTCCAAGGATGGCTTGCCATGAGGTGAGTTCTCCCTTCGAAACCCATGTATGGTCTTCCTTAACGCTATGTCAGTGAAACGGGCCCAGGGGAGGGAACTCTCAAGACCTTCCCTGATGTACTGCTTTCTAATGCGTACATCATTCTACGACCCTTCTTCCGCCCCATCGGCTCAGGTGACGCACTTCTCGATCCCAAGAACTGGGAATTCGGTATGTATACTACCAAGTTTGCTTGGATCCCTTGTCAAGCCACTGAGCTCCATGTCTTTCTTATCTTTCGTTTAGATCTGTCGAGCCCAGAGTTCCCTGGCATCTTTCCGAAAGACGGCGGATATGGGGGACCGCATCCCACTCCCCTCCTTCATCCCCATCTGCAGCTGCAGAAGACAATGACGTCAATGCCCAAGGTCTATCCTGGCGATGCGGTGTTCTGGCATTGCGATGTCATACACGAAGTAGAGGGTGCTCACGATGGATCTGATGATTCTGCAGGTGAGAATCCTTCTTCCTTTTACAAGCGCGGTAGCTCGTTGTCAATAGACATCGTCCGAGGCCGCGAGGCCCTGCTGGTTTAAACGATACTGAACGTTTCTGTTACCGCTCCAGTGATGTACATCCCAGCTGTACCAAAGACTCCCATGAACTTGGCGTATGTCGCGCGGCAGAAGGAGTGTTTCCTTGATGGACAGCGGCCTCCTGACTTTCCGAAGGGTAAGGGTGAGAAAGGCTGGGTTGGGGTAGGAGCTGTGGAGGATGTTGCCTCTCAGGTCGGAAGGGTGGCAATGGGTCTACAGGCTTAGGTTACAATATACTTACTTTATCGTCCTTCTTTACGATCTGTGCCTCCTTGCGCGCCTGAATCGTGGGCGCCAATCTTATCCATTCCAATTGCCGAAGATGATGTAATCCGGCCCGATCTGCTTGAGGCGGCGCTTGAATCTGTCCATCACTTCCAAATCGATTTTTTCTCCGTTCGCTGTTCGACGTCGACGACATCCTTTCCTCAGCGCGGTCAGCAGATCTCGAGGTAAGCATAGTGTCAATTGTTGCTATACCCTTTCTCCCTTCTCTTTTGTATGATGAATCATCAACCGAAAACTTAGGAAGTGCCGTCTGAACGGGTTCTTTGAACTCCTTTGTCGATACTCGGTTCCCTGACTTTACCCTATTCTTCCACTCTTTTTATCGAGTAAAGACCTGACCAAAATGCTTTTTTCTCAGTGATATGCCTGGTCTCTTCCCCCAATCCCTTTCCTACCACGACTTCAAGCCATCCACGAAGTCCCGGCTGCTCGATGTGGACGGGTTGACTGGGCACCCGCCTTATCGCCTTCACATTGTCTTCAGCAGCTTCTTTAGCTCCGTATCGTACATACACACAGCGACTTGGCTGATACCAATGTTTTATGTAGGAATCGATGCTATCCTGGAATCGCGAATGGGTCCGTCCGTCCTTCAGTCGCGTTCTCGTGGCGTTTATCGTGATGGTAAGTCGCCGACCAATCCTGCTACTTATTGAGAACGAGGACTTTTCCTCAAAAAACCAGCGGTGTTTTCGGACATCCGTGTGTGTCTGTGTCGTGAAGCTACGGGACCTTGCTCGATACCCCTTACCTCGACGTTGTTCAATTGCAGTCTCGAACTAACGAAACGTTACCGCGGGACGCCGGTCGATGCCCACCGTGGATATCTGTTTACATGAACCCATTCATCAAGAAATTTCTCCCTGCGCTTTCTTGAGAACTGCTTTGGAGATCAAGCGATCTCTTGTGGGGTAATCATCCCATCGGAAACCTATCCCTCGATAAGCCCTCGGCGTTGTGGGGTTATAGGTTATCAGGTTAGCTGAACCCCCGAATCACACTTCGTCGCTGACCACACTCTTAGCAGAGTCCAATTCCCTTGCAGCCTGCACGCAATGCCATGGATCGTGTAGAGCCTTCGCTGAGCGGCCGAATAGTTCTTCGACGCGACTTTGACAGAGCGAGGCCTACGGCAAGTATAACAGCAGTGCGTAGCCGAACACCGAGCTCCAGGACTCCGGTCAATTCATTCATTACATACCTAGTCCTTGCCTAGTCCAAACTTCGTGATTGGTGAATCGGATCTGGTGGGATAGCGCCAAGCTTGTCGCCGCTGCCTCCCAGTGTGCAGGTTCCACGTCCAATTGTGGGTGAAACGCAGCAGAATCATCCAATGAGGAAAAGGTGAGTAAGATTGTCTGTTGGGGCCCACCATTTTTGACCATTACTAGATTTTATACTCTCGTTTATGGCATGGAAGCCTCCTTAAATCGCAACCATTCATGGATGCTGCTGTCAGTACATACGCACTAGTACGCAACGTGGGCGAGTGTCACCAGGGTAAGGCGCCAAGAGCTTCTTTGAGCCCATTAGGTGTACAGCTGCAATCCTTCAAAAGCCTCTAGGGTGTTGAGGATTGACAGGAATCCCCCCAAGAGCCAACTAAAATGTCCTCTGAGAAGGCCGCGCTCTCCGAACCCGGCGCTCACACCGACAAGGTCGAGGATCTCAAGGTGGAGAAGACAACCTCCTCCTCATCCTCGACTTCCGACGTCGAGCTCGCAGGCCCCACCTTTGACGATGCGAGCACTGCGAGGCTTCTCCGGAAGATGGACTGGAACATCGTGCCGTTCCTCTCGCTTCTCTACCTGTATGTTTATTTTATTTTTATCACTTCTAACGTCTTCTCTATCCCAACATAGCATTGACGACCCTTGTTTTTAGACTCTCGTTCCTCGATCGAACCAACATTGGGAATGCCCGGCTTGCGCACCTGGAGAAGGACCTCGGCATGGCAGGCCTGGATTACAATGTGAGGCGCCCGCCCTTACCCAGACCGTCGGTATTCTAAAGTCTCTATAGATTGCGTTGGCCGTCTTCTTCCCCACCTATGTCGCCGCCGAGATTCCCAGTAACATCATGATGAAGAGGACGAGCCCGTCGCTCTGGCTATGCATTATCATGATTGGATGGGGTATTTGTGCGTACACGCCTCATGTATTTGACGCGAGCACCCACTTACAGGCTTTGGTGCTGTAGGCATGACACTGATGGGCCTCGTGAAGAACCTCACTGGACTGATCATCGCGCGAATGGCACTCGGGGTGTGCGAAGGCGGGCTTTTCCCCGGAGTTACCTGGTACATCACCCTCTGGTACCGCCGCCATGAGTGCGGCTTCCGCATGGCCATCTTCTTCTCCGCCGCCACTTTGGCAGGAGCCTTTGGCGGGTTGCTCGCACGAGCGATTAGTGAGATGGAAGGTGTTGGCGGGAAGCATGGGTGGTCATGGATTTTCATCCTTGAGGGTATCGTCACCGTCATTGTCGCTTTGTTCGCCAAATGGCTCATCAACGACAGCCCCGAGTCGTGAGTACATTCATTGGTTGGTGAAGGCTGCGAACTAATAGTGGTGATTGATTAGCGCGAAGTTCTTGACCGAGCCGGAGAGGAAGGAGGTTGTTGCTCGGCTGAAGCTTGATCGCACCTCCCTCGCCGACGAGTACCATCGCAAGTATCTCAGAGCAGCGATATTTGATTGGAAGATCTGGGTACACATGCTTATTACCATTGGTACGTCTTGTCTACAAGCACTCGACATCGCCGCTGATGCCCATTCCATCAGGTATCTACACTCCCCTTTATTCCATCTCCCTGTTCTTGCCCACAATCGTGCGGAATATGCACTACACCGACAATACCGCTCAGTTGATGACCGTTCCTCCATACGTCCTGGGGTGTATCGCTACGATCTCCGGAGGGTACGCAGCAGATAAGGCGAAGAAACGGGGACTTTTTATGATGTTCTTCTGTGCTGTCGCCATCCTTGGATTCGTCCTCTTAATCGCAACCGATAAACCTGCGGTGCAGTACGTCGGCACCTTTTTGGCCGTCAGTGGGTGAGTATTCGAATGCCTTTCCTTTGATTTCAACTCGCTGATTGGTGCGACAGGATTTATCCCAATGTTCCCATGGGAGTTGCATGGAACGGGAACAACATCGGAGGGTCTACCAAGCGCGCCGTTGGTATCGCTATGCACGTTGGTACGTAAAGGCTTGACGCCCTACATGCCCGATATTTATCCTTCTTTTAATCTGGCAGGATTCGGAAACCTTGGAGGCGTTATCTCTTCGTTTGCCTATCGCGCGACCGATAGTCCGCGCTACTTCACCGGCCACGGTCTTCTCATCGGGACTACCACCATGAGCTTCGTTCTCTGCTTGATCATGCACCTGTACCTCGTTCGGGAGAATAAGCGCAGGGATGCTGCTATGCAGGCTAAGGGACTGACCCCCGAAGATTACACCGAGGAGATGAAGACTAGCGAGCGGGAGCTAGGCGATTATGCCTCAGTGAGTAGTTTGCGCTGTTCGATACCCATAGGTACAGCACCGAGCCTAACCTGTTTGCTCCTCTTTTCAGTTCTTCCGATACACTGAGTAGAGGATTGATTAGGCGCTCGACTCTGCCATCTCTTGGCCTTGGCGAGTGTCACCCTAGACGCGGTGCAGTTCTGTTCTGGATATTCTTCCTTATATGGGCGCAGCTCGAAGTATATCACCGCCAATCGTACATTCACTTAGTTATGCCTATCAGATGTCACGTTAGGTCGACGTCCACGCATCGCCACGGTTTCCGTTCCATTTGTATACTAATATAGAACCTGCTCCTCGTTCTTCAATCATGGCATCGCACTCCAACTTGTTGATGATATTTTACTCTGACGTCGTGTGGTAAGTTGAGTCTATGGAGGGGGTAGGGGATGGCAGGGCCTCTTATAGACTTTGCAATTGGAATCGTATGTATAGATTTCACCATCAATTCTGAGCCCATACTGGGCGGTACCGCCGACCGGCGACGGGAACGCCTGAGCCGTTGCGATCAAACCAACAGAGCTGCCTGAAAATCTAATCGGAATAACCGTCACTACCAGGACCACCTCTCAAATGGCAGTCGCCCGCCCCCTTACCGTCGGCCTCTCGACCGGACCTGAGAAGCCCTATCCCCTGCAAATGGAAGGCAAAGTAATCAGCGGCTTCGGGCGTGGCTCCAGGGATCTAGGCATCCCCACCGCCAACCTCCCGGTCGACTATGACTCGGCACCATGGCTCGCTGATATCAAGTCTGGGGTGTACTTTGGCTGGGCCGCACTGAACCTACCGCCTTCACATCCCAATCAACCTGCTACGACATCACCTAGCTCGACTACGACGGCAGCCTCGGGATTCAGCGTATATCCCATGGTGATGTCGATCGGGCGCAACGACTTTTACAACAACACGGTGCCGTCGGTGGAGGTGCACTTGCTCCACGACTTCGAGGCGGACTTCTACGGCGTCGAGATGCGGATCCTTATCACAGGATTCATTAGGGAGATGAGGGACTACGCCGGAGTGGACGAGCTGATTGAGGATATCAAGGTGGACTGCGACGTAGCGCTTAGAAGCTTGGACCGCGAGGCTTGGGCATTACGGGAGACGGGCAAGGGCACGCTGGATGGCAGTTGGTTGTTGCGGGAAACAGCAGAGGTAGAATAAGCATGCGGGTTTAAGGTCTATAAGTACGCACAACGCAAAAGTAGTGGACTAAAAAGTATATGGCCCCCTTTCCAGTCGCCACGACGGGCGCTTAAATATTCCGGGCCGCGTGACTTTATTATATAAGCTCGCACGGACCCGTTGATGATGCGGCACCCATCATCGTGATTCTTGGTTTCTTCCTCTACTCCACAGATCCAAGCCAACCGCTGGGGAAAGCTACGCCTGGAGACGGCCTCTTGGGCACTTTCTCACTCGACATAAAAAACGGCGCATCTCGTATAAAGCTGGTCGACAATGAATCTATCCAGGTTCGATCAATTTGGGTTTCACCGCCCAAGGATGGAAGAGGACCAGAGTGATCGACTGGACCCCATGACGTCGGTATTATGAGGATTCTGGGCGTAGAATCATAAGAATAGGGCGGCTGGCCCCACGCCCTGATATAAAGGCGCATTCTCTCTTGACCACCAACCACCACCATATCGAATTCCACCATGACTGCCGCCGCCGCGAACCTCGTTGACAAGTTCCCCTTCGACCTCCAGTCGTTCAAGAAGTGCGTTTCTCTATCCATTTCGTCAAAGAACTGTTGTCTAACTAGATCATAGAGTAAAGCTTGACCCCTCGAAACCCAAGTTGTCCTCAGAAGAGCGAGATGCTCTGAACTACAACATTCATCTGTTACGCGACGCCATGGTTTATTTCACGGCGTTTGGCTCTGCGCGAGGCGTCAGCGGACATACCGGTAGGATACCGCCTTTCCATGGACTCTTCTAACAGTAACTCAAATGTTCTCTGGAAGGCGGCGCGTATGATACCGTTCCTGAAGTCTGCCTCCTGCTCGCTCTTTTTGAGGGTGATGCAGACAAGTATGTGAAGATCATCTTCGATGAAGCCGGTCAGCAATTCACCTTTCTCGATGTTGTCGATTTCGTTACTAAGCGTCTTGCAGGTCACCGCGTCGCCACACAATATCTTCTTTCGGCGTTGGAGGGGGCTTTCGACCCAAAGCACCTGCTTAATTACCGTGCTGCCAACTCTAAGCTTCCGGGACATCCAGAGCTCGGGCTGACTCCCGGAGTCAAGTTCTCTTCTGGGCGTTTGGGGCATATGTGGTGAGGCTCTCTCTTAGCACACGAGTGAAAACCCGCTAAGTGCGACGCGTAGGCCCCTGGTCAATGGCGTTGCTTTGGCGAATCGTGACAAGACTGTGTTCTGCTTAGGATCGGACGGTGCTCAGCAGGAAGGGGATGATGCTGAGGCAGCTCGCCTTGCCGTTGCACAGAACATCAACATCAAGATCCTCATTGATGACAATAATGTGACCATCGCTGGCCACCCTTCTGAGTATTTGCCGGGCTACGATCTTGCCAAGACGATGGCAGGCCATGGACTAAAAGTTTCAGTCGCTCAGGGTGAAGATATCGACAGCTTATGGGGCGCTGTATCTGAGGCCGTCTCTTATAAGGGCCCCGCTGCAGGTTCGTTCGTTCTTATCTATCTCCACGTTTATGCTCTAACATAGACCGATAGTCGTCGTCAAGCGTGTCATGGCACCAGGGATTCCAGACATTGAAGGCACCACACATGCCCATGATGTTATCCCTATCAGTTCCGCCACCAAATACCTTGAGAAACGAGGCCTCGGCGAGCTTGCCAAAATATACGCAGAAATCAAGCCGTCTATGAGCGCATACATCTACAGGGGCGTCTCCAAGGAACTGGGAGCCAACCGAGTCGTATTCGGCGAGGCCGTCAACATGGTCCTCGACACTCTTTCGAAGGAAGAGGCTCGAAAGAAAGTCATGGTCATCGACTGTAAGTGTTATCGGGACTCTAGCCTTCAAAACGATGCGCTGACATGTTCCTCAGCTGATCTCGAGGGCTCGACCGGCTTGAAATCGATCCACCAGAAGCACCCTGAAGTCTTCATTTCTTCCGGAATCATGGAACGAGGAAATTTCTCCGCAGCTGCTGGGTTCGGCTTCGATGAGCATAAGTTTGGAGTCTTTTCGACTTTCTCCGCCTTCTTGGAAATGGTCATCTCTGAGATTACTATGGCTCGCCTAAACAACTGCAATGTTCTGAGCCACTTCTCGCATTCTGGCGGTAAGTTTTTCCTCGATGTGCAGTCTGACCTTTCGCTGATAACCGGTGTCTAGTGGACGAGGTACGCTTCTTTAGTCAAAAACGATAATATCTTCTCATGGTCCACTCATCTCGTATAAACTTTACAGATGGTGAGTACCTGACTGTCGACCGCGAAGTAGTTCTCACCTTATTGACCTTCTAGGCTGATAATACTTGCCACTTCGGTAGGCCTCGAACGAATATGCCAATCTCTCCAGGTACTGATGCAGTTACCAGGTCTCAACAACATGTTTGCGGATAACGGCCTATCCGATGTTCAGTCATTCCTCTACTTCCCCGCGGACCCGGCCCAGATGGTTGCTATTGTCAAGGAAGTCTTCTTCCATCGTGGGCTTCGCTTCATCTTTTCCACCAGAGCCAAAGTTCCTTGGATCCTGAAGGAAGATGGGTCTCGATTCTTCGAGGGCAGCTACAAGTTCATCCCTGGAAAGGATGATGTTATCTTGGAGGGTAAAGTGGGATACGTCGTCTCATTCGGAGATATGCTATACCGGTCCTATGACGCCGTCCTCGCCTGCCGCGAGAGGGGCTTGGATGTCGGCCTCATCAACAAACCTTGCTTGAATGTCGTAGACGAACAGGTGCGTCTCTACAGCCACCCTGAAGGAATGAGAGGTTCATAACGACCATGCCCACAGGTCATCCACAAGATTGGTAAAACTGGATTTGTACTCGTAGTCGAGTCCCTCAACCAAAAGACCGGGGTAAGTGGTGTTCTGCAATCTTTAGCCACGACTGTGATGCTCAACGTTGGACAATAGCTCGGCTCGAAGTTCGGAACATGGCTTCTCGAGAGGCAGCTCACCCCGAAATTTGGTTATATGGGCTCAACGAAAGAGGGTATGTTTTCACTTGCTTACCGACAATCGGCCCTTCTGTACTCTGAACGTCTTCTAACGTCAATCGAACCATCTAGGATGCGGTGGCTTATGGGAACAAATTCCCCATCAGGGATTGGATCCGCAATGTCAGTTGCTGAACGATTCATCCTGGCTAACTTCGCTCACCAATAATTCTACATCTAGCTATCATCGTCAAGATCAAGCAACTCTCCCAATAGATAGCCATAAGATAACCATCAGCCCTGCCCAGGCCTGTAGTTTTAATCGGACATGTACGTGTACAAGAAAGGAAGTTTACGAGATTGACTTGGAATCCACACATATCTACACGCAAACGCAGCAACACTTCATCTACCATCATTTCAGGCCCCCTAAGACGAGCGCTCCAAGAGTTCGCGTGAAGCGCGAAAAAGTGCCCAAACTGGGATATGTGGTACGGCTTCCCTGATACATTGGACCACGGGGTCGAGCGTATATGCAAACAAGCTCCCACCTCTGAACTTTTTGAAGAGGACGTGGCGATCTGATACGAATAATTACCTTCATATAGCTATCTCTTGATCAAGTACGACCTGGTCACCCCAGAAATTCGGTTTCAACGGGTTTGCTGCACCCCCCATTACTCCATCCTTCTGCTCGGGCCCGGACGTTGCCTCCCCGGATATATAAGAGGTTCCACTAACCGTCTAGGGAGCCCCCATTCGTCTCTCTTCCCCTGCTCATGGCTACTGCATCTGGAGCATCTGCCCGAGGGGCCTTCGTCACTGAAGCCCGCTCTGATGACCCTTACCTTTACCAAGTCGGCTTTGGGAACCGCTTTGCATCTGAAGCGCTGTGGGTCTTGTCCATGTCGCCTCTTGTATCTGAGACTGACTGGTCTTCAGCCCCGGTGCCCTTCCCAAAGCACAGAACATGCCCCAGAAGCTGAAGTACGACCTCTATGTCGAAGGCGTATGTACCCCATGACCCCTCCACCCGCGGAGCATACTAATCCTATCATTGCAGTTGACAGGGTCGTCTTTTGTGGCACCACGGGCAGAAAATCTAAATGCGTATGTGGTGAACAGCTTGCATGTGCTGCTGTGTTTCTTACCCTGGTTCTGTAGCTGGCTGTATCGTATGCGCCCGTCCGTCGCACACAAAGGCTTCAAGAAACTTCCAGCTAACCCCGACGTCAGTCCTGTTCCGCCTTCTAATTTAAACTGCATACTGACCCCGGATTTCATCATCACATCTAATCACAACTAGCTCGAGTCCTGCTTCCTCACTCTCAATCCCAAAGTCCACATCAGTCCCACCCAGCTCGCATGGCATCCATTTGACATCCCATCTGGCGGCAAGAAAGTCGACTTCATCCAGGGGTTGAAGACGATTGCCGGCAACGGCGATCCGACGCTTCATGAAGGTCTCGCCATCCATATGTACCTGGCGAATGCTTCGATGGAGAAGAAGGCCTTCTGCAATAATGATGGCGATTTATTGATTCTTCCTCAGCAAGGCCGTCTCGACATACAAACGGAATTCGGAAGGTAAGCCCTTCGGAGGCTTCGAATTGGGCGAAGAACTGACTTGCTCTGAAAGGTTGATGGTTCGCCCGGGAGAACTCTTCGTTGTCCAGCGTGGGATGAAGTTCAAGGTCCTGCTTCCTGATGGCCCGTCTCGCGGATGTAAGCGCCCCGCTTTTGCGGGTATGTCGAGGATACTTACCGCGGATAATCCTCGCAGACATTCAAGAGATATATGGGCAGCATTACGTTCTGCCCGAGCTTGGGCCTTTGGGTGGTCATGGCCTTGCCAACCCTAGGGATTTCGAGTCCCCGTTGGCGTCGTTCGATATAGATCAGTCAGCTTGGGAGAGTGAGTGTCTTTGCCTTATGTCACTGGTCGCTCATCTGACCATCCTTGAAACTAGTTGTGTACAAGTTGGTCGAATTGTCCTTTCAGACCGGCGTATTCTAAACTACTGTTCCAGGGTGGGCGGAGAACTCCACGCTTGCGACCAGGATCACACCCCATTTGACGTCGTCGCTTGGCATGGAAAGTGAGTGTCCCCCAAATTCGTTGTCGCAGCGGAAATATTGAGGTCTTTACAGTTACGTGCCCTACAAGTACGAGTTGGAGAAGTTTATCGGTGTCGGCAGCATCACTAAGGACCACATCGACCCTTCGTGCTTCTGCGTCTTGACCGCGAAGTCGAAGCAGCCGAATGTACCGCTTTGCGACTTCCTAATCTTCCACCCTCGCTGGGACGTCGCGTCCAACACCTTCCGACCTCCTGTGAGTTGCGAATGGAGCGGGCAGACTGAAGATAACAGTTGCTGACTTCTTTTTGTCCTGTTTGCTTTCAGTATTATCATCGAAATTCGTCGACCGAGTTCATGGGCCTCCTGTACGGCAACTACGGTGGGCGCAGCGACGGCTTCCAACCCGGTGGAGCCAGCTTCGAAAACGGCTTTACGCCTCATGGTGGTATGTTTCTTAGGGCCAGAGGACTAAATTTCTCGCGCTTAACTCTTCTTTCCTTCCTCTAGTTGCGTATGAGGAATGGGAGAAGGCGACCCAGCACGAGCTAGAGCCCCGCAGAGTCCACGAGGGCACTGTTGCTTTCATGTTCGAATCGAGCATGATGTTCACAATCTCCGACTGGGCTATCAAGCGGTCCGGCAAGCTCCACGGTAAGCTCCCAACTTTCTATGCGCCTCTGCTTCAGTTCTGATGGTATCGATAGAACATGAGCCTAAGATGTGGGATGGCCTCAAGGCCAAGTTCATGGACCACATCGACGACATCAATGCGGAGCTCCAGGCCCAGGGCCTGCCTCTCCTTGGTGAAACCGCACCAGCCGTGGCCAAGCCTGTGATCAATGGTGCGGATGAAGTCAAGGAGGTGCCGAAGGAGGCTGCTCCTGCTGAGGTCAAGGGCGATGAACCCAAGGAAGGGTCCTCATGCATCTCCTCTTGATTCTCCCTACGCTTCTGGCCTTTCTAGCTCTTCCAGATCTAACTTACGACCTCCTATGTGAATCGACTTCTAAACTTGTTTATATTTCTAGCTTTTCTATGGCATTCTAGGGTAGTAGTAATACATGGATACTGTACAACAACATGTTTGGGATCTGACTTGAGTGAGGGGATACTTTACAATATTTCTAGGGAAGTGAGAGATGGTGAAGGAAGAGAAACGGAGGAGGAAAAGGGCTGCATAGATATCATGAATCGACATGAGATTTCAAAGGGAATAACGTTGAAAGGGGAAGGGAACCGATGGTGGTACAAATAATAGAATAGGGGATGAGCATTTCAGTTTGAGTGACATCTATAGTCGTTGTTAGAAGAGGCCATCACCTCGAGCCAGATCGAGGACGCTCTCCTTCAAGGCAGGCACGTCCTCCTTCAGGACACGGTGCGACAAGCCACGGAGGACCGCACGCGTGTGTTCGAACTTATGATGCTTTCCACGGTTATTCTTGTGGTGGCGCTTCATCGAGTCTTCCCTCGCAAACTGCTCGAGGCAGTTGGCCGCAAGGCAGACGTAGCGGTGGGTGGCATGGATGCTCGACTCGAGGTGCCGTCCGAGATCGCCCTCGCTCGTTGTCCACTGGCCGCATTCTGGGAAAGGGCACTTGAACTGGCCGCTGCGCCGGATGATGTCCTCCATCTCGTAAGGAAGGGATTCGAGCACGACCTCGAGCTGCGTCTTTCGGCCGTTTCGGCTGCGGCAGAGGTGGGTCTTGAGGTGAGAGGAGGACAAGGGGGAAGGGCCGCGTTTTTGGCGTTTCCTTTGTGGCCCGCTGCTTGGGATGTACTCGTCGTCGTCACCGTCGCGTCCTTTGTCGCGGTAGGAGGGCGGCGAGGAGGGGGAGGGATATGAAGAGGAGGGGGTACACTCGGGGTTGAAGAACACAAGTTTGGCTGGGGAGGACTCGACTTTCATCCGGTTTCGTGGAAGGGGGGCGATTGGCTTTGGGGTGCGGGAAGGATCAAAGGCTTGAATGGATGCCTGACCCGGGCGATGGTCGTCGTCGCGTTCGTCGAGTTCAGGCATTGGAAGCAGGCTGAAATAGCCGAGGAAGTAATTAGACGCGAGGTCTGCGAGACTGTGAGCGTGAGGCGTACCGTTTGAGAGAGCTCTCCTCCATCCGGGGATGACGCGACTGTCGCGATCCCGACGCGTTCGACGCGTTTGACGCGTCCTTTTTGGTGGATTTCTTGAATCGTGCTCTGAGCGCGTCTTGTGCATCAGCGTGATCCTTGTCGACATCGGTAGACAGTTGGTGGGGTCGGACAGTCGTGGGCTCTTTCTTTACCGGAGTCTTCTTTACCGGAGTCGTGGCAGGAGAGCAAAGGGGCATGGGTGGGACCTCGCTGGGGTGGTGTTCAATGGTGTGGTAGCTGGGCCAGCCGATGGTGGGTTTGTCCCCTCCCTCGCTCGCGTTAAACACGGGGAACAGGCTGTGGGTGGGTGACGCGCTAGGGCCAAAGACATCGGAGTAGGAGGAGCCGAATCCAGGTGATTTGGGAACCGTGAATCCTGATAAATTTGTTGGTGAAAGTGGATTGAGCATGTCGAGGGGTTTCATGCTCGGGAACAGGGGGAAGAGGGGTGAAGAAGGATCGGCGAAACGGGGGTGCGCCCAGTCCAAGGATGGGCGACGACGACCGTTAACGTCGAAGAGGTCGGCGGGGGTGAGTCCGGCGTTGCATTCTAGGAACTCCTCGCGGGGAAGAAAGTACGAAGGATACTCGATAGACGGCCCACTGCCGAAGGCGGTATCAAACGAGAAAGAGCCAGGGCGAGAAGAGCGACCTAGCTTCGAGTGAATCATGATAATGAGAGGGTTCATGTTGGGGATTCGTCCAGCGTTTTATTCGCCAACCGTAAAGGAGAGTTGGTCAAAGAGCATTCCGCAGAGTGCCAGCTCGGGGTCTCTTTGATCAATCCATCATCCCGTGAACCCTTTGTACTATTGCAATGTCGAAAGGAACATTTAATTTGGAAAACTTGATAAAGTGAGTGCCCGATCATCAATGGACGGAGATGCAGAGGCGTCAGCTGTGCGCAGACATGAGGCCGGATTCTTGTCGCCTCAGGAAAGTTCGAGAAAGACGACTGCAGCCAGTCTAGAATATTACGGACAGTTTGGGTGATCGAGGACAATAAGATGGACAATGATGGAAAGTGTCGCAAAGGCTGCCTGCCTAGAATTGAAATAGGAAGCACTGAGTATCCAACAAGCAAAGGGATACCGGATGACAATGAACTTGCCTGAGATCGACCTCGGGAAATGAAAGGTAGCAGGAAAGACAGTCGAAACAAAGGTTTCCAAGACTGCGAGAAAATATGTGTCAGGCGTGGGAAGCCGTAGCAAGAAAGTGATCCGTCGTCGCGTATGTCCCCGCCAGGTCCCGCTGTCGCGGCGGGAGAGGCACTGGTAGATTAAACGCTAGACCAGCAAATAGCTTTCTCCTGCACAAATCTCAAGTACCTGATCCCATTAAGATAGAGCTGAAGGATGCATAGTGACCATTTCCCACCTGTTTGGACCTGAGATTCCCAGCAGAGTTGACTTGTCGTGTCGGGCGCTTATTGACGGCTGGGCGCTTGTCATTCGCAGTCTGACTGTCTCACTTCTTGTAGCAGTATCCATGCCAGGGATCCCTCTTAGATGTAAGGGGTCCTTGCTCCCAAAAGATCCCTTTTGCAGGCAGTGGGTACCAATGAACTGTATCAAGCGACATTATGACGAATTTGCTTTCGAATTTGTATGATTATGAGACTCGGAACCGCCTATATCGCAGTTAAGTCCTGGCCTATGACCAAGAGTGTAAATCTCTGAGCAAATAGCAGACAGTTGGCAGAGAGATTGGACGTACTTCTAGCGACCTTGATAACGTCCGACCAGGAGCCTGAGCCCAAGATTCACGTTCTAGCGGCTCGCCGATCCTGGTCGATTTGAAGAGCGTCGTTGTGCAGAGCAATGCAAGAAATGCACAGGCACAACCCCGCAATGGCAGCTCCCGCAAAATACCAGCCTGCGCCGAAAGGATCAAATGGATCAGACAAGTTCATCCATGCTACTGACATGGCAGGGGAGGTAGAGCAGTGAGCTGGAAGGGGGCTTTGATTTTGACTAGAATCCGTGCCATACCAGCGCAGATTAAGTACTACCTCTTGCCGCCCGTTGTGCAAGAGCAATCATAGTATACGTTCGGTCAATGATGAACCGTGGTAGACCATGTAATCCTCCATTTCAGACGCCCAGTGCCCAAAACCTCCGCGCAGCCCGACACGTTCCGCTATCATATCCTGACGGAGGACATGAATAGGCCCCAGCTTGGGTTCTACCACCACTCCTGGCGAGTCCTGGGCACATCGCGCGTTCAGTGGAAACTGCGCGCTGCCCGATTGAAAGCCGCAAGGTCCGGGGGTGAGGCAATTGCTCCTCTCTCCACGGCCAGCCTTCAAATTGTCAATGATCTACCACCTGGGGGCTCGTGAGAGGATAATTATGCGTGGACGCACGGGGGAACCTGGTCAATTGCCAAGTCGGCTCGGATGTTCCTCGGGTGATCAGCGCCGGCGCCTAGTGTGGGGGCTGTTAGGCGCCGCCTCAAGGATAGGTGCGCGTGCCTGTCAAAAGAGGCGTGGGGGCTCAGGCATAGGAGCGACCTCGGTGAATTGAAGCTTGAAAGTAGGCCGCGACGGTATATAGGTTTCTAAGCCTCTGCAATCGAAGGCTAGAGTGCCTTTAAAACTTCTTCGTAGATCTTGTCGCGCACCAAATTGAGAAAGAGCCGGGGCTCCAATGAACTTGGAGGATTTCGAATGTAGTAACGGCCTGGATGAGGTGGAGGATGAAAGGGCTTTGGCATTGGAGAAGGAACTTTGCGATATCAAGATCAGGGTGGCGCGCGACTTCTGTCAGTAACACACCCGCACGAAGGAGTGCCCGTTACAAGACGTTTAGTTGCCTTATAATTGACAACTTTCGCACCACGACTACGACGGATACTACCAGTGAATTGAAGAAATTCACTACTGCGCTGACTACATTTAATTAAGTTCTAGAAATCTTTCCTGGCAGCGCGTCGACTCCAACAGCCAAGTATGTGATGGGAGCTTAAATAGACGCCTGCGCCGAGTAATCACACCTGCTGGCTTTAAGCGCATCGAATTGGCCTGTTTATCAGTAGATTGGCCAAGGAAGAGGACACCTTTATCCTATGGTGCTCCCAGACATTTAAATGAAGGAAAACGGTGCTAAAATGAGGCATCGCCGATGAATTCGGAGCCGATAAGCCAAGCATTACATAACTGCTAAGGTATTTTGCGACATAATCCGAACTGGAAGGTGGGTCTTTTGTTCTACCGTGGACGATTCTCTGTGCGCGCTTCATCCCGGTCAGCATAGCGAGCGATTACCTATTGTAACTAGTAAGTAACATAATGCAGTGCTTCGCAATGTGAAACTGACCTTTTCTTCCGATTCTAGCTATCCCTCGTGCGGTCGCCGGATTTCGCCACTGCGCGCGCCTATACAATACAAACTGTAAGTAAATCGTAGACATGTGGGCGCAGCATCCGAGTCGTACTAACCTTTGTTTGTTTGACTAGCCGCCGTGTCGCTCAACGAGCTCGAAGTCGACGCCATGGGTTGGCGTCGGAAAGCGTGAGGTTTACCAGGCGCCGGTGACGAAAGGGCCAAGGCGACTGAGTTCAACCTTGACTTTCGGTGAGTACCAATGCTTAGATATTCTTTGTTGAGCAATAGACTCACCCTTGTTCTCTACAGCTTGTTGACAGGAACGCCGACGTCCACCCAACACCCGCTCTGTCGCCACGCTCCATCATTGCTCACGGTCAGGCTGGAAGTCGATGGTTTCCGTCGCGTCGTTGCCCGTGCTGTGCGCTGGCTCTGGTGTCCGCGACGTCGTGAGCTTTCCGGCCTGTTGCTGACGTCGGTACGTCGATGGGCGCAGGGCTTGCGTTCGAACGAGGTTGTAAGCGGATGGAGGTCTGGATTGAGGTTAAAAGGTGTGTAAGTTACCTATCTTTCGTGTCGGACCTGGGCACTTACCGCACCGGTCCCTTGCAACTAGCTTTGTTGAAATCCCTGGCGAACAAGGCGCGCGTGCGCGATGGGCGAAAATCCTTCGCGAAATGGGGCCGGTTGGGTGCAACGACGTTCGGGACTCGCGTGAATGGGCGAACTCTGCGCATTTTTGGTATTGGAAGGGTGTGAACGAAGTTTCCGGTTGGTGGGGGCCTGCGATTGGGGAGAAAAGGTGAGCAAGCGAGCTTTCACGTCGAATTTGGGCACTTACCGCGTCAATTCCCTACAACCAGCATCATCGCAGGTGCGATGACTCTTCTCGACATTTCTGTCGTGCGCGCGCGACTTTCTCGTCGTCCTGAGGGCTTGGGGGTGGTGGGCTGGGCTAGATCGGTTGCAGGAGCCAGCGTGTTGGTGGGTGGGCCAGAGCATGATATATGCGAGCGTTTGAGTGCGTCCTGGCTGCCATTTGTGCAGAATCGTAGGCAGTTTCAGTGCCCAGGCCGATTCGAAGGCGGAGAAGTGGACGTCGAAGGATGGAGGCAGAGCGGACGGACGGACGTCGAAGGTGGAGGGACGGCGCCAAACGCGCAACGGCCGCGTCTGAAATGGCGCGGGAGGGTCGAGAATGGGGGCGAGAGGGTCGAGAATGGGGGCGAGAAGAGGAGGCGTGCGCACATACCTACGCGCAAACGCAGCAACACTTCATCTACCATCATTTCAGGCCCTAAGACGAGCGCTCCAAGAGTTCGCGTGGCGCTTCACGCCGTGAAGCGCGAAAAAGTGCGCAAACTGGGGTATGCGGTACGGCTTCCCTGATACATTGGACCACGGGGTCGAGCATATATGCAAACAAGCTCCCATCCCTGAACTTTTTGAGGAGGACGTGGCGATCTGATACGAATACTTACCTTCATATACCTGGTGCCCGGAAATTCGGTTGCAACGGGTTTGACGGGTTTGCTGAACCGCCCATTACTTCATCCTTGTACTCGGATTGCCTCCCCGGATATATAAGAGGTTCCGCTAACCGTCTAGGAAGCCCCCATCCGTCTCTCTTCCCCTACCCATGGCTACTGCATCTGGAGCATCTGCCCGAGGGGCCTTCGTCACTGAAGCCCGCTCTGATGACCCTTACCTTTACCAAGTCGGCTTTGGGAACCGCTTTGCATCTGAAGCTCTGTGGGTCTTGTCCATGTCGCCCTTGTATCTGAGACTGACTGGTCTTCAGCCCCGGTGCCCTTCCCAAAGCACAGAACATGCCCCAGAAGCTGAAATACGACCTCTATGTCGAAGGCGTATGTACCCCATGACCCCACCACCCGCCGAGCATACTAATCCTATCATTGCAGTTGACAGGGGCGTCTTTTGTGGCACCACGGGCAGAAAATCTAAATGCGTATGTGGTGTACAGTTTGCATGTGCTGCTGTGTTTCTTACCCTGGTTCTGTAGCTGGCTGTATCGTATGCGCCCGTCCGTCGCACACAAAGGCTTCAAGAAACTTCCAGCTAACCCCGACGTCAGTCCTGTTCCGCCTTCTAATTTAAACTACATACTGACCCCGGATTTCATCACAACCAGCTCGAGTCCTGCTTCCTCACTCTCAATCCCAAAGTCCACATCAGCCCTACCCAGCTCGCATGGCACCCATTCGACATCCCTTCAGGCAGCAAGAAAGTCGACTTTATCCAGGGTTTGAAGACGATTGCCGGCAACGGCGATCCTACGCTTCATGAAGGTCTCGCCATCCATATGTACCTGGCGAACGCTTCGATGGAAAAGAAGGCCTTCTGCAATAATGATGGCGATTTATTGATTCTTCCTCAGCAAGGCCGTCTCGACATACAAACGGAATTCGGAAGGTAAGCCCTTCGGAGGCTTCGAATTGGGCGAAGAACTGACTTGCTCTGAAAGGTTGATGGTTCGCCCGGGAGAACTCTTCGTTGTCCAGCGTGGGATGAAGTTCAAGGTCCTGCTTCCTGATGGCCCGTCTCGCGGATGTAAGCGCCCTGCTTTTGCGGGTATGTCGAGGATACTTACCGCGGATAATCCTCGCAGACATTCAAGAGATATATGGACAGCATTACGTTCTGCCCGAGCTTGGGCCTTTGGGTGGTCATGGCCTTGCCAACCCTAGGGATTTCGAGTCCCCGTTGGCGTCGTTCGATATAGATCAGTCGGCTTGGGAGGGTGAGTGTCTTTGCCTTATGTCACTGGTCGCTCATCTGACCATCCTTGAACCTAGTTGTGTACAAGTTGGTCGAATTGTCCTTTCAGACCGGCGTATTCTAAACTGCTGTTCCAGGGTGGGCGGAGAGCTCCACACTTGCGACCAGGATCACACCCCATTTGACGTCGTTGCTTGGCATGGAAAGTGAGTCGTCCCCCAAATTCGTTATCGCAGCGGAAATATTGAGGTCTTTACAGTTACGTGCCCTACAAGTACGAGCTGGAGAAGTTTATCGGTGTCGGCAGCATCACGAAGGACCACATCGACCCTTCGTGCTTCTGCGTCTTGACCGCGAAGTCGAAGCAGCCGAATGTACCGCTTTGCGACTTCCTAATCTTCCACCCTCGCTGGGACGTCGCGTCCAACACCTTCCGACCTCCTGTGAGTTGCGAATGGAGCGGGCAGACATCAAAATGACGGTTGCTGACTTCTTTTTGTTCTGTTTGCTTTCAGTATTATCATCGAAATTCGTCGACCGAGTTCATGGGCCTCCTGTATGGCAACTACGGTGGGCGCAGCGACGGCTTCCAACCCGGTGGAGCCAGCTTCGAAAACGGCTTTACGCCTCATGGTGGTATGTTTCTTTCGCCCAGAGGACTAAATTTCTCGCGCCTTACTCTTCTTCCCTTCCTCTAGTTTCATATGAGGAATGGGAGAAGGGGACCCAGCACGAGCTGGAGCCCCGCAGAATCTCCGAGGGCACTGTTGCTTTCATGTTCGAATCGAGCATGATGTTCACAATCTCCGACTGGGCTATCAAGCGGTCCGGCAAGCTCCATGGTAAGCTCCCCACCTTTTTTGTGAGTTTGCTTCAGTTCTGATGGTATCGATAGAACATGAGCCCAAGATGTGGGATGGCCTCAAGGCCAAGTTCATGGACCGCATCGACGACATCAATGCGGAGCTCCAGGCTCAGGGCCTGCCTCTCCTTGGGGAAACCGCGCCAGCCGTGGCCAAGCCTGTGATCAATGGTGCGAATGAAGTCAAGGATGTGCCGAAGGAGGCTGCTCCGTAGCAAGAAAGTGATCCGTCGCGTACGTCTGCCCACCCCGATGATAGGTCCCGCCAGGGTCCCGCTGTCGAGGCGGGAGTGGCATTGGTAGATTACATCCTAGACCAGCAACTAGCTTTCTCCTGCACAAATTTCAACTACTTGATTCCATTAAGATAGAACTGAAGGATGCATAGAGACCATTTCCCACCTGTTTGGACCTGAGAATCCCAGCAGAGTTGCCTTGTTGGCTCGGGCGCTTATTGACGGTTGGGCGCTTGTCATTCGCAGTCTTACTGTCTCACTTCTTGTAGCACTATCCATTCCAGGGATCCGACTTAGATGTAAGGGGTCCTTGCTCCCAAAAGCTCCCTTTTGGAGGCAGTGGATACCAATGAATTGTATCAAGCGACATTATGATGAATTTGCTTTCGAATTTGTATGATTATGGGACTCGGAGCAGGTAAGTTTGTGCTGTCGAAACCTGGTTGAGGAGGCTTGACATGACTCTTTGTATGTACGTCGGCTTTTCGCATAGCTTCATATCAAAGGCTGATGTATCATTTGAATGTGACAAAGTTCTTTACGACCTAATAGACTGATGGAGCGGGGTGCGCAGTAGTATACGCCAAGGCTGTGCCTTCCCCTCTCGACCCCAATCTTCTCCTTTCCCGTGAAACTCACTGAGAGCCGATCGTCATGGATATTCACCGCAAAGTTGGTAGTCAAAATTATAAAGGCCGCCTTCCCTCAGTATAAAGCAGCTTGTTCAATACCGATGTCCGATTCACCCCTTCTTCTGCCTTCACAGGGTAGCTCGAGCCTACCATGAGTTGTCACTTTTTTGAAACTCTCCAAAGGGATGTCCTCGATATAATCATAGCCGAGGTATGTTAGTACTAGCTTGCCTTTTTAAAAGTCACTTATTCTTTTCCGAAGGTCGCGCAGGGTATCCGTGGCGCCCAATTCAAAACCTTTTGCAACATGAGGCTCGTGTCAAAGGCAATGAACGAGCTCATCGAGCCCAAAGCTTTCGCATCGACGACAATTGACTTCACACGTTTACGCACGGGCAGACAGCTGGAGTGTCTGGCGCAAGGAACCGGGCCCAATGCTCGATGGACGAAGCGCCTGAAGATAGACTTTCTGTTCCGCGTGGCAAGCGACGACTCGCCTGACATTGGTCGGAGAGGACAGTGGGATCTGGCTTCGCAGCAGGAGCAGGCGGCGCAATTGCGGGAGTATCAGAATAAGTTTCTGATACCAGCAATCAAAACATTGGCGAATGTCAAGTCAGTCCGGTAAGCGCCCAACTTCCTCAAGCTGTTCATGATCAACTGGGTTGAGTTAAAACGGATACGCAGAATTCTCTTTCAGACGTTCCGGCCCAACGACGAAGTCATACGGACTATCTCCCAGCTCCACAAGTTACAGGAGCTAACCCTCGTTTTCGAACCGGAATGGGAGAGTCTCAAGCCTTTCCCTGATATCAGCCCCTTGGGTAACCTCACCTCTCTGGCATTGGAGGGCATCCCGAGTCTTTCCTTAAAATCAATTGCTCTTGTATCGGGTTTGATATCTCGATCGCCGATGCTCGAATCGTTGACCTTACAGGGAGCAACCCGAGATCGCGGAACGGACGACCTGGTGGACCTTGCTGAACTGTTCGCTGGAGCTCTTGCATCCCCGGCATTCGTACCTCGACTCAGGAAATTGGCGCTACGCGGGCGAACGAGACGCTTCATCGCGCTTTCCCCTGCATGCGTCCCGTATCTCGGTGCCCTGATAAATCTGGCAATCGACGAAAACCAGGCAATAGAAGGTGAAACCGTCGACGAGTCCACATTCTGGAGTGCACTCTCCTCAGTGGGGTTAAGAGTCGCCAGTTTGCGGATATACCCTGTCACGCCGGCCGTCGCTGCGTACCTCGAGTCATATTCGGGATTGGAGACCCTCAATGTGTCGAGGAATATTTGGGGTAATGAGGACAACATATCTGTGGCGGGAGAGCGTGCGATGGCGAGCTTGGTGTTTCATACCGTGTTACCCCGACATAAGGAAACTTTGCGGGCCTTTAAGATATGTGACATCAGGTGGAGCCAGGCGTGGACGCTGGGGAGATATCTTGACAGTGTTGTTCAGTGCAACGAGCTTCGCACGTTGCGGCTACTCTTTCACTATACCTCAGATCGGAGGAGTCCTGATATCCCTGTGGTGAGCACCTCTAATCATCCATTCCTCAAGTGTATATTTAAATTCCATGGGACAGTATACCCTCATTTCCCAAGTCTCCGCAAGACTAAAGCATCTTCAAAAACTCTACATCAGCCTTGCCAAGTACCCAATCGACACGCACCCAATCGACCGGGCCCCAACGAGTATGGAATTATACGGCGTATGTGAAGATTACGGTGTATGTGACACCGACGAGGACGAGGTGTATGAACATGCTTCGGCGTTTGAGGAGGAAGTTTGCAAGATCAAGATCCACCAGGCTTCGTTTGAGATATATGTCGATGGAGCAGGCGATGGGAAGCTCATACACAACCCAAATGCTGGCCGTTTTGTAAGGGTGGCGTGCGACTACGACTTCTATGGATACTAGTACAAGTTTATTGAAATTTGAGGGAACTCATAGAGAATTCTGTTGACTTAACATCTAATTAAGCGCCATAAATGTTTCCCAAAATCTCTCGGATTTTGCGTCGAGACCAACAGCCAAGGAGCTTAATTATGAGGCGTCAAACTTGAGCGTTACCGTACTACAAAACGAGAATCTCCTCAACCAGCCTTGGTCCTTGAAAGGAAGGAGACGAAGGAGGAAAGAGGTGACGAAGAATCTGTATGTAGATGGTGTATAGATGCGGTGTGGTGTAGGTCATAAAGCAGGAGTGATGTAATGAGGAGATCTTCAGACAGGCTGAGATCTGAGAATGATAAGCGCCAGATGCGACCTGCTGAAGGATAAGGTCAAAATAAATCCAATAAACCCGATGTGTAACGATAAGTAGGTAAGAGAAGCCAACGAATATGCCCAATAGGTGCAGAGAAGGGAAAGCGAAACAACTCCCAACAAGTAAATCCAACCTGGAGAAGCGAGCATTATAAGGAATATAGTAGTGTAGCAGATCCGAAGTGGTAGCAGTAGATGTAGAGCATGAAAGATGGAAAGCAAAGTGGTCAATAGGCAGTAAAAATTAGGTTCATGAAAGTTCGTCGTGAGTGTTCATGATGATAGAAAGGATGCTTCAAGCCTGTGGTAAAGGAAATCAAAAGGTTCAAAGGTACTAAAACACCTTCTTCAAGCCTCGCTTGATCCTAGCCAGAACGTTGGACTGGCCCTTCCTCTTCTCCGACCGCCCTTCTCTCTCCGCACCCCCCTCAGTCGACGGTAGTCCTGCACCGCCATTCCCCGCTGCCGCTTGTTCAAGCGTCCGCCTGAACCGGTACCCCCTCTCCTGCGACCCCTCTCTTTGTGGCGAAACCCCCGCCGCCTGCCCCTCCTCCTGCTGCTGGCGCATAGCCAACGACATCCGCATCTCAATCTCGCCGCTCATCGAGATCCCCATCATCCTACCGCCCATCTCCGGCCCGCGCGACGTAGACTTCGCTTCGACGGGGGAAGCATTGTCCCTCGCGCTTCCCTCAGCGAAGAGGGAGGATGCAGACCACCTCTTCTTCGTCGTCGGCGTGAGCTTCGACTGGCTGAGCCTGCGGCCAAAGGCACGCGAAAGGCTACTCGACTTGCGTTGGTGAGGCTCGGGCTTCTCGTCTTCCTCCTCCTCAAACATCTCGTCCGCGATCTCGAACACGCTCAGATCCGTGGCGGCGCGCGCGGGGATCGAGGTTGACGCTGCAGGGGCTGAGAGCGGGACGGCGCCAATGGATACGGGTCTCCTCGTAAAGGGCGTTACGCTCGTCATATTGAACGCCGAGGGAGGGACAGACGTGGACGTGGGTCTGGAGCGCGAGGTGATCGGAAGAGGCGGAGCAGCGGTCTGGTCGATCGACGATGGACGCGAGCTTGCTGGGGACGACATGCAATGCTTGCGGATCGCACTGTAGTATGGCCGGCTCGGATGGCCTAGGCGGGGGAGCTGCTGCACAGGAGCGGGCGGGGGGACCTCAGGCAGAACAAAAGGCGGCGGCGGCGCCTCCGGTGCGCTAGGCCTGTCCTGCTTCTCGTCGACAGACCAGCGAACGGTGCGGGTAGGGGACACTTGTTCCGGGGTCCGCTGTTCGGGTTGCGGGCTCGCGTCGCGACGGGACGAGGTGCCCGAGTCTGCCGTTCCCGGGCGCAGGGTGATCGCGATGGGAGGCTGGCTCTTCAGGCTTGCTGTGCTGACCTTCCGGGAGGCGAGTCCTGGCCCTGGAGGTGGGGGGTTCATCCGCTTCTTACGGCGCAGAGACCGGTCGCTGCCCACGCTGAAGGCGTCGTCGTCCTGGGACAAGGACTTCTTCGCCTCGGGGGAGTCGTGCGTTTGCACATGCTGAGCCCGCAGCGGCGTAGTCGACGAGATCCGCCGCGTGAGGGATCTTGCGACAGTGATCATGGGGGATGTCGTGGTGCTGGGGGTCGTTAACGGCGTAGAGTTGGGGCGGGAAGAGAGGGTCAGAGAGAACAAGGAACGGGAACGGGAGCGTAGACCCCGCGACGAGTCGGAGGAGGAAGTCGAAGAACCAGCTTCACTGCGAATGGGTACCGAAGGATGAATCTAGGTTGGGTTAACGCTATCTGCAACTATATAGCAATCTTCGCAACTCACCATAGCAACATCGTCGTCCTCGTTCGGGGAAAATGCGTTCTCATCAGGCCGTATCGGTATGACTTTCCTGTCCGGGACGTTGCCCTGCAGAAAAGATGGATACGATGACGATAGGGCGTCCAACAGAGATTCGTCTCGAAGGTCGACGCTCAAACGCCGGTCCATATGTGTGGGGGTCTTTGATGTCGAAGACGGTAGGCCGTTTACATCTCGTTCGGTGCTCCTCGGTTCGGAGGCTCCTTTTTGTATTGAAACTGGGGTCCAGCTGCTGGGACTCGCTGCAGGAGCTTCAAGCTGTTCGGTGCTCGAGCACCATAGGCATTTAGACTCGGTAGAGCGGGCGCAGCTCGTGCACAGACTGGTCCTGGGGACTTCCAGCCTCGGCAGCGCCTGTATCGTCCCACACCATGAGAATCGGAGGCTTTCGTCGGATGTAAAACAATGGACTGCACCTCTACGATTACCCGGCTCATTTTGTGGGTTCAGAAAAGGCTCTGGTCCTCTGTAACAGACAAGAAAGATGGGTATAGAGTGTCGTGGTGGTTCAGACGCAAACCATATCGTCACAGCGGTGTGCTGGTAGAACAAAAGACCCAGTTTGGATTAGAGCAAATACCTTAGCATTTCAATTCCATCAATTATGTAATATGCACCTAGCTTATCTGGCCCCGAATTCATCGGCGATACCTCATTTTAGCACCGTTTTCTTTCATTTAAATGTCTGGGAGCACCATAGGATAAAGGTGTCCCCTCCCCTGGCCAATCTACTGATAAACAGGCCGATTCAATGCGTTTAAAGCCAGCAGGTGTGATTACTTCGCGCAGGCGTCTATTTAAGCTCCCATCACATACTTAGCTGTTGGAGTCGACGCGTTGCCAGGAAAGATTTCTAGAACTTAATTAGAGGTAAGTTGGCGCAGTAATGATTTCCTTCAATTCACTGGCAGTATCCATCGGAGTCGTGGCGAAAGCTGTCAATTCCAAGGCAAATGCCATGAACTGAACCTCCCTCGCCATGATGTCCGGATGAATTTGTCTGATCCATTCGATCCTTTCAAAGAAGGCTGGCAGTTTTCGGGAGCTGCCATTGCGGGGTTATGCTTGTGCATCTCTTGGATTGCTCTGCACAACGACGCCCTTATCGACCAGGATTGGGGAGCCGCTAGGAAAGCGTGAAACTTGACCTGGTTGAACCTGTCACCAAGGTCGCTAGGAGTACGTCCAATCTCTCTGCAAACTGTCAACTACTTGCTCAGAGATTTACACTCTTGGGCGTAGACCAGAACTTACCTGCTCCGAGTCCCATAATCATACAAATTCGAAAGCAAATTCATCATAATGTCGCTTGATACAATTCATAGGTACCCACTGCCTCCAAAAGGGCTGTTTTGGGAGCAAGGACCCCTTACATCTAAGTCGGATTCCTGGCATGGATAGTGCTACAGGAAGTGAGACAGTAAGACTGCGAATGACAAGCGCCCAGCCGTCAATAAGCGCCCGACACGACAAGTCAACTCTGCTGGGAATCTCAGGTCCAAACAGGTGGGAAATGGTCACTATGCATCCTTCAGCTCCATCTTAATGGAATCAAGTAGTTGAGATTTGTGCAGGTTTGGCCACGGCTGGTGCGGTTTCACCAAGGAGAGGCAGGCCCTGCGCCTGGAGCTCCGCATTGATGTCGTCGATGTGGTCCATGAACTTGGCCTTGAGGCCATCCCACATCTTAGGCTCATGTTCTATCGATACCATCAGAACTGAAGCAAACTCACAAAAAAGGTGGGGAGCTTACCATGGAGCTTGCCGGACCGCTTGATAGCCCAGTCGGAGATTGTGAACATCATGCTCGATTCGAACATGAAAGCAACAGTGCCCTCGGAGATTCTGCGGGGCTCCAGCTCGTGCTGGGTCGCCTTCTCCCACTCCTCGTATGAAACTAGAGGAAGGAAAGAAGAGTAAGGCGCGAGAAATTTAGTCCTCTGGGGGAAAGAAACATACCACCATGAGGCGTAAAGCTGTTTTCGAAACTGGCTCCACCGGGTTGGAAGCCGTCGCTGCGCCCACCATAGCCGCCGTACAGGAGACCCATGAACTCGGTCGACGAATTTCGATGATAGTACTGAAAGCAAACAGAACAAAAAGAAGTCAGCAACCGGCATCTTCACGTCTGCCCGCTCCATTCGCAACTCACAGGAGGTCGGAAGGTGTTGGACGCGACGTCCCAGCGAGGGTAGGAGATTAGGAAGTCGCAAAGCGGTACATTCGGCTGCTTCGACTTCGCAGTCAAGACGCAGAAGCACGAAGGGTCGATGTGGTCCTTCGTGATGCTGCCGACACCGATAAACTTCTCCAGCTCGTACTTGTAGGGCACGTAACTGTAAAGACCTCAATATTTCCCCTGCGATAACGAATTTGGGGGACGACTCACTTTCCGTGCCAAGCGACGACGTCAAATGGGGTGTGATCCTGGTCGCAAGCGTGGAGCTCTCCGCCCACCCTGGAACAGCAGTTTAGAATACGCCGGTCTGAAAGGACAATTCCACTAACTTGTACACAACTAGTTTCAAGGACGGTCAGATGAGCGGCCAAAATAACACAGTGACATAAGGCTAAGACACTCACTCTCCCAAGCCGACTGATCTATATCGAACGACGCCAACGGGGACTCGAAATCCCTAGGGTTGGCAAGGCCATGACCACCCAAAGGCCCAAGCTCGGGCAGAACATAATGCTGTCCATATATCTCTTGAATGTCTGCGAGGATTATCCGCGGTAAGTATCCTCGACATACCCGCAAAAGCGGGGCGCTTACATCCGCGAGACGGGCCATCAGGAAGCAGGACCTTGAACTTCATCCCACGCTGGACAACGAAGAGTTCTCCCGGGCGAACCATCAACCTGTGCATAAGAGCAAGTCAGTTCTCCGCCCAATTCGAAGCCTTCGAAGGGCTTACTTTCCGTATTCCGTTTGTATGTCGAGACGGCCTTGCTGAGGAAGAATCAATAAATCGCCATCATTATTGCGGAAGGCCTTCTTTTCCATCGAAGCGTTCGCCAGGTACATATGGATGGCGAGACCTTCATGAAGCGTAGGATCGCCGTTGCCGGCGATGGTCTTCAAACCCTGGATGAAGTCGACTTTCTCGCTGCCTGAAGGGATGTCGAATGGGTGCCATGCGAGCTGGGTAGGGCTGATGTGGACTTTGGGATTGAGAGTGAGGAAGCAGGACTCGAGCTGGTTGTGATGAAATCCGGGGTCAGTATGTAGTTTAAATTAGAAGGCGGAACAGGACTGACGTCGGGGTTAGCTGGAAGTTTCCTGAAGCCTTTGTGTGCGACGGACGGGCGCATACGATACAGCCAGCTACAGAACCAGGGTAAGAAACACAGCAGCACATGCAAACTGTACACCACATACGCATTTAGATTTTCTGCCCGTGGTGCCACAAAAGACGCCCCTGTCAACTGCAATGATAGGATTAGTATGCTCCGCGGGTGGAGGGGTCATGGGGTACATACGCCTTCGACATAGAGGTCGTACTTCAGCTTCTGGGGCATGTTCTGTGCTTTGGGAAGGGCACCGGGGCTGAAGACCAGTCAGTCTCAGATACAAGGGCGACATGGACAAGACCCACAGAGCTTCAGATGCAAAGCGGTTCCCAAAGCCGACTTGGTAAAGGTAAGGGTCATCAGAGCGGGCTTCAGTGACGAAGGCCCCTCGGGCAGATGCTCCAGATGCAGTAGCCATGGGTAGGGGAAGAGAGACGGATGGGGGCTTCCTAGACGGTTAGCGGAACCTCTTATATATCCGGGGAGGCAACCCGAGTACAAGGATGAAGTAATGGGCGGTTCAGCAAACCCGTCAAACCCGTTGCAACCGAATTTCCGGGCACCAGGTATATGAAGGTAAGTATTCGTATCAGATCGCCACGTCCTCCTCAAAAAGTTCAGAGATGGGAGCTTGTTTGCATATATGCTCGACCCCGTGGTCCAATGTATCAGGGAAGCCGTACCACATATCCCAGGTTGGGCACTTTTTCGCGCTTCACGGCGTGAAGCGCCACGCGAACTCTTGGAGCGCTCGTCTTAGGGCCTGAAATGATGGTAGATGAAGTGTTGCTGCGTTTGCGCGTAGATATGTGCGCACGCCTCCTCTTCTCGCCCCCATTCTCGACCCTCCCGCGCCATTTCAGACGCGGCCGTTGCGCGTTTGGCGCCGTCCCTCCACCTTCGACGACCGTCCGTCCGCCTTGCCTCCATCCTTCGACGTCCACTTCTCCGCCTTCGAATCGGCCAGGGCACTCAAACTGCCTACGATCTGCACAAATGGCAGCCAGGAGGCACTCAAACGCTCGCATATATCATGCTCTGGCCCACCCACCAACACGCTGGCTACTGCAACCGACCTAGCCCAGCCCACAAGCGGATTTAGTGGTTGAAGAGGACGTGGAGAGGTGGAACGTGGTTGGGCAGGTTTGGGGGCGGGGCAGGATTTGGAAGACGTTCGGAGAACTTGACATCCTCGTTTAGGTGGATATTGACCTTTGCCAGTTTTGGCAGCCTTTTGACAACCTCCGTCACTAGATTACTCTAGAGAAATTGAGCGGTGGACATTAGCAAGTGGAAAAGCTGAGTGGGGACGCAGGGGGAGACGCACAATTGGTAAGTCAATATTTCCTTTCCCAACGTCGTATCGGTACTTGAGAGCTAGTGTCTCCAAGTTCCTGCACCGGAGAATAGCCTTGAGATTCTTGGCCTCAAGTTCCCAGACCGTCGTCGGAAGGTTCCCAGTGCATAAAACGCGTAGCGCTTCACGATGATGGGGTACAATTTCACGGTATAGGTCTTCGACCATATGCAGCTGCCTGTTGATCGAACTTTCATCCTTCCCATTCCCAGAGAGCCGCAAGGTCTTGAGACCCGTGTACGTCTTGAGATAAGCAACGATTGAAGGAGACAGAGGGTATATTTGGAGATGTTGGAGACGAACTCGACCATCTGCGAGTGCTTCCCAGAAGGCAGGATCCACTGCATGGGCCGTCGCGCATTGGTCGATCTGAAGGTCTGTGAGTGCGGAGAGGTAGGGAACGCATGCTGGTGAGAGTGTAATGTGGCGGCCACGTAGGATTAGGCGTTCTAATGTTGGAACGAAAGCAGGCGCAGCGACAGCGTCTGCGAACACGGAGGCCAGGTCTTCGAGCGAAGAGTGCCGGCCCTGGTAGAGTATATTCAGGCTCTGGAGCTCGGGTGATATCGTTATCGTTTGGCGCAAGGCGTCGACCGCCCTCTGCGAAAGGGGAAGGTTACTCAGTTCGAGTGAGTGAAGACCTTTGAAGTATTCAAGAGGTAGCAGTGGAGCACTGTCGCGCCAGCCAGTTTCGAACAGGAGCTGCACACTGCGTAGTTTCGGGAGTTGGGATACCGCCAGGACAACGTCGTAGTTCAAGACCATCTAGAATTGAATGCTACAGCGGGGGAATTATTGGACGTGAATCTAAAGAGGATAGGCCCACGACTCACTGTGCCGATTCCAACTTCCTCAGACCTTCGATGGCTTTCCTGAGAAGGGTAGACTGGGATCTGTTTGCCGCTCGAGGAAGGCTTTGGACTTTTAAATGCGTAGTCCACCGAGCATTCGCCCCATTCCCTGAGGCCATGATTCTCAATTGGCTCTGTGCGTGCGGGGCGAGTGATGTTGATAGTAGCGGTTTTGAATAGCTTGGATTCCAAAACATAGCTTAGGTCTCGGCAGACGAAACGCATTTCGCACAGCTCTTCAAGCCCTGCATCCTTCGCTACCTGGATTCCCATGGAAGGTCAGTTTGCAAATCGCGCTGGGGTGGGAGAAGCGTACTTCTGCAACGATAAGGTCAAGCACGTCTTCGGAGAGGATGTCGAATAGCTTGGGACACATCGAGCCGAACAACAATGGAGGTACCGTGGTGTTTGTGGAGGGCAAGGTCAAGTCAAGGTCACCAATTGCCCTCGCAACCCACGGCTCATATATCCATCATTATCAGCTGCGGGCAAGGTGCGGAGTCGTCTTCAAAGCGCAGAACAGCGCAGAACGATCCCAGATTTCGAATTCATGTCCTTGCATTGCGGCATCTGGCAATCGTTATCGTCGAATGTGGTGGTCGAGAGCAACATCCAAACCATCAAATTCTGATGTGAGTTCGACATCGTGCAGTCAAAGCTTGCTGCAACCATCATCTCGTCCTCCAATGCCCGAACGACTGTGCAAGCGAGGTTCCTTCATACGTAACCTTGGCGTCAGGTGCCGTAGCCACGCCGCACTCGATAGACCACCGGATTTTGCCCTGACGGTCCCAACAACTTGAACGGCACGAAGAACATCACATCCTTTTTGCCAGAGGAACCCCCACCCGTCATAGGACCATTGCCAGTACGGATTCTGTATCAGACACGCTCGGCCAAGACTAGAAGCGCAGGACGATGGCAAGAAGGCACTTGGTTGAACCACAGGGCGCGCAGCAGCTGCCACAATTCGGACGTTTTGATTTCAAGGAAAGTAATACGGGACAGTTATCTGATATACAAATCATTAGGACAGCTCAGCGCTCAACTTTGGTTATACAGTCGCAGTCAGTGGTAAACGCTATTCACGCTACCCAAATCTTCGAGCCTCTCCTCCCAACGAGCAATATCCTCATTCTTCCTATCCTCGTCTCCAAGCGACCGAATGCTGTCGATTTCCTTCTGGATTATGGACTGCAGAGTCCTCCCAGCGGTGGTCTTGGTCACTGTCTTGGTGTTGCACGCCTCCTCCTGAGCTAGAAGAGGCTGGGGACTCTTTTCCAAGAGTAACTTGAGGAGTTCCGAGGGACTTTTGATTTTCTCCGTCGCAGAGTGGTCGCGGATTGATAAATCTTGAAACACGCCGAACCTCTCAGATACCCGGTGAACGACCTGTCGTACCAAACCCACCCGACTGGTACGCTATATCGACCCCGACTGGTCGGTGTTTGGGGACTGCTCACGTGAATCTTCAAAATTCAAAAGCGAAATTTAGATGGTAGAAGTCTTCGATATCTTCAGTACTTGAGATGGCACTCGAAGCAGAGGAACACACTGTCTTCGCTCAGAGTTGTACCTCAATTCCGAAGATATAAACACTTCTTGGTAGACTCAGCAGGCTGATATATGGAAGATGAGAGGTTCCTCTCGAAGCCTTAAGATTCAAGGAAGAAATCACCGTCTTTGAGGCAACCTCCAAGGAGACACCTGGAAGATCCATCGAACCTCCAGCGCCCTCCACCCCGCCTGTGTCTGACCCGCGGAAGATAGACGCGTCTTCATTCTCGATTACCGTGGCCGGTACGGAAGACAATGCCATCTTCGGTACCTTGGCATGGCGGCTCAGCAAGACCCCTCACGGAAGATATATCATCATATGCATGTCCTCCTGGTCCCCTCCAGGGAGATGCACGGAAGATACAACCAGCTTCGACACACCCGCCAGAGAGGCGTGCCGAAGACACCTCGTTCGGACTTGAGTTTGTGACCATCTTCAGCCACCCATGAAGTGGGTCGAACGGAAGATACCGTCATCTTCGAGGCGCCGTGCAGAGAGACCACCGAAGATAAATTGAACTTCGAGAGCTCACCTGGAGCCAGCCCCGGGAGATTGTGGTCATCTTCAGCTGCCCACAAAGCGGGTCGAACGGAAGATACCGTCATCTTCGAGGCGCCGTGCAGAGAGTCCACCGAAGTTGCACCGAAGATAAATTGAACTTCGAGAGCTCATCTGGAGCCAGCCCCGGGAGATTGTGGTCATCTTCGGCCGCCCACAAAGCGGGGCCAACGGAACATATCGCCATCTTCGAGGCGCCGTGCAGAGAGACTTCCGAAGATAGATTACAGCCCCGGCCAGTTTGTGGGCATCTTCAGCCGCCCATAAAGCGGGTCAAACGGAAGATACTGCCATCTTCGAGGCGCCATGCAGAGGGACCACCGAAGATAAATTGAACTTCGAGCCCACCTGGAGCCAGGCCCGGGAGATTGTGGTCATCTTCAGCCTCCCATACGGCGAGACGCATGGAAGATACCACCATCTTCGAGACGTCTCCAAAGTGAATCAAAAGTGAATACCGAAGATAAATCGAAACCTCAACCTCTCAACAGGGAGTTTACACTCATCTTCAGCCTCGAGAGATGCAGCCCACAGAAGATATACTAGCCATCTTCAGGAGACACGCCGAAGATCGAGTTCTTTTACCGTGACCCAAACTGAAGATATAGGCACCTTCAATATCGACTGACAGGAAGCACACCGAAGATAAGTTGATGGTCGTTCCTACCAGCTGCGAGCCTCACGGAAACCAAGGAAGATACCCGCGTCTTCGCTCCAACCATCGGGCGCCTAAGGAAGATACGGGCGGCGAATACTCCGGCACCAGGTCTCCAGATGGTCCAGGGTTCGAGTCGCGGTCAAGCCAAAGCATTAAAAAAATACAGAAGAGCATCTCCCGAACGGGCCCAGGGAGATAGGTGAGCCCCTGCATGCTACCAGCATGCATGTCAAATGGCTGCCGTTGAAACAAGTTTTTAATCTTACCTAGGTGGGAGTGGCGAAACAAGGAGGAAGTAAGAGCAAATGAAGCAGTCAGCGGGAGGTGGCGAGAAGATGGCCGGTGGGCGTCAACCCTCATTCTTGTTGGTAAAAGCCCATTCTACATGTCCAAATGGCAGAACGGTTGGCACGATAAGCTTCTGAACGCTCAGGGCTTACCTTCCTGAGGCCCGATGTTCGAATCCCGTTGATGACGATTTATGTTTTTGTACCTTTGAATCCCGTTGATGACGATTTATGTTTTTGTACCTTTACAGCTGTACTACGTCCAAGTTCCAACATTAATATTGAGAAGGCAGGACAACAAACTTTGTAACAGTATCAGAGGTCAGGAATACGGGTTGACGAGAGTTGTATTAGTCCAAACTGATATGATGCACTACTATTTGAGACATAAGACATAAGATACAGCTACTAATCACTTCCACTGGAGTCCGAGCTGGAGTCGGAAAGCACAATCGCATCCTTAGACGAGCTGCCTAAATTAGTGCCCATCAAGGCAACCTTCAACGCCGTACCATTTTCCTCCACCTTCACCTTTTGCTTCGACAGCCCTTCCTCCTTCCCTTTCCCCTTCGCTTCCTTCTCGCGCTTTTTCTCCCTCTTTTTCTCCCTCTCCTGCTCCTTCAACTTCTTCTTCTTCTCCTTCCTCCTCGCTTTTTCTCTCCTTTTCTCCCTCTCCCTTTCCTCCTCCCTCTCTCTCTCTCGCTCCCTCTCTCGCTCCCTCTCTCGCTCCTTCTCTCGCTCCTTCTCTCGCTCCCGCTCCCTCTTTCTCTCCTTCTCCTTTCGCCGCTCCTTCTTCGCCTTACTCTTCTTCTTATCCCGCTTTTCAATTTCAAGCTTCACCCTCGCCTTGGAGTCCTCCTCGTCCGAGACGTGAGGCGCCAAGATGGAATCCGAATCAGAGGTGGAGCTGCTCGATGAGTCGGAGGAGGATGAGTCGGAGGAGGATGGGTTAGAGGAGGAGGAAGAGCTTGACGAAGAAGGGGGCTTTGATGACTTTGATGACTTCGGGTTAACGGTACCAGGCGTTGACCTCTTGTGCTCCTGGTCAGAGAGCTCCATATCTCGAGCCATGTTCCTTTTCGCAACTCGGCCCTGACCCCTACTATCCACCGTGCCGTACGGCGTTTCGTAAACCCTCGTTAAGCGCCTGACGTGGTGGCGAAGCTTCCGGGCATCGTCGAGGGAAAAGCCGTTTGAGTCGACGTCGAAAAGATCCTCGATGTCATAGTTCATGAAGCTGGTGATGATAACGTAGATGATAGCGCGGTCGCGGGGTTTGATAGGGCGAAGTCTCCCCTCCCCCCAGCCCTCGACACGAGATGGAGAGCTGATCTTGAGGGTCTTCCACACGACAAACTCGACCAAAACTTCCTCCAAGTCGCACCCGCAGTGCAGGTAAAGACCGCCTTCGCCCCTGAGGAAGAATGATAAGACCTTGTCGCGAGTGAAGTTAGCATTCCACCCCGTCGCGCAGCGCGTCGCGCCGTCGGGCGTGGAATAGCTTGGGCGGTCAAGGAAGCTTGGGGGGTGGTTGGGTTCCGCCTTTTTTTGTGAATCGTAGGGGACGCCAGTGACGGTGTAACGAGTCTTTGAGGCGTCGTTATTGATGTCGTTGTCGATCTTGCCGCTGCGCTGGTACATGGTGTGGTAGGGGCATACAGTCCGACCCTCGCGATTGATGAGGAGACTGGCCGCGAGGGTGTACGAGTGGGTCGTGAGCTTAGGGAAGCAAGCGGGTGCTCGTCGACACCAGCATCTCTGATCAAGCGGTATGGGCTCCCCCGTAGCGAGATGCGCAGTGAACGCCGCCTTGCATTTGTCTGATCGAACGAATAAGTAACGTCAGGTAGTACCGGGCTTATGCGACGTACCGATAATCTCATCCTGCTTTTCCACAGGAAGGTTCTCCCACCTATCGCCTAAGTGTTCGTTTTCTTCTCCATCTGCACACTTGCGCCCACGCCCTTTTCTCTCCTGAGTCTCCTCCTCGCCATGTTCGGCCTCCGATGCGTCACTAGGTTCTAAAGGGAGAGTATAAGTTAATGGGTAACGGCCAGCCGGGCAGCGCAGTGGACTTACTGGAACCGCAGTGCGTACACGGCTTACCGCCCATCACGCTGTTGACATGGGTGTTGATAAACGCCTCCTCCCATGCCTTGAACTCTTCGTACGACGCAAAGGTCGCACCCCATGGCCCGTCTCTAGCCAACTCATCCCCTGGATTCGGCTTAACATCCAGGTCCTTGACGTCCAGCTCTTCTGCATTCATGTTGATGTCCTGGATGCCGCCGGGACCGGGCCTAGGGCCTAGTGGAAGGTCTTCATTGGCAACCAAGCTCGAGGGAACATCCTCCATGCCGCCACCTCCAACACGGACATCGTCGTCGTCAAAATCCAGGTCCTGGAATCGGAGGTCCCCACCATCGCCATCCTCCTGTGCATTGCCATCATGGGGGACAGGGGTAAGGCTTGAGGAACGTAGGCGAGGGGTGGTTGGGGAACTGGTGGCCGTGTTTGTCGTAGGGGTGGGTGGGGAAACGGTTTTAGCAGCGGGGATGGTAGCAGGTACGGTCTTAGTGACAGTATTCGCCGATGCGATGGGCTTAGTGGTGGAGGTGGGAATGGGAGTAGGAGCGGATTTGGCTATGGGCTTAGCGGCGGGCTTAGCAGTCGCTACGGGAGTGACGGGCATAGTGGCGGGAATGGCAGTCGCTGCCGGGGCAGCCTGGGGAGTGGGGGCGACCGAAGAAGGCTGTGGGTTTGCCGTAGCTGCTGCTGCTGCTGCTGCCGTCGCCGAGGATTTGTAGACCTTCGAAACAACAGGGCGGGGCTGGGGGTGTGATGCTGGTGGCGAGGTAGAGTGCGGCTGGGTTAGAGACGGCGGTCCGCCAGGCTTGTCTACGGTTGATGGGCCCGCATGAACTTCAGAAATAAGTCAGATATTACATTGATATATCATATCATCAAAGAACACACCTGCAGGCTGCACATCCTCGCGCACCTTCTTGGGCGGTGGTGGCTGCACGTCCTCCGCCACCTGACCCTCTCTCCCTCGCTTCAAGCTCCTGGTGAGCGCCGACTTCTTCCCTCCCAGCCTTTGAATGTTCAGACGTATTGTCGCAGTTTGCTTCGATATTCCCCCCGCCTCATCCTTCTTGCCATTCTCTAGATAGCAGGTTAGTCGGCCGATGGCGGTCGAAGCCAAATGCACGTACTGAGAAGGAGAGTTTGCTCTGCCTTGAGACTGACCAACGCGGCCTGACATGCCTCCAGTAGGGCGTTGACTTCGTCCAGAGAATCTGGGAAGGGTCCAACTAGAGGGTTAGCTGGAACCAAGGTCAGTAGGGGTTGGTATGAGCGAGTATAATCCGCGTACCGACAACGCTGGCAAGGTCAGAGGCTGGCTGCGACATCAGGTTGGGCTTTGACGTGGGCGGCGAAGGGCAGAGAAGCGAGAACGAAAGCCAAGGAGCTCGGATATGTGCCTACGGGGTCCCTGAGGCTCTGATTGCATTTCGTGTGCATGGTGGCTCGCGATGAGCGTAGTGAGGTGTTCACCCAGTTCGATTTCTAAATTGGGAACTGGCAGAGCTTCCGGAGGTACGGCATCTCGGCTCGACTCGGCTATAGGCAGTATCCCCGGCAGGCATTCAATTAGGCGCCGGTAACTAGCGCCCTCAAATATTCTGTCTGTGGAAAGTCCGCACACAGCGGGAGAGATAAAGAGCAGGGCGTAACTATATATTCAAGTGTAGAGTGCATTGGCCCAACATGTCAGTGCGACCAGCAACCAGAACGTATCCCCAAGACCCGACAAAACCGACCGCATGTTAAGCGAAGGCGGAACCCGGCTCATATATTCGGCGCCAAGCCCACAAGTGCAGGCACATCTAACGACTCACGGTGTAGTCACTATCTAAAGAATCTAAAGTAGAATATAAATGCAGTCCATTTTCCCAACGCTCGTCTACTCCTCCGTCAACCGATACCCTTTTTGCGCGCCCCGCAGCGGTCGAGGAAAGGCTACTCGCCGTCTTGAAGCCATACGCAACCCAGCGAAACAGTCCACCTGCGGCATACTGTGCCATCGACATCCGATCCTCACCCGGCTGTACGGGGATATTACTATGCTCCACCGCCGCGGATGGAAGAAGTGCCGTCGTGCCTGGCGGGAACTCGACAACTAACTTTAAACTGTGCAAGACGAGGTGTCCCCCTTTCGTCCAATCGAAATTTCCGAGGGGGGTGAGGGCGCAAAGTCCAAAAGAAAGGTTGTTATGGTCGAAGTGTTGAATGGACGCACTCTGCGGTCCACAATTGAAGCTCGCTGCAGGGAAGATGCTGTTATCAAAGTTCCACTGGAGCTCCTTGTGGTGTTCAAATAGTGCCGAGAGGTCTGTCGAGTAACGCCGGTATAATTTTGGGGCGACAAACGCGAATGCGCCTATTCATAAATGAGTGCCCTAGATTCTGACAGATATACTACAGGGGTGCTTACTCGATTGATAGCCAGCGAGGCGCCGAACTGCCCGGTTTCGTAAGATAGATTGTGCAATCCTGCGTCGCGCATAGACCTGGTGAACGAGATTTCCAGGTTTCTGAAGGCTCTAGTCAGGCAACGATGTGCGGGCGACATAAAAGGAATTCACGCACGACTTGACCCCCGCCCATCGAGACACCCACCGGTAAGGCTAAGAAGTCCCCGCGCCGGTGTTCGGTGAAGGCCTTTGAGAAAGCGAGCTGCTCCAATCCAATGATGCGGGAGACCCGAAGGCAGCGGGCAGCCTCGTCAAGAACTATGGGCCAGTCCTCGCACTGAGGCCGATCAATAAGAGCGCTGACGATGACGTCGTCAGCGTCTACGAAGAAGATGTTCATCCTGGATAGGCGCTTGTCAGTAAACGAGAATCGACATGCGCGCATAGTAGTGGCTTACCCAGCTTCGTACGCGACGTAGCCATACTCTTTCTCCCGGAGTTCCTCCAATGACCACAAACTCTTCTTTCCACTGCCGCCCCGCCGCCCGATCCAGGACCCTCCCCCAGCATGAGGCAAGTCCCTCAGTGACTTCAACGCAGCAGCCCTTCGGTGATGCTTGGTGTATCGGCGCAGCGTCTGGGACTTCGGACGATGCGTCACAGCCGCATTGGTGGCGAACGTAGCAATGCGAGCTGCCTTGGCATTTTGTCGCCTCGCCATCCTGCGACGGCTGGAGCCTGTGTTCGCTGATGCGGCGCCCGGGGTAGCGGGAGAGGATGACTTGGCATTGGCCTCTCGTTGAGTCGCCGCCCTGCGATGACTGGAGCCAGCTTTGGCCGACACGGTCTCGGGATTGGGAGACGATGGTTCTGCAAGACGGGATGGTGTAGGTGGCGGACCAAGGGGGGGACAGGCAGAGCCAGAGTGCTCCTCCAATGGCGTGCTGGTTAGCTGTGGAAATGTCTTAGCATGCAAGCAGACAGTACGGGAAGATGAGAACTCACAGCTTCCCCGCTTATAATGCCATATATATCCTCATCGCCGTACAGCACAGGCGACGGTGAGCGGGACATGACCTGCAGCTCATCATCTCCGAAGCCGTCATCGTCGACAGCATACCCTACAGCTCTCTGGGCACTAGAGGCTGCTGAGAAGTAAAGAGCACTAGAGAAGTCTGTCTTCCAGACGCCGATCTCGCTGTGTTCGTCTGCATCTTCTCCTGTTGTGAAGGAGGAAAACGTCCGGCCAGATCGAGTCTAAACAGAGATGAGACGGTTTCAGGAAGAGCGTATGGGTGTCGTACCTTCCGAGACATGTCGAGGCGTGTTCGAAACAGGGTACCTAGGATAGGCTGGGTCAGTCAGGATGGGTACACGGAGAGTTCCAGAGCGAGTCTCCCAAGCATCGAGTCAGCTGCCGGGAGCAGCACGCTGAACAGCGTTCGAGCACTTGCCCCGGGCCCCAAGGGCGGTCTCGCAAAAGATAAGCTAGGACCTTTGGGTGAGATCCATGGGCTGTATCCGCAAGAGCCGCGCCCAGCGCATGGGCGGCTGAGGAGTGACACGGAGGCAGAGGGAGAGAGGTAATGCAGAAAGAGTTTGAGCGAGCGACTTACCGCCCTTTCGCGTTACACACCAGTGGTAGAGCCTTGAATAAATCTTAGAACTGTGTCAGAGGTCGCAAGAAAGGGCAGCTGGAATGTGTTAGAGAGAGCGAAGGGGGATGGTTGAGGTCTAGGGTTAAGACGTGTATTTAGTCTTGGCCGAGAACCAACAATTGCACCTGTCAGGCAGTGTCAGCAGGTTTGATCCTCGATCGCCATAGATGCAGAGACACAGAATCAAGAACATGCTCCCCACTCAATTTATTTACAGGAATTCAGGAGCTACACTAAGATACATTACAGGTGAGTTATTTCCACCCAATACAGAGTCATAGAGGTGCAGTAAATGTGCCCAAAGCTGGTAAACAGGCTGTGGAGGTGCGCGTCACTGACCCGTCACTGACCTGGCCACATTCCCCTCTTCCATACTCCCTAGGCCTGGGCGCCTAGTCTGGGTTCAAACTCACAAATGCGCGGTGGCCAATATACCACCACTTCAGTGTATTGCAGTTTGGGCCATCTAGGCTAATGGAGAGAGTCCGAGAGACTACCAAAACACCAACGGCGTCACTGACCCATCACTGACCCGTCACTGACCCGATTCGGTCCTGCCTATCTTAGACGCCCGTGCCAGTGACGGATCAAAGCCGGCCTCGGATACGCCCGAAGGACGATTGCAAAGATTTTTTAGCACCCCACCACCGCCCCAGCTGCCAGTAAAAATGAAGAGGTCACACGTATCCGAGTCCAACCCTCCACCCAACCCTCCTCAATCTCCATCCTCGACCCGTCATCCCACCATACCTCCTTCTCCCGCTGCGTCCATAAAGCTCCTTCCCCCCGACGAAGCCCCCATGTCTGCGCACACCCCCATCGCGATGGTCGACGAAGATCGCGCCGACGCCTCCGGGCCCATGCTGGCACCCCACAGCCCCATCGCGGACCCCATCTCTGGGCGTCCATGCGCCTGCACCAGCCGCGAACCGGTCATCACAGCTGAGGGAGAAGTAGAGTGGTACGTCGACTGCATTGTCGACGAAGAGCGGCGAGTCCCCGAGGGAGAAAAGAGGAAATGCCTGATGTACTTGGTACGCTGGCTGGGGTATAGCCCCAACGAGGACTCTTGGGTGAAGGCCGTCGACATGGAGGAGTGCGAGGCCCTGGACAAGTGGCTTGACCGGGAGCTCTAGCCAAAAAGGTATGCTATTCCCATTCCATGATCCCGAGCTCAGACGCTGATTAACTCTTCAGTACACCAATGCGACCCCAATGCGACCCTCTTTTCCCTTTAAGTAGTATAGCTAGGGCTTTCCAGTAGATAGAATCATGAAGTGAATTTATTTCTACTATCGCATAATTCGCATTCATTGTACGGTACAGCGGGAACAGGATCTACAACTTCCGGACTGAGTTGTACAGCTTCAGCGCAGACGCCAGGGATGAGATGGATGGGTAGGTCATGCGAGCATCTCGATATTGGGGAGCTGTCGATTTTTGGGGGCGTCGAGGACATTGGCCGGCAGTGGTATCACCCTTTTGGGGTGGGGAGGCTGCCATGCGCACAAGCGGCCCCAAGGCAGCTGGCAGAGGTGGGCGTACTGACTGAGTTGTTTGAGGAGAAGGACTGCAGGGCGACGAGGGGGGTGACGACAACGGAAGAGATGGAGAAGAGGGAAGGGATGGAGAAGACGGTATGGAGGAGGAGGGAAGCGGCGACAAGGAGGGATGTCTCGTTGGTGTGTTGTTCTCTACTTGAATATCTTCGGGTATGGCCTGGACTGAGGCTTGTTTTTTCCTTAGAATGGATACAAGGTCAGGTTATGTAGATGGGCAAGCCGTGCACAAACTTACGCTCTTTGCCTGGCTCTGTAGTCGCTCGATTTTTTGGCGTTGTATGCCCTAGTTTTCTTTACATCCCTGTAACGAATTCAGACGCGTTTGACTGCAGCAAAAAGACTCGCGTACTTGTAGTAGTTATTTCTACTGGATCTGCGGCTCTTCTCCTTCCTTTGTTCTTCTGCGTCAATAGCTTCTTGAGGGGTTTTCTTACGAGTGGGGCGGCGCGAGGACATTGGAAAAAAGAGAGTACCGGCAGCCACAAGAGCCATGACCCAGTACCAAGTTGTCGCACCTTGGGAAATATGGCTGCAAAAAAGGTCGCACCTATCAAGGTTCGAACACCCGGCACACTGGCTGCACAACGTCGAACGATCTACCGACTGGACTATGAGATCCTTTCTACAGAATGTAACTTGGGCCATGTCATAGGAAGTTAGATGTACTAGAGAACAAGGCAAAAATTTCCACTGTGTTCCTGCGCCAGGCGATTTGAGCTCTGCAGGTGGCCGAGACAGCGAGATAGAAGGGCAAAAAACGTTGTATTTGTCTAAGGTACTGGCACGACATACTAAATTATCTGACTATTCTACCGCTTGAGGTCCCCGACGAGCCAGGAGGCGATCACGAACAGCAATTTGATGATCACGAGCGGCGAGTTCAGCCATGAGTCGCGCATTCTCCTCCTGGGCAGCTTTGGCAGCCTGCTCGGACTTCGTCGCCATATCGGTCGCCTCCTGTACCATCTTCTCTGCCTGCATCGTAACACGTTCGATGTTGAGATCTTGAGCGCGGTCCCCTCGCTTGACAAGCTTCATCATGTCCCCCACTTCTTTGTGGATAGTGTTCATCTCGGCAGCCGCTTCGCGACGGAGCTTTCTGGAGGTGTAGTGCAGGAATGGGAGCTTGGATCCCGGGTGCTGCATGGCGATGTATAGCCATCCAGAAGTCCTATCCGCAAGCGCTTCACACTATTTGGGGGGAATAGCATGCCGTCAGCAGGGGGCAGTGGGGACGTTGAGGGAAATGTGGCACTTACGCGGGAGATGAGGTCGCGACTGAGGTAGTCAAAGCCATGCGTGGCTGTCGCGCGAGTGGTGTATGGGGCCTTCATTGCGCGGACGCGTGCCATCTCTGAGATTCATTAGTTAGGGAAAGTGTAGAATAGGTACTATGAATGGGCTTACTGATTACCGTTGTCCCTCGGGCTGCGCCGTTGACATGCCCATACACCGCGTTGGTGTCCGAGGGATGAACACGTTTCTGTTGCGGCGTGGTTGTGGGGTCGGCCTGGGTCTCGTCTGGGGCAGGCGTAGAGCGTGTCGAAGAGCCCTCCTCCTCTGGAGGCGACGCTGGTACGGGTGTTACGGGCTGCGACTGGGCAGCCGGTGTAGTTTGCGATGCGGGAGTTGTGGGCGGCAGAGCAAACGTGCCTGGAGTAGTCGAAGAGCGAGTCGGGGTTGATGGCAGCAGCGCAACCTGTGGGACGTGCCTCTGGGCGACAGGAGTGACGGGAGGGGGCGGGACCGGCGAAGGGACAGGGTATGGAGGAGCAGGACCTTCTTTCTAATAGATTTGTCAGAAGGATTTGACATGAAATGTCAAGAGACTAACACACCTTTTTCCCGCGGCTCGAGCAGGCGCACTCGGACTTCAGGGGTCGATCTGGACAGACGTTACAGCGTCGCGGGGCGCGAGCTTTGGTGGGCGATGATGCATCTACCGGAGGGCGGGATGGCTTGGAGGGCGACGGCTTGGAGGCCTTTCCTCCCTTCTTCGCAGACGCCGCGGGCTTCTTCGCGGCCGGGCGTCCCATTTTCCGAGCGACAACTGGGCAAAGAGAAGGTTAGAGATGGCGATGGAATCGGGAGGCGGGCGTACCAAACAAATGACGATATGCGAACACCTTGCACCCTAAAAAATTTTGCAGGGGCATTCGCAGAGCACGAGCTGGTTCGGGAGTTATGGGGTCTCTTGGGGTCTTCTAAGCGCTGAGCCGCTCGGCTATTGGGATAAACGCATTAGGTAGCCATCGCCGTGATGCCATTGTTGTGCAGCGTGGAACAAGACGTGCTTGGACTGACAAGCTTCTCTGTGCAATTCTCTGTGTAGAATGGCCCCCAAACGAGGCGCCGCGATACTCGAAACTGATTTCTCGGACGAGGAATACCAGGACTATCCCGCTTCCCTGATCGATTCTGCCCAGAACGAAAAGGGTCCCCATTCGCCGACCAAGGCCCTGCGCCAATATCAGCAACCGCTCGTCCGGAAGGGAGGTGTGAAGCGAGGTCGTCGCGGCATACCTCCTGCTGTGCCAGACGCCACTGCTTGGCTTGAGGAGAAGAGTGCGATGGGGCTGACGGAGAGGTTGAAAGGATTGGATATTGGTGGAAGAATGAGTGGAGCGGAATCGAGTGTAGGCGGAGATGATGTTGGCGGAGGGCAGCAGGGCGATGGCAGTAGTGGTGGTTGGGAGGAAGACCATGGTGATGCCGGCAACACGCCGTCTTGGGATTCTGACACCCATTCACACGGTTACACTGAGGAACAGTTGAGCGTATACCACGACGCAGTGGATTCCTTCACGGCCGGTTTCTACTTCATTGAGGACACCGTCTTTGCCGTTGAAGGTTGGAACATCAAAAAGGAGGAGAGTACTGTACGTGTATACTTTATTATCGACGGCGGGACGCCAGCTAACATACTCTTACAGGGGCTGTGGTATCACCTTGAGTACATGCGTGAAGAGGGCGTAGTAGACGTTGCGTGTACATGCCCTCTCGCACTTCAAAACAGAGTCTGCATTCACCAAGCGTTCACCAAGGACCTGGACATAGAATCGTACTTTGACTGCTTGCAGTCGACATCGACTCAGGGTGCGTCTCGAAATTGCTCTTCTCTTCCTCATGCATGTTCCTAACTTCCTGCGCTGGGGTTATAGACTCTGACGCAGTTATCTGTGTACGCCAGCAAGTCCCAAATTCCGACGAGGTGGACACTATGTTCTCCGTGAAGAGTCGGACACAGCCAGGTTTAAAGGGTCGTGCCATTGTCACCCACAAAGGGACTCTTCCGACAGCAGGCGTCTGGCGATGCTCCAAATCTCACTCCGGCGCCTACCGATGCACCCATATACCTGAGGCAAAGAGGGCATTGAAGGAGTTGCTCGGGCTTGCAGGGGAAAGTGATATGCCAGAGGATACAGGGTCGCCGGTCGCAAAGGAAGTATTAGTCCCAGCACGGCCGTTAGGTGCGTATGTCTCTGTCTTTTCTACTCAATATGCTCATCCCTGCCCAAATAGCTACTCTTTCACGTCACGGCGCCATCTCGTACAAGCCCATTCTCCCACCAGTATCAGTCATGATCCCCAAGGATGAACACCTCTACTCCCGCCCACCTCCCTTCCGTGACGCCCCTACCCTTCCGCTTCCAATCGACGAGCACTCCACGTGCGCCTGCCCGCAGAATGCGAGGTCGATGTTCAACAAGGATGCGGATATCGTAACTAAGAACTGTCGGATCTTTACACTCACCAACGGCGTCCATTCAGCCAAGATACAACTGCAACAATGCCCTACCTGCCCCGGGAAGCGCCGTCGTCACATTGGCCCAGACCTCCGCGAGCGCGGCCTCTTCAACTACAACAACAGCGTCATCGTGAGCCATGAACTACTCGACGATTACACGATCAGCTATTGTACCTCGGAGACGCCATTTTCAGCCTACGTTACCGTGATGGAGCACCGCTACGCCACGGTCAATGCAACATTCATGGGGGAGGACCTCTTCCGCACCGTTTGGTTCGCCTACATATCTATCCAGGCTTTTGAGAATGACATGGGCTGCTCCATCTGCGGATCGGCCCCGGAGACAATCATCTGGGATGGTGTGACCGTCGCCTTTCACAAGAAGCACCTCTCGTCTACGATATCTCCCCCTACGGAGAAGTCTTCCCAGTCTATCTCTCGGCCATTGGTGAAGAACCTGCGTGGACAACAGCTGATAACGGACGCCACCCTTCGAAAGCAGGTACGCCAAGTCATCAAGAGCTTCAAGGTCGATTCTGGCCAGACATCAGGAGACGGTGATGGGGTTGATCAACCGGGCGCGGGGGAGGGGGAGCAGGAGGAGGATGCATTTGCAGAGGATGACCTGGTTGTGGACGACATCACCCGCATCGACACAGTATACGGGAAGCTCAATGACCTATGCCCTGCTCTTGGGTTGCTATTCCTGACGGCATACGGGTTCGACGCGTACGAGAGCAAGATCCGACCTTCCATTGTCTACCGTAGCTTCTTTCTTCAGGTACGGCGCCGTCTTTGCTTGGTATGTTTCTACCACTAATTCTGCGCAGATTGCAGCCGAGGAATCGATTCTTCAAATGGTCAACCCACCTTCGCTTACGCGTCTCCGAGACTTCATTGCTAATCCCATGGAAAACCGGCTGTCGACCCTCCTCCCTATTCCCGGTCTCTTTCAGCTTTTAAAGCTCCACGGCAACATCCAAGGGCTCATCCCCATGATGACTTGGATTGCTGACCGGGCTTCGTCTGTTTGGCACGACATTACCGTTGACGAGCGTCCGATTCCCGTCATCCTTCCGAACGAATCAGCGCAGGCCGACTGGAGATTGGTATGTCTCGATCCCGCCTAACCTGTTGACTACATATTGATTTGTATACCTCACTGTAGACTGGCTGTTTTTATAGTCTGGAGCAGATCCGTCACCGACCAGACTACCCAAAGCTTATCTCTGACCTAAAGAAGGAGGATTCTTCGCGAGGGGGCGATACATGTGGGAAGTTCTACTCGGAGTACGGTGAGAAGAGCAAGATGGGCGGGATAATGGCTGGCTGGTGCACGCACAGCGTCTGTTACGGATTTCACTGCATTCCGTCGAGCGAGGGGCGAAACGATGTCTTTTCGGCTATGGTTACGCGCTGGCCAGTCGCACCGAAGCGTGTCATTTATGACTTCGCATGTGCTCTTGGCCCGTACTGCCTGCTCAGAGAACCTGAATTCTTCAAGAACACGCTCTTCGCGATCGACGACTTCCATGCCACTGGTCACACCAAATGCAGCCCGGCAGCATTCCTCTATGAATACGCGAATGCCGACCCCAGGCTGATCTCAATCAACTCGAGTGCAGGCGAGTGCGGTAACAGTGCTCTGCGTCGTATCCGTAAATCGGTGAGCTATATGTCGCAGGAAAGGGCCATTATATATACGAAGACCTTCCTTTCTGTTTGGAACCGCTTCCGCATTAAGAACTTGAAGCTTTCGTAGTTGTTATACCGGGGTTGTTTGTATGTCATTAGTGTTCTTAAACGTGTTTCATTGATATTTCGCACCCGAGCGCCTAAGTCAAATCAAATCGTGTGCCCCTCCTACCCATCGCAGACTCCAATCAGTACATAGTTTCTTAAGTAAGGTGATGCATTTTAGATAAAAAAAATGCATCACTTTTGACCCAGGAATGGTTGGGCTTGGTATCCGTTCTGGCAGGCTCCTGATAGGGGTATCAATTGCCGCATTCGCCAAAGTGCTCCAGGATTGAAGCCAAATCCTGGAGCGATTTGGCGAATTGGGTAATTCTGCCCCTGTCTTTGATATTTCGGATAGTCATAAAAAATAAAGCATTGAGCATGGGTCGAACCCCAAGCTGCGGGTATAACCACTTTCCATCGCCATCCATAACCGTTCAGCCATTGCTTTTATAGATTACGGTGGATTGTTAGTCTCCACGACCATTGGGAGAACGCTCTTGCCATTCGCCGGGCCGTTGGGTTTGATGAGATAGGCGCCCGCACTCGCCCGCACCGTGCTGCCTCCAGAAGACGCGGATATCTTCCATCATCCATCATTCACCGGCCAGGAAGACAGTCCAGAGGACGTGTATATCTTCCATAGGATTCGGACTTAAAGCGCAGAAGATGAGCGCGACTTCAACATTCGTCTCACCGGCCATTTGGATGCAGTGCATATCTTCCAAGCTGTTGATGCCCGGGTCATCCAGAAGAAGGCGATATTTGCTCCTGGTACGAAGAGCAGGCCCGGAAGTCCTTGGCGCAGATGAACATACCTTCGGATCCATGCCTGCTCGCCTCTCGAAGCAGGTGTTATCCTCTCCGGATGCGAACTGGAAGATAAGATTATCTTCCGAACCAGCCTTTAAGCGCGATCTTGAAGATATCACCCCAGTCCGAGCTTACCCCGCTACATCCTCAGAAGATGAGTACATCTTCGGCCACCAGGACCTGAGGTCTTTGGCAGATGGACATATCTTCCCGACCCGTCCATGCTCGCGCCTTGAAGATGGTGATCTCGAACTGGAACACATAGATATCTTCTGATTTAACCTACGCGCGAGGCCGAAGATACCAGTTCCCTCGGAGCATGCCCCGCAAGACCTCACGGAAGATACGCCCGTCTCGGGGTTGTCTTGGGGAGGCCAAGTGCGGGGTGGAAGAGGAGGAGAGGTATGTAGCCTATCAACATACCTATATACAAGGACAAGTGGTGCAGTGGATAGGGTGCTCCAAGACCCTTCGGAGGACGTTTGTTCGACTCCTCAGGTCAAATCATTTTATTCCGCCTAGCAGGGAGGATATAGGGTTTTGGGAAGGGTTCTACATCTTCTCTGCGGTTCACTGAGAGTAGGCGAAGCTGTCGCCATCTTCCTTCCCAGGGAGACCTCTCGGAAAGGAAGACATCTACATCTTCCCTGTGATTTTCAGAGAGGAGGCAGAGCTACCGCCATCTTCCCCCCCAGGTGGACCTCTCGTAAGGAAGATCTATAGACCTTCATCCAACAGTGGTTTGGTAGGCGGGGAAGTAGTCAGACATCTTCGATTACAAGCTCACGACGTTGTATCGGCCTTCGGCTCCTGCCCTAGGCAAGGTGCCTTGCCCCACCCTGGGTGGCTTACCACGTGAGCGTTCACCAAAACCCGACAGGTCGGGGTCCTTTCTATCGACCAGTCGGGGTCCTTTGGACCGACAGGTTACTCAGCGCCTGCCCCGAACCTCTCGAACCGGACTCGACCCTCCCTAAGCCACTTCTGGAGTTTGGTGACCTCCAGAAGTTGCTGCTCGTTCCTCTCGTACTGTTCCACAGGGGAGAGGACACCAGCAATGGATCCTCTGCTAGCTGGTTTGCTCAAACCGACTGCCACACCTCGGTTCCAGTGGGTGGTGACGACGACTACATTTTTGAACTTGCCATCGCCGCACAGGTCCATGACGAGCTTAAGGTTCGCTCTGTCGACTTCAGACATGGGGGTCGAGATGTTGTAGCACCAGATGAAGGACCTGAAGCGACGACCGTGTTGATACCTGTGCAATGAACTTCAGCGTCAGTACTGGTGTAACGCTGACATTCCAAAGGGATGTGCTAACTCTTTGGTCAAGTACGAGAGCGTGGCCTGTACGACAGCGATGCGACCGTTGATATCTTCGGAGTCTTCAAAGCTTGGTAAGTCCACTACAGCAAATGGACTGCGTTCTGGGATGTCGATACTGTATTCCTTGACATAGGCATTCTTGAAGGATGGCTTCGGGCTTTGATTCCCAACGAGCGATTTGAAGAACTCTGCCAAGAACTGAAACGAAGACAGATCAGAATTGCGTGCACAAGCTTCAAAAAGCGAGATCCCCACTGTATGTTTTCCATTTCCCTTCGATCCTATGATTCTTCGAAGAACTGTTATGACTCGCGTACAAGTTCTAATGTCGAACCGACTCACCCAACCATATGCTCAGGAGGCTTCAAAGGACTCCGTTCCATGATGATAGGCACAGTGATACAATCCCACAGTGGCGTCGAGGCCTTAGGAGCATCTCTCATACCCCTTGCCGCAGACGTGGGGATCACACCTTGCACCATGGAAGAAAGATCGACGTATGTGGCGGATACAAAGCACCGGAGATATCCCATTTCGAAGTCGGCCTCAGGGTCGGAAATTTCTAGTACTTGAGGACCGACCGCAGATTTTCCATGCCCAATGGTAAGGAAGCTCCCCTTTTCCAATGGTGCAATATGGTCAGACTGGGCGACCGCCATTGGCTTGTGGATCTCCGCTGCGGAGAAGGAAGTATGAGTTCTTTGATGCATTCGAGGAACGACAATGAGGGATGCACTCACTGATGCTGAAGTCAGAACTGTCGAAGTAAAAGAGGTATACAAACACATCAGTATCAGTGTGGTTGTTGACGGTGAAGCCGTAGTAGTCGTCCTTGGTCTGTTCGCAGACCGTGACCTTGACGCCAGTCCCCTGGACATTCCGATTGTGTCCCTTAGGAACCCATTGGCGGCTCCTGCTAACCCATTCCAGGACGAATACATCGACGGTGAATTTGGAGGAGAATGGTTCCACTTCGTTCACTTCTCCCACAGCCTGAGGGCGGAGGTTTACGCGATCCTTATGGTGGTAGTACGCTGCAATATGCGACAGTGCATCTTGAAGATTGGCGGCGTCAGGGGGTATGACATGGCGTATCCGTTGTTTTTGAATCACCTCCTTGGCAATGGGGTCCAACATCTCAAAGCCAATAAAGCAGGCATCACTGTCAGGAATATACAGGCCGATGGTGGCCAGGTGCTTTGTGTCGACGACGGTGACTGGCGGTAGCCCTCTGCCATTCAGGTTTGAAAAAGCAATCTTGTAGCACTCCAGCTTCTTGACCTCGGGTGCGACATAGATGCACAGCTTCGGGTTTGGGACCCCCAGTATTTGGGCGACCATAGGCTCGACTATATCGGGCCCGGGGCGGAAGGTAACAGTGGACTTGTCTGCACGGACAACGCTTGTCGCGGTGACTTCCACCTTAGCGTCGGGCGAGCCTTGGACGTCCGCCTGGCTTTTCCACAGGCCAAACATTGTCCCAAGTTCCACGCCGTGTATTGCCCCAGCACCAATGGTGGCCTCGTCCGCCTTCCGATTCAGAACGACTTGGTGGATTGCCTTGGTGTTCGGGACCTTCTTGTCAAAGAGATATCGAGAGCGGAGGGGTCCTTCGCACTGGGGAGTTTGACTTGCCGGGCCGCGTAAGGTTCAATCCAGTAAAGTCATTTGCAGATACGTACTTGACTAGCTTGTCCATTCTTTGTAGTAGATCCTCGTACGTGATCTCAGTTGTGGACACGCCCGACAATGCCTTCAGGAGGACCCGTGTGAAGTGGCCTGCCTCTTTCTCCTCCCTCGCCACCTCGTGCGGAGCACAAGCGGCCAGGAGGATATGTGACCGGAGGCCGTGGTGTCTGAAGTTATGTGGTACGCTGACTCCTCGGTTTCCATTGCTGGATTCGGAGAGAATGTTCTTGTCGAGGTCCGCAGGTAGCTTGCCCATGTAGTCGCCACCTCTAGTTTGGGAGTCGCCCTCATCGGATCGAGTCCCAGATCCAGAGTGGCAACAGTCGAATATGACTGTCTATGTAACAATAAGGGCACCGTTTAAACAGATATCCGTGATTATGGACGTACCGTGTTGCCATTGTTGCCGTTGGCCATCTCAGTAAGTAAGTGGCCCAGGGTACGATCGGGTATGCCATGCACAGCGCTGTTGGGATCGACAGATGGCCTGCAGTCCCAAGGAATGATCATCTGGATATTGGTATGGCCCCAGTGCCAGTCCTCTGGTGCAGGAGCCTCGCTTCCATGGCCCGCAAAGTAGAATATAATAGGATCGTCATGTTCGATGAGTTCGTCATTGGCTAGATCCTTGAGTGCTTGTATGATGTTTTCTCGCGTTGCCTCGTCGTCGAGAAGCATATGAATGGATGATCGCGGTACCTTGAGATCTTTGACTACCCATTCACAGAATTTCTTTGCATCCGAGACGGCAGATCTCAAAGGTGAGAACCCCGTTCGGTCGAAGGAATAGGTGTCGATGCCAATGATAAGAGCATGAACACGATGTGGGGAAGAGCTGGGTCAAACTTCAATGCTTGAGCGAAGCCTGTAGATAGAAGCGCACAAACCTAAAAGAAACATCAGGGATCTGCTATTGGAGAAGTACTATGTGCGTAGTACCGACCTTATAGACATTCTCCGTCAAGTAGCTGTAGGCCGGAAATGAGCTTTGTGAGAGGAGGAGGGGTAACCTAGATAACAGCGACTTCAGGGCCTCCCTTATTTGACCAGACCGAGATAGGGCAGACTCGGAATGGTACCTTTGAGAGAGACGGGAATCAAGATCGAGTCTAATTGAGACAGGCAATACAATTTCTCCGACTGTTGGGTAATACCGACAAACGATCTACGACGTGGAGGGGCGTACAAGGTATAACGACCACCGAAACAGAGATCCTACCAAAAAAAAAAAAAAAAAAAAAAAAAAAAGAGAAACCCCAAACGCCCTCAGCATCGTGGTTGTTAGAGATGACGACGGGGAGTCCGCCGCTAACTATGCATTTGGTACGACATTCCTAATGCTTCCGGTTGTGGCTTACCATTCTGCCTACTCGCCGTCCTTCTGCGCCACCCATTACGAAAGTCAAGTTCTTGAGGGCAACCTTGGTCCATCAACAGATCCGAGGCTTTCTACCAGACTTTAAATGAAAGCAGAGCTGCTTGGAAATGTGTGCAAACCGCCGTTCCTTCAAGTTTATTTGTTAAGGTTTGACAAATATTGCCAGCCTGACTCCTGAGCGCCCGTGTTCCCCAAACCCACCATCGACTGGATTAAGCCCAACTTTCACAGGTCGGAGAGCGCAGAAATATGCAAGCATTAGCTTCTATGAAGCAAATACGCCCGTTGAGAGCGGCGTTTGAAGGCAGGAAGGTCCCCCAGGGCTGATAAGAAATCAAGCGCCCGCCTCAATACTTCGGTCACGCGCAGCAACTGGCAACCAATCGTTGACCACTTTTCAAAGTAAATGGCCCCGGAGATGGGGTGGGTTAGCTCACGCGATCCAACCGAATCTCACCTTAATCCAAACGGAGACGCCATTTTCGAGTGTTCTGTTAATGGGTCGCCTTCTGTGGGTCATATGGCAGAAGTGGCCCAGCCTGGCCATTAAAAGGCCGAACGAGGGTTATCTAGATGGATTCTGTCTCCTTTTCAGGTGAAAGGTATAGCCCCAGCCGTAGAATACTGGAAAATGAAGCTTCCTCTGACTGGCAGTGCTAGACAAAAGGACAGACCGATCAGGATAGCATCCTGGCTTGGGTAGGTCACCTCTGTAAGGTCTTGCTCTAGACTCGAGCCAGTGGCGTGGTTGCACTCTCCGGTCTCACTGAAAAATAGATCCGATGGAGAGGAAGCAAGCTGTATATACCACTGGAAAGAGAATATATCGCTCAGATATCCCCAGGAGGGGGTTACCAGATATTTTTGGTATAATATGACTTGGGCGCTTATTTTTCTGATCGGCTATAGATCGGCCGGTGTGGCCCAGGGCAGCTTCCCACTGGCAATATGGTAGGCCCACTCAGGGGTCTTCCAAACGGCTCCTATCCTTTCACGAAGTTCCCAGTGAAAGGATTGAATACGAGCACCCATAAGCCAGAAACACACACTTCTCGAGCGACGCTTTCGGTCATATAAGGCTGTATATACCAAGTTAGCACGTCGGAGAGTTATTAATAGGAGTCTAACCACGCGCCGCACTGACGCCCCCGAGCCCTTCCTTGGCTGTGTAGTGCACAGCCCAGTTTTTTCAGCTTCGTGCATAGAAGAATGTGGAATTCGAAGAGGGTAACGCACTGCTCACTGGGCTGAGGTCACATTAACTAAAGCCTTGATACCTGGGACAAGTAGTGTCTCCTGACATTGCAGCATTTGCTCTCCTTCTTCTCCTGCCTCTCAGACATCACTCTCAGCTTCAGTTCCCAGTCCATACTCCCGGCTGTTTAAATACCTGATGAAGGCGAGTCGTGCACCGAGAATTACATAGGTCCTCAACCGTGCACGCCCGAGAGAAGTCTATTGTTGTTGAAGCAAAATAACCTGGGCTCGAAAAGTGCGCTCGTGGTTTTGGAAACCAGACGCATCTCGCATAGATGCTTTGCCGATTGAGCATTACGGGCAATCTATCAGGGATAGTTAATGAATCAGAACTTTCCCTCTTTGACATCCTCTGCGGTGTCGTACCTCTGCAACGTCGAGAGTTAGTACGTCCTCCGGCAGAACACTGAATATGTCAACGCCCATACTGCTCCTCACCACGGTGCCCGAAAGGACAAGTAAAAAACAGAGGGTAAAGAAAACAGAGGGTAGGAGTGCGGCGCTCTATGAAATCGGCCCGAGTCAACTATCGGCCCCGAGCCCCGCAGTAACCCGAAGAACAGAGGAGCCCATCGAAGATAGCTACAGGCGATAGTGGGTGTTCGTATGATAGGTATCGCTGGTGTACACTGATGGGAAAGAAACGGTAACTCTAAAGCACAGCATAGGAGAGGAAAGCAAAGGTTTTCAGTCTTTAAGAGACTCCAGCAAGAAGCAGCGCAAGGAAGAGTGATAGATGTGCACAGGTCCATCATAAAATAGGCATAAATAGCAAGCAGGGAGGTAGGCTGGAACGGAAGTTGGCGTATCGCTTACCCTCTCAGCTTTGACATACGCTTCCTCAACCTGGACGTGATCCCGCCAGTCTCCTTGGCCTGACTCTCCGTCGACGCCCTCGGTTCATTCACGCTCGACACTAAACTCAACACACTTGTTGCAGAAAAGCGTTTTGCGTTCTGATCCTCGGGGACTGCAGACAACGAGTTCCCAGAGCGTGGAACGGGGGACATGACGGACACCGGGGAGAAAAGCGTAGATGCGGGGGAGGTAGCGCTAGCTGGAGTAGGGAGATTCGGAGAAGTGAGCGACTCTTGTGGGAATGACAACTCGTCCAAAGTCGGGGGAATAAGGCTCGTGGTAGAGGTATGCTTCTTCGATGATGAGATGAATATGTCGCTGAACCGGTTACGGGATGTTTTGTGCTTTATCTGGTTCCGCGGTAGTTCAAGGGATGTGTGGCCCGGAGCTGAAGCTTCTGCCTTCGGTGATGTAGGAGGTGGAATGGCATGGGGCATCCACGAAGATACCTTCTTCTTCTTGGGCGACGGAGGTGGGGATGTTAGTTCTAATGGAGGTGCGTTCGAAAGGGAGTCGAATTCCAGCAAGAGATCTCCGACATAGTCTGGCATGGAGACCTCGACGTCTTTGATCCGTTGTGCCAGACCCTCGCGATCCGGGTTCGCAGTGTGTCGGTATATGGCCGCTGTTCCTGCCTTCTTTGCGACACTGACATATCGAGGACGGGGTGTAGGCCATGACGGGGTGCTGAGCATTGGCTGTGGTTCCGGCTCGGGCTGAAATTCGGAGGGTATCGTGGGAGGGAAGGGTTCGCTGGCAGTGGCAGGCTTCGGGGTTCTAGGTGTGAAGTCGAATTTAGATGCGAGGGTCAATGATACTAGCCGGCGGTGTTTGCGAAGACGTGATTGGGCCTCTGGGGTAGCTGATGGAATGAGTGGTGGGCGGTAAGAGGTGTTGAACAGCCCTAATGATTGATCTGACCGCCGTTGAAGTTCAAACCTCTCCTCGTCGTCCTTCAAGATAGCAGAGACTTTCTGCGCCGTCGACCAGAGCGCTCTATGGGCATCGAGTTCGCGTCGTTCTTGTAGCAACCTCTGTTGCTGCAGTGACTGGTATGTGGCAGGTTCGGTGTCCCTGTTGGCCAACAAAACACGAAGTTGTTCGATGTTGGAGCCTGCGTCTTTGGCATGAGCTTTCAAAAGGTTGATTGCAGCTTGAAGAAGTTGAATCTGAGGCAGGGTACCCGAGGAGGAGGGGGTCGGTGTTGTAGAGGTAGGTTGCGCAAGCATGATGACGGAGGGAGCAAGGTTGAGGTTGCCGGAGAGCCCTGAACGCTGATGGAAGTGGCGTGCATCAATGTCGTTAGCGGTAGTATTCATCAATTTGGGGGCTTGGTGAGGGTTGGCATCCCTACCGAGGAAGATTAGGATGTCTGAATAAACTCATAAGCTCCAAGCACTCACCGAGCTGGCTTTATTGAGCCAGTCGATTCCAACTTGGTATTGAAGGGCAGGTTTGTTCTCTCCTATTCATATATGGCTATAAGCGTCATGGAACGAGGAAGCAATACAATTTCTTCTACCTGAAGGGTCTTCCCAGTTCGTTTCGATGCCATGCCACCCGTGCCCACAGAATTGATATTTGAGAAGAACAGATTCGCCGGGTTCTCCAGAGGGTTCGGGCGTTGGTTGAGACCAACTTCAGGAATCTTGAGTATAAAGTAGGCTCAGCCGTGCGGCTATCATGCACCCGTAATGAGGAGAAGGTGGCACAAGTGGTAGATGATGAACGTTCAGGACAAGGAGTGTTCAGCGCTGTGCCAGAAGCCCGGCAGTGCTGGAAACGAACCGCGGTCCAAAACTGGAAATTTTATGACGTAAGGTGCCCCGGGACTCACGGATGCAATCGGCCCGCCTCCTAAATAGGAGAAGTGCTTGCCAAGTCCAACACCCACTGCTGTCCACAACGCTTTCCGAAGGGAAAAGTACCATAGAAATAGAGAAAGGATGGAGGTCTGAAGACCAAGGTTCCGAGTAATCATTAGAAATATTATTATAGTAGAGAACAGGGTAATCTTATGCTGAGAGATCATAAACTACAATTTCGCGAGTCGCCTAACGGGAGTCGGAGGCTCAGATGCCCAGTCAGGTTTACCTACGTGCCCAGAGTCAGGTCGTCCAATCCCATATCTACGCGTCCCAGAACCATTCACGGCCCGAATCGCCCTATCCAAGAACACGCCCCCATAATCTGAATCCACATCCGCTGCTGTCATCATACTGTTGAGGGTGTTATCTCCGACACCCGTCGAATACACACCCAGTTTCCGCAGTTCTTCCATGCGATTCACCTCTTTAAGCAGATGCAATGCCTTCCCTCCGAGTCCCACCTCCGGTTCAGCACTATTACTCCCATCCTTATGACCTTGATTCCTCGCCTTCAGCGTCGCTATCCGCCGGACAACGCTCCCAGAAAGTCCCCCTATCCGCTCCCCTGCACCAGTGCTTCCAGACAGCAATCCCCCCACAGATTTGAGAGAGGCTAGTGAGATATTCTCTTTCATACCGCTCTTCTGCTTAGTTGGCCTGATCAATCGAAGCCTCATAATGGACGACAAGGACGAGTTCCCCTTCCCCTTCGGACCAGGCTGGTCCTGCGACGTGTCGAAGGGTCTCCCACTATTCAACTCCTTATTCACCGCGCGAAGCGGCAGACTGATGCTGCGCGGAACGCGGTACATCGGCTTCATTGGCGGGCGTCTTCGAAGACTCCTCGAGGCCTGTGCCCGTTCTCGACTGGAGGCCGAGCCGGACGATTCCGCTCTCAACACAGTTGGATTGGCGGGGGGCTTCTTCCTTAACACTTTCGTCTTCGAGGAACCATCCGTTACGCTATTGTCTCCGCCTACCGTTTCGGTCGGTGGAAACATTCCCAACGTGACTGAAGAGTTCCTTTTTGACTTGTTGAGCGTGGGTGAAACATGGTGATCTGAACTCGAAGAGTCAGACGACGGGCTAGGTTCAAGCAGCCCTGAGCCCAGGTCGCCGTGGCTTAACAGGCGCGAGATTGCGCGATGTCGGTAGTGGACGCGGGGCCGTTCGCTGTCGTGCCCAACGTGATCGGTAAGGGTGGTGTTACTGCCCGTCGACCCATCGACGACATCGCCATCCTGAATCTCTCGCGTTCGGACCATGGATATTGAAGGATCCGTCTCGTCATCGTATAAGAGGTTACCCACAGAGTCCGAGAGGCGATGGTCAGAGAACACATCTGGGGACTCCGGTATGGCAGGGGGAGGAGGCAGTTGGAGTCGGGAGAAGCGGGAGGCGTTACTCTTCCGTGTTCCAGCCCACCAAACTGGGCTATCGGCGTCTCGAGATTTGTTTGCCTTGGATCCGTGTTGGTTCGTTCCAGGAATAACAGGAGTGTCAATGGGTACGACGGGAGAGTCATTGGCATTCGAATCTGTAGATGCTTTCGGAGGTGGTGGAAGGGCGAAGCTGAACCTGCCGAGGGTTGGAGGTTGAGTGGGCGAATGGAGATAGTATGGAGGGGAAGGAAGGTGAGTGGGGATGGAACGGTCTTGAGTGTCGTCATAATTGGGGAGGGTACCGAAAGCAGCCATTGAGGCACGGACGTCTGCGGCGTACATGTCTAGGTCAAATACCTCGGGGTACGGAAGGGCGCTACGCCTTTGGGAGGAACTGCCTGGAGTATTAACTGGGAGCGAGTCGTCGTATATAAGCGATCCCAGGGTCATGTCCGGGCTGCTACTGTCTGAGCCCAGCCGAGGTGTGCTCATGTGAGGTGGCTGGAACGGGTCGGCGGCTGTGACATGAGGAACAGAAGACAGCTCCACCGTGGTGCTACCCTCATTGGAAGCCATGAGCGCCTTGAACACGATGTCAGCCAGAGAGTCCGAAAATGCGAAGCCCCGTTGTTGTTGGGAGGTCTCCTTTGCATTCTCAGAGCCACCTGAATCTTCGCTAGATTGCATGACGATTTCGGCAGTGTGGTTGCAATATATTTCAGAGCTGGGAGGAGAGTCGAGGGGCGAAGGCAAAGCAACGACGGTACTCGAAGAATCCCCGACTGGAGGGGAGGACTGCAGTACTGGCGACGAAGTTGGAGGTGGACTATTCAAAGGACTTTTCGCTATCACAAACGGCGAGTTGGGATGCAGAGTGAATCGACTTGTGTTCTCTTCGCTAGGTGTAGACGGGGTGATGATAACGCACGGGACCGTAGGGCTCGGAGGCGGATAACCGTGCTTCATGTCGAGGTGGGGTCCGATTGGAACCGCCTTTGGTTGCATTTCGCTGAGTGACTCGCTCCAATCCTCGATATAAATTTCGGGGGGCGGATTAAAGTTGAGAAACTGGCCATTCCTCCTCTGTCTTCTGCGCTCTGCGCTCTCTCGAGATCGCTTGCGGCGAGGGGACCTCGGCGTCGCGCGAGGGCTAGGATGTGCTAAGAATTCCTGTCTCTGCGACTCTGATACCATTCAGTGTCATCTTTTAGAATTTATAAGGGATAGACAAACCTGTCGAACGCTGACTTGTATCGCTGGTACTCCGAGTCGGCTCTTGAAAGTGGAACTGGAAGGACTTCGGGCTTGCACTGGTATGATCAGTCTCGTGGTGTGTCTTCGAGGGATGGAAGTGCTCGCGGGACGAGTTGGCCACCATCTTGTAAAACAGGCCGTTCTCCAGCTCTATATTGGAAGCAGACATAGGTAGTTCAGGCCGTGGCTTCCAGTAGACGGAAAGGGATCGCAGAAGATAGAAGACGCGCCAGAACCAAGAAATTACGTTCAGGGTCCAGTTTGGCGCCATCTCCGGCGCATTCCAGGTTTCGTGGGTGGTCTTGGATTCAGAAGGTATGGTGAAAGGTCGGAAATCGTATCCATTGTGGTCATCCACTCCATTTCAACAGCGACCCGTTAAGCTGACCGGGCTGACAGTAAGCCTCAGTCTGGAGTCACATTTACTGAACCAGAGCCATCCCGAGCTATAGGCCTCCAAAGCCTTGAACCACCGGAGAGAGCCGCTGCATGTGTTGGCACCGATTCATGGCGGCGAAGACGAGTCGAAGTCAGCACTGAGAGCCAAGTAATAATTAATAATGAGGCGGAGCTGGAAAACTGAAAGTTAAGTGCCTTAATTACATAATCAGATAAGATTCCCAGCTGCAGTGTGAGCGTCTAATTGCCCTTGTCCTCTCGACGACCAGTCATGAAAAACTCAGAAGAATACTCCTAGGCTCTGGATGCAGAATAGAAGCATATGGACGTTAGCAGTATTGAGCAAACATTTGTGACACTAGTGCTGGTCGGAATCGATAAAATAAGACGGCGCCGCTCAAACTGCGGCTTCGAGAACTGACCTCGACAGCTTCCCTTTGTCTTGTCCCAAACTCGACTTGATCTATATTATGGATCCCAGTATCTTTCAAGTCCTTTCAGCGGATGTGCTCAGTCTCATCATTGCAGAGGTACCGACCTTTGTGGCCGTGGACACGAAAATTGGAGCTGATCTACTACCGAACCCCAGATCGCCCGCAATACCAATGGAAAGGGGCCGTTGTGCGAAATGCGACTTGTTTCTAAAGCCATGAGCACCCTTATCGAGCCCAAGGTTTTCTCTACAACCAAGATAAACTTTAGCAGGCTGCATACGCCCGGCCAACTGCGCGCGATAGTTGCGGGTGATTGTCCTAACAATCGATGGACGACTAGCCTCCTCATCGAGTATCTAGTCCCTGCGAAAAGTAGCTCGACAAGTGTTGGAGATGATCCGGGAGTGCGAAGGTCGGCTAGGCGGCGAGAGCTGGAAGGGACAATGGTGGTTTGCCAAAATGAACTACTGATTCCAGCTATCCGTGCCTTGAGAAGGGTCTCTTCAGTTTGGTGAGAGGATTGATCTCTCCTTTCATCCAGCTGCAACGAGATGCTCAATCGCGTTTAAGCCTAAACATGCAAATGGGACGCCCAAACGATGATGTGTTACGCGCATTATCTCAGCTACCACAGCTAATATCGGCTCGAGTCGATTTTGATTGGGACTGGGGCCATGACGACATTCCAGCCATTGACCAGATAACGAACCTTCGTTCTCTAGAGCTAGATATCCCAAGCTCTCGCCAAATTACCATCCAAAAGGTGGCCAAAACGATAGCCTCCTCTCCGTCACTCGAATCATTAGCACTGCGCGGTTTCGCATTGCGGCCAGGCGAGGATGAAGATGAGGAACTAGTTCTGAATCGTGGCATCGAGTATCCACCCCCACCATGGTATTCCGAGTCACTCGACATAGTTCAGATCCTTCCATCAACTGTACAGAGGCCGATGCTCAAAAAGCTAAAAATCTATGACCGTAACCTCAAGTTATCGGCGTCATGTTTTCCGTACTTCAACGCTCTGACTGAGCTTCATGTTGAAGAGCCGCAAGCTGCCAAGTACGACATCGAGCCTTCGTTCTGGAAGGCACTTTCCCGCGAAAGGATTGAGCTCAAGTCGTTACGGATATACCCCCTTGTCCCAGCTGCTATCGCCTATCTCACTTCGTACACTGGTCTCGAAACTCTTGAAATCGACACTGGGCGCTTTGATCAGGAGACGGAGAAGATGTGTCTCAAGGAAGAGCAGACCATGGCCCGTCGGCTCTATCGCGACGTACTTCCTCGGCACCAAGCTACCTTACAGGACCTCCGAATGGATTACGTCTCTGTCATGCCATGGGCATTGGAGGGGGAATTCTTCGACTATGTACTCCAGTGCAGGAATCTTAGAAAATTGGGCCTCCCAGTTCACTACATCGGAGGATCCGGCTTTGCAGATATCGGTGTGGTGAGTACAGTCTCTTCACTGCCACCCGCCGACTGGTATCGCGTGCTGACCTCTATTACTATCGCTCTCTGTGCAGTCAACTTTCATCACGCAGATATTATCGCACCTTCTACACCTCAAACACTTATACATTGGCATGCTAAAGGACGATAGGGAGGATTGGGATTGGGTACCCGGCTATGCGGAAAAAGTTGATGAATCACTAAGAGTGAATTTTGCAGAAAATGTTTGCGAAGCTGATATAACCTCGATTCCAGTGGTGGATTCGTTTGGCGTGACCATCGGCGGTACATGGAGCGTCGCGTTGGATCCCATACTCAGGCGCCTCTGCAGGATAGAGAAAGCTCGCTAAGGCTACCGCTGATGTAACAATTCTGGGAAACCTAGAAAGATACCCTCGATTTGAATCGCAGCACTACCTTTACATTCCCCAAACAACAGAAATATGCCTATGTTAATCCCACATTTACACGATAAGTATATATTGTCACCGTTAAACATCATGCGAGTCATCTGCGTCATCCTCAGAGTCGGAGCTACCCAGCCCAACCCACTTCACATATACATCTGGAAGCATCAAACACGCCTCCTCCCAATCCTCTGGGTCAAACCAGCTTTCGCAATGCCGAAGCCTGGCTTGCATAGTGGGGCATCCCAACGGCTTCAAGAGCAACCGTTTTTCGAGCCAGTCGAAGAATGTGTCTCCCATTGAGTCGGAGCCTGTGCCCACCAGTACTTCGCAGAGCTCGAGCATTGAGAGCTGAGGGAAATATGGCGTTGCTGGCTCCGTCATTGCGACCGATCCTCCATTGTCTGATGAATCGACCTCCAGGGCCTGGGTTTCGCCCAGTCTCTGAAAAGCCGGGTCGCCATTCATCCACTCTAAGAACGTATGAATCTTGCTAAACTCGAAGTATAGCGCATTCAGCTTCTTCAGCGCTGCAAATCTCTGCCAAAAGGCCTCTGGAAGAGCATCCGAATCGACGATACGCAGCTGCTGAATCGAAGTCATGTCGAGATGCTGGGCAACTGGGGCGAAGAGGATGCCGGGTTCCTCGGCACGAACATCCCAGAAATCGATATTGAGGGGGCTATGTCCGGACTTGGGCGAAAATTCGAAGTTGAGGGCGAGTCGGTATGTCTCTCTATCAAAGGAACGAAAGTTGTTGATGCTGAGGGTTTGGATCCCGAGACGGGAGCTCCTTGAAGCCGAGGTAGAAGCAAAGGGCCAATTTCCTGAGCTGTAGGCGTGAACTGTGTTCCAGGATTCGCCGAGAGTAGCCAAAAGGTAATCGAAGGCTGCTTGGCTGGGGCGGTCCCAGATTTGCAAAATAGGGGAGGTCGTCTTGGGAAAGCGAAGCGAACGAACGAATGTGGTGACTGAATGGATCGTGTCCATTAGGTCTAGACGAACGAGATGAGGGAGGGTAGCAATAGGAGTAGTGGTCGGATCCGCAGGGGTGTCGTAGGGGAGGAAGTGGTGGATGCGCAAGTGCTTCAGCTCCTTCATTTCGGACAGAGCTCCGATGAACCCGTTCGTTGGAGGGTGATGGAGCTGAACATCGGAGGAGCGGCCGTCGATCGTGAGATTCGTGAGGGATGAACCCAATGGGAGGATCATCCAATTGTTAAGGATGAAAGAAACCGCCTCGAGAGACTTGAGCGATGGGCAACCCCCTCCAAAGATTGGCTTAGGACCTAGGAACTTCATCTCGGCTAGGTTATCGCTGACGAGGGAGAGCTTTTCCAGGTACGGGAGTGCATCCTCCGAGTGGCCCTCCAACAGCTCACGAACGAAGTTGTCCTCTCCGCCAATATCGGTGAGCTCAAGCGAGCGCAATCGGTGCGTTTGGGAGATCACCTCCGTCAGCTCTGATGGAATGGTCGCGCCTCGTTTTTTCGAGTTCTTGAAAGTGACTGAGAGCAGGGAATCCTTCGATCGATCGAGCATGAGCCCCACCAAGCCAGGAGTGCGAAACGTGCGGCTCTGAACATTGCTCCAGAGCTCTGCACACCCTATTCCGGCATCGCGCCAGTACTGGCAGACGTGCATGACTTGAATCCACCTAAGGATAGGTCTGTCCCCTCCGACCGCGATAAAGATCTTCGATAAGATTTCGGGAGGAAAACGGTTGATAGGGACGAGGCTATTCTGGCGACTTCTCAAAGCTCGCAGCTCTTCCTGAAGCTCGGCGATCCGGTTCATGAGGGAATCTTGGTAGACTCCAACGTCGTTTCCTTCGAGTGTGTTCGCGTCCTCCTCAAGGATCTTCTTCGTCGCTGGCGAAAACTTCTCGCGAATCGAAGTCATTCTGGGGTTGTAAGGCGTTATGAACCTTGTTTTCTTGAGCTTCTCTTCCATATTTCAACGATTGAGGAACTCACTGAGTCTTGGATGAGCTGGAGTATGTACAGAGTTAAGGACGGGTGATTCCGCTCACTGGTTGCTTCGATACCAGCCATGCTCGGTGCCGGGCCCCTGAGCACGCGGGACGTAACTTACATAATGATCCCGCCCCGCCGCGGCGGCCGAGCGCGGCACCGAGGTGGCGGCGCTTAACAGCTAGGCGCTCAAGTAGAGGCAGCCTCTTCACCAGGGTATATAGTTTTGGGAAGCGCGAATCGAAAGCGAAGGAGCGAGTAAATTAGCCTTGGACTTGGTAGTATGGAGACATGTCTTCGTATATAATTGTTAATGATACAAGGTACAAGGAACCCGGTTCTTGGACTCTTGTCCCGATTCCATCAGAACATGGACAATCAGAATGGTACGGACATGGTATGTAGATATAGCAAGTACTAGAGTAGAGAGCTGGTAAATCTAGGTGTTATTTAAAGAGCTGTGGGTATAGTTAGGTGTGGTCCAATGGTGGGCGACTTTCTCGCGCGCCGCGGGACAGTCGCCTGGCGAACCGGGGTAGAACACCTGCGACCTTCTTGGTGCCCCCGAAGGGTCGCTTCATTGCGGACAATGGGTATCTAGAGATAGAAATGCATGGGAGCTTCTTGTTCGCCAATCCGATGAGCGTTCGTAGCAGATTATTGAAGGTAAGTCGTTTAAGGTTTCTAAATTCTAAACCTCAATCAAGGTCGGCCGTGGGTCTGCGATGTCTGAAAGTGACGGCCATTCAACAAGGGTAAGCGTCAGGGGTCGGCGCTTAGGCTCTATGTCCCAGCACCCCGTCATCATGTCCCACAAGTCCTGAGTAAGACCGAAATGGGTAAAGGCGCGGTCGGTTACTTGGGGTTTGAGCGGCGCCTTCCCGCCTTGGACCTCCTCCATAATACGACAGTGGCGAAAAAGGGACGGTGTGCCGGGGCTGACCTCGTAGAAAGGGGTGTAGCCAGTCATGACCTGGAATTAAATGTGGGGTCAGAAAAGCCCATTCATACAGCATCCGGACCGCCATACCTTATAAATACAGCAGGCCATGGAATAGACGTCCCCAGCCATCGTTGGACTGGTGGACTCGTCCGCGAGGTGGGCTTCCAGAAACTCCGGGGGTTGATAGGGGGCGGTTTCAATGACGTGGCTGGATGCTTCAAACGACGAAGGCACCGCCTGCGTACCGCACTTCACGAGGCGAGCGAACCCGAACCCTCCAATAACAGCACGTCCCAAGCTGTTAACGAAAACACTGCCCTCCCCAATATTCCCGTGTGCTGCGCCTTTTGTATGGATGTGGAAGAGCCCGCGAAGAGCATCCCTCACCTGCGCAAGCAGGAAGTCAGAATGACGGCCACGTCCACTAGTAAAATTTACGGCTCACCAACAAGCGCCTGTTAATTGCCGGATTGGTCTCGAGATACAGAGCTATAGGAATGGGTTCGGGGAACTGTGTGACCAAGTAGAGGCCAGTCCTACATAGCCCTTCGTCGTGCGAGAAGAGTCCTAGGATGGGGACGACGTTGGGGCCTTGGACGTTGTACTGGATGTATGCTTCATTGGTCGTTCGCTATGTGAAGGATACAATTTAAGTAGGGCATTCGGAATAGGAAGACGTTGCCGTACCTTGATTGCGTCCTTTCGGGTGGTCTTGTGAAGGCGATATTGCTTGAGTGTCACCTGCCGGGAGTTGTGAAGACCGACGAAGACGTCGACAAACGTCGAGACTGTCGTGGCAAAAGGAAGGAGGTTTATAATGCCAAGCAGGTAAGGAAAAAGCAGGTTCATCAGTGGTGTCATGTTTAGACAGGCAGCCTTCCGAAGAGGAAGTCTGATGGAGTGAGGGGATAAAAAGGACAGAAGGGCGGGTCCTGATGCTCGTTGGATGTGTTGCTTTTGTTAGAGAAAGCTGACTCATCTCCCAGGATACTTCGTAGCACAATGATGCCTCGCCTCGTGTGTAACATAACTATTAGGGTCGGGTCAAAGCTCGCAGCAAGCATGGTTCTTGAGGAGTCAGATGCATGAGAATCTGCGCCGTGTTCCAGAACTATCAGTGACGGAGTCTGAGGTCTCTGTCAGGAGTCACTGTAATATGTGTGGCGTATGCATTCTGTCTGTCTCGGCAATTCTTCACGTCTTGTCCGACGGGGACATGGGTCACCCCTCTAAGACCTGGAGCTCTCTTGACTCCAAATCTTGGGCACCCAAGCCAGACCATCCTTGTTACATTTGTGATGCCAGGATGGCGTTACCCTGGCGGCGCAACCACATGGGATCATGCATCCGATCTACACCTATTGCAGTAAAGCATGTCCTAAATTGCATTGCTTTGTGTCGTATGACCCCAACACGGCATCCATTAGCTTCAATAAAGGAGATAAGCGGGTGCAAGAAAGTTGGCTAAATCGCGGCGACCGCGTTGGCCATGCAGCCTTCGGTTGACAAGCTGCGCGATCGCGTTTGTGCCTGGCAGGACCCCGCTGTTCGATTAGGCGAAGAAGGAGCAAAGAGAAACCGTACATGACATAATTGGGCCACTTGAGGTAACCCTAGCATAATTAACGGGTTGTGGGCTGATAATCCTTCCCCACTGCGACGAGAGTTTGGGTGGCGGGATTACAGAATTTGTGTTAAGCGCCCATGAAGGCTGATTGATATCAAGACGGCGATCTAGCCCAAAGTGCACAAGGACAGAAACTTCGGAAACAAGGCTTATCTCTTTCTTCAAATGCACTACGATAAGCTGGTAGGTATCTCCGATGTTTCAAAAAAGCCATCTCATTGCTGTTTCCATCGCCACCAACTGGAGCCAAAGGTGATCGCCGACCTCAGCATCCTCGATCCTTCTACGCGTTACTCGGGACTTTGCGGTCACATCGGCCATACTATCCTTCCTAGCAGGGAGACTGCCAGGTTCCTCCCAGGAAATCTTACTGTACATGGTGTACACGAGCCCGGATTTCTACATAGAAAACGGGAAATACCAAGAACCACAAACCAAGGACACCATGCCAGTGACACGGCGTACCTGGGTGATTCAGCAGCATGCTCAGCCTCAAGCAATTCGAGAACATTAGACTGCCGCGTCTTTTCTCTCGCTCGGGAAGCACGCTCATATGAAATGCAAGGATAGCGCTGTGTGCCCGGTCGAGGCATAAGAGCATCAAGTCTAACCGAATGGAGGTTTCCCGTGAGCCTTTGCAGCTTGGTCTTGCGGTGTTCGATCGTTATATCCTCGGGAAGGGCCTTCGTTCCGAACAGCCGACCAGCTGGACCATTTGTGCTTATCCGATGAAGACTCCCATTTTGTTCCAAACGTTAATCTCCAGCTAATGAGGGCGGCGGCGGGTACACCGCAGTTACTGTACAGAATGATCGAGGTTACCTTGTGTAGATCCCTTTCCATCTCGAACACGAGGCAGCGTGTTGGCCAAGTGTTGGCCAGGTGACTTTCCCTTGCCGTTATCAGTTCAGTAACTTCAGTTTTTATGGACCGTAATGTGAAGCGGCATCCTAATACTTATCTTGGGGTCGAAAATGAGATGGATTTTAGGTTTGGTTCAGAGGCAGGACGCAGGAGCATAAATGGAGGTGGCTGGTAAGAATATCAAGACTTAGGTACAATACAGTTGAGAGAAGAGCTCACCACATATCACGACTACGTACCTACCACTACCTACCAATACATTTGCATCAGCAGCATCAACCCGAAGATCATCACCTCAAGGCCTCACCACTCACCTTCTGCCCCCTCTGATTCATCATCCTCAACCCACGACACACGCACCTCCGGAATCTCCGATCTCTCAGCCGCATACTGGCCCTTCGCAAGCCACGGACACCGGCGAAGGCTTACCTGCATGAGAGGGACATCGCACCCCCGATGCCTCAGCACCAACCTCTTCTCCAAAAAGTCGAGAAGCGTCAGGGCGGCGCGTATCTCCTCCTCCGGCGCAAGGATTACCGTGTCGAACTCAAACTTCGAGAGCCGAGGGAGCCACGGAGCCAGATGGGTTTGAGAACATCGGCTTGGGTTCTCGTCGCCGACAGACGTGGGTAGCGCGGGATCCTTCACCAACCACTTCAAGAATTGGAGAGTGGGCGTCTCCTCAAACCTGATCAAGCGCAGCTCCCGCAGCTGCCCAAACATGCTTTGCCATACCTCTTCAGAAAGCGCCCCCACCCCGGAAAGCCGCACCGCCCGCAGCTGCGACAGATCGTACATCGAGTCGAACTCCGACCACACGCTGGCTGTGGTTATGAAGCGGTCGTCGTGGCCGCTCGGGAGGGAAAGCGAGAGGTTACCTCGTGGGGATCCCGTCTGGAAGTCGAACTTGAGTTGTATTGTTGGTGAGCTATCCATTTTGGTCGTGGACGTAATCGTGAGGTCAATGAACACTCTTTCTTCCTGACATTGATTTGTTTTCAGGCACGATGCTGCCTTTAGAAGCCCAAGGAGGTTGGTAATGTCGGATAGCCGATATGCGCGACAGACCTCGATAGTGACGGAGGCGGATGCAGGGTAGCGCAGCCTACGTATGCAGTTGGTAATGCAAGGCACAGTGTCCGCCAACTCCAACTTCTCTAGCTTCGGGAATACAATGCTCTCCGTCACCACCTCGTCATCCGCCCCGACATATGTATCTCCTATCAAATGACCCAGGCGGAGATTTTCGAGCTGTCTCAGCCTTCCCAGCGCTTTCCAAAGGCCTTGAGGCGGAGGCCGTGAAAAGGCCAGAAGTCGTGGCTCACACTCCAGAACGAGGCTCGTGAGGGTCGAAACCAACGGTAGGATATTCCAGGTGGGCAGGGTGTATCCTACCAGCTCGAGGTGCTTGAGGGATAGAAGAGCGGGCCCTAGCAACCTGGAGTGAAGGAAAGACCGCGGCTGATCGCTCCCGTTCACCAAGGAGAGCGTCTCGAGCGCTGGGGCGCCGTTCGCGAACCACGCGTCCCGTTGCATGTCGCGGGCGAGTTTGGACATATAGCTCTTCTCGATAATCTCGAGGGAGCGTAGTCGGTGGAAGTCCGATTTGATGAGAGAAAACAGGGAATATGTTGCCTCGTCATGCATCACCTCCGATCCCCAATACCTGACCGACAGCGGAAGGGCCCCCGAGCGATCCAACATTGCCTCTACAAGGCCCGAGCCATTCCTGAACACGGCATACGAGATGCTACACCAGAGCGCCCTACACTCTAGAGCGACCGCCCGCCAGTAACTGCAGACGTGCGTCACTTGCATCCACGGCACCGTCTTCATGACCGGGTTGTAGCAGTATTCGGGTTCCCTGGCAATCTCGAGGAAGATGTGGGCCAAGATCTCCACGGGAAGCTGGCAGCACGGGTTGGAGGCGTTATGGCGGGTCTTGAGGGCGAGGACGAGTTCGTGGACGTGCCCGTTGAAATGCTGGTTCAACGCGCTGATGTCTGCGAGCTTGTTTCCTACCTTGAGTGTCTGCGTCGTTGTCGCCTTAGTTTCGAGCATGGCTTGCATCGATTCAAGTGTTTTATAGCGGGTTAACGGGATAGTGGTTCAAGTTCAAGCTGGCGTTCAGGGTGTCAGCTGGTGTCAGACGTTGGTCAGACGTATCGATCTCGGCTCCGCAAATTGATCGGCAATACCTCGGAGATCGGCCCCGGCCGGCGTCTATCAGCCCGGACTGGCCATGGGCGCCAAACGAAACCCATAAGTATGGTCACTACGGCCTCTTACATCCAACGCCGGAATGAACGGGGTCCAGGGTGCATTGCTTTACAATCAAGGAAGGTATTTCGAGAGCCATTCCACTGATTCGAAGATAACCTCCCTTTCAAATAGGCTGCACGCCTAAGTATATCACTGGCGCCCGGCTTTCAAGGAAACGAACATTCTGCGCTGCACGTTCCACACACGCGCTTCCCAGGACTATGAGAGGAGATTAAGCTGAGATCCGCTATGAAACCCATGAAGCATCTCCTCTACCATACTGCGCGTTGTTCATTCCACCTTGGAGCTCATCGGATCTCATTCTGTCTTGCGTCCTGGGTGGCTGGTCAAAGCAACCACCACCATGATGTACGGGGACGTCATATGCAGCATCACTCTACCACCCACTCCTCAAAGGATTCGTCCAAGCCCTCCCCTCGCCCCAGCAACACCCTAATCGCGCGCGCCACTCACACCCGATCACCTTCCATTCAACGATATAGATAGACTACTACCAAGTTCTAATTCTGAGCTCTCCTCCCTACCTTAGATTAGATTGGATTATTGGAGCAACCGTAACCCAGTAATGAATACTTACAGTTTAGACTTGAACTAAGTTTAGAATTTACGACCGATTACACTTCAACGGTCGTTCGTCCGTGGTACGCCTCGGTCTCCAAGTTCTCGTAGCAGCACATCGTGTCCTATGCAAAAGAGCCGACGTGGGCTCTGCCGCGGGGTAGAAACTAAGCGCTGGGCATCTCAGTGCACATCCTACCGCTCACCCTACCTCCCGCATTCTCTCAAATAATAAATCGATAAGCAAAACAAACACTTCCCAGCACAACGCAACCAAACCTCCAAAACCGCCTACCCAAAGCATCCAATCAGCATCCAACCGCCTTCATCCAAGCCCATCCACGTCCGCCGGACGCAATCCCAAAACATACTACATCACAAATGACATCGAATGACCTCATCACAACCCCTCGAAGCCCACCTTATCCCGCTTCACAGCATTCCCCAACCCCTTCTGACCAAGTTCTGACCGATCAACCCTGTCAAGCTTCCATGCCCATGCATTCAGATACCTACGCCAAGTTCGCGGACAGACTTCGCCAAACTCAAGCGAGGTTCGAATGCATAATTGACCCGGTCGTCAACCTCGCTCATGCACCTTCAAAAAGAGGGTGCAACCTCGACCCTTGGCATCACACAGAAGCGCCGGGATAGCAGTAGAAGTTCTCAAGTTAAGACAAACGTAAGTTAAACCTCGCCCAGCGAAAGGATGTACCGTACGATATGGATAAGGATACGAGTTTCAGTACCATGCGTGTATGTAAATTGTTGCGTCATTGTACGTGGATGTAGAGCGTAACTGTATTCGTAAAGCAAAACAAAAAAGATAAAGGAGAAAGCGTGCAGTCCACTCGTGTATGTTGTGGCAGGCAGCGATAACAAAAGGAGAAGAAAAGAAACAGTATCTAAACCGATAAGACCCGGATGAAAGGTGACGACGATAGCATGACACGGTGACGTGAGGAGGAATAGGAGGAATAGGAGAAGGAGGTGAAACGAGGAGCAACCAACCCTCGACACTTTTGACAACAACAACGTAAAGCAAACCCAGGTCCATTAACCCAAGACAAAAAGACCCAAAGACACCGTGACGCCAAACCCCGGGAAAAGACCCATGACCCCAACCCAAAAAATGCAGACCAAAACACGAGGCGAAACGAGCGTCGGACGGAACCCTGATCCCAACCTATGATGCCGATGATGACGAACGATGAGCGCAACGGAAAAAAAGAAGCAGAGCGCAGGAAGAAAGGACGGACGCAATCCCACAGTCAAGCAGAGGCAGAGGGGAGAAAGGCACTATGACTACGGCCCTGCTAGAGCCCCAGGGGCGCCCGATCTCCGCCTGCCAGTCTTGAGATTGAGATTGCTCTCGCTCGCGGCATGGTGCACGCCGTGCGCATGGGGCGAACTACCCGCATCAACGGTCGCTCTGCGCGCCTGGGACTGCAGCCTGTCCTTCCTCTTCTTCAGCAGACTTGGTGGGATCGGGGGCGGCGTCGTACGCATTTTGGGATGGGTGAGCGAGATCTGGGAGTGGGGCGAAAAGTCGAGGGTCATGGGCATCGCGAGGGTGAGCGAGAGGGTGGTGGTGGTCGACGGAAGGCTTAAGGGCATGTGCGGTGGTGATGGTGGTGGCAGCGGAGCTGCGATCGAGAACGCTGATGAGGCTGGGGAGGAGAAGTGCGATGATGATGTGCTCCCTGAGGTGCTCTGCGGGAAGGGGTATTCGAAGGGTGTTGAGGATGTTGCGAAGGGCGTGCCGACGATCTGCGAGCTCGGCGAGTGGAAGTGCATGGTGGTCATATCGGTTTTTGGCGCGGGGATGGCAATGGGTTCGGTATCTGCAGGGGTCTGGAGCGATGAGACGTCGCTTGAAGAGGGTGTCGAGACAGCTGTCTCCGATGGATCGGGTGCACTAGCTGGGTCGCTCGAGTCGCACAGGGCTTCCCGTAATCCAGATAAAGAGAGAAAGCTAGGAGGCTGGGTGTTGCGAGACTGCACTGATGGCTAGTGAATCGGAAAGAAAGCAAGGTCAGAATCGCAAGCAAATATATAGGAAGAGGGATGCCCCAAATAGTAATGGTGCTCACCTGGTGATTAGGCTCTTCTTCTTCAAGCTCGAGGGTCATGACGTCGGGTTCCACGCCAGGCTCGTCATTCACGTCGAAATGCATGGGGTCTGCGATAGACGGTGAAGGCTCCATCGATAGCGATCCTGGCATTGTCGGCGAGCTCTCGCGGCTGGAAATTGTGCCCATGGTGGTCGTGAAAATGGAGAGCCGGGCGATGCGCTGAACATGCGTGCTGGAAGATATGGGGCTGGAAATGCGGCACGTGTCGGATCCACGTGCTTCTAGAAAGTACGACATACCGGGCCTACAATCCGTGCGACGGACGTTCTCGGGTTGTTCTCGACGGCTTGGGGCCAAGGCGGTGAAAAGGCCCCTCGATTCTGAATGCCCCTCCCGCCGATCCACAGTCGCAGAATCAGAGTTAGACTTTTGAATACAAGTCTCCACAGAGCATGGCTGATCCCATCGCAAAAGAAGTGTATTGCCTCGAAAGAATGAACAAGATTACGACGAAGAACATACTATATCGCCCATTCATTCCCTTCTTGTTCCCTTCCCAGCCCATCGGACTTCCGTCCAACCCCTCCCCCGAGGATCATCGATATTCCAGCTTTGAGCCCAGCACCCCAAAATTCCAGGAATGTCGTTCACATGACATGTCGACTGCCCAGTTAGGCAGGCCATCAGATAACGTTCAGCGGCAGTTTTCGAGGCCTTCAGAGCGTTTCAGAGCTCACAACCGGCGGGGGACGACGAGGAGGATGGAACGGAACGATGAGGACGGGTTGTCGTGATGGTTCAAGAGAGAAACATCCCACTCGTCAATCCTGAGCTTTGGGTTCTGGACCGCGGTCCAGACCACCACTGATGGGTCTTTTCCTCATTTGGATGTTTGGCCCGGCGGCCCGGCAGGCTCGGCTAAGTCGGCTTCCTCCTCCTCGTCGCAGCTTTCGTCGCGAAATCCTCCATAATACGCTCGATATTCAGCTGGAGATTCGATAATTGCTAGATAAAACTGCAGGTACGTAGATCCTACGTCTCAGGAAGCTCGAGAAGCCCTGAATTAGACATCTAAGTTGACTCAAACCTCGTCTTGCTGTGTCACAGAACCGTATGATGTCAGTGATCACCTCTAGCAAAATGAGGAAGGCATTCAAAAGTATGTACCCCAGATGCACCCTGTCAATTGCGAAGATCCTTCTTGATGCACTGCGACAATACGGTACCACGTTGTTGCCGAGAATGCACTGACCCGCAGGTGCTGATATTCTCACCAGTTGGCAATGCCATTGTATTGTGTTCCGATGGAAAGCAGAGTACTGCCTCGCGTCGGGAGAAGATAAGAACGGGATCGACGTTCTTACAATCAGTGTTTGCATGAGGGATCTTCTGGGCCATGCAGATATCAAGCATACCCAGGAGTTCTTTTTCGCACGGAATCTTACAATGGATTGACTTATAGCCTTATACGGGAGGATTTACCGGCCCCTGGTAGGGGGAGCAGGTGAGACACCGCTCTGGATTTACCGGGGGCGCGCGATCTAATCTAATCTGTTCGATTAGTCAGCTGATGGGCGCGCGCGCCAGGCGCCGGCTGCCCTTTGCCATGCCTATAGCCCTTGCCTAGCCCATACTGTAGTTGTACGTAGAAGTGTCTAATAAAGCAATGTTACAGTGGTGGATAGAAAGAAACAGTGGGAAATGACCTAGATGCGGATGCGGACCAGGCAGTTGAAGCCTCTGCATCCCGACGCTTTCTGGGTAGCAATAAGTGCAATTTTGGCGCAATAAGTGCAATAAGCACTTATTGCCGATGGATTTACTGGATTTACGGTAAATCCAGTAAATCCATCAGCTCTGGGAATGGGGAGAATGGCTGGATCACCGGCATCACTAAGGCATGGGAATTGCATGGGAACTGGCCGCCAACCTCTGAGATCCAGATATTTTTTGAAAACGGCTCCGCTGTCTCTGTTGCCGTCCAACAGAGACACTTAATTTACATGTATTCTACCTAACTAGCCTTATCCCAGGCTTTCTAACGAGTCCAGGACGAGCAAGCAACTTAGGCATGTGGGCGGGAGCCTTGGCATCCTGTGGGAACTGCTCGGAAACTGCCGAGAATCGTCGGTCCCTTACCCCTGGTAAATCCGGGGCGTAAATCGACTCCAATAAGGCTACTTATGACGATTGGAAGTGATAGGTATCGTCCATGCTTCAGTTTTGACCTCTGATATCACTTTAGAGAAGGAGGAGAGTAATACGAATGCAATATTCCGCAGCATGGTACGCACAAAATGGCTGCAGTGCCTTCGCGCGTTCACGCGGAATTAGAGTGCAATTAATTGTCTTGAGTGAATAGCTTCTGCACAATGCTCGTATTAGGTGCCCATGTAGGTATTCCTGTAGATGTGCGGCAAGAGCGCCCCTCATTTCTGAAGTACGATGTCGCATCTGCGTTTGGCGCCCAAGCGAAGTTAATTAGCGCCGCTGTGAGAGAATTCCAGAGCCGTGTGAAGATTGGCCAGACAACCGGGCCCGTTCTCAGTTGACTCGGTTGTCCTCTACGAGCGTCGTCCAAGGGGACCCACAGACACATACGCACCCGCTGGCCACTTCAGGAGGTTGCGATACTACACTTGAAACGAACCACACCTCAAGATGACAATGCACGCACTCTCCCAGCCTCATCCAATCCATAATCTCCCTGCCGAGCTGTTGAGCAACATCTTCCTCGAGCTCATGCATGACTTTAATGACCAGGGAGACACAGCCAAAGGACCCATCCCCTCAATTCTCGTAACGCACATATGCAGCTCCTGGCGCACCACAGCGCTGGAATGCCGCACACTATGGAGCATCATCCCATTCAGCGCTTCCGAGAACGACAACCTCCTCCAGACCCTCCTCAAACGCTCCGGAAGCGCCCCGCTGTCAGTCCGATTCCGCTCAAGCAACCAACCAGACCAGGATGAGGATGACACCGACCAAAGCGCTATTGCGATAGAGCGCTTCTCCCTCATCACATCCCAATGGCACCGCCTGCGCTCCCTCGAGATTCTCGAACAACACCGCCCAACCAACATACCCCTCGACATCTTACAAGAACACTACTCCGACGGTACCCCCGCGCCCCTCCTCGAAAAGCTGGTCCTGATTGCCCGGGACATTCCCTACAGCAAGCTGTCTGCCAGGAAGCTCCTGGGCGGTGACAGCGGCTGTCCAGCCCTCCGACACCTCGAAATCGTGAACTACGCATTTCAAAGCTGGCAAGTCCTCCCCCTCGGCGCTGCGCTCACACACTTGGCCGTAGAGTGCGATGTTGGGCTGCAGTGCTACGGCCGCCCGCCCGTACAGCAGCTGTGGCCTATGTTGAAGCGAATACGGCGGAACCTCGAGCACCTGCGAGTGGGGTACCTCCTGAATATTGTGAGAACGAATGTGGCGGCTGGGACGCCGGAGGTCATCGAGCCTCGTAGGATATTCTTTCCGAAGCTCAGGCGGCTGGAGCTGGTGGATTTAATTGAGCCGCTGGTGTACTTCTTACCCAGGGTGGGCTTCCCCAGATCCACTGGGGTGGACATTGAGGTGCAAAATATACCGAGTCCCCCTGCGTGTCTCGTTACGCACTTGGTGGAGTGCTTGAAAGGCGCATGGGAGGGGCCGTACGATGGTGCGGACGGCGCTGACTTCAAGGTTGGAGAGCTCGAGATTTCGGAGCGGCGCGATGCGAGCTCTGCGGTGTTAAACCGGTCGCCATACCGCCTCAGTCGAATTGGCGCGAGGTTCTCTGATGGAAGAGGAGAGCTTGCCTTCAGCGTCCAGCTGGGCTCGCATTTGGGCGCGCATCGGACCGTGACCTTGCTTTCTACCTTAAATATAATCCTTATCTTCCATTCTCGACTCGACCTCTCGCCACTCCGTGTTCTTCGACTGAAGGGGTTGGCATGGTCGCTTCCGGAGGATGTGTGGAAGGGTGTGTTCGTGCCGCTGCCAGAACTGGGGACGATACGGTTCGACGAAAGCGCTGTACTCCGATTTCTCAAATGGTTGAGAAACAATTCCCTGGCGACTTCTGCAGACGGCAACTCAAGAAAGCACCTCACTCGCCCATCGTTCCCAAACCTTTCCAGACTAGAGCTTCACTCGATCCATCTCGACCCTGTCGAGGATGCACGCGCTGCTGCACGCCTCCTCCTCGATGTGCTCGAGCAGCGTTTGGCTCTAAGGTCGCACGGCTATCCAACGGTGGAGGTGGACATTATGAAATGTTTTTGGTTTGAAAGAGGGGATTATGAGAAAGTGCGTATGGAAATTGGCGCGTCTGTGTACTGGGATGAGCGCTAGAATTGTAAATTACACTACTCTGACACTACTGGAAAATGAAAATTAACGGGTTCTGGGAAGTAGGGCCCATTCCCACAATTCCTAACTTGCAAACACCCTGTGGCGCCCGAAGGAAATTTAGCCAGTCCTTCCTTTTTTGCCAACTTTTTTCGCGACCTTCTGCCAAGAACAAAAAAAGACATACAATTGTCTGACTACGGGAGACTATTCTGCCTCCTAATACGTTAATTCGGTCCCCCCTACCTCCTATGCACCATGGCAAAGTGGCGCCCATACGTGCCGAGTCTCGGTCTGAGATCTGAATCCGTGAGAAGATCAAATCGATTCAAAAGGGATGCGAGTCGACAACAAATCGAACCTTCATCCACCGTCCAACACCGCCGTCTGTGGTCCTTCAATTACGACCAGGTTACGATAAACTCCCTGTGAAGCGCCGCAGCGTACCCATAACCTGACATATCTACTATTTCAACCTACCACCGAGATAGGATGCAGCGGAATGTTCCTCACGCAGTCCTGCAGTCTGAAACCCCACATACACCACACCATATACATCACCTCCCACCTGAAATTCTGGCCACCATCTTCTTGGAGTTAGCCTTGGACATCGACCCCTTTGACAATACAAGCCATGAAACGGTCCCCTGTGTCCTTGTGACGCACGTTTGCAGTACCTGGAGGATTGTCGCGCTTGAATGCCAAGCGCTGTGGTGCAACATCCCGTCCAAGGCCTTCGGAAACGAGCTGCTGCGCACAATGCTGGATCGCTCCAAAGGCGCACCACTTACAATCCGATACCGCTCACGCAAGCGCTCGGACGCGCACCCGAGTGCCACCTCAATCTTTGGAGCCGTCACACCCCAGCTACATCGCCTGCGCTCCCTCGAGATTAGGGAGAACCACCATCCAATCAGCCTTTCATGCGCGATCCTGCAAGAGCATTGGTCGGACGCCTCCGCACCCGTCCTTGAGAAGCTAGTCATTGTCGCCAAAGACGTTCCCTACAGCGGCCTGTCCGATTCCAAATTCCTGAAGGGTGGGTGCCCAAACCTCAAGCATTTGGAAGTCGTGGAGTATAGCTTTCCAATCTGGGAGGTCCTACCACTTGGCACTTCGCTCACACACTTGATCGTGGAGTGTCATCCGGGAAGGCAGAACCACCCCTGGCCTGCCATGGACCAGCTTTGGGCTGCTTTGAAGAGGATGAGGCATAACCTCGAGTACCTTCGAATAGGAGATCTTCTTTTAGCGCCGATGAACCAGGGAATGGTGGCAGCTGACCAGCTGGAGCGTGAGGTGTCCCTCCCAAAGCTCAGGCACCTGATTCTAGCGGACGTGCCGAATCCGTTGGTGTCCTTCCTTCGCAAAGTAACCTTTCCAAAATCCACGTCGGTGGATATCAAGGTTCATGGCTCACTGAGTAGGTCTGCACGACTGTTGCCACGTGTGGTGGAAAGCTTGAGGGCGGCTTGGGAGGGACCGCACGATGCGCATGCCAGTGGGGGCGGCTTCATGGTTGAAGAACTCAACATCTCAGTGGGGTGCGATGAAGGCTCAGCAATTTGGAAGTGGACCTTAGTGGAGCGCGATGATGAAGGCTCAGAAATTTGGAAACAGTGGAAACACGTGCCCTCCCGAATCGCCCTCGCGTTCGCTGACCGAGGGGATCTTTCCATTACCACCTATCAGAGCCCACGAGAACCTTTATCCACCCTTGACTACTTCCTCGTCATCAACGCCCAGCTCGACCTCCCGCCGCTTCGTATTCTCCGATTAGGCGGACTGAACTGGTCATTCCCGGAGGCGGTGTGGCAGGATGTATTTGCACCATTGCCGCTGCTGGGTACGGTTGTTTTCGATGACAGCGAGGCTATGGGCTTTTTGAGGTGGTTGAGGAACGATCCTTCGATTGCCACGACTGTGACTTTAGACTATGAATCCTTACTCCCGGAATCATCCAGCGCTCCGGTTCGCGGATCAAGGACCACGAGCCGCCCATGGCTCCCCAAACTATCCAAGCTCGAGTTTGACTCCGTCTCCTTGGCTGAAGAAGAAAAAATACCCGCTGCTTTGCTCCTTCTCGATCTGCTCGGAAAGCGGTCGGCCCTTAAGTCACAGGGTTGCCCACCAATGCAGGTCAAATTCAGGCGATGCGATTGGTTTTCGAGAGGAGATTATGAGAAAGAACTGTTGGAGATGCCCGATGTATCGGTTTGCTGGGATGAGATGGATCTTGAGGATTGCCTCGACCGTTGATCATGATTCTGGACCGGACTCCTTCTGCGTCAAGTATGAGCCCGCACTCCTGTCTTCACGTCTGTAGAATACTACATATTTGACCCGGTGAAATAATGTAATCACACAACACCGTCGCTTCGGATGGCACATTGTCCGTAGTCTCTCTTCTCAAGCCCCTCCGGCTTAGGCAAGATATCCTGTGGACGGTCAGCGGCGAAACATTCAAAATATAATGGCGATGGCGTACCTGGTCGAAGATTCCGGTTGGAATTCCAATTGTCACACATGCGTTTGGTGAGTCGACTACTGCGCCAACATGGCTCTCGATGGGTGCAGCAGAAAGAAGAAGATCTAGAAAAGTGATATTCAGCGTTTTGGTACGTCTATTCGGCCGCGAAGTGACTCACAGGCTTGTTCTCGAGCTGTTGGAAGACGGAAGTTATTAAAGAAGTCGAGATCAGTAGCCGGTGGAGACGTACTGTAACCCAGTTTCTGCAGGTACGCGATGGCGTTTAAAGCCGCTTGCTTGTATGCCACAGTGCTAAGTACCGGAACAATGAGGCCCATTGTGATCAAAAAGGACTCGGGGAAACATACGCATCCATGTTATATTGCTTTCCATCACCATCTGGCACAGCGAACGCCCGTTTGAGGATCTATGAGGCACTTAGGCTACGAGATGGGAATACTCACGAAGGTCAACACCAATGCCCTCAAAGACAAGCTGCAGATCTGTAAGCCCTTGACATCCTGACATCATCAGACGGCACACACCTTCTGAGAATAAACGGGGTCGATGGGCGAAGGAACAAAGATAGGTTGCTTTAATGCGAACTTCTCGACGCCTCCCTTTATGATACTAGTCTTGAAAGTGATCACACCAGCCTGATATAAAAGGCGCCGTTTTAGAACAAATATATAAATTTCTTCAGAAAGCACCCACCATTTCAATCGCACCGCAGAACGACATCTCTCCCTACACGGCCGTTAACCTCAGCCAAACGACGGTGAAGCCGAAGAAACTCACATCTCCCTGAGAGAAGTGGAGGTCACCGACAGACAAATTGGCGCCCACGACGAAAACCGGGAAGTAGCATCGCGATCCGCTACACCCGTTTCAGCTCCAAGACAGGTAGTACTCGGCTGGAAGACCCACCGAGACAAGTTCTTGATATCACAGTTCCCACCATGCTCTCGCCCAGGAATGGTTCTCGCGCCCTCTCGGTGTATCCTCTCCCTAACCTCATCCGGAATCCCGTCCTGGCCAACATACGCGCCCTTAGGTTCTGGGGGGAACGCAACAGGGGGCACAGAGTTGGCCCCAAGCTCCGCAATAAGCCCCGTCTCGCGTTTATTCCAGGTGTTCAAAAGCTCCTGGGAGGGTGCGGTGCCGATCAGCCCAGGATGAGGGATTCCAGCAAAGCGTACGCCCGGGACGTGGCGAGAGCTGGCATAGATCCCTTCAAAGTCCCAGATCGCTTTCGCTGCGCGGCTCTGGAATTCCTTGGCGAAAAGGCCTCCGCCGTTCTCAAGTTCGAAGATGCCCTACGCGTGGATAAATATCCAGGGACATTCAAAGATGTAGCCGAACGAACTCACGGTGAAGCCCCAGGGCATCTTCTCGAAAGGTTGCACTAGAACAGCATTCGAGGTCAGTTTCCTTTGACTCTCCATTCCCGCACAGAATGACTACGTACCGTCAAGAATATCGACCACAAGACAATCTCCAGGCTGGGCGCCCTCGACAGCGACTGGACCAGAAAGGTTATGAACCCTCGTCAAATCGACGTCGCGAACATCATCGCTATCTGCGGTGGCATAGTGTGAGTACAAAGTTGGTATAAGTTTGTAAATGGGACGCACTGTCGTTGTTTCCGATTTGCCCTCCCGTCCAGTCTGCAAAGGTTGGGTGCTGAGTGATTGATTCGCGGTCATGATCATCCAAAGGGAGGGCCTTACCGACACACTGGACCTTGAAGACCTCACCAGGCTTGACTGTAGCGAATGGCGGGATATCGGGGCTTTACAGAATGTATGAGAATCTAAGAATCTCGTTCAAAGGGATGCTTACTGCCAGCGATTGTGCAAGCCCTGATGGAGAAGTCTTGTGAGGTCAATATCCGCTGTTGGATGAGACCAGATCGCACCTTTTGTTCGTTGGCAGGACTAGAGACTCATGTTATCAGCATTCGCGAACGGTCCCAAGTAGAGGATACAAAGTACAGGAAAGGATCCACCTTGATTCTATGTCAGAAACTGTTCTGGGGCAGAAGACTCGAAAGAGACTCACCGAAACAAGGGTAGGGAAAGGTTTAGAGTTTTCCACAGTGTTGGCCATCTTGCAGAGTCAGAGGTTGCTCGTTCTCGGGTGCTGAGTTCCGCTTGGGTGAGAAGATTGGCATATCGAAGTCTCCTGTCTTTTATATCTGTAGTCTTCCATTATCTCAGGGTCTAAACGCAGGTCATTGGAAGCATTGAATTCCCAGTGATAAGATTTCGCATATCTCCCTTCCAGATTGGCTTCTCTGCTCAGCTGACGGCACTTGGGTACATCTCATTCCCAGTATAGCATTTTTCAGATACGAAGGCCGAAGGAGAAGGGTATAAGCGCGCGATCTGTCGCGGCAGAAGACAAGTGGCGTCTTTCCCACTTTCACACGATAAGCCTCCTATAATAATATCTGGGCGCCAAAAGTCCACGAAAGATAAGATAAGAAGTCCTCCAAACAGAACGCCAAAAAACCCACTGATACAAGTACAATTTTGCATACGACAAGCGAGACAAGCGAGATAAAGCTTGAAACGCAATCAATCAGAACGAAGCCTCCAAAGTCCTCGATTGAGACCCACCCCTAATCCACCTTCTTCACAACATATCTGTCCCAAGCAAAGTACGCAAACCCACACTCTGCAGCGGTGTTTCGCATGATCCCAGACCTCCCCTGATCCTCCTTCTTCTCCTTCCCCCTCGCCTTCCCAGACTTCAATTTACTCTTCAAATCTGCCCCACCCGTCCCAGCAGGATCCTCTTCCTCCGGCGTGTTATCCCCACCCTCTCCCAAATTGCTGTTAGCACCCGGCTCTCCACTGCGCGGATCGATGGGCACTATCTTCAGCTTCACATCATCCGCCTTGGTCCTCTGGAACGGGATCGGTTTCGGACGCTTCGGCTTCGCTATGCCCAGCTTCTGATACAGCGCAGCTACCTCCGCATCCGTCTCCGGCTTAAGATTGAGGTTCCAGGGATTGTTCGTAGGTGTGATAACGCAATCAGGAGGGCGGTCGACAGGCGGTCGATGCAGCAGCGATAACAAGTCGATCATAGCGTCGGTATTATGGGGTTGCAGGCGAATGAGGGCACGGTAGTCTGTGTCCCGAATGTACATTAGTTCGATAATTCTAAAGGGGAAGTCGAATTGGACTGACCTTCGATGGCCTCGTCGATCTTGCCTTGCATCTGCCTTGCCTTCGCGCGCCGGAAAAGACCTTTACTACTTCGATGTTGGGAAAGTGCTCGCGTGCACGCTTTCTCCGCCTCCATCCACTCGTTCAACTTGAGGTGCGCAGCTGCCAGGTTGAGTTGATAATGAGGCAGCTCAGGCTCGATCTCTTGTGCACGTCGATAGCTCTCAACTGCGTCAAGATAATTGCCATTACGGAAGGCGGTGTTACCCTAGCAGGAGGTATTTGAACTGGTGAGCGGAAGCAAGCGAATAACCAGACGCACCATTTCCTTCTCCTGCTCAGCCTTGATAAACCTCCACTCCATCATCTCTCCGATAGTCATTTGAGCTTCCTCCTCCTCGAAAGGATTTTGGTGGTCGCCCGAGGAATGTGGCGTATTGGTGGGCCCCGCTCGAGGGATATCTTCAAGAAACACAGCAGATCCCTTGTTTATTTTGCGTTTCCTCATGATACTCCTAGGCATCTTCGGTGCCGTCAGGAGTAATTGAGCCTCATCGTCCGACATGGTTTCCGCGTTCCTTCTCCTTCTAGTACGAGGGAAAATAAGAGAAAGTAGGTCGCCGATAGAATTGGATAACGTACCGTCCCTTGGTTCCCTGGCCAAAATCGAGTTCGGTATCCCAGATATCCTCTTCGTTGTACGTCTCCCATGCAAAGACACCACTTCCTCTCCCATCCCACTCTAGCTTCTTGAGACGCTCATACCTCTCCCGTTTCTCCGCCTCGTCCACTGCTGGCAGCGCAGCAGGCTTCTTCTTTGCAGGTCCCTTGCCGCGCTCCTTGGGCTGCGGCGGAGTTGCACCCGCCGCCTTCCCCTTGTCGCCCCACTTCTCGTCCAGATTCATCGGCCCGTACGCATCCACTGTGATGTCTCCCCCTCCCCAGATGCCCTCCTTGTGCAACTCCCTGTCCTCCTCCTCCTCTCTCACCGTCTTCTCGCACACCTCGCCCAAATGCTCAGTCGAGCAACCGCACTCGCACCACTTGACCGTCAATTTATCGCGTAGCACCTGCCCATACCCTCGAACATCAAACTCCCTCGCGACCTTCCACAACGTCGCCACAAGCCTCGTGTACCCGAGCCGCAGCCTCAGCCTCGTCTCCGCGCTGGGGGAGAGCGTATACGTGACCGCGGCATTCGCGAGCTCCGGGTTCTCCGCGAGCGACGTCCTGAGCGCCTGCGGCGTCGTCATGCCTGCGTTCGTGCTCCCGCCCGCGGTGGGCACCTGCAGCCCCTCGTGCACCACGCTCACGGTGCTCGGGATCGTGAGGTCGTAGTTCTTCCCGATCTCAATCCCCAGATCCATGCCCAGTTCGACGCACGCTTCCTCCAGCGTGCGGTACCCCGCCTCCAACCCCCCGAAGAAGGCTGGCTTCTCGAATGTAGGCAGGGGCTGCGCTTCTAGCGCGTCGACATGCGCCTTGAGATCGGGGTAGAAGGGCAGGAGGCGGATGGAGTGCAGCCCGCGATGCACGCACACAGGGACGTTGTGCGCTAGCGCCTAAATGGAATCAGATAAGGGCGGCTCTAAACAAAGAGGAGACTCACGAATCGGCGCAGCACGGTGTAGCTCCAGAGCACGCTCTTGGTCGCGACGCGTTCCCCCGCCTCCCGCATGTCCATTCCGATGATCGCCCTGAAAAAATCCTTCACCTCTTCGCTTTCAGCGTTCATCGCGACCCAGCCGGGACCGCCCTGCTGCGCCAGCTTGGCCACGAGAACAGGGATATGGGTGATCGCGATGACATACAGCCGTGTCGAGTAGAGTCGCGCGATGTCCTGCTCGAATCGCAGCAAAAGCAGCCGTGCTATTGCCCGCTCGAGATGCGCGACGGCTGCCATGGCCTGGCTCAGGTTCTTGTCGATATTCGGGAGGATCGAGTTGGGCTGGATGCCGAGGATGGGGAAGTGGTTCGTGTTCAGCTGGATGTGCTGCTGGTATTGCGGCTGTTGTCCATGGGGATTGTTAGGGTCATAAGTCTCTTTGATGAGGTTGGAGGATGTGCTAGCGCCGGGCTTGAGGAGCCCTGCGGCTACGCGTTTCTTGACATGGGAGTACTTGGGCGGCATGTCGAAGGCCAGGAGGCATGCAAATCCTTCAGTTTGAAGCCGCAGGAATGAAGCGAGAACCTGTTCCCGCCTTCGACCACGAACGAGGTCGACTTTGACGTTCAAACTTGGTTTGGTTGTATTTCAGACCTATACACACCAAAGCGTTTGATAAAAGCTATATGGAAGTAGAGATGGAAGGAGGAATGAAGGTGCAGTGCAGTTCTCTCTGTTTTGCTGTGTTGGCTTGGATTGTCATGTGCGCACGGCCCACCGGATCAGGCTGCTCCAGGCCTCCGAAGTCCTGGATAAGGGAGCTTTTGAATTGAAGTTTGAACATGTACCAATACCTCGACAACGCGCCGAGAAATGTGCTTTTTTCGACACTATTTTAGACTGGTGTGTGTAGGTGGGTCTACGGTCAATGTGCCATCCGAGGTGTTGTGTACTTATATTACAGTACATTGGTCATACATACATCCACAATAGTCCAGGCTCATGCTTTGACGCAGAAGGAATCCAGCCCAGAATAATACTTCAACCTCTTAGTCGCCTCCCCAAGGCCACCACCACCAAACCTCTTTCCTAAGACGATGTCGAAGGACGGCCTGACAGGTAGTACTTTGGACCCGGATTGTGAAGTACTTTGAGGGTCATTCAACGCCTCAAGAATCTTCACTTTGCATAGGTCCTTCATGAAGCTAGCTTCCATCCTGCTGATATACCTGACGAATCCGTTTCCGCAACGACCGCGGACTAAGTTGGCTGAGTATGCACGCGTCGGCCGCAACTTCAGCTCGAAGAGGTCCTTCAGGTGCGATCGCCCCAGATATCTGAGGAGTGATGCCTGAGAGAGATTCTGTAAGCAAAATCCACCCTACGGTAGTCGGAGAGTCAACGTACAAGCTCGATGAATGGGTCATCCGACCGTCTGGGAGCATGAAAATGTTGGGCGAATTCATTGTCGCTTTCGGGATAGTGAACGATTAGTTCCAACGTTTTTAGGCCCTCCAGCTTTAAAACCTCATCGAGGTACTTTGCTGTGATCGACCATACGTCGTATCGGAGAAAACCCAAAGAGAAATCCTGCAAAGTCCGTCGGTGCAGTGGGAGGATTGAGTGGAATATATCGTGTGCGATTAGATGGTATTCTGGGTTCGGTGGTTGTGACGTATAGCCAGAATCATCCTCGTCAAGAGAGCTCAGGCTTGAATCATCTTGGTCCGATTCTTCGTCGCTATCGGGGAGTCTGATGACTCCAACCTCTTCATCGTCCTCCCATTCGGCACTAAGCCGCAATGTTCTCAACCCTGTGTAGGATGACAGATAGGTGGTGAGCGCTCGAGTCGTTGGGTAAACCGCCAACTTATCCAGTTGAACCCCTTCGTCTCGAAGACAAGTCCAGAAAGCATCCATATCCGCCCGCGTGAGATCGGAGGTGTGAAGGCGGACGCTCTGAATATCCAGGTGAACCAGGCGCGAGCCTCCTAGCATGGGCACCAAAGCGGCTGAGATCGTAAACCTATCTCCACCGAGCACCAGTTCCTTAAGGCTAGTGGTTGGCTTGTCCTGTTGGGATCCAGATCCTCCAACACGGTGGGAGAATAAGGATTCCAATTTCTGGGCGGATTCCGGTTCGAATGCAGGGGTTTGACACCAGTTTGCCGGATGGAGAGATATTTCTTCGATACGCGAATTTGCTTCTATAGTTCGCTCCAGTGCTTCACAGATATGTGGAGAAAGAGAGAAGCCATGGACCTCCAAGCGTCGGAGAGACCTGAACGATTGATCCAATGGAAGGATCTCGCCGACGAAAGATGGATCAGGCTGAAGGAATGAAGTGGCTCCGCCATAGTTGCCGCACTCCAGCATTATAGTAGCACTGCGAATAGATGGCAAGTGCGAAAGGGCATGCAAGACGGTAAGGTAGGGGCCGCGCCGACTGAGTGAGAGTCTGAAATGAGAGCCACGTCAGCCACCCATGAAACTAAAGCGATATTAACACTAACATAACATCAGTTACGCTCGTGAGGCTTTGTATCGCGGCAGAGAGATAGGCCCCTTGACAAGAGAGCATGGCATCCCGCTCGGCCCCCTGGAAAGCATCGTACGGAGATAGGGCGTCGTTCGCTACAGTTGGCACCAACTGTTGGATCGTTAAACTTCTGGTCCATCGTGAGTTAACACACGCGACTTCCGTTGGCCGGATTTGAGATTCGGAAGAGCTGCTCGCCGGCAAGCAGCCTTCGACAGTGCAGGAGCGGCTCAACTGTGCGGCAAGGATAGGTGAGGCGAATGTCGATAACTGTGCTTCGACGAAAGGTCCCCGTTTTTTAGCGAAAGAAATTGTAGTAGACCTGAAGGCTCGTGGCTCTGAGACACTGTTCATTGCTTTGGATACTAATCGAAGCGTCTTAAGGGCCGCAAGGTCGAGCTGCCGGGTTAGAATTAGATTGCGCCCAGAAATATGGGTGATGTGACTGTTACATACCTCATCGATAATGATATTTAGGATGTCCATCGGGAGGACACCTATCCCCGCTGAAAGCATCGTGGTGGTGTAGTCGGCCAGGGTGGTTCGAGTCAGAAGAAGGAACTCAAGTGGCAAGTTGATCTACTGTATGAGCTCGACTTTGGACATGTTAGGTTCCAGGGTCGGATCATGTCAGCATCTCTTGAAATAGGCGCCCGCGTATGTTGACCCCACGCTTCACTCCCTCATGGACGGAGATCTTGAACTAGCAAGGCAGCTAGAGCAGGCCATTGTTCTGGTACAAATTTCTATTTTATTTCTCGAGACTCGTGCGAACCGTCATGTTGCTACTCGCTGTCCGACCCGTCTTCTGACATATCCTCGAAATAATCCCATACGACCTTGGTTCTGGGATAAGGACCTTTAATCTCATTAAAGCCTTCTTCATCAAAATTCCTACACTCGGTTATCTCCAGGGTCAAGTCGAGGTCAGATTCATCCGCCCGTATTGCGAGGTATTCGCCGATGATGGTGAGCACGTCATCGTTTGTCGCGTTCCTGCCTAGATCGCACTCCATTAGAGTGATTGTAGACAGAGAGATGAAATAGTCTTCAGGCGAGATGTCGTCCGAGCCCTCGATTACAAGGACTGAGTTGCTGAAAAAGGCTTCATAGACTGGAGATTTCGTAAAGGTTACAGTTTTCAGGTTGTCGAAGGATCCTAGCTGATCCCAAATTCTGCCGTTGAGCTGATCGCACGAGTTGAGATTTGTGTAAAGCAATGTCTGAGTGAGGTTAAGCTTCACGTCCAGTACCGCGAGGAATGTGGTCGCGGCGACACTACTGGTGATCCAAGGCCTCCGGAAAGATACAGTCAAATCGGGGACTGTCTCAGCCGAGAAGGCCATGGCAATGGAGGGCTGATGGATTGAATGCACACTGGTGCCAGAATTGAAATTCTCAATGGAGATTTCCTGGACATGAAAATCTTCGTCATCCCAACGGCATGGATGTTCTTCGTCGAGACTCCAGGACACTCCCAGTACATCGATAAGCGTGTTGAGCGATTCTCGAATTATCGTGGCATCGTCGATATCGACGAATACGGTTGCAAAGTAGGAGATATCTACTGATTCGAGGAAGTGGTTAACTCGCGTTGATATATCTTGCAGGCGGAGCTCCCTGAGGTTTGTCAGTGAGAGAGGTTTCTTCGTCCAATCGGTGTGGCCTGGAGCGGCTTTAGGGAGCAAGTGGGAAAGGTGGAGGGTACTCAGAAGGGGCATTTCCGAGAGGGACCCGAACAGCTCCTCCACGGTTGGCCGGTTGGTCCCCGTTGGGCAGTCAAGTCGCAACTCGGTAACGCTGGGGCCAAGAGGAAGGCTCTTCCAGACAGGGATACTGATCTTCGTGAGTGAGAGGGATTTAAGGAAACGTGCCATTTGCGGTCTGGCAGGCTCGAAGGGGGGAAGTATGTCATCGGGACCAGATATCTCGAGGGTGTGCAACCGGCCTCGTTGGGAGAGGATGGTGGCGATAATCTCTCGATGACGCCAGTCCAGTTTGTCGCATCTTGCTGTGAGGAGCGCCTTTTTCGACCGAGTGAGCATGAGCTCCGTCATCTCGGTCGTCGTAAACAAGAGATCTCCCCAAAATGCCCCGGATTCCAATGCTATGTATCTCCATTGCCTACAGACGTGAGACAGATGGACCCGTTTCGACTTGCCGGTGCTTGCGGGATGGAGTAAAAAGATGCGCAAAAGGAGTTCTGGGGGTAGCATTCGGTTTAGCGGGCAGCGAAGGATGTTTTGTCGGTTCTTCAAGGCTGAAATTTCGAGCTCGAGTTGGTGAATACGGCGCTGAACCTTGAGACCCTGAGCACTTAGGTCCTGGCCAATGTCTTCATCTAGCAACTCTTGGGTGTCTACGGAGAATACAGGCCTAAGATCCCCTGGGCTTCCCGGTGCCACGTCGCAGCCCATCTAGAACAAGGGGCATGCGATAAGTAACTTATAGACCAAGATTCAATGGATATGTGCGTACAATAGATGGCAAGTGTCGGTTAGGAGTCAAGGAACGGTAACTCGTGCAACCGTCACAGCAAGTTTGGGTTGATGTTCAGCGATTAGAGAAACGACTATTCAGGTACGCCTGCGTGGTCACTAAGCATCGACTCGAACGATTTCTCGAGTAAGATAAGAAGAGTTAAATGCTTTACGTACTCTGCTTTGAGGATGATGGTGGTTCTAGGAAGGAAGTGCTTGCCTGAAGTGCCGGTGCTTTAGGTACCTTTGGCCATGTTAATTTCGAAAGCTGGATTATGTCACCAAGCAAACATGACGCCGCCATACTTAGGCGCCCATGGGCGACTGACAGTAACGCCACTGAATTTATGAACTGAAAATCGATACCTGTTCTACATAATAAACTAGTCTAATCGTTGCTTGAGGATTCAGGGCCCCCCTCTGAGCTTTCACGCACCCACCGGCACCCTTCAGGCTCCGTTCACACCGAGCACAAACCCGCAACATTCTCATCCTTGGTAGCGCTTCCAACAGCTCAGTTATCAGCGGCTTCACATACAAATGTGAGTCCTTCAGCAATCAAATTTGCAAGACGACCGGCTTCTTCCAGCGCTGGCACTCGTACCCATCCACTTCAAAGTGTGCTTTGCAGACGCTTGGAGCCGCATGGTTCAGGGATATTAAGAGACATTCTCTCGAGGATGCGGTGGGTGCTTCGGCGCACCCAAGGCAAACAAGACGGGAGAAAAGGTTGGTGAGACCGTTGATGGCAAGCAACACGAGAGCCTGTATAGACTGTAGCCAAGTTTGGACATGTTATATTTCAAGGTCGGATCATGTCAGCATCTATTGAATTAGGCGCCCGCGGACACCGCCAACCAAGTCTTCACTCTTCGCTCCCGTCATGACGAGATCTCTTGAGCTACACAAGGAAGCTAGAACAGGGAAGCTTTCTAGTGAAAAATGCTATTTTATTTCTGGAGAAACGTTCGTTCAAAGCTGCGCATCGCCATGTCGCTAGTATCTATAGTATTTGTCCGAGTCAGAGGGCTCATCACTGTCCACCTCGTCCTCCGACATATCCTCGTCATAGTCCCAATCTACTTTAGTCTTGGGAAAAGGGCCTGCAATTCGATGGAAGCGCTCCTCATCAAGGTTCCTACACTCATCTATCCCCAGGGTCACGATGGTGTTGGATGCATCTGTCCGTGTCTCCAGATAGTCGGCGATGGCGGTTAGACCTCCATAATCGGTCGGACCCTGTGTTAGGTCGCACTGCACAAGACTGATTGAGGATAGAGAAGGGAAAAAATCTTCAGGCAGGACAACTTCGTCGGCATCCCCGGTGAACGCCGAGCCCTCGGCCACCATGACCGAGCGAATGAAAAAGTCTTCATAGGCTCGGGACTTCATAAACGTTATGTCTTCCATGCTGCAGCAGGATCCTAGTTGGTCCCAAAAGACGTCGTCTCGGAGGTCGTCGCACGAGTTGACATTTGCTTGGAGCAATGTTTGAGTGAGGTTAACCTTCTTGTCCAGAACCGCGAGGAATGTCGCCGCATCGGTACCGTTATCGTTGTTCTTTATGAAAGAGACAGTCAAGTTTGGGACTATGTCAACGGCGAAGGATAGTGCGATGGAGGGGCGGTGGATTGAATGCACCCTGTTGAAATTTTCAATGGAGATTTCCTGGATCCCAGATTCTTCGTCATCCCAACGGCATGTTTCGTACCCGCCGAGGCTCCAGGACATTCCCAATACCTCCAAAAACTCATCGAGCGATTCGATCGTTGTAGCAGCATCCTTGAAATCAATGAATACTGCCGCAGAGTAGGAGATACCGACTGATGCGAGGAAGTGGTTAACTCGCGGTAACACATCTCGCAGACGGAGCTCCCTGAGGTTTGCCAGCGAGAGAGGCTGCTTCGTCAATTTGGTGCCACTCTGTCTTGAAGCCTCTTTAGTAGGGAGTAAGTGGGAAAGGTGAAGGATACGCAGTAGGGGCATTTCCGCCAGGGACCCGAAAAGCTCTTGCGAGGTCGGCCGGCTGGTCACCTTTGGGCAGTCGAGCCGCAGCTCGGTAACGCTGGGGCCAAGAGGGAGGCTCTTCCAGACTGGGATGCTGAGATTTGTGAGTGTGAGGGATTGAAGGAAAGGTGCCGTCTGCGATCCGGGCTTGGAGGGCGGAAGTAATAGTATGTCCTTGGGACCAGATATTTCAAGGGTGTGCAATCGGTCTCGTTGCAAGAGGATGGTGGCAAGTATCTCTCGATGATGCCAGTCCAGTTTGTCGCATCTTGCCGTGAGGAGCGCCTCGTTTGACCGACTGAGCATGAGCTTCGTCATTTCGGTCGTCGTGAACAAGAGGTCTGCCCAGAATGCGCCGGATTCCAAAGCAATGTGCCTCCATTGTCTGCAGACGTGGGACAGATGGATACGTTTCGACTTGCAAGTGCTTGCGGGATGGAGTAGAAAGATACGCAATAGGACCTCTGGGGGTAGCATTCGGTTTACAGGGCAGCGAAGGATGTTTTGCCGGCTCCTCAAGGCTGAGATTTCATGTTCTAAGTCGAGTATACGACGCTGGACCTTGAGTTCTTGCGCCGTGAGGTCCTTGCCAATCTCTTCATCAAGAATCCGTTGTGTGTCTACGGAGAAAACAGGCTTAGGGATGTCACCGCAGTTGCGAGGACCTCCTGGGGCCGCTTCAGAGCTCATCTAGAATAGATAATAGGTGGTGAGTGACTCGCAGAAAAATATATAATGGCTACAGGCCTGCAATAGGTGGTGTGGATCGACTCAGAAAAACTCACTCGTGTAACGTCACGGTACCGTCGGTATGTTTGGTTTTACCGCCTACGTTCAACGAACTTGTACACCTGGGCAGATACTAAGAGCTGACTCGAACGTGAGTTAAGAAAACTTGAAGTTGCCCGTATCCTTTCTTGAGGATGGTGGTTTGGGAAGAGCCACGACGATTGCCAGGAGGGCAGGCAGCTTGGCCCAACTCGCAGCACGTGGTGTTTCCCGGATCAAACCGACGGATCAGGATTGACCTAGCCGACCGACCTCGAATGCAGCAAGATCCAAGCAAGATCAATGAAATTGGACTCAGCGTTCGCTGGAGGGCCTGAGAGAGAGGTTAAAATGCATAATAATATCAATATACAACCAATCTATTGGCGCTGCGCTTGATGATGCATAAGGACGACTACATATAGAATTCGTCCGAGTCAGAGGGCGAGTCAACCCTGTCGAACTCGTCCTCTGACATATCCTCGTCATAATCCCAATCTAATTCAGTCTTGGTATAAGAACCTTTAATTTGGCTGAAGCACTCCTCATCGAAATTCCTACACTCATTTATCTCCAGGGTCAAGTCGGTATTGGATGCATCTGTCCGGGTTTCTAGGTAGCTGGTGATGGCATTTAGACCTCTATAGTATGCTGAGTCCTTCCCTAGATCGCACTCCACAATACGGATTGTGGATAGGGAGGGGAAATACTCTTCAGGCAAGATAACGTCGTCCGGGTGATCACCAATGAACGCCTTGCCCCCGGCCACAATCGCAGAGTAGATGAAAAAGTCTTGATAGGCCGGGGATTTTGAAAAGGTTAATGTCTCCAAGTTGACGGAGGATCCTAGCTGAGCCCAAAAGGGGTCTTCAAGAACTTCGCACGAGTCGATAGTTGTATAAAGCAATGTCTGGGTGAGGTTAAGCTTCACGTCCAGTACCGCGAGGAATGTGGTCACGGCGTCCGAGTCAGCACTGTCGATCATCCTCGGGAAGGTTACAGTCAAATCGGGGACTGTCTCGGCCGAGAAGGACATGGCAATGGAGGGGCGAGGGCTTGAATTTATACCGGAGGACGTGAAATTCTCAAGGGAAATTTCCTGGACTTCAGAGTCTTCGTCGTCCCAACGGCACGGTTCGTCTTCGTCGAGGCTCCAGGACACTCCCAGTACATCGATAAGCTTGTTGAGCGATTCGAGAGTTATGTTGGCATTGTCGATATCGACGAATACGGTTGCAAAGTAGGAGATATCTACTGATTCGAGGAAGTGGTTGACTCGCTTTAGTTTATCTCGTAGGCGGAGCTCCCTGAGGTTTGCCAGCGAGAGAGGCTGCTTTGTCCATTCGGTGTGGCTTGGAGCGGTTTTAGGGAGCAAGTGGGAAAGCTGAAGGGTGCGTAGGAGGGGCATTTCCGACAGGGACCCGAACAGCTCCTCCACGGTCGGCCGGTTGGTCACCTTTGGACTGTCGAGCCGCAGCTCGGTAACGCTGGGGCCAAGAGGGAGACCTTTCCAGACAGGGATGCTGATCTTCGTGAGTGAGAGGGATTGAAGGTAAGGTGCCGCTTGCGGTCTGGCAGGCTCGAAGGGGGGAAGTATGTCATCGGGACCAGATATTTCAAAGGTGTGCAATCGGCCTCGTTGTGAGAGGACGGTGGCGATAATCTCCCGATGACGCCAGTTCAGCCTGTCGCATCTTGCCGTGAGAAGCGCCTCTTTCGACCGATTGAGCATGAGCTCCGTCATTTCGGTCGTCGTGAACAAGAGGTCTGACCAAAATGCCCCGGATTCCAATGCGATGGACCTCCATAGCCCGCAGACGTGAGACAGATGGACACGCTTCGACTTCCCGGAGCTTGTCGGATGGAGTAGAAAAATACGCAGAAGGAGTTCTGGGGGTAGCATTCGGTTTAGTGGGCAGCGAAGGATGTTCTGCCGGCTCTTCAAGGCTGAAATTTCGCGCTCAAGTTCCTGAATACGGCGCTGAACCATGAGATCTTGAGCACTTAGGTCCTGGCCAATGTCTTCATCTAGTAACTCTTGCGTAGCTACGGAAAACACAGGCCTAGGGATGTCGCGAGGAAGGCCGGGACTTCCCGGTGCCGTTTCAGAGCCCATCTAGAAGAGAGACTATGCGGTAAGTGACTTGTAGGCAGAGATAAAATGGCGGCTGGCCTACGATAGGTGGAATATGTGGGTCGGCACTCAGAGACCCCTAACTCGTGGTCACGGCACGTTTGCCTGCGTAAGAGGGACGACCACGCAGGACACCTGGGTAGATAGATACTAAGAGCTGACTCAAACGTTCGCTCGAGTGGATCAAGATTTGAAGCCACGTATCGTCCCTCGAGGATAAGAGTGGTCCTGGGACGAAAAACGTTCAAGAGTTCACGATGATTGCCAGGAGGCGTCCTTTGGCTATGTTAGTTCCAAAAGTCGGATCATGTCAGCGTGGCAAAAACATGAGTTTGGGTCCAACGTCCTCCAGTGGCTACTCAGTTGAGGAATGAGTTTTAGACGCAGCACTCGTGTGCATGATAGGCCCCTTTTGCGCCCTGCGGTTTCGAACTTTGAACGAGAATGTGGTGGACAAGAGAAAATGATTCTGGCGCCTGAACGAGTTCTCCCGCGCGTAATGATGCCGCATCGCTTGGACCACCTGGCAACACCTGCTGTGTAACGGATCAAGACAACGGATCAGGATTGACCTAGCCGCCCGAACTCGAATGTACTCACCACTAAGACCAAAGAAAATTGGCTCAGCATTCGCTGAAAGGCTTACAGGAAAGGTTAAAACGCATCTTGGTATCAATTCGCACACTGATTTATGGGCGCTGCGCCTTTAATGGTTTGTGATGGCTAATTTGCGGATCATCGCCATACTTCCCTACGCTTTTAACCAGGACAATGGCGGAAGCCTAAGGTTATGCTTAAGTTTTGCTAAAGAAACATGTAATGTTTCTCCGTAACGGAAAGTATTCGCAGTTATCTATTCCCCAATGTTTTCGCGCTCAGTTGGAAGGTGTGGATTATTCTCAGGCCTTCAGGCCCGACCGCAGATAGCACTTACGCGCGAAGGCTTCCTTTGGCTCTTCTCAGTTGAAGATGCTCCGGCGTCGGTATCGGTGTCGGCAAACCGAAGGCTCGCCAAACCCGGAAATGCCACCCAAAATAGTGTAGCGGACTCGGATATCGAGGGGCGAGTATATGTAACTGACGGATATCAAGTACTCTGCATACCTAATGGACGGTCTGAGAAGCAAGGATGTCTGCTTGTCCTGCTAGTCCACTGAACATGATAGTAGGTATCCGGGTGACGGCAAGTATGTGCAACGAATTGCGAAATACATGTCATGTATGAGCTCGGGAGGGACGGTATTGAGTAGCTGACAGATGCCCGGGGGCGCTTACAACCACCTCACAGCTGCGTGGCAGTATGACTAAAGAGCTGAAAGAGTCTCGTCGCACATAGCAGGACCCCCGGCAACCCCCTATGAGGCCTTTTCCCAAAATCACCCCTTTTCCAGGTTTTTATCCGGACACTTTTGGCCAGATTTTTATCCGAATTGCGTCTGAGGCATGGCTCGAGCCCAATTTTTATCCGGATTTGGTATCAGGCCTCTCCCGGCGCTTAAAACCGATTTTTTCTGCTACTACGCGTGTTTTGGCGCTTCTGGAGGTCATACCACGCCGCCGTTGATACCACAGGTACCTTTGAGGTGAAAACGCGAACATAGTATGCAATACGTAGGCGTCAGGCGAAGCCATAGTGGGCGCTTACCGGAATTTGAGTTCGATTTGTGACTTTCATGCTAATTTGTTCGTAAAGCTAGGTCTAATCCATCAGATTGGGACACCATTTAGTGTGTCGAACCTTCTTTCTGCTCGACAAGATGGCGCCCACGGACCATAATAGGTCGGGTGCGGGCTCTTGCCAGCCAAATTTTCATCCGGGACCTTGACAAGGGCTCGTCAGACCCCAAATTTTATCCGGTATCTGGTAGGTGGCATTTTGGCCTTTTTTCAAAATTTTTATCCGGACAGGGCTAAGGCAATTTGCCATTTTTCAGCGATTTTTATCCGGAGAGGGAAAAGGCCTCATAGTGGGTTGCCGGGGGTCCTCACATAGCACAATAGCGGGCTGTCACGATGTCAATCAGTAAGCACAACCGAACCTTTCTGTCCGTTTATGGGGTTCATTAACCCCTATCCAAATGTTTCCGAGTACAACGCGAGTTTGTGGCCCAAAGAAACTCTTTTGGCCGCCCAAGCTTGCCTTGTCTTCAAAGCGCGCCTTGCCTGCGGATTGGAGTAGATAAGGCTCGAAATAGCCGATCCGATTGCTGGGACGTTGGTATACCTGGAGAAAACACGCTACGCGCCCATCGTCGCGGGTGGATCCCCGCACGACATCTTCATTATTTGAACGTAGGCGGTAGCAGGACTCCTGCCACGCAATGCGGGGATTCCGGAAGGGCTGTAGATCTCAAATCCACAGCTTCGCGAGCACCGGGGTAAGTGCTGCTGCGTCACACATGGCAAAAAGTAGCGAGACTCGGGGATCGGACGAGGTTGTGGCCGAATCGCCTTTCTCGCCTCAATTGGGAGGATATCGTTATAGTATAAAGATGCTTCTGAGAACTTGAGGACTACGGCAACACCTTCTCCTCCCCCATACCAGGGTTAGGTTCCTTTGATACCCCGATTTCGCGCTCTCCATCGTCCTGGATATCAATGGCTGCCGACGACACCACTTTCAAGGATACCAAGAAGGTAGAGGAAAGTGTAACGTCTGAAGAGGTCTCGGAGGAGGTTGTCGCAGCACCAGCGTATCCAGATGGTGGGTTTTGGGCTTGGTCGACTGTGATTGGAGCGTAAGTCACTCTCCGCGCTTTGTTGCAAGAGAATCGCACTCAATGTCTTGTAAATTCCAGATTCCTAGTGCAATATAGCACCTTCGGGTTAGTACCCTCGTCTACTCAATGAGCACGACGATTACAGCTGTGTCGACTTAGGTACATTAACGCTTTTGGGGTGTATCAGGACTACTACGTTCGCGTGTACCTGACCCATTCATCACCAAGTGACATCGGGTGCGCCTCATTCCGTATCAGGGATCTCTATGGGCGTGCCACTAACAGCCAGGCATGTCTCGTCTGTCCAGATGGATCGGCGGCATTCAGATATTTTTCAACTTCGGACTTGGAGTTATCGCGGGAAGGCTTTTCGATAGAGGATACTTGTAAGGTGCAGCGGCGCTAAACATCCTCGACTGGTGCTGACCTAGTTTGACACCTCGGCAGCCGATACTTGATGACTTCAAGCATTTTGCTACACGCCGTTGCATGTAGGTCTTCCGCTCGTATTTTGGTCTTCATTTTTGCTAACATTCGATCTAGTGTTCATGCTCTCCTTGTCCCACGAGAACCGGTACTATCAGGTCGGTACACGCGCCCTCCGTATCGGCATCTTCCACCTTCACTACGATGATAGCTCAAACTCCACTGCATCACTAACAGGTCTTCCTCACCAATGGTGTTGCACTCGGCCTAGCATGCGGCATCACATATGTCCCCAGTACGTTGCTTTCTCTCAAGACTCTGCGCCTTGAATATCGCAGCACGAGAAACACGACGTCTAACTTTAACGTCATCCGCGCTTCTAGGCTTAGGCATAGTATCGCACTACTTCCATCGGCGACGTTCCCTCGCCATTGGCATTGTCTCATCAGGTTCCGCACTAGGTTCGCCGAAACTCTCATTCTTTCATTCTTCATTCTCTACTCCAATATCGAATTCTACCCGCCCTCGTTGCATTGCTACTATTCGCGTCTCCCGACCCGATAACGAGCTCCCCATTCACATTAACTTTCATTCAATAAAGACGCGTCGATGCTAACCACGTTCAAACCACGTTCCGCTAGGCGCTATTCTGCATCCGATAATGCTGAACCACCTATTCAACGGTCGAATCGGGTTCCATAACGGAGTCCGGATAAGCGCGGCTTTGAACGTCGTGCTTCTCATTATTGCTTTTGCCATGATGCGTACTCGTCTCCCCCCGAAGCCCGTACAGCACTTCCCAATCGGACAGTGGATCCTGGAGCCTGCTTATGGATTTTCCTTGCTTGCGTACGTGCTTATTCTATATCGTCTGTTCTAGTGCTCATGTCGCTTACTTTGACGGAGCAGGTGTGTTTTCACGTTCCTGGGACTATTCTTCCCTGTATTTTATCTCCAACTAGATGCTATAAGCCATGGAGTAGACAGGCAATTTGCCTTTTACTCAGTACGTCGGCTTCTCCCTCACAAAATCAAACCCCATTGACGCGGACTTGGTACTAGATATCAATTCTCAATGCAGCAAGCGTCGTCGGGCGAATGATGCCCAACGCCATCGCCCCGACGTTCGGCATCTGCAACCTACTCGCAACGTTCACCTTCATAACTGGGGTTGTCACACTGACGATGCCAGCCGTGCACACCCTCGCCGGGACTATCTTGTTCGGTGTGTTCTGGGGGTTCTCGTCTGGGGCTGTCATTGCCCTCGTGCCGGCCCTGGTCGGCCTATTAGCGAAGGACATGAGCGAGGTTGGGACGCGTCTTGGCATCTTCTTCGGCATTGGCTCAATATTGGGGCTCTTCGGTGAGTGGATGCTCGACTGGATAGCCCAAGCCAAAATACAACAGGCTGATGATGGCGTTCTACTAGCTACACCGATCGCCGGTGCCCTTTTGACGAAACAATATCACTGGCTACACGCTAGCCTCTTCGCAGGGGTACGTCGCCTTTATATACACCTGTTCCGCGTAGATATCTGACCTATGACTGCTCATAGATTACCATGCTAGTAGCTGCAGGACTACAAGTGAAGATCAGATATATCCTGGCACAGCGGAAAGGAACGCAAATCATATAACCCTTGGCAGACCTTAGAATGATACCCAGGAAGCTAAACTATTGACAATCAAGCAAGAAAGACCGGCACCATTGGGCTCGTGGAGACAGAACCCCTCTTGTATACGACCTCACGGCAAGAAATTGCTCGCAACTTATCCATACCCCTCGCCGTGTTTGCGTCGGCATATTCGTAATAGAATGATACCACTGCTGTATATCGTAGGTATCAAAGTGTATATAATGCCAGTACACTGAGATGCTTCTCTGCTATACATCGCCATCTTGCAAGTTTCCTACGTACGGCGTTTGATAGTGAGCTGTGATTCGAGGCCCAAAGCCCCTATCCAATTGCACCCGCGCGACGCGTCGCGTCGCGTCCGTCAGGGGCGCGTTTATTCGCGGCTCGCGTTCCAGACGCGCTGCCGTCCCATCAATATCATCGTCTCATAACTACTCCTCCAAAGGTAAGTACAAGATGTGGCAGTCGCTCAGTTTCTCCTCTAAAACTGCCCAATAAGCCTCCTCTGGCCAGGCGCCCGGGATATCGAAACGCCAAGCCGCCAGCCTGCCCGACAGGGCAGGCTCGTACACCGTTGGCCACCTGCGTCCATACAGAATTAGGTCGAGCGGTGTTCCTGCGCGCGCCACTGTAATGTCGGCAGGGTCGAATTTGAGCCTCCCGATGGTGGCAATGTGATGGTTGAAGGCCTGAAGCTGGAGGTTTGGGTACACGGGAGCTCCAAAGGCATTGAGGTGTCGTTGGGTTGTGACCGGGTTGAGCTGGAGGGTGCGGAGTGTCTCTGAGGAGGGGTGGAGTATGATTCCAACTAGTACGTCAGCCTAGTGTCGTTTCGATGTGAGATTGGGATGCAGTTGGAAAGGGACGCGAGAGGATTGGACGTACCATTGTCAATGAACCTGGCTTGACGGTCGGCTTCCCGTCGTGGTCCAATTCGAGCAAGGACGCCAACCCGAGAGCCTTCAGGCCGGGAAATCTCTGGAGCTGCATCATCTGCGTTTCGCTTGCATGCCAGTATCGCGCGTCCTCCTCGTTATCGGAGTGTAGAGGGGCAGATACACAGATGGCCTCCAACGAATCTCTGTGAAGAGGTAGGACCGACTGGAACAGACGATCCCTTGCTTCGACGTCCGTCCGCTTAGGCGGGACTCTTAAGTCGCTGTCGGGGCGGTGCCAAACGATCCCGTGGAACTCGCGCAGGCCAGTGTAGGAACTGAGATAGCTGAGAAGAGATTGTGGGATATGGGACACCTTGAGGACCTGCAGCTTGACGCGGGCATCGCGTAGCCCAACCCAGATCTTGCCCTTATCAAGGTCCGCTGGGTTGGTGATATCTAGGGAGGTCAATTGGGAGAGGTAGAGTAGTGTCCCAAGAGTAGCGTCGAGGTTCATATCCCGGAGTCGGAGGCTTGTAACGGACGCCCTGAAGTCTTCCCTGGTTGGTATATCTTGAAGAATGTCTGAGAAATTGACGCTCGCATGGGGAGGGCCGGTCAAGCTCAGGGATTCGAGTGTAGGATGCGCGGAGAGGAAAAGGTGGATGTCGCTCGACATTGCGTCCACTCCAAAGCCCTGGAAACCCGTAACCTGGTCTCGGGAATATATATCGAGGGTGACCGACTTCAGGTTTGAAAAGCTATGGCCAATTACGAGGCCCCATGGGTACTGCATCTGTCGTATCTTGGGATGTCTGTCAACGGCGAAGCGGATGTCCTCCAGACGTGGTAGCTGCGTGAGGCACTTCAAGATATCATGGTTCATCTTGAGGCGAGTGGATATCGTCCAGCTATATACGTGATAGAAAGTGAGAAATCTTTCATTGGCCACGACTGAGAGTGATACGCACTGAACAGTTTTGATTCTCTTCAGACCAGCGATGCTGGTACAGAGGTACTTGACCTGCGCATTATGGAGGGTCGCGTTGAACGGGTAAGCTCGACACCCAACCTGTTTCCTTCTGTCCTCTTCGAACCCCTCGAGATACAACGTATGGGTCGCAGTTGAGAATACACTCTTCCTTCTTGAGGTGAGCGTTTCCCATTTTGCTTCGCTGGCAGTCTTGTTGGGAAGTCTAAGGTGCCCGGCGATTCGATGCTTAACGAGGCCATTCAACGCGCTGCACACGAGCCGTAGCACACAATAATCTCTCGATGAATACTACAGTTGAAGCTGAAGTTGAGATGAAATAAATTTACCGAAATATTCTGCGTACCTGGTAGGAGAAGAAGATCTTGTGGATGAGCTCGAAGGGCAGATTCAGCAAGTTACTTGAATCCTGCGAGGCCCCCAGCGAACATGGCTCGAGAGGTTCCTCACAGTCTGCCGAAGCACCACCGTCTCCGAGTATCAGGTTGAAGAAGGATTTCAGACTTTTGGACAGCATGCTGGTTCATTCGCGAGTTTGAACATGGAGGTCTATTATATCTCTGAAAGCCTTGCGGGCTGTGCATCTCTGTCTCGCGATGTCAAGCATCATCAATAATAACCAGGCTCGACACATACATTTACAGCAGCGCCGCTGGGCTCTGCGACTGGTCACTGAAAGGTAGTAGCTTCCCAATATCTTCAATTGAAGGTAATGGAGTGGAACCAAGTTTGGTTACATACGTCGCGCGGCCCTAAATTACCCACGAATTCTCGCTCCCACCGTGCTTTGTGTGCACGCAATCGTAATACAGTGCCGTGCTGGTACGAGAGTATCGACGTACACCACGATGTATTACGAGTACAGCGGTAAGAGAGTCTCGTATGGAACTCGGGAGTGGACATTCTGCTTTTGGTCGATTGAAGCCCCTGTCCAAATGCATCCGACGCGTCGCGACTTGCCCCTATCTTTATGTGCTGACGCGATGCGCGCGTCTCTTCATTGTATTTGACGGAATCTGTGAGACTGCGTCTGTTCGAGGGAATAGGTAAGCAAACTTCTGCACCCTCCTGACCTTATCAATTGTCAACTCATATTTTGCTTGCCCATTGATGAATGACTTCTAGGGCAGGCACCTTCTCATCCTGGACCTAACGAACCTATCTTCCTCTGACTCTTCTTTGCTTCCCGTTGACATCCCACTTGGCTTCGTTTTTTGGTTGAGCACGGTGAGTGCTTTGAACCGTTGCCCCTGCACATCATTTCTGAAGTCAACAAGACAAGCAACGCGCTCCCCGGGCTCCCCCCCTCTGTGCTCATGTCTAGATCGTTCCTGACTATCTTGGTATTCTTTCTACTCTGCGTTTCGAACTCTGAGAAATCGATTTGCCCTGTCTAATGTACACGTTTACTACTAGCTTCTAAAGAAACAGCCTGGTCAGAATTCCGGTTCATCCAGCGAGTCGCGAAACGTTTCGAGGTCCGAGGCAGGGTCGTCCAAAGTGACCTCCTAACTCCAGCGAAAAGAATAGAGGTCCGGAAGAGCCTCTTTGATTCGTTCAGCGTCCGTCTCGTCGATATTAATACAATCGTGAATAGAGAGGAAAGCGATCCGATGTCCCTTGGGTCGCTTTCCCAGCACACGGATGATGGTGTCGGTTCCGTTGCCCTTGAAGTGTTGTTCCTCTATTTTCAGAAAGTGAAGGGCAGGGAAGCATGGAGCCACAGCAGTTGGATCGACGGCGGAACCCACTTCAGAAGGCTCGGCCTCGGCGCAGGCGGGGTCGTCGTCAAGAATGTGAAGAAAGTCCGACATGTCGCATTTCCAGAACGTGATAGAATGCAATATCGGCAGGTGGGCGAAAAATTCCTCGAGCACCAAACGGCACGCAAAATGACTCTTTTTCATAAATTGGAGCTTCGAAAGACTGTTGAGGTTGAAGTGCTCCTTGAAAAAGACTAGGAACTCTAGGTCTGGGCGGCCGGGGGAGTCAGAGATGAAGTCGACGGTTAAATGCGGTTTGTCGTGGTGCTCCCAGTCGAGCGTTTCGGGTACGTCGTCGAACCTGAAGGCGAAATTCAGGTAGGAGTCGGTGACTGCAAAAAAGTTGATAATTTCGACGCTGTCCTTTGCCCACTCCAAGGGATCGTCTCTCCATAGCTCCCGGATGCCTGCGACGCAGGCGTCAACCTCTGAAGTCCATCGACCTTCGCCCTTGAACGTGATATGTATGAACGTCGTCTTCGGTACACGTATTCCGAGGAGGAAATTCCTAATATGACCCCAGTCTGTGAGAGACAAGTGCTTGAGCTTCGAGAACGTTACTGGCTTCATTCCCGGCTGGAAATCGTCCTCCGGGAGCATATCGTGCAGGGTTAGGTCTTCAAGGTGTGGCAGACGCCTAAAGGTTTCGAGCATTTCGGCGAATCCGTGATGAACTACCAGTGAGAGGCTCCGTTCGAGGTGCAAAGTTGTCAGAGCAGGTGGAAAAGGAATCCTCGCCCAATGCAAGTAGAGGTTCTTCAACGTGAGGTGCTTGAGAACAGGTGCTCCGTCCTTCAGGAAGTTTCCGGGCAGGCATTCGTCGAACACAAGTCCTCGATAGGAAAGAGATAGTCTTGTAAGCAAAGGCGCGCTCGGACCCAGGCGCTCCAGCGCAAGGTTATAGGACGGTGGGTTAAACCCTCCCATGCTCGAGAGATCGAGATGGCGGATACGCGTCGTATGCGACAAGACCTCGCCAAGAGCCGCCATGTCCGTTGCGCCATCGCACTTCAGGCTGACCGAGATTGGGACGTTCTTCGAGCGGGGAAGGATCGTCCGCATCAGCTCCCCGCGCATATTGCACGCAAAATCGCACCACAAAGTCGCGCAGCCCAGCGCCACGGCCCTCCACTGCCTGCAGACGTGCGTTGAGTAGATCCAGAAGACTTTTTGGTTCTCTGCAGCTTCAGCTTGCACTGTCCAGTAGAGAATGAGGAAGATGTGTGAGAGGACCTCGGTGGGGAGACGGTTGACGGGGCGATTAGAGTTCCGGCATGTCTTGAGCATGCGGATGTCGTGTTCGAGCTCAAAGATTCGCGAGACAAGTTGTTTATCGTAGCCGAAAGCGAACGGGGTGCCATATTGCTCGACTAGTGCGCGTGTTGCAGGGGGGGTGAAGGGGGTTGGTGCTAAGGCTTCGCTGACTGTTCTGAACGGTTTTTCAGCCATCATCTAGGACCACCCCACATCAGCTCAAGATCTATGGACTCAGAACTTGTGTATCTGCACACCTTTAAGTATTGGAATGTCGCAGTTCAGACGCACCGGACGTGTCTGGTCATGAAGGTTTGGACGGAAAATGAAAAGCGCATTGGGAGTGCTCGGCATACGCCGACACGATCGTGTCCGGCACACCGGCATAATTTGACCGGCGAACGGCCATTTAAGCGCCCACTCTTTCACGTCAGAAGGAGCATTCTCTTGTGCCAGTGGCTACCGTATACGATGTCGACCTTTTACCTGATTCCGAGTCGCTCATGCCCATACCAGATTCGTCTCCATCCCAACAAATTTGCGGGCCTGGGATACCAGCGTACATGGACGCTTGCAGTTGACGCATGGCGTCCCACTTGCCCCTGTGTGGTGACGGGCGACGGGACTCAGACGCACCAGACAAGGGCGCGTCCCTTCATAGTAACTTAACGGAATCTGTGGTAGTGCTTCTGTTCCAGGGAACGGGTACGACGACATTGTAAGCATCAAGGATCCTCCTCCAAAGGTATATACAAGGTGTGGAAGTCTAGTAGTTTCTCCTTTAAATCCGCCCAATACGGATTGCCTGCTTCTAGGATATCGAATCGCCAAGCACCCTGGCTGTCCGTTTGGCCGGGATCGTATACCAGAGGCCACTTGCGTCCATACAATATTAGGCCCAGCGACTGTCCTGCACGCGTTGCGGTCAGGGCGCATGGGTCGAATCTGAGTTTCGCGATGCTGGCAATATGGCGATCATAGGTTCGAGACTGCATTGGGGGGTCCAAGGGCAGTCCAAAGCGGCCCAGGTGTCCCCCAGTAATGACTGGGTTGAGTTGGATGGTTCTGAGTGTCTCTGAAAAGGGGTGGCACACGATTCCAACCAGGACGTCGTCCTGACAGTTTTTTCAAGTTTTGGCGTCAGATGAGCCTGATACAGTACAGATTGAAGTGGGGGATGAATATTTGAATGGAGCTTACCACTGGCATTGAACCCAGCTCGACAACTGGCACCCCGTCCTCGTCACAGTTGAATGCGTACGCCACTTCAAGAGTCCTCAATCCAGAGAATTGCTGGAGTTGCGCGATTTGCTTCTCGGTCACACACCAGAATTGGGCATCCTTCTCGTTGTTGCAATACAAAGGAGCGGATACGCAGATGGCCTCTAAGGAGTCTTTGTGGAGGGGTAGAACCGACTGGAACAAACGATCTCTGGCTTCGGTGTCTACCCGCTTTGGCGGGACGTCGAAGTTCCGCCGGGGACGGTGCCATATGATCCCATGGAACTCCCGTAGGCCAGTGTAGGAACTGAGGTAGGCAAGGAGAGAGTGAGGAATGTGGGAGACCTTGACCACCCGTAGCTTGATGTGCGACTTGTGCAGCCCTTCCCAGAGTTCGTTGTTGAGGCCCGTATTGTTTGCGATATCCAGGGAAGTCAGTTGAGAAAGATAAAGCAACATCCCAGGGCTGGGCTTGAGGCTCATATCACGCAGTCGGAGGCTTGTAACGGACGCTTTGAACTCCTGTTTCGTCGGTATATCTCGAATAATGCTCGAAAGGTCGATGGAAACATGGGAAGGGCCGGTGAGGTCCAGAAATTCGAGGGTAGGACAGGAGGCGAGGAGCTTGTGGATATCGTTCGATAATGCATTTATTCCGAATTTATCATTGCCCGGTAAATGGTCCTGCGAGTAAAGATTGAGGGAGACGGACTTTAGGTTTGACATGCCGGGGGCAATCCATGGGTACTGCAGGTGCATTGCCTTGGGGCTTTGGTCGGCACTGAAGTAGATGTTCTCCAAACGTGGTAGCTGCTTGAGGCATTTCAAAATGTCGTGGTTCATCTTGAGGCGGTCGTAGATCTTCCAGCTAACAAGTAAGAGAGGCAGGGTTAGAATGGCATACCCATCGAGATTCGAACAACGATTGTACTCACTGCACAGTTTTGACCTGCTTGAGCCGAGCGATACTGTGGCAGAGATACTTGGTCTGCGCGTTGTGGAGAGCCTCGTTGAAAGGGTATCTGACACACCCAGACCGCTTCCTTTTGTCCCTTTCGAACCCCTCGAGGTACAACGCGTCCGTTACAGTGGAGAAGACGCTCCCCCTTGAAGTAAGAGTCTCCCATTTTTCTCGCTCGACGTTGTTGTTGGGTAGCCTGAGGCGCCTTGCCACTCGATGCTTGACTAGACCATTCAACGCGCTGCATACGAGTCGTAGAGCGCAATCGTCTCTTGATGCGTACTACAGTTATGGTTAGATGAGATACACTTGACGGTGCTTTCTGCGTACCTGATAGTCGAAGAAGATCCTCCAGATGAGTTCGAAGGGTAGGTTGAGCAGTCTACTTGAATCCTGCGCGCCCCTCATCCAACGCGGCTCGGGGGAGTCCGTCGAAGCACCACTTTCGCCGAGCAATAGGCTGAAGAAGGCTTTCGCTTGTGTTAACAGCATGATGGTTCGTTCTCAAGATTTGACCTGAAGAGTCAAGAGCCCTTATAAGGCCAAAAGTCCCGCGGGCTGTACGGTGACGACTGGTGACGAGTGACCTAGTGATCATGACCCCTAACGATATCCTTACCAACAAGCAATGAATAACGTCGATCCCGCCTAGTAGGTACACGCACGAGCCACAGTCGCAGAGTCTGAAGTCTCAGAAGTACTTGTATTCCTGCGGCCGTTTAACTTGGGAGTAAATGCGAGATCAAGGTAATGGGCAGAAAGAAGATTGGCGCCTGAGGTCGGTGCAAGTACTTGGCCGCCGCGCCCGGGCGGCTGGTCCGCGAACACGGCAAACACTGTGCATTCATGAAAACAAGAAAAGTTGCATAGAACTTGAACATGGGGCATGATCGTAACAATTTTCGACGGTATGGTACGTTTTGCAGATGGATCGCTTAAGCGGAGAAGAGGGTCTCGAGGAAGACCTTGCCAGCGGAGGTGGGCTGCTTGTCAGCCTTCTTGGCGGCCTTGGTCTTGTCAATGAGGCGCTCCTGCTTGACTAGAGGTAAAGTATGTAATCCGGTGTACAGGGAACGCAAAAAGGTTGACTCACGGATCTCCTGGCGACGGAGGGTCTTGGCGTAGGGGTTGAGACGGAAGAGAACCGCCTTGTTGACAAGGGGGTTCTTCTTCTGCGTCCAGGGGCGCTTCTGGATCTTCTGCCCGGCGGGGCGCACGACGGACTGGAGCTCGTCGCTGTTGATGAGACGGGTGACGTCGGCGTTGAACGGGTCTGCCCCGCCGTAGTAAGGTCGATACGAAGGGGACATGGTAAGTGAGATGTTGTGTCGCTAGGTGTTAGGTCGGTATTGAACTTCTTGGGAGTTTAGGGACCCCTTTCTCAGACGTTTTATCAACCCGTCCTCTTTTTCTCGACGTTTCCGTACATTTCTCGCCGATTGTTTCAGGAGCTGCAATGGAGTCGATGGGGTGGTGTTCGGAGCCCCATTGGCGGAGCGGTTGAATTGAGTCTGGTGTAGTCCCGACTTAGACAAAAGAGTAAAGACTGTGATTATATGGCAGAGCGCCAGGAAGTCCATAACTGAATAAACCGAGAAACATTGCAGACAGAAGCCCCAACACCTCCCTACGCCTTCTTGAAAAATATCCTCCTCGACAAACTCTTCTTAAACCTCACCCCAGCACTAGGATACACCAACTCCCCATTCTCCCAATACACCAAATCCAACGGCGCCCCCCTCGACCCAACCGAAAAGTCCACAGTCGCCCAATACGGCAAACACGACAAAAAAGCCTTCCTATCAGGCGCCCTCGTCCCCGGCCTCCCAAGCGACATCCTAAACTCATCCAACCTCCCCGTGCTCCACAGCGCAACAGGGCGCACACCCTGCTTCGTGTCCTTAATGAGAAGCCTCTTCTCCTGCAGAATCCTAAGCACATCGGACCCATTGATGATAAGCTGCGTCAAGAACAGCTGCCCGTCAATGAGCTTGGTCTCCGCCGAGTTCCCAGAGCCGCTGTCCCATTTGCCGACGTACGAGGACGAGACCTCCTTCGCGAGCGCGTCGTGGAACGCAGGCTGCAGCGCCTGGAACGCCTCGTCCGCGAACTCGTCGGGATTCGCCGAGCCCGTCGTGAGCACCACAACCGCGTACCCGTACTCCGGGTTCAAACTGAAAAGATTATGGTAGTCGCCCAGGTCGCCGCTCTTGGAGTATACGGGCACGATCGTCGAGGACTGAGTCGTTGGGCCAGATGTGGCGGCGATGTAGGATATCTCCCAGGGCGCGCCGACGGCGCTGTTGCCGCTGGCGAAGAGGTGTGACGGCCTCAGCCATTCGCGGATGAGGGTGGGGAGGAACTTGTATTCGTTGGCCGGGGCGGTGGGCGAGAGGAATGCTTTTGCTATTTCTGCGAGGTCGGAGATGGAGCCGTACTGTCCTCCAGCAGGGTCTTCCACATCTCCGAGAAGCGAGTTCTATAAACAGCATATTTAGCGCCCGCCCATCCAGCGATTGCAGAGAGAAAGGATAATGGAGAACTTGACGTACAGCCCAGATAGGGTTCTTGGACGAAACAGCGAGGCGCGCTCTCACAGCCGGATCCTCCGGCGCACGGAAGAAACTGCTCTTAAGGCCAAACACATCGAAAATATCCCGCTGGATAAGCTCCTTGTGCGTTTTGGGCTCCGTAGCGCCCGCGGCTCCCTTGGACTTGGCGTTCGCAACGATGTTCGCAAGCCCGAGAAGGCCAAACCCAACGTTGGAGTAGACGGGAACGGAGTTCGGTAGGTTGACGAGAGGGTTCTTCGCAAGGTCTGCGACGACTTTCTCGAGGGCGAGTGGGCCGGCGGGGGTGCTCGTCCAGTTGCTGGATGGCCATTCTTGGAGGTAGTTGACCGGGTAGTCGCGTTGTAGGCCTTCATGATACCCATTTGTGAGTCGAAGGAGGCAAACGATGGTTTCAAAGGAGCGGCATACCTGATGTGTGGGTCGCCAGTTGACGAAGGGTAACCTTGGATGACGGACCGGTGAGTCCGTCCTTTGGCTTAGGCGCCCGGGCGCTCAAGGCATCAGCCCACTTGTAATCAGCATCTGGAGTCGTAAACCCAGCGAGATATTTGTCTGCAGGGTCATCACTATCGCACAATGCATCAGGACAACGCAGTAGAATCACGAAGAAATATCCACCCACAGACTGAGCGCACCCTTCTCCCTCAAAAGAAGCGTCTCAAAGACCGTAAACATCTTCGAAATACTCCCAAGCCGATAAATAGAATCTTTATCAGGTACCGCCTTCGACGAAGTATCATTCGCCTTCAGAAGCCCATATCCACGCGTAAAGATCGGCCCAGCAGGGGTCACAACAGCAATGCTAAGACTGTCGAGGTCGTCCGCGGTGGTCCGTTTCTTGAGATACCCATCGAGCGAGTCCAGCGCCTTTTGTATGCGGGGCGTGACGCTGTCGGGTCCGACCGCGCGGTGCGAGAGGAGGTTGGGGAGTGGGACGGGGCAGGCGGTGGCTGGGGCGCCTGTGATGGAGGATCCAGCGTTCGCGAGGAAAGCGCTGGCTAGGACGAAACAGTAGAGAAGGAGGTTTGAGGAGCCCATTGGGTAGTGGACGCCTAGATGGCTGGCTTGAATTGATGAATGCGGAGGCACGATCTAGCAGCCAGAGGAAGATATTAAGGGGAATATATAATGCTAGAAGAGTCGAGTTCAGCAGAGCGCTCAAGCTAGAGAACATTGCAGACACACTTACCGGATGAGGGGAACTGATACTGTTCAACGTCGCCCTCCACACACCTTATATACGGCGCCCATCGCAAATTTCATACTACCATTGACCCTGACTACCCCGCCCGTCCTGCCCGCGAGGTGAATTGAACGCCCTGAGTGAGCTGCGAATTGATTAAGCGGGTTTCATGCTGCGTAATTCGCGCAGCACCCAGGCTGTCACTAGTCACTGAGCGCTCCTGGAGGCAAATACCAACGTGTGTGATGCAACGGCAACGAATCCTCTTCCTCGTTTCACGATGCCAGTGGGAGGGACCTGGCGACACTGTGGAGGGGAAATTGTGAGTGATCGCGCCCATGGTTTAGAAGCTGAAAAATACGTTGTCCAAGTTGTTCATTGTCATCAATTCGCAAGCGCCAATCGTTGGCTGAGGCGATGGCAGTGTGCATGATCGCCCACCATCACGGCGCCAATCCTGAAGCGGCCCACAAGCCAGACCGACAAACCCTTCGCCTGCAATGGCACACCCTGCAATGTTTCTTTGCCACCTTCTCCAGGCTCCACGGTCCTTTATTCATCGCCCCCCACAGTCGCCATCCGTTTCATCCCACACGCGAGCCGTTCAGTGCACCGCCGTCCTTCCCGCTCGCGATGCACAGAGGCATGAACGACTGCGAGTCTGCGAAGGAGCAGTGCCATACGCAGTCGAGCACTCGAAGATCCACATGATCCTCGCTCGCAGCGATATTCTGGAATGCCGGTGTTCCAGGACGTCAATGCCGTCTAAGAGCAATGCTTCCGACTCGGACAGAGACATGGCCATCGGATGGGTAAGTGGTTGATTGAAGGACAGAGTTGTAGAGCAGGCAGATGGCGTCGCTCAAGCCTCGAGCACAATCCTGGGGTAGGTTTGCTGGGTCTTGGACTGCACCACCTTGTCTCCGTGACACTGCTGACAGACAAACGTTTCACCCTCTGCAAAATCTTGTAACATGTGTTGATGTCAATGGCAGAAGGTATCAACATTCTCCAATCCGACAACAGATTGAATGCTTCGTTTGCTCTTCGTGGAGAAAATGATTTTCGAGGATTTTCGATAGCGCAAAATCCCAGAACCCCCATTTCGTGACCCGCAAAAGTCAATCGGCAAAATATTACATTTTGTCCAGGCGTTCTGCAAGAGTTTCCCCCTGTGCAGGGCTCTCGAATGCCAAAAGTGTGACCAGGGTCCCAGAGGAAGAATCGCAACATCCAAACGGTCGAGGCACTGCAATTCGCAGTCAAGCATTGAAGCTCCACATGATCCTCGCGCGCAGGGAGATGACGCAGTTCCGGCGTGTCCAGGAACAATGGAAGGCAAAATGCCTCACAAAGCCAGTTCTTCGAGCAGAAGGTATCTGGCGAGTGTTCCATGTAGTCTGAGGCCTTATGCCCACTGGCAGAAGACTCGTATCTGGGCATTTATACAACAGAAGGTATCAATAAGATATAGTATACATACACACCAAGAAGGGTCTCGCAGACGAAACAGAGCGGGATGCAACATATACCAAGCGCCTTGGACACCTCCTCCCCCTCCCTCTCTCCCTATCTGAATCCACCAATCAATCACTCAGTCAATCGGTTAATCATCCTTCTTGGCAGCTTTCCTAGGCGGAGGCCCAACATTAAACCCACTCCCTCCAGGCCCAGGCGTAGGCGGGAACGTCGCATACACCCCGGGCGTCCCAGGCGTCTCTGCCCCAGGCAACGGGCTCGGCGGCACCAACCCCGGGCTCCCACCCCCATGCCCATTACTCCCATAGCTCGGCGTCCGCATCGGCGGCGGCCCCAAGCTCGCCGACGTGCGTATACTCCCAGGCGTTGCAGGATAAGGAGAAGCAGGATAGCCTAGGCCGATGGAGGAGTGCGGCGTCGCAGGCACCATCGGCGTCCCGGGGTTCGATGAGTTGCTGTAGATGTTGTTACTGTTACTCGCGAGGTATGGCGAGGGCATCGCGCCGTACGACGCCGTCGCGGGCGTCGTGCCCGCATACGGGGAAGACCACCCAGGCCGCGCACTATTCGCGCCCGGGCGTGACCGTAACTCCGACCCGCCCCACTTCGCTCTTAGCCCGCCCACTTTGACGCCGCTCGACTCTGCGGCTACGAGCCCCGGGCTCTGGTCTGCGCCCGAGACGACTTCGACTGCGCGGGTCGTAATGCGGATGGCGTAGCTCGTGCACACGAAGACGCCTCCGATTACACCCACACAGCGTATCAGCAGTTGGAGGAATGTAGTCGTGCGCTGATGATGTGTGAGTCTGATAGGGTCGATCTCGAATTTGAAGAAGATGCCGGGGGTGCCGCGGTGGTGGTCGAGCTCCTTCGTATAATGTGTGACGCTGTATTGGTGCGTGTGCAGGGGCGGCTGGGAGGGCGTGACGTAGACGGTGGGCACGATGTGCAGGAAGTATTGGTAGGCGACGAAGTTTTTGTCTGTGACTTCGAAGGAGTTGTCGAGCGGCTGGACTATTTCGGGGAAGTAGGGGCCGAAGGAGAACTCGGAGATGACATGGGAGAGGTTCATGGCTGCGAGGAACGAACACGTTAGTTAGCGTTACGGTTACGGTTGCGGTTACAGGGAATCAAGGAAGGGGATGGGAGGGGATGGGAGGGGAGTACTGACCTTTGTGATCGACGTGTTCGTAGCTGGCGTAGCCGTGCCCGAGGGTGGTAACGTGGAGGTTGGCGGTGACGCGCTTGACGAACATGGTGCCCCAGATGCGGCACGCGCTCCCGTCCTCCTGGTGGTTGTACGTCGGCTTGAACAACTCCGCCTTTTTCGTCTTCCAGGTGAGGAAGGAGAAGAAGCCGCGGCTTTTGCGGGACTGCGCGATGGCTTGGTTGGCGGAGAGGGCGGCGGCGTGTTCCTTGAGGGCGGTCGCTTGGCCGACGTCGAAGAAGGTCTGCGGGGGATTGGTAGATTGGTAAGGTGCGGTCGTGTGAGATGGCGGTTGCTACTCACCCCGTCCCTCCGGAAGCCTCCTGTCAAGAACAGACGATCTCCCATTGCGTCGCGCAGATCCACCGAGAGGACTGTCGATCAATGAGCTTCTGATACATCGACAGACAGACGACGCTACGACTCACAATGGCACGGCATGTTCACCGTCATATCCAGGTTAACCGGCAGGAAACTGGTGGTATCCATGTCCACGCCGAACTCATGGTCCGGCCAGCCATAGAGGTACTCGCCAATGTCATTGAGCATCAGCAGCAAGGCCAGGAGCAGGACGCCGAGGGTCAGGAACCCCCGCGACTCGGACCTCGCCTTGTACGCCTTCGGCAGCTTCGGGAAGGCGTCGAACTTGGTGAGTGCCGCTGGAATCAGGTCTTCCAGGGTCTTGATGAGGGTCGCTGGTTCCGCCATTGTCCTTGTCCAATGTCCCAGAGGTCCAGAGGTAGAGAGCTTTTGCGCACTGCCAGCAGCTTAAAAGCGAGTAAGTATGATACTAAAGTTCGGCGAAAGTGGTAGAAGACACGTTGACACTGATCCCATCGCGCCAGATGCCAGGATCACGTGGCACGTGCTCAAGCCCCTTTGGGTTCTGTGTGCCATCAGCTTCTGAACGACACAATGGCGTCAACTTGACCTGGGTTGCGCAATTTCGTTTTCTACCGCATGCGCGAAAAATAGCGCCAAAGGTTATTCTGCAACCGCCATGCTGCATTCGAGTCCATACTTGCCCTCGAACGCTTAATATCGAGTCCCAGACGACCCCTGTGCCTGACGGTCCATTGGCGACATGTCCGAGTCAAACAGGCACAAACGAGCTGATTGCGGGCGCATGGATAGAGCGACCTAGATCCCGGACCGTATCCGTATCTTGACTCCCCCCGCACCCCACGATGGCACCCAAGTGGAACAGGAAAATGCTGCAGCCCTCGCCTCCAGCGGACGGTCTTGAAGCTGCAGAGGCGCGCTCAAGACGGCCGAGCTTCACCGAGCGCATCGCTAGGGCCTTTTCCAAGTCGAATGAGCCTAGGAGGTGCACTGAGCAGCCTGGGCGTCTATTCTCGCTGCCCTTCGAACTCTTGGACCAGATATTCGACGAGGTATGCCGAATCAATCGCGGCTTTATAGGGATACTAACTCCCCCTAGGTCGAGTCCAAGAAGGATTTGTGCAACCTGCGACGGACGTGCATCGAGCTGAACGAGTATCTCCTCGAAAGAGTGTTCGAGGAGCTTATCATTGACTCGGTGGCTCGGGGGTCCCATTCCACTGGGTATCTCCTCAAAGCCCTGTCATCCGGAAAGGCGCCTGCATGCAGTGCGCTGACGAAGACGCTCCGCATCCACAACCTCCTTATCTTCTCCGCCCCTTCCCAGAGCAACTGGCAGAATCCTAACCAGGACGCCCGCCTCATGCCCCTGCAGGGTTACTGCATCGCCCCGGCTTTGAAGGCACTGGACAACCTCAAGCGCGTCTAGTGAGTCACTTATCGTTAAGCGCCCTGCCTCCTAACGGCCATCATGTTAATCTAATCTTGTTTGGTACCTGCAGCTGGAATTTGAAAATCAAAGATCCGTATTCGATAATGGCAGAAGCCCTCGCCACCCTGCCCAGCCTAGAAGAGCTCCACATCACCTTCGACCACTGGGTCCCCACATCCCACTTCCCCTTCGAAAAGTTCAGCCACCTCAAACTCCTATCCCTAGAAGCAGGCGACTACAAATCCCCCCTATCGCACACCGTCACAGCCGCCTTAAAGAAGGCCATACAAGCCTCTCCGCAGCTTACGGACCTGCGACTGGGGGTGGAGATCGAATTTGCCAGTGGGCAACCCTCGCTGGGGGACCTGTTATCCGAAGCAGGTCCTGGGGTGAGGTTGACCCATGTACGAGCGCTCGATTCGTATTGGAGCAAGGGGCAGTACCCGTGGGACGCGCTCTCGAACCTCTCCTCCATCGACATGCCGAACAACTTCAGCAGCAGAACCTCATCCTTCTGGGAACATCTCACATCCCGACGTGTCCAGCTGACCTCGGTGACGGTGCACAGCATATCCCCCGCCCTCGTCGCATACCTGAAATCGTACTCCGGGCTGCAGTCGCTCTATATCAAGAAGGCGGGGGGTAGCGTGGATGTTGAGCATCCCCAGTGGACGGAGTTAGCAGCGGAAGTGTATATGCAGGTTCTGCCGAAGCACCGGGCTACGCTGCGTGTGTTTTGGGTGGAGGCGAGGTGCGGGTGGAGCGACGCGGAGGAACCGTTCGTTTTGAGGCCGCGGTATTGGGAGGCTGTTTTGCAGTGTGGACAGTTGAGGAAGCTGTCGGCGCCGTTGTATTATCATAAACGGGGACCTGGAATAAGGAATAGTATCAAGCCTGCGTCTATCACGTTGGTGAGCTCTTTTAGAATTACCCCGTTATGCCGCGGCGTTTTTCTCACCTCCTCCTCCTCCCGCGTTTCTATATAGGCCGACTATCTAAATTCTCTCACCAGCCTGCGGTACCTCCGGGAAGTGCACATCGGGTTAGCGTTTGCGATGAGTGAGGGGGGCATGGGGCTGATACAGCTGAGCAAGGACGCCTTGTACGAGGAGCTTATGGATATGAGGGTACCTGACCAGGAGACTTTTAAGTTCAGGATTAAGATGTTTGACGAGGTTTTGAGTGTGGTTAGGTTGAAGGATTCGTGCAGGAATACTGTTTATTGTTTTCGTCCTTGCTTTTCGCTGTAGTACTTAGTCACTGCATGCATACTTGTACTTGGTCGCGTTGGGTTTATCCTGATTCCTGTGTGCGCTACGGACCTCCGGTGCTTCGATTCGGCCGTGGCGGTGTGAGAAATGCCGAAATCGAGCGCTGAATTCATGATCTCACCGCTTCTCTTCCCTTCTCCCAACCTCCCAACCTTCCCAGCACTCAGCAGAAATGGCGCCCGCTTGAATACCCTCAACAATGTCTCTGTATAGCAGCCTTCAACCGGTCGCCAAAAAACGCACAGACCAACAACACATCTTGTTTCAGCGCGCGTTTCTTGTTGCGTTAGCAGAAGCAGGCAGATAGCCCTAAAGAGCCCTAAAGAGGAAGACGCACGAAAGAAGAAGACTCACACCCCGACGGACGTACAACGGCGGGCTCCTCTGTATGTATGCATGCTGGACAGCTGCTTCCTTACTTACCCTTCATTGACCTCGCGAAGACCTTGAATAGGCTAAGTAGAAGACGAACGATACCTTAGCAGATAACTGAGAAGATGGCGTCGTCCGCGCAGCCGATGGCCATCCCGGAGCCTATGAATGCCTCGCCCCACCACTCCAAAGTCAAGGTTTCGATCACCCTGGCGGACAGGATGTTCGTCGCGGGAGGCTTTATCGCGGGGAAGGTCGAGATGGAGTGCAGAGCCGACAAGGGTCTGGGAATTGGGGTCATCATGGTCGAGCTCTTCGCGAACCAAGGTCCGTTCCTCTCCCCAGTGGCGCATTATCATAATCATATCGCTGACCCCGTTTGCCCGTCCGTAATTCTTCTTCTCTTCTTATCTTATCGATTTCTGTACTGTAGAGTTAACCTCGCGAGACCACTCGGCGACGTCGACGTTTATACACAGCAAGCGGATATTCCAAGGCCCAGGACTGCCCCCGTCCAACGCCGTGCAGGCGTACCCGCAGCCCGGCAGCCCCGTCCTCCCGCCTCACTACCACCAAGCCCGCCGCGGCCTCAGCACCTTCCTCTTCCGCATCCCCATCCCCGAGGGCTCGCCCTGCGCACTTACCTTCGGCTCCGGGCTCGCGAAGGTCCGCTACGAGCTGCGCGCGAGCGTGGGCGTGGTGTGGAAGGACGAGCGCAAGTTGGTGGTGCATACACAGAGTGTGGATGTGGTTGCGGGGTGGCCGTATGAGGAGCTTGTGGGGGGCAAGGAGCCCGAGGGCGTGGTTATTGGGGAGATGGGCAAGTTTTGGGTGCATGGGAAGTTGGTGGGGCCTGTGGTTGTTGCTGGGGAGAGCGCGTGCATTGAGTTGCATGTTAAGAACCATTCGAACAAGAAGGTGAGTGTAATCTATCTAATGCATTGTGACTTTATTAAATGCGTCTACTACTACAGAATACTGGCTTGTCGCTATCTCTGAACCGTACTCTTATTCTACCTGGCGTCTCATCGAAAGCAGGGAAGCAAGCGCTGGAGCTGACGGACACGCTCACGCACGTCCCCTTCCGCGGTCCAGAATACATCATACCCCCAGGCGCCGAGGGCGTCGCCAACCTCGTCTTCGACGTCCCGAAGCACTCGCGCGGAGTCAGAGGCGGCACCCTCGAAGGCGACGAAGAAGATCCCCCGCGCCACACCGAGTCGCTCTTCGAGATCCGCTGCACAGTTGACATCAAGATGTCCATGGGCTTTGGCAAGTACGTGTTCAAATTGTACCCCTACTCTAATACCCACTCATGCTTATTCGTATGCGTATTCGTACTCACCCCTTCCCCTTCCTTCTCCTTCTTTCTTTCTCTCTCCCAGTAAGGATCTGTTCCTGAGCGTACCCGTCTCGATCGTGCACCCCAAAGTTGTTCCCCCGCCGCAAGCCGCCCCACCCGCCTCCTCGCCCTACACCTATGACACACCAGTCCTCCCATACCACTACCCCGCGAGCCCGGTGTACCCTGCGCTCCCCATGTCCCCACCACCGCTACCACCCTTCGCCGTCGACCACCAGCATAACCAAGTCTGGATACCACCCCCTATGTCGCCTATGCCTATGTCGCCTATGTCACCACCGCCGAAATCGTACTACGCCATGGATCCATACCACCACCCACAAGTGCAAGCACAAGCGTACATGGCCGTCCCACCCGTAGCGCCCTACCTCGTCCGCCCATCGAGCGCAGGCGGCAACATGGCGCTCCCCGACCCGTACACCCTCCCCCTCCCCGTCACACAGAATTCGAACGTATCGGGCCTCCCCCCGCCCTCAACACACCACATATCGCAAATGCACCCTGCCTCTGCCCATCACCAAAACCAAGGCGCGCTGCCGGATGGAGGGAGGGACATCGCGGCGGAGGAGGGCAAAGGCCAGCGAGCGCTGCGGGTGTCGCACCATCTAAGGGTGTCGTCGAGGACAAGATCGGTGTCGCCGCAGTCGCATCGGTTCCCTCTTCTTCCTGTTAGTCCGAAGGCTGTTGGGCAGGTGGGCTCGGCTGCGGGGACGCCTGTGCGGTTAAGGAGTCTGCCTCAACCACCCGGGCAGGTGCCAGGGCAGGCTGCTCCTGCTACTGCGCTTGTACCTGTACCTGTGCCTGTACCTGGGCTTGTGCCAGTGTCGCCTTCGACGTCGCTTTCCCCTGTCGTGCCCCGTGCCGGGGCGATGGTGTACTCTCCCCGACCGCAGTTGACACCGAAGACGTCGTTCAGCCATGATAGTGCGTGGCCGAAGAGTGAGCGGGTGGAGGAGCTGGAGCGGATGGCGACTGTGATTGCGTTGCAGAGGGAGGATTTGTCGGGGGATATACCGAAGGATGAGGATGAGTTTGTGCTTGATGCGGGATTGGCTTTGGCTGCATTGGGGCCGGAGGGGGAGAACGATGATGGGAAGAAGACGCCCAAGGACGACGGCGATGGGTCTGGGAAGGCGGAGGTGGAGGTGAAGAATAAGACGTTGCCTGCTCCTCCTGTGCCGACACGGAAGAAGCCTGGGGCTAGCGCTGCAGCGCCGACACTCTCGCCCACGGAGAAGCAATCGAAAAGACCGAGAATCGATACCCTTTTCGACGCTCCGTCAGGCAATGGCGAATCGAACAGGGAGAAAGAGTCGGGGCTTGCGACGCCTCACTTCCCTTCTGTGAAGCGAGATCGAACACCGCCGACGCCCGCCTTGACCGCTGTCCTCCCCACACGATACCCAAGAGCGAAGCTCAATAATTTCTTGGGGGTAGACAACAGCGAAAGCGGGTTGGACGCCCTCGAGAGGAAACTTCTAGCGCAAGTCGGGACGCGGAAGTTTGGCGAGGGCAATGCGAAGCAGAAGAAGGACGAGCGGCCGGACGTGCGTGATCTTATGGGGGCAGAGGATATATTGAGTGCAAGTATCAGTCGAGAAGGCAAGGGAGCGCGGGGTGTGGTTCCTATTGATATCCCTGCGAAGGCGCAGGTGCCGGAGCCGCTGAACGACGAGTCGGCCATCTCGAGTTTGACGCTCGGGAATAACATCGACGGGGTGCTGGACGGTGGTGATGTCGACGAGCCTCCCGTGCATGCCGCGGGAATCAGTTCTGGGGTAATAACGCAGGAGAGGTATGGGGGCGGCTTGGGTGTTGGCGGGAACGACTCGGATTTCGAGACGAAGACGCATCGGGGCGGGAGTGTGTCGGGCGACGAGCGGCCGAGCTGGAACCCGCCGAGCTTCCCGCTCCTCATGGAGGACGAGGCGAAGTGGAGTGCGAAGGCGACCTTGGCGGCGTCGAGGCATAGGAGGGAGGAAGCTCAAGCGCATACTACCGATACCGCCTTCCACGGTTCGACGCCTACGAAGCTGTCTGATGGGAGTCGGAAGAGTGGGAAGAGCAGGGATAATAAGGAGAGGCGGAGTGGGAAGAAGGGTAAGGAGAGGGGGGAGAAGGGGGAGAGGGCGAAGACGAGGACGGATGCGAAGGGCCGGGTGGCGGCGTGGTTGGGCGGGATTGATCCTGAGCAGCCGCCGGAGGAGGAGGTTATTCCTGCGAGTCCGAGTGTTGCTCGTCATCCGGAGCGTTTGTTGGGTTCGCACAAGGGTGAGGATCATGTTCCTCCACCACCAACTCTGCTAGCGAAGACCCCGAGCACGGAAGCGGACAAGATCCATGAGGAGAAGGACGTTTCGACTGCGCCTAATCCTAGGTCGTCAGGATTCATGCCAGTAGGGACTGCGAGGAAGGATACCACTCAACGTCACCATGTTGGAAGGGACATCACGGTTGTCGAGGAGTCAAGAAAGGTTACAGATCTTTGGGCAACCGAACTCAGTTCACCCCGTGCCAAGGAGAAACCTATTCCTTCTCCAAAGGAAGCAGCATTGGCGAAGATGCCTGTCCCCATTCCAACTCGACCTACGCCCCAATCTGTCAGAACTGACCGCAGAGTCTCGCCACCGTCCCGAGATGGGATTGATACAAGGCCAATTGTAGCACCGCTACCTTTGCGACGTCCGTCTCCGATCTCGGGCTCGAGGAATGTGTGGCAAATTCCAGACCCCGTGTTAACTGTGAAGTCGAAGGAGCCACCGCCGGTCCCCGAGAAGACTCCAATAGCTCGTTCGTTCGCGCTATCGCCCAACAAGCCTAGCGATCCGGAGGTCAAGTACGATGTCCGCTCTGCGCGTGGGGGACGGGGAGGGAAGGTCGCATCTGTGACGGCAATGTGGGCGTCTGTCGCCTCTGGCATCTCGACTTCGCAGTCGAATGGCTCAGCAACGACGTCCAAGCCGGATGCCAAAGTGATGCCACGGCAATTGAACCATAACGGTCGGTTTGCGCCGAGTGCGTCGTCGAATCCGTCTCAGCCGTCGACGAAGTCTGGTCCCCACCTTCCTGGAAAGATTGCGCTACCTGGGCTGGTGGCTTCTACGTCCATGGGGAATGGCAAGGCGAAGACACCCACGTCGGGTTCCGTGCCTGTTCTCTGCCCGCGCCAGGACTCGGCCAAGCCCAAAACGAGTTCCACGAACGAGTCAGGTCCAGTTGCGAGGAAGGTGGACCCGGCAGGCGTCCCGAAGAAACTCCCAGCGAGGAGCTTCCCTATCACAAGTTCTGGATCGGCAGGTGGCAAGCCAACAGATCTTGCTGTTCACAGCAGCTCTCCAGCTCCCGGCCTGTTCGTTGGTGATTTCAAATCTCGGACTCCTGGAGGCAAAACGACGCCCAGTACCAACCGTTCGACACCATCGTCAGGGGAAACCGCATTTCCTAAAGACCTGATGTCCAATTCTACGCCGGCGAACAAGGTCAACGTCAAGCTCAACGGAGGTGGGCTGGGAGGCCGGGGTGCTATCGCTTCTGCGAGCCAGCCACCCATTGCGGCGAAGCGCCCTCTGATCAAGGCGACCTCCGTGCCGGCAATGATATCCTCTTCGCACGCGACCCCCGTTCTGTCTTCCACAGCGTCTCTTGCGAGGCCCGCTGGTGCCTCCCCGGCTCCCCGTCTCGCGACAGGTGTCAGAGCGAGTGCGAGTGCGACGAGCTTGCTGTCGAAAGATAAAGATAAGCCCAAGGTGGGGGTGGAGTCGGGTGGTGTGGGGGGCAAAAGGACGACGTTGGCCCCTGCGAAGTTGGTCATGGATAATCTGCCTTCTCCTGCGGCGGCGGGTATGGCTTCGCCGACGAAGTCTCCGCCTCCTGACCTTGCGTTTGGTCAGGCGAGGTTAAGGGATTTGATTAGGAAGTATCAGACGCAGGCGAGTTGAGTGCGCTGGGTTCAAAATTTGTATTAGAATTTCATTTCACTTCATCTCGTTCTCTATCTATCTATCGCTTCATTTCCTTGTACCCGGCATCCCTCTTCTCACATGTTGTACTCTTGACATTCTATTCAGTCGTCACTTCTGGCATCACCACTAACGTTACTGTATTTATTATGTATGCCTTCGACGATTTCTCTTCGTTCTTGTTCTTTTTTCTCTCGCATCCCACGTCCTGTTCTGTTGTCACGACCTGTTATGAAATCTCGCCAAGTGTATGTATGTAGCTTATTATCACGTTGTATTGAAGTCATATTGGAAGCTCTTCAGTCGAAGGCCGCTCGTTCGTTCCGATTCGAGCTGCGATGACCTTGGCTCTGAATCGTCCTAGGGGACGTTTTGAGGTGTGAACAGGGTGTGGCAGACGCAACCTGCGCAGTAGAACTTGAGTAGAACCCAAGTAGAACCGAAGGGACTTAGCAACGTCCTCGATGTGCCCGGGAACCGTGGGGTCAGTTGAGGACATTATCATTATCATGATTTTCAAATTATCGAGTTCATTGGGCAGTGCGTTGCGCGCCAGGCAACACACCTAACAGCTTGGTTCTCAGGGGGCACCCAGGTGCACACAGAGTGCAGGATGCAAGACCACGGGGAGCAGCAGAACCCGTGTACTCACAGTGCAGCAAACGGTCATGATGCACTCCCGAGCCGAAATCCTTTCACAGAGCATCTTTTTCAACTTGCTTGAATCAACATAGAATTCGAAGACCATGCCCTTGATCTCGGGGCCGGGAAGGCGGTTAATAGACAAGAACATGTTCTGGCCGCTTTTGAGAGCACGCATCTCGCGCTCCAGTGGCTGCTTGATCTGCTCAACATGGGGAGGATTCGTAGCGCTACCGATTCGATCCAGCAAAGCTTTCGTCGTAAAGGAAAACAGGGAAAACTCGATGCCCTCTTCTCTATCACCTATGCTGTGGGTGCTCCTCTAGCGGCTAGCCACGAGAATGGTTATGGTTGAGGAGCAAAAAACTTGAATGATGAACGGGCGGCGAGATCGCCAAGCGTATGTTCCCACGACTTCATGAATATTCCCACATATTGCCGGCGCCTAACGGACCTCGGCCCGCCTTGTGCCGAATTAGCTGCGACTCCACAAACGCTTCTTCGACCTTTACCTCCATGACAGGGCGCGGCTAACGCGGTTTGACTACTACATACCATCCAAGAAACTATACTCCAGGTGAGCCGCAGACATTCCAGGTCCCAAATAGCCGAGTTAACGCGCAGTCGTTGAAGGCGATGGCTGAAAAGCCGTTTGCAACAGTCAGCGAAGCTCTCGCAACCAGCTTCACCGGCCCCGCAACACGAGCTCTAGTCGAGCAATACGGCACCCCCTCTATCCTCGAATACAAAGAGAAACTCGCAACCCGGATCCTCGAGCTGGAACACGACATCTGCATCCGTAAGACACGCCAAAACGCAGCCCGAATCCTCGAGCTGGAACACGACATCCGCATCCTCAAGACATGCCAAAATTCCACACCCACTGTCAACCGCCTTCCCCCGGAGGTTCTCTCGCATATCTTCCTCACTCTGTTTTGGACGATGGAGCGCGAATACAAAGAAGACAAAAAAGTGTGCTGGATCTTCTCGACGCATGTCTGCCGCCACTGGCGCGCTGTCGCACTAGGTTGCGCGGCTCTCTGGACCAATTTCATGTTTGATATGCACGGGGAGCTCATACGTACGATCCTCCCGCGCTCGAAGAATCTCCCGCTTTCGGTGGCCATGAAATGTGGGGGGCTGATGGATATCGATGCACTCGGCGAAGTCTTGTCCCAGACAATGCGCCTGCGTAACGTTGTCCTGTCTCCACGTATCTACCCAAATCCACCCAAACTCGGTCGCAGGCGCTTCTACTTCGATCCCGAACCGGATCAGCGCTACGAGCCACCGTCATTCACCGCTGCGTTGGGCCGCATGGGCCCACTCGCACCTTTATTGACGACGCTCTCAGTGTCGTACACATACCTCACGGGCCCCGAGAAGCTTCCCGAAAACTTCCTAAGCGAGGGTGCACCTGCTCTCAAGCACCTCAAATTGCACAAGTTTAGCTTGCACTGGTCGGGGATCCCCTTCTCAAGCACGCTGAGGACGCTGCATCTCGTATCAGGCGACTACTATCCTGAATTCCCTGTTATGCTCGAGACTTTTAGAGGTCTCCCTCTTCTAGAGCGCCTCACTCTGGGCGACATACTCCCGAAGTGTAGATTCAGCGAGTTTCCAGGCCTGAAACCATTCACGTTTGGCAACCAATTCAAGCATCTGTCCCTTGAGGACTCGGCGTTTGAAATCGGCAATTTCCTCTTGGGAATTCGGGTCCCAAAGTCTACTTTCATCAACGTCCAGTTCATCCGCGTTATGGATTGGACCCATGGTATCGACTGGTGCGTCAAAAATATCAGGGACCTGTGGAGGGATGACCCGTTGGACTGGACGAAGGAAGATATCCACTCCCTCGAATTGTCTTACACTGGCAACTTGAACGACAGGCGTCCACAGCTCGAATTCAGGTTTGGCGGTGTACCAGAGACGCTTGGCTGGAGATACCAACTGGATGGGGGTGACCCGCATCTGACAGTCCGCTTCCCGGACCGCCACTACGATGGCCCCGACCCCGACCGTACCTTCCTCGCCTCCGTCCACAATCATTTTGACTTCACCATGCTTACCACACTCTACTTCAACACTTTCAACGAGCTGGCTCGCAACCCCTTTTTCAAGAGAACCTTCGCCCGCCTACCGCATTTGCGGCTCATATCTTTTGATCCAGGCGAGATGACCGACTTTTGGCATATTCTGGACAACGACCCCGCCTGCAGCGCCAGTCCCGACTCCTCTGAACCTTCGATGGCCGCCGTGCTACCAGCGACAGTGGTTCCGTTTTTCCCAGCCCTCAAAGTGATAGAAATGTACCGAGAGACTTTCGTGAAAAAGGAGATCGACACTATCATCAGAGTGCTGAACAAACGGCCAGCCGGCCACCGGTTGCGAATGCTTCGGATGCACGATTGCGTCAACCTTGACAAACCAGAAATTGCTCGGATCGAGGAAGGTGTTCCGGGGATTCACGTGGATTGGGATGAGGTGGTGGTTAGAAGTAAGTTTATCCATTTTGACGAGCCTTCTTCTGAGTCGGACTCGGAGCAGTGGTGGGTCGGACTTGGACTTTGAACGGTAGCGGGCTTGAAACTATCATAGGAAGCACTGCGAGATTATACGACGTATTACATTTAGTACTAGGCACATATTTGACGGCAATCCTGTAATCCCCGTAGTTCTCGAATCACTTCTCAGCACTGGGATGAATACCACCTGGTTGTTCCAAGTTGAATGGACCAGATTCAGCAGGCGCCGTTAGAAGAGAGAGATATCGGCTCAACTAAGGTATTGTAGGGTATTGTCGAGGGAGCTTCCCTTTACATAAACCCTCAACAAGGCACCGTCAGACATGTATGAGTTCGATGTCCAAGCGGCGTTGATTTTGACATTACTGTGGAGCAGAGAAGCCCTGCAGAGTGTGCGTCTCGTTTCTAAGGTACTGCCACGTGATCGGGTACCGTGAAGCTTCCTATAGGAAAATAGGTCAGATAACCTCGAGATAAATTAGCCCAACAAATGAGGATAGCCTCGCATTCGTCTCTGCCAAGTCCTCTCCGACTCGTAGTCCGGAGCCTCGGACTATGCTGCCCACAAGGGGATCGGCTATCACTGGCAATATATCACTCGCCACCACAACAATGGGCGCCGCTCTATAGGACTTCAGATATGGGAGTGGGTTACCGACAAGCGTGGCTATTGAGTTGGATTTGGAACTTCCAGCAAATGTGCTTAGACCGGGTGTGGGAAGTACTAGCCGTCGGGAACAAGGGGGACCAAGACTGCGCGTTCGCCGTTGAACAAGGGCAAGGATGATTAATTTCGTTGTGGTACCGCCATCAAGGGGGTAAGAAGGCTAGAGAGTAGGGAGTGGCATGTATGTAAGTAGTGGTAGTCCGGATGGGAGCTTCTGAGGCATTCAAGCCGGGTATTGTACAACAGTGCTAGCGTGGGATATAGATACAGCGACAAGACGAGACAAGAGGTGCGATGGGATGGATGACTGTGTGACGGGCCAAGCGGCTCCTAGAATATGGGGTGGAACAAGACGAGCGAACATACATACTAGATATTACAAGATATAATAATAATCGAGAGAACAAGAAGGAATTTGGACGAATATGTAGGGGTGGAAGATGTCAAGAGAACAGTGTTCCAAACATGCGCATGGCCAGTCGAAGGAGGGAATGGGGGAAGCATCTAGGGAAAGGGGATGGGAGGAAGACTAAACTTCAACTGTGAGAAGGTCATTCAAGTGGAACTGCCGCCAATCAATCTGTGCTGCATCGTCTCTCTCGTAACCCTCCGCGATAGGCGAGTATTCAGGAGTGAGCGCCAAAAAGTCAATAGACTCATCCTCCTCCGCGATCCACGACTCGATCTTCTCCTGGCTCTGGCCACGACACTGGAAGGACGAACGCCTCGAGCGACTGGGGAGGGGCATCGTGGAGATGGATATGGGCCGCTCTCTCCGAGGCGAGACATGGACGAGGGAAATGGAGGGGGATGAGTTGGAGTTGGACGTGGCCATCGAGAGGAAGGAATCGCGCTGCTTCATCTGCACAATGTCGTCGTTCCCTGAGCCACCGTCAGAGCTGAGGTCAATGAAAAACGACCTTGATTCCGGCGAGGACGCAAACGGGTCAATCGTAGCATGCGTCTCAGGGCTAGATGATTGCGAGGGCGCTTAGAACGGGAGAACGAGATATATATCATTGATAGAACTTACCCTCCATTGGGCGCAGATGGGGTGCGCGGTCCACCAGTCGAAAGCCAGAGTTCTCCCGAGCCTTGCGATGGACTGGTGTTGTTCGAATTCTTCAGGACGCCCAAGAAGCGGCTCGTCCGCCTCTTCCGTCTTGGTGTTGCAGGAGGGGTCGACGCAGGTGCAGTATTCTCGTCCCCAGAGATAAAATGCATGCGATCGAGGAGCCTGGATGAGAAGGCGACAAGTGAGGATCTTCTACCGCTCCTCTCCTCTATCAAAGTTGATTGTGTAGTGGGAATCATCATGGACGCCGGTCTTCGTCGTCTACTCAGCGTGCGCTGGTGTCTTGGGCGGAAAACATTTGGGAGGATGGAGGGAATGGCGCTGGAGGAGTATGGAGGCTCATCGTATTCTGTGTCTGAGCTGCTGGGGGTGGCCGATGAGAAGGACGAAGTAGGCCTGCGCTTTACGCGGGTGGAGACAGCGCGGAAGCCCGAGGCAAAGAAATCAGAATACCCGCGAAGGTGGCCCATATTGTGCGGTACAGAGGCGGGGGGAGGACGGAGCGCCATCGATGAAGCGGGGAGGAAGCCTTATTATGAGGGGGCTGAAGCAGAAAGGTCGGCCTAACTGACCTCATTTATGAATGGTTCTCGCATGACTTGTGTTCATCTCCGGTCTCCGGATTCGTGTCCCCAGAATCTCATCAAGTGTGGCGGTGACGTCGCCTATTACGGAGCCTTTGTGTTGCTGATTTCAATGGTCGGTTTTAGAGGGGCCGAAGAGGGGCATGGGAGCAATCTATGTTTTTCCGGGTGTTTTCGATGCCTGGAAGAGGCAAGTCTTGTCTCAATTAGTCCGGCATTGGACGGCAGGACGAGATGGGCGTGTGGCGAGAAGGGCCTCTCTCGAGCAGCCCAGGTCGATGCGGAGGCGAAGTACCTGTGAAGTGACCTGCCCATCTTGTCCATATGTAGTATGGCTGAACTTGGCCTTGTTAACCTTCGGTTCCTATCGCGGAAGATTGGAGCTGCGGACACAGTCAGTCAGATTCCGATACACCTGGTTAGCTCGTTGTTACTAGCTGTGAATCGAAGAATAGTCAGCTAGAAGTTCTACTAGAAGCGACGGTCGGCGATTGGCTGTCTCATGATCCTGCCCTCGGTAGGATACCCAAACACACTGTGTGTACGTGAAGTCAGGAACAGAGAGAATACTAATGCAGTAGTGCTGATCTGACCAACTGCAGTAGCTTGAGGCTAGATTTGCTTGAAATAACTTGAAATCTTCCTTGGGCGCCACAAAAGATGGGGTCGTTCGTCAGGTTGCGGGAAGCATACAGACCGACGTTGACCTAGAACCTGCTGAAAGAAGTAGACCATAGCGCCCAGCAGGGCAAGTGGGAGTAAGGTTTGGCAAAAGGAGCCTGGTAACGAGGGCAGGTTTCGCCGCAGGTCACCAGATCATACGAATTCCGGGAACTGGGGACAACGGCAGATAAGATGCAGAGAATAAGGTTAGAGGCGGGTGTGTAGGAGCTTAACTGGAGGGTTGTCTATCACATCGCCACCCAATGACTGTGGCGACACGGGCATAGGCTCGCTCCACGCCTAAATCAGGATGTGAAAATGAGATATGAATTGGGCATGAACCTGATTACCATGTGGACCAGCGCTTGAACCCAACGTCATGATTTCGGCACCTGCACAGGTGATGATTATCAGGGCGAGAAAGACCCACTAAAGATATGGAACCTGGGGGTATCAGAGTGGTATCAGGAACAGCGGGTCGAAACATCCGCACCCCATCGAAAGGGAAGACCTCCGAGAAACGGAGAGATGGAACTGTCGAAGTGGCCAAGTGTTGACACGGTTCTGACCTGCGAATGCCCTGGCTCGATCACGATTTCCTGCTTGAGAACCGGTGTAATTAGAAGTCAAGATAGCTTGGAAACACTTGAGCAGGCTTCTTACCGACTTTCCCGGATGTGTGAATCATATTCCAGCAGGAGAAAAGCGGCAAGGGATCTGTTAGAATGCAGAGGAAGTTGATAACCAGCGGGATGAGCGAGTGGGTTTTACCCGTCAGACGGCCAAGTCATCGTAGCCTGATTGAAGGCTAAATAGCAACTTGAAATTATCCCAATACATCCATTAATGCATGCCGCGAACCAGATCGAACCTCATTACCCCCACCAGCAGTGGTTAGCGCCAATAAAGCCCTGATCTATGGCGTTCGCGAAGTCGGGGGTGCAAGCACATCTCAGGTCTTGAAACGCGGCGATCTGGCCCAGAAAAGCGCTGGCTTACAGCATTGACATTGACCTATGCGCCAAGGCAGGGCAGCAAAGGTGCGAGGAAAGACTCGAGTACATCCCAGTGATGATCAGGGGGCAGTGGCAGATGCAGACGACATGTACGGACTCATCACTTCAGTTGTTCGAGTGCATGTGCTGTAGAGCGTAAACCTGAGTAGAATATCATCACATATGTCTTCGCAGTGGACAAGAAGAAAGATGATTACCACTAAGAGTGTACCCAGCATTCCGTCATGCGTGCTGTCGGTGAGTGTTTCGGAAGTTCCAAGGTGCCAAGTTTCGTGGTCCTTGGACTCTCAGCTTTGACAAGTAAATGTTTGATTCGTCTGGTGTAATCCCTATACGTTCATATCGCGACAGAGTGCTCAACGCCCCCGGCTCTTGACCTCTTCTGCTTGAGCGGCGGCACGCGCCAGCCGGTCCTTTTGAGCTTCAGCAATAACTCTTCGTTGGTTGAAGTAATCAATCTGTAGAGTTAAGTATATGAGACTGTCAGTAATATACAGATATAGACGTACCCAGCTCCTCGCACAGTGCCCTTCGTACTCCTTCTTCTGTGCAGCGCAGGCAGAACCCTCTTCACCTGCTTTAACGACATTCTGCGTGTCCAAACACGCAAAATACGCGTCTCTCGCCTCCCAGCATACTTGACGATTCTGACGAGTAGTGGTGCCCACTTCTTCGTCCGGTTTTGTTGACGAGCTCGAGAACCAGCCCATGGTGAAGATGACGGTGAGGGCCAAGTGTGACGACGGCGGCGAGCGGCGGCGACGGCGAACAAAATCCGAGAAATTACGTCAGTAAATCTTGATATTTGGTGACGGGATTCATGGCGACGGGGTTTCCTCACACCACCACTACCGCCTGCCATTCTTCTGGCCTAAGGAAACCAGAACTCTACTCTGTGAGTGAAGAGGATGGATATGTGAGCGCAGAATGGTAAAGCTCATGAACTGACCCAGTGGGCTGGCGTTGGACTCAGAGAGATGATCTTTGGCCCACTGCTTCGTTGCAATAAACGATGGCCTCGACGCAGCTGAAGACACCGGTCCAATCTCATCCTCTTTCTCCAGAGGAAGTGCCTTCAACGAGAGGGAGTAGGCGTGGAAGAGGAAGCCAAATCGGGTCCAGCGATGGCAAGGCGAAGGGCAATTACTTCGCGCTGAAGGAACAGTTGGAGCAGGATTCCAGCAGGTTATCGACACCGCCGACGCGTTCTTCGAACTGGGACGGGAGCGTGCGCGGGTACAGCAAGCTACAGAACGCTGGAAGTCAGTTGGGCTCACCGAGTATCCACAGGACAGATGCCAGTGGTGACGTCTTCGGTGCACCGTCGTCGCTCGATGCCGCTCATCTCTCAGTATTCGGATCGCCGAATAACAGCTTATTTGGCTCTCCTCGAGGAGAAGGCATACCTACCCCACAATTCTTGGTTACTGACGAACGCGACACGACCTCTCTCACAAATACCAATGTTCTTTCCATGAAATGGCATGATCTCTCCGACGAAGGAATGGTTTCTGCAGTATCCAATATTACCCAGTCTGAAAACCGTGGCTCCGACATTCAGACCTACCAGTCCGCCTTAAGGACTATGTCCTCAGCATACCACAACCTATGTCGCGCGCACTTGGAACTCGAGGAGAAGCGGAGGGTTCTCGCTGAACGGGAGACGGCGAGGAAGTCCAGGGCTGAAGAATTGCTGAAGGAGATTCAACCTTCGGATAGGGATATCGCGAAGCGCGTCCTTCAGTCGCTATTCACAGACGACGACGAGGAAGGCCACCACGTTCAGCGGAAGCAAAGCTCTGTGGTGCGTTCAATTTTCTCCAGCACCGCACACTTCAGCTTACCAGAACGCCAGTCTCTGGCTGACTCTTTACTTGAGGCGCTTGACGATGGAGTGCCGGCACCTAGGATAGCAACGGACATCGAACCACTGACTCCAATGCCGGAAGAAGATGATAACACTTCCACGAAGGACACACCTATCGTCTCTCCAGAAGGATATTTCTCTGCGAAGAAAGCAACCACATCAGCGCCGGCTATCGCAGAAGTTCAGGATTCTTCTCGCAGTAGTTCCATCCAGCCATCTTCATCGACGACTTCCCTCAGCACGAAATCACTGCCGAATCCCAACCGCAACCCCATAGGCGATTGGATGGGCACCCTGTGGGGTAAAGGAAAGTCGAGAAGCCGTCTACCCGTTGACTTTGACAAGGATTCTCCCTCACCTGGGCCTTCGTCTCCCGATTCCACCACCGACCCACTGACCGTCAAACCACCACGTCAACACCGCAAATCTGGCAAGAGCGTGTTTGGAACCCTTGGCATCTCTATCTTGAACCCCACAATCCCAGCTCTGAATGACACCAAGACACAAACTTTACTTCCCCCAGAACCTTCTACCACGATCACGTCCGATGATACGACATCCGTTCGATCTATTCGATCCTATCAGACTAATGTGCCCTCCTTATCCGGCGCAGCTTCACTCGTTTCATCACCCATCCAGCCCTCTTTCATTCCTCCCAGTTTAGCCGCGCCTCTGATCACTACCACTCTGGAGGATTCTTCTGTGTTGTCCATTCCATCTACGAACCCTGCTTCTATCAATGAAGATCCACCAAGAATTCGGACCCAGGGATCCTCGCTTCGAGCGATCACCAACGCCGCTCGCGTGATGACGGCCGATCCCAATAGCATCCTGGTCGACACAGGGTCAGATATCAGCCCACTTATCGCGGGATTGGCCGTCGAGCTCGTCAAGAATACGAGAGACATGGGTGTCACTTTCCATGACCGGCCGAAGGATAGGAAGGATCCCGTACCCCCTCGAATGACAGATGTCGACAAATCTGGCCCGACAGTTGAGCTGGCACCAGGGTCTGGCACGGATGCCGCATCAGCGCTTAATCGTACTTTGACAAGAGAGGTGGAGAGCAAGCGGAAGAAGACTAATCGGAAGGGGCCGTCCTTCATACCCCCTGCTCTGAATAGTCCCTTCCTATCCTCCCTTCTCGGACAGCAGCAGAGGAAGCCTTCAAGCTCCGTGGACAGGCAACCCAGCAGCCAAGACGGATCCTCCAAAACCGCCGCAAACGCTCCTGTCCCAGCGGGCGGTCCTCCGAAGCAATCTGTGCCTCTAGAATCGATAATCCCCGCCACTTCCAAGCCTCCAACTCAATACCTGTCGAGGACCTACACGCCGATTACCGCCAAGGACTTCCGCTTCCAGATCCCCCTGCCCAACTCTGCGTCAAGGTTCACGATATACCACGATGACCAGGATCAACGCCCTCTCACCGACCGATTTGGTTTCATGTACGACGTGTCGCAGTATGACGTGCTCCTCCTCCTGCGTGCGAAGGAGTGTGGGAACTCGGCGCCTGCGTGCTTGACTGGGGTCAAGATTGCGGATAGGGAGGAGAATAATACGTGGCCGGACGACGATGATGCGAGCGATGAGAGTGCGAAGCCGACTATGGAGATTGTGAAGGACCGGGTCTGCTCGTGCAATGGGGAGTTGGACGCACCCATGCTCAGCCCGCCCGGCTTCGGGGAGGGCGAAACCGACTCCCCTGTACCTGATACCCGCTCAATCATCAGCTCCAAGTCAATGTCCTCGTCGAAAAGCGGAAAGAGGGCGTCTACTATCTTGTCAAGCGCTGCTGTCTCCTCGTCCCTGGCTACATCCCGGTCTTCCATCCTATCTGTGACTGCAGACACCCCGCGGCATGCATGTGCGAAGACTGTGCGTAAGCTGCTGGACCAGCTCACCGAGATCCATGACCAGCAGCAGGCCTCGCAACGGAAGGAATGGGACGCATTTGTGAGGCAGAGGGAGAAGACAAAGGTCGCGAAGTCGAGTGTGGCGGGGACTATCAATGCTGCAGCGTCGTCTTACTCTGCCGGGGCGGCCGTAAAGATCCTCGGCTTGGGGACCGCCATCGAGCAGGATGAGCTTTCGCATACCGACGGTCTGATTGGGTTCCCGCAGCTTGGGGTGAACACGAACGCGAGGAAAGAGTTTGATAGGCTTCTGCGAAGTGGGATCCCGCTGGTTTATAGGGCGAAGATCTGGATGGAGTGTAGTGGTGCTTTGGATATGAAGGAGCCTGGGCTCTTCCAGGACCTTCTGGCGGAGGCAGAGGGGCCGGATAGCGTTGTCAGTGAGATTGAGAAGGACGTGGGGAGGACGATGCCGTTGAACGTATTCTTTGGGGGCGATGGGAGGGGAGTCGAGAAGTTGAGGAGGGTCCTGACGGCGTACAGCAGGTATGTTCACATTCGTATCCTGTGACTCTGGCTGACGTATTTTAGGCGGAATCCAGCAGTTGGCTACTGCCAAGGAATGAACTTGATCACCTCGACACTACTCTTGGTGCATGCGGACGAAGAGGATGCCTTTTGGATGCTGGCTGCCATCGTGGAACGCTCGCTTCCTGAAGACTTCTTCTCTCCATCTCTCCTTCCTTCACGGGCATGTCCATTGGCCCTACTGGACTACGTGCAAGAATATCTGCCGAAGCTCCATCAGCACCTTATCGAACTCGGGGTTGACCTTGGCGCCATCTGTTTCTCCTGGTTCCTGTCGCTGTTCACCGACTGTCTGCCTGTTGAGACGTTGTTCCGGGTTTGGGATGTTTTCTTGGTGGATGGGTTCGACGTACTCTTCAGGATTGCGCTGGCAATGTTGAGGAATAACGAGTCGGAGCTGTTGGGGTGCCAATCTATCCCTGCGGTATACGTCGCACTGGAAAACCTGCCGACCAGGATGTGGGAGGCTGATAAGCTTCTGCAGGTTCGCTCATTCTTTGTTATCCTGTTTTCGAGAAACTTACAGCTAGTTTGTGTAGATGGAACTCGACCTTCGGTCCTCTCTGGTGCACCAAGACATCGCGGCAAAACACAGCGCTCACGTAGCCGAACTCGATCGGATGATGGCTTAGATTTGTTTTCGACTTCTGTACACTACTTTCCTTCAATCTTTCCTCCTTGTCCCTCCCGCATCGAACCTGTTGTTTGAACCCTTGCTATCTTCCAAACCCTCTGACTCGGACACTGTTTACAACCACTAATTGCTTTGTATCTGTATGTAGACTAGTAATATACGAAATCGCAGGAGCTCTGCTGAGCGTCAGGATGCAAATAAGAGGCTCATTTCTGGAAGGCTAAAACCACCAAAGAGCGAGCGCTGACGTCACGACCTGGTGGGTGCTTAAGCGCTTAAGTATCGGAGTTCACAACGGAGTGCAAACCGGGTCAATGATTGGGTGCCCGCCGCCACGGCAACGAGCAGCCTTCCTTCCCTCCTCCCATGTCAGCGATTTCAAGCAAGCTCCAACTTATCCTCGCAGCAAGGCCAGCATGTAAATACCTCGGCACCAAGACCACAAGGCCTTTAACAGCGAATAAACTTCTATTACCTCGATCTGTACCGATCTCAACTTCGTCTGTTGTCTGGTCCTCATCGCTGCCCACACCCCCGCCTATTACGCGTCTACCGGACCCCAACTCAGAAGAGGGTTCTGACAAAGGCAAAGCTGCAGAGATCTCGGAAACTTTGCAGCGAGTTCGTCAATGGCTTGACAAGTTCAAGCAGCTTGATGCGGGCATGCTTCGAGAGGCAAAGGGGATCGAGATGTCGTTCTCTAGGAGTTCAGGGCCCGGCGGACAGGTGTGTGGCATATGGATTCATTGCTTCTGTGGTACTGGTTTTCAAGTGTAATGGACTGATGACTTGTAAGACTAGAACGTGAATAAAGTGAACACGAAAGCTACTGTGCGGTGTGCGCTGGACGCTCCATGGATTCCTGCTTGGGCGAAGAGTAGCCTGGTGAAAGACGTGAGTTAACACGCACCCCTCGTCAGATGTCGCTGAAATCGTCTCCAGCCTCATTACACGGCATCCTCCCATTCTATACTGGTGACGTCGACTACAACCCGATCCCAAGCACAGAACATCGACGATTGTCTTTCCAAGGTATACCGTTCCGCAGAACTCCTGATAGACAGGGCACTGACGAAATGATATCTACTATCTCCCAGCTTCGCAATATAATCCTTGCTGCATCGACGGAGAACTTGAAGAATGCTACCCCGGCCGAAATCAAGAAACGTGTCGAGGGGCATGTTAAGGCAGATAAGGCGAGGAAGAGGCTGGAGAAGGAAAAGAGGAGCAGCGTTAAGAAGGGGAGGTCGGGAGGGTATGACTTCTGAAAAGGGAGGATGGAAGCTATTCGCTTATCTTTCTGGGTCGAGGTTTCGTAGGCATGAAGCGCTTTCACGGTCAGCTAGTACGAAGAGGTGAGGCATGCCAGATGACGCGATCGGACGCGAAGACTTCCTCTTGACTTCCTCTTCATTTGAGGTTCCCGGAACTCCGAAGAGACATTGTCGCGGAAGGTGTTAATGAGTGAAGCGCTGAATGAATATTATCGATGTTATCTACATCCCAAGCTTTGCCATCTGTGGCAACTGACCGGTGACCTCCTCGTGGCGCTTATTCCCGGCGGTGTCAACTTGAATGGGGCCTGGGCCTATGCAGCGTTCATGAAATCTCATCCATGGGTTTCGCGAGTTTCTCTTATGAAACAGGTTTATTTAGCGGCAGTATCCTTTGGTAAATTTACTAGAGAGCTGGCCCAAGGCGAGACGTGTCACTCATACAACTGGGGTCGACGATATGATTTCCATGGGCGCTTAGTTAGATTGAAGCGGCCGAGTGAGAGGCAACACCGGAATGCCTTCGACACAGACCTGCATACGTCAAACGTGCATTGCAAGCCCTGCTTGGCAGAAAGCACACGGCCTTACTATCTCCCCACCGATAGTCCTGATCATGGGTCCTTGTGCGGCGCTAGTCAAATGTTTGCCCGTGGCCTTCTGAATCGAACAAGTTACCAAACAGGGGAGTTGAAGCATCCGCCGTCTATCGTTTTGGCTCACCTAACCCCCCACATCTACTGATTTGACTTAATCTCATAAGGGTAGGCTAGGCGCCAGGAACTTGGGAGATGAAGATCTCCGGCACCGTCTCTCTGGCTTCCTTGGAACGCACAGAATACATAACTGTGCACTCACACTGGCTCCCCCCATCCGTTCTTGATAACCTACGCACCCACCATTCTTCACTATGGGGAGGGACTCTGTCGTCACTCAGACCCTGCCTGGTAGGAGGGTTCTGTCGCTCAAGTAGAACATGTCTAACTTCTTATCGCTAGTACCTGTCGATCGAGTCGGTACTGCTGACATCGTTGGATTCGGGCAGAACGGCGTCATCATACTGCGAAACTCTGTTCGTCCTGGTATCCGACTGGTCATCAGCGACTTTGGCTACAATGCAGGCGGTTGGCGTGTCGAGAAGCATGTTCGCCTCGTCGGCGACACCACTGGAAACAACCGGGCTGATATAATTGGTTTTGGTGGTGCTGGCGTCTTCATTTCGCGCAATAACGGGAATAATACGTTCGGTCCCCAGTTCCTCGCCATCAACGACTTCGGTGAGGCTAATGGGTGGACCAACACCAGGCACATTCGCTTTGTCGCCGACCTTCGGAAGAAAGGTCTAGTTGATATAATCGGATTCGCCGATCCAGGCGTCCTGGTCTCGCTCAACAACGGTAATGGTACTTATTCCGCTACCCGCCTTGCCCTTGGAGAGTTCGGGTATAACGCGGGGGAGTGGAGGCTCGAGCGCCACCTCCGTTTCCTCGCTGACACCACTGGAGATGGCCTTCCTGACATCGTCGGGTTTGGGAACGCATCCGTCATAGTCGCTGTCAACAGGGGAGACGGGACGTTCCTGCCCGGAAAGTCCGTTTCTAACAATTTCACCTATAATTCTGGAGAGTGGAGGGTGGAGAACCACCCTCGCACCGTCGCTGATCTCACTGGTGACGGTCGCGTCGATATCATTGGGTTTGGAAATGCCGGCGTCCACGTCGCTCTTAACAATGGGGACGGCTCTTTCCGAGCCCCCAGGCTCGCCGTAAGCGACTTTGGCTTCCAGCAAGGGTGGAGGGTCGATCAGCATCCTCGACTCGTCGCCGACCTCAACCGTGATGGGCGTGGCGACATTGTCGGATTTGGATTCGAAGGCGTCTATGTGTCGCGCAACAATGGAGATGGCACCTTCCAGCCTACGTTCCTTGCGCTCAAGGACTTTGGCTTTGATCAAGGGTGGCGCGTGGACAAGCATCCGAGGTACCTCGCTGACCTCACCGGGGACGGCTCGGCTGATATCATTGGGTTTGGGGAGAACTCGGTTTGGGTGTCGTACAATGACGGGAATGGGAATTTTGGGCCTGTTCAGAAGCTCACCGATATTTTTGCGTTCTCTGGTGGGCAGTGGGCGGTTGATAAGACTGTTCGCTGGGTTGCCAACTTGGTTAACGTTTAGACCTCTCACATACTGTAGCTTCGACTTTGCGCTGGAATAACCTGTATGCATCGGTGTACCATGCGGTCTCTGGTATGTTTGTAGGATGATCACCTTTGTCGGTGAGATTGGTACCAGCCGAATCTGAGACCAGTACACAGGCTTTCGAGATGGGGGTTGGATGGAGGTAGGTCCTCCGATGCAAAGTAATACTTACAGCTCAAACCAAGAGGTGTGTAGACCGGTGGCCTCTAATACGATGAAATGAGGTATACGAAATCCACTATAACAAGGAAGGCTCCGGATGCGATTCCGATATTGGGTGGATGTCGAGAACCTGAAGTCGACTCCAACAGAAGAAGAGGGGAGTGTGCGTGTGGATCTGGATGATTCAGATCAGCGGGCGCCAATCTCTGAGGACAACAGGAGCCTACACTTTGCTTGACTGAGGGCATAGTGCACAATTGACCATGTTTTTAACGCCCTCACCATCACATACCGCCCTGAAAAGGACAAAAGGCGTCCACTTTCTCTGGCACTCACAAGGCTCCCCCTTTTTGAAACCTATTTGTTGTGTCGACTGCAGACTCTTCAGACCAACTTCAGACCAACTTCAGACCCGAGCACCCTTAGATCCGCATCAGCTATGGAGCCCATTACAATTATTACGACCTCGAGTCAGTAGTTCCGTTCGCCAGCTTCCATCCTTCCTTCCGTGACCCGAATGGAATTTGGGCGAGCAAGTAGGTGCGAAGGCCAAGAGCTTCTTCCATCACGATAGCGCGCGCTTATTGTCTACACTAAACCTGACGAACTTCGATTTTCTCCGGCCTAGGTATAGGTGGTAATAGCTTTTAGGCAGTTCACACTTCAACTTGCTAAGGAAGATGACTCACCTTAGACTTTTGTGCCTTAACTCACAGACAAGCCTTTGGAAATATCTGACCCTACGTTTACGTTGCTGCCACGCTCTATTGTCATTGGCCGAGCAAGCCTTCCTTCGCTGCGACTATCATGAGGAAGACATGCCTTTTCGAGATGCGGACATAACAAAAGGCGGACCCCGATCCGCCTCGTGGCGACGTAGCATGCTGCCTACACGGACGGACGGGCGTTGAAGGAGGCAATCCGAGGCACCGTCGGAACAGAGTAACAATTGGGGGCTTGTAAGCCGGACATTTAGGATGCCACCATCATCTGAATCCTCTATTCAGCTGTCCCTAACCGCTTTCACTGACTTGGCCTGTACTTAACAACCATATAGTAGCCACCATCACATTTCTCAACAAAAAGGTAGTAAACGCCAGCCCCGTATACGTATGTAGTCTACGTACACCGTCGCCTTTAAACTTTGGTTGCGACATTGGACAAAAAGGTAGGGCGGCGCAAGGCGTACCTATGAGATTTGACATGCATAACTGACAGTCTAGTGATCTGAACTTCTAAAGGACAATAGGCGCATCTATACGCGTTCCCGTATCCCCACGGCGGTGCTTTCCTGGTATGATCCATCCTTGAGAAGTCTCCCCGATACCTTTCCTAGATACCCCCGGGACAATAATGCGTCGTGACAGACAGCCTTCCGATAAGATTAACAAGCAAGCAAGGAGTAAGTATTGCCGGTTAACAATAAAGTGAGATTGGCAGCCTTATCGTTCGAGTTCGAGGCGTGGTATATAAGGACTCTTGGAAAGACGGTGAATGGTCAGGATACTAAGCAGTTCCAGTCCCTTCCTTCTTTCGAGTTCCCGCCCCAGCGATAACTCCCCGTCTTACCCACTCACCCAATCTTCGAACTTTCAAATGGATTCCTTCACCTCGATCTTCTCCGTCCTCTCCAACACCGCTGCCGACGATGTCGTCGTTAGCATCCCCAGCGACGAGGAGACCAACAAGCAGGGCAGCGGAGGCTACTGCACCATCGCCTGAGAAAGAGGCGCAAATAACGACACGGCCCACTGCGACACCATTTTTGTGAGTCTTTCAACCTAGATGGGGTGAATATATGGAGGCTGACGGTCAGGATTAGCCACCACTAGCATCATCAGCATTGTCATCATCATCATCATCATACCCATTGTATCTGTCCCCCGGAAGCGCATTGTACAACACCCAACATCACCACTCACGACACACGACGCATGACGAGAGTACGAGGAGGAGGAGAAGTTGTAGGAGGGAGAGGGAGGAGGAGAGAGGGAGGAGGAGGAAGGGAGGAGAGAGGGAGGGGAGGAGAGTCCCGAAGCATACCACCACCGCCATTCAGAAGCTTCTGCACCACACTTCGTTCTACTTACCATTTACGCTGGGCTTTAATCCTGGCTTTTTCGATTTCAGGGTCATTCTTATTCCTCTTTATTACGGGTTGAGTCCCTTCGGTTTTGGATTTTGGGTTTTGGCATAGTAGACACATATTCGACGGTCTTTGACGATAAAGCCTAGTAATGCTTAACGTCCTGTAATGAATCACAATCAGTTCGCATGCGAATCGTCGGGTCAATAAGGATAGTCTCTCACCAGCAGTACAAAAACATGGGGTCGTGGTTAGTAGTAGAACGGCTTAAACAAGTCCCAGTATGAAATCATAGTGGGGAGATGGCTCTGTCTCTTTTGAGTTCCACAGGGCATCGTCTTCTGCTGTCATTTTAAAAATGAATATTATTCACAACAGACAAATCCACCACAAACGCCAGATTAAGATAGAATGGGAAAAGAGTGCGTTGATTGTACAGAATGCAATGCCATGCATGATATGTGGACCGGATTGACATGGCGTCCACTGGGAGTGTCGCAGTTCCGAGGTTTACTTGATCAGAGTGAGGGCGACGGATGAAACGGCAGTAGCACCAAGGACGAGGTAGCCGGTCACGTAGGCACCCTTGACGGTCAAGACTGCGGCAGAAGGAGATATTAGAGTTGTGCGATGGCGCAAATGTATAAAGGGTGCTCACAGTGTCCGGTATCCCATGCCAAATGCCTCAAGCCGTTAATGGCGTGGAAGGAGAAGGGGGCGGCGAGGATGAACTTTCCAGCGTACTTGACGGCTTCGGGGAGGTCACGGACAGCTTCAATGACGTGAGTGCTGTCGAAAGTTCCGGGAGCGACGAGGTATGCGATGGAGAAGCCGTAGAGTACTGTGCGAGCGGAACAGGATTAAACACATGCATCCTGAGATTGAGAAGGGCGGGGTACGCACAAACACTGAGGCCAACGCCGGTAACACGGTTGGCAATGGAGCCAATCCATGTCAGCTGGGGTTGGTAGATGGTGAAATGGGGGCTGCTTGGGCGCTTGATGCGCTGCTGGTTGAGGATAGCATCGGCGGCTGGACCGGCGGGGATGCTCTTGGTCTGCACGGATCTACGCTAATGTTCAGCTTGATGTCTACTCAACAAAGCTTATTCTACACACCTTCTGGCAATGGTGTTGCGCAGAAGAGCATTGCTGCGCACTATAAAACCAATAATCGCGTAAGCTCCTAAACAACTTTCAAGGCCATTTAAGAGCCTGGATTCGACCGTACGCACAGGTTCTGGGTGCGAAGGCGGCCTGCCTGAGTGCGGCGCTGAGGCCAAGTGCTTTGTGCGACAACATTTTGCTCGCCGGGAACGTCGTCTACGGCGTCGAAGGTATGGGCGTGGTGGTGGAGAAGGAGGACAAAATCGACCGGACGACGGTGGGCATCGGGTCCTCCTACGGAATCAAACTCCGCGCCGGTGATTGGCCCGCGTCATACACGTGATAGACCGGCTTCCTTCCCCACACTTTACCGGCGCCTCCCGATGTCGGCCCGTACTGATGGGCGCCTGATTCGGTGCCTTTGGACGTTGTTCCTTGACCAACTTTCCTTTTTACACTCGAAAGTCTATACTCTTTACTCCCATATCATCACCTAGAAGGACGGTCTGGCTCCCAATCCCCGGGTTTCTACCAGGGTATCGGCGAGAAGAGCAACAAAGCCTAACTTAGACGTAACGTTTCGCCTAGCCTGGAGCCATCTATGCTCTGCCCCGCACTGAGTAGATACTGCCCTGGAGGCACCAATCCCTGAGTGAGATATGCGAGCACTGGGTGACCCGTGGCGAAAAACACGCAGAGGTTGTTCGTCGGAAATGACATACTGATGCTTTGTTGGTCTAATGGCCGATATCGCTCGCTGCAGTCGTTGTACGCAATATCGAGTCCTTACAAGCTCTCCAGCGAGTTCTGAAAGGTATAAATGTCCTTCTCGCTGAGCTGTAGACCTCAGAACGCTCCCAACCCACTCACAACTAGTAAGCCCTCGCTCACTACCATTTCATGCAGCCACTGAATGCCGTCGTCCCCCACAGTCTCACTTCAATCACTATGCCTCCCAGGAAGACCGCACCCCCCGCCGCCACCCGCGCCCCCGCTGGCACCCAGGTACGCATCTATAAGTCCTCATCCTAATATAGACTTACAACGTCGTCAGACCAAGACCCCCAAGGCCGCGAAGTCGCCTGCAGCCAACTCAAATAACGCTGCTGCGTCTGGCCCATCTATCGGCGGCACCCCTGCTTCTGGTGGTGCTTCTGCCAAGGCCAAGGCTCCCCGCAAGTAGGCTGTATTAGTACGACGACGCTGAGGCTTCCGTGAATCGTTGACTACACCTTCTTCTAAATAGATTTGGCTTGCTGATACCTGTATAGTTTGTAGAATGGATAACATCAATTACATTCCGCGTATATCTGCGAACGTCGAAGTCTGTATGGACTCTGGAGGCATGGGACTTCTAAGTTCCCCGTTGTCCGCCGCGCGCTTACAGTGGCGCTAGGGCTAGCGCTCGGGAGGTTTGATAGAGGTAGCAATGGGACTGCCTCCCTAAGATTGTCCTAACCTTTTCCAACATATACTCAAGATCCTGACCAAGGTTTCGATTTGTCTTGATTTACACGCATTAAGGGTGCCGCTGGGTGGCAGGTATCGCCCGTCCATCTTCACTGGTCAACCGCTAACTGATGTTTGACCATGAATCCGCCATCAACTGCCGCTTCTTCTAAGACCACCACCACCGAATGACTTCCGTCGCTCAAATCCGAAGGCAAGTACTATGGCGACGGTTCGTCTTCCAAAAAGCCTTCAGCGAACATAGCCGACCTCGACGATGATGAAGGCGTCTCGTCTCTTGCTGCTACATCGGACAAGACGGCGACTGACGCTCTCAAGAAGTATGCAGTCACCGCCCTTGGCTTGCTTGGGGCCAACATTGACATGGTCGTCGGCATTGCTATCCTGGCCGTCGCGGTCCTCATTTATGCCAAGAGGAACTCGAGCCGTCCTCTGGCCCTGCCCGCTATGTTCCTGTCCACCTAAAGGAATATGACACTATCTGAGTTTGACTGGGGAGAATGATGATTCCTTTCTCTAACGATCCTCCTTTCTGTCTTGTGGACTGTTTATTACCCCTGGGTTGCAACACTTACCTTTAGACTTGTAGTATAGTACTACCCATTGAGGCTATGATAACTTTTGTACCTCTTCCTCTCATCCACGCTTCAGTGCCCAGTATTGCTTGAGTATTGCCGACAACCCCTGCCTAGTACACACTGCTTTCTGCTCTGACGCTTCTCCTGCTTCAGAGTCCGGACCTTCGAAGCATCTCGACCTAGAACTGAACTGCGAAGCATGTTGCACGAAGTTGTGCTATAAGTATAGGTTTGCTCAGATTTGCTTGGCTATGTACGCAATGATGACGATTACAGCCATGCATACCTCGTTCCCTCCGATTCTTGGTTCATAGAACGACGGGCTCGGCATGCCTTGAGGCTTGAATTTGCTTATAATCCCAGGCTCCACTGCCATAGGCAGCCTTCGGATCCCCTCCTGTGTCTCACACGGCTTTGTTCTCGACAGTTCAACCTGACAGATACGCATTGCGCGCGCAAGAGCATCCAGCATCATATCCAATTCAACTTAGCGCCCAAGTTGCCCCTATTTCCAATCGATGACGATGCGGGGTATCCTGCGTGCGCTTGGTGTGCTTGCCATAACGATCAAAGTTAGGGGTCAGACACCGGAGTGCGTTGACATCAATCGTCTCTCTTTCCAGGACCACCACCACTTACATCTCACCCCGTATCGCTCTCCAGGTTCATAGGGGAACTCCTGCTCCAACCGCAGATCAACAACCGTGTGTCCTCGTCCTTGAATGTCAGCCGCAGCGTTCCCACTGACGTCGAAATGATAGAGAAATGCCTCACCGCCCAGGCAAACAGCGACGGCAGTCCTGTGGTTCTCCAAACATGCACGGGCTCCCCGAACCAGAAGTGGGTGTTTAGAGACGGGAATGTCGTTGTTTTCGGAAACAAGTGCCTCGACGTGAAAAAGGGCCTGAACCAGGACGGGACGAAGCTTCAAGTCTGGACATGCATTGCGAACAACGCGAACCAGCAGTGGTACTACAGCAAGTGGGATAATACCCTTGGGTGGACGGGTACGGGGAAATGCGTCGACGTGGATGGTGGAAATCAGGCGGATGGAACGTTGGTGAGTTGTCGGAGAACGCGACGGAGACTGAGAGGAAGGACAGGCGCTCATACACTAACTTTCCCCTCCTTTAGATACAAATATGGGCCTGCTACAACCGACTACCCAACCAAATCTGGAGCGCAGGGTATCTTATCAATGCTCTACCTATCAAGTCGCAAGACGGGCAATTTGGCACCAACAACTGCGGAACGGGTACCGACCAGGCTGCGAACTGCCAGACCTCTTGGATCAAGTAGGTTTTCCATCCGAGTCCTCTCCAGCTCCTTCTTATTTGACTCGTATGACTCGTACGTAGCTCCGCGACTGACTTTTGCCTTTGGGCACCACCCCACCCTGGCGCTGTCGGAGATACCGAGCGGGAGGCGGTCGCATGGTGTACGAAATCAGGAAGAGGTTCACGCACGATTCCCAACGGGACATTACGAGGGGTGCACTTCGTACGGACGCCTGAATACGTACAAATTACTGGCGTTGGTGACTTTACGAAGCTGAACATTCCGAGCGGAGATGGCGGAGGGGAGCTGGATAACAGAGGCGCGGATGGTATGTGTCTAAATTGTTGTTCAAGTCGTCGAAGTCCTCGACTGACAGGTGAACCATTCTACTAGGCAAAGGAAACCCTAGTGGGTATATTATATTGTGTCAATGTATGTATCGAACGACTGACGAGACCGTTTAAGTCGGTGGCCTGCTCTACGGAAGTACCTTCGGCCTCAACCTGCAGTACCACGAATGGACGGAATTCATCTCTGAGAATGAATTCTGCATCCGCGCCTGCATTGGCCCCAGATCGAAGGAGTTATGCAACCATATCTACGATGTTATGGGTTGCTATTGGGTACGTGAATTCATCATATATACTATTTCATCTGGCTTTGAGTTTAATTTCTCCGGGAAACAGAACATACCAGCGAACTACGGTGGAGGGGTCTTCGAAGAGTGCGCCGGAGACGCGGCGATCCCAATGGGTGTCTACGGCACTTCCACCTGGTTCCAGGGGGTAGCACCCACAACAGCTCACCCGGCACCTGCATCGAGCAGCTGCACGACCATTCCGACGATCGGGGTCAGCCCTTTGAGGCGCAGGGCTGCGGAGCCTGTGGATCGGGCTGGTCTGCCAGAACCTCTTGAAAGAAGATACCCCTTTCCGAGATTCCCTGACGCTACTCCCGCGCCTCTGCCAATGGGTTCTCAGAATGATTCATGAAGCTAGACTGTTAAACCTTTCCTTTCTTCGACCGTGTTTATTTGACCTTGCCTATGTATTAAACTTAACGATTTGTATATCTGGTGACTGGCACCGGTTGGAACAGGTGGTAAGTACTCAACAAAAGTGTGGGCGCTTAAAAGTTGAATCGCTGGCAAGGGGGGGCCGGACTTCAGAAAAAAAACCTAGGGTCGGAATTTTGACTAGGCCAAACGCAAGGTGGACTAACTAAGTACGTAATCAGGGGCATTTCCAAATATAGTAATAATATGTCATAGCCTTGGGCACTTATTTGCCCGACCACCTGTTTTTATTCTTCTTGACCGTGGTGAGTGTTTTCTGAGGGAGTGATTGAAGGTGCAAGGTAGTAGTGGTCCGCCGCCGTATGTCGCGACACCTTGGCTTTCTGAAAATGGTAGTTAGGGGCATGCCTATATTGGGCTCATATTGATTGCAGAGGCGGCACGACGTCAGCATGCACCTGTTTTGGGACTGTGATGTCAGCTACAGCTGCCTGAGGCCATAAGATGCTTTTCCAGACCAAGATGAGCCCGTATATCCTCAAATTTGCGCTATTTTAGGGTATTTCTATAGGGGGTCTGATTTTTTTTTTCCAGCCCGAGGGCTGGACTAACTAGGTAGGTACCGGTCGGTAATTTAAAGTCCGGTCCCCCCTTGATCGCTGGTTTCAACCTGTGCAGATGTCACGTGTGCTGGACGCGATCACGTCGGCGTATGCCGAGGACTCCCAACGCGCTTTTCATTCTCGACCCAAATCTTTTTTTTTTTTTTTTTTTTTTTTTGGTGGGATCTAGCTTCGGTAACGCACCGCAAACAACTATCGTCTGTGAGCGCGCATGGCGCTCGTGCATTCCTAGGCATAATAGATAATGTGTAGGTTGCCCTACAGGGAGTAAACCGTTTCCACACGGAGGAAATGCATTACGCACGCCGTGCTTCCAAGAGCACGGGAGTGTGGGACTCGCACTTCGACCTTGCCGCTCGCCAGTTCGGAACCAATGACTTTAAGGCGCTTGACGCGCGCTTATCATCACCTGTTCCTCCCCCGCGGGCGTCGCGGTCTCGCACTACCCACTAAAACCTCCGTCGCGACTAGGTCGCTGCGTATGGTCTCCCTATTCGACGCCACATTGTGCCAAGTGGCTTCAATGACTCTGTAGCTCAGCGCTTTCTTACCATACGCTTGTTTATTTGCTAGAGCCCAGTCAATTCTTAGTCTAATCTTCGCGTCGGGCGGGTCTGAACTGCGATAATCCAATCTATCATATAGCCGAGGTGAGACCATACACTTCTGAGTCGTATATCTTGAGCTGATGCCGGCGGGGTGGTTGTAGATGGCTGAAAAACCATTCAAACCCGTCAGCGAAGCTTTGGCGCCAACCCCCTTCACCGCCCCCGCGACACGCGCTCTAGTCGAGCAATACGGTACTCCCTCCGTTCTAGAATACGAAAGCCAGCTCGCTTCGCGAATTCTCGAGCTCGAACACGACATTCTTATTCTCAAGACATGCCGAAACTCCAATCGCCCCGTCAACCGCCTCCCTGCCGAAGTCCTATCCCACGTATTCCTTGTCCTTTTCTGGACGATGCAGGCTGAAGCACCAGAGGACCAGAAGGTCTTCTGGATACACGCGACGCACGTCTGTCGGCACTGGAGAGCCGTAGCGCTGGGCTGTGCGGCTCTGTGGTGCGATTTCGCGTTCGACATCCGCGGGGCGCTGATGCGGACGATCCTTCCCCGCTCGAAGAACCTCCCCATCTCGGTCAGTTTGAAGTGCGATGATGCGACGGATACGGAGGCTCTTGGCGAGGTCTTGTCACATACGACGCGCATCCGCCATCTCAATCTCTCTCCCCGCGTTCACCCTCAACTGTCATGGCAATCCAGCTTTTATCTCCGACTCCTCGACCGCGATGCGAATCGAAAGTATAATCCGCTGTCTTACGAATTCGCACTGCAGAGCATGGGCCCGAGTGCGCCTTTGCTCCAGACCCTGTCTGTGTCTTATGCAACCCTTACGGATGACGAATGTCTGCCCAAACACTTCTTGAAGGACGGCGCACCTGCACTCAAGTACCTCAAACTGAAAAACTTCGACTTGCATTGGGCGAGGATTCCCTTTTCACCGGCATTAACGACTTTGCATCTAGGCCGGAGCGTATCAGCCTACCCAAAATTCGCCGAGATGCTAGAATCGTTTAGAGGCCTGCCGCTCCTTGAAGACCTCACGCTTTTCGAGATGCTTCCAGAGGACAAATATCAGCCGATCCCAGGGATGGAGCCAGTAACATTATCGAAGCTCAAGTACCTCACCCTCTGGGACTGGGGGCCTATGATTGGGAATTTCCTCCTTGGAATACGGGTGCCAAAGACAGCTTTCGTGGACCTTACGTTCACTGGTCTTGCCCAGGGTGACGCAGACTGGACCCCACAGGTTGATCCGTGTGTCGAGTCAATTGGGGGCCTATGGAGAGATGATCCATCGGAGTGGGTGAAGGACAGCATTGAATCCATCAACTTCATCGCAGTGGAGGACTCCCACCTAACTATCGCGTTCAGGTTCGATGATGCGCCCGAGCCGCTCACCCAAGAACACTGCGATATGTTCAAGCCACATCTATCGGTTCACTTCTCCCTTTCCCCTGCTTCGCTTGGCGACCCGGAACTCGCGTTTTTGGCCTCCTTCAGACAGCACTTCAATCTTACCACCCTTTCGACACTCTGTTTCACGGGTATGAGCCGATTGGCACGTCACGCGGTCCTGGTGGATACCTTTGTCCACCTGCCGATCTTGGAAACGATTCGGTTCTCGAAATGCGACATGAGGGACTTTTTGTGGATTCTCGATATTGACCCCGCCTGCGACGACCTTTCTAACTCGGAGCGCACTGCAAATCCAAGTGTCGCGGAACCAAGCTTCCCCGCCCTCAGGAACCTGGAAATTGACGGTCAACACTTCAAGGGCAAGAGGATCGATACTATCATCCGAGTCCTCAAAAAGCGACCCAAGGGACATCGGATCAGCTTTCTCAGAATTGAAAACTGCAACAACATCGACGAGAAGGATGCTGAAAAAATCAATAGGGTGTTTCACGTTGCGGTTTTTGGGTCGTTTTAGAGGTTGTTTTTCGACGCGTTTTTCTAATTGGTTTTTCCGCAGAGGTGAGGAAAACAAGTCAAAAACCAGTGCTAACGTGAAACCCGCGAGCCAGTACCCTTCGATGTGTTTTCGAGCATTGGGTGGAAAGGGGAGGTCGTATGTTCAAACCATGAGCATGGCAGTATTTTGGCGCTATGGAAGCTCAGCTATTGCCACCGCTGCCCTTCTACGAGAAAAACAGAACAAAAAACAGGCGGAAAACAGACCCGAAAAACAAGCAGTGGATGCAAAAGCAGGGTATGAGCTGCTCTTGCAAACAGCCGAAAAACGCAGTCGCTTTTCGAAAACACGCTTCTAGGACCCCGGAACCGCTTCAAAAACGCCGTCAAAAACACGACGAAAAACAGCTCAAAAACCGCAACGTGAAACACCCTAATGAGGCTCTCCCGGACCTCGACTCTTTCATCTGGGATAGAAAAGTCACGAAGGACAAACCCCCGTCGGAGCTCGAACTATTGTGCAATGTAATGGGCGAGCCGGAATTCTGAGCTGGTTGGTCCCTTAAAATTTAGAGGGAATGTACATTAGGCTGAAGGACAAATATAGTTCAAAATCAACATTGTGCGAACCTCTTACAATGGCTACAAGATGGATGCAGCACTATACTTCGAAACAGTTCATAGGTACTCAGAGTCTGACTCGTGTATATAATCCCACTCCACCGTAACACCTGGCAACGCAGCTTTGATTCTGGCCACGTCCTTCGCCCCAATATGACAACACAGATTAATCTCCAGCTCGCGCAAAGGCCCCACCTCCAAGCGCTGTTGCAGCATCCGAATCAAAAAGCCAATCTCGCAGTGCGTCCCCTTCCCAAACCCAACCGTCTCGAGAACAAGGGAGTCCAGCGCGGGAAACAGGGTGGCTGAATGCGAAGGAATAGGCTGTTGGTCGGTTGTATGAACTGGGAGCAGGCCAAAAACGTGTGTGCGAGGACTGCCCCGCATAAACGTGATAGTGGCCAGGCTCGTTAGGTGCGCAAAGGCACTCTGGAACAGGGAGCGAGAGTAGCCACGGTCGGACTCAACTCGGAGGGACCTGAGATGCGCGAGGTCGAAGTGTGTCGGCAAGGATTCTGTGAAGGCATTGATATGATCTCCGACGATCTCCCTTCCGTCGAGCCCTAAGGAAATATTGATCGTCCAAAGCCGGGGAAAAGTTCCCTGAGAAGTCGTTCCATCTCTTCATCGTTAGGCACATCCCACAGTCAAGCTTGATATTCGGACGCTTTTGAACGCGTACACCACCAAAGAAACCCATGGCTGACGCCACCGAGTCGTCCAAGTGCAGATACACAATGTTGCTGAGTTCCACGGGGGAATGCGCCGGTGTGGAGGGCTCGTGGGGGAGAGGGAGAACACCTGCGAGGCACACGTCTTCAAGAAGGGGCATTTGCGCGAGCGAGCGGAAGAAGTCGTCTGCTGCAGGGCGTTCGTACTCAGCGGCAGGTGAAACGCTGAGCCGGAGGTGCGTCAATCTTGAGCTCGGCGGGGCGTTGCTCCAGTGGAAGAGGCATCCTTTGAGTGTAAGCCGCCTGAGCTTGGGTGCACCCCCTGTGAGGAAGTCGACTGGCAGTTTCTCGCGGTCATCAAGCCCAGTTGGCACCCAGTCAATAAGCCCTGATCTATCCCTCGGGCGGGTGATACCCACAATCTTCAGGGTCTCGAGCAGAGGGAGAGGCTCAGAAAGTTTGGACAGAGCCGCACCGAGGATTGAATTGGGAACGAGCGGCGGTGCCTTTAGTCTTCGTGTCTTCTTCTCGTCGCTTCTAGATAGACTGAGGACCCGGAGACGACGGGGGTGATCCAACGCCCTACAGAGCACTTTGGTGAAATGCCCGTCCCGCATGTCGTTCTATTCCACATATAAGGGCGCCCCCTTCGAGCGCACCAACATCATTGCTGCGTAGTTGGGAGTGCAGAACGAAAGCCTAGACCACAGCGGAGAGTGGTTAATGGCCACCTCCCGCCAATGGCGGCAAATAGTCGTAATGGACTTCCGAACTGGTATCCACGCGCTAAGCCACACATTCTTACCACCCTTTACGTACCCCCCACCCGAGTTAATGCATAGTTCAAAGATCATCCCCAGGATCTCGGGGGGAAGATGGTTGATGGACGAGAACATGTTCTGGCCATTTTTCAGCGCAATTATCTCGCGCTCCAAAGCGCGGACACGTTGCTTGAGCTGCTCAGCGTAGCGCGGATTGGTAGCTTCACCGATTCCATCCAGCAAGGCTTTCGTGGCGAGGGAATATGGCGACCACTTCGTCCCCTCCTCTCTACCTCCGGTAGTCGTCATTATTTACCCCTAAAAAGATAAGTATACATGTTATGTGGGTGGTAAAGGTAGTACTTACGTTGCGGGTACTCGTAAAGCAACGGAAGGTTGTGGTTGAGCAGCAAAAGACGATGAATGGGACTATTGAGACTCCTCCCACGAGTTCATGAACATTCCCACAGATCGCCGGCGCCTAAGCTGCCGCAGGATCCCGGCCGAATTTGCCGGCGGAGTGCGAACACAAGCCGGGGAACATTTTGTACTTCTTACCTTCATGACAAGACGCGTCTAGTGCCCTTCGATCACCACATACGATCCAAAGAACTACACTAGGTGAGCCCCAGTCATCTCAGGACCCATTTAGCTGAGTTAACGGCAATCATTATAGACCATGGCTGAAAAACCATTCGCAACAGTCAGCGAAGTTCTGGCAACCAGCTTCACCGGCCCCGCAACACGCGCTTTAGTAGAGCAATACGGCACCCCCTCCATTCCCGAGTACAAAGAGAAACTCACCTCACGAATCCTCGAACTGGAACACGACATCCGCATCCTCAAGACATGCCAAAACTCCACACCCAGTGTCAACCGTCTTCCCCCAGAGGTTCTTTCAAATATCTTCCTCTTCCTGTTCTGGACGATGGAGCGCGAATACAGAGAGGACCACAAAGTCCTCTGGATCCGCTCCACGCACGTCTGCCGGCACTGGCGTGCCGTCGCTCTAGGATGTGCAGCTCTCTGGACAAATTTCGCGTTCGATATGCACGGGGAGCTCATGCGTACGATCCTCCCGCGCTCGAAGAATCTCCCGCTCTCAGTAACCCTGAAATGCGATGGCGCAACGGATGTAGAGGCTCTTGAGGCAGTCTTATCCCAGACAACGCGCCTGCGGTGCGTTGAGCTCTCACCCCGCATCCACCCAAAGCCGACCCAATCTGCCACGTGGTTCCTCATTCCTGAGTCAAATAAGCGCTACGGACCAGTGTCGCTCACCGCTGCATTGGAGAGCATGGGCCCGAGTGCGCCCTTATTGACGACGCTGTCCGTGTCCTACACAAAGTTCAAGGAAGACGAGTATCTTCCTGAAGGCTTCCTCGAAGTAGGCGCGCCCGCTCTCAAGCACCTCAAGTTGGACAACTTTGACCTGCATTGGTCGGGGATCCCTTTCTCCAGCACGCTGGAGACGCTGCATCTCGGAGGAGCCCTCACTGTGTGTCCCGAATTTCCCGCCATGCTCGAGACCTTGCGAGGACTGCCGCGCCTTGAGCGCCTCACTCTCCGAACAATACTCCCAGATCTTAATCATCTTATACTTGACTCGTTTCCAGGCATGAGACCAGTCGCGTTCAAGAAACTCGAGTATCTCTCTCTTAAGGATTCGGGACCTGCAATTGGCAATTTCCTCTTGGGAATCCGGGTCCCAAAGACAACTTTCATCGACATCCAGTTTACTGGCGCGGAGGAGTGGGCCCAACCTGATGACTCGTGCGTCAAAAGGATCAAGGAGCTGTGGGTAGACGACCCACTGGACTGGACGAAGGACGACATCTACTCTCTCCAAGTATCACGCCAAGACGAACGTAACCATTTCGAATTCAAATTCGGCGGAGTACCGGAGACACTGGACTGGAGATACCAGCTGGACCCGGACGAAGGCCACCCACACCTAACAGTCAGCTTCGCCCGCTTCCCGTACGGCAGCCCCAACCTGGCCTTCCTCACTCACGTTCAAACGTACTTCGACTTCACCGCGCTCACCACACTTTACTTCATTGGAGACAGCAAGCTGACTCATTACCCCCTTTTCGAAAACACCTTCGCCCGCCTTCCGAATATTGAGGTCATCTCCTTTGCCGGATGCGATATGTGGGGCTTTTGGCACATTATGGACAACGACCCGGCCTGCAATGTCGTGGCCGAGCCCTCTGCACCTTCGCCAGGGGCCGTACCACCAGCGGCGGTGGTTCCGTGCTTCCCAGCACTCGAGGTGATAGAAATGTCCCGCAAGACTTTCAATAAGAAGCAGATAGACGACATCATCCGTGTGCTGAACAAACGGCCATCCGGTCATCGTTTAGGAACGCTGCAGATATACGACTGCATTAATCTTGACGAGACAGATGTTGCTAGAATTATGGAAGGCGTCCCGGGGATTTGGATCAACTGGGATGACGTGGTGACTAAAAAGGAGGTTAATATGTTCGACGAGCTTTCAAATCGTAACGGGGCAGACTTAGACTTTTAACGGTATACCATTCTTTTTGCGGCGGACTTGAAGCCAAAGTTGCATGGGGTGGGCTTTCAATCTCCTCTCCATCTGTCGCATCGACGAACGTCCCTTGCCAGAGCTTGACGCGCGCAACGCCACACGATGCTGCCAGCTTGCTATCCTTGGATTGTCTCGATTGTATATCAAGCCATTGACGTGCTGCCGGAGAGAGTATCGCGCGGCATTTCTTGTGCCCGCTAGCTTCAGCGAGTAGATGCGCAACAGCGAGCGCCAGTGCAGGAGATTTCGAGATGTCGGCGGTATCCATGATGTCTTCCAGTGTCCTGTCCTTCGTCAAAATCGTGGTTGCTACCTCGGCGTCAACATGGAAGATCGCCTTGAGGAAAGAGATGCCACGAATAAGGGAGGTATCGTCTGTTTCGCCTAAGTCTTCGAGGATGACTGGTTCCAGGGTGCGCACAAGCTTCTCCGTAGCTGTCGAGGATTCCGCTTGGACTCAATGTGTCCCTTTTCGAGTATTTTGACACAGCAAAGACAATGCGAGGTAGGCCTTTGCTTGGTTTGAGGAATCCGGGACGAAGTAATCCGCCAAGGCCGTCAACTCGTCTTTAGGGATCTCTGAAGACTTCTGAAGATTCGCGAGAACTTCATCGGCTGTAAAACTGGGTTCCGAAATATCTGAAGGGTCCATAATGAGAATTGTGAAGTATGGTAGAACGGGACTGACTTGGAGATAATCAAGGCGCCTATATTCCGCCATCAATGTAGGACAGGTGAAATCTCAAGATCGTATCATATGTAGGATATCTTGGACAGTTAGTTCTTCTGGGCCGCCTTGTTTCTTTTGGCGGTATTTTTCACCTCCCCGAGCCCCCTTATTGTACTAACTTCGCGCACTGTCAGCCGTTTCTCGATCCCAATGGTATTTTTGGTGGCTGAATTTAAACAGAAGTGTGGGGTGAAATTGAAGAACAACTATCGCTGCCCGATGGGACATACTTACTTCAGCACGGATCCTACCGCCGGACGCATGTAAGGCCTCCTCCAACGCCAATCGAGCAGAATGGCTAGCCTCCAGTCTTCCCTACCAGGTGAAGTGTCCCCGAGCAATGGCAATCTGCACCCTATGACCTTCGCACAAGGGCGTAGAATATAGACAGACATTGTGCGGTCGCACATTTTCATCTGGATGGATTTGGTCGAGGTCTGTGCATTTCAACCTTCGTACTTCGTCGCCTGCGTTTGAAATGGGTAAGCCCACTGGGTTATGAGTTGCGCATGTGGGGGCAGACCGTATGAGCATCATGGAGTTGGATCTATAGAGATCGGAGTGGGGCATGCGTAGCCAAAGGGCCTCTCGTCAGATTGAGCTGGTTGGAAGGACGAAGGTAGGATAGTTCTGTTCGCACATGAGCGCAGGACGGAAGAGGACCGAGCACCGCTGGCCTGGGAAGGCCATTGCCGTCGTGCGAACACCTTACATACGCCATTGTCGGCCCGAGCTCCTGTTTGCAATTAGCGCCCGCGCGTCGCGTGCTCGCGGGAGCAACACGCAGGGGCTTGGCTCAAGGATAACGAGTGCGCCGATATCACAGAATTTTTCAGAGCGGCCATCGATACTAGGGTGAGTGAACAAGGAATGCGGGCGCCCATCCTCCTCCTGACAGCGCTCACCCTCACCGAACAGCCTTCCTGACTCCGACTACACCATGCCCACTCCTTACCCCACCCCATCTAAGCTCCACGCACGCCCTCATCTTCAACACACTCTCCTCCTGAGCTGCTTGCCCAATACCCGCTACCGCAATGGGCGACGTCGGATGAGCCGGAGAGGTTGAGGCAAGCAAATAAGGGCCAATCGAATTGTCTCAGGTTTGGCGACAAATAAATATGTCGTGCTTCGGGTAGGCCGCGATTTCTATTCCTTTCTTTTGCTCCCTCATGGTCTCCCCTCACTACCCCTGCCTAGAATGAAACGGCTGCACAATACTACGCTTCGGTGCTCGCGTGCCCATCCAATTGGCGCTCTCAAACGCCACCACTGTTCGGATAAACATTGCTCTTTATTACGCTGATCGCCCTTTGTCAAATTTGTTGTCTAGGTTAATAGTGTCCATTTAACCTTCATATCCTTCGAACTCTGACACCCGGTGTCCTCGAGGATGCTGTCGACGAACGCGTTGAAGTCGACAGGCGCCCGTCGTACCCCCAAAAGGATATCTCCATTGAAGTGACACGTGATGTTGGTTCGACTTGGGTGAGCGCGGCGCGTGCCTGGCCACTCTTCATCCCCTTCCTCCCACCCCGCATCCCCGTTTCCCTCCCTCCTCCCTTTCGCGAAATCTGTTCTCCGGAACCCCTGACCTTCGTACGCAAATATATTATTCTTGAAAAAAAAAGTCATCGACTTACGGTCTCGCAGATAGGAAGACCCCCCACGCTCTCTACTAACGATTGTATTTTTTTTACAGAGACTTAGAATTTAAAACAGCCCGTTGTAGACCAATGGCTGCTCCGACACAGGAGTACCCACCGTGGCTGTCGCCCTCTGCGGTCACCAGCACCAATGCTGCTGGAGAGGTCGTCACCTCCACCACCGTCGTATATTTGCCAATCACGTATCTCGGGCCCAGCGTGAGTGGCTGGCTACCTGCATGCATGTGCATTCGAACCATAGGAGCTCTAACCTTTGGCTTTAGATCCCGCTGAACTCGTTGTACACGTACGGTGGCTCGACGTATCCTCCAACACTTGTGCTCCCAGGGGAGACGATATCGACAACGGCCCCACCTCCGCCGCCACCCACGACTACATCTACTTCTACAACGACTACTCCTGCGACACCTCCTACATCCACGACCGTATCATCGACGACATCAACCACAGTTTCTACGACTTCTACATCATCATCATCATCACCTTCCTCTTCAACGGCCTCAACGACGTCTCCTTCCACCACTTCCTCTACCACATCTTCAAGTTCGTCGACCCCCGCACCCACCACATCATCTGGGACCACATCGACTTCTTCCCTACCCACGGGCTCATCTTCCCCAACTTCATTTCCCACAACATCGGTCACGACTCCCACTTCCGAGCCAACTTCTACATCCGGGTCCTCTGTGGGCGCCCTGTCAAGGGGGCAATTGGTCGGCGTAATTGTTGCCAGCATCCTCGGTCTCATTTTCCTTTTCGTCTTTCTTCTGGCGTTCTGGCTCTGGTGCAAGGGCCGAAGGAACCGCCGGTCAGCGCAATTCTCCACGATCACACCACTGGACGACGACTACTTCATCGTTGGCGAAGAGGCGCGCACACCGGGCGAAGGCTCCCCACGTCATAGTGGCGAGGAAGCAGATCCATTCCTCCAGCGCAGCGGTGCCCCGAGTGGTGGGATGCAAGAAACCGCCACTGAGTTGGGGACCCGGCCTGGCGTTCCGCGCGTGCCGCCGCCAGTGACCAACAGTATGTCATCCTCGGGTTCTTCATCCAATAATTCCGGCTATGGTGTGCTTCTCGAGCGCCCCACGCTGGGAATTCTTCCGCCTACGGTCGAGGAGGGGGAGAACCCATTCGATAGCGGCTATCGCCTGTCGGAAGACGAGATGAGGGAGATCGAACGCGAGTCGGTGCTGCCTCCGGACGACGCGAATCGTTACTCTGGCGCTTATGCCTACAGCCAAGACCCTGAGCTCGTACCACCCCGCCTTGTCGATCCCGATAATGCATTTGCGCACACCGACATCCCCCGGCCTCCTCAGTTACCATTCCTTCCTAACCACCGGTTCTCCGCACAGTCCGCTGCTTCTGCCGCTGATGCTGAAGATGCTGCTCTCCTCACCGCCCGAAGGGTGAAAGTGGGAGACTTGCCTCCCGCTGGATCGAACAACGGCAGTCCCAGTCAAACGCGCAGCAGTTTTTTGGACGCCATTGGTCTTACTGGGCTTACCGGCCTCGGACGGCTGAGCTGGTTCAACACGGGAGGGTCGGGAGACTCGCAGCGCCATTCAGGCCGGTACTCGCCCACGTTCACACCAGAGCCGAAGCGCACGTCACGACGGCAGTCACCCACCGGGTTCTCTCCTCTACCATTGTCGGACCAAGACGTGGAGAGCGCGAGAGGGCTTTTGCAGCCTCAGCCCCAGGTGACTCCGGATATTGATAGCTTTGGACGTGTTCGTGCTGTTGGACTGGGTGTGGGCACGGATGGGCTTCGGCCTGTCTCGAATGTGAGCGCAAAGAGTGGGACGTCGGCGAGCGGTGCGACTATTTGGCATGATGCACGGACGTCACCTGGCACACCTGGGTTCCCGGACTTGAGTGTTCCCTCCCGCATGGGCACCCCTGCTGCTGTTGAACCCGCGTTCCCTGAGCATGCTTGGCTTCCTGGCGGGCATCCGGTTGTTCCTCCCCCTCTGCATTCGCCCCCTCCCTATTCGGACGATCCCTTCGTTGACACTTCCCCGCCTCGCGACGTTGCCCCTGGACATGTTCAGATGCCCACTTCGACTACCACAACCACTGAACACGGCAATTTGGACGACATCTTGGATCTGCCTGCCCCGACCGCCCTTACGCACTTTACGAGTTCGTCGTCGATGAGGGATTCCACTACGGTCAGCAGCATCGGCTTGTCGAGGAATCCTTTCCCTCCTGGTCTGGACTACGAGCCGAAGAAGCCTCATATGTGGACTCCGGAAGGGAGTCTGAGCGCTGCGAGTGCCGCTTCGTCTCCTCTGTGGCATAACGTTACGCATGGACATGGTTCTGATGTTGAGGCACAGCGGGACAATGCTGTTGTTGATATCTTGGAGGAGGAGCCGCCCGATGCACAGGGTGGGTGGAGGAACATGGCAACCGGTGGGATTAGTGAACTTGGGAGGAGGACGACCTTTGGTTTGGTGAGTGGTCTCAGCTGATGTTCCTCCTACTTCAAGTGTGCTGATATGGTTTGTAGCCTCAATACATCCATCCCGGTTTCATCGCGTCTGAGCAAGGTTCTCTGCATTCGATGCGTTCCCATCTCAACCCTCCCTCCATTCGTTCTACCGGTTCAGCTCCTGCCTCCGTCTCGATCCGTGGCGGCCGTTCCGCCGGCTCGTCCTCCCTGCACTCTGGCTCTCTCAGCTCCACGTCCTCCGGCCACCGCTCCATCGCCAGCGCCTCCAGCTCGCTCGCGCATTCGCTCGTCAGGAGCGGAAGCATCATCACGGACGGCAGGCGGCGGTTCGATCCACGCATCCAAGCCTCGTCAGGTTCTGGCACGCCTCCCCCACAGCTCCCCCCACTCTCGGCGTTCGGCTCGGGCGGCTTCCTCACCCCGCCGCGCACGGCGGCGTCTAGCGCGCTGAGCGTCTCGTCCTCGTCAGGAGGCGGGGCGCTCCTCGGTGAAGGTGTGTTCCGGGATGGGGAGATGCCGACTATCGATGGGCCGCAGGGCGTGCATTTCAGTCCTGGGAAGAGCACGATTAGGAGTGTGAATAGTGGGAGTACGTATACTGCCACTGTTCCGGCGGGGGCGAGGGCGAGGACGATTAGTGCGGTTACGTTCGGGAGTGTGAGGCAGGGGACGAGTGGGGTTGGGGTGGCTGGGGCGAGTCCGGTGGAGAGTGCGGAGGAGGGGGATTTGGGGCTGTTGAATGACCGGAATGCGGGAGGACGGCTGGGGAGTGCGTGGGCGTAGGCTTGGGCAGTTCTTGGCTTGTGACTCGTGTTTCGTTTCGTTTCGTTTCGCCCGTTGAAGATGGACCTTGAAAGCGTGCGCTATTATTCGCTGATGCGCCAGCGCTGGATGTTTAAAAGTTTCGGTTGATAATGTCGTTATGACCACTCACGTCGGATTGGATCTCTCTTATTTCGTTTTTGCTGTATTTTTTCCTCTTTGTTTCTTGGCTGCTTTTTTATCGAGTCTCGTTGTGTTTATACTTACGTTACGACTACTGACATGACCTTCTGCGATACCTAACGACCTCTCTCTCTCTCTACACCTCTGCGGCGCCCTACTCTCCTTCCCTCCCCTCCCCCTGCACCCTTACTACCCCTCTACCCGCCTCTGATCCCCTACATAGCTACGTACCGCCTGCATTGCTTCGTTGCATTTTGGACTCTTAGCCGCATTGCTCGGTTTGCATTATACAGTGTGTCAATATATCGATCGTTTTGAGTTCTATGATGGTACAGTGAGGACCGGGCGGTGAAGATATTACAACAGGATTAAAAAGGTTGTGCATGTATGTAGTATTAGAAGAGATGTAGTTACATATGGTGAGGCTAAGCATGGCGGTCCCATATGATCTCGACACTCTGTCTGACCTGCGCACTAAGCCAGAGGCAGTCAGCTTCCGTGACCCCGGGGCATTCCACAAACTCGAGAGAGCGAAGTTTGGGTGTACGATTCCACAATTGCTTGATGAAGTCAGCCAGAAATGGGGCTACAGACGACCCTCTGAGCCCAAGGGGGAACGCAGTTCTGCGTATGACGACCCTTTCCAGTGATAAGAAAAGGTGCAATGCAGTGGCTATGGTGAGTATATTGGGAGACACGGCTTCCCCTTGAAGTATCAAGCACTCTAGCGCTGGGAAATGCCAGAGGGCGTAGTACCAGTGCCTGTTAGGGTCGGGACTGCCGAGGAGGCCTGGGTAGCCCGGGGGTGGGCAGAGGGATATGGTTTGAGCGGGGTATAGGTTTAGACCTTCCCTGAAGGTGTGGAGAAGGGAGATGAAGGAGAGATTTGGGTTCTCAGGCACGGTTACTGTTAGAATCTGAGCGGGGTGCTTGTGCACGGGACACGAGTTGGGTTTGGACTGGAATTCGAAGACGTCCAGGGTGGAAGCATTAAGTGTAGGCTCGCTGGGGGTGGAGGTGTACTGGATACTATCGCTGAAGCCGTCGTCGAGTGTTGGTCCCCAGGCAGTATTTAAGCTGCGTAGGAGTGAAGCTAGGTAGCGGGGGCCGCGGAGCGGCTTCAAGAGGGCGATGTGGACCGTATGAACGTTTGGGATTCGGAGGAGGTTGAGCAGCATCGAGGCTGTGAGTGTTGTAGGTTCGGTGATCTCGAGTTTTTTGAGGTTTTTTAGAGTGAGTGGGAGGATAGAGGCGTCTGGATGGATGTCGAGGAGGCGGGAAACTGAGAGGTCGTCGAGATGTGGGAGGCCCTTCAGGCATGTTAGGAGCTCAGTGACTGAGATAAGTCGAGCGGCGGTTGCCATGTCAGGTGAATCACTGACATAGACTCTCCAGAGGGACAGGCAGTGTATATGTGCGCCTAGTTCGGCTTGGAACCGCAGCTTGGTGCCGATATAAGCGTCCCGGAGGTCAATAGAACGGAGGGCGGGGACACCTCTATTCATGACTTTATGGTCTAATAGCTCGCGGGCATCTGTGAGCTTTCCCTCTCTACCTCGGATATCGAGATGCGCAAGCACAAGTAGAGGCTGGTCCGCTTTTTTCCAGCTACGTAAGACGCGGCGAAGCGCGTGCTTCTTTAGCGGTGTGTGAATGCGGACAGACTGCAGACGGGCTGACTCCGATATGGCTCGCATGAGCACTTCCTCTGTTGCCTTGCCCCAGGTCATATCATCAGCCTGAGAGGCCGGCGTCGGGGTCAGGTGGACGGTCAGTGGCAAGGCACTGTCAATAGACCGGGAGAGAAGCATGTCTGCAAAATCAGGACCGTGATTGAAGGAGATGTTTGACCAGGCGCGCGGAAAACCGATGGCAATGCTGCGCCAGTATTGGCAGGTGTGGCTGAAGGTGACCCAGGCTTCTGTCTGGTGGGTACTTTGACTCTTCCCCGAAGCGTGTTGAAATATTTCTAGGAGGAGCTCGGGAGGGAGTCTATTAATTGGTGCTGCCTCATTTGTGGTCGAGTGTGGAGTGTCTGTAGTATCGGTGGGGACTATTGACAAAGGCATGGTGGCTGGATAGACAGTTGCGATGTCGAGAGGAATCGAGGACATGGTCGTCTTCGTGGTCGAGAAATATAGAAGTAAAGCTGGAGGTCTCTCCTCTTATATACACTGAGGCTGCACCCACGTATTATCAATGGGCAAAGCCTCGCGATTCAAAGCATGGTGGCGTGCCCAGCACAAAGCACAAAAGACGACTTGCTATGCATGCGAAATGGGGATGCGAGGGGTCAAATTCAACAAGCAATAAGCTTACCTCATTTAACACGCAAATATGCATGTGCAGATCAGGTCTTGGATTCTACCCCTGAGCAAAGTCCAACAAAGCGCCGAAATAGACGCCAAAGCCTGGACGCCCGCGGGAGGAAGATAGGGGCGTGAGACCTTTGATTCAAGCTTGATGATCACCATCAGCGACCACTGGCACCTCTTCGTCGTCGACCACCACCATGTAATTCTTTTTTCTTCTTTGTGAAGCCCACCAAATGCCATAATAACTCTCTCAGTGAAATAGCTCGCGATCAGTTGTCACGGCAGATTGCTCGTCATCATGCTCCTCCATACCTCCTCACCACTGCCACACCGGGATCGGGTTCAGTGGGACTTCATAATAGGCATCGATGCATAGTTGGGCTCTTAATGGTGCGTAGTATCTGAATCTCAGTTGCGCAAATTGAATATATTGTAACATCATAGTATCGAACCGTACCCGTACAGAAACCATAAACTCTTGTACATGTCCAGGACTTACCAGCTCATGTTCACGGTTCCCCACACGAAAAGCCAAAGCGCAACCCGTTCAACATTGTTCCTTCTTTCTTCATTCCTAGGACCTTTACCCCACCTCCCAGCAAACCAATCAAACCTTCTTCCGAATGCATCCCACTCCTTCCTGGCAACCACTCCACGCAATCGACCACATTCACTGAAAATCCGAATGAAAGTGCCTTCCACTAGAGCTGCCCACAGCCAAGGTCCACCCCGGAACTTCAAATCAAGCTTCAACTCTCGCATCCTCTCTGGGTGTCGCACCAAGTAGCGGTAAAGGTCGTGGATGACGTTCGCCACCAGGAGTGCAAGCAATGCGATCCCCAGTCGCATCACAGTATCCACGAGGGTTCTAACGGTCAGGTTCTGGAGGAAGCACGCCAGGAAGATGGGAATGATGACCACCGCTGCCTCCAGGGTGTTCGGAGCCCAATAGGTCGCCTCCGGGAACCTTATCACCAACGCTCCGTCACCAATGGACCACATATAAAACCTCCAGTACGACCTCTTCCCCTCGCTCCACCATGGATGAGTGACGATGACCTTCGGCGCAGGTTCGAGCTTCCCTCCGCCGCTCTTCATCGATGCCTCGCGCTTCAGCATGCAAAAGTCTATATCTTCCCCTCCTCCCGTCTTCGGGTACCGCAAGTCGAACTCCACCCCGTCGTTCTTCCTCCTGAAAATGAGGTTGGCCGTAACGCCCCATGGGAGATCCGTATCCATCTTCGTCGCTATATCCCAGAAGTACGTGACTCCAGCGAGATGGGCAGCAGCTTGGAACATCGTGCGCGCGACGGGGAACTGGCAGTTGCCCACGAAGCCTGCTGCGGTGGGATCGGCGCGAATGACCTTCTCGACCTCGAAGAGAAGGTTGGGGTCTGGGACGATATCGTCGTCGAGGAAGTGGACCCAGTCCGCAGCGGACTCCTCCAGCATACCGCAGTTGCGGGACGCTGAAGCTCCAAGGTTCGACTTGTTCACCCGGATACGGACGTCGACGCGGTGACTGAAGAGTCGTTCGAGGTGGATGATGTTAGGGGAGTTGGGATCATCGACGATGATAATAAACATGACGGAGAGGGTCGGCGGGCTTCAAGCTCGAGGATGCGCGTGAGGAGGGTGAGATCGACTCGGTAGCATGGGACGACGATGTCAAGGGTGATGGTCGGAGGACTGGCTATATACAGAGTCTCAGCGAGACGGGCGACTGCATTATCGAGGGTCTCGAATGTCCATCCTTTGGCGTGGCTCTTCTCGTACCGTGCCTCGACGCTCCCTCCAATCGCATTCGAAACCCTGCAATCAATCATCTTCGAGCAGTTCCACCTTCGGTACAGCTGGAAGAGGAACGGGTCGCCATCTTGGTTGATGAATATGTCGGGGACGACTTCGCCATTGAAGGTGTCCATATGCCGACGGTGGACGACGGGGAAGGTGGGCATCCCAGGGAAGGAGGTATCCGTGAAGGCAATGCACCCAACGCCTATGGGAACCTGGCGCCCATGCGCGAGGGAGAGAAACTCTTCGTGTACCCGACGCATCCATCTGTCATCCAACATCTCAACGTCGTCACCAAGGAGAACATAGTAGTCACATCTGTCCGCCCATGCAGAACGAGCACAGTCTCTCCAGAGCGCACAGACATGACCCTTCGGGTGGTTACAGATCTGGGTCTTGACGTTTGTGAGGCCGAGTCAACGAAGGAGGTCATCAGGCTTGTTCCGGAGGAGGTAGTCATCGTCGTGGTCGACGGCGAGGTAAATCCTGATCTCAAACCTCGTCGTCCCTCCGTTGAAGGGCTCGCCGAGTACGAGGTCGTCCCGAGTGGTGCGGATGAGAGACTTGGCGAACTTCTTCAGATTTTCGAGGCACTGGTGAGGCTCGGCCGTCTTGCTTCTGGACGTGATGGGTAGGAGGATGGCGAAGGAGACGGTGTTAGATGAGAGGTCGATGACTTCGCTCGATTGAAGCTGCTGGACGAAGGAGACTCGGGGCGCGGCACCTTCGGGCAGTGCCTCAAGTCGCTGGCGGATCTCGGAGTGGATCCAGGTGTACGTCCTTCGCATGCCTTCCTCGATGGAGACTGTAGGCGCCCAGTGCAGAGTCGCCTTCACGAGCGTATTGGCGGAGTTGCGGCAGCCAACTCCCACAGGCCGGTCGACTATGGTCTTGATCTCAACGGCGCTCGGGTCGATGCTCGCGCATTCCAGAGCGCGGGTACACAGGTCGTGGATGGAGATGGAGGTGTCTGACCCGATGTTGAGTGGACAGGTGTAATCACTGCGGAGGAGTCGGAGTATGCCGTCGACGGCGTCGTCGATGTAAAGGAAGCTCCGTCGCTGAGATCCGTCTCCCCAGAGCTCCATGTGCATAAGGTCGGGATGGACAGAGCGGTCGGATGGGGACAGGAGGGTGAGGGCTGCAGCCTTCCTGAGGAGAGCAGCGGGGGCCTTCTCGCGGCCGCCCATGTAAGTTCCCCCGGGGCCGTAGACGTTGTGGAATCGGGCAATACGAATGTCGAGGGGCGACTTGAACTGGGCTAAGAGCAGCTCTGTGTTGAGCTTCTCGAGGCCATAGAGACCCTGAGGCTGAGGAGGCGCGTTCGCCTGAGGACAGGCGAAAGCGTCTTCCTCCTTGAGCGATACATCCGAATCCGAATCCGAATTGTACGTGGACTGCTGCAGGTGCTCGGGGTAGACGCACGCGCTCGACGCGTAGAAGAATCCCTTGACACCTGCAGCAATACAGGCACGGAGCAGAGCGAGGGTCAGCATGTGGTTGTCAGTGTATATGTCAAAGTCGTTCTGGGGGTGGATGGTGCCCATTCCTCCCATGTTGGCAGCAAAGTGCAACACGAGTTCGATGTCAGCAAGGGAGGATTGGAGCACGAAGGGGTCGTGAAGGTCCCCCACGATGGCTTCGTGGGAGATCTCCACCGACTCGAAGAAGGTCGGCTTGGGGCTCTTATCGACTATGCGCACAAGGTCATATTCACCAGACCGATGGAGTGCGTTTGCGACATAGGATCCCTGTGGCGGAGTTAGATCTGATAAGATGCCTCACGTCTGTACTAGGAGCTGGTACGTACTAAAAATCCATGACCGCCTGTAATGAGAACACGTTTATACAGAGGTGGCATTAAGTCTTCGATACGAGTTGGGGGGTGCGATGCTCAAAGAAAGCTGATGAGTGCAAATGAGGCATACTCGCTCGGCCCTGTATATATGAAAGCCTGCACTCCGCGAAAGGCAGCGTAACACCAAATATAATCAGATATGGGATCCGCTGCTATCTAGACATGATGTCGGACGATCGGTGAGAAGAAAGAAATAGACACCCGAGGTGTGTACTTCTCTATCGCGAGGCACGTTCTTAGGCCTAAATATCTCCAACTTAAACTCGAGGACCCCAATTCTGCTCTTCTGCTGCGGAGCCTTCACACGAGGAGACGTCCTTATCGCGTTAGATGTGAATGAAAGGGGGAATGCCGCAGCACGCTGTGGGTAACGTGAAGCTAATCTTTAAGCGCCCGAGGTCAGATGGGCCCTATTCGCTGATTTCTGCTCAGGAATTGGGTAGGGGACCCTAATAGAAGCCTTGAATTCTGCGAAGTGGGCGGAAGGATGTCGTCATGCTGTATACTGCTGTATCTCCGTTATCGCGTCGTCAGTTCGAGCGACCCTCATGAGTCCACATCAACTTGAATAGCAATCGGCCCCCTACATTCAAGCACCCATCACTGGCATACCATTTGCAACTACCACACATCTACAGCTCACTACGATGGACACCTCCTCCAATGCTGCCGAGGGATACAGGTTTACGGAGAGCCAGGACTGGTTCTCGCACAATGTCGGCCACTGGCGCTCGCTCTTCTCCAACGTAACCACGTCCTCCTTCACAGCTGGAAACGGCGCGCGGGTCCTAGAGATCGGGTCATGGGAAGGCCGCTCAGCGGTCTTCCTCTGCACCGAGCTCCTCAATCTTTCCCGCCGCCGCAACGTCGCCGAGGTCGACGGCGCTAATTCTACGGGTAGCCCCAACAACTTGATTGAACGTGGCAACAAGGGGGAGATTGTATGTGTGGACCACTTTGATTTGTTCGGGACTAAGGAGGGGAGGGAGAGGTATGAGCGGTTGAGGCATAACCTTGAGCTCACGGGCGAGACTTTCCGGATCATCCCTGAGTTCAGCTTTACCGCTCTGACGAAGCTGCTGGACGAGGCGGTTGCTGCGGACGGTCTTGCCGCCGTTGGGTCGGAGGTTATGGAGCAGGGATTCGACTGGGTATACGTGGACGGAAGCCACCGCTCCGACGACACGTTCTTGGATGGCGAGATGGCATGGAGGTTGACGAGGAAGGGCGGGCTGGTTATTTTCGACGACTATCTGTGGGAGGTTGAGCCCCAGACATCGATCCTCCACCCGAAGCGGGGGATCGACGCGTTCCTGGCGCTGCATTTTGGAGAGTATGAAAGGCTGAGTGCGAAGAAAGGAGTCGAGGGGGAAGGGAGGGAGTACCAGGTGGTGTTGAGGAAGACCGTCGACATGTGTTTGGGGTACCTGCTTCCTGTCTCTGCCACGGCGGCTTCAGCCTCAGTTCCTTCCCTTCCTCGCCGGGAGGGCCTTCCTGGTGCCTTTGAGTATGGCGTGAACGTTGGAGTCACAGCCGACTCCGCCTTCGCCATGCCCCTCTCCGTTCTCCTGACGAGCTTGTTAGACCACACGCCTGGGAGGATAAGCATATACCTCCTAGACTGCGGTCTCACAGCGCTCGACAGGGAACGCCTACACCTCACCGTGTCCCACCGCGCGGACACAGTCACTCTCAACATAATCCCCCTTGATGCTGCCGGGAGTCTGACGACGGAGCTCGGAGGACCGGTGTGGGCGAAGATCGACCTGGCGTGTCTCGCGCCTCTCGAGCGCATGCTATACCTCGACGCTGACACCCTCGTTCGGAGAGACGTGCGCCCGCTGTGGAATACCGACCTTGAGGGCTGTGCGGTTGGCGCTGCGCTTGATGTCGGACATCCCCTTGGACATTCTGGAATCCCAGCGAATGGAGGGAAGTACTTCAATGCCGGGGTCCTGCTCATGGACCTTGCGAAGATGCGCTTGGGTGGGGGGATGGACAGCTTGAAAGATAGGTGTAGAGAGATGATGGGATCTGGGTATGCAGACCAGGACGCGCTGAATGTGCATTTCGCTGGCGAATGGAAGGAGATCAATCTGAAGTGGAATGCGCAGGGGTTGGGCACGTACGCTCAGTCGGACGGTGCCGGGAGACATTGGGTGGACAAGGGGGCTCTTGTAGACCCGGGGATTGTCCATTTTACAGGGCCTGTGCATCCGGCTTTGAATATTGTGTTGAATCCGTGGGTGCAGCCTTATACTGCGAAGCCGTGGGGGTATGCGGGTGCCCCTGGCCATCCGTTTGCGGAGGAGTGGTTTGGTTTACTTCGAAGGACTGCGTATTTGGGGTATTTTGAGGGCGAGTGGAGAGAGGTGTGTGATGGGGCGAGGGAGAGGATGGTGGTTGAAGCTGGGGAGAAGTTTGATGCGGCTATCGCTCGTGCTCTGGGTGAGTAATTGGCGGGTGCAGCTAGTATCTTGAATGGTTTGTGACGTCCTGCGTTCTGTATATGCTTTCATCTTCAGTGTTAGGTTGCGCATGTGCACTATATGATGCTGTGTTCTGTACTATGGTCGAATTAAATAAGAGGTGTCGCTGACTTTTGAAGTTTGAATAGTTTCCCAATACAGTTAGTACAGACATTGTAAGCATACGTATAGAGGAGGCAAGAGCCACTGTGGCACACGCAGCTTAAAATGTTCGGCATTGAGCGGTCCAAATTCCCAGAGACCGATCGTCTCAGCTTAGGCGCCATTGCGAGCGATGGTCCTTACCCTCATGGACCGACTAGAGCCAAACTTCTCTCACAGGAGGAATGTCTGTATATTCCGGAGGGTAAGTACACCAAATATTTCTACATTTCAACACAGCTAATGGAGCTTCTTGCATTGGTGATAATATCTAGTCAAGATTCTAGCGCCACGAATCCCATGATGGATGGTGCTCTGAGAAGACCGTGGTCTGCCGCACCTCGCACCCTCTGCTCTTTTTCTCTACCCAAAGCTCATCGTACCCATCGTATATCGTATAGTCCAAAGCGCGTCTATGGAAGGTCAAAAGGAAGGATCCGCCTAATGCACCGCGGCGCAGGATATTCCCATTCCGAGAAGTCCGGGTGCTCCTCATCCTCATCGTTGTCAAAGAACACAGACGGGCTGCCATTATTAGGCGGCGGCCACTTCCTGCTCGGAATACCCGGTAGGCCCGGGTAGAGGTTGTGGAAGAGAGGCCAGGTGGGGAGGTAGCACGTTTCGGAGTATGGGCAGCCGTCGCCCGGGTTAGGATCGCTTTCGGGCTCATTTGAAGTAGGGGAGGGCGAGGTGCATTTGAACCAGCGGAGGGACCAGTCGAGGTGTGTGAGGAGGGCCGCCAGCGTGGTTTTGTATGCTTCGTGAAGGGTTGTGAGGTCGGCATCGGTGGGTGTCTCGTTCGAGGGAGGGGACGCGAGCCCTACTTCGACGCCGATTGCCCAGAGCAGTACGAGCGTGCGGCAGATCTCGTGCCCCGTCGCGTTCAAGGCTTGCGAAATAAGCCATTCGGAGGGGGTATAGGTCTTCTCTAGCGCGGGGTGTGATGGCGCAGTGTGGGAGGAGCATGTGTGAAGGATTGGCAGGGCCCAGATATGTTCGCTCTTCAGGGCAGATGGGATGTTGGAGGGCGGAGGCCGGTGGAGGGTGTAGAGGAGGTATGGCGTGAGCATGCCGTCGACGTACGCGTGCGTGTTGCGGAGTGTCGACAGCGTGTCCTCAGTAGGTGAGGAGTGCAACGGCGGGTGGACGAGTAAGTTCCAGAGCAGCTCGAGACGCTCGGCGTAGCGGTCGACCAAGGACGCGTAGAGCGCGGGCCAGGGTACGCCGCTTCCAGGTGCGTGCGGCGGCGAGAGTAGCGCGTCGAGCTGCGTAAGGAGAGTCTCGCGATCCGTGCGCGATATCCCGCCCAGGACGCCGACGCGGTGCGTGCCCCGGTGCGTGTGCTGCCAGGCGTGCAGGACGCTCGTGAGGCTGCCATCCGTGGCATGCTGGGTCGAAGCCTTGGCCTCGGCGCGTGCGCGGCCAGCGACGAGGGAGGGGAAGAGGGACGTGTCGTAGAAGGAAAGCAAGCGCGTCCAGTCGAGGTGCACCCGCGTTTCGGGCGTGCGGCCTGTGCGCGGGGAGCCGTGGATAGTGCCGGCTTCGAGTCCGCGGTGAAGGTGGATGAGCGTGGTTTGGTCTGGGGCATCGGGTTGGGAGAGGGAGGCGTTGTGGGATGTGGGGGATTGCAGGCCTGAGACGAGGTTGAGGAAGGAGATGGGGGTGAGGGAGGGGGAGGTGAAGTTGCAGAGCATTACTTCGCTGTTTTGCTTATCAGTTTAGAGTGGATGGAAATGAGAGTGGGTACGCACAAGGAGCTCTGCATCCGCACGAACCCGTCCAAAGAGTACTTTTCACCCCACTCACACAACCTCCTCAATCTCTCTGGTTCATCCCACACCCTCTCCACCGTATCTCTATCACTCCCATCCCACCCATACTCCTCCCCATACACAATCAAATCCTGCGCATCCAGCGCCCCAAACACCTTATCCGCACTCGCACCATCGAAATACAACACCTTCAGCTCGCGCACAGCCAGAAGGGTGAGGTGCCAGCACCCGCCGTTGTCGCTTGGAGGGCCCGGGCGCTGTGCATGGCAGAAGATATAGCTGAACTCCGCGTCAAGCGCGGTCCATTCGGGTGTGCTGGGGACGGCGTGCGTGGAGGTGCCGTGGTAGAGGAAGGTGCCTGCGGGGATGGTGCCCGGGACGATGGTGTGCCCGTTGCGATAGCGCGTGTTGGGCCAGAAGCTCAGGAGGGAGGAGAGCGTGTTGAAGACAAGGGCATGCGTAGAGTTTGGGCTGGGTGGGGTGAGGAGTGGGTTTGGTGCAGTCGGAGTCAGGAAGGGCGTTTGGTGGGCCGAGGAGAGGGTGAGCGCTCCAAGGAGGAGGGGCACCCGCATCGTGCTTTGCGCCCTCCGGTGGTGGTGGTCGTCGTTCTTAAGCACCCTGTGCCGCCTGTGATATCGGCGCATCTCGTTATACTTGAGTCAGGCACGCTATTTGTGGGCGTTCAGTTTGCGATATGGAGGCCCCTATTGCCTCCGCGAGCACGCGACACACGGGCGCTAATTTAAATAGGGGCTCGGGCCGACATCCAGGCGTATGTAAGGCGTTCGCACGAGACGATGGCCTTCCCAGGCCAGCTGTGCCGCAGCTCTTCCCTCTTGCGCTCATGTTCGGACGGGACTATCCTGTCTCCATCCTCCCAGCCGCCTCAATAAGACAACAAGACCTTCGAGTGTGCATTCCAGGGACACACCAGGGTAGAGTATCATTCGCACGCGCTCCGATCTCAATGGATCCGACTGCATCGAGCTCCGACGGTCCTCCCCCCATATGCGTAAGGTACAACCCAGTGGGCTTAACCCCTACTCATTTACACAGGCTACAGGGTACGCCAGCTGCTATACATAGACCTCCGCCTATTCTATTCAGGTAGAAATGGCCGCCGTAGCAAATGGCAGTCTATACTCTACGCCCTTGCCCGAAGGTCATAGAATGCAGATTGCCATAGCTCGGGGACATTTCAATCTGGGAGGGTAGACTGGAGGCTCGCTGTGTCGCTCGAACGCCGTTGTAGGGAGGCCGCCCATGCGTTCGGAGGTGGGATTCGTAATAAGGTAAGTGTATTCCCCTCGGACTGCGATGCTTGTTCTACAATCTTATCCGACAATTCCGACTCCAGCGTTCTGATACCCCCGCGACGTATTGCAAATCAGCAGGAGCCTGGATCCATACAGCAGTGAACGCCAGACTCTCGATGCTCAGGCTCCCTCACCAACAGGACCTACCTAGGTAAGTACGTGCCAAAGCTCCGATCGACCATGGACTTAACACTATCTTCAAAAACGCAGTCAACGCGGTAAAGCAGTCGTTATACCTATTAACCCCCGGCTTACTCAGGTAAGGTATGTCAGCGGTGGGGGCTGTCTATTCCCTACGCCCTTCAAGTCTGAAGGGCATAGAGTGCAGATTGCCCGGATTGTGGGAGACTGTTTTACCTGGGAGGGTAGGCCATGCACTGTAGGCTCACTGGATCGCTCGATTGGCGTTCAAAGGAGGGCGCGGTGGGATCTATTTAGAATGAGTTAGGTATATTGTATTCCCATCGGATGACCATACTTATTTTTCAATTTCAAATGAAGACTCCAACCCAGTGCCATAACATTGATTTCCTGGCGGATACTCAGGTCTCCAGAACCGGTCTGAATGACTCTAGAAACAGTACCGAACTCCCGACGGATACGCAGGTACCAAAACCTTGTTGGGGCGGCCTTCTTTGCACTTCACCCGTTTGGAGGGTGGAGCGGGGAGAATGCCGCGGTCGACAGTTTGGGGTACCTGGGAGGTCCGGGCTTAGGCTCATTTTCCCTTCCTTCGAGGTCCCCTAGCTCTAATCTCGGTATCAACGGACACCAGTCATGCTGTTCAGCGCCTCGCTCCTTGAGGTACGTAGCTCGATTCCCCGCGGTTCCCCCCTCAATGTTGTCGTTCCTGCCCACACGCGCGAGTCAGCTTCCCGGAGCCGCCGTCACCTCCTTCAAAGTCATCCACCATGATCTATTACCTTCTCCACTGACATGGCTTTGTCGGTGGTTCCCATGCCACGGAGCTGCCAGGGTACGTCTCTCCTTCTGCTGCACCAGATTAATATCGCACTAGAATCTGACGCTCTTCCTTTCCCGTAGCGGAAACTGACCTAAATGGAATCACGCATCCTCATCTTCGTGGTATGGGCAATAGCCTCCCGCAACTTGCCACTCGCGAACCTATCATCCTTCACCGATTACTGGCTATCGTGAGCACAGCAGGCGTCCACAAATGGTCCGAGGTATTCATTGGAGAGAAGTCCCTGTAGTCCAGAGCTGGGGTAGGTACATCGTGTTTAACTCCCATTGGGTGTTTTATTTTAACTTTGAACGTTGTCTTCCTCATTGCAGCGCAAATTGGCCTATAATGGAGTCACTCACCCTCAGCTCTGGCGTATGAATATAAACATCCTTCCTTCCTCCGTCACACTGCACCCTTCCGAGTTCACAGTCGTCGAATTGTGTTTCTCCTGCCCATTAATGATTGAGTTCTAGGGCAAGTGCCTTATAATCCTGGACCAAATAACGTGCGCTTGTATCTTCCTCTGGCTCCTTTTGCTCTGCTGAAATTGGCTTACAGCTGCGGGCGAAATAGACTTTGTGAACAGTCTCCCCTGCGCCCACTTGTTAAATTCAACAGTATCAACCACAGGCTCCTTTCGCTGTGCCCATATGTCTGCGAAACTGTATCAGATACTCGTTCTGATCCCCAGTTCGAACACGGAGACAACTTGATTCCCCTTCAATGAAGTTCGATATAATGTACACGTTTACTATCTTCGAAAAAAAAACAGCCCGGTCAAAATTCCAGTTCACCCAGGACATCATTAAGCATTTTGAGGCAGTCGGGATTGTCCATAATGACCGGTCCATCCCAGACGAAGGTGTGGAGGTCCGGGAGAGCGTCCCTGATTTTTTCAGCGTCCGTCTTGTCAATGTTAATGCAGTCTTCAATGGTGAGGCAGCCGATCCGATGTCCCCTTGGTCGCTTTCCCAGAACCCGGATGATGGTGTCGATTCTCTTCCCTCTGAAGCGTTGGGCTCCAATCTCCAGAGAGTGAAGGGCAGGGAAAGTTGGATCAGCAGTGGAGATCTCTTCTGAGTCGAAACGCTCGGCACAGGCAGGGTCGCCGTCAAGAATGTGAAGGAAGTCTACCACGTCGCATCCCCAGAACGAGATCGAATCCAACTTCGGTAGGTGGGCAAAAACGCCTTCAAGCGCTGGGCGGCACGCGAGCTGAGAGTTGCCCGTGAGATCTAGCGTCGTAAGGCCGTCGAAGTTGAATTGTTCCTTGAAGAAGGTCAAGAAAACAAGATCAAGGTTGCCAGGCGAGGAGGATAGAAAATTGACGTTCAGATGATTCGGGTCGTCGTGCTCCCAATAGAGCTCTTTGTCATGGAAGCCGAAGGCGAAATTCCGGTGGGAGTTGGCGGATGCAGTGAAGTCGAGAAATTCGAGGCTGTCCTTCGCCCACTGGCACTCTAATGGATCGTCTCTCCATAGCTCTCGGATGCTAGCGACACAGGCGTCAACTTCTGAGATCCATTCGTCCTTGTCATTGAACGTGATGTCGATGAACGTTGACTTCGGTACACGGATTCCAAGAAGGAAGTTCCCAATAGTACGGCCGCGGCCTGTAAGAGTCAAGTCCTCGAGATTGGAGAAGGTCACTGGCATCATGCCTGGCTGGAACCTGTCCTCCGGGAAGATCTCATCCAGAGTCAGGGCTTCAAGGAGCGGCAGACCTCTAAAGGTTTCGAGCATTTTGGCGAAATTCGGAAGGCCCAATGATTTGTTTACTAGTAAGTTCTGTTCGAGATGCAAAGTTGTCAATGTAGGCGGGAAAGGGATCCTCGCCCAATGGAAGTCAAAGTTCTTCAAAGTAAGGTGCTTGAGAATAGGCGCGCCATCCCTCAGAAATTTTTCAGGTAGGCTTCTTTCGATCATGGGTGTTGGATAGGAAATAGACAGCCTGAGTGTCGTGAGCAAAGGCGCGCATGGGCCCATGCGCGCCAGCACGAAATGATAAGGGGTGTACCACCGAGTCCAACTCGAGAGATCGAGATGGCGGATGCGCATTGTATGCGATAAGACCTCGCCGAGCGCTTTCGTGTCCGTTCCCCAGTCGCACTTCAGGCAGACAGAGATCGGGAGGTGCTTTGAGCGGGCAAGGATCGTCCGCATTAGCTCCCCGTTCATGTCGAACGCGAAATCGCACCACAGAGCCGCGCAGCCCAGCGCCACGGCCCTCCAGTGCCTACAGACATGTGTCGCGTAGATCCAGAAGCCTTTTTGGCCTTCTTCAACTTCTGTCTGCACTGTCCGGTAGAGAACGAGGAAGATGTGCGATAGGACTTCGACGGGGAGGCGGTTGACGGGGCGATTGGAATTTCGGCATGTCTTGAGCACACGAATGTCGTGTTCCAGCTCGAGGATTCGCAAGGCGATTTGGTTTTCGTACTCGACAACGGAGGGGGTGCCGTATTGCTCGACTAGAGCGCGTGTTGCGGGGGCGGTGAAGGGGGTTGGTGCTAAGGCTTCGCTGACCGTTTTGAACGCGTTTTCAGCCATCGTCTATGACCACCCTGCATCAGCTCAGCTCAAGGACTCAGAAGTGTAAGCCGGGGCTTACCTTAGTTATATGAGCTTGGACTATCGTAGTTCAGTCGCGCCCGACGCGTCTGGCCATGAAGGTTTGAATCAAGAAGCGCGTTGAGAGTTCGCGGCATAAGCCGGATCTGGCACATGCCGCACATCTCCAGAGTTTAGCGAATGACAATTTAAGCGCCCGTATGCCTGTTTTCATCGAGCGTATATGCCTTGGATCTATCATTCCAAGATCAGTAATATGTTCATGTGGAGCTCCTCTAGCCTGGATGCTCCAATGGTCAGTGAGAGACATATTGTATCCCGTCTCTAGGTATGTGACGGGACCCACAGTGACAGTGTAGTCACGTTCGGCGCCTGAGCCTGAGGTACTTAAACGCGGGTCCCCTTGCGAAATCACGGCCCCGATCTTTTCGAGTGCTCACGCATCTACCTCTATATCGCTTAATGAATACCCTTCGTCGTGTACTGCAACCCCTCAAGTCCCCATCCTCCAATGGCGCCTGGGCTGTGATTATCACGCCCGACCCAAAGAACTTTTCCCGAGGAATCCAGGTGAATAACGACTTAGTGGGGCTTGTGGGCCGCATGTATAACTGACTTCGGAGCCCCTCCAGTACGATGACCTCGGGCCAGATAAAGCTGTTTTCCACATGAAGCTCGATGGCAAGTTCAACCTGGACTCGTTCGTTGCGGAAAATCCAAGTTTTGGGTGAGCCAACGCGGCTCAATTTAATATGACGAGATCTCTTGAGCTTCCTCTCCTTCAAGCTTTGCACTCAACTCTACCGCAGCCAAGAAAACAGTGCATTCTGGTTCTCAGGGCAGTCGTGCGTGTTTTCTATGACCATTGCCCAGTAGCTCGGAAGAGGTTGTAATCGTAAATTAGGAACAGAATGGGTCTCAATCATCGCCCCCAAGACCAGCACCAGCTCCGACGGGCTACGCGTGTCTGACATTCTCCTCGAGCTACTCAAAGAGTTCCCGAAGTACGACTTGACATCGACTGATGCGGCCGAAAACGCCATTGACAAAATCGAGAACCGGCTGCGCGAAGTTGCCACAGTACAGGATTTCGGGGAGGTGGAAAGTCCCAGTGCTGAAAAGAAGTGATTCGAGAACTACGGGGATTACAGGCTTGAGCCCCAGTGAGATCGCACCAGGACGACAGAAATCTACAGCAATCTACAGCCGCACATTTCGATGAGCAGCCACAGAATGCCACAGAATGCCACAGACCTCAAATTGGCTCACTTTTCACGCACGGAACTGCCTGTAGAAACTGCATAGAAAATATATATAATTTGTATTATACTACGTATACACAATACTGGGCAGAAATGCTACGAAATGCGCACAAGTCGCCAGAAACAGAAGTACGACGAGGGATGGGGAACTTACCGTGAACGAGCGCGGGTAAAGCGTGGTGTAAGGACAGAGATGCTACGAAACACGCACCAGTCGTCAGAAACAGAAGTACAACAAGGGACGGGGGACTTACTGTGAACGAGTGGGGGTATCGCGTGGTCTTGGCGTAGCGTGAGGGCAGAGATGCTACGAAGCGGGCACGAGTCGTCAGAAACAGAAGTACGACGAGGGATGGGGCATGTACCATGAGCGAGCGAAGGTATGGCGTGGTGTGAGGACAGAAATGCTAGAAACGCGCACAAGTTGTCAGAGACAGAAGTGCGACGAGGGAGGGGGCACGTACCATGAGCGAGCCAGGGTATAGAGCATGGAGATATTAGAGTGTGCATCGAAAGCGTGCGAGATGGGGACGACGAAAGCGATAAGAGAGCTCAGAGAAGACTCCGAGCAAGGTGACGAAGGCGGCGAGCATTAGTTGTTGAAGGAGGGGCCGCCGCACGAGTGATGTCGCTTGATGTTCGTTCACTGGCCACTGCCGGTAGCAGCCATGGACGCCGTGAGCTACCCAGAGTCAGTATGGTTGCGGTAGTGGTGACGGAATGGTGCGTACCTTCTGCACGTCGGCTTCAGGGTATCACACTTTTCGGTGCTGTAGCTGGGCGAAGCGGCGAGCGCCTCACGTTGTCCTCGTCATGGGGGTCATTCGATGTCGTTGGGTGAGCTTCAGCGGCGAGGCATTAACATGGTCGATAGGATCGTTATCGCTGTCGTACGCGTCGCCGTCAGTCGAGTTGGAGAAAGGAGGTGGGGGAGACGATGGCTTTGGGATGCAGGAGCCTGCCCTTGGCGGTATTGTCGTAATGAGGGAGCTAAGGCGAAAGTGAGGCGGTCCCGTCCAAATTTGCGTTTGGCGGGTTCGAGATGAGGAAGAAGAGGCTGGAAGGTAGGGCGAAGGGAAGGGAACAAGTAACTGACGCGCCGCTCGCGATGTATTCGCACCAATTTGGAGCTCCGCCTGAACGGACTTGGCGATTCAGAATTCCAGAGGCTCTAGGGAGCCCACCAGTGACAACCCAGTTAAACAAGGACGCCCAATGACAACCCCAGTATGTCTTTTCCTTCTTTCGGTACCCAGAATGGTGTGGGATCCCAAGTTCTATCGCTCTATAGTTGAGTCTCGAGGCATCTTTCCGATGTCGGTGGGATGGTAGCGGGCACAAGGGACTTTGAGAAAAAAAAAGTTTAGAAGTAAAAGAATGTATTTGCGGACTTTAATCAGGGAATAAGTCGTACAGTTGTTGTGGAAGAGTGTGGGCTGCTGGAGGTATGTAGTTGAAAGAGAAATGATCGACATCAACGGTTCTGCAGCTCTGGGCAGCTGTGGAAATGTGGCCCACCGATTTGGGCTGCTCCGGTTTGCCAGGGATTTCTGGCGTCCTGGTGCGATCTCACTGGGCTTGAGCACCATTGCCGTCAAATATGTACATAGGACTAAATATGAAATGTAATACATAGTAAAATCTCGCAGCCCTTCCTATTACGAGTCCGTTTACGGAATCGTTATTGTAGGACCGGTTTTTGCGTGACGCCTATCGTTTTTGATGTTTGGTTGTTGTTTGGTCGTTCCGCGCGTGATGTCCGCTTTGATCGTATTTTTAGCCACCCTCTCCGCTGGAGTGACGCCTACCGAAATTGATGTTTGGTCGTTATTTGGTCCTCTGTCTTTCTGCCTTCCAGCTCACTGTCGTCCGCCCAGCTTCAGGTTTCAAGTATGTACGTATATGGCCGGGTGCTTAGAGCTTCATACTTATATTATGTACTTTAGGAGATACTACTAAATGCCAGTGCTCGGCGTCATTGGACAAGAGCACCGCGCGGCTATTCATTCGCGAGCTTTCGGCTCTCAGGCTCCTAGTACCTACTTACCCACTATTCCCTACTCACTTCCGACTACACCACCTGGCAAGCTCGGTTTGCCCTCCACTACCATCGCCACCTTCTTTCGCGCCCAAGGACGCCGCACGCGAGTTCTCTGAGTCGGTTCTCCACTGCCTACCGCCGCCCTCCCGAGATCCGACCGAAGCGATTGCCCACAACGCAACGTCCGATGGGCCTATACCAGGCTACCGCAGATGGCACCGTGGAGTGACGCAGAGATGACCTTGGGTCCAGGTGACGAGATAGACCGGTGAGTGACAAGGTGATTCTGAGCTCGAACAAGGTCTATACTTACCTGGACTGCCTAGATAAACCTCGATCCGGCAAACGCGAGTGCATGCAACACAGTACTGAGGACACGACACACCGAGAGCGGCGAGGACGATGCGGGTGATGCGTTACGTGCTGGAGGATGAGAGGACGGCGGGGAAGAGATGGAGGAAGTTGAGGAGCATGAGGGCCAGGGCCAGGCCAGGACATTGACGACTCACGAGGATATGGAGGGCTGGGGAGGTTTCGAGGACAAAGAGCAGGAGCAGTACGATGACGAAGACGAAGACGAACAGGAAAACAAAGAAGTGCATGACGATCTTGACGCCCACGGGACGTCGACGAGTCTGATTCCTTGGCCATTTATGGCAAGGGTACTTTTCCGCGGCGGTTTCACTGCCAAGGTTTTTTTCAGATTCAGGCATCGTGACCGTGGGAGTACGGTCAGCTGATCGCAAACGCCGTTACCGTACCTCTTCTCAGACGCTGACCCCCTCAAACAGAAATACAGAAGCGATAATTTTATTACATTCGTACACCGTCCACTACAAGCTAATTCGCTAGACTAACCCGAGCAACCGCAGGCGATCCGGAGAATTGCTTACCTTCGTGATCCTAGCTTGCCCACACTCACCCAAGATCAGTCCCGTACGAAATCCCGAAGCTGGGAACACGACGGCGGAGGAGACGAAGAAAGCGGGGTGGTAGTTGGCGACAGGTTGACAAGTTCGTCGATGCCAAAGGCAAGGGTGTCGATGGTCTGTCGCTTGTCATCGCAGGGACAAAATAACCAAGCTTACCGTGGTTCACAGGCCAGGTTCTCCCTGTCTGACACAACCCCCGACCCCCGCCATTCGTCCCGGCGTCCTGGAGCGTTAGGTGAAGCACCACATTCTAGCCATGTCCTCGCCATCCACGCCGATAAACGACGACCACATTGAGGCGCACGACAAGGCCATTACAACACCGTCAACATGCGAGAATCGATAGGGGGGACGGGGCGGACTCACCGGTGGATGTGGAGGTTGTGGTAAATGCGTTAGCACCAGACGAACGGTACACACGTCCGCGGCAGCTCGATATCCTCGACATTGTTTGCGCCACGAAGATATCTCGCAGAATGCACAGGGCGGATCCCAGACACCGGAGGAAGAAAGGACTTACGGGTCAGATGCGACGACGGGGGATCAATGGGGGAAATCTCTGACGCCGATCCCATGGCTGGCAGGTAACAAGTGTGCGCAAGAAAAGGTGGGTATTCATTACGATGTTGTCGAGGCCACAGAACTGACCTTCGACGTCAATTCCAGCGCCATCGCGATATCCCACCATATCAACCACGTCTCCACAACCCACCCTGGCATCCCCACACTGTTACCGATCTGCCACGCAGAGCTCGTCAAGCTCGCCGGGAAGCACTTCAGTCTCTTCCCGTCTCGCCTTCGCCTATACCGCTAGGCAAGGTCGCAGGTCGTTCGCGACCATTACGATACCGTTGAGAAGACGGCAGGATGCGCAGCAGCAAGGGAGCTGCGATGCGCTTTGGTGGGTCGGCGAATTGAGCGGGAAAACGATGGTGAGCGGTACGTGAATTTCTCGGTGTGCATTTTGTACTTCATACTCACTATCGCATGACCCGACTGGTCCACCCCAGACTTCAACGGCTTAACGCATTGTGCAAGCACCGGCACCGGTATGCGCCAACCCAACACATGGAACGGCCAGTCCTACCGCCCCGCCCACCCCGTCCGTCGTACCCTCAGCCGGAAACGGGTTTCCCTTGGACCACAATACATACAGCTCTAAACTTATATCTGTACCGGCAGCACGCGCCCAGTTTCAATGTTCTCGCCGTGTTTGGGGCACCCCGACTGCAGGCCATGTATTCTGCGGGAGGCGACAAGATCGAGGTGCGTTCGTCGCCGTCGCCGTGGCTATCCTACTAGTTCGGTGCTCACCTTATTGTCATCTAGCATTGTCGTAGTGCTCGATGGGCCGCAATCTCAACGAAGGTAAGCTAGAATACATGAAGCAAAGCTGGGGAACTGACCTTATGATAATCTAGCCGTCTCTCGGTGTCACCGCCGTCAAGCTCAGCACGCAGGGCGCCAAGGTAAGTGAGTCGCACGTCGAGTTCACGTTGGAGCTGACGTACCCTCTTTCGTGGCCCTGGATCGGTTGGAATAGGTGCTCGTTGCTGTTCACAGCGGGGTGGTGGCGGATTCGCGAGGTAGCTGGACGGCGGCGACGGGCTGTTGGTTTCTATCCTAGGCACGTCTGCAGAGCCTAGATAGCGCCCTCCCTTGTCTTTGCAAGTGCCATTCTCAACTGTTGGCGGCCTTTCCTCCGCCTCCTAGGCCATCTGCCACCGCCCGTCCAACACCGTCCGACGTGCCTACTTACCTGTAGGATAGTCCGTACGAGCACATTTGGAAGCGCAAGATGAATATTTGAGCTTAACGGCACCCCACTGACCTTGACCTCTACCGCACCATCACCCCAACACCCAGAGTCCACAGGCATCAAAAGAACAACGATGTATTTGAATTCAGTGAAATGATGTGGGGGGACGACGAGAGCGTGCGGTGGTAGACGCGAGTACAAGATCTCCCACATACGGTGGCTCTATGACAGGCTACTGTATTTGAATGTTTTTCACCACATTTGGTGCTGGAGTTCGCGTCAATACCGGAGGGAGCCCACAGCCTGTGCAGTAAGCATTAGAAACGACTCTGAGAGTCAGGGAGAGGACTGAGACATACCATTCACCGAAACCATGATAGGCCAGTGTGCCGCGATCGAGGGGTGCGACAGGACGGAAGGCAAGAAAGCTGCAGGCATATTTTCCATGAGAGAAGGGGCGCGAGACAGTCGACGAGGATGTTCCGAGCACCAATCCCTCTCAAGCTCTGCCAGGAGTTAGAACCCATAGGCAACTCGCGAACTCAGCACACACCGGCCACAACTGATAAGGGCAACGGGCTCTGGCAAAATGAAGAACCTATGTGCTTGTTTGTAGTTGGTTTGTAGTAAGGGTAAATTTAAAATGCATACTGTTGGACATTGTGGGGCAGTCCTCGGCCTCTGAGGGACATTGATGAAAGCAAAGGCAAAGTTAGGCCTTAGGAGGGAAAAATAAATAAATGGCCAAGGATCCCGCCGCGCGCAGCGACGGTCTACTACCCACAAGTTGGAGTCTGAGGAGGAGGCAACGCTCAAGCTCACACCCATTGACGAGCAGCTTGAGATCCAACACGAAATCCAAGACTTCAAGAACACCGTACCCATGCTCGGCGACGACTAAAGCTCATCGACAGACTCGCCATAGGGACCTTCTCGTCGGTGTACAAAGCCATCGACCTGCGCTACCACGAATGGGACAACGACCGTAAGCAGATCAGACAGCTGCGATACAAGTCCTACAGTAAGGCTGTATCCCGAGGTTGCAAGGGCAGCCAGTGCACGCACGCAGTCTGCGCGGCAATCCGAACCGCGGGTCAATAGAGGCTGAAGAGTATAGGTGAGTAAATGTCTTCGCTACTGAGTGTAATTGTACTTACCTATTGCACTAGGACGCCATCGACGAGGACGGTAGCGCGGACAAGCCGAGGGCAGTGAAGCTACTGCTGCGTGAATGGCTCGCGAAGCGACAATGGGCCCAAGCACCCTGGAGTATGGACCAAGAGCAGGGATATCTGCGAGGTGGGGAAACGAAGCAGGGCCGGCAAAGGTCTGAAATCGGTGAGTTACAAACACCTTATTTACTCTACGTGAATAATCAACAGATTCTAGTCACGCAGAGCACATCCGGACTCCTGCCAACCCACGCCTGCGCCGCTTCTCCATCACCTTCATCCCGCCCGTCTACTCCGTCTCGCTACCCTTCTCCTTCGGCTTCCTCGCGCGCCCGCTCACCCTCCTTCGAGTGGTACTGGGGGACGTGCAGACGACGTGGCGACAGAGCTGTATTGACTTGTGGGAGTGCCACCGGAGCAGCACGAAATCGAGTACTGACCCGACCCGACAGAACAATCGCAACTCGAACGACCAAGCGCCGTACTCCCTGGTGTCGGTCGCATGGCGTGTGCGCCACCAGCCATGCTCGTGGCCTCTCCCTCAGCGAAGCTATGGGTGATTGGGCCAAGACTGGACTGTATTCAATTGTAAGGGCGCGGAGTCATACATAGTATTTTCAAAACAGCTTACTGACCGTGCAATCGTCGACCAGATCATCGCCGCCTCCCGACGTCGCTCGCCCTTCGTTGAGATTGCGCTGAACAAAATGCGCCCGTAGATCATGCGCTCTACAATCGTGAGTGAGTCCCGTTGATTTTGACAGCCAGAAACTCACCTACAACCAGCACCAGCACCGAGGATAGGACGACTGCCCAAACTCGGTCTCATCGGAGCGACGGAGCCTCTCGATGCTGGCGCTGGGTTCGTTGGGAGTGCGGCACGTCCATGATCCGTGGCGCTGCGTGGTGGAGCGAAGGGGCCAGAATATTGACGAGGTCGTGTGACTTGTGATGCTCGCTACATCGATGTGAGCACTTTCAATCTGTGTTACCTCAGGATTAAACACTGACCTCGATAGCCCTCATCACGACTCGCATTCCAACCTCCATTCTGTGCCAATCAGAGCCGTTCCGGCAAGTCGAGCGAGGGCAGTTGCTAGAGTTGGCAACGAAGGTGTGAGTAGGATCTAACTCTGTTCGGTTTGACACAAGCACTGACGCACTGACCTTGGGACCGCACGACCAGGTATTGGGATTTCTGTGTGCCTCGGTAGGGCCGGCTCGGATCTTCATCCACTCTGCAGAGGTCGTCGATTTCCGTCGACGGTGCAGGAGGCTCAGGCCTGACGAACAGGGCTGGGAATGCAGTAGATGGTGGGATGGAATTTGGAGTTGAAGAAGGACGACGGATGTTTCCCGACTTGGCGCTGTGCGAGTACGACGAGGCTTTACGCTGCCCAGCGTGAAAAGAACACAACGACATCGCCAAGTTCAAACGGTACGTGCCCTCTCTCTCCTCCCGTCTCTAATAATCATACTAAGACTAACATTTGGAATCCACAGCGCAAAGCTAACGTCCTCCACCCTCTTCCGCATACTACAGACCAACAACATCGTCGCCCGGGGCGGTGACGGCGGTGACGTCTCCTCTCAGAAGCGCACAGAGCCGCCCCGAAACTCCACGCAACAAGCTTCCCCTAGCGTCGCCTTCCTCGCCCTCCAACTTCCTCGCACTGCGCACTCCAACCACTTCCCCTCCTCTCCACCACAACTAACAGTCCTCTTCCGCCACGCCGGGCCCTCCACTCCCACCAGTGGTTCACCTCCACCACACCTTCACCGCGCACCTCACGACCACCCTCGTGCCCTGCATAAAGCCCTTCCTCCAGACCATCCACCAACAAGCACGCGCGCACTCGAGCGCGCCATGCACGAGGAGCAAGACCGCGCCTTCACCCTAGGCACGCAGCGCGTCCGCGAGCCTGGCCCAAAAAGCTCAGGACGCCGAAACCGCGCACCTACAACAACATCAGGAAGCCGAGGCGCGGGAGGAGGCGGAGCGACAGCGTCATCGGGAAGAGGAGGAGGAGGTGCGCAGGGTGAAGGAGCCGATGGCGTGGAGGCGGTGGATGAGGTGGTCTTTCCCCCAAGCCGACGCCGATGCTGGAAAGGCATTGAGACTCGCGATCCGCCTTCCGACGGGCCAGAGGCTCGTGCACGCCTTCGCAGCCGGTGCGGACCTAACAGACCTCTACGCCTACATTGACGAGGACCCCTTCACCCTCCACGACTTCCCCGTCCGTGTCTTCTATCCCGAAATCCCTCCTCAAAACGCATCTCATGTCAGCTCAAAGCCCGAGCGCGTACTGGGGCTTCACCATTGCATCCTCGTTGCCGCGCGTCGAGATCCCGTGGGAGAAGGTGTAGGGCTTGGGGGTGTAAGGTGTTGGAAGCTGGGGGCCAGGTCGTCGCTGAGGTGTTGAGCCCCCACAATATGCAAAAAGCTCATTGAAGAGATCCTACGGACGTGCCAGGCGATAGGCTACCCCGCAGATAGCCACCATCCGAAGGGCAAATTGGGTGCAGTGCATTCGACTGTAGGCGGGGATTCGTCGATGTATATGATGAATTTCATTCATGCCAACATCAACGCTTAATAACGAGGGCTCGAATGTCAATGCGACCGGCGCGTCGAAGAAGATCGAGGGTAGAAGAGTTGGCAATGAAGGTGTGAGTGTGATCTAACTCTGTTCGGTTGGACACAAGCACTGACCTTCGGACCGCATGACCAGGTATTGGGATCCCTCGCCGGTGTCGCCGGGTTCTGTGTGCTAAGTCTGGACTTTGACTTGCTGCTGTTTGTAGCCCCCATGCTGGCGCACTTGCGCTGCGTCCAGATGGATGCGTCCCGCGTGAATCCCGCCTGGTAAATCGCGTTCGTATGCAGAGTTGGCCCGTTTCGTATCGTCCTCGTATCATCCTCGCACCTGTCCAGACGCGGGAGTGTCTTTCCTGACCTCACTCAGTGACGCATCGCCAGATGCCGGTTGGCCAACTCGACACCTTCATTTGGCCTTGGTGGGCACATCCAGATTCAGGTGAGCGGGATATTCCAGCGTATTTGGGCTGCGAAACCGTTCCAGAAGTGCTGAAGCGTCTAAAAGCTTACGTCGTCGTCGCGGGCGCTCGTCGCAGCAGAAGTCTGAAGTAAGCGTGCGCGTCGCCGGGATACATGGCCAACCTTAGGATTTTTTGCATCTCCTCCGATCGCACGGATTTCAGGTGAGTGAGTTGCCCATGCGACTTATGGGCGACGCTAATTGAATTGAAAGTCCAACCCCGCACTCAGGACGACGAAATCTGGGCTATGCGAACGGGTGAAGCTGCTGGTCGCGGCAGGACGCTTGTCGCAGGCTGCCCCAAAATGCCATGACTGAAGGGAGTGCAAGTTCGACATGAGTTATTTGTTAGTCTGACTATGGGAGACTACGGTCAAGGCATTCCGGATCTGCAATTACTGCAGCATTGTTTCAGAACAGATGCCGACGATTCAATCACCAGCCCCCGCCCTCGGTAATCCAACGATAATCTTCGCGACTGGGGCTGGACCTCCCCCGGCAGGTCCGTCCCCGATTACTCAAAGAACGCTATGGGCGAGATCGGCCGCAAGGGCGCTGACTTGCGCTTGATGCCCTTCAGCGCAGCCTTCGAGGCATTGGCAGAGTCCTGCTGCGCGTCCTCCGAGGTCTTGTCCTGCTCATTTTTTTCGTCGTCGTCTAGCAAGTTGCAGTCACTAATACTATCCTGCTCGGTTTCGGAGGAGAATGATGTTGCGCTTGAGCCGGAATCGCTCGACCTCCTCGATAAACCATGCCATGGGGTCCACTGCGCCATCCTTGTCCAGATCCTCTGTTGATCCTCTGTCTCCTGTGATTGGGGGTCGTTGAATATCCTCCAAAGTCAGTGGGCTACACTCGTTGGTACAACAGCGACGATCTTACCTTGTACCAGAAGCTGATCCGACTCCTTGAACTCGTCGACCTACCCGCCCTGCTCCAATCATGAGAAAGCATGAGATGATTACCTGTCCTTCGTCAATAAGCCTTCACTACCATCCTCCTGCCTCCATGCTGTTCCAACCTGCGCCAGAGCACGAAGACTGTTGGAAGACTCAAGGATGTTAGATAGTGTCATCACAGTGCAAGGCCAATGGAGCTTCAATTCTCTTCCTTTCGTGAATGGATATCCCGCGCCATTGCGGGATCCCTTCATTGAGTGTCAGATCTCACTGTACAGATCCATTCCATTGAGAAAACTTGTTCTCCATGAATTGCCCATGAATTTCTCGCATCTCTTCTGTAGATTTTCTTGCTATAGTCATGCTCATCGAAAACATACCTGGGCCAATGGCTGTGCACCACTGGCACTAGGCGCCACCACAACCCTACTTTCGAATCTCAGCCTGCAGGTGCCTACTTCTCTCTGGAAATTTGTGCGCCAAACAGTGCGGAAGGCCAACTGGTCACGAAGCCTCCCTAATTTGCGTGCATACTCTCAAGCTTGGTTTGTGCTATTGTCAGGACTTACGGATCTTTTTCTTTGGACATAAGGCAACCACAACAATGGGTCTAATGCTGCGGTGTGGAAACGGACTCGTAAATGGCATGCTAGCATGCCCATAATGCAAGTGATAGTTTCAAGCCCGCTATCGTAAGAAGTCCAATTCCGATCCGTCACTCCGAGTCCGACTCAGAAGAAGACTCGTGAAAATGGATAACCTTACCTTCTCACCACCACCTCATCCCAATCCACGTGAATCCCCAGAACACCTTCCTCGATTCGAGCAATTTCTGGTTTGTCAAGGTTGACGCAATCGTGCATCCGAAGCATTCGCAACCGGTGGCCGGCTGGCCGTTTGTTCAGCACACTGATAATATTGTCGATCTCCTTCTTCTTGAAAGTCTGATCGTACATTTCTATAACTCTGAGGGCTGGGAAGAAGGGAACCACTGTCGCTGGCAGCACGGCCCCCGTCGAAGGTTCAGAGGTGTCGGGACTGGCGCTGCAGGCGGGGTCGTTGTCCAGAATATGGAAAAAGTCATACATCCCGCATTGATCGAAAGATATGAGCCGCAAATGCGGTAGGCGGGCGAATGTTCTCTGGAGAAAGCGGGTGTTGGCCAGCCTGTGGAAACCGCCGAAGTAGAGCGCGGTAAGCATGGTGAAGTCGAAATGGTTGTGGACGGAGGCGAGGAAGGTACGGTCGGCGTCGTAGTGGCGGTCCTGGAAGCGGACTGTCAGATGCGGGTATAAAACCGAATGAGCCTTGATTAAATGGCCCCCCATCGGTAGACTTAATGGCATTTAATTGTAATTGATATAAACAGCCGCACCTGACGAATGCCATACACGCACTGTTTAAATAGGTCTATTTAAATACTCGGGCGAATGCTCGCATCGCTGGACATGGGTTTGGCGGTATTTAAATACCAAGACTGTGCTCTCATATTTAAATAGCATTATTAGGACCGTAATATTTCAACCAACGAGAAAGTTCTAAGGAGCAGTAATTAAATAGGGTCTATTTAAACACGATACGATTTCACTTCCGTCCTCTTGCGTCTCCCTCGCCCTTTCTCGGGACTCGGCTTTGTTTCGGGGGTCTCGACATCCTCTACATTATCGGCTGATGGTGGCTCATCCAGTATCTCACCATTCTTCCCCACGTACCCATACCACTTTGCTGTTTTCCGCCGCTTTGCCAGTCTCGTTGTTGCCCCGGCTAAGTCATGTGTCAGAGACGGTTCTCGTCCAGGTAAGTTGTTTGTTGGGGACGGTTCTCGTCCAGGTAAGTCGTTTGTTGGGGACGGTTCTGGTCCAGGTAAGTCGTTTGTCGGGGACGGTTCTCGTCCAGGTGAGCTACCCTTCGACCTTGGAGACTCGGGTGGTGGTATTTCGGATGCACGTTTTCTTTTTCCTCCGGAGCCAGTGTCCGTTGGGCTGCTTTCAGCTGGCGGTGGAGTGTGGCATGGTGAGCTAATGGGCTGGTCGTCTGAAAGACCAAGACGCAGGCTCGGGGACCTTGGTGAAGCTGGTGCAGGGCTATGTTCTTTCTCTGTGTGTACAGAGCCCAGGCTAGATGTCGCCACGCCCTGTTGTGCGCCGATAGCCCGTAACGCTTGAAGATCATCATCACTTGTGATCAATCGTAGTGGTGCTTCTAGCTCCTCGGTGTCCATCTCGGGCTTGACCGTCTCCAGAGTTGACTCTGCTGTCATACGAAATTGGAAAGGCTGACCAAAGGCTGACCCGCATCCGTCAATTCAATCAAGTACTCCGCCAGACTCAATACCTCCCCGCGCGATGTGGGAAATATGAGGGACTTAGGTAGCCTTGGAAACCTCGCGATGTCAATATAGCGATCGGGTTCTGCGATTATATTCGCTCGGGGCACCGTAGTACAGCCCTTTGATGCTTCTTCTAGAAAGAAGTAAGGCTGTTAAGATAGTTTCCATACATTAGGTGAGAGACTTACCCCAAAGCCGGCGAAAATACATGTCTAATAGCTCTTGCAACTGCTGAGCCGTGACCATGTCGAGATCGACAGGCGGGAAGAGGATCTCACCATCCTTGTTCTTCGGGAATTTGCATGAAATTGAGGGAATTTCTTCCTTCAACACCTCTGCATTCGTAGTCAAGTCAGTCATACGGTCACCGCAACCCGACGAATAACAATGCTTACTTGGTAGAAGCCCATCGGCTAGCGCGCACCAGTCTGCCTTCTCTTCCTCGTCGTCCTCAAGCTGGACTTCAATTTCGGTGTCCTTTGAGGCATCATACCCCACATACGAGCTTAGGCCAACTAGTCAGTGCTGTTGTAGATAGTTAAGAATAACTCGCTTACATTCCAGAGTCCAAAATCCCATCATTTCTGCGCAGCGCATACGCAAACTTGAGAACCACGGACCCAAGTTGCTTGCGCATAATCATCGAACCGAGTGCTTCCGTCATGATATAAGGGAAGTACTCTTGGTTTCTACAATCGAAAACATGTTTCAGACAGAGTGATAAGTAAGTGTTAGTATTGAGATTGAGCTCACTCGGTCACATCATGCGCCATCTTCTGCGCTTTCGCCTCCCATTCGCGCCTCCGATTATCATCCATTCCCTTCCAAAGGTTAGCGATGGCCACATTTCGGAGTGCACCACCTGAGAGTGCGTTGTCAAGACTCTGTGTATTCCGTATCCGAGTTTCTTCATCCTTGATCTCCAGGTCGCATTCATCAATCCAAAGCTCGCGCGCACTGTATGCCCCTTTCAGAATTACAAATGCCCTTCGGATTGCCTGAAGAACCCATTCTTCCTGGCTATCTGAATATCCTGGAATTGATGATGACTTGGAGCTTGCTGGCTGCGCGGGCTGGGAAGGATCGACCTTCGATTTGTAGTTCTGATTGAATCGGTTTGTGAAGAATGAAACAATATGCTAGATAAACCAATTTCAGTCAGCTCTCAGGGTACGAGGTTAGATATACAGTGTGACTTACAGGTGAGTATGTCCCGAGGGCCTTCTGGTAACTGTCATGGGCATTTTCGTCCCCTGGGTCAGAAGGCTTTGGTGGGATAATACTCGCAAACTCGGTAAGTCCACGACTTAGTATGTCGTCCGCTTGATTCTGCTTCCACTGCGTGAACACCTTTGCAAAACTCTTCTTTGTACGGTCTTGGCTGTCAAGCCAAGTGTACATAACGTCCGCTTCCTTCCAGAGAACCTTGCTCTGATCATCGGAGAATACTTTACTTTTGCGACCTCTAACCATCTTGGAAACGAGTCTGAACGGCGAGAGCTGAGAGGTATGTGTGAAGAGGAAAGCGGCGAAGTCTTTAGTGGGTGTTGATTCGAGGATATCCTTGCTATATATATACCCTACTGAAGAGACAAAGCCCGCAGCGTGAGCCACCGTGCGCTGAAAGCGATAATGAGCCTCTAACAATGGCCGGGCTTTGATAAACCTATGTTATCAACGACTCGCCACTCGCACGCTGCAGAAAGCCATAATGAGCCTCTAACTTGAATGGCCGGGCTTTGATAAACCTATGTTATCAACGACTTGCCACTCGCACGCTGTGCCGCCGCAACAAAGGTCACAACCATGCCTGTGTACCCCTCATTTTGCATTGTGTGCGTGTTGGGTACAGGCATCTTATGGATACGCTCTGCCGCTTTGATAGTGCGCTTGCGGCTTCACAATGGCGATTGTTCTTTGATGGTAGCATTAGCTGGGTGTGAAGGGACAGTACACCCCAAACACGACTACTCAATGTGCTTTGGCTGAATTTCCTGACGAGTATAAATTACAGCAATATTTGAGAAGATCCAGCATCGCTCACAACCTCCTTCTTCAATCACTCCAAGCCTAATAGGCTCATCCGAAATGCCCATTCAGCGTGTATCAGGCCGTACCTCATCCGCTTCACGCCAAGGTACGAAGCGCGTAAATAAACCCAGTACTCCCCACCGCGCCAAATCATTTGGCCCTCACTCAGACGGGCACCCTGTACTCAAGACCATAGCTACCAAGGATGCTGCACGTATGGCTGTCAATACTCTTTTGAAAGAGGCGGCACTGCGTGTCGCAGCACCAAGACCAGTGGATGGCCTACGCCCACATCATCTAGGACACCCTGTGACACCCCCGATGGTCTATTATGCGAATAATCTGGACAACTTTGGACGTTGGTATCAAGTGGTGAGTCAAGGGTACATATAGCCCAAACACGTACTGATGTCCATTCCAGTGTAAGGAGAATTGTAATACTCCCAAGTTCCTCACAGCCAGTCCTGAGAGGTCCACAATCTGGGAAAACGATGAGATTGTGCGGCTATTTTTGATTCGGGAAGAGTTGTTTCCCACTCCCCGGGGCATACCTTCTGCTCAGAAGTCAAAGGAGATTGCTCGCCATAACGAAAACTTAGTCCGACTTGAACCATATCGTGAGCTCTTACTCAAAGCCAAGCCTCAAGATACGGACATTGACTCGGACGATACGACATTGGTGGCATCGACACCTGCCGTTACACGGGCCTCTGTTTCCTCTCCAGAGACTCGTCCATCCGCTCAACCCCACCCAATGATGAATGACTTTGCAAAACGTGTAGAAGAGCCAACACTGCGCACTACTTCATTATACAAACCGTCCGGCAACGTCTTCTATTGGGACGAGGTGTGTACCCATCTATCTCTATCTCCACTTTCAGTTTGCTCACCTTCTTTCTCTCTATTTCCCATAGCGCGATTCTTGCGTCCAAGCCAACTTACAACCCGATGATAGCGGCTTCATCCGTTTGTCTGCCAACCGGATCCAACTTGGCGAAGTGGAAATTGAACTTCTTCATAAAGTAGAGCGCTACATCTTCGAGTTTGAAGCTTGGGAGCCATTTCCCCTAGAGATGCCAATCGGCCCAATCGAGGGTTCAGGCTACCCGATTTTAATCCGAAAGAGGGGTGTCGAGAACTTGCATAACTTCAATGATATGGTCAACCTGACTCGTATCGAGTACCAGCGACTTTTGAAGGGAAAGGGACGGGCTATGTAATGCTGCCCTTTGGTTTATTTCACCTCAATTTACTTCTTGTATCTTCTGTTCGACTTCGTAATCTTGGTATAAAATCTATAATATATATTCTACAGTATCTATCTTACGTTTTGAGAGGGGCCATATTGCACATTGTGGATTGGTTCAGCGCCAATTCGGGCCATCATACCTGCGACGTAACACGTTAGCTGGACTGGCCTGTTGGTCACTGTGTTGCTGTCGTCGACATCGTGGGGAAGTGCGGCAAGGATTTGGGTTTTGATAACAGGGACGAGTACATTGCGAGTACATGCATGCGCTGCCACTGGGCATATGCCACAAGACGGTGGAGTTGTGCGAGGCAGCGTAGGCCTTTCTGGGAGCCTGTGTAGCGGATTTATTCGGGAGCCCGATAGAAGTTGTGGTTGGCGTAGACCTTGAATAGACCTTCCCCTAGAAATTTATGAGTGGACAAAAAGCTTTCAAAGGGCTCTTATGCTTATTTCCTATCTACTGAATGCTTTATGGTGCCTGCCAAAATCCTACAAGCAAAGATATACGCCAATGACTGTCCGCGACTACAGCACACACAGCCATCATTTGTACACTGATACCATCGATGCACCAGCCATACGTACTATATTAGCATGAAGTCTATAAGCCCAGGACAGTCACAATATATCAATCCTGGGGAGTAGTCACATTATAACCACAGACTACAGTAGTGCCAATACATACCGTCTACGTTCATCACGGACACCGCGCGCACCTTATTGGATGTGAATTCAGACACTCAGCGGATAATTGCATGTCCAAATATCTGTCAGTGCGCTAACTCAAGCTCACACGATAAATACATGAAGTGAGCAAGTATTGGCTCTGGATTCTTCCATATGGCATATGTTCGTTCCCCTGCGGGCTCAGCTGCTGGCGTGCACAGTGTGCGACGCGCTCGGACTTCAAAGCGGAGATCAAATAGCGCGGCTCCTAAGTTTGCGCTTGTCCCTTGCTTTGTTTCATCTTCTGCCACACAGTGCCCGCAGCCTGGCTATATAATCTGGGCTCTCCCCAATGATACACCTTTTAACTCTTTCCGTCACACCCGCTCGAGTCCACCATGTCAAGTGCCGCGTCATATCGAAATTGGAAAACCAAGGCCGACGCTGCTCGGGCTGCCGCTCAGCAACGGGGTGCTGGTGTCAGATTGACGTCGTTCGTCATCCCCACAACGAGCCCTAAACCGACTCAGAAGACTGCTCCAGCCCCCTCTTCAATGACCACAAGCTCTGTGCCATTAGCCACTGCCACGTCCGACAGCACCGACGGCGCAGCCAAGCCATGCACGGACGATGTCGACGACGACTCTGTTGTTCACCAGTTTCAAAGAGAGGAACAACGGTTGCTTCAGCTATTCCTAGACAGCTTTACGGATTCACTCACGCTTGAGCAATGTGCATGTGGACGAACGGGTCATCGGTGTACGACAAGGTGCTCCGACTGTCTACAGTACAGGATCAGTTGCTCCGACTGTTTTGTATCCGCCCACCAAAATCTCCCGACACATTGGGCTGAGGTATGGCAGGAGAACGCCGGGTTCTTTCTTCGCCATGATATATCTACCCTACCTGGCGAAATCACTTTCCAGACTGGCCATCGTGGCCGACCCTGTCCTCGTCCCTCGCCTCCCCGGACATTCACAATTGTGGATGTCAATGGCATTCACAGCACCAAAATAAGGTTCTGTGGGTGTAGTGGATCAGACGACCATGTCGCTCAGCTCATGAGGTCAAAATTGTTTCCCGCTACCTTCGTTGACCCCAAGATGGCGTTTACGTTTTCAGTTCTACGGTCATTCTACATTCATCATCTCGAATCTGCCCAAGCCGCCTACAACTTCTGCTCAGGTTTACGCCACCTTACAGACGAGGTCTTCTATGAGCGTGTTGCCAACCCGTATCCGCAACTCCGGAATGCTTTCAAGTTTTGGCGAGTCCTGGTCACCAAGACCCAGCAAGGTCAGGCGCATGGGATCGACCACTTAATCCCATCACGGAGAAAGGGTAATATCATTGTTCTCTGCCCTGCGTGCCCAGAGCTTTACCTGAACGTAAAGATTGAGGACTTGAAAAAGATTCCTCGAGAGCTATTGTGAGTTCTGGCCCCGCTTCCTTCACATATTCTCGACTAACCGGTGACCGATGTATCATGTAGGCATATTCTACTCCGCGCATGGACCACAGATGGGAACTTCCACGCAAATAAATTCATCAAGAACACAGACCCAGACAACGTGTCATTGTTCAAGGGTCTCGGACAGTTCCCCGAGAACAATGCATTCCAGCTGTATATCTCCGAATATCCAAAGAAAGATGGAGAGGTTAGTGCTTTGTCCATTGTTATTGAGCGCTTCCTAATTGGGGTCGGAACAATAGAAATCGACTTGTTCATACCTCAATGCTGTCAATAAGCAGGACCAGAAGAAGTTCAAGGGCATGGATATTACTGGGGTCGTTAACATGCAATGCGCGCACATCTTTATCCTCGCAAGTGTCGACTTGCAGCTCGGTGAGAGGTACATCATATCAGCTTCTGTTTGTATGCCCTAAAGCTGATACATGATCATCGATCCTAGATACTCCAACACCGACTATGCCGTAGCGCACGCCATTCGTATCTGGATTGCGGATGGGAAAATCAGCATGACTATGAATGACGAGGAATTTCTGAATGCATGCATTCAATTGTTCTCCTACGATATCTCATGCGCCTATCACCGAAATGCAGACGCTCGATTTGCCAAGCATTTCCCCGATGTAGCTGAGGTGGTCAAACGATTTCAGTATCTCATCCCTCTCGTACATATCCAGAATCACAAGGACGACTGTATGTATCGCTACTCGTCGGCGTACACAGAGCATGCAGGGCACTTTCACGGAGAACAAGCCGAGCATGCTTGGCCCTATGTGAACCAGTATGGACCGCAATGTCGACAAATGAACAACGGTCATCGTCAGGACACCTACATCGGCGTGTATAACCATTGGAACTTCAAAAAGATGATCAACATGTGTATGTCGCTGGTTTCTATTGTTCGTTTCGGTCATCTTTGCTCACATCTTAATCAATAGCGTCACAGCTCACAGTGGAGCTCAATCGTGCCCACATCTTGAGAGATCAAAAACAGCATGCATTTTTGAACCTCACGAAGCTATATGGTGATAACTATGAGGCGTGGAATGCTCTCGACCGATCAGTCAAGGTCAAACAGGGTTCCAGTGAGGTTCAGAGTGTCTACCGGCACAGCAAATCGAAAGGTAAAGTCAATGTTTAGATTAATAGAGACAAGTGAGGAGTTCTAACGGGGACAACAGTCCCATCGCAGGACCAGATTTATCAGGCAATGATACGCGACATACACAATGAAAGCAATTCGGAATCTCCCTCTAAAGCATCTGCGCCTGTTCTACTTAACGAGGGAATGTCTATTTGGAAACTTCAGTGAGTCTTATGGATGTTCTTGAATCTCGTACAACCTCAACTCTGGCTCTTGGCAGACAGGACATCCAATCGAAGCAAGCACAGCACGATGACCACCCTGAGAAGCGACTCAAGGAGGACACTGAGTCACTGCGGGAACAGCTAAAGAAGAAGCTCGTGTCATTCCGTCGAGTTCAACGAGCAGTTTCTCCGCAGATCACGGATTATGTTGCTCAGCGACTCGCTGAATGCTCAAAATCTGAGAAATTCAGACTCGAGGATGAAGTTCTCTACCTCCCATCTGACTTCAGTGCGAGCGATATAATCAAGTTCGAGCTCACTGCATTGGGTGAGCTCGAACGTAAGATTCTTGAGGGATCAGCGTACGATGCACTGAGTCAGCTTCGCAGGGACGTCCAATTCTACGACTCACTTGCAGGGTTGAAGAAGGCAGACTGCCATGGGCAAGAGAAGCATACGCGAGAACGTGCACGTGTGAACGAGGCGAGACGACGCAGAGACAACAACATGGCACTTTACACAAAGATACGTGATGCGCTCATTGCGTTGGGCATGCCAAAGGATGACGAGACCTTTCTCCCGATGACTATGAGCTCAATCTCTCGAAAATCGACAGACGTGAAGCGAGCCATCGGTGATACCTATCGCACTGATGGACCGTTATGGCTCGCCTCAAAGTTCCAACCTCTGGCTAGTCGGACGACTGTAGAAGCAGAGGATGAGTCAATTGAAGCGACCCCACTTGTGTTAACACAATCCTCTAAGCGGAAGAGTGGACTAACTGGTGAGCTCCTACCCATTTCATTTGACCATATGGTTTCTGAAAAGTAATAGGCAAGCGAAAGAACGATACACTCAACCTTGGTCACAAAGGGAAAAAGCGAAAGCTTGAGGTGGACGGCTTCGACGCATCCTCGAGCTCAGTACCGTCTCACGTCTCCCCGCCTTCAAACAAACCATCTGGGAATGGGTGGATCTGGAAGATGGCCTCGCCGAAAGGCGTATCCGACGCCGACGTAGAGAAGTGGCTCAAAGAAGGTGAGTATTTCAGTAATGAAAGTGTATATTTCTCTGACCTAGTGTGTAGGGGACCGCGTCCAGTGGTTCAGAGCCGAGGCTGAGATGTACCGTTGGCTAGAAGAGTCGGAGATTAAGCTAGCGGAACTACTACGCTGCATTCAATATTTCGCGAAAATGGCCAATATCTGGACCCAACTCGCAGACAGCTCAATCAACAATCCAGGAAAGCAGGCCTACGCAAGGCGGACAGCCGCTCAGTTTTCCGAGCTTAGCTCAACCGCCCGGAGTCAGCTCGATAAGGCTGGGTACCCGCATATCCATGACCTCGAAGGGCTCATACCTTACCTTGAAGGTCGCCGCAGTGAGCTGAAGGATGCAATCAAAAAAGCGGTCACCGGAGTCCTACCCCATGACGACGAGGGCGACTCGGGGAAGGATGGAAAGGGCGGGAGTGAGGCGCTGAAGATGACTGTTTAATTAGACCTGATTAAATAGATACCCAACTCGAATATCATGTGCTTTCACTATTTAAACAGGTCCGATTTAATTACTTTCTTCCAGTCTCAGTCATATGCGGCCGATTGATTAAATAGATCTATTTAAACAGAACGAACTCTGCTGCTTGCAAAGCTGAGGGCCAGGCACTATTTAAACATGGTTGATTTAATGGCCTTTAATTCTACATATGCTCTCCTATTCAATTAAAGCTCATGCGGTTACGGTGCGGGTCACCCTCATCCAGTTGGTATCTCCATCCAAGCGTCTCTGGTACACCGCCAAACCTGAATTCGAGCTGTGAATGCCTTTCGTTCAAGTTGCCGGTGTAAGACAATTCGAGGGAGTGGATACCTTCCTTCGTCCAGTCCAACGGGTCATCCCTCCACAGGTCCCTGATATTTTTGACGCACCAGTCGATACCATGGGTCCAATCCAGGAAGCCGATAAATTGGATATTGATGAAAGTCGTCTTTGGGACCCGGATTCCCAAGAGGAAATTGCCGATTTCAACTCCCGAGTCCTCAAGGGAGAGATGCTTGAATTGGTTGCCAAACGTGAATGGTTTCAGGCCTGGAAACTCGCTGAATCTACACTGCGGGAGTATGTCGCCCAGAGTGAGGCGCTCTAGAAGAGGGAGACCTCTAAAAGTCTCCAGCATAACAGGGAATTCAGGATAGTTGTCGTCTGATACGAGATGCAGCGTCTTCAGCGTGCTGGAGAAGGGGATTCTCAACCAATGCAAATCGAAATTGTGTAATTTGAGGTGCTGGAGAGCAGGTGCACCCTCGCTTAGGAAGTTTTCGGGAAGCCTCTCGACAACCCTGTGGTTTGTGTAGGACACTGAGACCGTGGTCAATAGAGGTGCGAATGGGCCCATGCGGCCCAACGCAGGTGTGAATGACGGTGGCTCGTAGCGCTGATCCAGTTTGGGATCGAAGTAGAAGCGCCTGCGACCGAGTTGGGGTGGGTTTGGGCCGATACGGGGAGACAGGACAACGTGACGCAGGCGTGTTGTCTGGGACAAGACTTCGCCAAGTGCGTCGATGTCCGTCAGACCACCACATTTCATAGCCACCGAAAGCGGGAGGTTCTTCGAGCGCGGGAGGATCGTACGTATGAGCTCCCCTTGCATATCGAACATGAAATTGGTCCAGAGAGCCGCGCAACCCAGTGCGACAGCGCGCCAGTGGCGGCAGACGTGCGTCGAGAAGATCCAGCACACTTTTTTGTCTTCTTCGTATTCGCGCTCCATCGTCCAAAACAGAGTGAGGAAGATATGCGAGAGAACCTCCGGGGGAAGGCGGTTGACAGTGGGCGTGGAATTTTGGCATGTCTTGAGGATGCGGATGTCGTGTTCCAGCTCGAGGATTCGGGCTGCGTTTTGGCGTGTCTTACGGATGCAGATGTCGTGTTCCAGCTCGAGGATTCGCGAGGCGAGTTTCTCTTTGTATTCGAGAATGGAAGGGGTGCCGTATTGCTCAACTAAAGCGCGAGTTGCGGGGCCGGTGAAGCTGGTTGCGAGAGCTTCGCTGACTGTTGCGAAGGGTTTTTCAGCCATGGCTACAACGATTGCTGTTAACTCAGCGAAATGGGACCTGAGACGACTGGGGCTCACCTCAACTCAAGTAAGTATAGTGTGTTGGATCGTATGTGGTGATCAAGTGGTTCAAAACGTTGCCCCGCTTGTGCTCCGCTTCCAAATTTGGCCGGGCCCGGCGGCAGCGTAGGCGCCGGCGATCTGTGGGAATGTTCCATGATTTCGTGGGAGCACGCTGGCTCAGATCTTTTGCTCCTCAACCACAACCATCCGTGTGTGTGTGTGTGTATCATTCAAAGGTAAGCACGGGCCATCACTGACTCTTACCCCTAGGACGGCGGGGAGATAAGCCCAACTCCCATGTGCCGGGCTAGTACCAGGGCAGGATCCACAGCGATATCTCCAGCCGGCGGATGGGCCGTTGGAGGTCTGCCCGTGGAGAGCCACCCGCGGCGTAGGCTTATGCTTTACGAGCACCTAAAACGTACGTAGTACTTTTATAACCCACATAATAAATATACTCATGTTTTCAGGGTACTCCATGACGACTACCGGAAGTACGGAGGAGGGGTTAAAGCCTTCGCCATATTCCCTCGTCATGAAAGCCTTGCTCGATGGATGGAATCGGTAGCGCTACCAATCCACGCTACGCTGAGCACCTTAAGCAACGTTTACTTGCTCTGGAGATCGAGATATGTGCCTTGAAAACGGCCAGAACATGTTCTAACTTCTCGCCTATATGGCTCTCCGCTTCCTTCTCGCGGAGTGGCCGAAAGCGTATCTTCGCTGGTTATCATGTGTGCGTACAAACCCACTCTGTGCGAGATTTAGCTTACATGCGAACAGAGCTGCGAAACCCGGGAACTAATCTATTATTGTAGCAGGGCTTTGGTGTCCAGGGAGGGGCGAGATAGCCAACATACAGTATGTACCCTATCTAAGCGCCCGTTCTTCACTCAATATTGTCGACAGTACAAATCTGCAGTGGAACTCCAAACGCTTCATATCGGTGATATCTGCACCTGAGTTTGTCCGTTACCTGGGCTGTGCAGAGTCGTCCAACTCCAACCTGCAATCCTCCGCAAGCTTGGCCAATTTATCCCCCAGATCGAACAACTTCTGCCGCTTAACAGAAGCAAGTACGAGAACGTAGGCCGGCAGCTGAGGCAAACACAGGCGAAGGAAGTCAAGAACCCGGTCGGCAGCATTCTCATCGCAGTTGTGAAGGTTCGAAACGACGAGCAGCGGGGTTTTGCGCCCACTTTCAGTGACGTTCGACCAGGGGTCAATGAGAAGGCGCCGAGCTTCCGCTTGCCAACCGGCGTCACTGTCATGACGAGACTTGGTTCGAAAGGTCGGTACACATCTAGCCATATCATCCGCAAGCTCGTTAATGAACCTTGATATAGCTGTTGAGTCGCAACCCCTCTGGACGAATAACCAACAGCTAGGGACATGTTCCCTGTGAAATTCCCCCACCAAGCATTGCATCGCTGCTTCCTGCGCATCCGTCGCCTTGCTCATCCAGTATATCGCTCTGGGTGGGCCTAACCGGGATACCCATTCGCGAAGTTTCGCGAAGGACTTCTCCTCGTTGTCTTCGGTGCCCTCATCTTCCCAGGATGTGTTGGGCTCGACGTCGAGTGCCGAAAGTTTCCCGTCATCAGTGGATTCATCGTGCAAAGAGGTGCTTGGCTCAACGTCCAGCACGGACGGCAGAGATTGGTTTCGAGGCGGTGGTTGCCTAACTGTTACGACCTGGATGATCTATTTATTCTTTTTCCTGGATGATCTATTTATTCTTTTTCCTTTTTTCTTTCTTTTCTTTTCTTTTCCTCTTTCATTTCTCTACTTCTCTATTATTTACAAGACACGTCTTGGTCACGTGACACAGCACGTGCGATCACATGCACAGGTCACCTGTTACATCACGGGACCAGCACAGCATCAGTCAGCACCTCAGTCAGCATAACATCATATGCACAGCACTTGCACAGCTCTTCGACTCATACACGGTCATTCCTTATATAGCGTTCCACAGCTTCTGCACAGTATGTACAGCCTCGTATAGCCATAGTCACGTCACGGTCACGAAGCATAGCAGTATATAACCTAGGTAGATCTCACTGTATTTCCCCAGTCTTTAGCTGGTCAATATCACGGCCTTGTCTACAAGTCTCTCGCCTTGATTCTCTTCGCCTTCTCTCTCTCTCTCTCGCCCTCTGTCCTAAGTTAGGGTTAGCAGCGCACCAGACTGGTCGTTCGCTGACAATAGCTAAAGACTTCTTCTTTGTCGCCGATCACCTCGATCCTCGACACCATCACCACTCTCAACAACCATCAAACCTTGCCCGCGCCTAGGCGTGTGTCCCTTTATTCCATTTTCACACTATCCTCTTTTATCCCGAGCAACGCCCCTCTGTAGGAGGCAGCACCTTGGAGAGCGCGAGACTTTAGGTCTTAAGCACGTAGCGTAGAAGCCCCACTGTGAGAGGCCCAGACTTCTGATCTTCCCCGTTCGTTGTGATCTTCGATAACGGGAAGCTAAGAACCTGGTAACCGGTACTCAGAGCGATCGAGAGCTACGGCTCGGGCTTAGTTTACAAATTCCCCTTTCATCCCTTTTCTCCTGCCCAATTAGGCCCTTTGTAGTTTGTCAACGGTCACTCTAGTCTACGTAGACACATTCCGTAAGAGCCGCCCTCTCGGAGATAGCAACTCGATCTCCACGACCTCAAGCAAATCGCATTGCGTAGACTGTACGGTATATCCTGCAGCCTGACGCATAGGACCGGACCGAGTATCCGCACAAGCAACCTCCTATCTCACATCGCCTACCATGGAAGCCCTCCAAGCCGCCTTAACCACCCTGGCGGGGACTATGACCAATCTTGGAAGTATCGTCGCCTCCTTCGCAACAACCTTCGAACGAAACTCTGCCGAACTCTCTACTGCTGCAAGCAACCTCGCTCTAGCCTCCGACGAACAGACCGGCCTCGCCAAAGAGCAGACCAAACTCGCCACAGAACTTGCCAAGCACCGAGCCAATGCTGCGCTCAAGAAACTGAAACCCGACCCTCCGAAAGAATTCAATGGAGCTCCTGAAAGAGCAGGAGGCTTCATTGCCGAACTAGAAATGTACTACGACATCATGGACGTCGACGACACGAAGCAACGGATCATTTTCGCCCTTTCCAAGATCAAAGGAGGAACAAACGACATGGCCAGTCACTGGGCGGACAGCCAGAGGACTTTCATCAAGAACCACGAAGCAACAGACGCCGAACCATCCTACTTCAAGAACTGGAAGCAATTCGTTGTTACTTTCAACAGCCACTTCGTCATCCAAAACGTCTCGGAAGCCGCTATCGACAAAATGCGCACCCTGGTCCAAGGAAGCTCCACCTGCGAAGAGTACACCATCCTCTTCCAAGGGTACTCGACCCAGTCTGGATATAACGAACCAGCTATGCTTGCCGAGTACAAGCGAGGACTGAACAAGGCACTCAGGGACAAGATCTATGGACTGATCCCGATGCCCACGACCCTAGCCGAATGGGCTGAGAAAGCATGCACCTTGGACAGACAGTTCCGCTTAGCCAAAGGGGAACGACATAATGAACAGACTACCCAAAGGAGATGGGCTCCAAGGGAGAACAACCGACCCACACACTATGCTACCACCCCCGCTCGTGACCCCAACGCCATGGACATAGATCGCAATCGCTCCCCTCTCATCTGCTACACTTGTGGGAAACCTGGTCACCGATCCGACTCCTGCAGGCAGGCTGTACCCGATGTCAGCTGTGCCTACTGCAAGGCCAAAGGACACAAGATCGCCGACTGCAAGTCCCCCAACAAGAAGCCCTTTGCCCCATTCGCCAAAGACACTGCCGCTCCTCCCCAGTACACCCGCGTCAACGACTTCGACCTTTCCGCTATGCCCGAATCCGAGATTGAGGCCCTCAAAGCCAAGTTGAAGGATTTTTAAAGGGACCACTCGAGCGCCCAAACGAGCTGGTCATGGACTCTCAGATTCTGATACCCGACGTAATATGCCCCATCCCCAATAAATTATATTTCGACGAAGAATCAGAGAACCAGGGCAGATTTAAAGGAAAGAAAGGAAAACCAGGAACGGCAGAATGGGTCGCGCAGCGACTTGATGATAGCCCCGATCGAGCAGTAGGACTTCTTCTTGCATGGACACATCACAAGAAGGTCCGAGAAGTAGGAGATGAACTCGTTGCCAAACTCCGAAAGCTCACAGACACCGAAGTAGTAGAAGCACTGAATAGCCTTGCAACTCCCAAACAATACATAAGGAGTTTAAGGACAGACAGGCAGCTTACAGCCAACATCGTCGCAAGCACACGCGATGATAAGCGAAGCTTCTCTATCGAAGGTCTCATCGATTGTGGGTCTACCGGAAGTTGTATTGATGCAGCATTCGTCAAAGAAGAAGGGATCAACACGCGGCAGCTACCCCTTCCCATACCAGTCTATAACGCTGATGGAAGTCCAAACAACAACGGACCCATTACCGAAGTAGTGGAACTCTTCATCAAAATCAAGGACCACACGGAACGCATCGAACTAGCTGTTTCGAACCTTGACAAGTCGAAGATCTTCCTAGGAATGGACTGGCTGGAGAAGCACAACCCCTCTATTGACTGGCAGAAGAAGGAGGTCATATTCAACCGATGTCCACTGGAATGCACACCGCTCATAACTGGTGACCCTGAATCAGACGAGATCAAATGGGAAGAGATCGAGGTCGGAGACCGACTACTAGCCATAGATATCCAAGGAGAAATCAAGATAAGGGCTTTCCAAACCACTGCCTCTAAGATTGCCGAAACCAAACACAAGGCAACCAAAGAGCGCACATTCGAGGAAGTAGTCCCAAAATGCTATCATGGCTTCAAGGACGTCTTCTCGAAGGAAGCCTTTGATGAACTCCCTCCAAGGCGAGCATGGGACCATGCGATCGAACTCATACCCGGAGCAGAAGTGATGGACAGTCGAATCTATCCCCTGAACCCAGAAGAGCAGAGGCAACTAGACGCTTTTCTGGAAGAAAACCTCAAATCAGGAAGGATCAGACCATCAAAGTCACCGATGGGAGCACCCCTCTTCTTTGTCAAGAAGAAAGATGGTACTTTACGACCTGTCCAAGACTACAGGCGGTTGAACGAGATCACGATCACCAATCGATATCCCCTTCCGCTCATCCAAGAACTCATCGACAAGCTCCGAGGAGCACGGTACTATTCCAAGATCGACATCCGATGGGGTTTCAATAATGTCCGAATCAAAGAAGGAGACGAATGGAAAGCAGCCTTCCGCACCAACCGTGGGCTGTTTGAACCCCTCGTCATGTTCTTCGGTCTCAAGAACTCGCCCGCCACGTTCCAGACCATGATGAATGCACTCTTCAGAGATCTCATCAATGATGGACATGTTGTCATCTACATGGACGATATCCTGATCTTCACCGACACTCTGGAGGAACATCGGAAACTAGTCACCAAAGTTCTGGAAAGGCTACGTCGGTACAAGCTATTTGCCAAGCCTGACAAGTGCTCCTTCGAACAAACAGAAGTTGAATACCTTGGAGTCATTGTCTCCCACAACAAGGTTCGCATGGATCCAGAAAAGGTCAAAGCCGTCAGAGACTGGCCAGCCCCAATGTCCGTCAAAGGAGTCCAACAGTTCTTAGGATTCGCCAACTTCTACCGAAGATTCATTGAAGGGTTTGGAGGACTAGCGAGACCACTCTCGGGACTCACGGGAAAGAAGGAATGGGAGTGGGGAAGGGAGCAAGAGGAAGCCTTCAAGGAGATAAAACGGAGGATCACGACGGCACCTGTACTTACCATGCCCAACGACAAAGGGAAATTCCGAATCGAATGCGATGCATCAGATTTTGCCATCGGTGCCATCCTATCACAGCAACAGCTAGATGGGAAATGGAAGCCAATTGCGTTCTTGTCGCACGCCCTTAACCCAACGGAGCGGAACTACGAGATCTACGATAAGGAACTACTTGCCATCATGACTGCACTATCCGAATGGAGACAATACCTACTTGGAGCTGAGGAAATCTTCGAATGTCACACAGACCACAAGAACCTTAGCTACTTTAGGAAACCCCAGAAGCTCAACCGGAGACAAGCGAGATGGACCACTGAGATGCAAGACTACAACTTCACACTCCATCACCGACCTGGTAGAACCATGGCCAAGGCGGATGCCCTGTCCAGACGAGATGGCCATGACCGAGGAGAACAGGATAACGAAAACGTCACAGTCCTGAAATCTGAATGGTTCCGAGCGCTTTCCATCGAAACAGACCAAGACGTCATGCAACGGATCTTGAAGGTGTGCAGAAATAGGGACAAGTCGGTACAAAAGGCACTCTCACAGAAGGAAGATGGATGGGAAGAAACGGAAGATGGCATCATCACCTGGAAAGGACGGATTTACGTACCAGTCGACAAGAAGCTACGGGAAGAAATCATCAGACAACACCATGATGCCCCCACCGCCGGACACCCGGGACAGTACAAAACCCGAGAACTCATCACGCGAAACTACTGGTGGCCAAAGATCCAGGACTCAGTTCGACGATACGTAGAAGGATGTGAAGCCTGTCAAAGAACGAAACCCAAACGCACCTCCCCAGCAGCACCATTGGTCCCAAACGAGATCCCATCCAGACCCTGGGAAATTGTCTCTATCGATATGATCGGCCCATTACCCGAGTCCAATGGAAGCAACGCCATACTTGTGATTGTCGACAGGTTCTCCAAAAAGATCGAAGCCATACCCACAACCACCGAGCTGACGTCTAAAGGAGTAGCAGAGCTGTACAGGGACTATGTTTTCCGACACCACGGTCTTCCCCAAAAGGTCATCAGCGATCGAGGAACCCAGTTCGTCTCCAACTTCATGACAGATCTACTTCTCCTCCTGGGAATAAAGCACAACCGATCCACTGCGTTCCACCCACAAACTGATGGACAAACAGAGCGTATCAACCAAGAGCTTGAACAGTACCTTCGACTCTTCATCAGCGAACGACAGGATGATTGGGCAGAATGGCTCCCACTAGCAGTCTTCTCGTACAATGACAAGGTCCACTCAGCAACAGGTTATTCCCCATTCTTCCTCAACTCTGGACAACACCCCTGGAAAGGAAAGGAGGCCCGGACACGTGTAAAGTCAGAACCTGCACAACAATTTGCCGAGCGAATGAAACAGGTACACGAGGACGCACGCTCCAGCCTCAAGGCAGCAGCTGAGAAGATGAAGGAGAACTACGACCGACATCGCCGAGATGCCATAGACTACAAACCCGGAGACAAGGTTTACCTCGAAGGAACCAACATCTCGATCACTCGTCCTTCTCGGAAACTCTCGGATAAACGCTATGGTCCATTCCCCATTGTCAAGAAGATCGGGCAATCTGCATACCAACTCCAACTCCCTCCAAAGTGGAAATCCATTCACCCTGTCTTTAATGAATCACTCCTTACCCCGTTCAAAAAGCCCGAATTCCCCTCTCAACAAAAGCCACCGCCACCACCACCTGTTGACGAAACGGAGGAACGGTACGAAGTCGAAGCTATCCACGATTCAAAGTTCATCAGAGGGAAGCTCCATTACCTCGTCGAGTGGGCTGGATACCCTGAGGAAGAACGGACATGGGAACCAGAACGGAACGTAGATAATGCAGCAGACGCTATAGCCGACTTCCACCGAAAACACCCGAGTGCACCAAGACGGATCCAACCACACCAACTCCGCTTTATCCCTTACGAGAACCTTACCGAGAACAAGAGAGCGATCTTTGACTGGACAGATGGGAAACTGAAGGAAATCCGACACTACCGAATGAGGGGGAGAGAGGCTGAAATCGTCGAGGACGACGAAGGCTGAAGCTAAAGGGGGGGTGATGTTACGACCTGGATGATCTATTTATTCTTTTTCCTGGATGATCTATTTATTCTTTTTCCTTTTTTCTTTCTTTTCTTTTCTTTTCCTCTTTCATTTCTCTACTTCTCTATTATTTACAAGACACGTCTTGGTCACGTGACACAGCACGTGCGATCACATGCACAGGTCACCTGTTACATCACGGGACCAGCACAGCATCAGTCAGCACCTCAGTCAGCATAACATCATATGCACAGCACTTGCACAGCTCTTCGACTCATACACGGTCATTCCTTATATAGCGTTCCACAGCTTCTGCACAGTATGTACAGCCTCGTATAGCCATAGTCACGTCACGGTCACGAAGCATAGCAGTATATAACCTAGGTAGATCTCACTGTATTTCCCCAGTCTTTAGCTGGTCAATATCACGGCCTTGTCTACAAGTCTCTCGCCTTGATTCTCTTCGCCTTCTCTCTCTCTCTCTCGCCCTCTGTCCTAAGTTAGGGTTAGCAGCGCACCAGACTGGTCGTTCGCTGACACTAACGTATGGTTCTTGAGAAGTAAGCATTGGTGAAAATGGCTGCTGGACCTGGTGCGGGGCTAGGGCGAGTGGGTTCGAGGGTATGGGTTGGGGTACTGCCGAAACGGAGTACTGGTTCTGAGGGGCGACCTCGCCCCCTTGGATCGCAACAAATGCGCCAGGATGGACATTAATGACTCCAATGTTGTGATTTGCTTGGTGATTCCAATGGCCCACACTCACGCCTTGAGCATAAGCAAGATAACTCGAGGCGCTATGACCACCCTGATGACTTTCTTGTTGACTAGGAGAAGTCGATCATTGTGCTGGTTTAGAGCCTACAACTGCGTGGCCGGGAGGGGTTTGCTGGAGGACCAGCGTGTCGGAGGTAGGAGCATGATTAGAGAACCCATCGGTGGTGGCCCCAGCATTACCGCCCAAGGCTGAGCGCTGTCTCAACGTCGCCTTCGGTGCTCCTGGTCTCTCTAATTCGGCTCTCGCTGGCCACGCCTTCCCGAAGTCCTCACCAGATGTTGTCGCCATCTCCGCCTGGAAGTCAGCATAGGATGTTGGTGGAGACGCCGATCGCCAATGTGGGATAACGGTGGATGCCCCTCCTTCTGCGCCGAACACCGGACGATGTGGGCTCGAGCCTGAGATGGTTTTAACCTCTACATTCGGCTCAGTCATACATTTTTGAAACCCACCAGATGCTGTTGGCGATCCTGGGTAGAAGGGGGAAGGCGAATCTGTGGACGCCATCGGAGGTGCCGCAGAGCTGGATGGAGCCTGAGGACCTTGCGAAACCAAACCAGGGTTCAGGTTATTTGGCACAGAGGACATAGAAGGTGGAGGGGTAGAGGCCCAGCTTGATGTGGATTGGTGGTGATTCCGAAAGGCGGCATTCCGCCCGGCTGTCTTCTTCGCCGGCTCCTGTGGAGGTTTCCGTTAAGTACTCCCTATATGCTCACTCCAGAGTAAACACTGTACGAACTGAAGCATAAGCCTTGTATCTCCTGATTTTCTTTTCAAGTTCCTTGTTGGTGTTACGAGCGGAGAAGATGTTCCAAGATGGGAGAGAGCTTTGCATCCTTCTGAGGCTTTCAATCCTATTTTCTGTCAGTGCCATTCCCACTCTGCGCACAAACTCCACTGACTCTTTTTCAGCTTTCTCTAACTTAAGCTTCGTCGCTTCAATATGGAAATCAGAGGGCCGTGGCATTTCCTGCCAAACCGCCCCAAGTTTCTCTGCACGCTTTTTGCCACTTAGATCCCGGACATCCTTCCACCAATTGGATTTGATATGCAGATCCACCGTTGAGATATCTATCTCAGAAAGATCAACCCCAGCAAGGTCAGTGTATAAAAGGTCATCAGTTGAGCGATTCGAGACAGGCCCTTCTGCGAGAGGTGCTGAATGCAGAGTAAAAGTCTGCTGTCCGGAGCAGGCCATGATGATGGAGAGCTATTAGAGGGGAAGGTGATGGGTACCTTTATTTGAGTGTCCTGGGTTCTCTAATCAATGCCCTCGCATTTGGTCCACGTCCATGCTGGGTCACACATCCAGATCGATGAAACCGTCCTCAGGCTTACCAAGTAGTTGATCGAAGGACGGAGGCAGAGAAAAGTATTCCTCGTGCCTGCTGCGACTCTCATGCCTACAATGCCACACAAGACCAAAGAGAGGGACTCATGCTCGGCGCGTGGCGCCAACATCAACTGGTTCATTTCTTGCGACTCATTCCCGTCTCTCTAGCAGGCGGACGCTTAGCTTCGTTCTGAACGCTCGCATACCTTGCCATGGACGAGGATGACCTACCACCCGAAGATTACTTTACGAGATTAGGGCCGCAAGAAGCCTACTGGAGAGACAAATACGAATGGCTACTAAACTTAGGATATCAGCTCCGCCCTCGGTATCGTCCGGGCTGGATTCCATCGTGGAAATTGAACCCGAGGCTATTTGTTTTGTCTTGTGAAGACTTTGTTACTCAGGTGTGGTCTTTAGACACCTTGGCAAACGCCCTACTAACTACAATCTTTCTTTTAGCATGGACAACTCTGCGACGCGTTACGGATATCAGACGGCTCCCAAGTCATGATGAAAACAGTCGACACAGCAACATATCCATATGAGGTACCCCTCATGGAGTATCTCAATCAAGAACCCCAGAAATTGGACCGAACAAATCACACTGTGCCCCTCATCGATGTTCTCTATCCCCCGGACGAACCGTCCCGAAGAATCATTGCGATGCCGGTGTGTCGAATGTGGGATTCGCCTGACTTTGATACAGTCGGCGAGGTAGTTGACTGCATCAGACAGCTGATTGAGGTAGGTGGGCATACTTGGCATCCCTCGGAGTTGCGCTCATCATCCTTAGGGCATCCAATTTCTGCATGCGAATAGAATTGCACATAGGTGGGGTATATTCATGTATATGGCGGGTATTTTTGAACGCCCTATTCCAGGGACCTTTCCTGGGGAAACTTCATGATGGATTCATCGCTCTATACTACCCCCTTCCACCCATTTGATGAATCCAAGCGGCTCGATTACAAGGGTTCAGCAAGAGCGAAGTACACCCGCACTCAACGGAGGCCACGATACTATATTATCGACTACGGCTTATCAGTTCGCTATGAGGAAAATGAGATGCCCCCTTCGGAAGTAATGGGGGCATACGGGAGCGACCGGTCAGTGCCTGAGCATGCGTCCCCGGACGAGCCCCACAACCCGTTTCCTATCGATATCTATTGCCTCGGAAATCTAATAAGGCGCGAAATACTTAGAGTAAGTTAATGCAAGTTCATCAGGATCTTCGACTCCATACTAATGACCGATATCCAGGCGAAACCAGAAAAAATTGGCTTCGGATGGATAGTACCACTCATCAGGGATATGATGCGACGTGACCCTTCTCGGCGGCCTACGATAGATGATGTGGCTCTGAGATATGAGGAGTGCATCTCGTTATTGAAGCCTGCTTTACTTCGCTCGCGTTGGAATCGAAGGTGGACGAAAGCAATTCCACACTTGGCGAGGCAACTACGATTTATTATCACTCAGACACCTCCTGTTCCTACCTGATTCTATATACAGAACCTATGCTGTACACAATAGTACCAATGTTCTTTGTGGTGGATCTATCCCACTCCTACATGGGCCAATAACACTGAGCCAACGTCGCAAGTTCAGGTCGAACTTTTAGCAGTCTTTCGATACGTACCAATAAAAAGGTATTAGAACAATGAAGCAGAGCGTGTTCTAGTTCGATGATTCAGGAGGCGAGTTTCTCTTTGTATTCGGGGATGGAAGGGGTGCCGTATTGCTCGACTACAGCGCGTGTTGCGGGGCGGTGAAGCTGGTTGGCGCCAATGTTTCGCTGACTATTGCGAACGGGTTTTCATCTACGATATGATTGCGTTAAATCAGCTAAATGGAATGTCTGCGGCTTACCTGGAGTACAGTTTCTTGGATAGTATGTAGTGGTAAAACCGCGTTAGACGCGTCCTGTAATGAAGGTAGACATCCAAGTTGAAGATGTGTTTGTGCTTCACCGCCGGTTAATTAGGCACAAGACGGACCGAGGTCCGCGGCAGCTTAGGCGCCGGCAATTTGTGGGAATTTTCATGAACTCGTGGGAGTATGCTCAGAGATCCCGTTCATCATTTTTTGCTCCTCAACCATAACCATTCTCGTAGCTAGAAGAGCACTCACAGCGTAGGTGATACCTCCATATCCCGCAGAATGTGTATACTTACCTTTTCAGGGGTACTCCATGATGACTATTGAAGGTACAGAAGAGGGGATCAAGAGTTCCCCGTTCTCCCTTACGACGAAAGCTTTGCTGGATCGAATCGGTAGCGCTACCAATCCTCACCATGTTGAGCAGATCAAGCAGCGTGTCCATGCTTTGGAGCGCGAGATACGTGCTCTCAAAAGCGGCCAGAACATGTTCTCATCTATCAACCGCCTTCCCCCCGAGATCCTGGGCATGGTCTTCGAATTCTATGTTGATTCAAGCAACTTAAAGAAGGCGCACCGTGCAAGGATTTCGGCTCGGGAGTGCATCATGACGTTTGCTGCCATTGGCGGGATGTGGCCCTTAGCCACCCTCCACTATGGTCTCGCCTTTCCTTCTGCTCTCCCAACTACACATCGACCATGCTGGCGCGCTCGAAGGGAGCCCCGCTAGACGTCGAATTCAACGACATGCGGAACGGGTACTTCACCAAAGTGCTCTGTAGGGCATTGGGCTACCCCTGTCGCCTACGGAACGTCAGCCTCTCGAGAAGCGACGAGAAGAAGCCCTGAAGACACCCAAAGTCACCACCGCTCGCTTCCAGATCAGTCCTCGGCGCAGCACTATCCAAACTTTGCGAACCCCTCCCCCTGCTCGAGACGCTTAGGATTGCATGCACCACTGGCCCCCTGGGGGATAGACTTGGCTTTTCGGACTGGAGGCCAACGGGGCTTGACGATCGCGAGGAGCTGCCAGTCGACTTTCTCACGGGAGGTGCACCCAAGCTCAGGTGTCTTTCGCTTGAAGGATGTCTCTTTCGCTGGAGCAACGTCCCACCGAGCTCGGTGTTGACGCACCTCCGGCTTAATGCTTTGCCTGCCGCCGAGTACAAACGCCCTACCGCAGACGAGTTCTTCCGCTCGCTCGCGCAAATGCCCCTTCTTGAAGACGTGTACCTCGAAAGTGTACTCCCACTCCCTTACGACTCCTCCACGCAAGTGCGTCCCCCCGTGGAACTCAGCAACCTTGCTTATCTACACCTGGAAGACTCGGTGACGCCAGTCATCGTTTTCTTTAGTGGAGTGCATATTCCAAAGCGCCCGAATATCGAGATTGACTGTGGGAATGAGCCTAACGCTGAAGAGATGGGGCAGCTTCTTGGTAATATGGCCCAATCATGGAATGAAGGGTCGGGACCTAGACTTCGGTACATTCGTATGGAGGAGTCCTCCTTACACCTAGAATTGGTCCGGGAGCACGGAGAGCAGAAGGATGACAAAAGGTCCATGGAATGGGGGACTCAAGGCTACGATCTATACACAAACGAGACACCCTCGGGAACTTTCTCCAGGATTTGGTCAATCAATATTTCCTTCGGGCTCGATGGAGGGGAGGTTGTCGGAGATCATATCAACACCTTCACGCAGTCCTTGTCGACACACTTCGGCCTCACGCATCTCAAGTCCCTCCAAGTTGAGTCCGACCATGGCTGCTCTCGGTCTCTGTTCCAGAGTGCGTTTGGCCACCTACCAAACTTGACCACCATCACATTTATGGGGGGCAGTCCTCGAACCCACGTTTTTGGCCTGCTCCCAATTCATGCCACCGACGAACAGTCCATTCCGCCTGCGCATCCAGCCATCCTGTTTCCCGCGCTGGATTCTCTCGTTCTGAAGGCAATTGTGTTTGGGAAGGGGACGCACAGCGAGGTTGAACTTTTGATTCAGAAGCTGCAACAGCGCCTTCGGGTGGGACCTTTGTGCAAGCTGGAGATTACAGAGTGTCGACATATTTGGGAGAAGGATGTGGCCAGGCTCAAGTCGGCGTTGCCGGACGTTCAGGTGGAATGGGATTATCTCGAGTCGGACTCCGAGTCCGAGGACTCTGAGTCTGACTAACTATGAAACGTTTCGTACAGTAGTGGTGGCGGATGGTTAATTTGTTTGTACACGAATACTAGTGTAACAAGTTCGAAAACGACTTGATACTCACTAGGCGGGACCTTATATCTCCTGCGCCAGCTGAAACCTCTGGTGCCTTAGGCCTTGGGGCTAATGATAGTCTATAGACAATCGCGCTCGAGACTATTTTGCGCAGGTTCCCACGTGATATAAGCGCCCACACCAAAGCCATGTGGGAACCGCACCCGGCAAGCGCCGAGGCACAATGGACTTCAAGGACAAATCAATATACGCTTTGTTCAACCACAACCACCACCCTCCCTGCCTGCTGCCTATAAGTAGGCAGCATCAGAGACTGTGCCCCAAAACCCCCTCTACCACCTGGTACAATGTCCACTTCAAACTCTCACCACGCATCGTCAGAGACGACTACCCGCGGACCTGAGGCTTCGCTCGAAGACCAGCACCAAGGGCAACAGCAAAACTTGGAATCACGAAGAGGGTCTTTACTGCCAGACCTACCACCGGAGATACTGGCCGCCATCTTCCTCTTGATACCCCGTGCTCAGGGAGACACATCCTGGATCTCCGTCACCCGCGTCTGTCGTCTCTGGAGGGAAGTCGCACTTGACTGCTCGCTCTTTTGGGCGGAGTTGGTTTACGTCCCTCCTCGCTTCATGGAATTCGCGCTGGCGCGTTCAGGATGCGCCTCAATCTCCGTGCTGCAGTGCACACCTTTGATGATACACCCGACGATACCCTATTCAAAGTTCTGTCTCCAGACCGGTTGCAGAAAGTGACTCTTAACCTCAGAAAAGAGGACAGCACAGTTCTATCCCATTTCGCCAAGACCTTCCCTATCCTCGAGACAGTCGTCCTCTACGGATACCGACATTGGTTAATGCCCAATAATTTTCTCTCAGACTGTCCGCATCTGAAAAACCTCCGGATTGTCTTTGGAGACGCTCTCACTTGGGAAAGCTTAACCCAGGCCGTTCAGCGCGGAACGCTGCGTACCCTGTCCGTGAGGGGTATCTCCAGTGACGTCCCAGCGACCGCAGAGGCCTTCCTGGAATGCATGAGGCGGATGCCCCTTTTACAGAGCCTCGAACTGTGGAGTGTTTTGCCTCTTTCCCCGCAGTTGCCCGTTATCTCTAGCACCTTACGACCAGTGGTTTTTCAGCACTTGCAGAAGTTACACCTGGCGGACAGGAGCATATCCGTTATATCCTGGGCCTGGCACAACTTCCTGATTTGCCCAAATTTGACCCATCTTCGTGTGTCGCGGTTTGTCACTGCACGTCCGGTGCGAGCGCCTAGCACGGAACCCTTTCTTCGATCTCTCAAACAAATGCCGCTTTTACAAGAGATGTCTCTCTCTCCCCATGGGTTTATACCCATCAGCGGTTCCACGGCCAACTCGCTCTGGGAGCCAGTTCCTCTGCAAAATCTGACCCGCCTGAAGCTGCAGGACAGCCTCCCCGCATTGGCCGAATATTTTGGCATGGTCCAACACCCCTGTCGGCCAAAAATGCACCTTCAAATATCGGACGCAACGTTGCGGCTTACCCCAGAACCGTGCCCTCCTCAGGCTTTTGAGAGATTCCTTTGGAACCTCAGGAACTCGCTTAATTCCTTGATAAACCCAACGCGTACACAGTTGAGGATTGAACACCTCCGAGTTCCCGGACGTGACTTTGGCATTGTGTTGACTCCTTATACTCCCGGGGAGCCTCATGGTCGGCCTATTATCATCAGTGACGAGCGTGTCCGCGCAGACGAGATCGATCGGCCCCTCTTTATCAATGGCTTCCTGGACGTCCTAACCAAGGAATTCGATTTTTCCCATCTTCGCTCCCTCCACCTACCAGTGGGTACAGAGGATTCAGACCTCGACGTCAACCGTTATCGTCGCCTTTTTGGTCACCTGCCCCAACTTACCCGACTTACGTTCTTTGGCCTCCACATGACCCTGGATGCTTTCCACCTACTCGATCCGCTGGCGGATAATGCCACAAAGAACGGAGGACCACAGAGTCCCTCTCGCAACATAGTCTTTCCAAGCCTGGTGGATATTGGATTCATAAATGTCGGCCTTGACTGCGAATACGAAGATGACGAGGAGAGCGATGTTGTCCGCCTTATAGAGGTGCTCCTCTCGCGCGAAGCTGAAGGTTACCCTGTACAACGGATAATAATTGGCAGTCGTTGCATGCGCAACGTTTTGAGCGAGGAGAACGCAAAGCTCTTGACCGACGCTTTCCCGATGATGGTGATAGAACACTGTCATCCTGTACGATGGCGGGATGATCCCTCTCTTGACCCCTTCGATTTTGTTGACGACATATAAGGCAGTTGGGCATCTTGTGATGGCCAAAGTGTATATGGTAGTAGGTCTGGGTATCGGTTATCGCCAGTAGGCGCGAAGAGAGGTTGACTGTAGTGGGGATTCGGCTTAGTTGTAAAGTTATTTACGTGTTGGTGTGTTCCAGGTTGGCTCTTTCAATAATATATTGCTTGTCCTCCGACTCCAAATCCCATTTGACCAGTGAGCAAGCTCCAGTAATGACACTTCCGCAGAGATCTAACGACCTTATATTAGCAAGGCATTATACCTATATTCCTACCAGACTCGAGAATGCGAATGGCCTGGCCGACCTCCACGAACCATACAAGGCCCTTGTGGTACAGCCCCGAGCCATTGACGATGGGGTACTTCTTCCGTTTGAGGGCGGATGCGTAGGGAAGGGCGTGGACATGCAGATGCAGATGGTTGACGCTGTTAAACGGAGGGATGTGGAAGCCCATTCTGAATTGGGGATAGAGCGTTAAGGTTAGTTTTATTCCCTGAACTCAGAGAGAGATATATGATGAAGAGAACCTTCGGTCGTCTTCTGGTACGTTGTACTTGTCCATGAGCTTGTTTCCCACCGACTCCATGTCTTTCACTGTTAACAACGAGCCATTCGGTTGTCTTAGCCTGTCATTTCTCTCGAGCACGACGAGGTACTCACAAAACGGCACATTCTCCTTCCTAAGCGACCTCACACTTTCTATGAGGTCCCAGTTCTTGAGCTTATCCCCAATCTGAGAAGCTAGGGTGCTTACCGACGTGCTTTTTGGGAGTGACGAGAAAATGGTGCTTTGCAGCGGGACGTATGTCTTCAAACGCGACAAACGTATCATCCTACAGTCGATGAGTGATTGTGCCGAGGCCGTATAGTGAAGACTAACCTCGTAGAGAATGACTTTGCCTGGCAACTTCTCAATACCGCAAAATACGCACCCCGACGGCTCCTGAGGTCTAAAGCAAGAGAAAAGGTTGGTAAAGAATGCGACCATTGGGGTATCAGAGACAATGAGGGTATTAGAGATAGGTTGTCAGATAGATCGAGAATGAGGCTAGATAAAGGGATGTGCGGGGTTCCGGTGGCAGTCGATAGCCATGGGAGTAGGAAGCAAGAGCAGTGAAGCCCTGCCCAGGCGCGTCGAGGACTTCCCCACGCACCCGACTCCGGCGGCAAATGGTGATGGGACTTTACCCCAAACCTCGTCTGGCTCGTCGTTCTATCTTTCTTTCACTCAGCACTGTGGTCACTAAGGAACTGATTATACAAATATTTGCGCCGACAACTCCGCCAAAAGTCTAATCTTCCTCTTCTTCACCACTCTCACTGTCTCCCGAATCTTCTTCCCACTCGTCCTGCAGCACCTCATCGGACCCTTCTTCCCCATTCTCGTCATCTTCCTCGACAAATTCTTCCACCTCTCCCATCTCTTCCGTGAGCTCAGGATTCTCCCGTCCGTCCCAAATAATCTCTGCAGAAGAGAGTTGCTCCTGCATTGACTCCCAGTGCTTTCGCCTGAAATTATAACAGCGTTCTATGGATACCTTTCTCATAGGATAGCGTTTCAAGCCTTCGACGAGAGGGGCGATGACGACCATATCATGGCTTGCCTTCGTAAGGTTGTACGAACCGAAACTGTCGTCCATGATAGAATCGGGTTTGTAGCGGTGGAAGTCGACATCCTTGAAATATAAGGATGAAACCCCAGGGAACGGCAGTAGCTCCTGCGTATCACCTGAGTGGGATCCAGGCCCGTGCGTCGGCCGCTCGGCCAAGACGTCTATGAAACCCCCGATCGCCGTATATTCGAGGTGTATATCTGTCAACTGCGCCAGATCGCGAAGTACGCTCCAGGTGGATGACCAGAGAACGACACCATCTCCAGTAAAAGAACGGACTGCGGAGAGGTCGAACCATCGCTTGAAACACGAGAGGACGATACCGATGCCAAAGCCGATGTCTTCTGAATCTTCAGGGACACCCCATATGTTGAGAGTCAGGTCGACGTCATCTGAGTCCTTGACTTGATCCTCGTCGTGGTAGTTGAAATTCACTTCGTATATTTGTCGCCTAGGCTCGAAGTCGTCATGACGGACAGCGATGGATCGGCACCCAGATCGTACGACGCGGTCCCAAGCCGAGGTTAGTGGTTGAATGAGGTCTTCGATAGTCCCTTTGAGGTCATCATCCCTATCCTCGTTATAGCAGATGATTTCAAGACTGACGGACGGTGGAAGATAAAAGGCGCGAAGGAAGAGAGATAAGGGCGCGTCGTCGTCTATCAACCGCATCTCCTTGAGCCTGGGGAGAACCGGGGGAAGGCGGCCGAACTTTAACGGGTTGCTCTGGAAGCTAATGGGGAGGAGGTTTGTGAGATTGAGATTCAGCAGGGTTGGAACACGTTCCAGGCAGCTGTGGAGCTCCTCGATGGTTGGTCGGACGGCTCCGGGGTGTGTTTCAAGATGCAGAGTTGTCAGGCTTTTGCCAAGGGGTAAATCTTGCCAGCTTGAGATCTCGCAGCCATGGGCTTCAAGATACTTCAGTACCGGAGCGCCGTTTAGGAAGGAACTCCCTGGAAACTTGAACCCCGACCCATGCTGATCCCTCAGTCTCAAGGATTCGAGGATAGGCATCGGCCCTGAACAATGAGAAAAAACGTCGTCGAGATCGGTTAACTTAGTGGAAGTGAAAGTGGCGTTGCCCTGAAGCTCGATGGACTTTAGGCGGTGCGACTGAGCCAGGGCAATATGGGTATTTCGAGGGTATCCTTCTTTCCCCGTCTCGAATACTACGCTGATCGGAGTGTCCTTCGACCGAAGGAGCATCAGCTCGGTAAGTTCTGGGGTGGTAAAGGAAATGTGCGACCATAGGGCTGGGCAGGACAGCGAGACTTCCCTCCAGCGTCTGCAAACCTGGGTTGTGCACGGCAACCAGGACATATCGACGGATGGTCCTTGGCGATAACTTGGGAACCGGTTCGGTGCTTGCTCGGCAACGATGAAGAAGATAATAGATAGGATTTCTGGTGGGAGGTGGTTGATGGGCGCCAGTGTGTTTTGATAACACTTTATTGCCCGTGCTTCAGCTTCGAGTTCGAGAAGACGTCGTTCCAGTCTTGCGCGGTGGGCTTGGGTATTAACGTCGTCTTGTGCCCGAAGGAGCCGTTGAGTTGAATTCGACCACATAGTTCCGTCAATCACTATCATAGGAGTCAACACAAGGATGCATGGTAGGGGAGAAGTTCTTTGCTCACCTGAGATATGAAAGGATGTCGTGGCGGTCTGCTTATAAGGGCGACAGACCAGTAGGCTCCGAGGTCGCCAAAATTGGTTTTCTTTGACGGCGATTCTCGGTCTGGCCGAAGGTTCACTGTTCCGTCAAGTTGAACCCCATGTCCGCAGGTTGCGGGTGCCCTTGTGGTTAGACTTGCTACTAGAGGTGCTGACTGTTCAGTGTTGAAGAGGGGCATGTCGTGCTATATCGCAAGCTTCAACTTCGTCAAATGAGCTAATAAACCTAGTCAATCGCTCAACTTCAGCTCACCTCGCATCGCCGGAGACCGGAGGGCTCTTTTTCCACTCTCCCCGTTGAGGGAAGATATCGAAAACTAAGTCAGCCATTAGGTTATCAAGGAGGCTGTCGTATTTGAGTTTATGGCTGCAGGTAACCAATAACTATGAGATGATGAGGAGGCACGGAATTCTTCGGGGAAGCGCACAACTTCGGCGCTTGAAATGATGTGCCCGCCGTCTTAAACCTTGACCACCACCACCGCTCACAGCTGGCTTACAGCACGACTGACCGACAGCAACAACGACGAGGAAGAAAATGCGTGAAGCAGGGACGATGTCGTACTCGAGATATGGATGCCTGAGGAAGTCTGAGCCCAGCTTCCCTGCCTTCGCCTGTCTGTCCCTCACCGCCGACTGGCCGGGGGGCTGACCTTCCTTCTCGATTCACTGCTATACATCGAACAGGCGCACCTGGGATTACCACAGTACTGTGAAATGGAAATTACGTTGATGGGTCGCGGATATTACGCTGCAGGAGTCCCATGGAAGAATCCACCACCCACCACCTCTGTCGACGCCGCATCGCACCCTGCCCCTCAGAGTCAGAAGAAAGACATCTAGTACTACTTCTGTTAGAGAGAATCTGACAGTACCTCTATAACTTTAGAAATCCGTGGAATGGGGCGCATCGGATGGCTGAGACAGGCAAGCAGTTGCTTTGGCAAGGATGGTTGCCGGAGATGCGGGGATCCAAGTTGCAAAGCCCCATTCCAAAGCACATTCACTCCGCAGTGCGGCACCGGGTCCGCATGACAACTTGCTTTGATAAAAACGGTGTGCATTTTGTGTGGGTATATCAGCGTACGACCTGAACCCACTAACCAACAAGAATCGCCTCGCCTACGCCACACCTCCCAACTCCACTTCAGTCCCCAACTATGATGAACTTGCCAATCTGGATTCCATCGAAGGTCACAGAGCTGGTCTCAGCAATCTTCGTGTCAAAGGCTCGCCACCGGGCTCACAATGCCGCTGCTCCTGTCAACCAGCTTCCTCCGGAGATCCTGGCGCAAATATTCGAGTTCGCCTCAGCAGAGGTTCGAGATACGAGCATGGACTGGATCGCCCTCACACATACCTGCCAATACTGGAGGAATGCTGCGCTAGGCCACCCACGCCTCTGGTCGCGCTTCTCGTTCCTCAGGCCTCAACCCTGGATTCGCGCAGGCCATGCTCGAACGGTCTGGCGACACGCCGATCACGGTGGCACTATTACAGGATTTCGACATAAGCTGGATGATACGAAGAAGCCCTGACCTTCCACATCTCCCAATAGACCGCATCGAGTACATCAGCTTCCGCCATTGGCTAGGCAGGGACATATTAAGGGTGCTTCTACGGGATTCCAATGACCAACCTTTCCCAATCCTTATAACCATCGAGGTGGGAGGAAGCTGCGTCTCGCCTGCCCATGTCGACTGGCTCTGTCAGAAACTGGTTAGCGGTGGTGCTCCAGTACTGCGTCACCTAAAGTTCAGGGATGTTTGCGTCTCAAACTGGGATGTTCTACAGCTAGGTGCCCGTTTGAAATCCCTGCATCTGTGGTGGTGGCAGAATCCTTACGACGACTCACCGCCAGACCAAGGGCCGTCTCTTACAGAACTCCTTAGGCACCTACAGGCTATGCCGCTTCTTGAGGATCTAGCTATTTCTTACCTCAATCCCAGCACAACCAACTCGCATCTCCCGGTCGTCTCGTTGAGGAACCTCAAAACAATCATCTCAATGGACGTGATGCATACCCAGACCCTCTTACTTGGCGCCCTGCACATACCTAATATCCAAAAGGTCGATCTTAACTGTCTTGACGTTGTGCAAAACACTGTTCAGTTAGGTCAGCTCTTAGCATCCATCCGGAAGGCTTGGGAAGGACCGTCCAGTGCCTCGGTCTTCAGGAAGCTCAAGAGTGGAGGTGCCAATGGCTTCAACAGGCTTGGTAATTGGGAAATGTCGCACGTATTCGACGTGTACGACAACGCGGCCGGCTGGCTACGGTTGAGGTTCAGAAGCACGGGCGTTCTATTTCCTGAGATCGAGAGAACCTTCCTTACCCTTTCAATTTGTATCATGAGATGACTACTTGCTTGCCAGAAGCTTTTGTATCTGTTACTCGTACACTTCTGAGCTTTATAATTGGATGTTAAGATTGAGATTGACAAAATATCTGACCGAGTTATGATGACTCTTGAGGAGATCCTCCTGACTCCTGGTGTGCGCCTGCCACGACCCGTTAAATTGAGCATCTATAGACATGCAAAGCCGTCCCGCCTACTTCGGAAGGTGTTGGAGTTAGTTTCGCCAAGCTTAAGCCTATTTAAGCGCCCATAGTCACATGATTTGCGCGGGAGGGCCGGAAATTGGAATCGAAAGCTCGCTTGGGCAATAGGTCAATGGCAAACAATGAAGCCATGTTACGTATTATTAGCTTTAAGCTCATCGTGGTCAACAGCAGAATGTATAAAGATTTGAGACGACAATTCTGTCAAAAGTCTAATGTTCCCCTGCTTCATCACTTTCACCAACTCCAGAATGCTCAGCTTCCCAGTCGTCGTGCGTCTCGCGCGACCCAGTCTCTTCTTCTTCTCCAATCATTTCTTCCACCTCTGCTGCTTCACCAACTTCACCCCAGAGTGTTGAACCCCTCGTCTGAATCCGACCAGGGCTCCGACTCGTCTTCTTCTACGCTCACTTCTTCCGGCTCTTTGGATGCAAATGAATGCTCGTGTCCATCCCAAATAACATCCACACCAGGAAGTTGTTCCTGCATCATTGCCCAGTGCTTTCGCTCGAAGTTGTAACATCGTTCAATCGATATCTTTGCCACAGGATAGTGTCGTACCCTGTCGACGAGAGGCGTCACAACGAAAGCGCCGTCGCGAGATCTATCCCCGACATAGAAGCTGTCACACCTATTCGTGGTGACAGGGTTGCGGACGCGGAAGTCGACACCCTCCAGGTACAAGGACGTGAACCCTGCAAACGACCGTGACTCCTGCGAAACACCCGAGTCAGAGTCGGATGGGGGCTGGTCGGCCAAAACCTTTAATAAACCCCCGATTGGGGTAGACTTGAGGTGTACCTCTGCCAGCTGCGCTAGATCACGAAGTATGTTCCAAGTGGTATGCCAAAGGACGATACCATCTCCGGTGAATGAACGGACAGGGGAGAGGTCGAACCACCGCATGAACCATGAAAGGACAGTGTCAATGCTGTCACTGTACAAGATGAGACCCTGTGAGTGATCAACGAGAGGAAATTTGATACGCAGGACTTGGCCGCCTTGAAATCGACCTTCGTCGTGGTGGTGGTTGAAACACATGTCGTATGATACGGACTGGGAGTATAAGTATCCCATTCGTCGCTCGAAGCCGCCTTGATGGATGCCGATAGATCGGCACCCAGATTGTACGACGCGGTCCCAAGCCGAGCTCAGCAGTCGTATGAGGTCCTCGATAGGCCCCAAGAAGTCACCATCCACGTCCTCGCTGTCGCAAACGATCTCAAGGCTGGTGGATGGCGGAATATAAAAGGCGCGAAGGAGGTTCGATATGGGCCGGACGTAGTCTACCAACCGCATTTCCTCGAGATGTGGGAGAACTTGGGGAAGACGCTCGGACAGCTTTGGATTGTCCTGAAAGTCGACGGGGAGGAAGGACGTGAGGTGGAGGCTCAATAGGGATGGCACGCGGTCCAGGCAGCTGTGGAGCTCCGCAATGCTTGGTCGGACGGCTCCAGGGTGTGCTTCAAGATGCAGAGTTGTCAGGCTTGTGCCAAGGGGTAAAGCTTGCCAACTTGAGATCTCGCAGCCATGGGCTTCGAGATACTTGAGTGCCGGAGTACCGTCTGGGAAAGAACGTCCTGGAAACTTGAACCCCCGCCCCTGCTGATCGCTCAGTCTCAAGGATTCGAGGATAGGCATCGGCCCTGAACAATTAGAAAGAACGTCGTCGAGATAGATTGTCTCGGTGTCATAATCGAAAGTGGCGTTGCCTCGATTCAGAAGCTCGATGGACTTCAGGCGGTGTGACTGCCAGGACAGGGCATCAAAAATGTGTCGAGGGTAGCCTTTTCCCCCGGGCCATGACAGGGCTACGAACGTTACGCTGATCGGAGTGTTCTTCGACCGGAGGAGCATCAGCTGGGTGAGTTCTGGTGTGGCAAAGGAAATGTGCGACCATAGAGCGGGGCAGGACAGCGCGATTTCCCTCCAGCGCCTGCAGACCTGGGTTGTGCACGGCAACCAGGACATATCGACGGATGGTCCTTGGCGATAACTTGGGAATCGGTTCGGTGCTCGCTCGGCAACGATGAGGAAGATAATAGATATGATTTCTGGTGGGAGGCAGTTGATGGGGGCGAGTGTATTTTGATAATACTTTATCGCCCGTGCTTCAGCCTCGAGTTCGAGAAGACGTTCTTCCAATCTTGTGCGGTGGGTTTGGGTATTAATGCCGTCTTGTGCCCGAAGGAGCCGTTGAGTTGAATTCGACCACATGTTTCGACTACCAACATCATCATGAGTCTCGACGCAAAGATGCGGGTAGGGAGGTTCTTTGCTCACCTGAGATACGAAAGGATATCGTGGGTCTGCTTAGAAGAGAGGGACAGACCTGTAGCCCCACTGGAGGCACGGATCGATTTATATGAGGAAAACATGTTCCCAAACATGGTATGAAATTTGATTTCCAGTCCTTGTATTCCACGAATACAAGGCCTCGAGAATATCACATAGGTGATAGTAACACAATGCCTGCAGGGTACAAGGCAGCGCCAGCATTTAGAGTAAGTAGTTTCTTCGTACTAGCTCTCAGTGAGTAGCCATGACAACAATTTATGCTCCCGTGGGGTAAAGGCTACAACTTAGGCGGTAAGAATGAATTGATCATGTGTTTGCCCTATCCTGAACCTCAGGCCTCAACCACCACCAGTGAGTATTGGCTTATAAGACTTACAGTAACAGATTTAACCGGAAAGCCGTAGAGCTGGTGTATACAAGGTAGACCGGCTCCTTTGTCCTATGTACAGCTCAGTGCTCACACTTCTGACCGATTGGTATCGGCAATCATTTCGCACCTTGTTCTCGTACGCTCAACCTGCACGCTGTACAGCAAAGATCGTTCGCAGCAATGTGGTCTGCCTCCACCCAGAAACTTTTCGAAGATAACGGCAAGATCTCAGTGCAAAAGTACCGCCAGCTCATTCAATCCCGAGTGCACGAGCTTGAGAGCGAAACACTAGCCCTGAAAACCCTCCACAACACCTTATCGACCACAAATAGTCTACCCCCCGAGATCCTATCCACCATCTTCCGACTGGTCCAAATCTCTGCCCAAAGGCAGGGCGAAAGTCTGTCCTGGATTCGCCTCACGCACGTCTGCCGGCACTGGCGAGCCGTGTCCCTAAGCTGCGCGTCGCTCTGGTCGCAGATAGCCTTCGAGAACCCATTTTTCACAGACGTAATGCTTGCGCGGAGCAGCAACGCGCCACTCGACGTCCACTTCGACGTCCCGAGCCCGAGCAAGAAACCCCTCGCCTATCACGCTCTGCGCGACGTACTGCAATCCCAAGTCCACCGCCTGCGTTCTGTAACAATCCAAAGCAGCGGTTCTGCCCACAGACTCCACTTCCCCAAACTCCTTTCAAAATGGACGGCGGCACCCATCCTTGAGGAACTGCGACTGCATGCCACCGAAGGGGACCCGCTACGCCTTCCGTTCCTCAGAAAAGGAGCCCCTTCGCTCAAACACTTGGAGCTCTCCGGTTTCCGAATCCCAGATTGGATGGTCCTACCACTAGGCCCCACTCTAGAAACCCTTGAAATCGCCTTCTCCTCGGAAGTGTTGGCCGGGGCACCTTTGTTTCAGCGTCCTACAGCGCAAGCGCTTTTCTCGACACTGCAACGAGCGCCCTCACTTGGGAAGCTACGTCTCTTCAGTACCCTGCCGCGTATTCCGACGGCGGGCGAACCCCATACTACGCCCATCGTCTGCAGGAACCTGCGAGAACTACACCTAGGCGATACTCCGATTAAAATCTTGAACTTCTTCCAGGCAGTGCACGCCCCCCAGCTTCGTAATCTGCATATCACCTTCGACGATCAAGTACGCGACACTGTACCCCTCTTAGCCGATTTCCTTGACACGCTCGCCTCGACACGTAACTTCCCAGCCAGCCCGAGCATCATCGAGTTCAAAATCGAGCACGCGGGGCTAGCCCCCGTCCACAATTTCACATTCCAATTCGCTGGTACCTCCCCTCAGGCTGACGACGCGTATACGCTCCAACTATCCCACATCCGCCACCGGAACCACGACCTAGAAGATCTACTCCCGCTATTCACAAATCTCTGGGACGTGTCTGAGCTTCGGTCTCTGGCGATTGACTCCGACGATTGGATCGGGTCTTCTAGCTGGAACTTGCACTTCCGCAACCTACAAAAACTAGAACATATCGAGATCGTAGGCGGCTCTATCAGGGGATTTATACACTCGCTCCGAGATGGTTTACTATTGGATGAACAGTCTCCAGAACCAGATTTGGCAACCGGCTCCAGCGGAGAAGAACTCATTCTCATTCCCCTCCCCGCCCTTTCGACGATAGTGGTTGAGGAGGTTGAGCTCCCTCCGGACCTCCTTGTTCAGTTCATGGAAGTTCTCGGCGTTTGGGTGGAATTGGATACCCCTCCGCTCAAAATTTCTTTCTACCAATGCGAAGCGATTACGAGGGAGACTTTTGGCGCACTGGTGGAGGCTCTCCCGGGGATCGAGTTCAGCTGGGACGGATTCACGCTCGGAGACTCATATACCGATCTTTAGCACCCCATAGCAAGAAAATAACATGTACAACACAGATGATAACGCTTTCATACACAAAAATGCAGACGTCATGTCATTAACCAATACCATCCCCACTTTCCTTATCGTTCTCAAGTGCACTCTCTTTCTGCGCTTCACCGTGCTCGTATGACCCCCCTCACTACGAGCGATCCTCAACCTAGGGAGGTTTCGCAGGTATCGAGATCATGATTCATTATATAGCACAACGCAGTAACAAGTATAACAACACAGATAAATACAACTTTCGTCGGCAAGCAGCCCACTCACACAGTAGCCCAAATTTCGTCCTCAATCTCCTTATCCTTATCCTTCCCAAACACACTCTTCCCTGACTTCACCGTACTCGCCGTGCTCCCCACACTACTAGCCGTGCTCAACCCCATAACCCCCGTCCCCGGAATCCCGCCAACCCCTCCCCCACCCCCCAGACTACCTTCCCCCACCACCCCACTCCCCCCGCCATTCCCCCCCTTCAGCGCCGCCTCCCTCTCCCTCTCTCTCAACGCCTCCGTCTCCCGCACAAGCACATAGCTCGGCACCTGGTACGCCTTATACTCCACCCTCCTCTTCACATAAAAGCACATATACGCCCCTGCGCTCTCCTCCAAACACGCCTTGGCACTGGCGTGCGAGACCTTGTCGTCGTCGAAGCGGTACCACTCGTTCGTGGCGGGTGAGAGCGCGAAGGCGGTGTAGTGCCCGTTGTCGAGCGCGCCGGTGTGGTTTATGACTGCGAAAAGGTCGTAGTCGTAGAGGCTTTCGGGGCCTTGGTGGGTGAAGGGGACGCCCGCGCCAGGGGCGGTGGATGACGACGCGCTGTTGCTGCCTCCGACGCTGCTATTGCTGTTGCTACTATTACCACTGCCGTTGCTGTTGTTGTTGCTAGCGTTCTCCTTCTCCATGTCCCGCATAACCATCGTAGTATACGGCGCCATATTAATCGTACTCGGAAAGCGCACGGGTGTATCGATCTTGCGCGACGTCGATCTATCACCATTCGTGAAGTTGGTCTTGTGCTCGAAGCGCTTGAATTGGAAGCTTAGGACTGAGGGCAGTTTGCGGATGCTGAGGCGCTTGGTGGCTTCGGGGGAACCTTTGGAGCATTTGGAGCAGGAGTATTCTTTGGGGTTGAGGCGCTCGGGTTGTGTGAATCTAGGGCGAGGTGGGGTAATGTTGGTTAGTGCCTGATATTGGAAGTGCAATACCGACAAACGGGCAAATTCACCTTCGTAAACAAGCCTGGAGCGTGTTCTCCCCACTCGCCTCCGCCTGCCCCTGCCTGCCCTTCAACTCCAAGCTGATATCCAACATAGGATCAATCGTGCTCGTCGTATTCCCGCACCTCTCGCACTTGACGTCGCTCTGCAGCTGCCCCGCGAACGTATTATGGATGATACAGTTGCAGCTCACGTTCGTCGAGCCCCTGCACGTCGTGTGAATCTGGTTCAGCGTGCAGATAAAGAACTCGTGTGCATCTTGCTGCGCGTATCCGCTGCTTAGCTCGGAGGAGGCAACTTTCCATAAAGTGTAGAGGAAGCTTGTGGGGCCGAAGGGGGCGGCGTCCGAGGGGCCGGTATTCGGGTCAAATAGGTTAATGAGTTGGAATTGGAACTAGTCGAGGTGGAGTAGATTTCGGAGAAGAGCTTGTCCATCTCACAGCACGTGCATTGCTCGACTTTGCAGTTGCGCCAGTTGTGCTTGTCGCCAAGGAAGTAGTTGCGCAGGAGGGGGTTGTGGATGAGGCATTGCAGCACGGCGTTGAGGAAGCATGTTTGGCCGAGGTTCACGAGGCCGCGCCGGCTTTGGCAGGGTATGGAGATGGAGGCGTCCAGTGCGGATTGGTCCTTTTCGGAGGGTGTCCAGGGGCGGAAGGCTTCGCGGAGTTTGCTGGATTCTGCGGAGGGAGCATGAGGTTGCGGCGTTGTGGAGTTGGGGGGAAGGGGAGGGACTGACCTTGGAACCGTGTTTCTTTCTCTTCCGCGCTGACTATTGTGCGTGTGTAGACGTCCTCCATCCTTGGGTCGTAGATAAAGTCGTCGCAGAGCGAGCAGTATACTCTACCGGACTTTACATCCGCGCCTATCGTAGACATATTACAAACGCGTTCAGCATTGAAAGGGAGACCGCTCAAAGAGAGAAAGAACGCACAGAACATATGTTTCGCATGCCGCAGGTGGCTCTTCGCATGTCCGTTCTCCCAGCAGAACGCCTTGTCGCAATGCAGACACGCAAACGGCCTCGAGAGCGCCAATTCACACACCCCACACACTGGGGCTGCTATCTTACAATCCATTCCACAACAGAGCATCAGATCCACGGACACGCTTCAGAGACACCAGGAATGCTCATACCGACTTACCCTTCTCCTTTTAGGCGCCCGAACCGCCTGTGCACGGTGCACGTTCCATGTCAAGACCTGCTTGTACCTCGGGAATATGGCTTCTCCAAAGTTCTCTGCGAGCTCGGCTTGGATGTGGGGGCACGTTGAGATTTCAGAGACCATTGTGAGCAGGTAGAGATCCTGTCTGCGCTGGCGTTGGGTATCCGTGGTCGAGGGTCCCGGCAAGAAGGTGGGTGGGTTGAATGAACCGCGGCCACGGCCCAAGCGAGCTTCGATGCCGGCCCTAAGTTGGTCATGCACAAATCATGTGATATGGGCGCTTAAACGCGTCGACTCGGGTCGACTCCTCGGAATTGTGGAGGGAAGACGTGATTCAAGGGAAACCAAATGTGTCAAAAAAAGCCCAGGTGCTAACCAAGAATAAAGGTGAAGGAAATTGAGGACTCTTCAAGAGGATGTGTTGTACGAGTTCTTTCTGTAGGCGCAAGGCATCTGAAGCTGTCCGTGCGTTTTTAATGCGCTACTGGGTTCGGACGTGTGCTATAGAGAGAAATTTGTGCTTCCAGACGGGTTTTAGCCTCTCCAATTTTAATTGCCAATCGTTAACAATGAGTTCCAGTGGAAAAGCGACAAGTGCAGTTGAGTCTGAACTTGAAGGTCAGTAGAGTCCCGATTTGAAGGAGAGACTTATGTTATTACCAAAGGATACAGAAGGCTGGGTAGGCAATAAGTAATGGAATGAATGAATAGAAAAAGACCATAACTCACTCAGTATCCCAGTATGAAGGAGAGACTGAGGAGTACGAACAAAATGTACGAAGTATATATGAGAGAACGAGATCAGTAAGAAGCACATCGTGATGCGTAAAGTGAAATAGAAGAATAAAGTAATAGATAGAATAAGGAAGCCAGAGTACTATACACGAACGTCCAACAGGGTGGTTATAACGTCTATGCTGGAGGTGCCACCCCCTGAGAAGCACCATTCGTGCGCGAAGTTCACCGCACGCATTTATTAGTTTGGTCCTTTGTCAAACCCAATCTCTTCTGGAAGATTTCCTCGACTGCGGAAAATGTAGTGCCGCGGCCCATGCATTTGAATGTAATGGTCGCGCAGCCGGCTGTGTCGTCGCACACTTTGACCCAGGGGTAGTTTTTGTAAGCATGGCTACCACTGGGCTTGAGGCCAGTAGAGAGTCTCCTGAAGACCGAGTCCTTCGCTTTTCCTTTCCAAGCTCGCCGGATAGATGCTACGAGTTGATCCAGCTGAACAGTGCTTTGCATAGGGTCGTCAACCCTTATGACGATCCTCTGTACATTGGGTATGTGCATGGCGCCGAATAATAGCGTCTGGGTATGCACAGAGTCCAAGGTAATGAACGTCTTGAGGTTCTTCAACGTGAGGATGGGGAGATCTGAGTTGGTTGTGCCAGCGTTTAGACCAGAGACAGCGAAGTACTCTAGAAGAGGGATGAGTTTGAGATACCCAACAAGCTCTGAAATCGATGGGGCCAGACCACGATTTATGCCGTCAGAGATATTCCACCAGAGCGACAGGGACTTCAAGTTAGCCCCCAACTTTGGGAGAACATCCCACTTGGCAATCATGACGTTCTTGAACAAGATGCGACGCAAGGGTGGGGCACTGCTCACGAGCCTCTTGCATAGCTCGCCGACATCCGTTTCGAAGCCCACACTGCCGTCGACTTCGAGATTTTCGAGGGAATGCAGATCTTGACCTAACCAGCTCGTCGAAAGTTGTTCCAACGACCTCTTGCCAAAACTTCCCACGACAACGAGAGATCGAATGCGGTCTATCGGAGGATGTTCTAGCTTATGAAATGCTTGAATCCATGCGGGTGTCCGGTTGTCTGAATGCCTCAGTCGCACTGTGATCGGCATAGAGCCAGAGCGAGCGATCATGGCCTCCGTCAATCCAAGGTTGAGAAACGAGATATCCGACCAGAGAGGCTGGTGGTCCAGTGCAATGTTCCTCCAGAGTTGGCAGGTATGGGAGAGCGCGATCCAGTCCATGCTAGTATCTCGAATCTTCGCTGACGCGAGCTCGAAGATATACGCGAGGATCTCCGGAAAAAGCTGGTTGACAGGAGCAGCGAGATTGTGAGCTTGAGCAGCCCGGCGCTCCTTTTCAGCCCTTGACGTGAAGGTTCCTGAGACCAGCTTCAGGACCTTCGACGGAGCCGAGGTTGACAATTTCATGATAGTTGGGAATTGAAATCGCGGGGGAGGAAGGTGAGGTGTAGACGAGAGAGTTGATGGGAATCATGGATTGGACGGTCAGTTATACTTATAGGCGAACGCCCTTGTTATCAAAGCAAGTCGCCACCAACCAACCACGCGGTGCCGCGCGAGGCAAAGCACTCCAGACTCCAGGTCTGAATGACGACTGAATCAGCTCGTGGTTGAGCACAAAGCGTGGATTGATTGGTGGTTGTGGTTGAACACAAAGCGTGGAATGATTCATCCATGTCCATTGTACCTCCCACGATTTTATGAATATTCCCACAGATCGCCAGCGCCTAAGCCCCGGGCCCCGTCCGTCCTGTACCAAGTTCGCCGGCAGAGCGCATTTTGGACCTCTGGGCCATTGATTTGTGTTGACCACGCCTTGTAGTACACGTTGATATACTGGCTTTGGCCTAAATCAAAGCCATTTCTACACGGTCATCCGACTCCCACCAGCTCGGCGCCGACGGGCGCGAGCAGCTTCTCAGCCGGCTTGACAACATCCTCTCGAGTACTGGCAAGGAGCAGGTTGGTAGCGGAGTCGATTGGACGAGCCTCATCCGCGTTATCATACATCGACACGCCGACCGGCTCGAGATCCTTCAATACATGCTCAACTCCACAGACAAGGAGGCAGGGAAAAGTCTAGCTGACATACACGACTATACAACAAGCATGCTTGACCCGTACAGCCTTAACGATGCCATACCCACCAACGCCAGCTCTACGTCAATAGAATGGGCTGCACCTATCTTCGAGGTGTGCGCTTCAAGTCGAAGCTGACCTACAGTGAGAACCTGATCTTGGGCGCCGTGGACGGGGTATTGCACAAAATCTGCCGCGTTGTTGTGGGCATTTGGGCAGAGGGCGTCGTTTTGCAACTGCCAGGCATCGAGAGGAAGACGTTATCGCGGACTGGAGCACCCGTGTCGACAAGCTGATGAAATGGCTGGATTGGAGTGTTTGGGTGAAGTGCAACCCGGGCTGCAGCTTCGAGGTAAGCTTTCATGATCCTTTCAAGCTTTCCAGAGTATACTTACGCCTTGCGCGTCTAGGAAACGTGTTACCTCCCAACGTGGCGTGGCCTCATAGACCTCCACTACCGCATCGACCCCCAAGGAAGGGCCGGGATATCGTTCCTGGTGGTTTAGAGATGAAGTGGGACCGCCTGTGGGGATGGGTCCAGGACTTCAGTGGGGCAGTCCATGAGGACTACTCTCGTCGTCCCCAACCAAAGTGCATTAGACGCGTGTTCCCCTTGGTAGATCTATAATCGGTATATTACACGTAGCGAACCGGCGTCTACGAAATCATTCTACATAAGCACCCTGATTAGTTTACAGTGCAGCTTATCGGTCTTTTGGTGCCCGGGGTTTGAGACGTGCGCACCACCGGTTGGCGCGAACCACAGCCCAGACTCACCCAACCATCAGTCGGCCAATAAGGTAGAGCGCTCGTTCCAAAAGTCGTCCTTGATGGCTTCGCCTTTTTCGAGGCCTTTTTGTTCTTCTTCTCTTTCGGCTGGGCAGGCTCGGTAAGGACGACGGAGGAAGGCGTTGCGTCGGCCGATACCGTCGTAGTCCCTGTCGTTGGTCCTTCAGGAGCCTGCGTAGGATGAAAGCGTCAATATGGTATCGGAGCAAGCATGATGATCATGATGCCCACGAACGAACGAACCTGTGCCTCAGACCGAGCTTCCGATTGAGATTCGGGGACCTCCGGCTCGTCTTCGCGCACCAAGATGCTCCCTTTGCGATACCGTGCGTCTAGCTGGTTATAGTTGATCTTGAATCTCGAATACAGGATCTCGTGTTTATCCTTGGAAAATGTTCCCTACAAGATCGTCAGTCAGTCGAAAATCACATCGGGGAGTAAGACACACACGGAGAGTAGCATGGGCTTCTGCCGTTGTCTGCCCGCCCTGCTGCACCAAAGCCCAGAAGGTCGTGTTGTAGAGGTTGTTGACATGGATGTCGGCCTGCCTCCAGGCAAAGTAATCTCGGATGTGCTTTTCTGCAGGGTAGGGTACGATTCGTCCGTCAAACGATGGAGGGTATTGCAGCGGCTTGTTCGGGAAGTATTTTGGCCAGTAGAGGACGTAGCAGGAGGTGAACAGGGAGGTGAGGGTCGAAACGATCTTGGATTCCCGGCGGTTGTACAGGCTTGTCGAGCGCTTGAGCAAGAAGCTATGTGTACATGACTCGTTTGGCGGACGTCCTCTTGGGTTAGAATAAGGCGTAGACGCACCTGTACTCATCCGATTCCCCAAACGCCAGAACGATATCGGGGTACTCCTCCATAACACTCCGCGCTGCGTGATCCATCAACTCGAGTGCGCGAACGTCGTTGGGCTTTTCAAAGCCATGGACATCGGTGAATCTAGTATTCGCATCGGATCGAGGTAGAGCAGCAGCAAGCAAGTTCAAAAGCTAAGCCCGAGGAGAGGAAGAGAGGGAAGCTATCCCACCGACCGGTGAAAGGAATGGCCGTCCAGGCGGAACAGCATGAAGGTATCGGGGAGGACTGGATCGGGGAGCTCAAAGTTCTTCACATAGCTGTATTTCGAGTTCGCCATCGTGAACTCTGAGTAGGTTTTTCGTTGCCGTCGTCGTTTTGGAGCCTATTGCGTTGTAATGGTGATGGTTGAGATTTCAAGGCGCCATTTGCCGCCGGAGCAATCGCGTGCGTGCCGAACGGTCCGCGACATGCTTGATGGAGCTTCGCCCTTCTTGCTTCCTCCCACTATGTACGACTAATATCATGACTATCGACCTCCCTTGGAACCCGACATAATCGTATGCTGGTCGTCTCTCTGACAGAAGCAACCTATCTCAATACCTTGGCCCTTCCTATACCCATGGTCGTCTTATTTTCCAGCGTTCTCCTTGTCAGTTTGTTCTCCTGCATGAGGCCGCAAGAGACTCTACGATGTCGGTTTTGCGGCATTGAAAAGTCACCAACTAATGCAATGCTTTACGATGTGAGTAAAGAATACTTGTTACTGGGTGTCTGTTCTGGAGCTGACTCGTTGCAGGATCATGCATTTGTCGCGTTCGAGGATATACGACCCGCTGCGAAGCACCATTTTCTTATCACGCCCAAGAAGCATATCGGTAAGCATCTTACACTTCTTGAAACTGGATAGGCTCATGGACTAGTGCCAACAGAAAGCGTAAGATCGCTCCGAAAGGAGGATGTCCCCTTCTGTGGGTATCTCTTCGTCTTTAAGAGTACTTTAGCCTTACCGGACAAACGGGTTGCCGGCAGTGAAGGAAATGGAGTCAGTGGGAAACAAACTTATGGAAATCTACCATATACCAGAGCATGAACGAAGGTGCGCCTTACTCGCTGCTCTCCCTTCGTATCACCCTAACCTTGTTCCGCTTTAGAATGGGCTTCCACATTCCGCCGTTCAACAGCGTCAATCACCTTCACCTACACGCGCACGCCCTTCCTTACAGATCCATCCTAGAGCAGAACAAGTACCCTATGGTCAATGGCTCGGGTACAGATCATAAAGGTTTTACGTGGTTCGTGGAGGTTGGGCAGGCCATACGGATTCTCGAGTCTGGTAGGCACATAGGTGTAAAGCCTTGTTAATACAAGGGCCTCACTCTCTGCGGGCATGTCGCCACTGAATTAGAGACCCGAGTTGCAACTGGTACAATAACCGCCGTTGAGCCACTCATACCTTCAACGCTGCCCGTATTAGGGTACGACCTGCTGTGGCACTTTTAACCGCACTCTTTGAACTGAACCACCACGACGCGCCCCTCATCGACACCAGTGAGTTGTGGATTGTCCCCTGCATGCGCCTCTACTAACTCCCGATTCAAGTCCAAAGTGGAGAATGATGTGGTCAAGCTTAACGCAACAGCTTCTTCAGGCCCAACACGGCATTGATGCAGAAGCATATCGCACAATGTTAAAAGAGCGTGTCGTTGAACTTGAGGCCGAAATCCGTACCATAAAGTCCCACCACAACAATTTAGCGCGCTGCAACCGCTTGCCCCCAGAAATCCTATCCACCATCTTCCTCCTAGTCGCCCATTCTCCGCAGGGCCAGAACTCCAATACCGGCTTTGGGCAGAATGCCGTGGACATGAGCTGGATGCGGAGCACAAGCCAAGTCTGCAGGCGGTGGAGAGATGTTGCGCTGGCCTGCCCACCGCTCTGGTCCCGCCTCTCTTTCGCGAGCGCAGAAATCACCAAGCTGATGCTCCTTCGATCCAAAAACGCTCCGCTGAGCGTGGTATACGATGAAGGGAACGCAGGCTTTCCGCAACATGTCGTCGACGCCCTGTCCCACTCCCACCGCATGCGAGCCATCGAAATTGGAAGTGACTATTCTTTACTCGATCTCGTCAATGCCGGCGATGTCCAGTCAAAGCTTTCGCGTCCGGTGCCTATCCTCGAATATCTGGTATTGAGAGGGTTCTTTGGACCGGATTACCCTTTCCCCGGTGGCTCTTTTCCAGAAGGCGCCCCGGCGCTCAAGTATCTGAAAGCGCGCGGTTGCGCTATTTCAAACTGGCAAGCACTACCCCTCGGCCCAAACTTGACGACGCTGGACCTTCATGGTTACTCCTTCAGGGGCCTTCGGCCATCCATCGAGGAGCTCCATGGCGCTCTGAAGCAGGTACCATCCCTCTTGGAGCTCAACCTTACTTTCTTCCTGCCTCTCGACGATGACACCCAACCCTCGCTATCCGACCTCCAACATTCCCTTTTCCCGAAACTCACCATCCTCCGTCTGCACGACGAGTTTCTGGCCATTTCAACATTCCTGCGCAGCTTCCCCGTCCCGCCTTCCGCCAGTATCGAAATCACACGGTTCGCGCGTATAGACGGGGTACGCGAAGGGACACTCGAAGATATCCTCGCCCCGCTGAGCTCATCATGGCTGCGCGTTGTACAATCCGGAGCGCACTCCATTGCCATCCGACCTGGTGATCCATCTTCTACCAGATACATCTACGAAGCGGAGTTCAACTATGGTCGAGACCAGACGCGATCTGGGCCCATCCTGCACATCAACACCCTGGGCACGCCTGAAAGCATCGGTCACGCTCTCTTGATGTTCAGAGAGTGTCTGGACCTTTCCACCCTTTCTGTTTTCACGGCGAATAGCATCATCCTCTTGGATACGATGTGGGACGCCCTCTCCGACCTGCCCCAGCTCGCCGAGATACATATCGAAAACACGACGATTGGGAGCTTTATAGATGCCTTGGTCGACTCGACCGCCGAGTGCGCGTTGAAACGGTTCCCGGCGTTTTCGGCCCTCTACTTGAAGGAGGTGGACTTCCAGTGTGAGGACTTTGACTCGATGGTACCTGCATTTTTGGCGCCAGAAGATACAGAGAGGGCTGGAAAGGCTACCTTCATCCTCGGGTGCCTTGTCAAGGAAATGGAGTTTTATTCTATGGACGTGGTGTCGATTGAACATTGTTGGAACTTTAATCGGGAGCATTGGGAGACGATGCAGGAGTATCTCGGGGTGAAGGTCGTGTGGGACGGGTTTGAGGATCCTCTGGAGGAGGAGAGGGAGGAGGGTGAGGAGGAAGGGGTATTTGAGGGGGGAAAGGGTGGAGAGGAAGCGGAAGAATGGGAAGATGAATATGACGGTGACGAAGAGAATGGAGAGGGGCCGGAGGATCTAGAGGAGTTTGGAGGAGAAAGGGGGGAAGAGGGTGGAGAAGAAACGGAAGAAACTGGGGATTTCATCAATGAGGAAACGGGGGGTGGGGAGGAGGCAGAGGAGTTTGAAGGAGAGTGTGAGGACTCGGACGGGACGGAAACGGACTATGTGATCAACGAGGAAGAAGAGAACGGGAAGGAAGCGGGGAAATCTGGCGGAGAATGGGAGGAAGATTTGGTGGAAGAGGACGAATGGCAAGGTAGAAGGGAAGGGGAAGAATACTAGTTATGTTAAGCAGGATGTATCAGACAGTTCCTTTCGCCCCATCCACTCAGGTCCAGGTTGTTACACATCCTTCGACGAATCCAGAGCCCGTCCTGCCAGAGTCCCAGACAATCTCCACTTCTGGCGGAATGTCGTTCATCAAGGTTCCGAACTCTTCCTTGTTTATCCCCCAACAGTCGATACCATGGATCCTCAAAGGATTTAGAGGCCCAAGACGGCCCTGCATGGACCGGGTTACCCTCATTGAAGCAAGTCCGTGAGGGCGCCGCGTGGACCGGGTTTTCAAGCCCTCGGCTAAGCGACGTAGTGGACCTTGTTCGACGAAGCATTCTTCAAGAATGACAGTGTGCAACGCAATGAAGGACGAGGGTTCAGTGCCAGAGTCGACTTGATTTAGCAGGGCGTCCGATAGGTGGTCGACCGCAATGGCGTCGTCAAGCATTATGTACCGAATTTCTGGAAGATCCCCGAAGGCTGAGATCCAGTCAACCTCCCTCAACGTTTTGTCCCTCATTAATAAGTCTAGAACCCGAAGCTTGGAAGCATCCCAGCAGCGCTTGATGATCGACATGGCTTGGACGATATTCGGGTGTGTCATGTTCGCGAGAATGAGGGTGTAGGGTTCTTTCCGCGAGGAGCCGGTAGGGGGGTTGAATTCGAACCAGAGACTCCTGTTACTCCCTTCATCGTGGCTCAGGTGGCACAATCGAAGAGTCCTAAAGCCCCCTTCGACCACGTCGCTCCAGAGCTCGCGGAGAGAGCCTAGAAACTCTTCCAATAGTTCTGCCTTGTAGACAATTCTATTGCTGAAGGATATGCAGATCTCCTTGAGGCTTGGAAGACGTAACTTCTGGAAAAAGTCGATCATCTGCCTCGGCCCAGAGACTATTTCCAATGTTTGGAGATTGGGGCACGGAATCGGTTGGAAAGTAGCGGGAAGAGGTTCATGGTGGATACCTCCGGGAAGCACTCCAGCGAGTCGTAGCTTCCTGAGGAGGGGCATCGCTTGGAGAGAATCGAAGAGATCCTGTCTAGACGGGGTCTTTCCTGATTTGGTGATACCCGTCTGGAATTCCAGGTCCAATGTTCTCATCTCGGCACCGAGGGGAAGGTGGGCCCATTTCTTCAAGTGACACCCTGATATCTGGAGGTGCTTGAGCGAAGGTGCGCCTCCTTCTAGGAAGGGAGGAACGAGGCAGCTGTCGGCATTACCGCAAAGACGGAGCTCTTCGAGGATAGGCGCCGCAGTTATTTCCGAGAGTAGGGGCCTGAGGGGGAAATCCCCGAACTTCTGGAGGGTTAGGCTGCGCAGGCGATGTCGTTGGTCAGCTATCTTGAGTAGAACGGCCAATTGCCGGTTTTGAACTTCAATTTCGTCGAATTTCATGGTCAGTGGTGCGTTCTTCGACCTGGACAGCATGGTGGCTGCGAAAAGACCATGGTTGAAGAACGATACGTCGCTCCATAAAGCAGCACAGTCTAGCGCCACATCCCTCCAATGCTGGCACACATGCGATAGTTGGATCCAGAAAAGGCTGTCCTCTCGAGTTACTGAGGAGACTTGAAGGAAGATGTTTGACAATATCTCGGCAGGGAGCTGGTTGATAGGGGAGAGGGTATTGTGGAAGTTCTTCAAGGCGCGAATTTCGCTTTCTAGCTCAGAAACACGGTTCTGAACGAGGTCGCGATGCTCCTGTACTGGAACCTTTCCATTCTCTCCGAATATCTTCTGTGTCGCGAAAGACCACAACATTGTCGAGGACCCAGCGTCAACACTATATGGTTGCTTCACAACTAAGCGCCTGCGGAGTCTCTTCACGAATAATTAAGGATCAGTGAGGGAGGCTGTGTATAATTAAACACGACTTACATCCCTTGGGACCGAAAGCAAGTCCTGGCTGTGGCAGATGAGCGAAACGAGAGGGTGAACCACCGCCAGCGCTAACTTAGTTACTACTTTCCATTGTTACCCACGCGACTTGCCGAAATGAGCTCCCAGCTGAGCCAGCTCCGGCACCATGTACTCTCACGGTTGGGGGCCACCACTGCCAAACGGTTCTAAGCACGTAGATGAGATACGGGAGTTCAGAAATACCTCTAGTTACAGCTCACCAAGATATTTAGAAACCATTTAGGTGGATTATTCCGAGGTATGGACTACATATTAATAATGCCCATCACGTTCCTAGTTCCCATCGAGGCGCGTCAAATGCACTTGGGAAGTCAAAAACGCGTCTTTTGAGCCCAGCCATCTCATACTACTGTGTTGTCTAATTACCTTTTTGGTCTTCGTCCTCTGTGGATGGTATCTGTGAGGCTTGCCTTCTTAGAGCCAGAATTTCATTTCGTGGCTAGCAGAAAATAGGGGCTCCTGATGGCCATCACGAACGCGTGAACCTTCGGATTCCTCCTCCTTTGTCCAGAACCACAACCACAGCCCGCTTCCACCTCATTCTGCATTTTACATTGCCAGGTATGAACTTTCAACATTTCATAGCCACCTATCAAATTAGCTGAAGCAATGCCAATAGATGTGGCCTCTCCCGACAGAGCGACTGCTCCTGGCGGAGACGGTGCGTTCCGAGTACAAGACACATCGACAGAGAGTGGAGGCAAGACTATCAGAGCTGGAAAGCGAAGTCAGGGCTCGCGAGGACGAAATGCGGGCCTTGAATACATATAAAAACACCATGACTCATATCAACCGTCTTCCGAACGAGATTCTAGCAATGATTCTCGTGCTGGCCGTCACGCAAGGACGACCCCAAGCAAACTGTGCTTCGACTACGCGAGGCAAAATGGCACCGTGGCTATCTGTGACTCATATCTGCAGCCGCTGGAGGGATATCGCCTTGAATCGCGCGACGCTATGGTCCGATCTTTCGTTCAGCAACCCCGCATTCACCCAGGCTATGCTGGTTCGATCGTTGGAAACCCCCCTCAGTATTTCGATCAAATTCAAAGCGCCGCCCCACCGATTTCTTGACGTCCTCAAAAAAGCCCTTTCGCATAACCACCGCCTGCACTCTGTCGACATCCAATTAAGCGTGCACCTTACCCTCCAGGCTGTCTGGGAAAAGTGCAGGTCGGAAGCACCCAACCTCAAGATCCTTTCGCTTTCCTCCCTTGGTGACCCAAAATTTATGCACCACCTGCCAGAGGGCTTGTTGGAAGGCAAGTGTCCGTCCCTCGAGCACCTTTCTCTAGACGGGTTCCGACTCTTAGATTGGCAAACCATCCCGTTGGCCCCAGCATTGACCCATTTATGCGTCAAAGTCAATTCCGACATGTACCGACACAGTTGGAGACCCTCTCCCCAACCTTTCCTATCTTGTCTGGTTGGTATGCCTCTTTTACGCCACCTCGAAGTCTCTGGAATACTTCCTTCGCTCCCGTACCCTTCCCCAGTCCCGCCACATACCCTAAACCACCTCGAGGTGCTTCGCCTGTCGGACTCCAAGACCTGGATTATTAAGCTCCTCAAGGTCATTCGCCTCCCTCGACTTAAAAGCTTTTGGATTCGCTTCAACGAGAGTTCGATGGACATAGATTTATTCCTAACGTCACTCAAAACCTCTTGGGATCTTGCACAAAACGGAATTCAAAATCTTCGACTCTCCACTTCCATCGAACATACACGTAACAGACAGAGCTCCCATTCCAACACACTCGCCGTTTCGTTCAGCCGACCTGACAGCACCGATCCCGTTACTACCGACATGGTCCTGATATTCTCTGGTGGCCGTAATACCTCGGTCGAGCAATTGCTACGAAGCTTCGGCCTTCCCCCGGGCCTAACACCGCTCCACACCCTCAAACTCGAAAGTCATAGTCCAGTCTCGGATTCCGCATGGACTGAGATTCTCAGCACACTGCCATACCTGCGACATATCACACTCGGGCGTGCGCTTTCTCAAGGCTTTGTCGATGCGCTCAAGTCCCCTCCGAACGGGACGTCGGCCCCCTTCCCCGCGCTGGAGGAACTTGTGTTCGACCGGGTCGACTTCGACGATGGACAAGTCGGGGCATCAGCTGGCCGTATCAAACGCTTGATCGATGCCCTTTCTTCCCGCCGAGAGCAAATCAAGGCGTTGACGGTGAACCGCTGCTTGAACTTTGCGAAGGGCGACTTTGACCCAGTCAAGACACAGTTGCCGGGGTTGAAAGTTTCTTGGGATGTATAGTCCTAGGTGACTCCCCCGTTTGCTAATATTAAATATGTGCTCAAAGTGCTACTACTTCTTGCATGGACACTCAATGGACGCGCTCGAAGTTTAACATTGTGGTTTGAATAGAGGTTTACATTGTGTTTTGAATACTGTACGATCACTACAATGACACTCTTATGACTATGAAATTGCGGCACCGTGCTACTGTCTGGGGCACCAAAAACTGGGGCAACGTCGTAGAACCTCAAGGGAAACTCTGGGACTATGAGTCGAAGCTCGAAGGTAATTCCATCCCCCTATGGAGTCTGAGACAAGGACATCCCTGGTGGTACCGAGCCTATTCCTCCCCTTCTCAATGCAGTTAGAGACCGAGAAATTCAAACCAAACTATTTATAAGTACTGACAGGGCTCCAGAGTGGCTAAGAATTATTTCCTTGGCCAGAGAGCCGGGCAATGATCGTCGCAAGCAGCACAATTGGAGGATAGCAGGTTTCCAAAAATAGACTCCAGTCACACCACGCCATCACATCGCCTCGACCCCTCCGCATTCCCTTTCCTCTCAAACCACCATCATCTCCAAGGGACACGTCTATACAACCTCATATCATTATACTCAACCTTAAGACAGCAGCCCACACACGATTGTGCATCGATGAGCAGTCAAACGAATCCGTTCTATGTCCGACGCCGCAACATCGGTCGTGCCGCATCTCCCCCTACATGGGCGTGCTACGAGCAGATTCGGTACGAAGACGAGGAGTACTCCGACAGCGACTCGGAGGATAGCTGCTCGGAGGACGATGAAGACTACACTGTTAACCCCGTGTCGCATCGCGAACAGCGCGAGGAAAGTTCAGACGACGACGTGACTCACCCCGCCGCCGGGGAGGGAGCCGGTGCTGGGGTACCAGCTCCCAACGCCGATGGAGATCTGGAATTGGAGATGGAGATGGGCGAGCATTCACCCAGTCGGGCTGGAGGTCCCGACGGGCAGCAGCAGCAGAAGGATTTGAAAGGGAAGCAGAAGGCTGTGGACCCAGAACCTGTTCCCGAGCCCCAGCCTACCCGTAGTCGGCGCCACGTGAAGAAGAGGCGACAGCAGACGTATACTCTCCGACCGATTTTGACTATCCAGCGTAGTCAAGGATTCGTTTGGAACCAGGTGCGCATCGATTACACGCTTATCGCGTTAACCCGGACTCGTGGCTAACGCGCTTCGTTATCAGGATCTATTTGTTCCACCTTACATCAAGGATCGATGTTCGTACTATCCTGGCTCTGTATTTTTGCTGAACGCTGGCTAATTCTAGCTGCATAGATATCGCCTCAACCTCTCCACCTAACTCGCGGTTCATGTCAAGCTCTGCCTCCTCGACAAATTCGGCGTTGACGGACTATGAGTCTGTCGAGGTTGTCGAAATCCGAATTCAGGAGGGCGAGATCCACAATATCATTCCTTGAATCCCACACCCTTTCGTTCTTCCTCTGTACCATTTTATCCGAACTCTTCATGATATCTTCATTCCCTTCTGTAGCAACCTCCCACCGCCTTCACTCGCTAGCCGACCCCCACCATTCTCGCTATCTCAATTCCGGATTAATAGTCTCGCTTTTCGACATTGACTAGATGTCGCAGCATTCCTGTACAAGCCGCTTCACTTCTTGACTTTGCTTTCACATCCAACCCCCTTCTATCCTGTACCATTAGCATTTCGTATACAAACATTCGCCCCCACTCGTTTCCTTTCCCCTGTTCCACCTGGCCCTTCCCTGAGGATACCCTTCGCACCATATACGTGGCCTCTTTTCTTGCAAATACTCTCCACTCTTTTCATGTCTTTTGGGTTCTGTACATACTCGTTACCGTCGCTGTCGAACAATGTATCAATATCTGCACTGGATCCCGACACCTCGGTGTTGCGCTGCTGGCTGCCCAGTGCGCCCTGGCCCCCTGTCGCTGCCCTGATGACGTCGGTACCCGCCTCGGCAAGGGCTCGATCGGGCCGTGGTTCGTGCCCTCCGGTATCCGGCTATCCCGCTGCCGGCAGTCAGGCAGCCGCCTGAGCTCCCAAAACCTTTGCAATTCTTCTCAGAAATGTGCTATTTCGTACATATCTCTAGGCCAGCCTTGCGAGGCTAATAAGACGAAGTAGATGGGAGGTGCGTACTGACTTCTACAATCTGAAGACTCGCACTGCCAACTTTTGCAGCTCTTCCATGGCAAGAACGCCAGGCGTGGACAGGGTGGCAGTATCTCAAGAAACTGAGGGGCTTGGGTAGTCACTGACGAGCAGCATCCATATTCAACCTTTGTAGGTGAAACCTCCTCAGACCAGCTCTTCCTATCGTTCTGGGAGGCTCTTGAGGGCTCTTGGAGGTTCTTGGCGATCCGGGGAACCTGGATCAGTCGGAGGCATATTCGCATCAGTGACATTCGGAGATATACCCCGACGAGCGCTAAAACGCTAACGTCGACATGTGCTTGGCGCTGTGATGTCGCTGCTTTCGAAAGTCTGGGGGTGGCGGAGAAATTGGGGCACATGCTTTCGATAAGAAGGGCTGCAGTTCTGAGGATGGAATCATGTGGGGCTCCAGCCTTGCGCCTTCGGTATTCAATTGAGGTTCGAGGCTCAAAGCGCAGGGTCGCAGGCTTCGGGGATTGGATAACCGTGCCTAGACTATGAGTTTGTCAGTGCAGTCGGTACGGTATCCCCTGAGCCCCACCCGTGCGTGCGTCCGACGTTCTGGAGCATTCAGGTCACCCTGGGGGGTGCAGTCCTATTACCCAGGAGTTTCGGCCTCAGCCATCTAATGTACAGTACATCAGATGCAGCAATCAACTGGTATTCCTGTCGGAGCCTCGAATGTGTCGGGTGCTGGGTAACACGTTCTTTCGCTGTGTACCCGGCGACCAAGGATCCAAGCCAACGGGGGCCTGGTGGCTTTGGCGCCCAAAGGATCCCGGTTTTCAACAAAACTTCAGATCCGACATCTCCTTTTACTAGCCCCCGTACATATCACACCACACAAGGCCTCCACTGCAGCGCTTTATTTTCAATCTTGTACTCAGAAGTTTGTGTTCCTGTGGCTGGCCATGCCCCTTCGGCGACGTCGCGTTTTGATACGCAATAACCGAGGCCTCTTTGTTTGCGGCTGGAAAACGGCTGGACTGGCGCAGCCGGGATTATGGAGTACAAGGCGCGCGGTACGGGTGCAGTCGAAGTTTTCGGTAAACGCCCAGCATCGCCGACTTCCCGGCCATTTTGGTTATCGTCTCTCGGCGCCACTTTGAGTGAGGTTGTCAGTCCTTGTTTGAGATGGAACATATCACTGGCTGTGGCGACATGCGCGCGATAAGCCTCGCCCGGCCCCTTTCAGTGTTGCCAATCCTTCTTTCGAGATGGCATCACCGGATGCTTCAATGATTGAGCTGTTTCGTTGAAGTACTGACCTCATGTTATAAACTGGGACATATCGGGAGTTTCATAATGGTTTGGATCTTGATATATGATATTTGCTTGATATGTAGCTGTGTGCGATCGTTGAACGGGGAGGGACGGTGAGCGCAGTGCAATACCTGCCGGCCCGCCGGGAAGTAGTAGAATGGTGAGATTTTGCAGGAGAAAACCTAGCACTCTCTCTATGGTGGAGAGAATGCCATGGACAGCAAGGCTACTTTGATGCTAGATATTAGGCGCCCTCGCGCCTATCTTTGTTAAAACGAGACCCGGGATCCTACGCGTTCGAGGGACAGCACTAGCAGAAACGCCAGTACTTTTATCGAATGTCGCCTGTGTAGAGAGCGGCATGGGGCGTGGTTCATACTGATAAGAAATAGCTCGTATGTGCATTACAGTGCCAGTGAACGAGGATCAATGACGGCATCCCTCTAGCAATCTGACCTGCATAAGGTTCAAAGGTCATCTTAGAATAGAGCAGGGTGCTAAGGGAAGGGGGTAAAGAGGCGTGCCCACATAGACGTATCTACAAAGGTGAGGAAGCGAAAATAGGCTTCCGGCTTCTAATGCTGAGGCCGGCTTTTGAGGGAGAGAAGGCGACAATGTGGGTCCACTGTGGGTGCCCTCAACATTGAAGGGGCCACATTCACACCCTCGGTAGGAACGCACACACACTCCCTCTATGGGAGAATAATTCTGTGCTGAGGGCTTCCCCTTAGAAGGTAACTTTCAAACGGGGTATACCGCAGACCTAGAAGTACTGGTGGCTTCTATTGAATGATCCCAAACTGAATACTACTGACAGCAATGCAGACAGGATGAATATCCAGTCACTTTCAAGATAGTTGAATTCTAGCACCTGCGGCACGAGAACAATCGGGGATGGTAAGCCTGACCGCCCCAGGAAACGCGGGAGAGATGCTGAAACACAGGCATTATTGCAAATATGCCATCGTTTGTCCTTGCTCTGGAACTGATGAAACAGCTGAAAGCTTCCTGGAGAAGGCACGAAATTACGCAGACCGTCTGGATACTTGATTCCATCAATTTCCATGCAGACTGTGCAGAAGTACGACGAAGAGCACCGAATTCAACCTCCGCCGCCGCGCCCTGCCTATTGCGGTAATTCGGAGTGTAGTGGACGATGGGACCCACAACGACGCTTTCCACGTTCATGTCGCTGGGTACTCGCAACAGATGGTGACTCAAGTCAAGATCCAGGTATACGATTCAATTAGCAACTTACGCACACAACGCAAATCCCTCTGTTTCAGCTCCGCTCAGGACAACTCTCCTTGGGGAAGAAATGCAGCGAAGATCCCGACTTGAAGAATCCCGACATACGCCATCAAGGGGATGTGAACGTCGGTCCCGCCGCCTTCTGGTGTGTGATTTTCCTTTTTCATCTCTGATCAGAGCGCCTTCATATCTCGAACAGGCATCTTTTGAAAAGTGGGTCCGCCCCAATCCCGCTGATTCTGCCCTTCAAGGGCCTCCACAGCACTATGATGGGGATTTCATCTTGTTTCTGCCGTGTAAGGGCAGACCTACTATAAAAGACGATGTAGGTGGGCTTCTTGGCGAGACATCCCTCTCTTTTGAGAACAGTTCTCACGAAAAAGTGCCCCGGAGCCAATCCCGAAGACTACCAATCCACCGCTTTTCCTCACTTATTCCATTAGGCAGAAACACAACTTCTATGCCTGGCAATTCGTCCATCAGGGACAAACATGCTGCAATTATGATGGAAGCATGCCATGTCGTATAAAGGCAAGAGCTCTGAGGGCCCTTCCCGCACCCACAAACGGTCCCATATTGTGTACTTGCCTCTTACACACTCTGCCATACCTCCCCATACCTCCCCAGACCGTCGCCAGACCTGTCTTCCTTTTTCTCCACCGATATCTTGCTATCGTCCTTTCCTTTCGGCGTTTCAGGTTAGCCTTGCCTTATGCGGATTGTCAGGATCTCAGATCGCTAATGACAGTGTTTTCTGGTGCCTTCTCTGTTCCCTTACTTGTCCCGCCATCGTTTCCCCCTTCACCTCTGCCGCCGCCCTATCCCGGCCCCCTGCACGTGTCATGTTGCAATTTAAATACCTGCGTCCATCATCACCGCTGGACCGATCTCTCCCTCCCCCATGGCCATCCTCTCCAAAAATGTCGCGCGCACTGCGCTTCGTCTTGGTTGCGCCACAGAAATGTCCCAGAGGCCCGTCAACTCGAACATCTACCATGGTGCACTGTCTCCTCTGGAGCCCCACCAAACATCTCAGCCAGTCCAATACGCGCCGTAAGTCCCGTGTATGATATAGGGAACGCGACGCTGACAGCCATGTCCAGGACTGGCAACGACGGACTGAGCCATGAGGACACCCCCTACCTACAACACCAGCGCCGTGGCACCTATCCCCCCGCCGACGCCCGCAATCAAATGATGTTGACCACCCATGTATGTCTTCTCTTGTACCTTGAGCAATTGTCCGTTTTCGCTGACACTCATGTTTGCACCCGTGTGTGTGTGTGCAGGACATTTACGGACAGCAGGACTATCGGGTCCACCACACTCAAGGTTTAAATATGCCCGGTCCTGGTCCCATGCTTGGAAACCCATACTCGCAACCCCAGTTTTCCCCCAACCTCGACCCTCGCTTCGCGCTGTCTACTAGTCCCCTCTCCGATCAATCCTTCAACGCCAGTCGCCACAACCCAATGTCTTATGCCTTTCCAGGACACGGGTTGCCACACCATTCCGGCGGCCGTCCCCAAATGCACGGTTCCCACTCATATCCCCCACCAGGCATCGACCCTACGGCGCAGTATATGGGCCTCGAAAGCATTCCACTTACCGAACAACATTTCGAAAACAACTCCAACAGTAACCATGCCCTCCCTGCCCCCGGCGACTTCCTCCGCCAGAAACTTGGGCTGAAGCCAGGAGATCCGGTCAACCTTTGGTCCTTGCCAGACCCCGAGCCAGGGCAGAGGCCCCCACATTCGTACCCGCTCCTCGTTCGACTGGCCATCTACGGGAGCCCGAACCAGCGAATGACCCTGAAGCAGATTTACGAAGCCATCGAGGAACGGTTCGAGTTTTATCGAACGCAGCCCAAGGGAGCTTGGAGAGTAAGTCCAGTTGTTCGCTTCCTTCACGCGTGCTATAACGGCGAGTCTAACGGACGTGCTCGTGCAGGGCTCTATTCGGCACAACCTCAGTCTGAACCAGGTCTTTAAGAACGTACATCGGCCTCTCACTGAGCCTGGCAAAGGGAACTACTGGGAGATCGACCATTCGAAGGGTGAAGGGTACAAGCGCGACCGCAAGCGGAAGAGTCGGAAGACCACCTCAGGAGCCGTGGCCTCAGAGGAGGAGGAACAGGACTTCGACGACTTGAGTGGCTGTGAGTTTGAAGTGGGAATGGTCGATTCTGACCAGTCGGATGCGTCCCAGGGATCAATGCGTCGAGCATCATCTCGCGCATCTCGCCGTGCTTCGCCATACGCCTCATCATCTGCCAATGCTGGAACTTCGCCCTCTAGTAGGCGAGCACGACTGCCTAACCAGTACGTCGGCTCCTCTGCCCAGTCTATCGACCAGGCTGTTGGAGGCATGGGTGCAACCGACCCGTCGAGCTACTACCTCAACGAGGTCCCGTCCTCCCCAGAAGGCTCCACTGGATATCATTCAGGGTCATCGTATGGCAGTTCTCACTCGAGGCGAGGCTCTCGCTAAGCTCGTGGCGTTCCCCTTTCTCTTCGGCATTTTCTTTCTCATTGGATCAAATGACTTGTCACGCTTTCAAATTGCTCTCTTTGTCTATCATTGTGCTATCTCATCTATCCCCTGTTTCGCTTCCACTTGCTGCTTCTCTAGCCCCTCTTCGTTCTTATCTGTGCCGCTTTACGTTTTCAGTCTATGCCATGTTTTCACGTCTGTACATATACAGCTTTCACACCACTTCGTTTTCTGCAACTGCTCTCGGTTCTTTCCGCAACCTCAATTTCCTGCCTTGCATTCTGTATATTATATCGATACTATTAGCACAACATTGACTTGTTTCTGAAGCTACCCTCAAACTCAAGCGATCGATGGCTATCTACCCCCTTTGCTTTTTTCGCTGCCTTGCCGTTACTGCCCTTCTTCGGCGTTCACCCCAGTTTCTCCGAGTTTGTGGGTCCCACTTTGATGGGCATGCTTATTTTGACCTCCGGCGTCCCGAGTCGCACGCTGGGCACCGTCGATCGCAAACGCATCAGCAACGTGGGGCAGTGGTTTCTTTCTTTCGTTTGCAAGCCCAAGACAAGTCCGAAGTATGGACCCAGGCTCGACTATGCTGCGAGTTCGAAATGCATGTTCGTGTTCGTCGGACTTTCCATGAGAAGGTCAAATATGTTGACAGCAATCTATTTCACAGGGCTGGGGTTTCGTTTGTCAGATAAGGGCAAAAGTAGGCCTCAGTTGTTGTAATGCGGTGAGGGTGCGCACACGAATGGACCTACATGCGCATGCAGTGTACGTATCCAAGTACACCCTTCTCTTCGAAGTAGTGTGAGAGTTTGGATTAGAGGCGGCGTCACAGTCGTCCCCACACTCTGGCAGTTTCTGCCAGCTCGCTCATCTCCGACTCAACAAGCTCCTCAATTAAACGCCACAGGGAAAGATTCTTTTCCCACCGAGAGACTCATTATGTTGATGCTTTACAGGACTTTAGCCCAGTCTGAATTGTCAAGCTCGCCCCGAAGGGAGACAAGTCGGAGCAGTCGCAATGTGCGATCGACCCGTATGTAATCCAGCCGTGCTTCAACTATCGTTGAATTACCTACCTTCACCCTCTTGTCACCCTCGATTGAGTAGATGGATGTCTCATGGTCAGGAGGGAACTGTGTCTTGTAGTCGATTCTGATCTTGCGATAGAATACCGCGCAATACCAAAGAACAACAAATGGCATACCTTGCTTTTAAATGACTGAGAGAGTAGTGGCGAGAGCTGTTCTTTGCGTGTGGTGACATGCACCGACGTTCCTGGCTCAAGGGCAACGACTGGCTACCAAGTCTATCAATACGAGATGTCCACTTCTATGACCGAAACCCCGCACTGAGGTAAAATAAAGAGATTAATTCCAAGTAGAGAGGCAGACATAGCATAGTACAGAGATACATCTAAAACGATACACGGTACGCGAGCCACAGCCGCAACAATGAATACGAGAAGGTACAAATACAGGATTCCAGCTTGGTACCAAGAAGCGAAACAAAAACATAACCAACAGACGAGAGAAACAAAAGGGATAAATAAATCTGCAAGAAAACCTACGAAGCAAGAACGAGAACCGTAGTATGGTCTTTCACTACACCTGCTCCGCTTCACGTTCAGTATACACGCTCTGCCTCAACAGGGCTCAGAATTGTGCGGAAAAACTTCCCGGCACGGCCTCCCCACAACGACAACGACACTTCTACTTCCTGTTGACGGACTGGAGAATGGATTGTAGCGGTGGAGGCGACGAAGACGACGCAGGGGTGGATGTGGGCTCCTTTTCCACAAGGCTGGGTTCAGTGGGAACGCCAGGGGTGCGTTCTTCCACTTGGTCTACCGTCACCGTGGCTTCTATAGAGTGGCAAGGTGTCGGAGGGCGGGGCGAGAGCGGTGAAGGGGGCTGGGAGGGAGCTTCATGATGTGGTCGGAACGATGGAAGGGTCTCGGCGTCGATGGTATTAGAAGTGAGGTGATGGGTATCGGGAGATTGGTGCGCCTGCGCGGAGACAGTATTCGGTGGCTGCCAGTCCTCGCAGAATTGCTTCGATGCTGGACCTTTATCCACCTTCATGTAAGGAGATGGGAGGTACCTCTCGGATGTTGAACCGAGCGGCCAGATACTCCTCTCCTGCCCGGCAGAAGACGATCGGGACAGCGAACGGAGATAGCCAGACGATGACCTCGAGACAGGAGGCGCGAGTGAGGAAAGTTGACCACCTCGCGAAGACGCTAATGATTTCGCCTTGGTGAGCTCAACTGTCGACATGAGCGATGATAGGTCCTCGTCATCGAAGAACGAGGTAAGGGAGGGGATGGCAATCGTGATCTTCGGGCGGACGTTCTCCGTCTCAACAGGGAGTGGAGTAATGGTGGTAGTCTCTGGAAGCGGCGGTAGGGAGAAGCCTTCGAGATTCTTGGTGGCAACTGCGTCTGGATGGTAGACGGGGCGAGGAGAAGGGGTCGGGTTGAGATAAGTCGATGAAGGTGATGCGATGGTGACGTCGTCGTTGAATGAGGTGGAAGGCGTCCGAATGATCGTCAAATCCGGCGAAAGGGAAAGACCCAAGGAACCCCCGCTCACGACGTCTGGATGGACGAAGGATAGAGGCGAGTACGACCCCGACGGGGAGAACGGCGGGGACGAATCCAACGATCGTAAGTCTGGCATAAATCCCGACAAACCCGACTCATCTTCTATTGTCACTGGCCGAATGTCGTCGCAATCGTGTTCGAGCATTAGCAGGGACGCTTCTGGAGTAAGCTCAATCCCCTCTACCTCCCCAGTACACTCCAGGACAACAGCAAGTCCAGCCGATTCAGGGGACTGTGCGAATTCCTCGATGAAAGTGGGAGGGGCCGCGGTAGGCGTATTCAGAGTTGACTTGAGGTCCTCACAGTCATTTGCCGCCGTACCGTCTTCGGGGAAGTCGAGATCCTGATCTTTGTCGGCCTGCGATGCCATATAGGCAGCGTGACTTTCGATCTGGAAGCCGAGGCCGAGAAGATCTACGCCAAGGACGTCTTCGTCGTAGCATGGGCTCGTGGGCAGCGAGCATAAGCTGCTGAGGTGAGGCGAATCGAATATGTCGACGATAGTGGAATGGGAGTCGTCTGAGCTGTCCCCGTCGAATGCAAGTCCCATCGAGGGCGAGATCGGGGAGAACATATCGATTAAACTCTCGTCGTCATCTTCAAGAGCAGGTGTGATGTCGCAGGCTGAGGTATCCTCGTCAGGAAGGGACAAGCGGAGGGCAGGAATGGGAGGGGGAGTCGAAGGGAGCGGGACGAGACACTCGTACACTGATTCAGGATCTTGCTCATCCGGAAAGTCGAAGACGAGATTGGCGTCGGGTCCAAAGAGGTCCGGGAGGACGTCTTCCAGTTGTTCGTCGATTTCGAGTGCAGGAAGAGAGAAGATCTCCCGCACGTGGGGGGACTTGGGGGGAATGAGCAGGCTTTGCAAGGTCCTGAGGCCAGGAAGGTAAGGTCCTTCGCCTTGGCATAGCCTGGGGAAACGATAAGCTCGCTAATCGAAGGGGAGGGGGAGAGCAACTCGTACCTGGCGAGATCTGCCTCACTTAGGCGCACGAAGTCAGTGCCAGTCATGTCCACTGATTCGATGAATTTCGCAAACCGCGCGTTGAACGGGGGATCGAGAGTGCTTCGCATGAATTCTGCGAGTAGATCGGTAGGGTACCCCTGGAGCTAGCCTTCATGTCAGAAAGCGAATGGATAAGTAGGGTCCTGGCGATACTTACAAAGGGGAGGACCGGAAACGGCCGCTTGAGAAAGGTTTTCATGATAGATCGACAAGGCTCCATGGTCGAGGATGATTAGCTGGCAACAGCAGCTCAACTGCAATAGGCATACGGCCCCGCAGCGGGGAATGATAATGAATGGTAGCAGAGATCGGAGGAGGCAACGAGCTGCAGGGGGCGTCAGTCGCCGGGTATTTCAGAGAACTCGATATCGATTCTCACAGATCCTCGTTGTATCAAAGTAAACAAGGGTGGGGCCCCTGCAGGGACTTTATCGATGCAGTTTCAGTCCCGCGGCGGACTTGGGGAAACGCGGGCATGAGCGTTAACAGTTCAAAATGTGGACCATAAATTCATATCCGTGGTTCTGAAGTCGCATCGCAACATGCGTACGCTGCGTGTCGACCCACGTAACTGGCCAGGCTGCTCCTTCGAGAGTCATCCGCTCGATTTCTGGACGTCGGACACGGAAAGGGCGATGCATGATGGAATGGTGGAAGTACCCAGGATATGGCTCGCACCAAGCTCATACTGACCTGGGGCTTGTTAAACGTCATTCCAGTCGAAGTTTCCGGAGCTCGTGGTGATTAATCGAGAGCATGACGCAGTTAGTATCGTTGATATCCTTTGGCCCCAGAAGCTATGTCGATGAGAGTCCGAACGAAAGTGGGATGGAAGAAAGTAAGGAACAAGCCTGAGAGTGGATTCGATCCAAGCTGCTGAATCGTGGGACTTGATACATTGATGTGGACCGGATCACATCTCAGCTCTCGGCAATCCATGTGACGCTAAGCGGAGATTCAAAAACTTTATTTTCTACTATAAAGTCCTCGAATGCACCTTCCAACCGAACTCCCATGTTCTCCTCTCATTCTCCATTTCTACGGGCAATGTCGGTTTCTTCGGTGAATATCAGGCTCGGAGCGGGGTGGGTACCAGTGAAATGTGGTCTATAAAACGTGAGTCTCTCGCATCTTATCGTTTTCTCTTCGATACGATGAAAATTTTCCAATTCTCCTTGAGCCCGAGCCATACCTAGGTTTCGGTGCGATGTTGTTCTTTTGTCATAGTTACACTGATCGGTCATATCTCCTGGGCTTTCGCATTTACTGATTACCTTCATTCCAGATTGGACGACCCATTCCTTGCCTTTTCAACGTGTGAATGAGCGCTTTCCGTAGCCAGGTGCCAAATGGTTAGTGTTCTCATATTCTCTTTTTTCGCTCGCCTCTTCGCGATGATCCAATTTACAATTCAAACTAGAGTATCTGAGGGCCACCGGTCCGATGCTTTTACATAAATTTTCACTGACCCTCAATCTTCCCTTATGTCGACTTTTTACTGACTCTTCATCCAGGTCATTCCATGGTGTTAATTGATCCCTCGGTATCTACGACGGGCCTAGTGTTGCAACGTGAGTATCTCGATCGCATTCTTTCATTTGATGATATAAAGGAATTACCGCCTGCTCCTCCTTGTCGGGAGGAAATGATGACAATTCCATGGCTGTTTTTTTAAAACACTGATTCTTTTCGACTCGAATCTACTTTGAGCTTCCGCTGACTCTCTTCCCCAGTGCTTTGGGTACCAGTCGTTTCCACTTCCCACCCCCCACCAACATCGACAGCATAGTCAACGTAAGTCGACGTTTCGCCACCCTTTTCATGATGTTTTATCACGACGGTCTTCGTACTTCCATGCACGAAAATGCCCGCCACAGCTCAATTTTTCGGGCAACCCCATCTGATCCTTTTGGTTACCTCACCATCTCCCATTCCTCGATGCTTACCAGTTTCCTTTCAGGCCTCTTCGAATCAGTGCATGCAGTCCTATGCGATTCCTTGGCGCTTCCAAGAGTTCCCTGGTAAGCAACGTTCCCTTTTCTTGTGCTTGGGCGCAGCGTCTGGTTCTTTCCGAAGTCCGACGACAGCCCTGTTATATAGAGAGTGTTTTAGTAGAGAAACCAAATGTTATCTATGTCTAGAATTCGTGGTTTCTCAGCCACGTCTTTCAAGTTATCAGAATCCATCTCACAGAATCTATATCCTAAAGTCTGATATCTCAACTGTGTAAACCGATGGGGGCACCCGGCACCGTGCTGGGTGGGGGTAGATTCCGTTGAAGAAGGTAGCGGGTGAGCGTCTATCCACTGGTTACTCGTGTTGATCCTTGGTTGATCCTCTCTGAACTCGTTCAAATCTACACCAATCAGTCCCTTCAACCCCTGCTGATACGCAGTCCTCCGTGGACTCTGTCTGGTGTGGACCCGTCCTCTGATTTTGTCTCATGGCTCCTATGCCCTCGAAGGGCGCCGGGCGGGTTGTGCCTGGTTAATTTTGGATGCATTTCCACTGCGATCTAGCGCTCTTTGCAAGATCTACCCATTTGTGAGTCTGGAATTCGCACCTCGGGCACGACGGTCTTGAAAGTGCCCGCCGCAGCTCTTTATTTTCGTGCAACCCTTCTGATCTTTCAAGACTAGGCTTTCTGCTATTGGCGTAGTCTCGGGCCTCTCGGCTGTACGCAAACGGATGGGTAGCCGAGACTACTATTGGCGCTAACATACCTTTTTCAGGCATGTTCTGGCTGCAAGGCTAACTTCTCTAAGGTAAGCGCCTCTTCCAAATCCCAATTACCCACTGTCCATCTCGCCGCCGGCTTCTGTGTAACACGTGGATGACCTGCGTAAGTTTGACTTGGATTTATTTCTGTCCTTACCTATTGTCTGCGAACTTGTCCCTCCCGTCCTCCGCCGCGGACTGAATTTTGGCTCTTCATCACGGCGATCTGTGGCTCTGAGGATGTTGTGGCCCTGAACGTTACAATTACAAGCTATTTCATCCCTTGAATCTCCTCCTGCACTTTCTGACGTCTCTCTGGTGCCAGGCCACCATCACTCAACCTGCTTTCAGTTCCACCAAATTAGACGCCTTCCCAGGCCTACACATCTTGAACCTTGGTGACGTTACCATATGCTGTGAGACGACACCGTCCATCGCCCGTGCCCGGACCTGTCGGAAGCTGTACAAACCTTTGACTTCTCTCAGCGATGATAAGTAAGTAATACCACTTGAATACCACAATCCCTCCAAACATTACCTAGCTTCGCTTCCTCTTACGACACTTCTCCGAGTCGGCGGGCACGTCTGTCAAAGAATCGTCGAAGGCTCATGGTGGTCCAGGATGTATCAGCAAAGGTCAAGGAATGCATTCATTGCATTGTCATCGGGCCGCTGGGGGGAGGCTTACAGTAAGCAAAACGCATCCTCCTGGGTTAAATTGATGCTCATGCCTGGTATGCCGATGATCTCGTAGAGAAATATGGAGGAGAAAAGTTCATTCCTTCCAACCTTCCGTTCTAAAATACTTCTGGGCGCGGCCCGGGGGAGGTAGCGTCGCAAACCGTGCCACACATGGCGGAAGCCACTACGACCCCATTCGAAGACCTGAGATAGCATTCTCTCCCTCGGTGTCGGCATAACTTTCTATTCTTGCCTTCATGTCTCTGGCACGTCATTTCGTTTGTGACTGTGTCACAAGAGTGAACCTTCGAGACTCAATTTCAAGCTATATAATGCACCTATATCTCGAGGAAGGTTCTGCAGCTCAGCCCCCAGAGTTACTCGGCCATGATTCGCCTCTCTTCCTGTTTCATTGCTCTCCTCCTTGCCTTGTCGTCGACAGGGCTTCCTGCGCCCCAAAACGGCGCGTCCACAACATCTACCACAGAGGAAGGGTCTGGCGCCTCGACGTCGAGTTCTACGTCGACCAGTGGAACATCAACTGGAACCGTTGCTGCCCCTCAGGCGACACGACCGACAATAAGCCTTGACCCGAACAACCCTGTGTGGGACTCGACCTCCAAGGGCCCTTTCGACTCGATCAGAGGCGACCTTGGCGCGACGATTATTGGCCCCAACAATCCTAACATCGCGGTGCAGAACCCTGATTTGCTTGCCCCACCCACGACGGACAGTGGGAGCGTGTAAGGACTGCAACTCGACGGCAATGAAAGAAGAGGCGACAACTGATATTCTCTAATCTGTGCAGACCTAATATCAAATGGCCGATGAGCTTGAGTCACAATCGCCTTTCCTCGGGTGGGTGGGCTCGTGAGCAGAATGGTAAGTATAAGGCTTGCCACGACGATCCTCTCGGAAGGACATCGAGACTCACAGCTCTTCGTAGCCAATGTGATGCCAATCGCCACGGGTTAGTGCCACCTTCGCAGATTATCTCTGCCTCGCAGCTGACACAGTCGGCCTCCAGCCATGGCCGGCGTTAACATGCGATTGAAGCCAGGGGCGATCCGGTAAGCGTCTAATATTACTCTACCTCCGGTGACATGCTGAATGACAATCATCTAGCGAGCTTCATTGGCACAAGACTGCCGAAGTGAGCCTTCTCTCTCCAAGAATACTTACTTGGATCGACAGGCTAATACGGGTGCCAGTGGGCGTACGTCATTAAGGGCACCACCCAGGTCACCTCCGTCGATGAGGAGGGGAGAAACTTCATATCTACCGTCGTACGTCTAACCTTCTATCCCAACCTCCTTAATCAGCACAGTCTGATTTGAGGGGATGTAGGGGCCTGGTGATTTGTGGTACTTCCCTCCTGGTATCCCTCACTCCTTGCAAGCAACCGGAGACGATCCAGATGGCTCGGAATTCCTCTTGGTTTTCCCCAATGGAATGTTCAGCGAGGACTCCACTTTCTTGGTTCGTTTTTACTTCTTGGGTTGAACGAACGTGCTGAAGCCAACGCTACTCGCTACCTTTTATTAAGCTTACTGAATGGTTGGCTCATGTGCCGGCTGAAGGCACGTTCGGTCGTCTTGATTGTAAGAAAACCCGTGGCTAACCTTAATGCGAACATGCAGTCCTGGCGAAGAACTTCCAAACGTACGACTTTATCTCCCTTCCTAAATTTCATGCCGCTCATCACCACTCTTCCCTCAGTGATATCAACGACTTCAAGAACGTCCCCGCTAGCCAGCTCTACATTTTCCCTGCTGGTAGGAGCTAGCACTTATGATGATGTCGTCCTGTATTTCTCATCATCTCGTTCATCCATAGATGTTCCCGCTGATGACCAGCAGGCGCCCGTCAGCCCTTTTGGGACCGTGCCCGACCCCTTCTCCTTTGCGCTTTCCAATGTTACTGCTACTCAGTTCTCTGGAGGCTCCGTAAAGATCGTCGATTCCTCTGCCTTCAAGGTGTCGGTCACAATTGCCGCCGCAGAGGTTACTGTAGAACCCGGTGCAATGAGGTGCGTTTAAAATTAATCGCAAGCCGTTTAAGTTAGCTGACTATCTCCTACTATCTCGTTACAACTCTCAGGGAGCTCCACGTAGGCCTATCCTTGCCATATGCCTCCAGTTCAGGAAATAACTAATACCCATCTCTGGCTAGTGGCACCCGACCCAAGACGAGTGGGGTTTCTTCTTGTACGTGTCTTATCGCAGCCTCGAGTGATGTCACAGTCTGACCGTTAATCACGCAGGGAGGGAGAAGGTAGAATTTCAGTGTTCGCGTCCGAGTCCAACGCGAGGACATTTGACTTCCAAGCTGGAGATGTTAGTACGTATAACCTTCCTCGTTTTCTACCCTATCACCGCCTCTGATTGTCCATCTTTCATTTCAATCTTCCTCAGGCTACGTTCCTGCTACCTACGGTAAGTTCTTACATCTTGTCGCCTGCGCATTGCGGTGTTCTGACGTTATCAAAGGTCACTACGTCGAGAATACGGGCAACACGACCCTCAAGTTCCTCGAAATCTTCAACTCGCGTACGTTCTGTCGTCCCATCGTCTTGAGAAAGAGTTGAAGTGCTAAAGCTGCCCCGTTTACAGCCAAGTTCCAAGACGTCAGTCTCAACCAGTGGCTGGCATTGACTCCTCCTTCAATTGTCAAAGCCCATCTTGGATTCTCCGACGAGACGATTGCGAAGCTGAAGAAAGTCAAACCTGTCGTCGTTGGACCCGCCAACTAATCTTGCCGACATGAGCTCGGGGTTGAGGATGGGTTTGGTCTCATCCTTTGCAATAGTTTCTCAACCTTTCTGCGGCTTGACCCAAGGGCCCTTATGACCTGACGAATAAGTAACTTGTACGACCAAATTGATAAATATTACCGATTAACCAGAATCATGGCTGCGTCGGGTCTCGGACGACGAGTCCCCCCTTCGGCAAACGCCATCGGAGTTACTGCAAATCGATCTCCGTCGAATTTTGCCAGAGCGCCGGCTCGGGTGTTCCACCATCGGCACCAGCGAGACCACCTTGATAGTGCAACCAAACCCTCGAGGCAAATGAGTGCCCCAATCCAGCCCAAACTATTGACTGGGAACATGATTCCTACCCTTCAAGCTTTAACGCTGAAGAAGACGAGTGAATGGTCGCCGATTCGAACGAGCAGGGCGCTCTCGGCGGCTGTGCGATTTATATGTCACTACTGGGCGCTCGAACCTTCAAGGACTGCGCTCTCTTCCCTCTAGCCCTTGAAAGCTGCCAAAGGGCATGTCTATGTTCACCAATGCGCAGAACTTCTCTGTAAACAACTCCGTCCTCAACAATATCGGTGGGAATTATGTGGTGCATCAGTATAATGAAAGTGTGTACACATGGCCCCTATCTCGTGACGGTACCTGAACTCAACTCTCAACTAGAACCACAACCAGTCGACTTTGCTTCGCAGCTTTTACAGAACTTCAATGGCGAGCTCGACTACTCGCACCGGCACGAGCAGAATAAGCAAAGAGTTTCAGAGGGGACATGCAACTGGCTAATGGACCAAAGCGCTTTCGTGGAATGGCGCCAGCGGGTATCATCAACGGTGCCCGTGTTATGGGTTCACGGTCCACCTGGATCAGGAAAATCGACCCTCTGCTCTCAAACAATCCAGTCGGTGATGGACGGTCCAGACGCTCCCTCGGTTGCCTATCACTTCTGCGATCATGCAAAACAGTACAAGGAAGTCGAGGTACTCTCGATGCTCGCATACCAACTGCTGGCAACAAACCCCCTCGAAGCTGATATACCCACAAACGCCTTTCCTACAGCCTCTGCTCTGTTCAAGAACCGCGAGTATGTGCGAAGCATCATCACATTCGTAGCTCGGTCTACGGAGGCTCCGGTCTACATCTTTATCGACGGAGTTGATGAGGAACTTGGGGCTAACCTCAAGCGCTGGGGAGACGCAATCTGTCCTGTCCTCGAATTTTTCATCAAGCTGGCAGTCGAGTTTCCGCAGAACGTACGCTTGTGGGTCACTAGCCAACCCCGAACGGTAATCAGGAGAACGCTCGAGCGGTTCGTCAGGTCAAGCTTTCACGAGATCGACTTGGTCCCATTTGCCCACAAAGACATTTCCACCTACCTGTTGCAGGAGATCGATCAGATCGAAGGTCCCGGCAAGGATGATTTGCACAAAATCTTCCATGTCTTAGAAGCTACGGCGGAAAGCAGTTTTCTGTGGGCGAGACTGATGGTCGAGGACATCCGAAAGCGAACCTCTCTACGGGAGATCCAAGAATTCATCCAGGAAGGGTTCCCCCAAGATATGACGGAATACTACCAGAAGATGTTTGACCGATTTCCTGCGCATCTTCGGTCCCTGGGAAGGTTCGTCTGTTTCGCGTTTTACTGTGTTGGAATCGCTCAGCTTCTCCACAGCAAGGTTTTCTCCTTGATCGTTTACGCAAAGCGCCCACTTCAGTTCCACGAACTCTGGGAAGCTCTCTGGGCTCTATACAGCAAGAACAAAGAGGTCCTGGACCCCGATGACAAGCCTTATGAGACACACCTTACTGAGGTATTCCAATCCTTCATCGAATTGGTTCCCAGCGGCAACGACGAGACGGGGAGGGATAGAGGTCGGGATACCTGCCGTCTTATCCATAGTACTCTCAAGGACTACCTTCTTGAACACCGGAGGATTCTTTTCCAAGGCGACCTAGACCAAGCACAGGATGTCCGTATCTGCCCAGAAATACCGGTCACGGCCTGCTTGGATTACCTCCACCAATTCCGTTTCGCCGATCTCCTCAGGAAGAAGGACGGAGAATGGGTTGACTCGACTGGAATCCCTGTCCTTGACAGTCGATTCCTCATCTACGCCGCGAAGTACTGGGATAAACACCTAGATGGTGTCGAGGATCCAGCAAGACAAGACGAGCTGGTAAACGCTGTGGCCGCGTTTGTGAAGTCGACGAACTTCTGGACGGTGATGCAAGTTCAGACCGTTTGGGTACAGGCCCAGTTCTCCAAGTTTTATACCAATGGCGGTGGTGAACACGACGGCGAAGAATCGAGCCCGACGTATCTCCGACGAATGTTTCCGTCATGGTTCATGGCCTCGGAGGAAGGATTCAAGATCTGGATCCAATATAGAAGCTTCCTTCGGCAGTGGAGATATTTCTTGTGTTGTGGACGGTGTAGCGGGGTTAGCGATACCACGGTGTCGCCATACACTGGGGAGTTACATCATATATGGACTGGGGCTCTTGGTCTCCAGCACTTTCTGAGGGAAAGGGAGAGTTCGGTGACATGCTTTCCCATAGCAGATCAGGGAGGAGAACATCCGGATTGTTTCTTCTTCGCAGACCTAACTGCCGATTCAGGTGATCTGGTCTACACCTTGCGGATTGAGTATGTACCTCAGCTTGCCAGCTCCTTCATGGATATTCAAGCTGATCGTCGTTTCTCTAGCTTGGCAAACCTGCCCGGCCCGACTACTCAGGATGACCCGCAGTTGCATGCTATGGCTAGGGTCATCGCTCTGGCGACTTTAGAATGCAAAATTCAAGTATGGACCCTCAACAACAATGCGGCTCCTACCCTAAAGAAAGAGCAAACCTTACGCGTCGCAGCAAACTCCTGCGACATCGACCTCTACATCCACAGTCCAGGGAACCCATATGGCTCCTGCGACAGGGCACCCTTGGCGGCCTTCGCATCAGACGGTGGTGTACTCAGGGTTGGAAGCAGGATATTCAAGGCAGACGAACGGGGGCGCTTCTGTCCAATCACGTATCTTCACAAGAATCCAAACCGCCGGGCGAAGTACATCGAGGAATTTGCGGTTCGGGGTCCCACTCTGGTTATCGCATCACGAACTCGAATCTCGGAAAAAGACCTTGATGCGGGCTTGGACTCCCTCCACGACGATATAGACGACGATGGGGTTGACGAAGCTGGATCAGACGACGATTCCGGGGATGAGGAAGCGGAGGATGGGATGTGTATCGTCGGCGATGACTCCGGGTCCGAGAAGGACGAGTACGCCAGCTCAGACGACTCGGAGGGGAGTGACTCGGAATTCGCGAGTGACGATGACAGTGTCAGCGAAGGGAGTTCTGAGTTCTCAGATGACGACCGCTTCGACGACGACATGATAAATCCTTGGGCAGACGACCAATACGCGTCTTCCGACGAAGACAGTGACAATGGAGGAGGAGGAGGAGGACACTGGAAGGAGGACGATGGGCTGTTTGGGGGCTTCGATTCAAGTGATTCCGAGGAGGAGGAGGACAGCAAGAATCCCCCAGCATTTGGGCGCGTCAACTACAGGGAAGAGGATGATCACGACTGGGAAGACCTCCGGCAATACCTCACAGACCAGAGGACATCGCATTCCAAGCCAAGGGCGACGATATCCGTATTTTACGCGCAAGATGATTGGGCCGATGAACCTTATTTGTGGTTCGAAAAGAAGTTTCCACTCAGATACAAGGTATACAAATCTCCCCCTGCTGTCCACCCGAACAAACCTCTCGTTGTCTGGCCTCTGGGCGACGGTGATATCCTCTTCATTGACTACGAGAAGAGCACATCTTTCACTCGCAGATTGCGGCCAGCACCACACAGTGAGTCATTGCAAGGCACTTTGATACAAGAAAATCTGGTCTCATCCCTTTGTTTCTCAGGTCGACACATCTCTATCCAGTGCTCCTTCTCGGAATGTGGGGGCTACATGCACATTGCCGCACTGGAGGGATGCAAACCAGATCCAAAGGCGGACCCAGAATTACTTCAACTATCCGAGAGTCAAGATGCCCCTCTTCCTCCCATCAGCCTAGCCATGCTCGTCTCCACGTACCGCCTCTCCACGAGAAAGACCACCAAGTCACCTCCCAAGCTCATCCATCGTGCCCAGATTGACCTTAAGAAAGTCAAGAGTATCAACACGAAACAGCTTCCATTCAACCTGACTTGGAGGAAGGACTACCTCTACATCACAGCGAGCTTCAAACTACTACGAGTATGGCGGGTGCCACTGTTCAGCCATGCCGAAGGAGGGAGCAGGAAAGAGAAAAAGCTTGAAGAAAACACTGTACCGGACGATTCTCAACCGGTTATGGCACCCGAGAAAGTCGTCTTCCTGCCACAGACCTGCAGGCAACGGTCTGTGCGATTCTTCCCTCCAGTTGAGGCCAACACATCTACAGATGGAAATGGCTCTTCGGGAGAGGTCGATGACTCCGATCAGGCCCCCTCCCCGTCAAGTACCGAAAGGTCCCCTGCAAAAGTTGTCGTAGGTTTTGAAGCGAGCAGTCTACCCGTTCCCGAGGGCAAACCGACAATGGAGCCTGAGACGGGGTGTTCAACGCGCAGAATGGAAGTGCCAGTTTTCAGGAAGACACTGTTCTTTGAGGCCCCCATAGTCTGCTACTTGGACGAGGAGGAGAAACTCGGGGAGTGGGTAGATTCAAAGGCGCGGACGAGTATCTCACAAAACCTTGGGGTTGGTGTCTTGGACCCCCGGATGGAAGGGGTGGAGAGATTTGACCCAGATTACGATTGTGAACGTGAGTGACTGCTTGAATCGACGCACATTGAAAGAGAAGCTGACATCCATGTTTTTTCGTCTCCCTTCCGGGTATAAGTGGAACCCTACTACTACTGAGTACCTCGTAGTGTACATGATTCGCAGTTTCAAAATACAGGGTATAGCTTAGCGTAATCAGTGAATCGTTAGAACATAAATGGTCGTAAAATTCGTTGCTCGTCGATTTGAGAGTCCAGAGAGAACTTGAAAGTGAACAGTAGGACCTCTATTGCAAAGCCTTCATTGCGAAGGCCATTATGACCGCGGTCAGAATCCCCCCGAGGAATGTCAGTGCTGGTAGAGAAAGAGAATGTAGTAATCAGTACGACGAAGATCAAGTCACCTACCTGGGCGCGCATCGACCGCTCCTACTCCTCCTTTCGTCGTGGATATGTTGGGTCCACTGACATACCCGCTCGACTCGGAGCCCATTGCCTCCTTTGCTTTTTGCCAGTCCCTCATCACTTCTAGCACGGTATAGATGTGATCAATAGAGAGATCGAGATTGGCACCTGAGGCAAATGACTGTGCCACAGAAACAGCGTTCTTGATCTAGAGTAGGCGTCAGTTAGATTCGAAAGGTTTTTCTCTCTTAAGGGCCATTGATTACGAACCTGACGACCGTTCATGGTCACCTTAGATAAGGCTTTCAGGTCATTGTCGGTGATGCGACCCTTTCCAGAGGTTTGAGCGATGAAAGTCTTCCAGATCTGGATTTGGGACTCGGAAGAGAGAATAGGGTAATGGATGGTAAAGTGGATACGGCCTAAAAGCAGGAGAATGAGTTTAGCCAAGCAGCTTAGGTGGAACTTGGGGAGGTTATAAAATCTTACTCTCGAACGCGATATCGCATTGGGTTATCAGATTCGTCGTCAGAATGAGAATACCCTGGTAGTATTCCAGTTTCCGCAGAAAGATGGAAACAAGTGCGTTGCGCTCTATGTTTACGCTATCTCTTTGAGCGAGGAATACGTCGGCTTCATCGAGTAAGACCACAGCCTTCCACTTGTATGCAAGCTCCAAGACCTGTGTGAGCATCTCTTCCACACCTTTGAGCTCGGTCCCAAGCTCTCCTGCGGATAGACAATACAGTGGACAATGGGTAACCTTAAGAGAAAAGAATTGGAAACGGTCCATAATTCCAGTGAGTCATACGTACCTCTGCGACGGCCTCCGCGGTAAGGGTCTTTCCACAGCCTGGAGGACCACAAAGAAGTCCAACAAGGCCTTTCCCCTTTCCCTTCACGATGTCGTCGAAGTCTGAAGTCCCGCTTGTGTGCTGCTTAACCATGGAATGGACGAGGTCCTTGGTCTTTGGATTCAAAACCAGCGAGTCGAAAGGCTTCGAGGACCATTCGACGTCTGTGAGCCGGTCGAGCGCATAACCACCTAGGAAAAACCGCGTCAGTCTTGATCATTGCGAGAAGAATATCATCCTACCCCATTTCTTCGTCGTAAACGAGAAGCCCAGGACAATCGGAGTGCAAAGCATGTACTCTTCTTCAGTGAGCTTTCTCGGGTCGAGATGGTAGACTACAGGGGGATTGATCACTGAGCTTGTAGCATGCTGCCACACTCGGTATGCAGAGGGATCTATCATAACGCGGCCCTGTACCTATATTCCCAGCAAATCAGCCTATGTGGAAACGCCATGAAGAGGGGTTGAACACACCAGGAACCGCCGGCGCTCCCACTCCAGCTCTGGGGTTTGGATTTCATACACAGCCGACCCGCTGACCTCGTGGAACGAATGCTGGAGCAGGTCAACGAACTTCTTTCCCCGTTTCAAAGCCCTCTGCTTGAGCGCTTCCCTCTCAGGGAAGTGTTCCAATGGATACACGGGGAGATCTTTCAATGGGCGTGTCCCTGCAAACATGGGTATCTCGAAGTACACCGCCGCCGTCCCGAACGTCTTGCCATCGTGCGCAACCATCTGCGTCTGGATTAGGGCGTACACACCTTTCGTGGGACTGTTGTGAATTGCAAACGTTTGCACGCGCACTATGCGTCCCTGGTCCGTGAACTCGTCGTAGCTGTAAGCAAGGCTTCCCGGTCGGTAAAGTGTCCACAAGAGGTCGAAGGTGACGGATGGGGTATCGGTGTCGTAGAGGAGTGCGTCCATATCCGTGAATGTGGATCCGTGGTCTTCCTCTACGAAGGCAAGAGCTATCTCCAAGTCCTCAATAAACTCTTGGTCAGGGTTTCTGGCTGAGCGCTCCGTCCTGAGCCTTTTCTGAAGCTCATTGCGAGAGTGTGCTAGAAGCTTGCTGTCGCACTGTTGGCTATGAGTCCCAAAGTAAGGTTCCAGTTGTAAACTGCGCGCTCACCCATGGAGGATTTCGCGCAATGTCTTGTCCCTCAACACCTTCGTAGAGGTCTTGTAGAAAATTTGCCAACTTCGGGCTCTTGAGGTCCACCACTGTGCCTTCTAGCCGCCCTCTGTGGTCAATCTTTCGTCGAACAACAAGCACGGGGTTCTTCTGCTTCAACTTCTGGAAGTGCTTCACCAGATCAGACTTGTTGGTCTTCCGGTATACTGTCATCCGTTTTCGTCTGCAAAATATCAGTGATGGTATATAGGGCTTAGGGCGGCACTGAGTGCTCTCTCAATGATGAGCTTTCACTTACGGATCGAAGCTATCGAGTATCGGCGTCAAAACTCGCTTGGAGGGGAGGTGGGGTGGACTCACAATTGGTCATAACGTGCGATTCGCGAGGAAGGTCCTGCTGGCGCTTCAGCCACTTCTGCAGTCCCACTGTTAGAGGTCATGCTGGGCACGGGTTGGTGGTGGGCGGAAACAAGCAGCGTGTTCAACAAGCGCCCGTGACGTTGTCGGAATTGATGTGGGTCCATCATATGATAGCCCAGCGCTCACTGAGCTCACCCAGCGCTCAGCGCTCAGTGGTGCAGTTTGGGTACTGAGAAGCGAGGCAGTGCATTAGCCTCGCCATGTCTTGGTCTATGTCTACTCGCAAATCTACAATCGCGACGGCCAACGATCCTGGCTACGATATGTGGCTTCCTCCCAAAGCTTTCTAACAGCACCCCAATACCTGGCTGAGTCCGTTACGGCATGTCGAATATGTGGGGAGTCCTCAAAGTGCACCATCCGCACGTCCAATCCCAGCTTCCTCCCCGTCCCAGCATGCATCTCCACACCCGCATAATGCACGAGCCTGTCCGCTTTCGAGTAAATGTATAATCGCGGGCTGGCCTTACTGAACCACGGCAGGATCGAGGGTCGGTTGAGGGCGTCCAACGCAGCCTCTGGAAAGGTTTGCACGCCAAAGACTGCCTTTAGGGTACCGTCGACGAGGTTTTGAACGCTGTACACCGCGATGGCTAGATGATAGAGGACGGGATTTCGAATGGACATCGAGAGTACCTTCTGTGCTTGCGCCATGCCCCCGTTTGAGGGGCAAGAGTCGAAAATGACTGCACACGGTGGGGATGAGTGCTCGAAGGATCCCAGCGCTTTTGCTTGGTCTTGCAGCATGTTACTGAGGACTGCCATCTGACTGGATCCACCTGAAGGGCATTTAATTAGCCATTGGGCAGCACGCTGCACTTTATAACGAGGTACCGTCCGAGAAAATATGGGCAAGAATGCGTGGGGGGTGGTCCTTCTGCCCGTCGAGGCACCCAACGGCTTGCAGTATCTCAACCACAGGTTCCAGGCCCCTTCGCTATACATTGGCAGCGTCAGAGTCGCAGTTTCCACGATCGATAAAGGCAAGTTGAGTACCAGCATAATCTGGGGCATGAAGAGTGTGGAAGATTGGCAGGTGACCACGATTTGTGTCGCGGAGGCGTAAAGCTCGTCGTATTTCCGGGTATACTTGGCTATGTGACGCAGAGATGCATCGGCTTTGTCAAATGAAACTGTTAGAGATGCCATTGAGAGGGGGAGTGTGTGACATTACCCCAGCCAAAGATGATGATGACCCTGGAAGCTCGTTCAGAGAAAGACACAACATGTGCAGAGCGAAAAAAGCATACGTGGGCTGTTCTAGTGCTGGCACATTAGAGTCTCCGTGGATAGGCCTTTTAACATAGACCCCATTTGCTACAGCGGTCAATCCGTTCTGCGTATTTTCAGAAGCCATCGCACGAAGATCGTTACAAGACGGTTGAATTATAAGTAGTTGAGCCTGAGGTCCTAGTCTGACACTCTGACACAGAGTAAGTCGAATGTAGACCAAAAATCATGTAACAGGCTAGATATGCAGCGCCATTAGTGGGAGCTATGCGCTGATACGTCCTTCCAGAGTTGCTTGACAGCACCCCAGTACCGATCAGGGTCCGCTCGAGCATGAGCGACGTGCGGCGAGTCTTTGAAACGTTCCAGCCTAACCTCCAAGCCCTCCTTCCTCGCTGTCTCAGCATGCGCCTCCACCTCGGGATAAGGAATAAGGTCGTCCGCTTCGGAATACATGTACAGGCGAGGAGTGGTCTTGGAGAACCACGGAAGCAGCTTGTGATCGTTTAGGGCTTTCTTCACCCTGATCAGGGGAGGTTCTCCGCCGAGGCGTAGATGAACCCAGGAAATAAAGACTAGGAGGGTGATCATCAGACTTGCGAGTCGTCGGAGAATGGGATGCCGGACTGCAGTGAGGAACGCTTTCTGCGTTGCTTTGAGGCCTCCGTCTCCCGGAGAAGAGTCCAAGACCATGGCACTTGGGGAAAGGCCGCTCTCTCCGACCGAAGAGGCCGGAACGCGATCTTGAAGGCTTTTGCTTAGTGCATCTACCTGCCATGCCCCTCCTAGATGCATTTTAGGATGGGTAACATGAAGGTATGTATGTCACTCACCATTGGAGAACGTGTGAAGCAAGATACGTGGGTTTGGTATGGCTCCAGACGGCTCGATTGGGGCCCCGTCGACGTGTTTCCGCGTTTGTGATGCTCCAACGTAGCCCAATGCCTCTAGCGTCTCTACTACCGGCGCTAAGTTGGCTTTCTAGAATCCTGTCGAATCAGTCTTGCTTCATGCTAGAGTAATGCTGGTGTCGTACCCTACGACTCTCGGTCATCCAAAAGATAGAGGCTTCAGAGCGAATGACAATCTTCGTGGCGTCTGGGTAGATATCGTTATAAGCAGCGACATATTTGAGAAGATGAGGCAGTCTAGCGCCCACTGGGAGAGCGCAAGTCAGCACGGACGGCCTCGGACACGAAGACTGTTTTGCGCACTCCATCCAAAGATAAGGATCACACTAGGAGAAGGGACCACGTCAGTTCGCGTGCAGCGCTATGACTATGAAGAGGGTCTTACTTGGGCTGGGATTCTGCAGGGATACCGCTCTTCCCTTGCACTGGTTGTCCAAGGTAGACCCACTTTCCCAGCGGAACCAGGGCGATGTCGGCGGTGGTGGAGGTCATCACGGAGGGACCTGGGTAGGTATTTTGAGCAATACGAGGGAACTGGACGCCTTATAACCTTTATCGCAGCAGAAACTCTTTGGGGTTGATGTGTAACAACAAGTCCCTTGAATTAAAGTTGGCTCTTGGGCCCACCGGCTACTGGGTGCTACACTTGCCGGACAATTCAGTCCGTATCGAGTTGACACAATTGAAGGTTTCCTGGTATTTTTCATATTGGGCTCGAGTAATTCCAAATGAGGTGGATGGCGAGTTGAAAGTCATGGAGGAGGGACGTTCAGGGACACGCCAAGTGTGTGGGTATCACCGCCGTCGACGCCATCAACGGCGACGTCCAGCCTTGATCATCGACCACCATGTCGAACCTATACAAGAACGCAATGCAAGCCCGCATTGCCAAACTACCACACCCAGATACCCTGGCGCCATTCCAGAATTCAGAGGACGAAGAGTCAGAAGCTGCAGATTCCATCGGGGCGCTCCCAGGGAGCGGACTCGGCCCCCCAGCGATGCAAGTGCACCTTCACGGTCATTCACCGAGCATATCGTGATAATACCAACGATCTCAAGGCCTGCGAACAACCCCAGGCATCGCAAACCACATGCACCCAAGCCTGAATTCGCCCCCATCTCTGCGGCGGGTTTCTTCAAGGAGGCTGCGCAGGTCGCCGTGCCGTCGAGAGCGTTGGATGTGCGCGTTTATCATACTCCAGCACCAGCTGTCGACGGCACGGTGATGGTGTGCCATCATGGTGCTGGCTATTCTGGACTGAGTTTTGCGTGTTTCGCGAAGGAGGTCGCGGCGTTGAGCAAGAGTGAATGTGGGGTTCTCGCCTTGGATGCTCGCAGACACGGTATGTGACCATGTGCTGCTGCAAAGCATTCGATTGCCATCTTATCGTATATCGCAGGGAAGACGACTTCTACGGATGGGAATGACGAAGATCTATCTATCGGCGTGCTGGTGGACGATTTCTTCGAGCTCCTGAAGACCATATTCCCAGATCCCAGTCATTCTCCCACCTTACTCGTAAGTTACCCTCAGGTTAGGCATCGAATGTACATCTGAGGTGTTTACAGCTCGTCGGTCACAGCATGGGTGGCTCAGTTGTTGTCCAAGCATGTCCTAGACTGCAAGAAGCCAAATACCGCATTGCAGGGGTCGCGGTACTCGATGTTGTAGAAGGATCAGCTCTCGAGGCCCTACCCCACATGCATAGTCTTCTCAACGCTCGCCCCGATGGCTTCGACTCCCTTGAGGAGGCTGTGGAATGGCAGTGAGTTCCACTTTATTGTGCAAATGTTGGCGTAATTGCTGACGGTCTTCAGTGTGTCCACTAACACCATACAGAACGTCAACTCTGCTCGGGTGTCGATTCCGGCTGTCTTCAAGCAAGTTGATAAGGGGCCATTCCCATATACCTGGAGGACGCCATTACGCTCAACGGCACCCTACTGGACCAGTGCGTAGACTTTCTAGATCTACCTTCCATTTCGAGGACTGGTCTCATGTTTATTCCTAGGCTGGTTCAAGGGCCTCTCGAACAAGTTCCTGGCAGCAAGGACAGCAAGGATTTTGATATTAGCGGGTAGGGATCGGCTAGATAAGGAGCTCATGATCGGGCAGATGCAAGGGAAGTTCCAGCAAATGGTTGTCCCCGGGGTGGGACATATGTTACATGAAGACGATCCAACACGCATCGCAGAGATTATGGTCGAATTTTGGCGAAGAAACGAACGTGTGATTGTTGGGGTCAAGAAGGTTGGGGAGCTCTAAGGACCGGTCGCAATCTTGCGCAGCCCAGCATTCCTGGAAAGGAAAACTGGAAAAGGATGGTTTGGGTGGTGTGTCACCTTTAAGACGTTGGGGTTCGGATGTTCGGAAAGTCTGCCTTCTGAGCGCTACTGTATTTTGTAGGATTGTTAGCGCGTTGTAATCACCTTGGACCGATGAAAGAATGTCCATTTACTCTTTACTACATGCTACTAGTACAATGTTATACATCATGAAATTGATTCTCGAGTCCGCTCGGTTCCAGGTCATTTCAATACTATGATTTCCATGCCCCCCGAGTGCGTTTGTGGTTTGGGCAAGTCTCTGCTGCTATCTAGGGTTGATTCGTACGTTGACTTCGAGGGTACTGCAGGTGGATTCTTGCCACCAGAAACGTTTCTCAGTTGGTAAGAAGGTGCGCCCTCCTCACTATTGAATAAGTGTCCTTGGCGGGCTACATTGTGCATGTGAAGGACGACGCGGCAAGTCAACACGGCGTGTAGCACGCGTTCCATCCTATGTATAGCCAAAAGGTGTCCAGTTAGCTTCGGGGGTGCTGCCAGTATAAAACGGTACATACATGGAGAGCAGGGTGACGAGGTCAGTCTAGAGGGGGGCAGAAGGGTGAATCACTGGATGGATTGAACTGCGTTATTTGCGCGTCTTACCGGCATTTTGACAATGACGATGATGTTGAGCGCAGAGAGAGCAAAAAGGTAGACATAGTAGACGATGCCTGACGTTCGTGGGGTTAGCAAGCATGCAGGTGGACGGCTGTGTCCCCGGATGTATGCAATATTTACCATCTGTGTAGACGGAACGAACGAGCTGCGACGTGCCTCCACGACGGTCTGGGCAAAGAGGCGGGGCAGAAATTAGCAAGCAGCGCGTTGAGTAGAGCTTCGCAGTCTTGGCCTCACATGAGTTATAAGCCGGGATAGAAATCAGCACCAAGTTCACTGAAGGTGTCTGTGTGAATGAAGGAACCAATTGCCAGACGTCGATCACGTACCTGTGTCGTACAGCAAAAGAATGACAAACGCGATGAACAAGATAGGGCTCGCTTCCGTAACGAAACACCCTTTGAATTGAGACATAGGCGACGGATCGACTAAAAGGTCAGAAGGAGGCAGTAGTCGACAATCATTTAAGCGCCCAATTTCCTGAGATAAGCGCGTCGGAGATACTACTCACATTTCACCGTTTTGGCGAAAAGCCCAGCGATAACGAACCCCGCAATCCAGCAGACAGGCCAAAATATGAGCAGGAAGATTCCGAGTTTCTTGCTCCGTTTCCACACGGCCCACGTCCGCATACTCATGATCACTGCCAATGCAAAGGGAGAAACCAAGTTCATCATCAGTCAGCATCATCGTGATGTCTTCCGCTATCCACGCAGCAGAATCGAAGTATCACTCACTTTCCCCGAATCCAAGCCCAATGACGAATAGCCCTGGAATAGAAAGTAGACGGGTATTAAGGCAGCGCCCGGTGGACATACCGCGGATGTAGAACCATGTACTGACATACGTTGATATCAAAAGAGATTTTGCATCCCCGGTACCAGTCTCCAGGTACAGCTTGCTCTGGAGTATGGAGTGAGAGTTCGACGTCACTGAGTGAGCCGGGCGAATCGCGGTAGAGGTGCATTCGTACGACGTACCCCATAGGACGACGCCGACTTCGAAGATGGTTGAGTATCGGGCAAAGAGATAGAGAATCTTCGTGATGCCCATGCGGCCTGTCCATATTGACCGGTACTCTTCGTCGAAGGTGATCAGGATATCGTAGACCTATGAAGGTTGTGAGTTTTGACCACCCCAGCAACGAACTCGTCTATGGGCTCACCATGATACAGGCGCTTGCCACTAAGACACACGACACCAGTCATATCAGCCTGGATCCATAACCAACTCAATTTGACCACTTGGCAAGTGTAAGACATACCATTGAAGTACTATACAGAGGAGGTCCGAGGAGTGAGCAAGGGTCTATCGACCTCTTCGTCTGGATGGCTTACCGAGACAAGCCTCGCATTTCTGACCGAGCTCGCCAGCGAATCTGCATCCATAACGCAGGTAGGCGCAGCCAACTAGCAGGGGAGAAGACGATCAGATCTCCAGTCTTCATAGACCTGTTAGATGAGTGTAAGAAAGCTGGAGTTCTGGTGGCATTACAGTAGCATGTTTATCGTCCATACGAGAGATCTCTCGCTCAGTCCGGAGCTTACGTCCTGACAATCCTGGGACTTATGGAGCCTTCATCCAAGGATCCAAAGATAACACGGGGAGAAGAGTCAGGGCGCAGTTGTCTGTTGATTAAAAGACTCAACAGCGGCACTCCGGAACTACCTCACCATGAGGACGGTGTGAAGATACAATATCACGTTTCATAGTAACATTGGGATAGATTGGGACGTCTTGCTGATGAGTTCTGCCTTGTCAAGAACGATGCTTCTTCTGGAGTGTCATGACAAAACTGATCTATGATTTGGTATTCGGAAAGCCTCGACAAACGGAGGGAAGAACGATTAGATATGCAGCACCAAATCAAACCACCATCTTCTCCGGAACCTTCTTGTCCTCCTCGTCCCTCCCAACGCGCACCGGCAAACCCGAGAACTTGTTCCGGAGCGCCTCATACTTCCTCCTCTGGGCAACGCTCACACTCGGCCCAATTTTATCCAACGCAGACGCAAAGTCAGCAATATCAACAACGATAGTGGGCGTCGCAGCCTCGGCACCACCCCACTGCTCGCCCTCCTCCCCCGTTCCGTGGTGAAATGATCCGAGGGTTCGCTTAAGCGCAACAACACCGGCTTCCCTGACCAGCGAAGCCAAATCGGCGCCGCTGTACCCTTCGCAGCGCTCCTTCACCAGCACCTCCACGGCCTGACCCACCTGCTCCTTCGCCATGCCCGTGGGGCTTCCGAGCGGCAGCTTGCGGGTCATTGTGCGAACGATCTCGGCACGCTCGTCTGCGCTCGGAAGGTCGACGTATAGAAGTTTATCGAGTCGTCCGGGGCGAACCATAGCTGGGTCGATCATGTCTGGGCGATTCGTTGCGGCAATGACGTAGACTCCCTTCCTCGAATCGAGGCCGTCGAGTTCTGTGAGAAGGGTGTTGACAACCCGCGCTGAGGACTCCGACTACGGATTGAATTCATGAGTACTGCGATTCCCATTCAGGTATAGTAGATAACGCACCAAGCTGTCGTCTCTGCGAGGAACGAGGGCGTCCAGTTCATCGAAGAAGATGACGCAGGGGGAGGAAGCACGCGCGCGCGAGAAGACCTGGCGAACCGCTCTCTCGCTCTCTCCTACGTACTTATTGAGCAGCTCCGGCCCCTTGACGCTCATAAAGTTCGCCCGTGATTCATTTGCGACGGCCTTCGCGAGCAGGGTTTTGCCACAGCCCGGAGGGCCCCAGAGCAGGACGCCGCACGGTGCTTCGATGCCCACAGCGTTGAAGAGCTCTGGCCTTTTGATAGGCTCGACGATGGACATGTGGAGTTCCTCGCGAGTCGAGTGGAGGGCGCCGATGTCGGCCCAGGTAACGCCAGGTACGGTTGCGAAGCCCTCTCGTTTTGACGAAGGCTGCACCTCCTTGAGCGCCGCCGTAAAGTCGGCAGAGGTGATGCAGAGAGGAGCCAGCTGCGCTTCCGTGAGGGGATCGGGATGGGCGATCAGGAAGTGTCCGATGGATGTTGGGCCGAGGTAGGATGCGAGGCTGGCGAAAGTCGAAGGCGCGGAGACTTCGCTGGTTGGTGGTGCAGGGATGTCGTCGGCCATGGCTACATCTTGGTCGCCATTTATCTGAACGACGGGGTCAGGAAGTACGAGCGTCCCGTCCGAAAGCTGCTTGAATATTCTCTTGACAGCTATGATGCCTGCTGCACCAGTAAGCGCGGACAAATCGGCGCCGACGTATCCAGGGGTCGCTTTGGCTAGCGTGTTGAAGTTAAAGTGGCCTTCGAGGCGAAGCTTCGAGCAGAGAACCTTGAGAATTCTAGATAATGGTAAGACGGTGTGCACCTACGACGCACTATAAAACTCACTTTGCCCTCGCTTCCTCGTCAGGTACTCCCATGCTAATTTCGTGATCGAATCTACCTGCTCTGCGCAGAGCGGGGTCTAACGAGTCTGGGCGGTTCGTAGCACCAATGACGATAACCGCTTTGTTTTCCGTCTTCTCCCAGGACATATCTACAACAAAGATTAGCTCGTTGTACGTGATAATCCGCGAAGACTCTTACCGTCCATGCAGGTGAGGAATTGGGCCACGATCCTCCTCTCCATCTCTCTCTGAGCACTCTCTCTCTTCGGTGTGATCGCGTCGATTTCATCGATGAAGAGAAGGCATGGTGCGACCCTCTTAGCCTCTTCGAACGTATCACGAAGCGTCTTCTCGGATTCGCCAGACATTCCAGACACGATTGACGGCGCAGAGATGTTGATGAAGGGCACGCCCAGTTCCTGTTAAGAGTTGAGATAAGATTGCATGTAGACAACGAGAACACGCACCCCAGCGATTGCATTCGCAAGCAGGGTCTTTCCGCACCCCGGAGGGCCGTGCAATAGGACTCCCCGAGGCGGTTGGACTCCGGTGTGGATATAAACCTCGGGATGGCAGAGGGGCATCGCAACGAGCTCCAACATCTTTTCTATACACGCTTCAACTCCTCCAAGATCAGATAACCGTGCCGTTGGCGCTGCATGGTCTTTGGAAGGCTGATTCGTGCTCGATGATATCTTTGTCCGCTTGCTACTGCTTCCATCTGCATTGCGCGAAGACCGAACTTTCCGCTTTCCTGACGGGGTTGGTAGAGGTTCTGTCGACTCCGGGGCGATTGTTGCAGGCTGAGATGCTGCAGCTAGCGCTTCCGTAGTATCCTCTGCTGGAGTTGGTGCCTCTTCAGAGGTTGCTGGTGGATTGGGGGTAACAGGGGAGTTGAGATTGAGTTTATTTCGTCGAGCCCATAGCCCGGTCATAGACCGGTTCAAGGAGTTTGTGCCCTAGCTAGGTGGTTATTAATGCACTATATTTCACGATTTCCGGGTTCGGCGCTTACTTGTGGATCCATTCTGGAGACAGGGAGGCAAGGAGGATGGAGGTAGAAAGCAAAATTGTCCCGCGATTTTCGTTCGTCGGAATATTTGATGGCATATCATTATGGTCCCCATTTGAACTGAGTGGACCTGCTTTGACCTGGACAACCATGATCTATTTTACAAGGGCGAAGTCTCCGAAATGCTGAAGTGGCAAAAAGTGGCGGATGTACGGTTACTAGTAATCCGCTTGGGTTTCTGTGTTGAACAGAGTAGCTGGGATACTTTGTCGGTTTGCGCTTCTGTAAGCGTTCTGACCATTCTCCCTTAGACTCCCTAGTATGCTTACAAGTCCCAAAGTTTGCAGCATGTTTAAATTGCGTCCTTCATTAGCTATAGGAGGCCAGCCAAGAAGCGCGACTTCTTTGCCAAGATGGCCTGCCATCGCATGCTGACTATACCAGCCCTTCCCTTCACGCTTTTGTAAGTGCACTCAGTATGAATCCCTAAACATGGTAAGGCCAATACTCGATTCGATCTCCGAGATAAAGCTTAAATCTCCCTCGCCTTCAGAAGCAAAGCAGAGGTTCTCTATAACCCGGCTGGAAAGGTGAAGCCTCCCGTTAGGATGCGTTTGAGCGTCAAAGCCACCCCATCTAAATGGGAAGCCAGACAACTACCACTGGCATCTGGCTCGCAGATCATCCCCTCCATTTACGCCGGAGTTCCCGAGGAGGGTGTATGTGACGTCGTATGGCCCCTCACTGCGGTTATAAGACCGCTTGTCCTCCCTCAGGATTCAGAGTGCATCTGACCCATGGCATCCTCGAGTATGCCCCCTGCACTCACGAGATCCAATCATGGTGTAGAAGAAGCCCCCAACCTAGAAGCCATGGCCACTCCGGCGGTGGGAAACGACAGTCGCGACCCCGAAAAGTCTGAAGCCATTCTTGCCACCAGGCCCACCACCGCTAGGACTCCCAGCGGTAAAGGAGACGACGCATTAAATATCCTATCAGATAAGATACGGCATGTTACACCAGAGGAGAACAAGCGCGTTCTCCGCAAAATCGATCGCCAGTAAGCATCAGCTCTATAGCGTCTCGTGTTCGAATTCTGACTCCAATGAGCCACCAGTGTCATGCCTGTTCTGTTTATCATTTATTTCTTACAGTGTACGGCTCACCGATCCCTCACCTCCTGACCGAGATACTCACAGTTCCTCAGTTATGGACAAGCAGATCCTTGCCTTGACGTCGGTCTTTGGTATCGTCCGCGATGCTCACCTCGAGGACAAGCAGTATTCCTTAATCGGCTCGATTGCACCGTGCGTATCACACCTTCCCTTCCAATCGACCCCTAAAGCCCTTCCATTAGCGTGGCACAACTGCTGCTCCAGCCCCTCTCTGCATACCTCCTCGTAAGGTTCGACGTCTCAATATACATTCCGATCCTCGTAATATGCTGGGGCGCAACCCTGGCGTGCATGGCCGCCGCTCAAAACTTTGTAGGACTGCTAGTTTCCAGGTTCTTCGTACGTCTTATTTCCTGGCAACCTAGAGTGATGTATCGTCTTTGAACTGAGGCTTGTAAATAAGCTTGGAGGCTTCGAGACTTCGACCCAGGCCGCCTTCATCCTCATTGGCCAAATGTTCTACAAGCGCCAGGAACAGGGTCTCAGGCTAACCAGTCAGTCTACATACGGTTCGTAAAAACCAACACTTCGACTCACCCCTTGAATCCTATAGTCTGGTTTTCAAACGTCGGATGGGTCAATATCGTCGGAAGCCTGATCATGTACGCCTTCGGACACATCACCAAGGGCCCCCTGCGCCACTACCAAATTGTCTTCATTCTCCTCGGTACCCTCACCACTCTCTGCGGTGTCGCAAGGTAAGACACCTACAACGGCTCAACACACATCATCGTTCAGTCCTGACGAGACGTTCACAGCTTTTTCGTCTTCCCCACTAACCCTGTTAAGAGCAAATTCTTGACGGCGGAAGAGAAGATCATCGCAGTCGAAGTGCGGTCTTCACGCCATTATGTCCCATGTCACTCTGCTCACAAAACGTTCATAGCGGCTTCGGGCGAACCAGCAAGGAGTGGAAACAAAGATTTTCAAGTTCAAACAAGTTCTCGAGACCTTGTTGGATCTGAAGAGTTGGTGCTGGTTGAGCCTGCTGCTCCTCACTGCCATTCCCGGAGCAGCTATCAATATCTTCGGGCCCTTGATCGTTCGAGGGTTTGGATACGATGGGTGAATGCCGTCACAGTCCGCGCTGACTGAGTTTGCAGCGCCGTATGCTAACATATATATGACAGGTATGATACGATGCTTTTCCTTGTGCCCTACGGAGCGTTGCAGATCATCGCGATGGCACTATCTTACGTGCGTCGCCCTCTTACAACCTTGACTTGACCGCCTTCCTCACTCTGCGATTCATGCAGTGGCTCTCAACCAAAACACAGTACAAGTCTCCCCTCGTAATCGTCTTCCTCATCCCCTGTCTTATCGGAATGGGTTAGTCCTCGTCCCCCTTTACTCCCTTCAGCAGCAAAGTATCAACAACTTTCTGTCCACGCAGTCATTCTCTATACCACAGGAAGGGACAAGGAACACCAAGCCGCCCTCCTCGTCGCATACTATCTCCTCGCCTGCTCATCCGCCGTAACACCCGCCCTGCTCGGCTGGCAAGCCATCAACACCGCCGGACACACCAAGAAATCATCCGTACGCACACCCCAAGCCCCCTTCCAACCCCAGCCACTGACCTCCTTGAATCCTAACAGACGACAGCCATGACGATCATGGGCTCGTACACAGGAGGCATCGTACGTTCTTTCGCACCCATAGAAGCGCTAGCACCCGCTTAACCAGTGCACTGCTGCCACTACAGGTCGGTCCTCTCCTATTCGAGCCCAAAGACGGGCCGTACTACCACTCCGGCATTCTCGCCTGCATCATCTGCTACAGCGGCGCAGCCGCCATCGTGATCCTCACTGCCGCCTACCTCTTCCACCTGAACAAGAAGAACGAAGTGCGCCGTGTCAAGGCAGGGAAAGGTTAGCCCCAAACCATTTTTTCTGAGCGCGCCAAAGGTACCGGTACTGACAACTTGCCGGATGGATGTATACGTAGATGCTATGATCATCGACTACTCGATGACCAGCCCTGACCATGTGGAGGAGAAGGATGGGCAGCGCCATACGATTGGTCGCAATGCGTTCGAGGACTTGACTGATCTTCAGAACGACGAGTTTATCGTGAGTTCGCGGCTTCCTCCAGCTTGTATCCCAAGTACTGAAGTGTCTTCCGCCTTTAGTATATCTTGTAATGCCGCACTAGAGGGTTTATAGTTCCATGGAGGCATATTGGACTTTCACCGTAGAATAGTAGTGCACCTGATTACGATTAATGCGTGATGACTGGGGAGGTTTTTTGGCCGGATTAGAGTTGTAATATGATTTACGATAGACAGAGCGAGGAGAGGATGCCAGCCTAAGAGTACGCCGAAGTATTTCATATAACGGAAAGTGAATCATCTAGAGATCTGAAGAGCGAAGCAGAAAGCATAGACACGAAAGCAGGAAGAGCGAGAGCGAGAGCACGAGAATATAGTCCATAGCCGTAGTCCGAGAATCGTAGAGCGCACTGTACGAAACAAGCCTTCCGAGAACGAAGCATTTACTTCAGAACACTCTTGCCCTCGACAAGAACCTTTTCAGTTGCTTCGTGGAGCCACTCCTTTCGGTCTTCCAGAACCTCGCTGTAGTTGTCGAGCTTAGTCTGCAGCTTGGTATAGAACTGGATTTGTTTCCTAGAGAAGACGTAATTTGTCAGTAAACCCAATCGGGGGAGGGGCGCTTTCGATTTCATACATCATATGTCCTTTGGCCTAGAGAAGATGTCAGAGAGTTAGCATGTTATGCGTATGTCATAACGAGAAGGAACGCACGAAGTCAAGCACATCCGAGAACTTGGTCGTCATTTCTAGCGGTGGCGCGCAGTTAGCGTTACGAAGGACGAGTAGCGAACCAATTGCCTCACCATCCGAGCCGGCTAGCCACTCATTCAAGGTGCCGTCGTTCCACTTCTGCACGTTCTGCTCATAGGCCGGCATGTTCTTCTTTATCAACTCGTCAAAGTCAACCCCGAACAGCTTATCCAAAGGCCTCTGCTGCGGCGACTGAGGACGGGGCGGCTGATAAGATGTGCCAGCTCGCTGTGGCTGCACAGAGCGTCGACCATGCTCCTGATGCGGAGCATAGTTCGGTTCCACCTATATTCACGACGAAAGGTCAGATAGTGTCGCTGGCGATTCTACCAGCCATGAAGACCAACCTCATGAGAACCCCCGCGCCTTCCATCGCCCGCCACGTTCGCCACTTTCAACCGCTTCGCATTGGGCATCTCATACGGACTTTCGCTGGCCTCAACGCTATCGCGGTTCCTCTTCCTCCCAGCCTGCTGGCGACCTCCTTGCTGCTGGAAGACGCGTCCTTCGCCATTAATGTTGTGTCCAGGAATACCGAAGTCTTGTTGGCTATGTCCAGCGACCTGCCCGCCTCGGTTCTCCGAATCCAGATCAATGATGACACGCCTCGGGCCTGTGTCCATCCCGGCAAGGAAATGGTCGTAATCGCCACTAGCTGAAGAGTCTTTAGGAAGAGCCATATCGCCAAAAGATACGTCGTGTTGCTCTGCGAGCGTCGCGGAAGAGGTACCGGAAGTGTCCAAGCCAGAAGCGAAAGACGAGGATTGGATAGACTGCTGCTCGTTCAGATCCAGTTGGTCCAATTCGTCGAGCTGGCGATTTTCGGCGGATATATGCGCTTCAGAGGCCGCAGATCGATGCCCAGCAGCGCCATTTTGGCCCATTCCACGCAGTGCAGGCGCCTTGAACCCAGAGTAAGCCACGTCCAGGTCGATATTCCGTCCTGACAAGAGAGACGAAGGCGCCTGCATAGGCACAGGAGCCATGATCTTAGGCCCAGCATTCGTGCCCTCGCGCTGAGCGCGGTGAGATCCAAAGGAGGTCGTAAATCCGTTTCCAGAGCCGCTATTCCCGTGCCTTCCGCCAATGCCAAAGGAGCCAGATCCAGAGTGCCGCAGCCGACCTTGAGGGTCTGCGGTGCCAGGTCGAGGAGGGGGCATGTCGTTGAGGCCCTCGCCTCCCGAGCTCCCGCCGAATCCGCTTCCGAATCCACCAGCCAGAGGACCCTTCGAGCCTTTCTTCTTCGCGTTGAGAGCCGCTAGACCGTTTTTCCTGGGAGCGTCCGCACCAGGTACAGGTCCTAACGCGTCAGCGCCGCCGTTCTTCGAGCCTTGTTTCTGAGCTGAGTGAAGAGGGTTGGAGAGATCCGCCTGGAAAGCAGCGACGACGTTCTGCGGGCCCGCGCCGCCTTGGCCTGTCGAGGTCGCATCGGCCTGAGTCGCGTCGGCCGTCGTCTGAGTCGCGTTCCTTGTGGGAGGCCTGGCGCTGCCGCCGCTGGGGAAGAATGGGGTTCTGGCACTCATGGTTGGGATGAGAGTCCCGATATGCGCGAGAAAGGGGAGTTTGGAAAGGATGGTGGTGGTGGTATGGGATCAAGGAGCGAACGCGCTGATGGACGCGTCTGACGCGCTTGCAGGCGCCTGCGCACCTACCGTCTTCCTTCTCCTTAAGTAAGGCTCAATCTTCGTCCTCAACAAACTCACTGCTTTGAACTTTCAGGAACAGCGTAAACTCTGCGTGGACCCATTTCCGTCCGAGATGCCCTTTCAATAGTCCCAAGTGGACTTCGCTTTGCTTAGACCCAGACTCCTGTTTGACTTCGGGGACTTCAAGGCTGGAGGCGGCTGCCATGACGAGGTCAAACTTGGCCCGCTGTTTCCGCTCCAGGTCCTGTGCTATCTCGACCTTGAGACAGGATATGTTGGTGCATATAACCTCTTGGGTGTTGAAGGCAGAAGGAAAGCCAGTTACGATGGAAAAGCTGCGTCGAGGAGGTCTCACAGGCATGAAACAGCTCTCGATGTTACTCGAGCCAGAGTCGTTTAGACCAAGGTCCAAGATATCCCATTTGTTACTCCTTGCTAAACACCTGAATCGATTACAGGCCCGCATTTCCCTCCTGACCATGAGACATCCATCTACTCAATTGTCATAATCCAAGAAGCGATCTCTGTCCTCCATGTCCATCGTGCATTGATCTATCTCCAGTCTCTTGAAGGGTGTGACACCCTGTCGCGAAGCCAATGCTTTAAGAAGGCAAGGTGCAAACGGACTAGTACTCCTGTTCTTGATGTCAAGGCTATTAAATTCTAGCACTTCAAGAGCAGGGAAAGGAGGTGGGCAGTCTTGTGTGCTCTCCGTTCCGCTGTTCGGCTGGGTGTCTTGGCTTCCTAGCAAGGCGGAAACAAATCCAGTGATGTCAACAGGTCTCCTACTCGAGTCCCCGGCGGTACAGGCCAACGTTACAGTCCTCAACGTCTGGAGCCTGGAGAACACCTCCCACGTATCATGGTCCGTATCGAGACCATCGACACGCAGGTGCTGAAGGGGGGAAAGATCTGCATGCTGTGTAAAGGACCCAATTAATTGTTTCAGGTTGCAGCATCTATTGCCGAACTCGAGTTGTAGACCGCCAACTTTGCCACGCCCGTATTCATCCAGATTGACCATCGACGCTTCAATGCCGGCGGTTGTGAGGGTCTCGTCTTCGTCGAGTTCAATCGTCAAACGAATACCTGTGGTCATTGGTGTCCACCGTTTGGCAAGGTGGAGCGATTGTACGCCCATCTGTAGTTTGGGCCAAGCTTCGCGAAGCTTGAGGAGGAAGAGGTTGACGGAGGTGGGATCCTGCCCATTGGTCCCATCCTCAAGAACCTTATAGCAGGAGATATTGACACATGCGTCCTCTGGGATCCTGAACACCGAGAGGAAGCCGGAAATAACGGATATATCGTCGGCCAGCGTCAAAGTTCGAAGCGCGGGGAAGAGTACCATGGGATAGTCGGAGTGGAGGAGGCCTTTGGGGATGCTTCGCCAGTCGAGATGAAGATCTTGAATATTCACCATATTGCGTAGAGTAGCAACAAAGTCCCACTTCCACGGACGGGAAGCCTCTCCGGCTCTGTAAAAATTCTGAGACAATTTTAGGCTCGTCAAGTTTGGTCCCAACGGAAGGGCGCTCCATGGTACATAGCATCGAGACACGCTCAAGCTCCTCAGTGAGGGGATGTCTTTTGGACTGTGCTCGAAGGGCCAGTACTTAGGTAGAGTATTTGGCACTGCTTCAACAGAGAGATCCTTGAGGAGTGGTGTTTCTCCATGCCACCCCTTGAAGTAAAACTGTGGGCTTGAACTTTGGAACCGAAGTTGCACACTCTGGAGACGATGGGCTTCGGACAATGCATCGCAAAGGTCTAGGGACATCCCTTTGCTGCTCCGTTCGTCGAATATGATGGTGAGCGGGAAGTTGCTCGACCGCTGAATCATGGCCCGAGTGAGGCCAGGATGTGAGAACCGCAGATCTGCCCAAAGAGCAGGGCATCCCAACGCCACCTCCCTCCAATGGCAACACACGCGTGTGATTCGGGTCCAAGATTCGGGCAAAGAATCCGTTGAGTCCGACCCAGCGAGCTCGTCTCGCAGAAATAGGAATATATGCGACAGAACTTCAGTTGGAACATGGGTGGTGGGAGCCAGAGTGTTGTAACGGGACTTCAGTGCCCGAGTTTCTTCGTTTTCGTCCAGAACTACAAGCCGGTCCAAAATCTCAGCCCTGAGTTCCTGTGCCTCGAGTAGATTGCATGAGGGCGAAGACATCTCTGAGTTTCAGGAAGAAAAGGGAACAGGGCTGACGTTCTTCCTCCAAGCGTACACTGATAAATTTGCAAAGGTTGTCAACAGGTAAATGAATCAGCTCTCAGAATCAGAATCGCACCTAGTTTGGCACTGGACAATGTGGCGGGTAGTAAGAAGGAAGTATACTTCGCCAGGCATTTTCCAGTGTTTTCTGAGTCTCAACAGTCTAAGGTCTCACCCAAGTCACCCAAGTCTCACCTCGCAGGCGCCTCCTCAGTCATCGGAAGACACTAGGTCCAGTTGGGTCCAGGACGAGATTATTTGACATGATATAATACTTAGAAAGAGGTAATAATTAAGGATACATATAATAGATGGGTTGAACTCAGTTCCACAGTCCCAGGTGCATCGTCCGAATCACGTATCAGAACCGATACCAATTGCCCCGCTTGCTCTGCTTTTTCTCCTCGTCCTTGTGGTTCGACTCTACCGGAAAGGTCATATTGAAAACCTCTGCATTCGTGTTCCCAAAAGAGCTCCCAGATCCCGCGCTATTCACCGTAGAGGTAGGGTAGAACCCCGAATTTCGATTCGCGAGCGACGCGACGTTCTCCGAGCTGCTCAGGTCGTGCTGCTGTCGAATCTGGTTTAGCCCTGCGACCTCTGTGCTCCGCACGGCGTAGTGCCGTGTGAAGAGGTCGTTTTGGATCCAGGTAACTTTTTGGAAGGCGCGCATGATGTCGATGCGGCGCGAGAGGGGGTATTCGGTGTAGGAGAGGATGACGGGGGTGAGGACGTCGAGTGTCCATGCTAAAGTTTAGATGCGAAGGGTTAGGATGCGAAAGGAGTAGTTTGAGCATGAACACGAACCTAGGGTTAGTGCGAGGTGCATGAGATCGACGAAGAGTGGGGGCTTTCCCATGAGTTTTCGATGCTTCAGTTCGTTCTGGCCCGTATGCATGATCCCGACGTGATCTGGTAGAGCGTGAACAAATCGAAGGGATAAATTGGAGGCCACCACATACCAAAGTACTGCCATGTTGCGAAATCATCGTAATCCGAGGTAACTAACTTTCGCATGTAAACCGAGAACGTTTTCTTCCTCGTCTCGATCTGCGGAGCATCCAGTGCCAGATGATGCAAATCCGACAGCATCATCCCCTCATGACCCCCCGTCCTCGGCATAAACATATTCTTCGTCACATCGAACCTGAAGAGCTGGTGGTACACATTATCCACCAGTTCCGGAACCATCGGCAGGAGGATGGGCTGGAAGTCGTTGAGAGCCTCCACGTCGCGCTCCGTAAAGTTCACGAACGTAAGAAGATATCTGACCCTCTCGCGAAGGTCCGTGTAGATAAGGTCCTCATCGTACTCCTCGTACAGAGGGTTCTTGTCCGCAGAGACGTCGGGGAGCTGGAAGGGGCAGGTGATGTCGTCGTTGCCCGAGATGTTTCGCGTATGGCCGTAGGGAGAGACTGACATGGCCGATTCACGGTTCATGCGGCGTGAAGGGGATGTGGAGTGGGAGGACATCGGACAGCCAGAACCTGAGGGCGATGTTGAAGCGTACGCTTTGCTGACCGGGCAGGCAAGTCCATGGCCTACAGGCGTCGCCGAACTGAAGGAACCACCATTTTCCGCGCGGATAGGCTTAGGGACGGGAATCGCCACACGCTCTCTTTGAGGGTACCCGTATTCATGATATGAATTGCTCATGGTGATGTCTGGTATGATTTTGTCGACCGTCGATGCGGGTGGGGGAAAGGCGGAAAGTAGGGAGAGTCTTCGGGGGATTGTAATTCGAGAACGAGTCCTAGAGCACCCCTTAAAGCCTGAATGACGATGCACTGCGCGGATGGTGCCTCTACGGCTCACGACGCATCCCGGGTCTTAAGGAGGCTCCAGGCTCGTCCAGAGTCTCGGGAAGGCACCTTTTGTGTATCCCCTTGGAAATCGCTGGCTTTTCGTACCTGTCGTCTCGTTTCAGGCCTGAATTAGAAGAAATCGTGGCGTCGGGGTTTTGATTGAATCGTCATAGAGCTTTAAGCTGAGGGTGCGCCCGGCGCCCTGCCCAGCGCGTTCGGGCACACCATCGCCTTCGAACGACCAACAGCGAGCCCCTGGCTAAGGATCCTGGGTCCTTGAAGCTCTTGTCCGCTGCTGGGTTGCCGTTCGGTGAAGAAGACCGCGCCTGTAACAAACAGTCTGAGCCTAGGGCTTGGGCGTTTCGAGCATCCACACGGACCCGATGTGACCCGATTCCTCGAATTACGAAAGTTCCTCGCGTTTGTACCGCGTCCCCGCATGCAACAAGATGCACCAACAATGGACGTGCCTAAGTGCCAAGACGACGGGTCTGGAAGATGAGGCTTGGGTGTGGCAAAGAGGAATGATCGAGGGTGATAAAGAGGAAGCGCAATCAATAGCTTACGAGCGGTTAGGCGTGATGATGGGCGCTTAGGAGCCGGGGCCGCTATTTGCCGGAGATCGCGACTGGAGTCTGGAGAACGCGCCCAGGCCAGGCCCGCAATATATTCCCGAGTTATTCCTTGCTCTCAATTAAAGATCTATTATCGGGTTTGGGGTTATGTAGGTTACCATAGGCAAGTGTGTGACTCAAGCCCGAAGATAGGTATGAATGCGAATCGGCCGAAATTGAAGGCAACTTAGAGGCACTGGTGGCGATCAAGTATTGACCTGGATGAGGCGAAGAAGGTGCCCACAGTCAGAGTCCTAAATTCTCCTAAATTCGCGAGTCTGCCACGATATCCGGGCAGCAATTCGAGCCATTGGCCCCTCCTGGGGCTCTTTCTTCTGCAAACTTGAACGATGATCCAATTGTGCTCTAAAAATAGGCTGCTTTAAATTTTGATTGAGCAGCACCGCCACCTACCGGAACAATTGACAGCCAATATTCTGGGGTATCGCAAGACCGCGGAGTATATCCTTCGTTCTGCACGTCTCCTTCTCTCCTCCTCCCCCCATCTCACTCATGGACGGCAAGGATAGTTCAAGCCCAGCGCTGACCCCGTTTTACCTCTCAAATTCCCTCCAGGAAGCGGGTGTATCGAGGTTCGTATGAGCGATGATCATTAGCCACGTGTGCTAATAACCGCTCCAATGTCGCCGACTCTTATGTTTCTCTGCGTGCTCATGTTGCGAAATACCTTTGGATCTTCAACAGTAGTAATCAAGACTACTTCGCTGCTTGGCCATGCAACCATTCCATCTCGGAATTGGACCACAAAGAAACTCTGGGGACACCCATTGACAACATCCCAAATGAAGTCCTCTCGCACATTGTGGAGACGGCCTATTTCTCGGAGGAGCTCCCGTATGACAACTTCAGGAGCGTGATGCTGAAAACCTCATCTCGCCTGAGGCATATCACGCTGAGCACGCCGTCTCTGTGGAGCAAATACCACCTCACCCAGGGTAACATATGCGACTACCTCCCCAGCCTTCCCCGCTACCTGCAGCGCTCGAGGGACTACCCCCTCGATATCCACCTCAGCTGCTTCTGGTCTCTCCCCACGACCGAGCACGTCATGGACCTTCTCTTACCCCACAGCCGCCGTTGGCAGCACCTCTCCATCGCAACCCCCAACGGCGCCATATTCAACTTCCTAGAGAACGTCTCCGCCCCGCTGCTCAAGACAGTCTCGCTATCGCACTTCTCCTCCGAGCGCCGACTCTCGCTCGAATCCACCATCTTCGGGGGGAACCTCCCCAAACTATCGCAGCTCCTCCTGCGCAACATCAGTCTCAATCGGGTTAGCCTCCCCCTGCGCAACCTTACCAAGCTCGAGGTCCGCGGATATGGCGCATGGCCTGACTTCGCGGGATTACACGAGATGCTATCAAACTCAGAGACCCTCGAAGAGCTTGTCCTCCACGTGAAGCCCGCCTTCGTGCTCGAAGACCTCCACTGCTCGGGGAATAACCAAGCCCCCATCACCCTCCCGGCCCTCCGCACCTTCACCGTGCTCACCTCGGAATGGCTCACGGACGATGTCGCGCGGCTCGTCCGCACATTCTCTACGCCCAACCTCGAGTCCCTGGTGATCCAGGAGGGGTGTGGACCCGGGCATACCTCGTTGTACGAGATCCTTCGTTACTCCGCTTCCCCGTCTCCGCTGGTCCGCGCTAGGCACGCAGACGTCGGAGCCGCCTTTCGGTGCTTGGAACCGGAGAAACTAGAGAAATTGCACACACTAGAGCTGACGAGGGCCGCGTGGAAAGACCTCGCGAACTTATCGCAGTCCTTCCAGCGCATGCTCTCTTTGGAGAAACTCGTCCTACTCGAGCTAAACCCGTTCACCGCCCTCCAGGACTTGGGGATCGCCGCAGGGGATACGCCTACTCCTATCAGCATCCCTTCTCTGCGTACCCTCGACATCGATGTCATCAGGGACTTTAGACCCGCAGATGCAGGTCTGGCGCAGTTCATCCGCCTCTTCTCCCTCCCCTCGCTCTCGTCGCTCATCCTGCGCCATCTCTCGCAGCATGGGTTCGAGAACACAGTCGACGCTTTTGCGGGGCACGTTGACGAGTATCCGGAGCTTAAGGCGTTGACGGTGACTGGCACCCCGGGGCTCGAGCAGAGCGCGCAGGCTCGTACCCTACCTCTTGCATTCCCGCATCTCAAGACGTTGTCTATGTTGCATGTTCCTTCCAACCTATTCCTTTCTTGCCTTGCACGTTCAGATATGGGAGACGGCGCGGCTGGAGTTCCCTGGCCAGATCTAGAGAGTCTGATGGTATCCGGTGACCCGAACGCCAGCAAGCCTTTGCTGCACAAGGTGATTCTGGAGCGGGAGGCTGCGGGCAGGCCTTTGAAGAAGTTGTTCTTGGACGGTTCGTTCCAGGCAAATGCTGAGTCTTGGGAGTGGATTAGAGAGCGTGTTGATGTTGTCGAGGTTCCGTCCGTTAATCGTGTTTGACGCTAGATTTCTGCGTAGATGATGTTTGATTATGACTGCCCACGTTGTACGATTCTGTATAGTTTCTTGTATGTAGAACGATTTTGTAGACGCCGGTTCGCTACGTGTAATGTATCTGCTCCCTTTCGCTTTACACTCTATCATACTTGTAGCTCTGCCAAGATAATATTCGAACACACTTGTTCCACTAGATACCATGATCTTCCATGCTCTTTGACTACAGATCTACCAAGGGGAACACGCGTCTAATGCACTTTGGTTGGGGACGACGATAGTAGTCCTCGTCGACTGCCCCACTGAAGTCCTCGACCCATCCCCACAGGCGGTCCCACTTCCTCTCTAAACCACCAGGAATGATATCCCGCTCCTTCCTTGGCGGTCGAGGCGGTAGTGGAGGTCTATGAGGCCACGCAACATGCAGCCAAGGCCACGTCGGGAGGTAACACGTTTCCTAGACGTACAAGGGGTAAGTACACACTGGGATGCTCGAAAAGACCATGAAAGCTCACCTCGAAACTGCAGCCCGGGTTGCACTTCACCCAGACACTCCAATCTAACCATTTCATTAACTTGTCGACACGGGCGCTCCAGTCTGTGATAACGTCTTCTGCTGGTCGGGACTCAGCGCCCGGAAGTTGCAAGACGACGCCCTCTGCCCATATTCCTACAACGACGCGGCAGATTTCATGCAGCACCCCGTCCACGGCGCCCAAGATCAGGGTCTCACTATAAGTCAGCTTCGACTTGAGCGTCGTCGAGATGATCTTCGTGTGTGTCGAAGCGCACACCTCGAAGATAGGTGCAGCCCACTCTATTGACGCAGAGCTGGCGTTGATGGGTCTGACACCGTGGAGGATGTACGGGTCGAGCATGCTTGTGGTATAGTCGTGTATGTCAGCGAGAGTTTTGGCTACCTCTTCGTCTGTGGAGTTGAGCATGTACCGGAGAATCTCGAGCCGGTCCGCGTGTCGATGTATGATAACGCGGATGAGGCTCGTCCAGTCGACTCCGCTACCAACCTGCTCTTTGCCAGTACTCGAGAGGACGTCGTCGAGCCGGCTGAGAAGCTGCTCGCGCCCGTCGGCGCCGAGCTGCGCCACGCGGTGGTCCCAGCGCTCCTGCCCGTACCGCTCGGCGACGAGGCTGGGGAACATGTCTGTGTCGTAGAAGGAGGTGAGGCGGGTGAGGTCAAGCTTGGCGCGTGTTTCGCCGGGGAACCTGTCGTGCGTCTTTCCGGCCTCGAGGACGCGGAAGGCTTGGAGGAGGAGTGTTCCTGGAAGGTTCCCGATGCGCTTGGGGTTTGGGACTCCGGGTATTCCGGGTTGGAGAGAGTGGAGGTTTAGGAATGAGGCTACTTCAACGCCTTGGGTGAAGTCGCATAGCATGATTTCGCTGGGCGCGGTCAGTCGTCGTGTACTAGAAAAGATGTGTAGGCCACGTACAAGTCCATTTCCATTCTAGATAGATCTTGGTTAGATGCTGGGATAGTGAAGGGGAACAGATAAGGACCCGCACCTCATAAATCCATCTAAATTATACTTCTTCCCCCACTTGCAAAGATCCATAATCCTATTCACCTCATCGAACAAACGACCAGGTTCGACTTTTCCCCTCAAGACGTCCTGCGCGTCCATCGTCCCTGGCATCTTCGCCGCGCTACTTCCATCGAAGTACAAGACATTCAAAGGTCGCGTGGCCGCGAGGGTGAGGTGCCAGCAGCCTTTGCCCTCTTCGACTGTCCGACAGAAGAGGAACGAGTGCTCGGGGTCGGTCGCGACCCAGTTTGGGTTGTCGGGTACCTTCTCTTTGTCGGTTCCGTGGTAGAGGAGGGTGCCGACAGGAATCGTGGCGGGGACGATGCTGTGACCTAGAGCAACCAGTATGTACAGAATTGCTTAATTAGCGTGATGAGTCTCCCCGAGATTTGAATGGACGACTTGCCATTCCGGTAGCGAGTGTTGGGCCACTGCTGCAGAAGAGAAGCTACAGTCTCGAAGACATAGTTCTCCGTCGCATTGGGAGAGGGCTCAACGTCGAACCTCCATCGCGCGCTGCCAGCAGCCCTGCCAGCAGAGCGCCATGGCTCCCGAGAAAAGGGGTCCTTTAGCGGAATCTGGGCGCCTAGAACCGCCGCTGCGTAAGGCAACGCAAGAAACGAGAGGATGTGCAAGGACTTCATGTCCTGACCACTCTAATCGTGCGCCAGAGGTGGTGGGAGATAAGCAACCTCAGTCCTGTGTGTGCTGCGCATTAAGTTCGAGCAGGTCGGCGCCGAAGAAGAGGGGATATTGGCCCCGATGATGGTGAGCCGATTCGGAGCCGTTCCATTTTGGGTATGCATCCACGTGATATAGGCGCCCACGCCAAAGCCCCGTGGAAACCACACTCGGCAAAGACCGAAGCACAATTGAACTTGGACCAATCAATCCACGCTTTGTTCGACCACGACCACCACCTTCGTTGTCTTCTGCCTATAAGTAGGCAGCATTTGAAACTGTTCCCCATCTCAATTGTGAATCTCCCCTCTATCGAAACCCGCCCCCGGTACAATGTCCACTTCCAACTCTCCGAACCACGCGTCGTCAGAGACGACTACCCGCGGACTTGAGGCTAGGCTCGAAGACCAGCAACGAGGACAACAGCAAGACTTGGAAGCACGACGAGGGCCTTTGCTGCCGGACCTACCCCCGGAGATACTGGCCGCCATCTTCCTCTTGGTCCCCCGTGATGAGGGAGACACATCCTGGATCTCCGTCACCCACGTCTGTCGTCGCTGGAGGGAAGTCGCAGTTGACTGCTCGCACTTCTGGTCGGAGTTGAACTCTGTCCCTCCTCGCTTCATGGAATTTGCGCTGGCGCGTTCGAAAGGCGCCCCAATCACCGTGCATACCTCTGATGATACCCCCAACGATACCCTATTCAAAGTTTTGTCTCCAGACCGGTTGCAGAAAGTGACCCTTGACCTCAGAAGAAAGGACAGCCCAGTCCTATCCCATTTCGCCAAGACCTTCCCTATCCTCGAGACAGTCGTCCTCAACGGATACCGACCTTGGTCAATGCCCAATAATTTTCTGTCAGACTGTCGGCATCTGAAAAACCTCCGAATTGTCGGTGGGGTTAAACTCAGTTGGAAAGACTTAACACAGGCCGTTCAGCGCAGAACACTGCTTACCCTGTCCTTGGAAAACGTATCCTTCCACCGAGCGACCGCAGAGACCTTCCTGGATTTCATGGGGCGGATGCCCCTTTTACAAAGCCTCAAACTTTTGCCACTTCCTGGGTGTGTGTGTGTGTGTGTGTGATTCTTCTAAGGTAAGCACAGGCCATCACTGACTCTTACCCCTAGGACGGCGGGGAGGCAAGCCCAACTCCCATGTGCCGGGCTAGTACCAGGGCAGGATCCACAGCGATATCTCCAGCCGGCGAACCAACGGCGAACCGTTGGCGAACCGTTGGAGGTCTGCCTGTGGAGAGCTACCGTTGGCGGGGGCTTACTACTATCTACATTCAGGAAATATATCTGTAACCACGATCCTTGCACAACCGGTGCCCTCAGCCTCCCTCTTCGTTCCCTTCCCCAACGTGATCTGCCTCTAGCGGCGCGAGCCCAACACCCTCCGCGATTTCCTGCACAATATACGCAAACTCCGCTGTGCTGCTGGTAAGTATGCGCACGTCTAGCAGAGCCCTAAGTTGCAGCGTCGGTGTCGGCCCCAGGCCCCGAATCCGTGCCGCCTCCTCCACTGTAACCGCCCGCAATATGTTAAGCACATAGTTCTTCCGCGCCGTGACCAGCTCCCCATTCCCACCACAGACGAGCCACACGTGTGATACCGACTCTTCATGCGCCCCACAGAACCTACATCGGAGTCCCCACGCCGAGTTATGTGTGTACCTTCGGCGGCACGATGCAAGATTATGGCTCGAGAGGAGGACTCGAGCCAATGCCTTGCGATGGCCGGGGTTGTACACCCGAAGGTAGTGCCGTAGTTTGCGCACAACTCTGCGTGGGGGTCCTCCATCCGGGTCCTCCTCCGTCCGTCCGTGCACCAGCTCTAGCCGATCGGTTGCATCGACCTCGCCCTGAAGCGCCGCATCCATGCTCTTCACGATATCCTCCATCAGCCTCTCCACACGCCTCTCCACCAAAAGCTCTTGCGGCGGCGGAAACTCGACCCGGCCTGGGAGCGCTTGAACCACAGCCCGCAGCCTCCCAATCCACGTCTGGTACCGTCGCTGGTCAAGGTCCACAATCTCCTGCAATGCGAGCCGCACGTAGACGCACGGCGCGCGGAGTATATAGAGCAGGTACCCAACCGCCAGGATGACGCGGCGGTACCTGACAGGCTCTAGCCCCGTCTCGGTAAACAGAACTGCGATCATGCTAAGCGGCCCGAGCCCCAGCACCCTTCGGAGAAACACCTTCTGCACCTTCTCCAGCAACCCCCTCGCCTTCGCCGACTCGTCCAGCACAACCTCGCACCTGTGGACGAGATGAGGATCCACGAGCGCCATGTACAACATTGTAAGCATCTCAACCGGCATCGCACCCGAAAGCTGTTGCACCACCCAAATCACCCGGCTGACCGTCTTGGCTGTCGCCTCCTTCACGTCGTAGTGTAGTCGCATCATCCCCGACCCCGACGACGAGAGCTGGAAACCGAGATAAGTGTGCTCCCGCACCACCGCTAACACCCCTCCCTCGCCTAGATCAAAGACCGGCAGCTCAGGGGGACGCTTCCCGAAGATCATGACGACTGACTTGACCGTGTTGAATAGCATGAAGTTCTTCTGGCACCACTTGAACATCCCCTTCAGCTTTCGTAGCAGGCCCTCCGGACTAGACGACATAAGCAGGACATCGTCTGCCTGTTCGACATTCGTGATCGACATGCCCGCTAGCTTGATATCGTCCGCGTCCTTCGGTATGAAGTCCGGTAGGTCAGCCATGTATAGCGCCCACAGCACCGGAGAGCACGTGTCCCCAATGAGAATCCCCATTGCCGCTGTAAACGCCTCCGACTCCTCGCCGTTATGCATTGCGACATACGTCATCGCACCGTACAGCCAGCGTAGCCAGTCAAAGATCTTCCCTCCAGCCCCCTGACGCCTGAGTTTCAGCCAGAGTGCCACATGGTTCGTGGACGGGAACGCATTGGTGAGATCCACGAACGCTGCGTACAGGGGACGACCCTCAGCCTGCGCCCTGTCCCGCAGCACGAAGACATTGTTGTTCGTGCGGTACTCCGCTCGAAACCCATTCTGAGAGTCCGGTATAATCCCCCGCTCCTCCCCAAACTCGACGAAGCGACGGCTGGCGACAAGTGTCGTAAACTTGAGGAGGCAGCTTTCGAGGCCGATGGTACAATAGCTGTTGGGGTCGTCCTTCGGCTTCCCCTTCTTGCAGAGCCCCACAATCTGCGTGCGCAGCCAGATGGACGGCGCACTCCGGGTGTCGAAACACAGATTTACAAGCTCGACCAACACGTCGTTGTCCATCTCGTAGATGTCACGATAGGAGATGTTGTCTGCACCGGTGGCCGAGTCGAACTTCCCCTTTATGAGGTCGCTCGGTATCTCTACCACCTTACCCCTCGCTATCTCTAGCACCTTACGACCAGTGGTTTTTCAGCACTTGCGGGAGTTAGACCTGACGGACTCTGGCATGTTTATTCTATCCTGGCACAACTTCCTGATTTGCCCAAACTTGACCCACCTTCGTATGTTGGAGTATGACTCTATGGTGCGAACGCCTAGCACAGAGGCCTTTCTTCGGTCCCTCAAACAGATGCCGCTTCTACAAGAGATGTCTCTCTCTGACCATGGGTTTATACCTATCAGTGGGACCACGGCCAATTCGCTCTGGGAGCCGGTATCTCTGCAAAATCTGACACGCCTGAAGCTCCACAACACCCTCCCTGCATTGACCGAATATTTTGGCATGGTCCAGCACCCCGGTCGTCCGAAAATGCACCTTATAATATCGTACGACACTCACACCCCAGTCACATACCCTCCTCAGGCTTTGGAGAAATTCTTTTGGAACCTCAGGAACTCGCTTAATTCCCCAACAAGTCCAACGCGTACAGAGTTGAGGATCCAAGGCCTTCTACTTCCCGGCTCATCTGGTTTTCGCATTGTGCTGGCTCCCTATGCAGCCGGGAAGCCTGATGGCAGACCTATTGTCATCAGGGACCACCGTCTCCAAGCACACAAGGTCCGGGATCGAGACCTCTTTATCAATGACTTTCTGGACGCCCTATCCAGGGAATTTGATTTTTCCCATCTTCGCTGCATCAAACTGGATAGAGACGTAGACGTGAACCGCTGTCGTCGTCTTTCTGGCCACCTGCCCCACCTAACCCAAATCATGTTCTTTTCCTGCTCCATGACCATCGATGCTTTCCGCCTACTTGATCCGCTGGGGGATAATGCACCAAACAGAAGATCACATCCCGAGTCTGGCAACATACTCTTCCCAAGCCTGGAGGATATTGCATTCTTAGATGTCGAATTTGACTCCGAAGACGACAAGAAGTGCTTTGTTGCCCGCCTTATAGAGGTACTCCTCTTGCGCGAAGCTGAAGGTTGTCCCGTAAAACGGGTAGTGTTTGGCCAGTATAGCAGTGATGGCGCCAAAGTGAGCGAGGCGGATGCAAAGCTCTTGACCGACGCTTGCCCGATGATGGTGTTAGAACAACCTGAAATGTGGTGGTGGGATCCCACTCTTAACCCCTTCGAAATATAAAGTAGTTGGGCATCTGGTGATGGCCAAAACGTATAGGATAGACCTGGGTATCGGTTCACCTGAGATGGTCAGAGTGGTGCTTGCTCAGACGCTAATCTGCCTTGGGGACTGGTGACAGATCGACGCTAACCTGCCTCTGACTAAGTCAGACTGATGGATGTGCCATCCTGCCTCAAATTCACAAAGCAGCTTCTCCCTTGAATATGCACCACATCGTTAGGAGCCAAAAGCCCATGTGAACTCGTCACACCTGTCACAGGACGTGACCCGCCACACTCATGCAGGCTGCTGCAGGCGTCGGCGCGCCCCTGCGCGCCCCCTTACCCTCCCGGGTGTTTGGGAGATCTGATTCCAGATGGTTACAGGGAATCAAGATCTACCCGATCTACTTGACAGCAGTTACTAGCCATTCGGCCCTTCCTTGGGGATGGCTGCACCCTCTGATGAGCAGGGTTCTTTTCTGCGTGTTTTTATCACATTCCGTTATTTATAGGCGCCTTCCCCCTTTCTACGGCGGGGTCAAAGATAGAACAAATCTGGCGTGTTCCTTGATTTAAGTCAGGAGCAGCATAGGGACAGAACGGTTTGGTTGCCCAGAGCTACACACACCTTAATAAAAGCCTCTTCAGTCATTACTGGTAGCAGGCGCTACGATAAGCTAAAAAACATAAGACTCTCAAACATAGCCGTCCGAAAAGAAACGATTTTGTTTTGGGCAATGGTGTCTTCATGAGGCAGACGTGCACCTCTTGCTTGGTGTCATCTAGCGTGCAGGTAATGAACGAAAGGCAGAACGACACCTTCTATTCTGCTGACAAACCCATCAAATGGTGCACCGTTTGCTCAAATGACCATCAAATAGTTAGCGCCCGTTGGGCGTCAACACATTATGGTGGCTAATAGTACATATACCGTTGGATCTCTTGCATGTAATACCCCCAATGATATAAGTCAAATGGTGTATTGGTTCTGGGACTCTCAGAAGGCTTCCTCCGAAAAAAAAATATGGGTGGCCTTTAATGTCATCCTGTTTCAACCCAAGATCCCATATAATACCTCGGAACGAACTTGCTATATTGTAGGAGTATGGTCAATATCCTGGACCATCCCAACAACCTGGCTTAAATCGAAGCCCTATTTAATTGTGATTTTTTACGGTATCTCACAATGTCTCTAGACCACTGATACCCTTTAAATTCAACATACAATGATTCTATCCCCAGTTTCAGCGGTCATTTATACGGTTCCTCATTGGCTGCTGAGAATCTGCCTTGGATAGGCACCATAAATAATCTTCACTGTCAGATCATTTCTCTCGCTATCTGCGTCAACATAGCACCTTCCTGTAGAAGGTGCTATTTTGCCCCAAGAGCGCACATGCATCAACAACCACATCTGGAGCATGATGTCTGCGGTCTGCCTTGAAAAGGCACCTTCCTCGAGAAGGTGCCTTTCTGTGTTGAATATTGTGGCAGATTGACATACCTAAATATGGTTACTTGTTCTAAAGCGATCCTGGAAGGGAGAAGATGCAGCAAGCCACGTTTCTACCATCATCGACGTGGTTCTACGGTGACGGGATCTATAGATTCTCTGAATTTGGCTAACGGTGTCGGAGGGCCCGCCTTTGCCCTAACCCTATCCACCCTCGTTCGATGTCACGCTACGCGCTATTAATACCCCTGGTATTCTGCCTTCATTACGCACCATTGATCGCCCAGTTTTCAGCGTCGATCTGTCACCACTCCTTTCAGGCAGATTGGCCTCGTTCTGCACCACTTTGACCGAATCGGCTGATCGGTTATCACCAGTAGGCATGAAGAGAGGTTGACTGTAGTTGGATTCGGCTTAGATGTAAATCTGTGTATGTGTGGGTGTGTTGAACTCTATGTAGCACTTTGAATAATCCATTACTACCCCATTACTTACTCCCCGACATCAACTACCGTTTCAAGTAAAGACATCTCAAATCTTTTAGAAAACCGTTGAAGAGCATTGATGCGTTCAGCCAACTTTCAGCGTCAAGAACTGCGTTCAACCCCGTATTTTCAGCTGGGCAGCTGGGAGTCGGACGACTGTGTAGAAATGGCTCAGCATATCAACGTGTACAAGGCCTGACCAACACAAATCGATGGCCCAGAGGTCCAAATGTTGCCCGACAGGTTCGCGCTCTGTCGGCGAACTTGGCACAGGGATCTTCCTCTTGATACCCCGTGATGTGGGAGACACATCCTGGATTCGTGTCACCCATGTCTGTCATCGCTGGAGGGAAGTCGCACTCAACTACCCGCGCTTTTGGTCTGTGTTGAACTCCGTCCCTCCCTGCTTCATGGAATTTGCGCTGGCGCGTTCAGGATGTGCCCCAATCTCCGTGCACACCTCTGAGGATACACCCGACGATATCCTGTTCAAAGCGTTGTCCCCAGACCAGTTACAAGAAGTGTCTCTAAACCTCACAGCAGGGGGCAGAACAGTTCTATCCCATTTTACCAAGAGCTTCCCTATCCTCGAGACAGTGGAAATTTTCGGGGACGGCTCCGAGTCTTGGTTCATGCCTAAGAACTTCCTGTCAGAATCTCGCCATCTGAAGCACCTCCTACTTGACAATTGGCGTTCGTTTACGTGGGGACGCCTACCCCAGGCCGCTCAGTGCGGAACTCTGCTTACGCTGTCCTTGAACGTGCATGTGGACGCCGAGGACGTACTGTCCCCAGAGACCTTCTTGCAATGCATGGGGCGGATGCCCCTTTTGCAAATCCTCGAACTCGAGTACGCTTTGCCTAGTACTCAGGCGGATTTCGCCACTAGCTCCAGCCCCTTTCAGCCGGTGGTTCTTCAGCATTTGCGAGAATTGTCTCTGAAGGACCATGTTCTCGTATCCTGGTACGATTTTCTGACCTGCCCAAACCTGACCCATCTTCGTCTGGATCAGCCCGCGATGAGGGTATGGGACTGCGAACGCCCCCGTCCCGAAGCCTTTTCCGATCTCTAAAGCAGATGCCGCTTCTACAAGAGATGACTTTCACTGGTATCGGGTTTCTACCTATCAGTGAATCGACCAACAACTTGGTCTGTGAGCCAGTTCTACTCCGACATCTCACTTGCCTGGAGCTGCAAGACCGTCTACCTGCTTTGGTCGAATACTTTAACATGGTCCAACATCCCGGTCAACCAAGCATGCAACTGCACATATGCCGCTGCGAGGCGCCCAGACCCTGTGCTCAGGCTTTCGAGAAATTCCTCTGGAGCCTCAGGAACTCGCTGGATGATGTGTCAAATCCAATGCGTACTCCGCTGGGCATCGAATGTCTTGCAATTCCCGGTGACGAGCTTGCCTTCCAGTTAGCTTCCCATCCCGGGCTCTGGGGTACTTCGACTGGGTTTATTTCCATCTCCTACATCGGTTTCAGTTCATGGCACCGCTGGGACAACATTGACCGGTCTCTCCTCATCAACGACTCCCTGGACGTCCTAAGCAAGCAATATGACTTTTCCCACCTTCGCCATGTCCAGGTCAATACAGACACCGTCCGTGTGGACCGATACCGTCGCCTGTTTGGTCATCTGCCCCGACTGGCCAATGTTTCGTTTGACAACTGTCCCATGACCATGGACGCCTTCCGCCTACTCGATCCGCTGGCGAATAATGCGAAAAACGGAGGGTCACATCCCGCTGGCATCGCACACTTCCCTAGCTTGAAACATCTTTTATTCGCAAAAGTCACCTTCTGCTCCGAAAACGAGATCAGCGACATTGTCCACCTCATAGAGGTTCTCCACTCGCGCCAAGCCGAAGGTTATCCTGTACACTCAGTGTGGTTTAAGAAGTGCGTAAACTTCGGCGAGGCGGATGCAAAGCTCGTGACCGACGCTTTCCCGCTGCTGCATGTTAAAATCACAAAGTAACCGCGATTTGGCTGAAATATATCGATATTTATGTGTGTGTATGTTATCCAGCCTTCTCGTTAATCCATTAATTGTCCCCCGACCCACCTCAGTCACCCGGACCGGGGACCTCCTTAGGTACCCAAGACCAGACAGTCCACCCACCTAAGAAGGGGGTCCCTGGTGGTTCTGTCCAAGGCTGGATTTTTTCCACTGGGCTGGTTTTGGTCCATTGGTATGTCCGTTTGTCCAATTGATATGACCGTTTGTCCAGGTGTCTGGGGTCTTCATTAATGGACTTTTTTCCAGGGTTGGAATTTTGTCCAATCAGGTGGACTTTTTCCAGTTGATCCAGTGTGGACTTGACCAGTATTGGACTTTTCCAATCTTGATTGTGGACTAGTCCACTAACCTCTTTTGCATAGATTGGACAAGTCCATTATATTTTGGACTAGTCTACTGCTGTCATTTGATAAATTGGACTAGTCCATTATTGTGTGGACTAGTCCACTGCTGTCATTTGATAAATTGGTCTAGTCCACTGCTGATGGCATCATCCTAATGACATTGATGGTACCTGTACCTATGATGTCATGATCTACATTGATGGACCCTGTGCCTGTGTCATTATGATGTCATTGATGGTACCTGTGCCTGATCTGCATGACATCATTGATGATACCTGTACCTGTGATGTCATGATCTACATGATGTCACTTTGATTAATGACTGTCATGATGTCATGCAAATCATGATGTCATGCTCATTTAGATAAGAGGTGTGCTCAACAGATTCATTCATATCTCACTCAGTTCCTGTCTGATAGGGATGGTTTTAGTATCATTGGAAAGTGTAAAATGAGAAGAGTAAAGTGGCCTATGTAGTGCATCCTATTCTCATAATATATATACCTTGAAAATGATGGAAATGTCATTACACCAACAGGAAGCTCATTTAGATAAGGAGAATGTGGGACTGATTCATTCATATTTCACTCAGTTCTCCTCTGATAAGGATGAATCTAGTATCATTTTAAACCTTAGCTTAAGGGGTATACAGTGGTATATGTGGCATCCCCACTCCACATTATCTTACCATTCAATACTCCAAAGGTGCCAATTGTGAGAAGCATTAGGGTTAGTGTCACTGAAGACCTAAAGCAAGGGTAGATGGTAAACATCCATACCCAGTATGCCTTTAGACATATCATGTAGCCAATCCAGCACCAAGTTTTGCTATCCATAGATGATTGGTGATGTAATGGTGTAATTGCCCAAGCTTGGTTCCTGTGCTACAAATCACTATTTTTGGACCCTTTTCTGATAGTTCTAGCAATATACATACTTGGATAGGAAAGGGACAAACACCTAGTTGAGAATGCAAAAGAAAGTAGCCAAAACCATCCAGTGAGCATGGAGATATGTCTAGTCTTAGCCTTAACTATGGTCTGAAGATGTACAAGTGTGCAACTAAAGATTCAAGGATGGACTTAGAGCTAGTTCTTCTTGTAGATCATCTTCTACTGCTTGGATTTGCTTGCAGTCTTTTGGAATAGAAACCTACTATTTGAGGGTATACTTTCACAGTGTCCTTGTACCTCTACCTGCTTACCATAAATGGCAATTGAGGCAATTGTGCCATTTTGAAGCTGGTTTGCATAAAGTCATGTTTCTCCAAAGATAGATGCACTGCAGAGCTGTGACACTATAGGTTACCTCATTGGACATTACTAGTGGTCTGGTGTATACTTGTAAGGCTTTATATTCATGAAATAGTGTCTGGAGAAGTGTAATCTTACTAGACATTGAGTCTCAGGTTGCATGCCACATTCAGGTTTGTACAAAGGGTTTTAAGGGGTGACATAGTCATAGATTTACTCTAGGTTGCCGGAGCTTTCTATTGATACACAATTTATTTAAATTGATTAGGAAATGGGTGAGATATTCAGGTATCTTGACCAAAGCTCACCCTAATATACATCTTAAATGGCATTTTCATGATTTCACAAGCTAAAGCCCCACATGAAGAGTGCACAACATACCTCACTGTACTCTCCTTACTTCACACTTTCCAATGATATCAAAACCATTCTTATCAGACAGGAACTGAGTGAGATATGAGGGAATCTGTTCAGCACACCTCTTATCTAAATGAGCATGACATCATGATTTGCATGACATCATGACAGTCATTAATCAAAGTGACATCATGTAGATCATGACATCACAGGTACAGGTATCATCAATGATGTCATGCAGATCAGGCACAGGTACCATCAATGACATCATAATGACACAGGCACAGGGTCCATCAATGTAGATCATGACATCATAGGTACAGGTACCATCAATGTCATTAGGATGATGCCATCAGCAGTGGACTAGACCAATTTATCAAATGACAGCAGTGGACTAGTCCACACAATAATGGACTAGTCCAATTTATCAAATGACAGCAGTAGACTAGTCCAAAATATAATGGACTTGTCCAATTTATGCAAAAGAGGTTAGTGGACTAGTCCACAATCAAGATTGGAAAAGTCCAATACTGGTCAAGTCCACACTGGATCAACTGGAAAAAGTCCACCTGATTGGACAAAATTCCAACCCTGGAAAAAAGTCCATTAATGAAGACCCCAGACACCTGGACAAACGGTCATATCAATTGGACAAACGGACACACCAATGGACCAAAACCAGCCTAGTGGAAAAAATCCAGCCTTGGACAGAACCACCAGGGACCCCCTTCTTAGGTGGGTGGACTGTCTGGTCTTGGGTACCTAAGGAGGTCCCCGGTCCGGGTGACTGAGGTGCCCGACCCCAGATCCCATTTCACCAGACCGAGGATAGCCTTCAAGATGAACCTCCCACCCTGCGTTGTAACATGCATGCCTTGTAGCCTGACGCAGTTCAAATCCGGAGCCTAGACAGATATTCAGTTAAATGACAGGAATGAGCAAATGATTAGAATTTCGAAGGCGCGAGAGGAGACGGTGGTAAGGAATGTAGACACGCACTGCAGAATTCTTCCTGTGTGTGTCGAAGTACACGTAACAGCACTCCCCAATGGACACCGCCAACTGCACCCTCGAGACATTCAACTTCCAATCGGGCTCGGAAGAGCCGAAGATTATTGTTCTGACACTGCCGCGGAGGCTATCCCACTAACAAGGAAGGAATGTCAGATAATGAACGCACCCACGAGGAACCCAAAGTCATCTTTACTCACCTTGATGGCAATATCTATCGTCCCAGTGCTCACTTCCCCCAACATACGTTCGGACCCTCCCACAATGTTCAAAGGTCGAGGGTTGTTCTTATAAAAGCGAAGGATCGGGATGCCGGTAATCGCTGAACCATCTTGAGAGAATACGTCCACATAGGATTCGGCGACAGGGAGGCTGCTGCATGGAGGGTGAGTATATGCGCGACTCGAAAACTAAAAGAGTGGTGGCACTTACGAAGTCGGACTTGGTGGCGAAGAGTACGACTGCGAGCTGTACTCAACCGACTCATCACATTCACTCGATGTCGTGGTGTCTTCGAAGGACAGGGGTTCAGAGGGCGCAGGCGTTGGACCATCCACAAGTTCCACTGAGAATCGATCTTCCAAGTCAGAGACTGAATCCCGATCCCCATCCTCGCACATCGAGCTTTCGCCCCCGTCGACATCGCTCGTGCCACTCGTGTACGATGCCGCAGAGTCGAACTCAGCCTCGCTGCCTCTGCCCTTCTTGTCCAGTGGCATGAATACCATGACACCGACGTCGTCGTCGCATGTCGACTTCGCCTGAGGGAAGGACTTGGGGTCGGACACTATCGAGTACAGAATTCGGGACCTCTGGACCTCGCCGCTCTTACTTTGCGAGAAGTTACCAAACTTCAAGCGGGGCAGTAACGACTGAGTAACCAGGGCAGCGTCCTCTTGCGTGAATGAACCTGGAGGCGGCGTAGCGGGAGCGTCTGGTACAATAGTAGCCCCAGACTGATACGCGGAAGAGCCAAAAGTCCGAGTCGAGGGGCCATTGAAATCGAGTGGACTAAGATTGTGGGGTGAGTCGGCGCGGTCTGACGGAACACCAGAGTCGATGGTTAGCAACTGGGGTGGCGTCTTCGCGGGAGTCGCTGGTCGAGTTTCGGGGTGCTGAGCGACTCGATACCCTCCGTAGCAGGGCTGTAAGCCAGCCGGCGTAACCCTCCGAGAGCCCTCCAGGCCCGGAGGCACGCGGTAGTTTGTCTGGATCGACGCTGGGTGCGCGGGCTGTCTGCTGTTGCCCTTTGTGGCCACATTCCGGCGCCAATAAGTGTTCTCTGGACCGCGATTATACGGGGCCCGGCCACCCATTCCTCCATGGTATTGCTCCGGATGTTGGTTTCGAACTTGAAGAGGGAACGGTGAAGGGTACCCAGGAGGATGGGGCCCAGGTGGGATTTGATGGGGGTGGTGGTAGTAATTATGAGGCTGGCGGGATGGCTGGTGGTATGAGGACGGAGGTTGGGCGTGGAAGTGAAGGTGAGGCGAGGAGAGGTCAGGATGGTGTCCACGGGATAATTGGCCCATTGGATCCCTCGGAGCGGTCATCACTCTGTGTACCGGACGGGGTTTCGGGGAAGCCAGGGCTTGGGCATAGCTCATGTTGGTCGCACGGCCCGGAACATATCGAGCTGGGGGTGGGGGGTGCGGCGTGCTGTGGGCATAGTCCCCACTGGACTGGAGGTGAGGGGGAAGTAGGTACCCCGGTGGAGCGGTGTGGCCTGGTGGGTGGCCGGTTGGTAGTTCGCGGATACTGCCATAGGCCCTCTGGGCGGTGTTCATGTTAACCGGAGCAAGGCCGTAGGAGTAGCGCGTTTCTGGAGATGGAGTTGGGCGCAATGCGGGTCTCGAACCGTAACCCGGTGTCATGGGTGCAGGCGCTAGAGAAGAGGAGATGGACGAGAGAGTAAGGGTGTCCAAGTGGCCCTGTTCAAACACACAGACCGGATGTCGGTCCACTTATACTTGTCGCGACGCGACGCGCCCCTCGTCTCACCATTTACCTGACGACGCGACATGACCTTCCTGTCTGCAGCAACCTTTGTCAGTTCTGAAGGAGTGGCGAGAAGGGCCCTTGAGGACACCGTGCCGGAACGCGATGAAAGCGTGAATTCAGGTTGAAGAAATGGTGAAGGTCAAATAAGTATGTTAAACTGTGACGCACAGAGAATCGCAAGCCACAGGCCATAACGCCGTCCATTTCCTTGGTACGCAGTCTCCCTCATGTCTATCACTCGGAAACGTTCGCTGACCCTTCCTTCCTTCCAGTTTCAAAACGAATAAGAGAGTGTCATTATAGGAAAGAATAGGATGAAAAGACGAATAGCTGTGTCGAGGGCGGGTTAGAGGGCGGGGTGTCTCAGGAAGTAAGACGTGACATACCGAGTAGGTTATACGTTCATGAAAGAGTTACGTCGGTTCCCCACGACCTGGTACCCACAGACTGCTTTCCTCTCCCGGTTCTGCTCCTCCGCCGACCTGACCATATGCGCCGGCACATTTTCCACCTCCAACAACTCCTTGACCTTCAAGATCATACCCGCTGCCTCCGGTGTGTGTCGGTGGTATACAGTCTGGAATCGACGGTGCAGGCCGAGAGCAAGAAGGGTTCCCTTGACCTTGTCGCCCATCGAGATTCCGGACCTTCGAAGGGTAACTTTGAAGTGGGTATTGGGTGCGTTTTCGAGGGTCGCTGGGGCTGCCTGGGTTGAAGAAGAAGCTTCAGGTTGCTCCTGTGTCGTCGAGGTCGCCATGCACCGAGCTGAGGACCGTTGTACCCATGTTCGGGATGACAGCAAGAGAGTCGAGGTACGGGATTTGAGGAGGCCTGACATAACCTTGAAGGCAAGAAACTGTCAGCAGCTATTCATTGTGGGTTTGGGGGTCCTATGTCGTACCAGAGATGAATTCGCTACCACTTGGATGGTTTCAACGTCGTGGTAGGAGCCAAGTAGGAAACCAGAAATTCGCGGCGGCGATGCGGCACGGCCAACGGCTCTCGCCGGGATATTCTCACGCTTAGCGCCCGCGAAGTTTCGTCGAGGCTTCGACGACTCGGAGTCAAACCGTAATCGGAAGCTCAAGAGACAAGGCACATCAAAGGAGAACTCAGAGGTATGTATTCGAATTGGCCTACCGTAATCTTGGAATTCTCAAGCCTGCGATGATTCTACAAAAGAATGGAGTTCAAAGTGGCCTTAAAATTTAGAATCGACGGCAAGCCCAGGAGATTGGGAGCAGTGTATTAGAGACAGGACGATCAGCTGGTCTACAGGATACGCATTGGTTGAGAGATGCTATAGGTACATCCTGCTACAGTACTCTCAAAGTAGGGTAAGCTTCATGGGCAACTGAACCTTCTTCCCAGCAGCGGTAACTGGGGCATCCTCGGTCATTGGATGAGCGACAGCATTGAACTGCCACTCGATCTTCTTCCCAGAAGGTTCAATCTTGAAAGTCTGGAGCATTAAGCTCAGGATAACCTCTTCATACAGAGAAAAGAAGAAGGACAGGTCAGGAAATCTATCGAGGAATTAAGCGACACCAAAGGACTTACTCATTTCCAGCTGCGAAAACTTGAACCCAATGCATGATCTACCTCCCCCAATGAACGTCATCCTGCATCCAAGAGTCAGTAATTGGCTTTAATTTAGACACATGATCATGACTTACATGTGAGAGTACACCCCAGGTACCTTTGCATTTAGAACGGTATCTGGGAGCGGGTTCATCCAGCGCTCTGGCTTCCATTCAGCCGCATCCGGCCCCCAAACGTTGGGGTCACGGTTGGAGTTTAGAATTGAAATGAATATCCTGGTACCTTTAGGAACCATTATCTCCTGTTTCTTCTCCCCTTTGAAGCATTTGACGGGCTCCGAAAGGGACAGCATCGTGTCCTCTGCAGCTTGCCGCATCACGAATGGAATGGGGGCGTGTCTGGCTCATGAACTCAGCAAGGCGACTCATACAATTGGGGGGTATTGAATCCACTTACAGTCTCAAAGTCTCCTTGCAGACGGCGTCCAGGAAGGGCAGTCCCATCAAGGCATCATAGCCCAAATCCCCGCCGTTCTGAACGAATGCAGCTGCTATTTCGTCTCGCACTTTCTCCTGCACCTCTAGGTTCTCGCTCAGAAGGTGGAATATTCTGGATAAGGCGTTGGAAGTGGTATCCGTGGCCGCAAATGTCAAGAAACTGGTGTGGCAAATATCAGTATTCCCAAGCTGACAGCGCTCACGCTGAAAGTACATACGAGACTTGGGCAATAATTTCGTCTCGACAAAGCCTATCCTTCTCTGGGGCAGACATGTTCTCGACCCATTGTAACGCGGCAGAGCGCGTTATGGGGGGAATGCTCAACCGACACGTAGACAGAACCCAGTTATTATTGGTTTCCGTGCTGCGTGTATGTGGTTAAGCGTGAGGAGCACCGTTGGCGCTCCTCGAACATCAAAGTACCTAAAACTAACACTAACAAACAACGGAACGGCTATGCCGTTCCGTCTCCCGTTACACTCTCCCCCTCTGGGTTGATTCACAACCCGCAGGTGGCAGAAAGGTAACAAAGTATATGTAAAAGTAAAACAATTAGACAGAATCGTAAGATAAAGAGGGTGGTAAATGAGTGAAGTCGTGGCTAGTATCCACGCCAATCAACTGTTAATTGTCCAAGTAGTCCATGCAAAGCAATGAAAGAGGAACGAGCGGGAGAAAAAAAATCGAAATAAAGGAGCGTGAAGATATAAGAAAAGAGAGGCAAACGGAGCGTGCAAACGCATGCTCCCCCTCAGACTGGACCTACTCTCCCCAACTAGCCTCAGAATCAGACTGGTAATCTGACTCTGGAGCTCCCTCACTCTCCCTGTCGCTATCGGCATCATCCACATATGCCTCGTCACCCGATGATCTCTCCTCCTCTGAGCATCCACCATCATCTAACCAGCAATCCTGGTACCCATCTCTGTACCCTTCATCATACCCTTCGTCATACCCATCCTCATACCTGGCCTCGTATCCCTCCTGAAGCCCTGATCCATACCCGTCGTACTCCACCTCAGGCCCATAATCATACCCGCTGCTCTCCTGAACCTCCAGCTCCTGATGTTGATACATCTCTGGAGATTCGGGTGGACGATGATGGTCCGGGACCCACTGCTCCGCTCGGTGCTCGTCGATGTGGCAGAACATCTCCAGCAACCTCAGCAACTATGCGCATGGGGTATGGGGAACCTGGGTTGCAGTATGACACATTACATGAGAGTAAACTGGGCCAAGCTGGCAAGGCTGTGCGACAGTGTTGATGGCCCAGCTGGGAAAGCCCGGGTTGTGATGGGCGTGCCTGTGATCACTGATGAAGGTTTGGTTGGTTTAGTGGCCGACTCAGTGATCAGTCACGGTGCTCCCGTCTCTGCTTCATCTCTTAATGGCCCGGGCTATCCAACTCATACTCAACTTTTTGGGAGTATATCACTCCTCCATCTCATAGTATAGCCTGGCAGGGCAGTGACACAGGCTTGAAGTCGATCGCGGGATCCAATTCGAATCATGCTTACAAATTATTTCCTTTTCGATGTATCAGTTGTCAGAATCTGTCAATCGTTTGTTCCGCGCGCGGACGGCCGTTGCTATACCGTGACATGCATCGGATCTGGTGCCAGTGCTCCGACCCTTCTTGATCTTTCACTGAGTTCGAGTTGATGCCCACTCGCGCACCGCCATCGGTGGTTAGGAGGGTGTATGTGACTTGGCAAATTCGCGGACGGCGTGCCAGCGATTCATATTCCCAATCCTCAGGTTGACTCACAGTTTTAGTACGCCTCCCCACACTTCCTTACAGAGGTGCAAGTAGCCCTAGGAGAGTCGAACATCTCAGGCCGGACTCGCGAGCATCTATGTACCGTCGACGACCAACGTTCGGATCATTTCTTGCCAAAACGGAGGATGGGTGTTATAAGCGACACGCCCGTGCCCCTCCGTGCCCCCTGCGTTTATTTGATCGTGTCGTAGCTTGGTACCTTGCGGCTCTTTTCACCCGTCGTTCGGTAACTTAAAAGTTTTAAGTATTACTCCTTGATAGTATGATACGGCCGACCGTCAAACCAATGCACAGAAATTCTCTAGATCTTCCGGCTCCCTCGGCGCCCGCCTCGCCTACGTCCCACACTCGCCAGCGCTCACCCTAGTCCAGCCTAGTCCTTCCCGGATATCTCTTGGAGCACGGTACGAGTAGAACGGATGGCGGGCGAGTTTGTCTCGCGATTTTCTTCAGGCCGGCCGTGCGATACGGCTCCTTACCGTGACCTGACGAATGGGCCCTCCAAGCTTGAATATCCACGGATCATCTATAGGCGGCGAAAGTACTATCTGCGATTAGGGCTTAATCTGAACTATTGCATCTAGTCAAGTAGAGTCTGTTGAATCTTTCCAGCCTTTCCGACGCGCCCCTTACTCCCTTCGTAACCACCTCCTCAACCTCCGATAATGCTGCAAGGTACACGTCCAAGGACTCGACCAACTTCTCCATGTACCGGTTTGTTTTCTCTACCAGCTCTTCAGATCTCTCGCTCGGGCAAAAGATCATGTTCATGCGCGCCCCTGCGAATTCTTTAAAGACGGCGTGGCTTGTCGGTGGTTTCTCCCTCTCCCACCAACCATCCACAACGAAATACGGATCAGTCGGTATCGCCCGTTCAGCTTCAAAAAGGTGCCCGCCAGTCATCATCCTCCATAGGCTTAGCTTGTCCTTCGAGCCCAAGTGCGGTAGAACACATTGAACGAAGTCCGCGGCTATTGGTTTGACTTCGACTTTCTGGAGGTCGAGCATGGCCACTTTTATGCCTTCGAAGAAGCAAATGATATTCTAGATAGATTTGAATAAGCTCTTAACAGAAGGGACTATCTAATGACTTACAATCTCATTTTCGAGGATCTCAATATAACACAGATTTGGCACTTTGCGGTCCATGCCGTAGACGTGGTCAAGGAAAACTTCCCGACGCTCGAAGAGGAAGAGCTCGAACGTTCTCCACTTTGCAGGTGTCGTGAGGTCTTGGGATATTCTCATCGCATGAAACTCGAACGACGATGATGGAAGAGAGGAAAGAAAAAGCGAGGAGCAACACCAGATCAATCGCTAGTGATGGTCTCGGTATAAACGATTCGATAGGGTGCAATAACTCAAAACTCCTAGATACAGGTCTCCGAAGCAACACCCCCCAATGTCATGGCTACATCTGTATCTTCGTGCTATTCTCTTCCGCCTCCTTCAGGAGCACGGCCTCCCTCTCCCGTATCGCGTCCTCTTCCAAGGCCTTGAAGTCGACGAGCATGGATTCGAGACCGGCGATGGATCTGATGACACGAGCAAGATGCCAGGAGGTCACTGAGACATTGTTGTCCTCCTCTTGGATTGCCTCCTTCGTCAGGGAATATGCCTCCTCGATGTCGGTGATAGACATCTTCCCAAGTTGGAAGATGTCGTAGGCCGGCAGTACGAAAGGAAGAGGTACATTCTTTCCTTCCGCTTTCCAATAATCGAGAAGGGTAGCCTCTTCAGCTTGATCCACGCCGTCATCGGGAGGAAACTTGAAATTCGACCACCAGTTTCCTCCGTACGCAGGAAGGAGACTATCCTCCCCATCCGGGCATGTGGAGATGACATCTATGAGGGAATCGAAGTCTACCAGTCGATCGTACATGAAGAGCCTGATGAGCTTTCGGAGGGCGTAAGGAGAATGGAGGCGATCGTGATACATGGCCATTCCCATTCCGAGAAAGAACATTGCACTAGACTTGGGGTGTTCAGCCATCTCCTACCAGCGCATTCGCAAATTACTCACCAACTCTTCCCTCAGCCGTGCTCTGAAGCTCTGGGTTCCTTCGAATGACAATGTAGAACCGATAGATACGAATGACACTGCGATCGCATGGGCCCGACTCGAACAGTAGTTTAGAAAGGCCTGGTAGGACTCGGGGCTCATGTCAGTGACGCCTTCTGTCACACAATGTCGCGTGAGGTTCACCATATTGGGGTAGGGACTGTCGTTGAGAGTTGGAGGGGTGGAGAGGGTCGGTTAGATGGAGGTGGATGGAGAGAACAATTTCCAATTTTCAAACGCTTAGCGCTAAAGGAAACTCCTAACCCTAAATATCTACAAGAACCCTAACCTTCGATACGTTGTAAAACTCTGCCTTGGCATTCCTTCCAACCCTCCTCCACATGTCCGCTTGCCTCCATGCATATGCGCTGTGGCCAGGGGAGAGACCGTTCGGAGCCCATTCCATCGCTTTATTCCGAGAATATGCGGCAAATCGAACGAACCACTCCATTTCGGATTCAACCATGATCAATTCCTCCACCCATCGGTCGCGCCTCGAACATGCACGGATCCAACTGACTCGATACACTTGAGAAACAGATAAGAAATGTGCCACGGAGCGGGGGATCGGAAGTGTACTCACGTTCTTCTACATAACCGGCAGTCCTCCTCGCCCCCTTAACTTTCCAAATCCATGACAACTCCTCTTCCCGTTGAGCCCGGGCGTTCGGGTCGTAAACAGCGGTAACAGCCTTGGTGTCGGCCGTGGTGAGCTCCTCAAACTCTGGGTGATGTTGCAGAGCGTTGAGGCGCTTCAGGGCCCATACTGCAAGCTCATAGTACTTAATGTGCATACGAAGAGAACGCCCTATCTCATTGACAGTGGCATAACTTCTCGTTCGCCCCTCTTGACCCTCAGCCAATTTCCGATGCTTCTTCCTATACTCGAACGATTTCCGGGCTACATCCGTGCGGATTGCCTGTAAGGCCTCGTTAGCCTGCGCAACCCTGAGTTCGACCTCTGCATCCGCAACAGCTGCCCAGCCTTCAGGCAGTTCGTCGAAGCTGGAGGGAAGCGGAAGAATAATGTTCTCTTCGTCCTTGGGTGAAGCTTCCTTTGCCGGTAGGGCGGAGTCGTCACAAGAGCACTCCTCCTCACAAATACAGAAGTTTCTCTCGACAGGGGCCCTTCTATCCTTTTTTGGGAGCTTAGTTCCTCGCCAGAGCTTTACCGCTTGTCCGTTTAGGTCGGCGATTTGTGTCATGAGCGACTCCCTTTTCTTCTCGACTTCAAGGGCGAATTTGACCTCCGGGTTTCCTTTAGGGGTCTTAAAAGCCTTCACCCCTCCAGAGATGAAGGACCGAACTTGAAGCCTAGCGCCCAGTCAGTACATTATCATGGTAACCGGCGAAGACGTACTGGTTTTCCTGGATCTCGATACCACGCGCAACCCACTTGATAGCAGCAGGAGGGCGTTTATTTTTTCGCGCCAGGCCCATCAGCCTCGTTTGTGTTTCAACCTTCCCTTCGACTTTTTAGGAAACGTTTGGACATCAGGGCATTAGCTGGAAGTAACCAGACGTGTGCATACCTGGAAGCACCACGGCGTTATACTTATCCATCGCTGTAACGTCCTTAGCCCGACGCTTGTTGGCTTTGGCTATCTGCTTTTCCCAGTGCCTACGCTGACGTGTCCCCGCAGTTGCATTCAGATTGTCGAAATCGTCGGCCGATTCTTTAGCCGTCTTCGTTGAAAGGGCGTGTTGGGTGTTGAGGAAATCAACTTACTCCCGAAGTCAATAATCACGGAAGGATCAAATGAGACAGTAAGACGAACCCATGCCTTGCAGTTTTCTCCAGTTACTGTCCCTCATACTGGCGTCCAAAGTCTCCGCCCGATGGGCAAGAGTCATCTGCCTCGTCATGTCCGCCACGCCATTCATAGTTGACCACAGGGATTCGAGAATCTCGCCACTAGTTACACCAGCACCGGGGCAGAACGTTGGCGCGTACCTCGAGAGACATTCACTTTTGTGACCGTGAACGTGGAAGAGGCCAATGAGAAATTGCATCTCCATGTTCGAAGGTAAACCGGGGTAGTCGCCCTTCGCCACACGCTCTCGGAAGTTGACACAATATTGGCAGTTGATGTCGTAGGCAAAGCGGATTCCTGGAGTCTCCTTGGCTCCGGTGGTTATTGAAGCCTCGTTCAAGGCCAAGTCGACGTTCAACTGCCTGTTACACGGCCGTTAGTTGCAGGTCGGCCGGTCGACCTCGGCCGTCATGGTCCCGACCGGGATACAAGTTGGTAGACGTACCTTTCGCCCTTCTGCAGGTCCACGCCCGAGCCTGGGGCAAAGCACCCATGTCGTGCGCAAGCTATGGCGACGAAACCAGTGCAGTCTTGACCCTTTTTAGCCTTATTCTTGTCCATTGTTGCTCGGTGTTGAAGACACGTTGGTTCCTTAAAAATAGGGTCAGAAGGGTTAGAAGGGTTGCGCTTGATCGGGTGGGGCTAAGTAGATACCTGATAAACTTCTTTGGTTGCTTTCAAGTGCTTGGACAGCTTTTCGTTCTCCACGACATACCCGGCTCCGTCCGTAAGCCAGACAATCGTCTCTTCTCCCACAATCTCGATGTGGTTGAGTACAAAGTTGCCGTCGGCTGTAAGGTAGCGCCAGTATTTCCATCTAAACAAGGTGAGACTCGGCCGGCGATGAATCGTGAAAGTCGGCCTGGAAAGTGAAGGCCGTGTTCGTTTCTTGCGACGTAACAGGATAGAGACCCATTCTCAGGAGATCGATATCTTTCTTCTCCTCTGGGCAAAGGCAACGGAAGACAGGAAGATAGTGAATTCCATTCGTGTGCACGATGGTCATCACAAGGTCCTTGCCTACTGTCCCGGCCGGTGGACCGCTGCCAAATGAAGGATCGTCATCGAACTCGTTTCCCGAAGGGTCGTCCATCCCAGTAAGGGTGAGGACCTGGGCCTCGAGAGCCTCTAAAGGCTCATTGTATTCGGGACATGGAGTCCCACCATGCCCCAAGCAGACGACGGTCCCCAATTGCCAAAGCCAAGAAGGTTGCCAATGAGCGCCCGTCCAGGCCTCAATCCGGTGGAGTGGGTTAGAACGATGCGCCTCTCGACAGCATTTACGACAGGTCCGAGGGATACCAATGCAATCGAGGCAGCGAATCTCCGTCTTGTTCTTTCCGCAAGAGCAAAGATCCTGACCCTGCGCCTCACCTTGGAGAATGGTGTCAAGGTAAGCCGCCTGGTTTTTCTGGATCCACTCCTCCATGTATTCATGCGTCGACTGTAATGCCCCGAATCAGTTCGTTTCAGCGCTTATTGTGACCCGACACACCTTTCCTTCACTGGTTCTCGCCCCTTCATGTTTCTCAAACGCGCCCTTGGCAAACGAATCTTCAGTTTCGGAATCCGAGGGAGGGTGCGATGGGCCAAAGTCCGGGCCAAAGTCGAAACTTCCATCGCTAAGGTGCTGATCGGCCCATTCGTCCTCTTGAGGGGCTCTTGGCGCTGGCGCTTTCTTAGGAGAAGGCTGTCGGGACCGTGGCGCGTCGCCGTTGATGAGGGGCACCAGGCGCGTCCTTTCACCTCGGCTGGTTTGGGAGGTTACGACCACATGTTCCACACACCCGTCGGGATCTATCGCAGTTCTTCGAGGGGCCATGCAGACGGGGTCCGAGATACGATCGGAGTTGACCTTCAGCCTGAGCTCATTGGGCTTAAGTACGTTCGAGTTGCCGCCATTTGCCGCCTTTCGGTGTTGCGATCCGAGCTAAGCTGCCGGCTGATCTCTTCCATCCTCTTTTCCTTCCGTTGCCCTCTTCCATCCTCTAGCCACTAGCCACCATGGTCTCCTCGAATCCAGCCGATTCTCCGGTGTCTGCAAGAACCACCCCTCATGCATCACCGAAGCCTGAGGGAGGGCCCAGCCCCAGCAAGCCTGAGAGAGGAACCAGCCCCGGCGCCAAGGTAGAAGAGAACGACGAGGAGACCGATCTGCCACCTAACACGGCAATGGTCTCGATGCAAGATGACAAGTCCTTGGACCAACGCTTTACGAAGGCGCAGCTCAGCTACATGAACGGCAGAAAACAGGAATATCTGCATGCCACGATTAAGAAACGGACTGTTATCACACGAGCCGTTGGTACTCACCTCTTGGAAGAGAAGAAGTTGCATGGAAAGCCCATCTCAACGAAAGATCGTACCGCATTCCTTGCCGTAGGTCTCCCTCCATCGCATTTTCAATGATCTTCCGAACCTTACTCTAGCTTAATCTCAGAACGTTCGCCTGTGGTTCGCACAGAGGGCTCGTAGATGCAAGAAGCTGCCCCGATGGGCAGTGAAGTGGAATGGTCGGCAAATCTTCTATAAGGAGCATGTGGAAGAGATATCGGAAACACAGCATCAGCTCTACGAGGCCAAGGTTGGCGTCTCCGGCACCGGCGACCGTTCGGCATCACGGCCCGGGCCGGACACCAAAGGGAGTGATGGGTTTGACCTCGAGTTGGCGGACGACGACACCGACGATCAAAGCGACGATGCCTCTGCGTCCAACCAAGAGGTCTCGCGGGTCCCGAAACCCTTCGACTTCCTTCAGATCACGATCACTAAACATTGGGACCCCTTGGATGACGATGAGAAGGCGGCATATGAAGAGAAGGCGCAAATCTGGCGGGAGAAAGGACCCTCGCCTGACGAGAAGAAACGGCAAGTCGTTTGAATGTACTTCGGTCGAACTTTCCACTTACCTTAGATTACTCCAGGCTAGCTGAGAAAGAAGTGGCTCACTACTGTCGTCAGTTTGCCCAGGATATGTACAATCAAATGGGAGTGCGATTGTTCATGCTCTTGAGCTACGAGGATACTGCTGGTGTCATGATAGGCTGTGAGAGATATCCATTCGAACTTAGATTGATTTGCTTACCCTGCATGGTCATAGCAATGATCGACTTCAATACAGAGCTAGGAGCGGGGAAGTCGTTCCTCAAGGATGCTCGCGCGCCTATCGCGAAGTCTGGTCTCTTCCGAAAGTGGTGCGAGTATTCGCGCGTGCAGAACCCTAAGGCCGATACGAACGTGCCAAAGGGTGGTAATCTCCTGCCACTTCCTCTCAATGACTACGGAGAGCCCATCCTTCCGGACGTGTCACAGCCGACCCCTTCAGGAATCCCCCCATACGTTTACAAGCAAAAGCTTATCCGTAGCTTCGTCACCCGTTGTTATTGTGCGCCTTCCAATTATATTATGCCCTTCATTCTTAAGACTAACGGGCATTCTCGTCCAGCCATCTCTCGTGGAGTACCCCTCATAGGCAACGAAGTTAGTAAACGCCACGCCCCACCTTGGAAGGCGATCGCCAAAAGTCCTCGCCTTTACATTGCTCCGGAGTTCCTGTCAGATGACCAGGCCCCGCACCTCGAGGAGACCAACTCCATACGCATTCAACACTCAACAGCAATGCTGGCTCACTGGTGGGAGCGACAACAGCTAGGCCTCGTTGCCCTGGAGTTCCATGGATATCTTGGTGAAGACGGGAACGTCGTTCCTCGTGTCCCACGGTCCCCGTTGAGCGAGGAGGACTACAACAAAGTCTGCAAACGGCCGGACGCGGACGCGGACGAGCCGGCGGCTAAGGGGAGGAAGAAAAAGGACACTAAGAAGGGGAAGGGGAAGGGGAAGAAGAAAGCTCCAGCGGCTTCTTCTGATGAAACGACCTCCAGTGAATCTGATTCTGAAGGTGAAGCCGATGCCGAGCTTAGCGTCTCGGATGGGGGCGACGAGTCCGATGACCTTAGCTCCCAATCATCGGGCGAGGATGGGAAGATGAACAGTGAGATGGAGAGGGAAGCAGAGAGGAAAGCAGAGGAGAAGGAGGAGAAGAAGGAGAAAGAGCGACTGGCGAGGGAGACCAAGAAGTTGAAGGCCTGAGAGAAACGGGAGCGGGACCGGCTGGCTAAGAAAAAGAAAGAGGCGCAGGCAGCGGAGGCGAAACGGGAGAGAGACACGAAGGAGGCGAAAGCAAAGGAAGCGGCAGAGGCGAAAGAGAGAGAAGCGAAGGAAGTGGCGAAGGCGAAGGAGAGAGAAGCGAAGGAAGCGGTGGAGGCAGAGGAGAGAGAAGCAAAAAAAGAGAAGAAGAAGGCGAAGGTGAGAGAGCCGAAGGAGTCGAAGGAGAGAGAGGCAAGTGAAGGGGCGAAAGCGAAGGAGGGAGACTCAAAAGAGACGAAGAGGACAAAGGCTAGAAGGGCGAAGGAGGCGAAGGCCAAGATGAACGACAGGCAAGAGGAGGAGGAGGACATTGAAGAGGAGTCCCTCCCCGCTGCCAAAGGACGTCCGCAGCCCAAGCCGGTGCCCAAGAGGAAGGACAAGGAGTCGATGGAGGATCCTATAGACATTGAAGAGGGGTCCCTCCCCGTTGCCAAAGGACGTCCGCGGCCCAAGCCGGTGCCCAAGAGGAAGGACAAGGAGTCGACGGAGGACCTTTCAACACCCCTAGAGACCCCAACTCGAAAGATTACTGCCTCTCTGATGGGCGTAACCTTAGAATCCGGCCGAAGATCGAAGAAGGCAGTCGAACAGGATCCTGAACCCTCCCCATCCAAGTGTTCGTCCCGTGCTCGGAAGCCTACACAACCATGGGCTTGGTAGCTTATACTTTTGTTTGTATACACCCGCCTTGCAAATTTTAATCTTCGTGTCTTTTCGTACCCTCAAATCCGGCCGATCCCCCGGACGAGCGCTTCTATTCCCTGTCACCGTCCGCGGTTCATCCGGCCGTAGACGCCCGTCTGAGGCATGCCCGTCTGAGGCACGACCGGGTTGGGCGCATACGACGGTGGTACACGTCGGTCGTACGGTTTATACGGCCGTGGAAACGGCCGACCTTGCTTCCCAGTAACGATCGTGCGGTTCATCCGGCCGTAGACGCCCGTCACAGGCACAAGCGTTGGGCGCGTAAATTACAGAAGTGATGATACGGCCGTGTCTTAGCGTACCGTCAGGGTAACGGCCGACCCCCAGTCTTGCTTCCCCAGTATGATCATGCTGTGCGTCCGGCCGAGTCCTCGGCCGATTCGCAGTGACGATAGACGCCCGTCTGAGGCACGACCGTTGGGCGCGTAAATTACAGGATTAGTACGATGATGATGATTAGTACAATGATCAATCTAAATTTCTAAATATTGCTTGCGCGCCTCAAACTTCGTCATGTTGGGGCAGTGAGGGTTTCTACACCTTCGAGACATCCTCCACCGAAGTAAGTCTGATCTCCACAGATTCCACTTACTGGGATCGGGACCCGAGTATCCCTGATATGGGGGATTGTCGCTTGACCACTCTTCCACCGCCAAACCTGGATCGTCATAAGTCTTCCTCCATACGGCCGGACAATGGACACCACAGTCTCGAGTCCAGTGACTGTTATCCCCGGTAATGGTGAAGGTGGGATGACGGTCGCCAATTCCAGGGGATCGGCCGTAGCTCTCGACCTGCAAACTTTCGTTGGAAGCTAGGAGCCTGGGATAGAAAGATCCGATGGTACGAGGAGTGATGGCGCACATCTGGGCGGTGTGAGGCGTGCCTAGCACGACAGCCATCGCACCACCCGTACTCTCGATTACAGACACACGAGTGATCTGCGCCTCCGATTAGCGCGATAAAGGTGAGTGAAGACAGAACTCACCGCGTCGCCAAGTCTTCTCTCGAACTTCTCCACCCGCGTTGCCGTGCCTGTATTCTTGTATCGCGAGACAATGCCCACGCTTGAGGTGTAGCCTATCATGGTAAGGAAGGTATGCATCGGATCGTCGAGGTCACGGGAGACCGCGATGTTGAGGTCGAATGGGGCCGGGACTTGAACGGAGGATTGGGAGAGCAGCAACTTGATAAAGTTAGTTGAACGAGCCGATTCCAGATATGCTAGTGCAAAATGCCATACCTGCCTGACGACTGAGCCTATGATCGCCCCTCGAGAGTCCTCTAAAGCCCTGAAGAAGGCGCGTTGTTGGTCCCTCGGAATGAACGGATCCAACGATTCAGAAATTCGCAGTCGAATCTCCTTCTTGCAAACCTTGGCTGTGGGAGCAGGTCCTCTTGCCAGAGAAACTAGATCGCGCCATGCAAGGTAGGAGACTATATTAGTGATCACCACGGGTTGACCCCGGGTCACGGCGCAGCAACCCGCACCCGCACCCCAGCCAACCCTACCCGTAAAACCGCGGGTTTACCCGCCAAAACGAACCCAAAAACAGCCAAATCGGACGAGATTTGGTTGAGATATGGTTCATTTATGTCCTAGCACATAAATGGGCCATATCTCGGCCAGTTCTCGTCCGATCTGGACGTTCTTGGGCTTGTTTTGTAGGGGACGGGTTGGGAAATGCCCACCCGCACCCGCACCCCACGGGGTACAACCCGCGAACCCGTGCGGGTCGCGCGACCCGTGGTGATCACTAGACTATATGCGGGAGCAGGTCGACTTTCAAAAGGAGGGGGATCGAGAAAGGGGCTTCCATTGCGATGAGGGGAGAGATACAAGGCGTAAAATATAATTATTCCCACCCTCCTCGGCTCTCCAAGGGCAGTAATGGAAAATGATTGATTGGCTGCCACACGGTGCCTTCGACATAACTGGGGCGGCCGCCGTCATCAGTCCTACATATCGTTCCAACAATTGTGAAGTTCATACCTTTGCAGGAGGCTTTCGATATGATGTAAATCCCGCTCGAGCACGTCAAGGATTTGGCCTGTTTTGCGATTGCTCTTGACAACTACTATGTTTCCAGACACCGACTTGGTTGAGAATTCGACCTTCAGGCTGTCATACAGTCGATTGCGAGGGTGGGGAGGCGTGATGGGGGCCTAGGCAAAAAGGTCATCATTGCAAATGCGACGATTGTGATCTGACCACTCACAGAACGGAAGATTGACCAGGTGTATATCATGTCTCGGTCGGAGCGAGGTGGGTATTGTCTTAGAGCTATTCCGTGATCAGCCACTGGCCAGAGACCCACCCTTTGGAGGGCCGAGGGATCGAGATACGCATCGACAGCAAGGTCGATACTTCGGGTGATAGCCTCGTAGCCGGGATGGATGGCAACAGACAAGATCAATGGCTCAGATGTTTCAGCACCGAATACGCAACATTTAACTGCAGAGATGAGGCCAGCCTGTAAGAAACCAGGGTCATTCATATTGCGTCGTAGAAGGAGGACGGATATGGCCTACCTCACATGCCGCCTCGATCGAGTTGGATGTGACTTCCAAGGCTTCGCGTGTGTACATGAGGGCCACAGATGTTGCTCAATAAGGTAGCAAGATGGTGGTGAAGGACAGAGATAACAAGTCAACGATCCTGCGACATAGGTGCTTACGTATTTCGCCTGACCATTTATAACGAAGGCGCTAAATACGGCTAATCCCTCCGTAGGGCGTTAAACACCGGGATGTTACCTGAACCGGTACTACGGCCGTATTTAAACGCCATCCGAAAGGAACGCCTATTTGCACCACAAGGCCGTCCCATCCAAGATAAAAGCATTTTTCGCCCCAAGTTCACATACATCACTGCCTACAGAAGGGGAAGGGGTGTTAGTGGGGAACCGAAAGGGCTATCTTGGGGGGGAGTGGACGCAGGTGCACCCTCCGTCTCCCGGGCTTCCATTGCATGGTCACTCCCATGCTCGATCCTTCTGCGATTGAGGGCGGAGCTGATCGAACGATCCTCGCCTGGAGCAGACATAAAGCTGACAGAGTAGTCTCCGTTGGTGGCCCCGGCCGACCAGGTATCAGAGCCCACCTTAGAGCACCCCTTGCTGGACAAGTCAAGTCCGGCCGGAGTCTCATGTTGGGCGTGTACGGATTGACTTAATGCCTCGCCCGCACCACGGTCGGCAAGGCCCTTGGTCCTTGTTAGGTTAACTGTTACTTTTCAGAAGGATAAGATACTTACTGATTCTGGTATTTGACCTCGCCCCGAAAGAATAGGACCGGCCGGAGTCTCATGTTGGGCGTGTTGACTTAACGCCTCGCCGGCACCACAGTCGGCGAGGCCCTTGATCCTTGTTAGGTTAACTGTCACTTTTCAGAAGGATAAGGTACTTACTGATTCTGGTATTTGACCTCGCCCCGAAAGAATAGGAGTCACCGGGGTGTCCGCCACTTGAGTTTGACCTTCTTGCAGGGGAATAGCCGGGGTGTTGGCCACTTGAATTTGAGCTTCTGGCAAAGGAATGGCCGGGGTGTTGACCGGGCCTTCCAACATCGCCCCAATCTGGTTAAAGGCAGCGTTCAGCGGGAGCGGCATTTGGTGGGAAGCGGAGAATGCACGTACCGCTTCCCCGTCAAGGAGGTCCGCAAGGTCCATTTGTCCTTTCAGGAGGTCAGCATCCAACGCATCGTAATACTCCTCCCATGTGGGATATGGAGGAGCTGGTGCCTTGATGAAAATGTAGCGACCTGGTTCGATTTCAACCAAGCCTATCGCCGAGAAAAGTGTCTTGACGACAGCAGCTTAGTGACGTCCGTTCGGATGCCAGCGACATCGGAACTGGTTGTAGAGCTGGTGATCGTCTCTCGCTGCTGGGAGATGTCCCTGACGGACGTCAAGATCCCCTGGATACCTCGGAGGTCTGTGAGAAAGCCCTGAACCCCTGTCATGACACCGGACACCTGCGTTTCGAGAGACTGGTCGACACGCCTAACATCGTCTAGGGCTTCACCAACGAGTCCAAGTTGCTGTGAAAGGAGTCCGCCCTCTGGCTGATCACCGAAATATCCCTGGAGTAGACGTTCTAACTCTCGAGAGATGGTGCCTGTCTGGTGCAGGATCCAGTTGCGCGCCTTCAAGCCATAGTCGTCGGTGAGCTGCTGGGCAATATCCATCATAGAGGTTTCTATCGTTGTCTTCACCGACTTGTCGAACGCCTCCATCCCAAAGCCCACCGCTTCCTTAACGGCGACTGCAAGGCCCTCTGTAATGCTTGCCGTTTTCTCGTCCGACTGCGTCCGCTCCACGTTCTTCAGGTCCTTGAGATGCTTCTCCACCATCACTCCCATTGCGCGGTTGCGCCATTCAAGGGGGTTTGCTCAACCGACGGCCCGATCTCTGATAGCTTGGTGTCGATGTCCCTCAGGCCCAATCCTATCTCCTCCAGTCTGTCATCAGATCGCTCGCCCAACGACGCTCCCAACTCCCCCATGTTTCGTTTCAGCCTTTCTTCCATGATCTCTGCGAGCTCCTCCATCCGCGTTCCCACCTTGTTGAGGAGGCGGTCAGCAATCGAGTTTCCCATCTCCTCCATCCTCGTTCCCAGTCTCCCCAGTAGCTGCTCCACCAGCCCCTCTTCCATCTTGTCTATCCTCCGCTTGATGGCGTCTGCGACGCTGTCCTCTATCTTCTCTATCCTCTTGTCCTCCAAGTTTGTTATCCGCCGGTCCATTTTCGCAGACAGCCGTTCAGTGGAGGTTAGAACCTTTCCCATTGCGTTCACTATCTGCGTGTCAGAATCAAGAGCCCAGCGCGCGAAGGAGAGGGACGAACCGGTGCCTTGTAGGCCAAGAACATCATCTCGCATTCCAGCAATCTCGTTGATCCTGGAGTCGAAATCGCGAGCCTTTCCCTTGAGGAAAGCAATTTCAGGTCGGACGGATTTAGAGATCTCTCCATCGTGTGCCGGAGGTACACAGTTTGACGTTCCAACGGTCGATGCAGAGTGGTTTGACCGGCCAGCGGTGCCCACTTCATTGACAACGTTGGGTATCTGGGGGGTTACAGAGCATTAGCAGATGCTGTGATGGAAGTTGATGAAAGCCTTACTGTCAGTTCGGACGTTCGGGCGGACTTCGGATCGCTTCTCAACGACCCGGCCGTGGCTCGTCCGTCCCCTTTGGGGTTGGGAACGTTTGGTTGATCCTGTTCCCATGTTAGTTTGGGACGAAGCACATAAACGAGAGGACGCACCTCGTCCTCAGACTCAACTCTGGGTAGAGATTTCACCTTTTTGCCCTTTCTCTTCTTGGTCTCCCCAGCACTCGCCTTCGGTGGAACGATACTCGCATGGAAAGGCGAACCAAGGCTGGGCTTAGATGAAGTCGGGGCACCGTTTCGTTTTGAGCCACCAGATGGAACCTCGAGCGGCTGGTCCTCTTCGACCTTCACCTCTTGCTCTGGATCCTTCCTAGCCCCAGTCGATCGGGTACAGCGACCCTTTAAATGTGCGCAGTGCTCGCAAGCGTTCCCGAGCCTCTTGATCTTGCAAGGTTTCTGCGCTTTCAGACACTTCTCGCATCCCGGGATGTAGAAGGTCCCGTCGTTAGGTGAAACCGAAGCTCAGGCCTCGGGGTGGGGAGCGGGACTAGGGTGGTGGGACTTGACGCGTTTCTTGGGATTGGGCTGTTCAGTCGCGTCGTCGTTTGACTCTTCTTCCTTTGGAGTCGGCTTCCGCTTGCCTGTCTTCTGGGCGGACGGCTTCGCGGGACGATTCGCCTTTCTTTCCTCCTCCTCGACCCACTGGTCGACGTCCCACTCATCCACATTGGTGACACTGGGTTCCCTCGAGAGTCGAGCGCGCTTCGACACTTTGGACTTGCCGGGTGAATTCCAGCGATACAGTCGGACCGACTCATCTGAGTCGCTCTCTTGCGCAGACGGCTCATGACCGCCACTTCTAACTGCCCTCTCTCCGTCATCCTGACCTTCCACGCAGACCTTTGTCACTCCGCCCTTCCTCCCTGTTCCTTGCTTCATGTCCCGGTTATCTCGACCCCCCGCTCGGCCGTTATTCGTCACATCCTTCCTCCCCATTCCTTCCTTCACCTGCGCGTTATCTCCACGGCCGTTCTTCGACGCGTCCTTCCTCCCAGTTCCTTCCTCCATCTTCACTTCACCTGCGTTCTCTGCACCAGATGAGGAAGAAGGGGCCCGTGCAGGAGCATCTTCCGGCCCTCCCTCCCCACGTTCCTCTTCGTCCGCGACACCTTCGGCAGGGGGTTGAAAGGGGGGTTTTTGGAACGGAGAAAGGTCCAAAGCAGCTTTGGGGTCTCTCCGGTACTCGGGGTGTTCTTGGAACAACTGCACCCATGCGACGAAGGCTTTAGACCATTTAAACTGGTCCTTTCCATAGGCCTTAAAGGCCAAGGTTAGTGTGATCTGAGGAGCAATGTCAGGTTCCGTAAGCTCGACTCAAATCCACACACCCACAGTCCTCGCCGTCAGTTCTCTTCGCAGCTGCACCAGATCGAACGACTCATCCCAGGTTGGAGCATCGGCAAGCAGTTCCTCGACCTCTTCAAGGATATCCTGGGTGTGTTGAAGGGACTGAGGGGCGGACATTCTCGCTTTGATTGTTTCGGTTTGTCGGGTGAGGGAGGCCAACTATGTGTGGTTGTTCTTGGATGGCGGACTCCGAACATCACAGCGGGCGTGTCGATTGGCTCGATCACTTGCCACATGGGCGCGTTCGGTCGGAATTTTAAGCGATCGAAATGTTGGAGGAGATTTCCGTTCCGTCCGGCTCTCTTTTCTCAACGTTGTCGATTCTCTTCTGCTAGAATGCTCAAGCTTAAGAAGGCTCGGAAGGGACTCAGTAAAGGAAAGGGTTGCACGCCTCTAACAACCCGGGAATCGAAGCGACGATCGTGTGCGTCCAAGTCTTTCTCTTTCTTTCCCTTCGGCCTGATTTTGTTTATGCCCCGTAGTCCTTCGCAAGGTATCAACTTGCTCCGCTGCGAAGAGGCAGTTTGGGCTGTCAGCCAAGCCTGAGCCTGTCGGTGCGTACTGCACCGCTTTGTCTCCTCCGATAACTTTTTAAATCCATTTTAAATACATAGAGCCAGTAGAGTGTGTCGAGGATTCCTGGGAAAGTCTACAAGACGAGGATATCTTCAACACTTTGGCATCCCAGAGGTCCACAGAACAGCCCACTGGTAAGTCTTGCTCAGGTTCCCCTTCGTCCGGCTGTATCTAATGCATAGAGCTTTTTCAGATGTGTCTCCCCCAGCCGGAGAGGGCGAGGTGGCCAAACCCTCGGCGCCGCCCAAAGTCGACCAGGTGATGGACGTTGACGAGGTCATGCCCACTCCTAAGGCCGGTAAGGCTGCAGGTCTCGAGCTTCCGCTCTCCGGCACCACGCCCGGCGGTCAGGCTGCCTTCGAGATCCTTCAGAAACACGCGGTCGAGGTTGGTGTACAACTGGAGGGTAATCTCGAAGCTGTCGAAAAGAAGATCACGGAGGATGAGAGGGCCTTGGGGGTGGAGCCATCCAACGACCCGGCTCCATTGGCCATGAAGAAAGTCTGGGAGCTACATTCCTTGGACACGATCTCCGTGGGTCGTGGGGCCGTGGAAAGTCATCTGTCGGACCTTCATTGGATTAAGTCTCGTCTGATCACCCATCATCGTAACGCGATTCGGACGCGTTACAACCTTCAGAAGGTGCTGCAGGCTGTTTCCCGAGCTCGGTACATGGAAGCAAGGGTGGCGGATATGGCGACGCAGATTTCAGGCACTGCAGAAGGCACTGCAGAAGGCTCCGCAGAGGTGGTTGGCGATAATGGATCGGGCACTAAATAGTTCGTTTGAATAACACCTCTTCCTATCACAGCGAATGCCTGGTCACCAATCATCTTCGGGTGCTGAACGGGGAGTGCTTAGTACTTATTGGGCAAGGCCCTGCAGGGTCCGGTTTGTCTCATGAGGCTCTGTGATTCCAACAACGCGCTGACAGTGATGGGCGACGCATAGCGAATAAGACCTTTTCTTCAGGGACCAGGGGCCAGCTCACTTCTCAACTTCAACCACGATGTCTTCTTCCCTATTTTCTGAGTCGGTGGTGAGTACTTTTTCTTTGGCTTCGGCTCAACGAAAGTGAGAGGTAACATAGAGCCTTCTAGTATCACAGAGAACTTCTTGAGGACTTTAGCGATCGCAACCTGGCTGATTACACCCGGGAGGTCTTCCTCGCCAACAAGGCCAACTATGTGGATGCCATGCAGGACTTCAATGCAGCGTTTGCGTTCTACAGGTCCTCCATGTCCTCCTGGTCCGTTCTCCTCGCCATTTCGGCCGATTACGTCAGCGCGTTGCCACCCGGGACAAGAAACGACCCCCTCACATGGCCAATCTACTTTCTTGTCGACGCCCAAACGTGCTTCTACGTCGCGACGGTCAACTACGCTGTTTCTCTCAATGCGTTAAATGGAGTTATTGTGCACTTGTTGCAGCGTAAGAGGGTACGACTGGCTCAGAGCCTTTTCGCATTGGTGAGCAATCTCGTTTTGTCTAGCTAAGTACATGCTAAACTCTCACCTTTCGTATATTAGTCTTGAGGTGGCTGCCTTGACGTTGCAACGTGGACTTTTAAGACGTCATGTTAGGAGCGTTCTAAGCATTCTTGTATTCAAATTCCACTCATTCATCTTCTTTCCTTGGCCCGCGTCCCATACACCTTCATTTTTCAAGTCCTGTTCTCATTTCCTTCCGCTCGTTTTGTCGCATTTAGATTACTCATTGTCCTGGATGTAAACTAATGTTATTCGGTCATCGATTGCCTCTTATAATGGTCTTGTTGCTCGTAGGCATGTCGTCCTAGGTTGCTGTCCGATGTTGTTCGCCCGGTACGACCTGCTCTTCATCTGATTTTGCTCACCCGTGCGGACGTAGTCTTCATCCGAGCTCGCTCGCCCGGCCGCCCGTACAGTAAGTCCTCCAAAGTTTTTCGTCCGACGTCGCTCGTCCGTGCGACGACCCGTACAGTCGTCCGATGTTGCTCGTCCGTCCTTGCTCATCCGTGCGGCCGCCCGTACAGTCGTCCGAGGTTGCTCATCCACCGTCGCTCATCCGCCGTCGCTCATCCGCCGTCGCTCATCCGCCGTCGCTCATCCGTGCGGCCGCCCGTACAGTCGTCCGAGGTTGCTCATCCGCCGTTGCTCATCCGTGCAGCCGCCCGTACAGTCGTCCGAGGTTGCTCATCCGCCGTCACTCACCCGACGTTCTCTCTCCGCCCGAGGTCGCTCATCCGTACGGACTATTTCCTTTCTCATTCAGCACGGGAGGGGAAGATCGCCTCGTCCGTACCATTCGCCTTTCATCCGGAGTTACTTTACAAACGTACTCGTATGGATGCACTTGTACGGTTTGCTAGACTCATGTAAGTCTAGATCTTCCTTCAGCAAAGAGCATACTCATCCGGGATCCCGTTTGTCCAAGCATTGTCCAAGGATTGCGATACAAGCTGGGTGAACGGATGCCTTTAAATTACACATCTCCGCTCACCCAGGGCAAGTACCCGTACGATAGTACTATCGGTTCCAAAATAGTTGACCTGCCTTTCTTGCCAAGCATCTGAATGGGTGAATGGGACTGAATCACCCTCTCAGGCCTGGGGTCGATGTCGAGTTGAATTGGAAAAGGCCTGGGTAGTGGGTACCAGTGTAGTTAGGCCAGAATTGCTTAGAGTTTCTGGCGGTTGAAATGGCATTCCGAAATTTGTTTAATGTTCGCTCGTTTATCTCGCTGTGGCTCAGATTTGTGAAGTTTGAAAGGTGATCAGGTAACGGGCTTCTATCCTGGATGAGGACCCATGGACCTGAGAGATGAGGCAATATGTTTCGAACGTGGTAAGTCGTACTGTCGTTCACCTCAAGTTCACCTGTAATTATCCCACCGACTGAAGTTGAATATGCTGCAAGCTGGTATCTAAACACTTCTTTGTGACCATGGTGTTGGGGAACAGTAAGTAAGGATGAGCGGGATGTGAGGTGGTCTCAGAGGACTGGTTTAGGTTTACCAGGTTCAAATGGAAATCCGGTGAGCTCGAGCTCGGGAACGTGAGGTTGAGCATCTGTGGTCTGATAGAACTGGCACAAATCTAAAGCAGGGTTATGTACCAGGTCCGAAAATGCAGTTTCGGTTGACTTGGCACTTGAGCCACACCTTGGAGATCCGTTGAGCTCGAGCTCCAGATTTCGCGGTTGACATGCGTGAACAACTTGTATGAGATGTGACTGGCAAGTTGAGCTCGAGCTCCAGATTTCGCAGTTGACATGAACAACTTATATGATATGTGACTGGCAAGTCTAAAGATCTCAAGGACGTAGGTTGGATGTGGGTGGAAGTAACTTTCTATTCTTGAGTAGCACAGACTATGTATATTCATTTATTTCGTACTGACTATTTCGATCTCAGATCTCAGTGCTGGAGGCGGGCATACGATTTCCGGATGAGGCTCTCGGACAGATAGCTGGCCAAATTCATGTAGTTCTCAATATTGGACGTTGCATACTAGGTGCGCAGGGTATGCATTATGGCCTCTGCTATAGCCTTAAAGCAAGGTGAACAAATCCACGGTCCATTCATTCCGATCCCGGTGCTGGAGGCGGGTGTACGGTTTCCGGATGAGGCTCGGAGGAGCCAAATCCATGTGAGTCTCCATATTAGAGATTGCGTACTAGGTGCGCAGGGCATGTATGATGCCCTACGCTATCCAGTCTAGGACCGGGTCCATAAATCCAGAGTCCTTCTTCCTGCCGGGCGCAAGTCAGGACCGACGGGTGTGGCCACAAGCCGCGTGTTAGGCCGTCTATTGATTGGCCGTAGATCCGCTGATTGCCGGGTGAGGTCGTGCAGCGGTCGTGCGGACGAAGGCAGGCGAGATCTGAGGGCCGGATCATTTTTGTGTGATAGGCTGCCATATTTGGCTATAGGGTCTCAGGATCTGGGAAATTGGAGCCGTGGGAGAGGGCACCAGGGCCCAGGTAGCCCAGTGGGAATTGGCCACATGGAGACTGCCTAGCTAGGTCAGGAGCATATGGTCATCCCGGGGAAGCCAGCTGGGGCCAGGTCTGCCACTGATTATGCGTCATATGCAGGCCCAGGTAACCCAATAAGGTAAGGTCATTGAAGCGTCACTCTGTGACATCTCGGAGGTTGTGAAGACTTCTCCATCATCACGAGCAGGTCGGTCGCCGGACTCCGAATCCGAGTCGCTGTCGCCTAGACCAATGGTTGCTGTCCGAAATGACCGCTGGCGAATGGGCGTGCGGAATTGCGGTTCAACTTTCAGCGATTTCGGGTCCAGGTGCGGAATGGGGAAGGACTGGGGGTTGGCCGACAAAGAGTGGTGAAATGACACATGACGGATGGGAGTGCGGAATTGGGGGTCGACCTTTAGCGGTTTCGGTTCCAGGTGCGGAGGAGTCGGATGGGGGATGAACTCTGGGTGAGCTGGTGGGGAGTGGTGGAGCAAGATGGGGGGTAGCCGCCGTGAAGATTCCAGTTTTATCGACTTGGGAACCGAGGGAGGGGCTAGGTGACATGGCAGCTTTTGGTCCACTCGCTCAAGTTGCCCTGCCAGGACTCTCTGAGCAGTCCTTATGGTGTCTCTGACAGCCAGCTCAACCCAGTTCCCCTTTCGATTGTCCATAGGCTTGGGGAATGCGAGCTTGTTCCAGAATGTAGTCGCAAATTTCCATCGGACGGGATGAATGACTTCGCGAGGGATATCGTGACCCCCTTCATTGACATTCTGCTGATGGTCCCAGGCGCACTCGAACGCAGCCCTCGCTTCCTCCATGAATCCCTCGTCGTCGTTGACTCCATCTCTGTGCTGCAAGGCCACCCTGCAGAGTTCCTGCTCGTAGATTGCCCAGAATGCTCGCGTTCACGGCCTCTACGATCTCCGGTTCCGGTTCCGGCATGCTCCTGCTATATGGCAGCAAACGCACCTCCGGAAACCATCCCACACCTCCGGTGCCCATCTCCTTCCTAATCCCACTGGTTCCCCTGTCCTCCCGCTCCTTCCTGCTCCTTCCTGGTTCCATGGTGCCCACTGATGGCTGCTGAATCGGGCTAGCACATCAGTTGGCGTGCTGTTGAAGTCGAGTGGTGGTCCTGAGCGGGCGACGTGGCAACGACAGCGTGTAAGAGAGAAAAGCGCGTAGAGATGTGAGAGATCTGGCTGTCTAAAAAACTGTAACGCGGCAGAGCGCGTTATGGGGGGAATGCTCAACCGACACGTAGACAGAACCCAGTTATTATTGGTTTCCGTGCTGCGTGTATGTGGTTAAGCGTGAGGAGTGCCGTTGGCGCTCCTCGAACATCAAAGTACCTAAAACTAACACTACCAAACAACGGAACGGCTATGCCGTTCCGTCTCCTGTTACACCCATGGAACGACAAGGATTCGAAAGCTCAAGATGAGACTGTCATTGATGGATGCTCTGTGAACGTATTAAGTGACGATAGGCTCAGACATGTAGGCTCCTAGTAGTTGCGACTCACAATAGTTGCTTGATAGTGGGGCCGTAGGGATGTTGAGGTCCATCAAATTCAAGAGAATCGAAGGAAAATGCGAATCCGCTCTGCCCGATGAGTTCCAGCGCAGTGCGAGTCATCCACTCAGCCAAATCGACCTATAATGGGTAGGGAACATCAGATCACTTTGATTTAGACTCTTGTCCTGTTGAACTCACCTCATTTTCACCTCGAGAGACCTTCTGCGCTAAGGCGCTTTGAAGCTATTATAAGCAAGCATTAGGCGAGATTTTAGTCTCGAGGCGGAAAGACGAGCCCAAGGGTGGGCCGGTCTTCAGAATATAGCACTAGGGTCGGAAAAAAATTTAAGCCCTCAAAAATTGAACCAACCACCTACGTAAGCGCCAAGCCTTCCCAAAAAGGCAATTTACATAAGCTTTTTCAGCCTCTGCTCAACTCGCCGGCATCCGGGGTCCACCCAAAGGTCGACCGGTGGGCGCGAGTTCAATTCCCACTTGGTGCAAAGTATTTATTATCATTGTAACTACATATTTAAGCACTGTAAATAGTCCAGAACATTACTATCATGTTTTATATAATTTTTGAATGCCCTCACAGCTGAGAACTGCACCAAAATTGGCCTCCCAGGCCCCATTTTAGGGTTTATAGAGGGGGGTCCAACAAAATTTTAGCAGCCAAAAGGCTGAACCAACCACCCATGTATGGGCCGGTAATTTAAAGACCAGCCCACCCTTGGACGAGCCTTATGCCCAACTCCGAAAAATACGGGTACTAGCAAGTTTCTCCTCAGCTTCACGGATATGGTATGGCGCCCGTCCCATGCTCACCTATTTCGCGCAAATGAGCGACCGAGAAAACAGGGGTGAGGAGTCTCCGGTGCCGACTGTGGTCCGCAGCTGCGGACATCCAAAACTCCATCAGTATCGTCCAAGACGCCCAGTACACGCATTTGGCTTGCTGACCTCCAACAGCGGTCATGGCGGGCCCAAGAAGCTGGTACATTCCACTGAACGACCAAACAAGATAATTGAGCATGAAGGTGGTCGATTAGAAAGCACCTCGCACGCACCGAATGAACTCGTCGGTCTCCGGGAACAAGTGCTGGTCCTGCCAAGAATTTGTAGGCATGAGACCCTCACGCTGGTTGGTGGTCGCGACTCGGCGTACCTTAACAAATATATGGTGCATGGCCTTGGGGTCAAAGGTGTAGAGCGCTTGTTCCTGCGTAGACTGATCAATCAACGGCCATATACATATCTAAAATACACCTCTGCGCACTCGCATCATTCCCGTGAATTTGAAAGTTTTTCCAACTGCATTTGGGATAGGCCGCAAGTCAGCGAATCGAATCTATGCCAGAATTACCGCAGGTGATGGACGCACATTTCTTAATCTGCTTATTGTGGTAACTCCACGCATCAGGGCCTAGGAGGCTCAAGAGACTCCCTACATGCGGACGATTAGTGAATGGTAAGACATCGGTGTCTTTTGAAGCTTACCAGCTGCCCATGAGTCCGATGGCGGCCCTACAATGTCAGCCAAAGGATGCTTGACGAACAATCTTCTGAGGAAGCACCAACCGAACCAGGTGGCAGCAAAAACGGGCAGAGTGCGCAATATTGTGGGGATAAGTGAATTCGCCATGGTGGGGCTATATGGTAGGAGGGAGATGAGATGGAAGTGGAATGGGTTGGTTAAGGAGGTGAATTGCTCCAGAATATATAGCTCCCTCATGTTCATGTCGCAGAATTCGATACTGCGACGACCCCACCACGGAACCGATTCTAAACCCAGACTCTGTTCCGTATGTCCGCCGTCTGCTAAGGGGGCTTTAGATATGGAGAAGCTAATGCGGTGTTTCGCGCAAGTTAAGCGCCCATGTCAATCGCTTCCTAAACAAATCGGTCAGCGTACTCCTTTTGCCGGTGTACACGCAAGTGCTAATACCCTCCAAGAGAGCCTCTCGAGACATCCAGGAAGCCTACCATGAGAAAAAGAAGCATAACTACCTCTCGAGTATACACATGCCGGCGAACGGCACTGAGGATCGTCATTGATTTCCAGGCCTTTTCAAAGTTAATAATAGCCGGAGTGGCCCACTTAAGGTAAACAATCCGTCCTATCCTGACTTCCCCCTTTGCTGTCAACATACTTCGCTGTGCCGCATATTCCGTGGTGGCTAGCATGTGCCCAAATCTTCTAATTCAGCAATAACGTATACAAGGGATGCTCGAAGAGATTGAAGGGGTGTGCGAGTTTGAGTCATGAAAATTTGGGGTTGGGTGCTTCGGAGCAATGCTCCGACCTGGGCCATTGCTCAGATACACTCTCAGCGTATACCTTAGAGAAAGCGTTGGTAAGCACATGCCGTTGGCTAGCGCAAAAGGAAGGCAGAGTATTGATTTTATTCTGATCTCTCCCATCTACTACGTGCTTTGTTCCTTCGACCCCCCTGTGTTGTGTACCTCGGGGTCACGGTAGCAAAAATCGGAGAACTGGATGCAAAAGGAAAGCTTGCTTTGATACAGCTCCATCGGCCCAGATGGTTACCGCCTATGTAAGAAAGGGGTATGAAGTCCAAATGAAGTCAAGGCCTCAGGTGGGTTGCATTGCTGAGGCAAGGACAATGCTCATAACAGTACTCAGGAGTAGCATCACGTACCTTGCAACAATACAGAAGCACAATTCAAATTCTGTCGATTACGATGGATCATGGGCTTTGCAAATCAACTAGCGAGGTTCTTCAAAGCAGGGCGCTTAGTCCAGCGCTTAGCGCTTAATCAGGCCCTACGCGGAGCTGAGCTTCAACAATCCACTCTCACCCCTCGTTCATGCTCATACGAGCTCAAAAATGGATAAACATTGGCACTGGGCATTGTCCAAGCTGCTACCGCTCGTGTCTATGGTGAGATAGGCAGCCATTGTCAGGATCGGCACGCTTTGTAGGCTTGTGAATGGTGGCATTCCATTGTAACTGTGCGTTAGGATGTTCAAAGTATGCCACGGTAGGCGCGCCAATTCCTATAAAACTGACCCCTCCCAGTGCTGGTTGGTCGTACCCAATCCCCCCAGCCCCACCGTCCACAATGCCCTCCTCAGACAGAGTCTACGTTGCCTACTATACAAAGCCCAACCCCAAGCACAGTCAAGACTACCATTTCTCCATCCTCATCTGCCCTAAGAACCCGGTAATTGGAGTTTTCGACGAGTCAGGCGCCGCGCCCAAAATCGTGAACAGTACCATCTATCATGCTGTCAACCTCAACAATAGCCCGTGGAGGTATGAGTCCAAGGATGTTCCGGCCAGAACTCCGCGGCTTCTAGGAGTTCTGTGTCTCGGAAAGTTGAGTGGGGGGTCTACGAGCATCCCTGTGGACCGTGCTAGGGTGGACAGGCTCCTCAAAGGCGTTCCCATCACGGTAGATTGTTGAGTTTGGGTTATCAACGCTATAGAGGTTCGTCTTCCTATTTTATGGCATCATATTAAGGTGTGATGCTAACCGAATCTTGTTCTTTAGCGACTGGTGACGTCTGGATACGTCTACACCCAGACCCCACAGGCATTCCACGGCCCGGGAGGATACGCTCGAGTTGTGCAGAGGGGATCTGAATTCGTCTTTGAGATGACTAAGCGCGAGGAGACAATGAGAACCACGTCGGTCTTCGCTTGCGATGCATTCGGGGCTCAGATCGGGTCTGATATTGGTCCTTTTCTGACTCGAAATTGAGGGCTGTATGCATGAATCTAAGCTCAGATTCGACGACTTTTGAGTCCTCCGAATCCCCATGATTTTCGAGAATTTCAGTATGGAGGCGCACCTTTTCTTGCACTATTATATATTCCGTCACTCGTCTTCATTGCTGCATAATACCACGATTATATCTTTTCGACCCCTTCAACGAATTTCGTTCACCTGGTTCAAACGTCCTAGCAAAGTGAGGGACTCGGAGTGAGCACGCAGTGGGTCTTGGTTATCTACATAGAAGAATGTACACTCTGAGCCCGAATTCCGATGCCATGAAACATCGTGCTTTCAGCCACCCCAAAGGGGATCAAACAATATTGTTAAAAGTCGGAGTCTGACCCATCAGAAGAAGACTCGTCAAAAATATTAACCTTCTTTCTAACCATTACCCCATCCCAATCCACGTAGATATCCGGGACACCTTCCTCGATTCTAGCAATATCTGCCTTGTCAAGGTTAAAGCAGTCGTAGATCTGGAGCGTCCCTAATCGGTGGTCGGCTCTCCGTTTGTTCAGCACCCGGATGATAGTGTCGATGCGCTTTTTCTGGAAAGACTTGCGGAATATTTCTATCGCTTCGAGAGCTGGGAAGCACGGGACCACTGCTGCTGATGTAACGACCCCTGTCGAAGGTCCAGAGGACTCGTCAATGGTGTTGCAGGCGGGGTCGTCGTCCAGAACATGCAAAAAGCCAGTCATATCGCATCGATCGAAAGAGATGAGCTGTAAATTCGGAAGGCGGGAGAAGGTGCTCTCGAAGACGGGGTTGCGGGCCAGTTCGCTGTCTTCGTTGAAGTGAAGTGTGGAGAGCATGGTGAAGTCGAAGTGCGTTTGGACAGAGGCGAGGAAGGTTAGGTTGGGGTCGGTGCCATGCAAGTAGGGAGGGAACCGGACTGTCAGATGCGGGACACCCTCATCCAGTTGATATCTCCAGCCAAGCGTCTCCGGTACACTGCCAAACCTGAATTCGAACTGTGGACGCATGTCGTTGCGGGATATTTCGAGAGAGTAGACTTCTTCCTTCGTCCAGTTCAATGGGTCATCCCTCCACAGCTCCTTGATACTTTCGACGCACGAGTCATTCGGTTGGGACCACTCCTCCTCCCCGGTAAATTGGATGTCGATGAGAGTCGTCTTTGGGACCCGGATTCCCAAGAGGAAATTGCCAATTGCAAGTCCCGTATCCTCAAGAGAGAGGTGCTTGAGTTTCTTTCCAAACGTGAATGGTTTCATTCCTGGAAACCGCTTAAATCTACGATCTGGGAACATACCACGGAGAGTGAGGCGCTCGAGGCGCGGAAGGCCTTTAAAAGTCTCGAGCATAGCGGGGAATTCAGGACACAAGGACACAGCTTCTCCGAGATGCAGCGTCTTTAGCGTTTTCGAGAAGGGAATCCTCGACCAAAGCAAGTCAAAGTTATCAAATTTGAGGTGCTTGAGAGCGGGCACGGCGGCTTTTAGGAAGTTTTCAGGAAGGTGTTCGTCTTCCTTGAGGTTAGTGTAGGACACCGACAGTGTCGTCAATAAAGGCGCGCTTGGGCCCATGCGAGCCAACGCTGCGGTGCATGACGCTGGGCTGTAGCGCTTATTGAACTCGGGATCGAGGGAGCGCATGATGTTATCGGTTCGGCTCGGCTTTGGGTGGGGAAGGGGAGAGAGGTCGAGGTAACGCAGGCGCGCTGTCTGTGACAAGACCTCTCCTAGTGCATCGATGTCCGTCATGCCACCGCATTTCAGGGTCACCGATAGCGGAAGATTCTTCGACCGGGGAAGGATCGCACGTATGAGGTCCCCGTGCATGTCGAACGCGAAATTCGTCCAGAGAGCTGCGCAACCCAGAGCGACGGCGCGCCAGTGCCGGCAGACGTGCGTCGAGAGAATCCAGAAGATTTTGTGGTCCTCTCTGTATTCGCGCTCCATCGTCCAGAACAGGTGGAGAAAGATTTGCGAGAGGATTTCTGGGGGAAGGCAGTTGACGGTAGGCGTCGAATTTTGACATGTCTTGAGGATGCGGATGTCGTGTTCTAGCTCGAGGATTCGGGTTGCGACTTGCTTTTTGTATTCAAGGATGGAGGGGGTACCGTATTGCTCGACTAGAGCGCGTGTTGCTGGGCCGGTGAAGCTGGTTGCGAGAGCTTCGGTGACCGTTTCGAATGGTTTTTCAGACATCTGAATCGTCTTCAACTGATTGCGCGTTAAATCCGCTAAACGGGACCTGGAATGTCTGGGCTCACCTCTTCAAACCGCGTTAGATGCGGCTTGTGGCATAAGACAGAGGTTCAAAATGTTGCCCGAAGTAAGGTCCCAGGAAATTCGGCCGGGGTCTGGCGCCGGGTTAGGCGCCGGCGATCTGTGGGAATATTTATATTCCGATTCGTGGGCACGTTCAGCGGTTTCATCGTCTTTTTCTCTTCAATTTCGATTATAGTCGATCTGTTGCTAGACGAGCATCCACAACGTACGTGGTGCCTTATTACCCTACAGAATATCTGTACTTATTCTTTCAGGGGTACTGCATGGCGAATCCCGGAGGTACAGAGGAGCTTTCGACATTTTCCCTTGCCACGAAAGCCTTGCTGGACGGAATCGGTAGTGCCACCAATCCACAGCACATTGAGCGGCTCGAGAATCGCATCCATGCCTTGCAACGCGAGATACGCGCTCTAAAAAGTGGCCAGAACATGTTTCCGATTATCAACCGGCTTCCCCCGGAAATCCTGGGCATGGTCTTCGAATGCTATGTTCGTTCAAACATAGGGAGGAATGTATCGAGGCTCTGCGCAAGGTGGTCAGCCCGGGAGTGCATCTCGGCGGTTTGCTGCCATTGGCGGGAGGTGGCCATTAACCACTGGCCGCTATGGTCTCGCCTTTCGTTCCACTGCGCTCCCAACTACATAGAAATCATGCTAGCGCGCTCGTCGGGAGCCCCGCTAGACGTCGAATTCAAATATACGGAATGGGTACTTCACTGAAGTGCTCTGTAGCGCATTGAGCTACCCCTGTCGCCTGCGAAACATCGGTCTCTCGAGAAGCGATGAGGATAATTATAAGCCCCGAAGACACCGAAAATCACCACCGCTCGCTTCCAGATCAGTCCTTGGTGCAGCACTGTCCAAGCTTTGTGAGCCTCTCCCTATCCTCGAGGCGCTTAGGATTGTAGGGGATGGGCTTGGGCACTGGGCGCCAACTGGGTTTGACAACCGGGAGGAACTGCCAGTTGACTTCCTCATGGGCGGTACACCCAAACTCAGGCGTCTCACGCTTGATGGTTGCCTCTTCCACTGGAAAAACGTCCCTCCTAGCTCGGTATTGACGCACCTCCGGCTTAGTGTTTCGCCTGCGGCCGAGTTCGAACGTCCTACCGCAGACGACTTTTTCCACTCGCTCGGGCAAATGCCCCTTCTCAACGACGTGTACCTCGCAAATGTTCTCCCCCTCCCCCACAAATCTTCAACACCGGCGCGTCCTCCCGTGGAACTCAGCAATCTTGCTTATCTGGTATTAAAAGACTCGGTGGCGCCGGTCATCGTTTTCTTTGGTGGAGTGCGTATTCCAAAGCGCCCGAATATCGAGGTTGACTGTAGGAATGAGCCTGTCGCTGAAGAGATGGGGCAGCTCCTTGGTAAAATGGCCCAATCATGTCAATGTAAGGAAGGGTCGGAACCGGCATTTATCTCCCTTATTATGGAGGAGGCTCACTTTCAACACTTCCAATTAGAGTTGGTTCAGGAGCATGAGGAGCGGGAGGCCAAATCAAGGGACACGAAATGGGGGACTCAAGGCAAAGCCAACGATCTATACACAGACGATACACACCCGGGAACCTTTTCCAGGCTTTGGTCAATCAGTATTTCCTTCGGGCACGACCGTCAAGGGGAGGTTGTCGGAGATCATATCAACACCTTCACACAGTCCTTGTCGACATACTTCGACCTCGCCCATCTCAAGTACCTCCATGTTGAGTCCGACTGTGGCTGCTCTCGGTCCCTGTTCCAGAGCGCGTTTGGGCACCTAACCAACCTGGCCAGCATTACGTTCATGAGGGGCAGTCCGCGAAGCCACCTTTTTGGCCTGCTGCCAATTCATGCAACCGACGAACAGTCCATTCCGCCTGCGCATCCGGACATCCTGTTTCCCGCGCTGCATTCTCTCGTCCTGGAGACACGTGGGCTTGGAAGAGGGACGCACTGCGAGGTTGGAGTTCTGATTCAGATGCTGCTACAACGCTTGGAGGCAGGGCCTTTGCTCGAGCTGGATATTAATGCATGTTCTCATATTGAGGCGGAGGATGTGGACAGGATAAAGGCGTCGGTGCCAGGCATTAGCGTACGCTGGGATCACTCAGACTAGCTTTGAACCGTCTCATGGTTGATGAGCATGGATTTTTTCTATACCGATACTGGTGTAATTAAGTGCGAGAACCGAATTAATACTCCGTTTTGAACCACCCATGAGAGTATGAGAGGGTTCCCTTGATCTTGGGAGCCAAGAGTGAGATCAGTCGGCAATTCTCTTGGAGGCTTGACACCAACGGGCGCTTAGCCAAGCACTTGTGGGTAGTAGACCATTGCTGCGCATGGCAATTCCGAGGCCATTCTGAGGCTGGCCGCTGGACAACTGCTAGATTCATGTGTATTTAATAAACTGTGCTTTCATTTATGTTTGAATATACAATTACTATGCTTGCAGAATGTAACTATACACCTACAAACATATTTAAGATATATATGAACCAACGGTACTATTTAACCTTGCACATGGTACGATAATACAAAATAGAGACCAAAATAAAAGAATGGCTTTACCGAGAGTTGAACTCTCAACCTCTTTTGAAAGATGTCACGTGACCGAGAAGTCACATGGTCGCAAATGCAAAAAAAAGCTTGGCGCCCGATTTTGCCGGGGAAAAGAGCCGATGCCATAAATGGCCTCGGAATCACCGGTTCACCACGGCGCGGCTTGACTTGTGATCGATTGATCAACCAGCATGTTCTCCAGATCCTACGACTTCTTCACGGACTACGTACTGCCGCCCGGACCCTCCCTTCGACAGTTCTGAACTCGCCGGCATCTCGTCAAGAACACGTCGCACACGGCGAGTTCTGTTCTGCTCATGCAAAGTGACGTCGCCGTCAGACCCATTACAGTCGAGGATTCGACGGCTTTCCCTGACCGAATTCTTTCGTTTCTAGTTGGTTTCTGGGGAGCCCGAAAGCTGTCTCCATCGTTTCCTGACTCACCAATTCTAGTGCTATGAGAAGTCCGTCCATCCATCCCTCGAGCAGTGACTGTGCCGAAGAATGCAGGCGTCTTTGATAACGGGCTGTGACTTTATCGCGAAACTGCTGGGGTGGGCTACTTGCTCCTCGGCCTCAGCGGTCTTTCGTGGAGTAATAACGTACTATGCAAGGGATGCTCGAAGAGATTGAAAACAAATTGAAAAGGTGTGAGGCAAGTGTGAGGTTGAGTCATGAAATTTGGGGTTAGATGCTTCGGAGCAGTACTCCGATTGCTGAGGCAAGGGCAATGCTCATAACAGTAAGGTATGGCTCCACGCAACTTGAAAACAATACAGAAGCACAATGGATTATGATGGGCTTTGCAAATCAACCAGCGAGGTTCTTCAAAGCACGCGCTTAGTCCAGCGCTTAGCGCATCATCTGTCCCTACGGGGAGTTGAACTTCAACAATGCACTCTCGTTGCTCATTTATGCTCAAAAGATCTCAAAAATAAACGAAGAATGCCACTGGGCATTGTCCAAGCTGCGACCGCTCGTGGAATAGGCAGCCATTGTCAGGATCGGCACGCTTTGTAGCCTTGCGAATGGTGGCCCTTCATTGTAGAGACGCGTGCAGACGTTTTAACTTGGGCCACAGTATACAATCCAATCCCTATAAAACTGACCCCTCCGAGTGCTGGTTTGTCGTACCCAATCCCCCCAGCCCCTCAAGTCGACGAGCAGAACCACCGTCCACAATGCCCTCCTCAGACAGAGTCTACGTTGCATACTACTCGAAGCCCAACCCCCAGCACAGTCAAGACTACCATTTATCTATCCTCATCTGCCCTAAGAACCCGGTAATTGGGGTTTTCGACGAGTCAGGCGCTTCGCCCAAAATCGTGAACAGTACCATCTATCATGCTGTCAACCTCAGCAATAGCCCGTGGAGGTATGAGTCCAAGGATCTTTCGGCCAGAACTCCTCGGCTTCTAGGAGTTCTGTGTCTCGGAAAGCTGAGTGGGGGGTCTACGAGCATCCCTGTGGACCGTGCTAGGGTGGACAGGCTCCTCAAAGGCGTTCCCATCACGGTAGATTGTCGAGTTTGGGTTATCAACGCTATAGAGGTTCGTCTTCGCATTTTACAACGCATTAGACATGATGGATGCTAACTGAATTTTGTTCATTAGAGACTGGTGACGGCTGGATACATTTACACCCAGAGCCCACAGGCATTCCACAGAGGATACGCTGCAGTTCTGCAGAAGGGGTGTGAATTCGTCTATGATAAAACTAGGAAGGTTCGCGAGGAAACATTGAGGACCATGTCGGTTTTCGCTTGCGATACATTCGGGGCTCAGATCGAGCCTGAGATTGGTCCTTTTCAAGTTCTTACTCGGAATTGAGTGCAGTACGCGTGAATATAAGTTCAAATTCGTGGGCTTTTGACTTTCCTGAATCCCCATGATCTTCGAGTATTTCAGTAATGCTGGAGGCGCACCTTTTCTTTGTACTATTATATATTCCGTCACTGTATTCATTTCTGCATACCACTAATGCGTCCTTTTGACTCGTCGAACAACTTTCGTTCACCTAAAGTGAGGGAGTGAGCACGCAATAGGCCTTGGTAAGTGGACCAGCACGAGCCTCACTCAATAGCTTAGCACGCCTCAAGCCTCCAGCAGGGGGGACATTCCAAGGAAAAGATTGGAGGTAGCTCCAGCAATATAAATAAAGTCACAAGTCTCTACGCACGGGTATTCAAGATATGAGGAGCTGCAGTCTACATAACAATACAATCTCTCGACTTCTTCTTCTGCGGCTTAGGCTGCGCCTCAGCCCTCATCGAGTTGAGCCGTTTCTGCTTCTTGAGGTACGCTTCCTGCGCCTGGCGCGCATGGTACTCTTCCTCCGCCTGCAGCTGTCTCGCAAGCTCATGGCTAATACCACAATGTCAGCACGTCCCAAACCCAAGATAAATAGAAACTCACTCAGCAGACGCATCTCCCATATCCATATCCTGAAACTGCTGCTCCAGCACCTCCATCGCCCTCAACGTATCCTCCGCCGTCTGCCCCGCAAAATCTCCCCCCGCCGGACTCGCCCTCACAAACTCGCTATCCACAAACGTGCTCCACCCCCCATCCACATCCTCCAGCCGCTCCCACACCACCGACGGCTCCTTAATAAACACCTGGTCCGTCACAAGCGTATACAGCCCCGCGCCAACGCCCTCAGCGCTATCCTCCCCTACCTTCAAGAGGACCGAGAGGTGGGAGTTGCGGAAGAGCGCTACCAGCTCGCCTGGCTCGAGCGTGGAGGCGAGTTGGAAGAGCCCGTGGTACGTAAGCTGCGACTGCGTATGCTGCAGGAACTCGCGCACGGCAATTGCATCCGCGACCTTGCCCTGCTGTTCTTGCGAGAGGCCGGCCGCAGCCCCCGACGAAGATGAGGGGCCTGCACTCGACGACGAGGACGGAGATGCCGCGTTGGCCTGAGCCTCCCCCTCGTCCTCGAACGGGTTCTCCTCGACGACGAACTGCCCGTGGGTGAAGTGGTCGACCTCGGCGATGAGCGCGGCAGCGGCGTCGTAGTCGGGCGAGCGCTCGAGCGCGGTGGCTTCTTGGCTGCCGGGGTCGACGAGCCATCCGTGCACGAGCTTGATCCCGACGTGTTGGAAGAGCTTGAGTTCGCCGCCTGATCCCCCAGGACGGAACGCGGTTGGGGAGGTGAAGACGGGGTTCAAGTCCATGCCCCCTTCGCGTTTAAGGAGGAGTTGGAGGTAAGTTGGAGGACATGGATGGTGTAGTAGGAGTGGGGACGCACTTTGTGTGAGGGGCATGATGCTCAGAGCATCTGAGATATCGACTTCGGGTGAACGAAGGAGTAGGGACTCCGCGACGAGCTGTGAGAGGAACTCGTAGGACACCGACTTGCGTTCCCGGGGTTCAATGACGATGTCGCCGCGAAGGATAAGGATATTGCCTTCCTTCCGAGACCATTATTTCAGCATCCTCCCATCTAACCGCCCACCAGCAGCAAACAACCCACATATTGCTATGAACGAGCATGGCCTGCAAACGACGGTACCCCGTCAGATTCGAACGTTCGCGTGAGAAGCACTGAGCTGAAGGAAGTCGGATCCTGCGTACCCATTGAAGTTCTGTGTGATGACCTTGTACGTCTTCTTGTCGTCTTTCGGCCCATATCTTATCTCTTTCAGCCCCCAGACTTCGGCTGCGCTCGACTGGATGGTTGGCGCCTCTGGTTCTGACATCGCGGATCTGGACAACCCGGGTCAAAGCCCCTGAGGCGGAGTTGAATATCAAACCCTGGGAAATTACCACGGCGCTTAGCGCCATGTGGATTGCTTTGACCTTTGATGCGCAAACGTTCGGTCATACGACGACGTTGTCGTTGAAGACAGCAAAGAGCCAAACGGTAAGCTTGGTGTACGTGTGGCCAGCAAGAATTCATGTTTTGAGGACCGAAACTGTATATATACAACAATAATCAAGGTTCAACCGAGAGTGAGAACGAAGTAAGGATGGCGGAATACCAAGATCCATGAGGGGAAAGTTCAGAGTGGGGGACACACCAAAGGATGTGAGAAGTAGTACGAAAAAGAGCAAGGAGATGGACAGCAGAAGAAATAAACTACGAAGACTCAGAAGGGAGAATTCCAAATGAAATGCAAGAGAGGGATCAGTGGGGACTGCCAGAATCGAAAGCCTCTCAAAGGCTTCGATAGAAAAGTTCTATCTACAGGACGTGGGGCTATCTATTTAACTTAACAGACAAAAGAATGTGCAAGGACGACAAGAACAATCAAGAAGAAGGTAGCGAAAGTCGAAAGTCGAAAGTTCAAAGTGGCGATGGATTGGCGACTGAATCGCATGAAGAAGAAAGAAAAGAGAACCAAAAAGGAACCTTGCGCGCTGAGGTTTTGAGCTTAACCAAAAAGAAGCCTAGGAGGGACCCCAAGATCCTCACACCCGCGATCCTTCATCCACGAACCGCCCCACGCGCGGCCCCATCATGGCTAAACGCCTGGCGATGGTGATGGTGAACGCCCCTCCTAACCTTCACCAGCCTCTCCTTCTGCACTCCCAGAACCTTCTCATCGCTCTCTTCCTCCACCGCATCCTGTGCCTCATGTGCAGCGAAATCCGCGTTCGATCGCCTCTCCGCCACTGGGGTGGAAGCAGGTCCCTTGCCCTTGGTAGGCCCCGGTCCCGGAACCTTGGGGATAACGATCGCCGGTATGGTAGGGATACTAATTACGCCAGCGGCGACAGGCTTCGACGCAGGAGCCGGAGGGGAGTTAGTAGCAGCAGCGGTCTCCAACACCGAAGCCACCGTAGTCGTAGCCACAGGGGTAGAAGTGGTAGTGGAACTGGAACTGGATGGTAGAGAGGCCGCGGAGGCAGTGGGCTTCGAAGTCGACGCTGCAGAGACGACTTTTCCGGTAACGGAGGGTTTCTCGCCTTCGTATGCGTAGACGGGGGCGATGAGGGGTGGGGTGACGTTGTCGGGCTGGGGTGTGGCGAGGCCTTGGGCGATGATTGGGTTGTTGCCTGGGAGTTTGGGGAGGGTCCCGATGGCTGTGGTTTGGAGGATATGTGAGTTGAGGATAGGGTGGGTATGAAACTGGAACTTGGACTGACTTTGCTCGTCGATGGATTTGGTGATGCGGCATGTTTTGTCGTGGTTCATTGAGAATATGCCTTGGTTCACGCAACAGGTTGGCTATACGTAGGCATAGGCGTGTTAAATAAACATGAATGAAGCTTGGAACAAGCTGTGCTACTCACGTCGCCGTAAGGATTGCAATGGCAGTTGTCGACAGCTTTTTGCAAGACGCCCTTGTCCCATCCATTGACGTAGTCTAAAGGATCGCGGTTAGCTGATAGAGAAACGGAGATGAGTATGGGCGTGAGACCAACCTGCGTGGTACCCATAGCCGGTTGGGTCTCCATGCGCGAATCTAAAAGACGGTTAGGCAATGCCTATTTCGTGAAATCGAACAATCGTACACGAAAGGCTGACTAGTGTTCATAGCCTTGTTTCGAACACTATCAAACGCCACCGTGTTCCAATAAATCTACCACGCACAAACATAAACTCAGTTCGAGCCAAAGCTGAAACAGAACTGGGAGGGGATGAGCTCGTACCTCGAGGAAGATCCGCGGAATAGTGACAGGAAACTTGGGATCGCTGCACGTTCCGCTATCAGGCCCACCACTCGGGAACGATACATGCGACTTGTGATCTGCAGAGTCGACGTTCTAAATAAATGGATGATCAGAAACAAGTGCTAATATGAAGGAGTTAAAGGCTTACCTTGCCGTCCCAGCAGCTCGGGAAATTCTTAAGTGCAGGTTAGTCAGTCAATCGGTTGGTCGGTCGTCGCTGAGATCGAATTTGGGAAGCTTACTTACGATTTGGGCTCGAATACCGTCCGGGCATTGTCTTGCAGGCAACTCGTTATGCCTCGTACTTGTTCCTTTGAAGTTGAGGCATAGGTACGTCACGGCTTGCTGGGCAAAGCTTGTTGGGTCGTAGCTACGAAGCGCGGGGTTCCCTAGAATAAGGTGACTGTTGATCAAACACTCAGTAGCATTACTAGGGAACAAGTCCACATACCGCTAACCATCCTGAACTATTATAGATCATAAAAAATATGCTGGTCAGCTGCTGAATGAAAACGACGAAAGGAACGCAAAGTACGTCGTCGGGAAAGGCAGTCGTCGTTCCGGGTTTGTCGCTGTAGAGATAGTCTGTCGAAGTATCAATATTTAGTTTCGGTGTTCGGCGTTTGACGCACAGCTAGATGAACAGTTAGGCTAGGCACGACCGCGGAGTGCATGGGGCGAAAAGACATACATGACGGCTCCGCCTTCAGCACTCGTAACGCTTCCATTACCCCAGCTAGAATGACCCATCGTTACTTGATGTCCAACCTTTGGGAGGCGGTTACTTCGGAATGCTCACTAGAAATAGAGATGCTTTGGTTCCAACTTGGTCAGCCAGGCTGCGATGAATAGAATACGACATCAGACGCACAGGGAACCAATACGCCGATTTGTCCTGAGGTATCGGCACTGAAGTACACGCGCTCTGTCGAAGAGACGCTGTATCGACCGACATTCGGAAATTGCTCCCGCCCAGAACTGTTGCGGTCAGTCGACGCGATCGCGGAGACAATGAGCAATGTCGACATACCAGAGTGGACGTGCCCTGACACTTTTCCGGGCGTTACAACTGGGTCGAGTCGTTCGGTCGTGATAAAATCCTCTATTGAAGCTGATTTAGAGATACCTCGAGGCAAGGGTATAATACAGCACTCACCGATGCCCATGAGCCAGTAGCCATTCGCAGAGGCGGCCAGGGCGGTCAAGGCGAGCGACCTTGGAAAAAACATGTTGAGAAACGAGAGGAAGTGGCAGCACCAGCTGAATTGTGAAGAAAGAAAAGAAGGTAAGCAGAACCCAGGCTTTATACGAACGCTGGTTGAAATGAAATGGTAAGAACGGCTTTACCTTTGTTTGGCTCTCCATTTCTGCATGGCGTCTGCGAGCTTCTCTGCTTCATCCCAGCTACAGCGGGACTCCAGCTGCGTTCTATAGGGTTATGCTCCGATAGCAATTCGCCTTCCAAGCTCGTCCATGAGGCGGAGTCACCGGTCCATGTGAGCAGTGCCCTTTTCGTTGCTGTTCTGTGGGCCTCTCCCCGACGTCTTCAGCCGCTGCACCACCCGTCCCGGGATCTTAAAATTAGAATGCAGGCGAGAATCCGTGAAAGGCGATATCCTTTCTAAGAATTACCAAGTTGCCATGGACATCGCGCTATCTGTAATTGGGGTTCGTTGAAAGGTCCATGACTTCTCAGGTCAAGTCAGATTGAGTAGTATCCCCAGGTAAGACCAGAGTGGTGTGTGCCGTGTACAGCTGGAGGGGGATTTGGAGCCATATCTTACTTGGAGATGTGAACGACGTCTGTGCGCTCATTCTGCGATCTTTCGAACAGGTGATCCCGAGCAGTCTCTGTGTATCGCATCGCGACTGGTCGTACGGGGGGAAGTCTGAGGAAGTCCTGGCGGATTGACTGTCAGCCGCATGGTTCTGATCCCAAGAAGCCAGGCAGGGGCACCTACCATCACACATAGAAGTGGCGAGGAAGCGCCTCCTCTGCTTCGAGGTTCCTCGCACCAGCATAATACTAACCGGTATTACCGACACCGTCAAGTGGTATAGCTTCTTCGGCATGCTAGGATATCTTCAGGTTGGTGGAGCAAGGGTATGAGGGACAGACAACGGATACGCTAGAAGGGAGTAGAGACCGCCTTGGAGCGAGGTTCTGGCCTTGTTCGATGCTCAGAGATTCGCAGAACTGGGGGAGTTGCATCGGGAGAGCGGTGCGTTCGTGTCTTCTGGCTTCCAGCCACGACCACAGCGGTCAACCTCGAGATAACTTACCCGTAGCCTGTGCAGTCAAGTGAGCACCCAGCCTCATGTCACAACAGACAACATGTAGCGACGCATTCCTCACCGCGAAGCCTTCTGGATGGATAGAAGATACACTCCAATGGAAAGGGATATGCAAATGGACCATACCATCACTCCCTCCCATATCACCTCATCACATGAAGCTCCCTACTTACAGGCCCACGGAAAGCCCGTTCAAACCGAGGAGTAGGAGCTTCGCGATAAGATTACAGTCAACCCGGGAAGCACGTTAGAGTAGAGGCTGAGCTTGAATTCGGTAGCGAGCCCGTTATCAAAGGCGGCCTCAGACGCATTCTTCAGTGCCACATGCTCCGAGTCGAGGGATGGACGTCTCACAGCACTGGCCCTGGTGAGTCAGAAAGCGATGGAGACGGCTTGCGGTACCTCTACCCTGGAAACCAACTAGAAACGAAAGAATTCGGTCAGAGAAAGCCATCGGATCCTGGAGGAGAATCAAGAATGAACGCGACGCCACCTTGCATAAGCAGAACAGAACTGTTCGTATGCGACGTGTTCTTGAGGAGATGCCTGGGCATTGAATCGACGGAGACGATTTCTGGGATTGAGAGAGGGGATCCTCGAGTGTTCTGTGTAAGTACAAGCCATATCGTTGGCCCCTTCCCAAGGAACAAGCGAGCACTAGAAAGTCTTTTTCGACTTTTAGGGCACACAGCCCAGTTCGCAACGAAGCCGCAAGCGCACGAGGACTCCGAGGAGGAATCCTTTATTATACAAACATAAATGTTGAGGGTGCGACGACAGTGTGTCGCCCCAACGAACGTGGAAGGCATCGGGTCTGGATACGGAACATGGCGGTCAGAGGTCAAGAATGATAATGCTTCCGAGTCGCTAAGCGCCCGCGCGCTGTCAGCCTTCCAAACTTGGGCGGCGACCGTGACCGCGTAAGCAAGTGGTCCAGATGACCTCAGATTCATCATGGGTGCCTTGGTTCTCTGATATCCCTAACTTGTTAGTGGGATAAGTAGCCTACTTGGCAGTGTCAGAACGATGATCCTTGGCAATTCCGAGTCCACTTCGAAAGAACTCTGCGGTGCTACACTCCTAACCACTGTCTCCTCTCGTGCGTTCGAAATTCTACCTCGGCTAGAACGGTAATTGTGGGGTAATTGTTGTTATTTAATTGTGGGGACCTCAAGCTGCTCGTCGGGCACATCGGTGCTTCGAACCCAAATCGCGAGTTGAGGTGCTATCCCATTCGATACACATTTGACCAGTCTTGATGGAGGAGCTGCTTCCCGGCGTAGCGGCTCACAGTCCACAGAGGAAGATCCTGGATGCGATGCCATTGGGTAGATTAAGAAAAGGCAAAAGCGAGTAATCAAATATGGTATAAATTACGGTTGATAGTTATATGTGAGGTACATTGTCAATGAATTAGAATATGAGAGAGGGACAGAGGGAAACAGGGCATGGCCCTGCATCCTATCCTCCCAGCATTCGGCACTCGATTTGTGCCGTCCGAATCCACGACGTGCTCCTCATGAGCGTCCATCCCAGACGACCTCGACATCAGGAAGTTCCTTCATAAAAGCTTCGAAGGCTTTCTCGTTCATATCTTCGCAGTCGGTGATATAGACCTTCAAAGCAGGGTCCCCATGCTTCGACCGCGCCTGCAACGCCTCAGTCAAGCTACGCAATAACCTCGAAGAAAGGTGAGCTTCTTCAATCGTGATGCGTTCGAGTGCAGGAAAGGACGAAATTCCAGGATTTGCGGCCACCGCCAACGCCAATTGTTTCATTGCTGCTGCAAACTGCATGACCGGGCCACAGTCGACAACAGTGACGTCTTGAAGCTTTGGGAGGTCGGCGAAGCGAAGGATCCAGTCCGTGTCTTCCACCACATTGTCCATATCCACATCCAAAACCTGCAATTTGCTGACCTCCCAACCGCGTCGTAGAATAGGTAGGATTTGCTTGACGTTCGAGCGCGTTACGTTGGCGAGGAGGAGGGTATGGGGTTCGTTACTCGATGCCCCAGTACGCCCATGGAAATCGAACCAAAGGCTGTTCCTGTTGCGTCCATCGCGAGCCATTCGAAGTTCCTTGAAGCCTTCGTCGGCCACATCGCTCCAGATTACATGGAGGGCGCTAAAGAAGTTGTCCATCACTTCAGTTGTATAGCCGTGTCGATTGTTGAAAGTGATGTTGATGTCCCGGAGAAGTGGGAGGCGGACCATGCGGAAGAAGTCGCACATGGCCTTCGGAGAGGCAACGAGCTCCAAGGTTTGGAGATTGGCGCACACAACTGGTGGGCGCAGGTCGGAGGGGAGTGGTGGGTATCCGTCTACGGGAAGTGCCACCTGGGCGAGACGCAATTTCTTGAGGAGGGGCATGTTTCGGAGCGAAGCCAGAAGCTCTTTTCCAGAAGGCAGGCGTCCCCGTTCCGCGATGGTGAGGTCCAAGTCCAATGTTGTCAATCCAGGACCCAGTGGAATGCAACTCCAGTCAGCGATTTTACAGCCGGATATTCGCAGGTACTTGAGCGAAGGTGCTCCGCCTGATAGAAATGGAGGGCATAGAAAGTTATCGTCTCTGGAACACAGACGAAGCTCCTCGAGGATAGGCGCCACGATGCATCTCGAGAGCGTTTTTCGGAGGTGGAGAACGAGTCCCCTTGGTCGGTCGTTCATGATAGTTAGGCTGCGCAGGCGATGGCCTTGGCGGAGAATATTAGAGAGAACCTCGTAGTTCTGGAGTGTGGTTCGAGGGTACGGCGCGTCGTATTCGACCGCCAGGGGTGCATTCTTCGATCGGGAAAGCATGACTTCTGTAAAGTTCAGATTGGCGAAGGAGAGGTCAGACCACAGGGCAGCACATTCCAATGCTACAGCTCTCCAATGCCGGCACACATGTGTTAATCGAATCCACGAGAGACTTTCTTTTCGCGTTTCGAAGGAGGCTTGGATGAAGATACTGGAGAGGATTTCGGCGGGGAGACGGTTGATGGGAGAGAGGGTGTTGTGGAAGTCGACCAGACCGCGAATTTCGCTTTGTAGGTCGAGAACACGGCGCTGAATGAGCCTTTGGTGCTCTTGCGCCGCAACATTTCCGTTCTCTTCACATAGATTTTGGGGTGCAACCGACGACATTGCGCGAACCGACGCGAAGTGGGTCAAAGGCGGCAGGCCGGGCAGGGGTCCGAGGTAGACGGGTTCTATGGGCCTGAATATCGCCTTATAATGTACGATGGCGCGTCTCTATAAGATATTAGCGCCCAAGACAGTCCACTGGAGGTTGAGAACCTGCGACTCACATAGAAATACCGTCGGACCAAAAGGCGATTTGGCCCTCCGGAGCTCCGGCTGCTGCAGCTCAGCAGTCTCACGCCCGGCACGGCCGGAAACACTCGCCCCTGAGTCGAGTCGCTATCTCTTTACACAGTTCTACCATCTTGGAAGGCTGCAGGTGCGCAATATCAGAAGAGTTTTATTCTATAGGCCTTTAACAACCTAGTTGCAGCTCGCGATGTGGACGATTCCGACACAAAGGCTACTCGACGGCAAGGGGGATTCCCCCGTGGAGGTGCATTGCGAGAGGGTCGAGCAACGCGTCCTTGAACTCGAGAAGGAAATACTCGCTTTAAAGGCATTCCGAAACACTATGTCCAGAACCGCAGCGTTGCCCGCAGAGATCTTATCAGACATCTTCCTCTATGTCGCCTTCGATTGTCGACTCAATTGCAGACCCGCGGCCTGGATACCTCGCGTTACTCATGTCTGCCGCCAATGGAGGGAGGTTGCAATCTCCTCGCCTTCTCTGTGGACGGACATCTGCTTCAGGACCCCAGAGCTTATGCAGCTTATGCTGGAGCGATCAAGGAACGCTCCTCTCACCCTGTCACACTGGGGAGCTCGCACGCGAGGGGACAGGCGAGGAGATCTCCCTATCCTACGAACGGCTCTAAACCACATAAGCCGCACTCAAAGCATCGATTTCAGCACTCGAAACGGCCTGGGTACGCTTGGTACTCTGTTGACCCAGTGGCCAGCGGAGCCTACACCTGTACTCCAAACCGTCATTTTGAAGGATGAAAAGGACAGCTTCAGCTTTCCAGGAAGCTTTCCCTCCGAAGTCCCGTCGCTCCTTTATTTGGAACTCTACGGCTGCAAGATCGCAAGCTGGAAGGACCTCCCTCTAGGGATCAAGTTGAAGGTTTTAGGCCTTCACGCGCACGCCAGCGCACAACGCCGCCCCACCTCCGAAGAGTTTCTGGTTGCTTTGAAACGCGTTCCTTCACTCCGAAAACTAGGGCTTTCCCATATCCTCCCAGTAAATCAATATACGGCACCCCTCACCCCGACTGGCCGCCCGCCGTTCGTCCTTTCCGAGGTCCAAGCCCTGGGACTCGTCGATCAAGCCCCTGCCCTGATCAACTTCCTTCGCACCGTCGACATTTCCAACGTCTCAAATCTCGAGATAGAGGTTGCCGGGAGGCTTGGCGATCATGCGAGTCTCGATGATCTCTTCGCAGCTTTAGCCTTATCCTGGAAGCCGGTGGTGGATGCAGGACCCAAATTCATCGGCATCCGCGAGGAGTACTCATTCGCCAACGAAGATACCATCCAATTGATCGAGATGCGATTCGGCTCTTCGCGGGACAGACCACAGACCTTGCGTTTCACGGTCAGGAATTCAGGCCCTACGATCAGCTCAGCTTTAGGAGCAATCAAACGTCACATGGACCTTTCTCCGGTCCGCTCCCTAGCATGGCGTGGAATATGGATGCGGACAGCTTCTTGCGATGTTTTTGCTGATCTCCCAAACTTGGAGAAAATCACACTTGATAAAACGGATGTCAAGTCCTTCGTTCGCGCGCTTCGTGGTGGTCCCGCCAGCGATACTACACCATTCCGCGCCCTGGAATCCCTTTCCATGCGCAATGTTGACTTCGGTGATGGGAAGCCACGACGAAGAGCTGCCATCGACGCTGCGGCAGTGACTTTCGGGTCTCTTCTCGCAGCCTTGCAATCGAGGCCGGACCCTGTGCCCTTCATCGAAATTCGAGACTGTAGATATCTGAGGGACTCTTACAGGAGAACTATGCAGGAATTACTTCCTGAGACAGAGGTTATGTGGGACAATTCCGAGATGGTCTCGGACGATGAGGATGACTAGAATATAATTGTTCTACGAAATGGCAACCGCGAACGACCTCTATTCCCTACTAAACTTTTATAATGTTTTAGCGCAGCCAATACCATCGCATGCTTCAGTTTGGCTTTCTTCTAGCGGGAAAGAATCTATTCCCATGTACACTCCCTGCGTGTCTGCCAGGCCAAAATCTCAAGATAGGGGCTTTTGATGGCCATCAGCCTTTAATGATCCCGTCCTCCGCCTACCCTTCTTGAACCAGAACCACATCGTGCCCCTTCGCAAACTCCTCCAAGTATGGGATATCTGACTCTCTTGTATTCTCAGTGAATGGACTAAACCTGTACCACTAGATGTGGCCTCTTCCAACCGAAAGACTACTCCAGGTCGAAACGGAGCCTCCCGAATTCGATGCGCATCGGCAGCGAGTGGACACACGTTTGTCGGAGATTAAGGGCGAAATCCAGGCTCGAGAGGGCGAAGTGTGTGCTCTGAGGAACTTCAGAAACAGAATGCTTCCCGTCAACCTTCTCCCTCCCGAGATTCTGTCGACAATCCTCGTGAGCTTTGTCTCAGAGACGCGTCGTTCAACGGACAATTCTCGTACTGCGCTTGGAATGATGGAACCATGGCTAACTGTGACTCGGATTTGCCGCCACTGGAGAGACGTTGCCATGAAGTGTGGCAGGCTATGGTCGAACCTTTCGTTCAGCAGTCTCACATTCACCCAGCTCATGCTTGAAAGATCGTTGCAAGCACCTCTCAGCATCTCGATCTACCTTAAAGAGAATCACAAGTTCCTTGACATCCTTACCACCGCTCTTTCGCAAAGCCGCCGCCTGCGGTCTATCGATATAGTGTTAGACGAGCACATCCCGCTCGAGACTGTTTGGCCGACGTGCACCTCAGAGACGCCCAACCTCAAGTTACTCCGGCTCAAGTACTATCCCACAGAGCAAGGAGATAGCAAGTTACCGGAACCTTTCTTACAGCACGAAGCTCCTCCCCTCGAGTACCTCTCCCTGGACGGGTTCCATATACCCGATTGGCGATCCATCCCGTTAAGCCCATCCCTGACCTTCTTGTGCATCCGTGCCAAAAACGGCAAGCTTACTACTGGGGCATCTCCAGAGAAGATTATGTCCTCTTTGGCGGCCATGCCTCTCTTGAACTATCTCGAAATATCCGGACTACTTCCTTCGGACCCCTACCCTCCACTTCCGACACTCACGCTGAAGCACCTTAAGACACTGCGACTGTCCGCCCCGATGCCAGCAATCAATGCCTTCCTCCAAGTCGTTCATCTTCCCAAGTTGATGGATCTCCAAATAACCTTCAAAGATCAGTCTAGAGACTTAAGCTCCTTTTTGCGGGCACTTTCGTCCTCCTGGGACCTCGCGCGGAACGAAGTGCAGAGTCTTCGGCTCAAGTACTCGGAACAGTGGGAGGAAGGTTATGGTCACCGTCGCAGCTGCTTTGACACACTCTCCCTCGCGTTCAGCCGTCCCGAAGGCTCCAAACCCATCGTCACCGACATGGTTCTGCACTTTCCAGGCCGCAACCTCTCAGTCGAGCCGATCTTGAGGAGCATCGGTCGCGCAGGGCTGACCCCGCTCCACACGCTCGAATTCGACAGTGTCGGCCCTGTCCACGCGTCTGTTTGGACGGAGCTCTTTAGCGACCTACCGTACTTGCGCTTTATCACGATCAAGCAGGCGCTTCCGCGTGGGTTTGTCACGGCCCTGAAATGTCCTGCGGGGGCAAGAACTATCCCCTTCTCTGCGTTGGAGAACTTGGTGTTGGACGGGGTGAACTTTAGATACACGACCCCGGGCATTTCCATGGGGCCCATTCTGGACCTGCTTGAGGCGATGGCATCCCGCCCGAAGCAGATCAAGAAGTTGAGGATGTATCGGTGCCTTCACTTTGAGAGGAGTGACATGGAGCTCTTCCAAACAAGACTTCCGGATCTGCAGGTTGCATGGAGTCCGCCTAGAGGCTAGGCCCAGGGTATGGTCGAAGATGTGTGAGCGCACTGAGCTGACATCCGAATCGTTAGGCGCGTGGCCTTTGTAACCTACATGGAATCCTGTAGCACGGACTGTAGTCAATGGCACAAATGTGTATAGAAAGAGATCATCTGGAACAATGCTGAGTACTTTTGTGTAGCTGAAGTTGGTGTATCAGGCCGCTCAAGAAGACTTTCACTGCTTCCAGCGCCGAAAATAGGCGCCGGCGCCATTATCAAACGTCCACCACCAATCCAATCACGAAACAACACAGGTATACAGAAACCGTGACAAGTAGATCATAAGATATAAGCCGAAGATATAAGATCCCCAGAACGTCCACCCAAACACCCCTACGACGCCCCAGAAACCCGACCACTCCTCCTTGTCACTCGCGCACTAGCACTCCTCGTACTCCGCCCCGAAAGTGTCCCACTCTCAATCTCCTCCATCGATCCACCCCCCTCCGCCTTAACCCCGCCCAAGTCCTTCTTGGACCCCGCAGCCCCGTTGCCATTCGTCTTCAGCAAACTCATCAACCTCTGCCGTTCCTCCAACTGAGCAGGGTCTTCAAACACAACACGCAAACTCTGCTCTTCAACGCCCCCCACATCCCCAGGCTGAGGGAGCGCACCGCTCCCCCCATACGGTTCGAACGCGCTGAGTGATATACCCACATCATCCTCCCGCACCCCCACAGGCGAACGCCTCTTCGCCGGAGCAGCCTTCCCTCGACTCCCACCCTTGCCACGCTGAGCCCGCTTGCGCTTACCCCCCGCCCCTCTCGCAGACTCAGACTCCCCCACACTCTCCACAGCCGGCAGCACACCCCCACCCTCATCCTCATCCTCCGGCGAGCCGCGCTTGCCAAGCAACGACGCAACGCTCTCTTGCAACGCAAGCATCGCCCCCGCTCTCACGTCCGACTTCGCTGGAGACACGGACGACCGCACGCCCGGGGGACCCTTCATAGGCGAAGGCGACGCGGACGACGGGACCCGCATACGATCGCGGTCGTCCGACGGAATATGATGCTGCTGCTGGTGCTCGTCCTCCTCGTCCTCCGTAGACCCACCCGAACTAGGCATCGCCGACGCTCTACTGGACGCCGTGCCCTCGCCCGTCAGTTTCCTAGACTTGGTAGGCCGCAGACTGCGTGCTGCTCCGGACGACTGTGGAGATGGTAGCTGCTGTTGTTGACCAAGACTCTCGCGCAGACTGTGAGCCATGGAGCTTTCGGTCTGTGCACGGAGAGATGAGGGGTGGACGTAGAACGAGGAGGACGCTCCAGAGGACGCTGCGGCTAGGCTTCCCAGCATCTCGGTGGGCTGCCCGAACCCGGAAGGCACGCCTGTTGGGCCGTCCGGGATGATAGTTGTAGGTTCGCGGTCTAAGTTTCCTGGCTTTCCTAGAGAAGCAGCTGGATCCATAGGATCTGATATCATAAACATTTAATTTCTCAAAAGCAAGAGACGGCGCGTATAACTCACTATTTGTGATGTCATGCATCTTGTTATCGACGTCCATAGCATCGACTCGGCCCTTCCCCTTATCTTGAGACGGCTTCGCACTTTTGGGCGCCTCAAACGCTCGACCCTTCCCTTTCGCATCAGCCTGTGCACCGACGGTGTATTCATCTGGCCCTGGAATCACACCGGTCGACGCAATCGCAGCCAGCCACTCATTAGAAACAACAGGAATACCCCACTCTCGCGCCTTGTCAGATTTGAGTCCAACACCGGACGGGCAAAGGAGATGCGTTGCTTTCCGGGAAAAGAGCGGGATCAGATTGGCACCTAAAATTCTATTAGTTAGCACCTTGAAAGAGCGAGAGAGACGCATTGGCCACATACCGAATGCTTTCAAAAGGCGCCGAGTATGGCAGGATTCAGACTGGTCCAGCCCCGAAAGGCCTATGAGGACTGCGCTGGCACCAGGGATGGGAAGGTCGACGTCCAGAGGCTTAAACGAGACGTGTTCGTCCACTGCACATACGCGCTCCTCGTGAATACAGCGTTCAAGCCAGCATTCAGTACGGTATTTGTCTCGAGATTCTATGCCTGTTTCGCCTCGATACAGCTGGCTTCCGCTGTATCCTTTGTCAGGACCGTGGTCAGGAAGCGACGAGTGTTCACATACCTGATAAGCCTCACGAGGTAGAAGTCGGCTTCAGCTTTCTCATTCACCACGCTTCCCCCACTCTGCTCAATTGCGGACCTAACCGGGGCTGCATCCGCTTCTCCGACAAGGAAGAACCGCACGCCAGTGAATATCTCAGGCAGCGGTGGCGTAGAGGGCGTTAGCCTCTGCTTCGAAGGACCTGCTTGGTTGTCCGCTTCGTTGGGCACCCGAATTGAAGTCGATGTCGAAGTGCGCTTGAACGGGGCTGGTCGACTCGTTGATCCTTCTTTTTCGACAACCTCGAACGTGTTCGTGCTTCGAACAGCAGAGATAACGCCTGTCCGTTTGGCTCCCCGTCGCTCAGGCGGTGGGGTTAAGGACCGTGATTTCGCTTGCGACTTCTTGGGAGGACTGCGAATGATTTCGCCACCTTCAACTTCGTAGCCGCGTCGTTCCAGCAGACCGGTCCAAACTTTGAGAGTGATGTCGGGGACAATCTTCACACAGGCCGCTTCGTCGTCCATGTCGTCCAACTCTGGGGCAGGTGCGGGTGCTGGCGCTTGCATACTATTGGAGCGCGACGGGACCGTAGAGTCGGGTACATTGGGTTGTGTGTTGCGGAGTTCTACTGGTGGCGGCCGTGGGTTCCTGACATTGTACCGCGCCTCGTCCAAGCGCCCTTTCATCTTCAGCGAGTCCCAGAACCAATCCTCCCAGACCATGTATATCTGCGCCTCCCCACGGTTCACGAACTTGTCGGCATAGCGCATCTTGTCGGTCTCTTCGTCTCCAGAGCAGAGGAGGTGGGTTACGCGCACCGGGCGCTCGATAGCTTTGACGTAGGACCCGCCTTCTTGTTCGACAATGCGTCGGATTGATACTCTCCGTTCCACGTCTGAAATGCCCGATAGACAGACAACGACGTCTGAGAATATGGGGAGTCGGTGTCCAGTAATGCTCTTGCTGGGGGTGAGATTAGAGAAGCGAGTACGTAAGATGCTGCTCACCCTTTCCAGGTCCATTTCAACATCATCCCCGTGCAGCCATACTTCGTAGTTCTCGATGATCCATGAGGGGCGAACTATTGGAACGTTATGCTCTAAAGCACACTAAACAAATCATTCAGCCCCGTTCCCTCATATAATACACATTGCGCACCTTGTACTTTGGCCCCCCATGAGTTGTCGCGATGAGATGTGTAACCTTGTCGGTGAACGCGCTTATGGTGCTCGCACCCAACTCGCATGCCATCTTGAATAGGGCAGGCTGTATTGTGTTGCTTCAGAAGCCATGTCTTCCTCTATAGATATGCAACTCACCTTATCTGAAATTCCCGTAGCACAGAGTACTACGTTCTTAAATGGCCTCGGGCATGTGTCTCTGAACGTCGTATCATCGCTTCGCAATTGACTGTCGTCCGGCCAGAAAGATGATTCGTGAGCGACGAGTGCGTTTGAGGGTTGTGGCTCTCCCGGTCGTAGTTTAACATTGGGTACCTGCTCAAGAGTGAGGCGAAGGTCAATTGAACTACCGTTGTGCTTACCCTGTGCGACTTGTTCGTCCGTCGCTTCATTACGCGTCGTTTATCCAATCTTTGTGAGTGAGATAAGGGAATTTCCCAGCTATGAGACCTGGGCGCTTGAGGTGTGAGGTCGCGGTCGTCGTATTATGTCGTCGTCGCCGTACAAAGTTGAGAGTCCTCAGTCGAGCGCCAAGCTCCAATCAAAGTCACATGTTTCGCTTTAGGGCCGGGTTTCTCGCGATATTCCAATCAAGGTATCGACAAGGTATCGAGAACACCCGTTGTGTTAAGGCTATCATTTCTGAGGCTCAGGCCTCAGCCTCGACCACAGTTTCCGTTTAAAGAGCGTGAAAGTCACCCAGCAGCGACGTCAGCGTGCGCACTAGCAATATGTAAGAGGAGGTTCCGCACGGCTATTAAGTTATACTAAGGTGCATAGGTATCGGAAGTTGTGAGCACAAAGAGGACGAAAAATACCTCACAACCTGCAACCCTTCCTCCCACCATTCGATCTCTCCTCAATCTTCCTCGTCGGATGAGCCCGACTCTTCATCCCAGACTACGTTGAGCCCTGGACACGCCTTTCGAATACGCTCTACATCGTCCTCGTCGATGGTGTCCTCGCCGCTAAAGTGGACTTCCTTGAGAGGGGCCAGCATGCACTGGGAACGGGATGTCAAGAATGCCAGGACTTCTTCCATTATCCCTTGCCTTCTGCCATGATAGACATCTATGAATTGGACGCGAGAGAGGGCGGGAAGATAGAGCCAAGCAGGTTGCGGGGACTCAATGGCTTCGCCAGAATTAGGGCTCTGGACAAGCCGGAGAACTCCCAAGAGATTTAAAGAGGGGTCCGTATATATCAAGATCTCCCTCAACTTCGGAAATTTCCCTAGGATAGCCGTCCAAGAATCTTGTGTAATGTTGATGGTGCCGAAGACTTCGAGGGCCTGGACGAGGGAAAGGTCCCATTGGTTTGTGAACGCAAGGACGAGTCGGTTGATGCCCAGCTCTGGCTTTAGAAACGATAAAGTGAGGTCGGCGGAAGACCAATGATAGATTGTCTTCTCCTCGCCGTCCTCGAAAGCAACCCCAAATCGTACTTGGGCTTCGTTGGTGTTCCTTGAGGAATAATTGAATTGCATGATCTCCAAGAACCTGGGGGGATTGTGAGTTTTTTCGGCCCAACACGCCTTGACAGCGTCGAGAAGCTGGATGACCGGTTCCTCCTCGTTGACAGGGTCGCAAATCGATATGTTGAGGTTGGCGGAATAGGGAAGGCGACCGATACGATTGAGAGTGTTGACGATTGCAAATGCGTCGTCGGTCAAACCCAATGATTCGAGGGCCGGTAGAGTGGTGCTGCTCCAGGAAAGCTCCGAATGCGAGGAATATCCACCAATCGGTAAGAAGTGCGAAAGGGAGAGCCTCTTCAGTTGAGGCATCCGACGCAGTGCCTCCAAGAAATCAATCCAGGCGGGTCTTGGTGTACCGGGTGCATTCGAGAGGTCCAGATGCACTAGGGCCGGTCCTAATGGGATGTAAGACCAGCTTTTGAGGCTGACGCCGCCTATGGACAGTTCCTTCAGAGCAGGGGCGCCACCTTTTAGGAGGACTTCAGGCATGTCTACCACAGGTCCAGTCGAGAGCCTAAGCGTTTCAAGGATTGGGGCAGTGCCCGACCATCCATTGAGTTCGAAAAGATGTTTCAAGCGCAGCTGGCTGAAGTCGCCGTTATGGTAGATGTTGACAGAGCGAATACGGTGGATTTGGGATAGGGCTTCTCGCAGCGAATCGATGCTCTCATTCGGTTTGTTCTGGTAGGTTATCTCGAGAGGGGCGTCTCTTGAGCGATTGATTGCGGCTCTGGCAAACTCGGGCTTGGTAAATGAAAGAGATTCTGACCATAGCGTTGAGCAACGAAGCGCGACCTCCCGCCAACGGCGGCAGACGTGCGTCACCCAAATCCAAGTGAAGTTCGGTCCGTCATAGTAGTCCCGCACCTCTTCATCCGGTTGGGCAGCGACGTAGCTGAATTGGAGTATATTCGAAAGGACTTCGGGTGGGAGGCGATTGATAGGCGCTATTGAGTTGTTGCAAGATTTCAGCGCTTGTGCTTCACGGTCTAACTCTTCCAAGCGTTCGACAATTTTCTTGTGTCGAGCTGCAGCATCCAGCGTCCCTGTGGGCTCTAGCAAGCCTCGCGTTGGGAGGGGCCACTCCATTCGTTCTGAGCGGTTGGTGCGGCGATGGGTGAGACCGTTTACGACGTCTGCGAAGGAAATTCAGCGTCAAATCAAACCTTGGTCCCCAAGGTACTCTTATCCTCACTTTTGATTGAATGCTTTTCAGCGACTGGTAGAAGTTCCTAGAACCCACGCCTGACGAGTATAGCACTTTGTCTTTAGCTGTAAGTCAGAGCTAGCTTTCAGTTTCTTGTCCAGAGCATGTACCTTGATGGTATGTGGTGGTTCAAGATCAAGCCGTTCACATCATCGCATCACGGTGCTGACAGGCGCTTAGTACTTAGTAGTAAGTACTGTAGTTGGGACTCATAGTTGGGATGGGGTCATTCTCGACAGGCCCTCCATTAAACCCCTTCACACAACCGCACACGGAACTCAGTAGAACCATTCTCAAAATACAATTACATGTATTGGCACTACGCCTTAAAAGACTATTGAGAAGTTCACCGCCACTTGTATGCCCTTTCATTCATCTTCGTCGGAGGAAAATTCGTCCCCCCAAATGACATGAAGGTCGGGGCACGCCTCTCGGATGCGGTCAATATCCTCCTGTTCGGTATAGTCACAACCACCGATGTAGGTTGTCTTGAGTGGAGCCACCGTACATCTCGAGCGGACCGTCAGGCAAGCTAAAATTTCTTCCAGAATTGTCGGGCTTGCTTTAAGATTGACTTGGAGGAAGTCAAGCGAAGTCAGGGCAGGGAAACAGGGTTGGTGAGCCTCGGATGCGTCCAAGTCATGGTGAGCGTTGGGGCCCTGTGCCAGAACCGCGATGAGTTCGGGGATATACCAGATGTTAAGCACAATTGTCTTCAGCTTATGCAGCCTCCCAAAAAGAGTCCTCCAAGTGTCCTGTGTCACCTGCCGAGCATCGGCGACTTCTAGATTCCGGAGCTGGGATAGGACTACCTCGTCCTTGACCAGGAAGAGAAATTGATTGATGTCCAGCTCTGAATCGGCAAACGTCAGGGAGAGGTCGGGCGACTGTGAGAGTTTGGACGCGTTTTTGACCTTGAACCAAAGGAGCAAATTCGTCCCCTGGCCGCGGGTACCGCTGCTTTGGCTGAACTCCAACTTCCAGACAGGAACCTGCATCCTAGCATCCCAGGTGCGCCTCAGTATATCGAACAGCTGGTGGGCGAGGTCTTCGGCGAGGTCTTCGTCCAGACTATCCTCGATGCTGATACGCAGACGAGTAGATCGAGAGAATTGGCTGATGCGAAGGGTGTTGATGATTGGGGCTGCGTTGTCCGCCAAGTCCAATGCTTCAAGAGAAGAGAAATTGATAGGCTGGGAGGAAGACGCCGTTTGTGAGGGATGTGTGTCAAGGGGAAGGAGGTTGGATAGCTTGAGTGTCTTCAATAAGACCATTCGACCGATCGAGCTTCTGAATTCAGGGAAGGTAGGCCTTGGTGCATGTGGGACATTCGACAGGTCAAGATAGACCAATTTTTCGCCAAGTGGAATAAGAGGCCAGTTCGGAAGGCGAAAACTAGAGAGTACCAGGCGCCTCAAATTGGGGGCTCCGCCGCCGAGAAGATTCTCCGGCATGTCCATTGCTGGAGCTTGATAAGAGGGGAAGTGCAGCTCAAGCTCTTCGAGGATAGGTGCAGCCCCCGACAGATCGTTCGACTGTAAAAGTGCCTTGAAAGGCTCCGGGTCTGAATCTATGTCAAAGAGTGTGAGGGAGCGGACACGATGCATCTGAGCAAGCGCTTTTCGGAGCCCAGGCAGTTTCTTCTCCGTCCCTGCGTAGCATTTTATGTCCAGCGGCGCATCCCTCGAGCGATCCAGCGCAATCTCGGCGAATTCGAGGCCCTCGAAAGAAAGCGATTCCGCCCAGAGAGTAGGACACCGAAGGCCAACCTCTCGCCAACGTTGGCAGACGTGGGTTACCCAAATCCAGGTGTAATTTGGCTTCGGATCGAAGGACCAATCGTCTTCATCTCGTTCTTGAGCAAGGAGGTAGCTGTAGTGGAATATGTTCGACAGGATTTCGGGTGGAATGCGATTGACAGGGGCAAGGGAGTTGTTGCAAAATTTCAGCGCTCGAGCTTCATGCTCCAATTCGTCCAAGCGCTTTCGGATTTTCTCGTGGCGTTCTTTGGGATCGAGTGTCTCTGAAGAATCGAGTATGGTTTGTGTTGAGAGTGACCACTGCATCGTTTGGGATAGCCTCATAAGTGAAATCATCAGCCTTCGATTGGCACAGTTTAGAACCTTCGCGTACTCACTGCTTCCTAGAAGTACGCTAGTGATAGTGCTTGTGTGTTTTCCAAACCGTCTTGCCTGATAGGCAGTAAGTATGTGGTTGGGGTAGTAGGTCCAAGTCAAGGTGATAGTTCAGGAGATCAAGACGCAGCGCGCCAGGAGTCCCACTGGCACGTCCAGCCTGCCTCGCCATCACAACCAATCAGGGCCTATTAGCAGACCCGCCAACCTGACCCCCCATTCGACTTTCCGATACCGCTCCTCCGACGGCGTACATATACTTCAAAATGATTTAATTTCGTGAGCAATCTGAAAGCATACGTCTGGTATTCTAAACACAATTCATAACGGCAGGAGCAAAGCGGCATCGCAGGTATGGGTTACGCATTGGAACGACAGGCGAGAAAATTACGGCCCCAGCAGCATTTGGGCAACGACAAGGTCCATCTGACGCTTCGTCAGAAGGTCCTGCAAACGGGCAATCATCTCAGCACGAGTGCCAGACACCATGATCCTAGGATTCTTCTCAGAATGGGCAGCCAGGTTTTTCTTCAGAGTCGCGACGGTCAAAGAGCTGCAATCATCGGGAGAAGAGACCAACGGGGGCTGGATGTCAACGAGATACATCGACTCCAGATCTACATCCCCGAATCAGTGGGTCAATCCGACTTGATTACTGAAGAAGGCCTTTGGACTCACTGTCGATATAGTTCTCGCATGCGTATGGAATTTCGATGTCGATGTTTCTTCCTTCTTCCAAGATAGTCTTTGCAATGAGCCTCAAGCCATCCATGTCTACGCCAGTATCAAGAATCGAGAGGAAAGCGAGGTCGGCAAGAAGCAGAAGAGCGGGGACTGATTCTGAAGTAATGTCGGGATTCGTTGCCAATGAGAGTCTCTTCAGTGTCCTTTTCAATGGCACGAGCAGATAAACGCTGTAAGAGACCATAAGAATCGACGCAGTAGCCAGTCGGGGGCGTGTCTTACGCTTCGTTTCCGATGCCTGTGTTGTTTAGGTGCAGGACTGACAGTTTGGGGAGGTGGTGGAGATATATAAGATTGAAATCTTCGACGCAAGACTCGCTGAACGAGAGTTCAGTGAGGTGGAGGAAGCTTCCCGGCTTGCCAAGTGCTGCACAAATCTCAGTATGAGCCCGGACAAAAAGGCTTCCCCCACTCACACTTGATGACGTCCTGACCACAGATGTTCAACCCATCTTCGTCCGATAAGGAGGTACCCAGAGACAGGGTAGTGATATCAGATCGTCGGAAAGCCTTCAACACACAGTGATTCATGTAGCCATTTTGAGCCAGGTATTCAGCCATTTTTTGGACGGTCAAGTCCGGTATCCGAGAGAGTCGCTCTTCTAGTCGGATCCCAGGGAGGAAAGTTAAGACTCGGTTCATGATGTCGACCAAGGTAGGATCCAGAAGCATAGTGGACTTGAATGAATCATGGTGCGGGTCCTCCAAGTGCAGAGTCGGGGATCCCGTAGCGTCAAAGTTGACCCGTTCGTGTTGAACCTCCAGCTCGAAAGAAGAGTCATTGGCAAGAAGCACAGATTTGGCGTATTTGGCGACGGGTTGAAGATCGCTCGAGTCTGAAGGTGAAGACGTCGAGTCCCGCTTCCTTTTACCGGCATTCTGTTCACCAATGGCGGTGCTTTCATACTTCGGGTGGAGGACAGAGAGAGTGAACTCGTCCACATCCATGCTGGGCGAGTTCGAGATGTCTTTGCCCGCCGAGCGCCTAGTAAGGTTCATCGGCCAGATTCCAGCAGTGGTGGTTGGGCCCTTAGCCCGCCCTTTGTTGGCGGGGTTTCCGCCTACAATCCAGTCGTTTTCGGAGTCATATACAAAGTTTAGCGAGCCCCCCGGACTGTCACTAGATCCAGGCTGGTCAAGCATCTTGACGAACGTGTTGGATCCATGGCCTGGTAATAGCGAATGACGGACACTGTTGAGAAACGCCACCGCAGAGAGAGCAGGGCAGTAGAATGGGTTTTGAATATCGATGATGGGTCGGGACTGCATGGTAATGGTGGTGGGAGAGGGTCAAGCTGGAACTGGAGGCGGCCGTTCGGAATTCGGTGCCGTGTGGGTTCGGCAACCGCCGAGAATGATTATAAACGCGTTAGGCGCCCATCAAGCACGACGGGGTTCCGATGTTTTACTTACCTTCTTCTCTGAACATCTGGTTATATTGGCCTATCAGAGAGATGTGAGTACTAGAAGCTGTGTCTTTACCTCTCAAACCGCGCTGGAGCCTTAATGGTTAACTTATCCGATTTTCCCACAAGCGAATTCCCTTTTCGGCCTTTTCGGCAATCGCCGAAGACAGCTGGCCGAAATAGACGCTCTTTGGGCTGTCGTTCCTTCCCAGCACCATGATTTCTCTTTCACTGCATCCTTTTCACTGGCTTCCTCCTGTGATGAATCGGTTAACCTGCGTGAACATGTGCATCATCCAAAGCAATGAGAACCGAGCCCTTGTCATTGATTGACCATGCACACAGCTTTCCTGGAAATGGTTCGTGCACAGCTATCTTCACAGCTTCGGCGTCTAAGTACTTTATCTGATTTTCTCACATAGAGGCCAGTCATATAAGTACGTGGGATTCCTCGACGTATCGCGCTTAGCCCCCGCCTGGCATTGCGATCATGGATCCAAGAATCCCGGAGTCAGCAAGCGTCGCAATGTTTTCGGAAGCACACAACTTCTCCCTCCACGGACCTGACTTCAGGGCTGCCGGTCGCGACATGCACGTGCAAACATGCAATTCCACATTCAATCTCAACATCGATACTGGACCTTTCCATAGCTCAATCAGCGAGACTTCATCGTCGTCATCTCAGAAATTGTTCACATTCGAAGGCCTAATGTCCCGAATCATGACCTCTTTTGTAGACGAAAGCTTGAGAGGACAGGATCCGGGACACCCTCACTCAGCGGGTACAGCCTCTACACCAGAGACTGCACCCTCCCCGAAAGCAAAAGCTCAAGTTCATCATGAGGGTGACGTTGCTGTGGTGCGTATTTGACATGCAATGGATTCTAGCCTTGAAGGGAAGCACTGAGTTTCTTTGCAAGATCGTCCTAGAAAAGCCAGAAGAGAAATTTACTCTCATAGGCGATCTTACTACACCGGAAATCTACGTCTCTAATATGTTAGGTACGGGAAAGGGCTTGGCTTGCTGGCAGCCCAGACCCCGCAAGCCATATGCTGGAGAGACGGGCGCTATTCCAGGGGACGTGGGGACATACAGCGCCGAAGGAGGATTTAAGAAGATTTTCAATCTTTGGGACGATGAAGTGGCGCTTGCGAACAAGGCCAACGAGCTGTACCAGACAACGTATCGTGCTCCGGAACGGAATGTCTTCATTGACGAAAGCGAGATGCAACAGGACGAGACAATTGTCTCGGGGGCATCGTCCGACATTCTGTACATGAACGATGGCAGGTCAGGATAAACACCTTTCAACTATGATGCACGGTGCCAGTAACAGTTATCTGCACTTTCTAGGGCTCCGGTAGGCTTTGAATTTCGGTGTCGATCCCAGCATGGCGCCATCGCAATACCGACATCGTCCGCAGAGCTGGAAGAAGTTGTCGACTGCATGGCACTGCGAGATACCATCATCCAGAACAATGCTCTTTTCTACCAGTACGCGAATGGGATACGCACGATCGGAGACGAAGAGGCCCTTTATATCCTTACTGGCTGCATCAAGAGCGAGAGCTGGGCTCTTGCAGCGTACAGAGAGCCGATGTCCCCGCCACATGACCTCCTCAGACTAATCAAAGGAATCGACAGCCCAGGTCACGGTAGCTCGCACAGTTCTCCTTCACAGTACACTTGGACGAACCGCGGGACCTCGGCGGCCCGATTAGGAGGTAGCGAGGTAGCGGGTATCAAGGACCAGTCACTCTTCTTGCGAGGGTTCAAGTTAGACTTCTCACAGAAATTTCGCACACAAATGAAAAGCCAGCCCTGGAAGCTGCCCGTGACTACCAGTCCAATTGGTGGAGCACAAGGCGGTTCGTCTTTCAAGACCTCTCTGGATTCCAGTAATTCGCGACAACGGGTGAGCTTTACCAAACCTCAGTCGAGTAAAGTTACAATTTAACGGGAACAGAACTGTCATCCTTGCGATTCAATCAACAATTACCTTCTCAAAATGGTACGCTCGCATCCCATTGGCACATTTCAGTGTTTTAACACGAACCACCTATACCAAACTGACTCAGACAGGGGCGGATGTTGCGTTGAGCCACGACGATGACTGGCGATTTGCTTTAAAGGGGGTATTCTCACATACTGGTCAGTTACTGTGGCTTCTTCGAGGGCATTCCAACTAATAACATGGGAGTGAAGATGGTGTGAAGGAAGCGCAAATACTTCAAATAGTATCAATTCGCCATGGTCAGTGGCATCGGTGTAGTGGTCTCTCAACAGTGATGGCAGCTCGAGCTAAATTCAACGTAGGAGTGGCATATCTCAGCAGAGCCCCGGATGCACAGTTGCCGACGACTCCAGGGACATGCACCACTTTCTCATCGACTGAGAATGAGAAAATCATAGAAGGAAAAGGATCCTGCGGGTCTAATGACCCTGTCTCAGTCTGGACTGAGAAAAGGTCAGAAGTGGCAGCGGTGAGTTACGCCCAGTGGGAGCTGTGTTAGCTTGGGTTGAAGTCTGACGAAGAAATCGACTCACAGTCGCTGCCGGGAAACGGGATAAAGCCAAGTGACTCGCCACACGTCAACGAAAGCCCGATGGATGTGCCATTCAATCCTACAATGGGACACCCTAGCGACTTTTATTCCCTGCAACTCCCCACTCTAAACCCTCACCTCACATCCTGTGCCAGCCCGTCCTACCGCCGGTCTTTCCACCCCAGTTGCAATAACCCAGTGCCATGTGCCTTTATCGACGATGGGTTGCCACACCATTCTGGCTGTCCTCCTCTGAACACCTACCACTCCTATCCCCCATCTGACATCGATACATCTGCGGGTATCGAGAGAATCTCATTCTCCGGGGAGCAGGTCGAAGAAATTTTAGGTAACCAGGCCCTCTCTGCCCCCGGGGACTTCCTCCGCCAGAAACTTGGGCTGAAGCCAGGCGAACCGGTCAACCTCTGGTCCTTGCCAGACCCCGAGCCAGACAAGAGGCCCCCGCATTCGTACCCGCTCCTCGTACGACTGGCCATCTACGGGAGCCCAAACCAGCGAATGACTTTGAAGCAGATCTACGAGGCCATCGAGGAACGGTTCGAGTTTTACCGAAAGCAACCCAAGGGAGCTTGGAGGGTATGTCCAGTTGTTTGCTTCTTACGGCGAATCTAACGGACGTGTTCGTGCAGGGCTCTATTCGGCACAACCTCAGTCTGAACCAGGTCTTTAAGAACGTACATCGGCCTCTCACTGAGCCTGGCAACTATGGGGAAATCGACCACTCGGTGGGCGAAGAGTACAAGTGTGAGCGCAAGGATGATCAGTCCTGGAACCGTAACCCTGTCAGACGACTTGAGCGGCTTTGAGTCAAACGAGGTTCTTTTGACAGCCGGCTCGACTTCCGCCATCCCTACATACGACTGAGGATGTACTCGAGGTGGCAGGATTTCGTTAATTCAGAACGTGGGTACGAATGCATCTCGACTTGCAGTCATATTAGATTACTTTTTAATGTATTTAGTTCCACATACCTTTTGTACATCTTTTGGCAACTTTGAACCTACTCAAAGTTCAAATACCACCGTGGGACGATGGAGCGCGAGGGAGAATTCAAGCTATAATCTCAATTCAGGCGGCGAATATTTCTAGATATCGTTTTCTTCGGAATCCCAGGCATCGGGATCATACACCGCAGCTTCTTCGCCCTCTCCTTCCCCGGCTTCCCCTTCCTCTCTCCATGGACACTCGTCCATCTTGAACTGATATCGCCCATCAACTTTGCCTTCCACCGGGCTGAATTCAATCCCAACAGCAGTCAAAAGGAATCGAGGTTTCTGATCGGCGGAGACTTGGGCCCTCGCGATAGACATCGCAAAAGACTGATGTACGGCCCTGAAGTATTCGCCCCATGCGAACCCGCACCCAAATCCAGTCTGGAACTTCCGAACGGGTGTGACTCTTACGGTTTCAAGGCTTGGGAGAGAGTCGGAGAAACGGGATAAGAGACGGCCCTGTGTTAAGATGTGGTTAGCCCAGTGAAGTAGTGAGAAAGTATGGTTAGAACACGCACCAAGGGAATGATAGGCATAACGACCTTCTCGTTTGGAGACGGGAAGTAGTATAGCATATCCAAGACTTGAAGCGCTTTACAGGACGCAATTCCCTTCATGTTGGAATCAGTGGCACACCATGGGCCGACTCCCCCTCGCTCATAGCTTAGAGACCTGAGAGTAGCACAGTGTTTCGGTAGGACGTTGTGGAAGAATTGGTGCGTGATTTCATCTTCGACAGCAGGATCCCCGAGACACTTGGTAGGCCAACCAACCTTCAAGTCATTAAGGCCCGAGTACGATAGCACATACTTGACACTATGTTGATCCAATTGTGGGACGTGCAGTGTTTGAAGGTGGGCTCCAGTGGCTTCGAGTGCGGTCCAGAATGAGGGCAATACGATGGCTCCTTCGCCAAGTCGTAGATGCGCCAAGGAGCGGAGGAAGGGGACGCATGAGTCGGAGAGACGGATGGCATCCCTCGATACGGAAAGGGAGCTGAGGGTAGGAGCGAACGTTGGTGATTCCATCGCATCCTTGATGAGGCTTCCGAGGTCGACGTTTGCGTTCTCACGCTCAGACCCACCGTTTCCTCGGCCATACGCCTCGAGGAGCTCCAAGGTGGAGAGTGAAGGAGATTTCGATATTACAGACTTCAGGGCTTGCCACGTTTCAGCGGAAGGGTAGCGAATCTTCAGGCTGCGTAAGTTGGAGAATTTGTTAAGCAGGTCGGCGTCCATGTCGATCCTGTAGAGCGTCAACTCTTGTAGTAGAGGCAACCCTGTCAATGCCCCCAGGACGTCGTTAATGGGATCTCGGGTGCTGCTACATGAGAAGCTACATATTCTTTGTCAGGATGCGGGACTGAGCAAGTCATTGCTCAAGACTCACATTGCGGCTTCCACCTCTGCCATAGCCCTTATGGCAGGCACCAATAAGCGACTCTGTTTCTCGAGGACCTCCTCCCGCTCTTGCCCTTGGAAAGGGTCATACTGGAACCCATAGTCTCTGTGTGGGTTGAGAGGCACCAGTTGTCCAAACTGAAGCGTCTTCGCCCAGCGTGTATATGGGCTGGATCCTGAGATGAGGGCAGAGAGCTTCTCTCCAACCGAATCTTTATTGCCTTGAGTAAACTGTATTATCAAAGTGGAGAAGACGTGTGGCTCGACGAGGTCATTGATTGCTTTGCAAACGAGACGCAGGCTGGAGTATTCCGCTGGGCTATGCGTCTTACTCTGAAAGTGTGATTTAGAATCGAGCACTGCGTCTCAAGGAGGGAGAGGATACGCACCTCTTTCAGAATCAATTCGAGGATTTCTTCTGAGAACACGGCCAAGATGCTGGGCGTCGACATGATTTCCTCTGGATCCGGTATTCTGATGTCTACCTCTTAAATAGCCAAGAAGGCTGTGTGACTGGGAGATAAGATTGGCGCAGCCACCCTGTCAAACAGCAATTCGAAGGACTGCATTTCTCGGTCGCCCAGATCAGCGCCAACAGCAATGGGAGTCTTATTGTGTGCCTTCGAAGACATCCCATTCAGTTTCAAAATATAATGCTGTACCCCCAAAGTCTTGGGAATGGGCAGTAACGCGAATGAAGGATACGGACATGCATGCAACCAAGCCCTTATATCATTCGTTTGGGTAGCCCCGAGGTAACGGCGAGGTTATGCTATGCGTATACTGCGTATTGGCGTTCCTATCCAGTTTCTTCGTACGTTCATACTTGAGATACACATCTGGCGCCGCTCTATTCTGCCTCTCGCAAAACGTTTTGTCAATTATCTCTATTTCGCTCGCCCTATCTCGACGATGCCAAAAGGCAAACTTTTGCGGAGACCATTCACTGAAGCAAAATGTTACCTTTTGCATAGCAGCTGGGGGCGACGGTGTGGGCGTGGCATTGTCGCAGGATGGGCCATCCGAAGGGGTGGCTAAATAATGTCCTTTGCCCGGGTATACATCACAGGAGGAGGTATACTATTACCATTGTCAAGATAGGATAGGGAAAATGATAACAATTGCTATCATATTTTCTCATATTTTGAGGGAGGCGGAATAGAGCGGTGCCAGATGTGATAGAAACGAAAACGAGGAGGTTGTGATAGAGAGGGATCCGTGTGACACATGTGACCAAACCCAAATCGCGAGCAGGGTGTCACGCCTATCGGTACTACTCTCCTCCTCCCAACACCTTCAAGGCCTCAAATCAACAGTAAGTCTATACAACCTGGAGAAAATGAAACACACGTCTCATAAAATGCAGTGGAAGACATATCCACAGGCTCCGACTCTGATTATTCTAGGTACGGCTCTCTGTACTCGGTCGTTCTGTTGTTTCTAACACCATCGATCCATTCGATAGTTCTGTGCGTTTCTGCAAGCGACGCGGGAGAAACAATGGACTGACAGACCCTCCAGTGGATATCATGGTTCTTGTCGTCTAAAGGAAACGAATACTTCTGCGAAGTCGAAGAGGATTTCATTCTCGATCGCTTCAATCTTACCGGCCTGAATAACGAAGTGGCGAACTACTCGCAGGCACTGGATCTCATCACTGATAACTTGGGTGAGTTCCAGCCTGACAACGTTTAGCGGCGTCTCTAATTCATAATAGACGACGATATTCAAGATGAACTGCGGGGGTCGTTGGACGTACAGGCTCGATTACTTTACGGGTTGATTCACGCACGGTGGATTGTCACGGCACGGGGCTTGCAGAAGATGGTGAGTAATTAGCTGGTTTCTATCTCTACATACACTGAGTTCCTTGCAGCTGGAAAAGTATAAACGCGCAGAATTCGGACGATGCCCTCGCGTCCTTTGCCATCAACAACCCCTCCTCCCCGTTGGCCTCACCGACATTCCCTACGAAAAGTCCGTCAAACTGTACTGTGGTCGCTGCGAAGATCTTTACTCCCCCAAATCATCTCGGCATGGCTCCATCGACGGTGCTTACTTCGGCACGACGTTCCCCCACCTTCTCTTCCTCGTTTATCCCACTTTGATCCCACCCAAGAGCGGACCCAGCGATACTGGCAGTTCAAATCGAGAAGCAGCCTCGGGCGACTCGCGGAGTCGGCGGCGGCGCGACGAGGCGGAGATTGCAGAAGGAGGAGGAGAGGATATCAACACGGCGACTGTTGCACTCAAGGCAGAGAGATATCGTCCAAAGATATATGGATTCCAACTGCATGAGACTGCTAAGCTACAGAGGTGGCAGGAAGCCGTACGCGACCGGTGAGCTTTGGAGAATATCGACTGCTTGTCTCGTTGCTCATTTGAACTGCAGTCAGATCGCACGATTGGAAGCCCTGGAGGAGGCGACGAGGACTTGAGGATATCAGACTGACGACGTTTCCTATCTATATCTTTCTACCGTTATCAAATGTCCAGCTAATATCGCCCAAGCCCTGTTTATCGCCATTTGATTCAAAAGTGTGCACTCCTTCTGAGCGGGCTGGACTTCGTTCAGCATGAGGGGGTGGCTGTGTATATGACCGCAGCGCTGAATGACCTTCTTCCCCCGCAGCACCGTCCCGTGTGACCCATGCATTGGTATAAGTAGTTGGGTTCTTCCGATGTTCCATCCTTTCTCTCCACCCGCCATGGCAGCCCAACATTCCATCATGGAGACACTGCCCTATGACATCCTTGGACTCATCTTCGATATGGTACGTATGCCGACCATCATCTTGTCCCAATCGACTCTTTAACATCTCATTAGGTTAAGGAAATGGACTTTGCGAGTCTCTGCGCACTGCGCTTCACCTCTAAAGTGCTGAACGAAGCAGTGGAATCGAAGACGTTTATCTCAACTACAATAGGATTCTCGAATAGGCCTTGGACGTCGGCTCAGTTGGAGACCATGGCGTCAGGGACCAGCACACACTCCCTTTGGACGAGGAATTTAACAATTCTGCAAAATGGTCTTATTCCCCTCGAAATAAGTGGGTATGATTGCTTCCAAGGAGAAGTAAGGGAACGGTTCTTGGTTTGCCAGAAAAAGTTCCTTGTCCCTGCCCTCAAATCATTGCATGAGCTGGTTTGCGCTAAGTGGGTCTTTTCATTTGGTCGCTCTTTGGTAGATTTCTCATTTGCCACGCACTCTCCTCGCCGCAGAGTCGCTCTAACAGGAAACGAACCATACTGCGATATCCTTCAGGCATTGGCGGAGCTATCCAATCTGGCTGAGCTTACTATCTCGCCCTGCATAACCCCCGAGGAATATCCCTTGCCTCTTGACACGTTCGCAAACCTGCGTGTTATCGCGATTTCCTGCTTTCCAATCTTTCCCTCCATAGTCGTGTCGTTGAAACGAATGCTTGCGCAAAGCGCCGAATCTCTCGAATCTCTCACGCTCGTTCCAAACGACTGGAGCACCTCAAATTTGAATCAACCTCGTTCGATAAATCTGGACGAACTCTTCGAAGATCCTCCAGGTTCCCTCCGCGTCTGTTCCAACTTGAAGGAGCTGGTCATCAACGGAAACAGAATCAGACTCAGTGCTTTATCCGCACCCATCCTCCAATCACTAACCAGGCTGGAGGTCAGGAACTGCGCGAACGACAACATCGACCCCACTTTCTGGGACGCCCTTCAAGATGCCAAGGTTCATTTGCGGGCCCTGACTATGTCACCCATAACCCCGAGAGCGGTGGAGTATCTTGCATCGTACACTGGCCTGAAGGAATTGTGCATGAAGGCGGCGACGTACTCGCACAAGACTCAGAGTGGAGCGGCTGGCCCTCTGAGTGTCCTCGAAAGCGTCCTACCCAAACACCGGGAGACATTGCAGGTACTCTCCTTCGCTGCGCTGGGCTTCAAGGAGTTCATGTGCACGGAGGAGACCGTGGATGCGATTATGATGTGCGAGCAGTTGAAGAGCCTGGAGCTCGTGTACCACTACCCTGAACAGCAATCTGCTGTCCAGGACGACCAAACTCTCAAACTGGTGCGCCTTACCCAATCCTTCGTTACGTATGCATCGGCATTCTCAAAGTACCGTTACTTACCCTTTAGGATCGCCTCCTTTTCCGCCTCACGGACAGGCTGTCCCACCTCGCGAGGCTTCACATCGCTCCTAAACGCCTGATGCCCCGCATGCGGTGTGGAAATGGGGCCATGAGCTATTACCGGAGAATGAGCGATAGTTTCGTGAAAGACATCTGCGAAGTCCAATTTGTTGCGAGATCGCCTCGCTTCACGGTGGAGGCTGGAAGGTCTTGCACATTGGTGTTTGATCACGAAGCTAGGTGCTTTGCTGCAAAGGAGGATTAGGGGAGGGATAGAGTGTCGGGGGAACTGTGCTAGCCGACAATTAGTTGGACCATCCAGACTCCCAAGCCTACGCAAGCTAAGAATCGAACCAAAGCGCGTAGCCGGCGCCGGTTTGTGCTAGCACGGCGCGGTGCGCGTGCGATTTCAGGCTCATTGGGAACGAATTTGCGTGCGCGATTACCGAGGCACGTCTGCTTGAGCGGGAGACCAACAATGCCTCGGATCCTTATACAGTGTGGATCTCCGGGGTGTGACTATGGTCCAATGGTGTTCAACCAAGCTAGTGGGCATTTCGTGCATGTACGAGGGATGATTGCAATAAATTAGAGAAATGTGTATACAATATATTGGTGCACTTGAAGGGAAGGAACTACAACGGGTTGTGGTGCGCAGAAGCCTGGAAGAACTGGGTATGATGGGTATGTAAGCTGAGTCGCAGCAAGTCTGAGGTCCTTTAGGCTTGGGGAGGGGGTGTCGCGCCTGGGAATGCCACAGTGACGGGATGAGGACCACGAGAGTCGATATGCCTCTTCGCAAAGCCGGGCGCCCCATCCTCTCCTCGTCGACGCAAAGGAGAAACGGAAACACTGGGGACGGGCTTGCAGCTGCTCGATTTGGGTGCAGGGTGGGCAGCAGGGGTGGGGTTCTGTCCTTGATACCAGGTCGATGTGCCATACACACCCATAGGCTGGGCAGAGTCGCCGACGCAGTCCTCGTAGACACCAGCATTATAGTTGGCAGGCATGTTCTAGAGATATTGCGATCAGCTCGGTTTAAACCTGGACAGAAGCGGCATGGTCGTTTACTCACCCACCAGCAACCCATGACATCGTAGATGTGGTTGCAAAGGCTCTTAGCCTTAGGTCCAACGCATGCGCGGAAGCAAAACTCTTTGTCAGAGATGAAGGAGGTCCACTCATGGTATTGCAAGTTGGAACCGAACGAGTTGCCGAAGACAAGTCCACCAACTATAGGGGCACTGGATCAGGAGTGGGTTCGTTGAAAAGGATGTTCCAATTCACGTACTTGGGTTACCCTTTCCGTCAGCGCCACGGTTGTCCAGCTCACCTCCAGAATCACCTGCAGGGATATTCATCTTGGTGAAATCACCAGTGCCGGTAATTTGGACATAGTCCGGAGTCTTGACGAAGTGGACGCCTTTCAAGGTACCCTGGGGAATGGTGCGAGTGCCGCGACCCGACTTGGTGCACCAAGCAACAGCCTCTCGCTCGCTATCGCCGATGGTCGCTTTCCAAGGAGGAGCCCACAAGCAGAAGTCAGACGCGGAACTATCGGAGACAAAGGAAGAATCAGCGCCCGGTCTTTTCATAAGATGATCTCGCGACTCACTTGATGAACGCGGTTTGGCAGTTCTTGCTTTGGTCTGAAGTCGTTCCGCACTTGTTGGTACCGTACTGGCCATCCTGCGATTTGTCAGGGAGCGCATCTGTGCGATATCCGGTGTCCCAGATCTGGTTTGTGTTCTTGTTCCAACAGCCCCAGATTTGAAGCTGAACCATCATTTTAATTTGAGTTCAGCGTCTTCAGAAATGAGATGAAGGAAGGAAACGCACCCTGTTCCCATCGCTCAGATTGCCGTCTGGCAAGTCCACACATTTGCCCTTCCCTGTCCAGCTTAGGTTATTATCCCATTTGTTGTAATACCACTGCTGGTTCGCGTTATTCGACGCGCAGGTCCAGATTTGAAGCTTCTGGCCGTCTTTATTGACGCCATCTGTAACGTCCAGACACTTGTTGCTGAAGACCTTTACAGTGCCCCCAGTGAAAGTCCATTTCTGCGACGCTGCCCCAGTGCAAGTCTGAATGACAACGGCGGCGCCGTTAGAGTCAGATGCGGCGGTTAAGCATTTGTCTGGAAGGAGGACAAGGAAAGTTAGTGTCAGCGGGAGGGATGAAATGCCCCGACACACTGTTGCTGAGAGCTGGCTGGAGGAGGAGTTGGCCCTTGAATCTAAGAGTGTCGAATGACTTCAGTTTCCAGCCTCGCGACGAGAAGGCCGAAAAGAACAGGCTCACTCAGGCACCTGAGCGCTGGCTGGCGTAACTGCCAGCAAAGCGGCGACCGCCACAAGGCCAACGAACTTGTTCCCGAGCATGGATACCGATTAACGAGTGTAGGGTTCGAAAGAACGTGAGGTTGACCACCAGAAGAGGTCAAGAAACCAGAGGAATGAGGGTGAGAGATGGAGGTCCTCAACACAGAGCGATTGCAGAGAGGGGATGAATGTGGGGTGCGGGTCCCTCCTTATATGTCTTCCATTTCTTCCATTCAAATTTCGAGGTCAAATCAAAAACTGTCAAGTGAGATCTGCCCTGAAGAAGGGTAAACATCAATCAGCTCGTTCTATGATGCGCCCTTGACATCCTGCATGCATAGAAATACGCTCCCTGGCCAGGGCGGCGTATGTGGTCTACACTCGTCTATTCGCAATGGCGGGGCTGTGACTTGGGAGGATAGAGAGGGGGGCATTTGTGAGAATTGAAACAGAGAGATGCGTAAAGCTTTGAAGCGGAGTGGCGACAACTTGTCAAAAGGTCGGCCACTTGAATGCGGGGTATCAAAAGTAAAACACCCGCTTTCTTTTCAGACATAAAACGGAAATGAGTAGGCGCATTGGGAATCCAGGCGCCGGATAAAACATTGTCGTTGCCGACAGAGAATTTGCGAACGACATTCCGAATTCGCCTGGCCAGGCACCTATGGTTCCATAGTTCAATGTGGCAAGGTTTCAGGGCTGGAAAAGAGAGTAATATTCTCGAGGAGAGATGTAATTATAACAATAAGTTAGGCAGAATGTCCGTCGTCGAAACAATAGCAGATCGAAGAAAACTCACCCAAGACCACTACCCATCGCAAGAGCGAAGACTTTGAGCCTCACAATGCAATCTAATACATGGCGGGAGGGGGAGTGATCTGAGGGCCAGCAGCCACATGGAAATCGCGATCAAAGGTACGATTTCCATTCTTTCCGCGCCTCGCCAATACAGGGCTGACAGAGACAGTGGGAAGAGCCTTGCAATTGCTGGAAGCGGGAGCGGGATGCGCGGACGGGGTAGGGTTGACACCCTGATACCAGGTGGAGGTACCGTAGACGCCCATTGGCTGAGCGTCGTCCCCAACACATTCCTCGAAAACGCCCGAGTTGTAGTTCGCAGGCATATTCTAAAGTGGGAGTGTTCTGGGTCAGCGGGGTCATTCAAACGTAATAAGAAGGTGCGTACCCAGTAGCAGCCCATAACATCGTAGATATGGTTGCAGAGGGACTTGGCTTTGGGTCCCCGGCAAGCGCGAATGCAGAACTCGGAGTCGGAGATGAATTCGGTCCACTCGTTGTATTGTTGGCCCTTGGTGAAAGTGTCACCGAAGAGAAGGCCACCGACTGAGGTGCGTATGTTAGTGTGTAACTCCAGAACAAAAACGTCGGAAAAGCTTCTTACTCGGGTTACCCTTGCCTGTCAAGGGGAAAGTTAGAGAGGGTGAGATGGTTTCAGGATGGAAAATCCGACGCACCATCAGCTCCACGGTTATCCAACTCTCCTCCATAGTCGCCCTTCGGAATGTTCATCTTGGTGAAGTCACCCTGGCCGGTGATCTGAACATAGTCAGGAGTCTGAACGAAGTGAACGCCCTTGAGAGTTTGGTTGGGAATGGTGCGGGCACCACGTCCAGACTTCGTGCACCATGCGACGGAAACGCGCTCCATGTCACCGACGGTACCAGGGGTGGGAGGTGCCCACAGGCAGAAGTCCGAAGCCGAGCTATTGGCCTTGTTAGTAGCAATCGTGGATGAATAGCGTTATTACTCACTTGAGCCATCCTGTCTGGCAGTTGCTAGACGAGTCCGAGCCCGTTCCACAGTTGTTGGTACCATACTGCTCGTTCTGCGATTTGTCGGGGAGGGCGTTATACATGTAACCGGTGGTCCAGATCTGGTTGGAATTCTGATTCCAACAGCTCCAGATTTGGGTCTAAACAGCGATGTTAGTACACAGTATTGCCTAGAAGCTCCTGGGGATACTTACAGGGGTTCCGTCATCTTGCTTTCCGTCGACAAGATCAACGCATTTGCCTTTGCCCTGCCACTCGAGGGTGTTGTCCCACTTGTTGTAGTTCCACTTTTGATTAGTATTCTCGGAGGCGCAGGTCCACACTTGAAGTCTGCTGCCATCCTGGTTAACACCATCCTTGACGTCGAGGCACTTGTTGCCGAAGGCGCGAACGTTTCCTCCGGTGAAGGTCCACTTCTGGTTTGCTGAACCAGTGCAAGTCTGGAGGACAACAATGGCACCGTCGGAATTAGACTGAACGGTCAAGCATTTGGCTGGTGATAATGACCGTTAAAATCGGTAAGCGGACGGAAAGAAAGTGAGGCTGACCGTCATTGACCGAGGGGCGCAGGAGGAGCTCCCCAAGGAACCTATAACCTTATGAGGGAGGGTTTTGAAGCGACAATCGAGACAAGCACTCACTCAGGGGTTCCCTGGGCGTTAACAAGAACGCTAAGGAGAACTACAGAGGAGAGGGTAGCAAAGATAGACGGCATTATGATTAAGAAATGACTGTGTTGTGTCAGTAAAGAATGTGGGGGTAGTCGAAGACCTTCCGGGGAGGCTGCGGAGTATTTCCCAACAGAGATGGGAAAGGGAAGACGGGGGACCTTGAGGGACCTTGAGGGGCGCGCTATAAGTATAAAACGAAACCCGGGAACTTTAGTTTCATGATCAAGTGTGGTCGGGCCAGGGTAAGCGCATGGCAATATGATGAGTGCTATGATGACTTATGATGAGGAGTGATGAGCCGGAGCGCGCTGCTATTTTTAGCAGCGGCGAAGCCAAATTCGCGAATGAGCGACCATCATCAACGAGCGCTTAAAGGCGTTCGGTACAGAAACTTACTGTGAAATACCATACTTACACTGAGAACCCATCTGAATCCACCTACTAATTCGTATAATTGATCTATTGAAGTGGGAGCCCATGCAGCGAGGAACAGCATGGTCCCCAACTTGTGAAGCTCTGTCGAGTAGATCATGCAACGCGACGATCATGAGCCGAGCGGCGCGGCCTAGCCACCGGTAGATCGCGGTGGGTGCCAGAAAAGCCCCAGATCTTATTTGAAAGTGCGACCGCCTTCATAGGAAAGCTGGAGTTAGTGAAGAGGCTGCAAGATGGAAGGCTTATCGAAGTAAGGACGTACTTTCTGGATAGGAAAATGACAGAAGATTCAGATTCCTAATGCAAGTACAGGTGTATTCAACCTATGGGTCATTAGGCGGATTATTTTTACGATGCCGGGGACTCCCGGAGTTTGCTATATACAACATAAGCCGGGTAAGAAGGATGTTGGGGGGAAGGCGGGCCAAGGTTCTCGTTCAAGTTCCAACTTCTCCGAATTCAAAGGAACCGCGCGCACGGGCCATCTTCGTGAGACTTTAATTTGTCATCGAGTCCGGAGCCATCGCCCTTCCGAACGGCATTGGCCCCCTTTCATCCTGCCATGTTGCTTAAAGCAAAGGAAAAGGGCCCTCCAAACAGCTCAATAAAGGTTGCTCGAGGACCTTCTCATGGAGTTTGCCATTCAGACGTAAGGATGGCAGGAGGCTAATGCCATGTGACGATCAACCGGACCTTAATTTTGAACGTTTGACTGCCTGCAATGCTCATCGGGGCTTGACTTGTAACGGCCACATTCAACGGTATACACGCAACTCGAGATGGAAGCGGAAACTGGAACTTCCAGCCCAACCTTTGCTGAACGAGAGCATGCAGCCCTCGCTATCAAAGTCCCAGACGGTGTACCAGAAGTAGCTCCAGGTATGTTCATTCATACTCCTCATTTCGGGCGCCCTTTTACCGGTATAAACCCAGAAAAATACGAAGAGCTTGTCCATTACTTCAAGTATGCCTCCTCTTGCTATATCCTCCTCTGTCCTAGACCATGCGGCAACACTCTCGTGACCACTGTGGGTTATCTCGTTATGGCGCACTTCGTTCTCGAGCCCTTAGTCCACCCCGGGATAGTTCTCGAACGCGATGACCGACATCCAAGGGTTCGTAGCACGCGATAAGCACCGCAAGGAGGTCATTGTAGCTGTCAGAGGGAGTGCCTCCCTTGTAGACGTTATCCTTGACGCACAGGCCTTGCTTGTGCCTCTTGTTTCACCCGGAATCAAAGCTACCTGTAAGGGTTCTATAATACGTCAACATCGCCGTCGCGTTTGCTTAAACTCGCTTAGCGGGAGCTCGCGTACACGCAGGGTTTCTAGCAGCGTTAGTTTCCTTGTTCTTAAGATGCTTAAGACGTTGACGCGTTATTTCAGATGGGACTCGGTAGCCGTGCAAGTCCTTGCTGCAGTGCACTTGGAGAAAAAGCTCCATCCAGATTTTAGCATTGTGACTACAGGGCATTCATTGGGAGGTTCAATTGCGCTTCTGGCAGCGCTTTCGCTGAAAGGATCTTTTCCGTTAACGTGAGTCAGAATGTTATCTTGATATGAATCCGTCCTGAAGCAATTCTGGGACTCTAGGGAAGTAAGAACGTACTCGTATGGATCTCCCCGAACAGGGGTAAGTGTGGATGCAAGGAGTTGAAAAGGAACTTCTAACTGACGCCCTCTGACTGTGACATAGAACCGAGAGTTCTCCAAGTTCGTGAATGACTCCTTCGGACCCTCTGCTCACCGAGGTATGCAACACTTTCATCAGCGGCCGTCCCTTCCACCTAGCTGATATACTTGCTCAGTCGTACACGGAAATGATGGGTCAGTCTCGTCAAGCCCTCTCAAAAGAGAAAGCTAACCTTTGGCACAGCGTGCCAACCATGATACCAAGCGCTCTCGGGTACCACCATCATGGCGTGGAGTATTGGCAGCACTCCACCCCCGCTTCTCATTCGACTACAGTTCAGTGCGACCCATCAGGAGAAGACCCGAAATGCTCTATCTCTGTCCCTTCGAGAGGTGTCAACGTCGCGCACACGAACGTATGTCTGTGTTCCCTCATTACATTCGGTACTCTGACATTTTATGCTAGTACTTCGGCATCCTTGTTTCTACTCCTTTTTGTCTGTAATGATACGTCTTAAATACTCATCTTTTCGAACAACCGCCCATATCGCTTGACGTGCTTTCTCTGATCCAATGCCGTCTTTATCGTCGCGCAATGGACTATATCCAACTCTGTATTCTTTCCCTCGATTCAATTGAGCCATATCTGGGAACCGCAGTGCTTTGGAAGCCTTCCAATGAGGTGCTTCCCAGTGAATGACAGTCATGCATTGTTCATTTTTCAAGAACCTTTCGATTTGGGATATCCATCTACGGCCATGACTTCTACTCTGACTCCATAGCATAGCACCCCCGCTCTGGCCCGTAAACCAGGGATCCATAACTGAGGAAGCCATAGTTATAGAGCCTGAATGGAGGAAACCTCAAACCCTCCCGGAAATCGATGTTGCATAACCTATCTGCGAACCTGTAGGCGATGTTAATCCTGACATTATACGAGTTCTCTCCGTATGGCGACATGCTGCATGCGGGAGCAAGTTGGAGGCGCTCCAGCTTTGGGAGGTTGTCGGTTATGCGGAAGAGCAGCGCCTTCTGCGTAACATACGGGGGCGCGTTAGCCACAAAATTCCCGGTCGACAGCAGAACGGAGAGGGGCATACATACCAGACCTATGGATGTACAATTCTGCATCTCCTCATCCTCCACAGGGTAATGGTAGAGCAGGTCTAGCTCTTCCAACTTCTTGCACGTTAACAGTCCCTCTATGTTTTCCTCTGTGCACCCGTAGTCTTTAACGTCCAGATATTCGGAAATGCTGACATGGTGTATCGCGTCGCAGTGGTGAGGTAGGACATCCTTGAAAATCGACCGGGGGATGTCGCTGTCACTCACCGAGGAACCGTCGCTGGCGCCAAAGGAGTCCGACGGGGGTGCATTGAGTATCAATTCGTGCAATCCAGTGTATGACAACAGGTACTTGACAACCCCTGAAGTCAGCGGGTACATCTCCAAGATTTGGAGCTGTACTTTAGTTTCTGCGAGAGCGTCCCAGAAGCCATCTTCAACGCGCAGTACTTTTGCATTCACGATCGCGAGGCAGACGAGGGACTTGAAGAGAGGAACAGAGGCGATCGTAAACTCGATCCGATCGCCGTTCACCTGGAGCTCTTCCAGCTTTGGAAAGGATAGACAACCTTCTTCATCGCTGGTGAATGTCTCTAGGGTTACTGTACGGGGACTTTCAAGGATGCGTAGAAGCCTGCGGACTTCGGACGGATCTGGGGTTTCTTCAGTTTCCTGGTCCGAGTCATAGGGCCCGTCCTCTTCTTCCCAGTCGTGTGGTCTTATATCCAAGCATTCAAGGGTATTTTGGCTGTTTCGTATCGTGCGGTTTAATATCTTGATGATGGGCTGGTGGAGGGGGAAGGATCGCAGAATAAGAGAACGAAGGTTCGAGAATTGGTCTAGCGGCAGCGGGGTATCTTCGAAACCCAAGTCAATGTAGAGATTGAGGTCTTTCAGGTGAGGCAGATTGGACAGGGCCGAAAGAATGGCTAGATAAGGATACGATTTGTGTAAGTTGAGTCTGGCAACGAACGGCTATTGTTGAGCGGGAGGCAAAGTCATAGTACACATGCGCACTCACTCGACAGATCTAAGCTTCCGCAATGATTCTAGAGCTGGGATAAGGTATCGATCTTGAGCATCTAAAAGAGTGCCTCTTTCTTCCTCAGGAACGAGGTTGCGGATGCGCAGTTCCTTTGTCCACCGAGAGTTGGGGCCGTTCCCAGAGGCCATAGATTCGATCTGGAAAGCAGCATCATGCTTGATACCTGCACTGAGATCAATCAAAGTGCTACCAAACGCTCTCGATTCTGCAAGACCGTTCAGTGCTTTGCATACGAGTCGGGAAGTGCAGACGCTAGGGAAATCCAGGGTTTTAAGCTAGGCCCTAGCTGGTGAGCCAGACTTTCCTTTCAATCTCAGCAGGACACGAACGTACTTCATCGAGAACAAGTCCAAGGACATCGTCTGAGAGAACATCCAAGATATTACTGGAAACCGCCATGGGGGCGGCGGTACAAGGAGGGATGGCACTGGTAACGCCGGGTTTCCGGTTAGGTTGCCGGTGCCTGGGAACGCAGATGCAGGCAGATGCCGGCCGAATAAGCGCCGGAATTTTATCTAAACACCACCAAACCTTCTTGAGCTTGATCCCCAGTGAGATCGCGCACAGTTTGCATCGATTTGCACCGGTTGCCAACAGTTCGCACCAATAACTTCGGTCAATTGCGGTTACCACCGGTTGACTCGACTCTTGAGGCAAGCCATGTCAGGGTATGTATTGGGTATGTACTTATTTAGCTGAAATAAACGAGTCCCGATAGAGCAGTGGGCATCCCGCCTTTTCGTCGGCCTCCGACGTTTGTATTTCTGAGTAGAAACAATCCATGATGTCAGCGATCCCCTTGCAAGTGCACCTGCCATGTATACTTATAGATTGTCAGTTCGGAAAGGGTATAGCAGGTCCAGTAGGGCCAAGAGAGATGTCTGGATTTGGCGGCGGGCGCTATCTGGACCTCTTCACATGATCAAGTGATCGAGGCAGCGCCCAGTCCAAACGCGTCTTGCACTACAACCGTTCTACTCCACCAAAATGGCGCCCGTACGGGACTACTTCTGTGACTGTGAACGAATGTGCAAGGGCATTACGCGTCAAGTCAGTAGAACAGTGTTCTACGCACATCGACAAAAGCAACAACGGACAGTAACACGGGCCCAAGAACAACGACAACATCCTGTATTTGAGGTATGTTTGCCTCACCTTGGCTTTTCTCCCACCACACTAACTACGTGCAATACAGTCTGCTGGAGAACCTTTGGCGCTGTTGGAGAGTGGAGCTGGAAACTCGTTGGGGGAAGGCCGGGAAGCTGAGATGGGAGCTAGCAGTGGGAGCAGTGGGAGTCCCGAGCGACAATTGTCAGGTGTGTGATAATGGTTATTCACTGTAGATATGTATGCTAATGCCTGTCTTAGAGGAGCCTGTAGTACCAGAACCTGGTCCCGGTGTTGTAGATCCAAGCAATGCAATTCAGTTTAGCCCACCTGCAATCGAGCCTGACCCGCCCGCCGAGCCAGAACCTACTTTCCACCCAAGCGGAACGGGTACGAACCCAGCGCGATATTCTGACTCGCTACCAGAGAGCTTGACCTGCGCAGCCGTCCCTGAATTGGAAACAGCTCTCAAGTTTCGCCGAGCGCTCGAGGCAGCGTCGCTCGAAAATGGAGACTTGTCAACGGAGCAGGTCGAGCGCCTGCGAAGCCCAACGGAGTTTGTTGAGACTCTCGACCCGGATACAAAACACGCTCTCAAGCTATACCTATCGACACATGGTGCATCGGAGCAGGTATACCGCGATGTCCGACTCGATATACTCGACGACGATTCAAGCCGGGACATTCCCTCATACGAAGGCGCTAAGAAGAAGGTCGCTGAACTCACCGGAATCACTCCAATAATCCACCACATGTGCCCCGACTCGTGCATGGCCTATACCGGGCCGTATAAGGACCTGGAAGAGTGCGTCTATTGCAAGAAGCCACGCTACGACCCCAAAACGGGGAAACCGCTGCAGTACTTCTATACCATGCCACTTGGTCCCCAGATCCAGGCGCGATGGAAGGACCCCGCTTGCGCAAAGCTCATGCAACATCGTCAACAAGAAACCAAGAAAATATTCGAACGGTTACAAGATCCCGAATCCGGTGGCCAGATCGACGAGTACTCGGATATTTATCACGGCCAGGACTACTTGGAGGCCGTCCAACGTGGCGACATTGGACCAGACGATACCCTGCTCATGTTTTCGATGGACGGTGCACAACTTTATCACGACAAGAAATCCGACTGTTGGATCTTCATCTGGGTTATCCTCGACATGGCACCAGACCAACGTTACAAGAAGAAGCACATTATCCCTGGCGGCGTCATCCCTGGGCCAAACAACCCCGAGCACATGGAGTCGTTCCTTTTCCCCGCATACCATCATTTAGCCGCCCTACAGAAGGAGGGTCTTCCCATATTCAACGGCCTTACTCGCACCCTATCCAACACGAACATATTTCTATTTCTTGGTTCAGCCGATGGCCCCGGGAGCGTGTACTTCACGGGCTTTGTTGGGCACCACGGCTACTTCTTTTGTCGGCTATACTGTGGTATTCCTGGTCGGCATAAGCCAGAGCGTCCCCATTACTACGGCGCATTACTAAAACCAGACAACTATAATCTGGATGGTTGCAGCCACGGCGATATCGACGCAGCGAGTATTGGTGGTCCAAACGAGGAGAAGTACTTGGAAAACCTACGTTATCTACTTTCGTCGACCGGCAAAACGAATTGCTAACACCCGACGCCTCTTCTGCGGCGGGTTATCGCTGGTGATACCGCCCATCTGACGCATAGTCTCCTTTGCTTCAGCCACCCACGACGGTGACATCCACATTTGGGACTCCTCGGTTTCGACCTTGGGCAAAGGAATATCTTCAATAATGTCGTTCGGATATCCTGGAGCGACTCCGGTTTCCTCAGATGGGCAGGACATGGTGAAGGTAGCTGGGTGAGCTTTGTTTGTTCAAACCGCCTAGCCCGATCACAGCAACAAATCATATTCTGAAGAGACTGGTTAAGATCGGTTCGGAACGACGTTGGGCTTGGAATCACATACCTTTGCGGAGGCTCCCGTAAAACTCCGTTCTAGTTTACCCTTCTTCCACTACACGCACTGTCGAGCCTCGAGAATCCTCCTCCATGGCGCATTTCTACGAAATCGACTCCTCTAGGTCCTCGTCCCCTGCACCATCTAGTGTGTACGACTCTATGGGGGAGGCACCGATGTCAGACAGGACCTTGTTTCACGACTCGGAATTCTACGCACCAACCAACTCGATCTTCCCCTCCCAGCGTCGCCAGGTTCGCCCACAACTCGCAGCTTCTGGTCACGGCCCTACCCCTGCAGCCATCTTGTTTGGGGCCACGCATAGCCAGCTCCTTCAAGCTCGCAACACGGCATACACGGAGCTGCTCAAAGAACGAGATAATGTTCGATCTGAAATGAAAGGACTCCGGTAAGTAATACACTATCGCAACAGTCATTCTTACTGACCAAGCTTAGCGAGGCGTACAACCTGTTGCTTGTACGCCTCGACAGTAGTCCGAGCTTCCATGCGTTACCGGGGATTGCAGCACCGACCGTCGGACTCCTGGATGGCCTCACGGCCCGCACCCAAGAGTGGCCAAAGGAAAACCGAGAGGACTATCCTTCGATTAAGTTCTGGACTCAAAAAGCATGGAGCGACTATCAAAAGATCAAGGCGGCTCAATCGGAAGGGAGTATCCAAGAGAAGAAGCCCAAGCGAGGTAAAAATGCTGACCTTGACGCTGTCAGGGAAAGCACCGAGTTTCTCCAGCACGACGACGGCAGCCCTATTTTGGAGGAGGAAGCGCGTGCCCTGGGCGACACTTTGCGCAAGATCTTCGCTGACCTGAACAACCACAAGGAAGCCAAGCCTCAATGGAAGGATATATCAGCAACAGCAACACAGTACGTTTATTCAGCGATGTACCAACGGTTTAGGTACCTTCTGCTTTGTGACAACCACTGGAAGATCGAGAAACTGGCGAGTAGCTGCTACTCCGGATGGTACCGAAGATTCCGTGGCGGCGACATTAGCGTGAAGAAAGAGGATTCGGAGGATGGGAATGGAGTGGTGCCCAGCAGCAACACCGTTAAGCGTAAGGACCCTCCTACATCGGCGAAGAGAGCAACACCTATCAAACAGATGAAAGTGGAATCAACTGTACGTCACCTTGGATTTCCCACCCACTGTCCCCACATGTCGACTCTGACGCTTCTGAACAGAGTGTTCCTGCGAGTACCGCTGCAGATCCGGGAGCCGTGGTGGCTGAACCCGCCGGGATTGTCCTTACAGATGACGAGCGCACAAAGCAGTCCATCCCCGCGCCACAAAAGTCTGAAGTTCCCGGGTTAGATCCTGCCAGCACTGCCAGCACCATCGCATCGGCTCTACCGACCAGCCAGCCAACGCAAACGCCCACGCCGACCCCAGCTCTGGTGGTTTCTGCTTTGCTGCCACTCAACCTTATTAACCCCTTGTACGTTACACCTCGTTCAGATGTACACTGACTGACGAGACCTTTATGTTAACTTGCCGTAGAGCCGCAACAAAACTCGCAATTCCGGCCAGCACTGGCACATCCGGAACCCCTTTGCAGGCATCCGGTGCTGCAACGAAAGACCAGGCGAGTGATACTGTCCAAGAGGCTGCGCCCGCCCTCGCCGCCGGGCCCACTCCTGTGCATGTGGGACCGAGGCCAAAGAAGAGGCCCCACCTTTTCAAGTACAGCACTACGAGTGCAGCTCCATGGTACGCCGATGCCTGACATGCGTTGATGGTGCTAGCTAACCCGGATATGTTTAGGAATCTGTTTGGTGCGGATTGGGCACCGAAACAGCTGGTACCTGCCACTAAGGAGGACGTTTTGGCTGCGTTTGCGGCCCTGCCCCAAGAGAGCAAGGATGTGAGTTCATCCCTCTCTTATGCTATAAGATACATCTGAATTTACACTTTCTATTAGGCTTGGGCTCAGAAACGAGCTGAAACCCTGGCTGCAAAGAAGGCACTTCGAAGCAACGTAGCCAAGTAGCCAGTCTCGCGTCTGTAGTAACCTGCGCCAACAGATGTAAACCAAAATAATCCGTTCGCGGAGGCTTCTCATAGTTTAAATGAATTTCTTTTCTAATTGTACAGTTCTATGTAACCCGTTCTAAACCAATCTACATTTCTCCTAATTGTGCTTGACCAACCTATATGAACCGATAGGAAATGGTCATAACCATCGTGCCAACCGGTCGGAACGTGTGTGAACCAAATGCAATCAAAAATCGTCCCAAATCCTGGTTGCGACAAGATGCGAGCAGTTCCTACCCGTTGATCAAGCTCTTGTCCCTCTTAACTTCCCTAAACCGATCCAAACTGTGTCTGATCCCACTGGGCTTGATCACTTACCACGACGATGGCGATACTTCGCAGCCCAAAGAAGACGACGAGGTATAAGTATATCTTGGAAAGAGCACAGCCATGACAACAAACGGTGTTTATAGGCTGAAGAAGACCGCCTTCCACCGTCATTGGTCGAGCGTGGAGTCTGGTTGCTTGGATTGGAGTCTTCTGCCCGGCCGGTGCGCTGATAGACTGGCGCTCTGGAGCTTGGCACTCCATCTATAAAGGCCTCGGGATATTCTTGCTGATGAACTGGCTCTTCATCTCCTCGACCCTCCATACAGTAACAAGCGCCCGTCGTTTCGCCCACTTAACACACCTTGGGCCCACATTGATCATGACATGCTCGTACCGTCTACGACTAATCTCGGTCTACGCCGGCACTATACTAGCGGGATGCTTAATGGTAGCTGCTGATCGAACGCTGAACATCATCAACTCTTGTCCTAGCTCGATCACGGTCTATGTGAACGGAGAATCTGCGGGGAGTCTTGCAACTGGGGCAACTGTTACCAAAAGCGTTGCTGACGACTGGAGTGGCTTCATTTATTCCAACGTAAATGCTCCAGAAGGGAACACAGGCGCAGGGACGACGAAGGCGGGCTTCGTTAACCAGGTCAGTATGAGGCCGGAATACTTAATGCGCCCCAGTCGCTGACAAGCCATGACAAGGCTGGTTACTACTTCATTGTCAAAGATACATCGAACTTTAACACAGGGGTATCGATTGTCCCTTCGACATCCTCGGTAAGGGTAAACCTCAACCATGAGCTATAACGAGGGCACTTATATGGCCGAACAGAGTAATGGGCTATGCAAGAGACTGACATGCCATTCGAAGTTCTGCGCGAACTCGATGACGAAACAGCCAACTGAACTCCCTGCTCCTTCCAATAGTAGCGCACCTGAGCCCCCGCTCTTCTCATGTGCGTTGACCCAGAGCTTCGATGTTCGGTACGCAGCCGAAGCATTTTTTGATCCTCGCGCTGTACTTACCCATCTTCCACAGCTTCTGCCCCAGCAACGCATTCCCCCGGACGGGTGATACAGTTACACTTCACCCTGGGGGAAGTTCCAACAAATGCGTAAACGCTCGCGGAACTGCAGCGAATGGGACCGTCGTTGATATGTACGTCGGTTCTGTCGGTTCTATGTCTCGCTTTGTGTTGATTTGACCCACAGTTTGGATTGCGACGGGTCAGCCTCGCAGAGGTGGATCCTCAATCCTGGTGATACTAGAGCTGAGTTGGCGGGAACGGGGTACTGCTTAGACGCGGGTTCCGGTGCGCAATTCCGTTAATATTATAGAGTGTGCCTGAGCTAACTATAACTATGTACATATATGCTAGCTCCAGCCAATCGCAAGCCAATGAAGCTTTGGAAGTGTATTGATCACCTTCCTGCACAATCTTGGACGTATAATGCGAGAAGTCAGCTTACCCTGAAGTCAACGAGTAAGTTTTCGCTCGCGTCCTAGTCTTCATCAATTCGTCCTGCTGAATGTTCTTTGAAGGCCAATGCTTAGACCTGACTTCGGGGAGCACCACGAACAAGAATATCATCCAGACTTATTCGTGTTCGAACGGAAATTCGAACCAAATCTGGACCGTTATTTGAAGGCATTCGATTGTACCCCCACTCATGATCCGACTCTGCATCTATGGGATCTAAGCTCACCTGACTTTAAATTCCCCATGAGCTACACACGTAAGGCTACCAAGCTCATTTCTACTTACAATTTCTCGTAATGGGCGGGCCAGGTCTACCACATAATTTGGCTGGAAAGCTCTCGATTTTTTAAAGCAATCACCCAGGGTCACCCTCCCACTTCTTACTAGCTTACCTTGTGAGTATCATGATAGCCCCATTCTCAATCATGATATATTTTTGTCAGGACGTGCATTTCTCAAGCGGAATGATCATGTGTAAACTCATCCCCTCACCATTTCCTTGGTCCCCTACTTATCTACATCGCGACCGGAATGCCCGACGTTGACCTGACAGACTTCGAGAAACAGTGCGTCATGATGAAGACCGCATTTCTTCTTAAAACCATCATTCTCCAAAATCATAGACTGGCATTTGCAATTAGTCGCGAAGCGCCTGACATTCTACCGGACTATCATAGCCTATCATGCAGCATATCAGCTTGCTGTAAGGCCCAGGGGTCTGGTACACTTCAGTACTAGTGACCTTCAGGTGCGGCATTACGTTCTGAACCACCAGGTGCTATTGAATAGAACTGAATGCTGAATGAATGGCAATGGCGGCGTATACAATGTCCTCATCCCAGTGGCGCGGCAGGCCACCCACAAACCAGCAATATTTGGAGAAGGAGGGAGTAACTTCTGGTGCACTGGTCGTTTACTTTATCGAGTCTCCTGAATGTCCCCATGCCGGAACTTTCTTCTAGCCTGTATTACTACTCCCAACACGGTGAATGGAAATTTCACTGAGGTTTCGTAAGATATCGGGCGAGTTGGACAAGGAACCGCACAGGAGCTCGGGAATAGTTCCATAAGCAATTCAAGACCTTACCTGACTTTACAACGTTTCAAGCCCACTTCTTGCGCTGACTACTCAGTTCCCCAGATCTTTGGAGTCCACGAGCCCCCTCAGAGTATCAGTATTTTCGTTAGAGATCAGAGATGGGCGCAACGGAAGGGTGGTCGATTCTCACCATTCAGATCATGAATGCGAAAAAAGCTCGGTTAGCTTGAGGTGTGTGGGCACTGGGAATTGACCATTTGAAAGGCAATCCATGTCCGGTAAGACCTGGAACAAGTGATAGCAATCTTGAAGATGTGACGAACTTGGGCGGGTGTCAGCCTACTACCCGCGAATTCTTTAAAGGGGGCGCTTGACCTTGCGGCGCTGATCAGTTGTGCTTCCAGAATCTTTAGTCGTGTCCGTACCGACGCTCCGGAGGACTGTCCAAGAACATATGGCGCATCCCCACGAGTGATTGTGACGCTCCCCAGAATTTAGAAAGGATTTTGCGCTAATTCGCTTTGGGCTCTGACAGCCGGTTCGTCGTTCCTTGCCAGAGCGAGTCGGTGGAACGTGGCATTCTATATGCAGGCTCCTCCCAAGCTCCTCCCAAGCTCCTCCTAATTTGAAGTCTTATCGAAATCGGAGAAGCCGCCGACATCGAGGGCCTAGCCGGCTGTGGACTGTGCCACCGTCCGTTGTAAACATGCCAGACTCAGAGGAGGATATGATATCAGATGTGCTGCAGAGCTCTTTGTCTGATTCCTCCTCTCGTTAAAAAGGCAGTGGTCCATGGTCCTGGGCTCCAATTTGTAGGCTGGTCAGGTCGAGGTAGCTGAAAACATCTGGGGTGAAATCATGTACAGAAGGCAATAAAGAGGGATTTTCATATAAAGCGCCGTGATATGGTAGGTCCTGGTGAGGTTGGGGACAACAGGCGTCTATTTAGCTGTGCCGAGAGGAGACATGCCGGTTTCCCACGTCTAAATTGGACAATCAGCGGCGTCAGTTGCCGCGTCGCTGGTCATTCTCTGACCGCGACGACCGCGATAACTTCAACTACACCGACCATGAAGTCGCAGAACTGAGAAACCAGTGACCCTTCAGGAGACATGAATACCCAAGAGCCAGCCGATACCCTGCCTATCTATTCTCCAACCCCAACGAACGCCCACCCGCCTTCAATAATGTCTTCTAAGCAAAGGATGACTGTCCTGGATTTAACGGTCTCTACCACGACAGACAAGCCTTCTGGGACAACAAATCCACGCAATCCACCCTCTAGTAGCCCTTCGAGATGGAGGACTCCCGAATTCTGCCTCTACTTTGTCGTCCTAGTCGTTGTGTTGCCCATTATGGCCTGGATCCCTATATCCTTAAGCCTTGGTGAGAAATTCCGTCCCATTCATTTAGACAGGCCCTTATTGAATTTGCTTCTAGAATCTCACCCAAACTACCCCTTCTATCAGTCGAAACTGTCATCGGGATGGCTTTTTGGACGGAAAATGGTGCGTGAAGGCTTCTTTATCATCACTTCACCCGTCTGTCAACTACTCTTAGGACAACAGCGACGCTCAGTACCGCTCATTCAGAGGCAACCTATCATATCTGATTGGGGCTGCTTCTCTATACCTCCTCCTAAAGTTTCTGCGGCGACGGCTAATTCCGTCGTCATCTAAGGGGGAAGGGCTATTATATACCATCCCTTTGAACGCGCTTATTTCGCTTGTCGTGGTCTTCGTGCTTCACGGAGCGAGTGCTCTGAAGCTTCTGGCTATCCTTTCCCTCAATTACACCATCGCCAAGCAATGCAAAGGTTCTAAACTTGGCCCACTTTTGACGTGGCTATTCAACGGGGCTGTTCTTTTTGCCAATGAATTGAATCACGGATACCGTTTCGGCGCTATTTCCCCGTCCCTGGGGTACCTCGTGAGTTCTTGTGGTTGCTCTTTGGCAAGCCCTCCTCACCGACCACACTTTCAAGGATGATATCGAAGGTCTCTACCCTCGCTGGCACGTTATCTTCAATATTACAATGCTGCGCTTGATATCTTTTAATATGGATTACTATTGGTCGCATTCCCATCAAGATCGCACACTGGTACGCATCCCTTACCATGCTTCGCTTGCCAACTGACAGCCCCACTTCTATCAGGCTAATAAAGTGCAAACTGCACCTAGCGATAAGCAGAGACAAGAAATTCCCCACCCCGACGGCGTCTATTCCTATGTCAACTATATCGCCTACGTTCTTTACCCGCCCTTGTACATTGCAGGGCCGATACTGACGTTTAATGACTTTATGTGGCAGGTATGGGGAGCACTTCTTTGCAGGGTTCAGGCGCTGATTTCTGGATAGCTTCGGCGGCCGATTAACCTTGGAGCCTCAGATGTCCGCAATTACTTCGTCCGCTTCCTGGTCTCGTTCTTCACGATGGAGTTCATCCTACATTTCATGTATGTAGTGGCGATAAAGGATCGCAAGGCATGGATCGGAGATACCCCACTGCAGATAAGCATGATTGGGTTTTGGAACTTGATGGTTGTGTGGTTAAAGGTCAGTGTTTCTTCGGACCCTACGGGATGGAAAGCGACTGACAGGTACGCCCAACTATGTAGCTGCTCATACCATGGCGATTCTTTAGGCTCTGGGCCCTAGCAGACGGTATCGTTGCCCCTGAAAACATGGTTCGCTGTATGGCGAACAATTATTCTACTCTGGGATTTTGGCGGAGCTGGCACCGCAGCTACAACCTATGGATCATCAGGTGTGCCCAGCTTTATGGCTCGCTATTTTGAGTGTGACTTTGTTAAACTTGGATAGGTACATCTACATTCCGTTAGGAGGGTCGACGAACGTCATTTTGAACACGGTTCTCGTGTTCACCTTCGTCGCCTTGTGGCATGACTTAACCTTCCGCTTGCTCGCTTGGGGCTGGCTCGTCAGCTTATTCATCGTTCCGGAACTACTCGCAACCTACCTCCTCCCCAAATCCAAAGTACGTCTCATCTTATTGGCTCACGTAAAGCGATTCTCGCTCCATTCGTCGTCTGCTTCCCAACCTATTTCTCAACTTCTTCCATCCTGGTAAATTGTAAACCCTTCTAACCGACATACATACAGTTCGGCAAAAACGCATGGTACCGCCATGTCTGTGCAATCGGAGCGGTCGCCAACGTTCTTCTGATGATGGCTGCGAACTTGGTTGGGTTCGTGATCGGGACAGACGGAATCAAGTTTTTCGTATCTCAGTTGCTTGGAACGCGAGAAGGTTAGTTGTGGCTCCTTCCTATCCCTGCATTGCTGACTCTGCGCAGGGCATCAGTTCCTGGTGGTCGCTTGTGCCTGTATCTTTGTAGGGGTGCAGCTGATGTTCGAGTATCGGTACGTGTTACCGATATGCTGTTCTTGGCAAGAGATTGCGAATGAAACATGTTTACAGGGAAGAAGAAATGCGTCATGGCATCTACCGTCGCTCCTAGAAGCTGCTCTGCTTTACCTGCCGGGTTCGTCTTCTAGTGCATGTCACACTGAAGGCCACAGCCATCTCAAGAAGTGTTCTGGCCCCTCTTGAGAGTTGTGGTGGATCTTTGGACGGAGTCCGCTCGCGCCACCGCTTTAATCCGCAACCAATCCAAATTGTACCCGCGTTTGCGGAGCCAAATTTCGCCCAAGAGGCCTTTCTCCAGAGGGAATACTTAGCGGTAATGTACAAGGAAAATCTGGCAAATCAAAACATTTTATTCAGGGATCGTGACCCTATCCCCATGATGAAATACAGTTCTGGAACGGCACGCGGAGGCGCTGATTTCCTTTTTGATCGTCATCAGACCGGTCCTCTGGCTCCCTCCCCACGATCGCGGAGAGGTGCTGCGTTCATGCGCGATCGGCAACCTTCCCCCTCCATAACGCGGGTCCAAACTGCATTATGAGCAATCCGTGCCTCTAGTGAGCGCTCGTACTTGAGGAAACTTTGCTTCAAGGTGCAGGCTCTCCTTCGACCTTGCCGACGACAGCAACCTGGAATACACATCTCCTTCTTAACAGACTTCCATTTATCGGCTCGATATCCCAAACTAACAAAGCCAGATGCCGCCGCTGAGATGCGGATCTAGGGTTCAAGACATGCGTCGCCAAATCGGGCAACCTGACAAGCAGGCATCCCGATAACAACCTTACCGAGTGACATTGCATTTTTTTGCGTAAACAGATTTAATTGTGAGGGCAACAGCATGCTTGTCCTTTCGCGACCCCACCTCCACACTCCTCACTACTAACGACCATGACTGTGAGTGTCCGTCCCGTTTGTTCGTTCTGCTCGTGCATCTTCCCCCTGCTCATCTCATCTCATTTCAGACCTCACGTATCCTTCCAGCGCCAAAGATTGCCGCGCTGTCCATTCACTTCCTCGTCATAGGAGGCGGGATTGCTGGGTTGTCTTGTGCAGTTGCACTAGCTCGGGTGGGCCATACAGTGACAGTCCTAGAACGACAGACGGACCTTCATGAAGTGCGTTTAGTGTCGCCACAGTTGTCTATTGCCACTGACCGCCTTCCTAGGGCTCGTGTGGTTCCCGTGTGGCCCCGAATCTGTCAAAAATCCTTTACCACTGGGGCTTGGAGAAAGATGTGCGAAAGATTGCAGTGAAGTCAGGGGGGATTGAGCTTGGCATCAGTGCGTGTCGCTGTCTTTGACGCGTCCTGCTTGTATTACAAGGCTTACGGTGCCCTTGTTTTAGGTTCCACGGGAGAGAGTCTTGGTGTGCATCATTGGGACGATGAGATGCTACGAGAGGCACGGGGCGAATTCTTGTTCATGAATGTCAGTTTCCCTTTCCTTTGCTCTATGATTGCTATTGACGCGATGCCCCGTCTTCCCTTAGTACGGTGATATTCGGCAACTCCTCCACGACGCTGCGATCTCCCTGGGTGTGAAGATTCGTCTAGGCACCGAGGTGACCAGCATCGACCCAGACAAGCGAAGAGCGAAGCTGGCGAATGGAGAGGTCGTAATGGGCGACGTTATTGTTGGTGCAGACGGGGTTAATGGCGTGACGCGGCGGCTGGTCCTAGAGCAAGAGGCTGTGGAGGAGGAGCCACCGACACAACGCTACAATGTGTACACGTGAGTGACCGTTGCCCCTGACTTGGCAGTAATGCAGTCCCGCTGACCATGCATCTCAGCACACGCATCCCGCGCAACATCGTCGAGCAAGACCCGGAACTGGCCCCTTTGTTTGACGAGGAATTTGTGAGCGCTTCCTTTGACCGAAAGTTCCGAGTAGCGCTGATTCCTAGTCCAGAAACGTTTGTTCGTCTCGTATGGAAGTGGAGGTTGCGTCATCGCGTTCCCAGTGGTGAGTTCAGCGCTTATTCGATACCCGACATTATCGGCTTAAACTCTTCCTGTTTTGTAGGGACCGGATATGCAAGAACTGGCTTTCGAAGTCTATACTGGCAATGACGGAAATGCACGCGAATGGGGAGAGGAAGCATCCGCGAAAGGTCTTGCTGCTGCATGCGCAGGACTTTCACCAAGGTGAGCTTCTATTTCGATGATGGAGGGATCTGCATGCGTCGATCTATCGCGAACTGTCTTATCTGACTCTGCTTAATAAGGATGCAAAAGCTCGCGAAGCTGTCGCCTCAAGCACCTCAGTGCGTAGCTGTGTTGGAATACGCTGAGCTTGAAGATTGGGTACATGACTCCGGCCGACTGCTCCTCGTGGGTGATGCAGCCCACCCAATGCCGGTGAGTGACAGCTTCATTAAGCGTTGACGTGTGTTCTTAGACGGATCTATTAGGCTGGCTGTATTCACGACGATGCGATGGCACTGGAAGATGGCGCAGTCCTTGCCAAACTGTTCTCGCACATTCGCACGGAGGACCAAATTCCGAACCTTCTCTACGCTTTCCAGGATCTTCGACAGCCTCACGTAAAGACCGTTCTCGCACAGGAGATCCGCGACATTGACTTCATGTCGCTGCCCGATTGTGAGATGCAGCAAGGTCGTGACGACTCGCTGCGCACCAAGCGAGATGCGGGAATTGACGTCATGGCCCCGTCGAGTACAGAGGAGGAAATGCCGCAATGGGCTGAGGTCAAGTTCGTATTCTGCTACGACGCCGAAGACGATGCCGATAATTGGTGGATGGAGTGGGGTCTGCTTAGAGAGAGAGCACGCGGGACAGATGTCGCGCTTGGATTTGTTGAGCCAGTTGCTATCCGCCAAGGGGTCAGTAAAACCACCCTTTAAATTTTTTTTACCATTCTTTCCACCTTCATCTTCCTCGTTCTGATTCGCTTTCGAATATACCCAAACATACCCTTAACGACATGGTCCCTAATTCCCTTTTCTATCAAACAGCGAATGTCATTTTCAGAACCCATCACAGTCTAAAAGCAAGCAAACAACGACCTGGTGGCGCACGGCGGCCAACATGTATCAGGACACCATGCCGATGGCAAAGAAGACCCCTTTACGCAACTCGGACACCAACGCCGGAATGACGATGGAGGAGTGGACGAACAGACATAGATGAGGAAGATTTATGATCCCCCGGACCCACCAGCTCACCTACCCTATGGCTCTCTTTACGACATGACATGACGTTCCTTCGAATCCTTCTATCTTTTTTCCTCCTATATCCATACTCCATGACATTCCCATTATTTTTCCACTTCCAGCGCACCCGATTTTGCACTGTGGCCATTATTGGCCCGCTTTGCAGGGCGGATTATAATCATCGTTTTGGGCAGTTTCAATTCATCCTGGTTTATTCATTCGATCATCCTTGTACAGACATATACCACTGCACCCTAGATTCCCTGGCCTAGCATCTCCACCATGTACCATTCACCTTACGCAGTCTACGCTGTATGCAATGACCACTTTACTGGCATCTCTCTACGCTGTCCTGCCTGTGGCCCTAACAGACTATCTAAGAAAGGGTCTCTGTCCCAAAGTACATATAGATGGCCCTACAAGTCGGAGTGCTCGGCTAGATGCGCCATGCACCAGCCTTCTGGCCCAAACATCTGAACGTAATAAAATTGATGATTTACATCTACAAAATCCGAGTCCATGTTCATGATCAAAGAAGAAATGGGGTCTTGCCAACCTAATACGACGAATGGTCCCGCGGTTCGAGCGTCCAGATCTATGCTCGCGTGGTCAGACAATCTTGAACTGGGTCCGTAGCACCTCAAACAGGCACTGGCTTTAAGCGAAGCGCGACATTCGCCTCCACAAAATTTCCAGGAGATAGGAATACTTACTGTGAAGGCTCGATCTGAGTTAAATTAGGCCGATGCCACTGATGGTTTAATTTTGTCGGGCCACTCCTACCACAATCTCTTGCTTCTAGTGGTACCCTGGGGGCATTCATAAGAGCTGTAAAAACGGCTGAACAAACCTTCCCTATCCTGAAGGGTTCGTAATTGACGTTGTGTAGGTCCACTGTGAACATTTTCAAATCTTCTCCGAACTCTCGTGTTGTGGATTGAGAATAGTGATTGGCCACGGGCGCCGGTCGAATTCCCGGTCACACGCGCCGTCGCACCTGTGTCTCCTCGTCAACCAGGTAACTTCGCAGCCTGATGATTCTTGCATATCAAGAATATCTCCTGGGCGCACGTTAGCTCAGTGCACAGAATATGTGCGCTGAATCTTGTTATACACAGCTGCTCAGTGCATTCTGCACTGAGTATTTCTGACATACCTCCCCAGTCGTCCACGATCTGTGGACGCGAGACCAACGCGGTCCTCTTTACTTCGCCTCCTGGACGCCGAAGGGATGTTAAACCGCTCGGCGACGGCGTGCTCCCTTCTTGGCTTCTGCTACTCGCTCCATCTTCGAGATAACATCAAGGATCATGCACCGACGGTCGCTCCTGCACGGATTTAAATCAGGCTCAAAGGTATCACGAGGGACTTCAGAAGAAGCCAAAGAGTCGGCGGTAATCTTCCTGGGCCGCCTCCGGAGTGAGTTTTACAAGGCCAGAGCATGGAAGTTGGCTGGCGTCCCCCCTTTTCTCGGCTGTCTCCTGTGGATGTGGGTCCTTGATGATGCGCATCCGCCCCCTTGCATGTGCTTACCTTGACTCAGAGCTGAGGGACCGACGGGCCACAGTACCCAGTACCTCCCCTTCGTTAGCCTTCCAGCCTCCAGGCAAGGGACATGATGCCCAGCCACCACGACCGCGATGTACCTTCGAAAGAACCCGAAACAAAGGCTCCAGATGAAGGCCTCGACTTCGAGTAGAACATGCTAGCCTGGAGGTCAACTCACCCAGGTCCCACCCTGCAATCGGAGCCTTCTCATTGCCTTCACGGTTTAGGATTGACGTGTGTACTAGTATCCGGTTGTATGTATGTAGCCAGAAACTATGCTGAGAATACAAGCGCCCTCCATCAGCGAATATCAGACGCGGTGACAGACGCCGGTCGATTTGATGCGGACCTCAGGATTGACGCCCACAGCTCTTTATCTAACCTCCCGAACTTCGGATTAGATGCAGCAGGGCCGCACGAATAGGTATGTTGTCCTCGTATTGAAACAGCATAATTTCCCAGCGCGGCCAATGTGATTTAATCCCTAGAATTCTTCGGGGACTCGTGTGTATCAACTACGATACATTGAAGACCAGCTGATAGGATCCCAAGCCGGTAAATAGTTTAGCGCCCAGGTCACTGGGAATGCATTCGTGATCGACCGTAATCTAATCGGAAACACGCGCTTAATCTACGCGACCCCTCGGCGGTCCCGCTCTGGCTCACGCAGGCGAACTCCGGAAATGAGAGAACCGACCGATAGCCAACTTGAACAACCAACCCTACTTATCGACTTCCAACATACTACAGGATTGGAGAAGAAGCTCTGGGAGACCTAAAATTAGGTTTTAGTACGTAGTACGGGCGAACATACACTGGAGCGGGCGGACGTACAAGTATATGTGCAATCCACGAGGTGTGGGGTGTGGGTGCTAGTGGGAATGGCTGGTCTTGTCGGAGCCGGGAGAAGATGAGCGGCCCCGCTCTGCGATTCCGCCGGCTCCGAGTCCTGGCCTGGTTCAATGTCAGGCTCCCCCGTGGCGCCACTGCTACTGCTACACCTTTCAGTTAATCATTTTGGTGCCATTTTAATAATCCGGTGCCGTATAACCCCCAAGACCTCTTGGTTGCTCAAGAGGAAGGGACTCGGAAGAAGACTCGGGGCGGATGCTCTCCAAGTCCCCGACGCGGAGCCGGAGCCCCTATCACTGAGCGCTTAATCAAAGCCCCTATTCATATTTCCCCGCATCCGCCGCCGGGCCATTAGCGGATAACGCCACCCCCGCAGTTGAAATGCACGGATGCTGCGAAGGGGCTAAGTAGAAGAGCGGGGCACGATATGGAAGAATGGAATGGATATACAATAAGGGTACTTATCAGCAACCGGAGTCGGACTCTTCTAAATCCGTGCAGCGAGGGGTTATTGGATCAGAGGAAGCGGTACCGGAGGTATCCCATGATAGCCCATGATCAGCGACATGCGCGCCAAGGTTTAACAGGGTACTGTCGGTGCCTGGTAGCTACTTCGCGGAGGTCTACAGTCGTGAAAGGGAATCGGCGAGCCGGGTTTAATACCTAATTCTCAATCTCCAGTTCAAGCAGCCTTCAAGTTGCGCTTGTTTATCAGAAGTCGATCCTTCTGAATCCTGCCGTACCGCTGCTATGAACTGCCGGAAATTGGAAGGGATTTCGCACTGTGTTATGTGGTACGGTCCCCAAAGTCTCAAATTCCCTACCCCGCCGATCGGTCGCTGCTGACAAGCCCTGCGGCCTGAGGCACATTTGGAGTCCCATCGTCATCACAGTCACCCTCACCCTTTCCATCCCAGAAGCACCCTACACTAACTACCTTCTAATTCGGACATATTTCTTGCTGACCTCTAACGAACGAACGGCGCCTGCCATGGGGGTTAGCGCGACCACCCCGGACAATATACGAATCCTCCTGCGCGATGGTGCTGAGACCTTGGTCTCGCCCGGGGGATGGCTGGGGGACGGTGTGGACACGCCTGCTCTGTGAGCAGTATTCGCACGTAAACATATATTCTCCTGAAGACTAATGGTGACGCATGGCTCACTCGTTTGGACTCTGAATGTTGTAGAATTGGACCCTTTGTGAGTTGCTGCCGTTTTTCGACCATGGGGGTACTCTCCAATTCGTGGATATGCTAACTGTGGGGTCTGCAGTTCATCGGTGTTATCCTGGCGTACTTCCTTTTCGGGTCGTACATCGTGCAGCTCAGTGCGTCGCGCACTCACATACATCTCCCACTGCTCATCTCAATACCCACCAACCGAAACACAGCGCACTACCTAAACCACACAAACTCAGACCCCCTTTGGATACAAGGCCTCAGTATGTCAAGGTCACTTCAAGTTACCAACTGCGATTTCTAATAAATCCTCAGTCGCAGGCGTCTCCGCCGTCGAGCTTATAGGCGTCGTTTTCATCACGCAGTGCTCCTGGCGCATTCTCGTTCTCGGACCGAAGAGCGAGAAGTACATCATCGTACCGTCGAACACGGTCCCAGGGATACCTTTAATGAACGCACTGGGTGCGTTCACCTACGCCATCTGAATTCCACTCTGCAAAACAGATGAACTGAATAAATTCTTGGACCTTGGCCAATCAATCAGCTGCGGCTCTCGTCCAGATGTTCTTCGCATGGTAAGAAACACCTCCGGGGTCTGCTCTATATCTATCCTATTCACCAAGAGGAACTATAATACTAAACACGCGCGGTGGTACTGTTATTAGGCGGATATACAAACTCTCGAGCAGATACACGTTAATCGTCCCCTTCGCCATCGCCGCCGTACGTCCCAACAGCCCCCCTCCCCTTCCCTCCGAGTCCCCGAATCTAACAGCAGAACCCAGCTCTCCTTCCTCCAACTAAGCGCCGCGTTCGCCATCTGCGGCCTGGTGCGTTCGCGTTCCCAGCGCATAACACGAGCAATCATGTGGCTAACGACGCTCCGATTCTCTTCTCTTGAATTGCAGCTCGTGCAGGGGCACTCCCATCCTGACGAGTATTTCAAGAACACGGAGATACCGATCGGGATATTCCTCTCGGCGAGCGCCGCGTGCGACATCCTCATCACCCTCTCGCTCACCATCTCCGTGAGTTCAATTCTACTCTAATACCCAGATAAGATTAGGATACTGAAACCGCAAAACTGACGCTCTCTACGGTACCGTGATATTACTGTAACGGATTCCAGTTCCTGCACTTCAAGTCCAACACCTCCCTCCCGTCGACGCACAGGCTGCTCAACGGGCTCATCCTGAGCACCGTGGAGAGCGGGGCGGTCGTGACTTTGTGCGCGGTGCTGAACCTCGCCTTCTTCTATGGGCGGTCGGACCGGGACGCCGTCCATATCGTTTTGTAAGTAGAACACGTCCTCCCTCCTCCCTTTAATTAATCCACACATATCCAGCCAATTCATTGTAGGGCGATTGTAAGTCCCCCAACCCTTCAACATCTCACTGGCGCTTAAGCGCTTAATACTTCCTGGGCTACGCGCTAAATCCATATCTCACATCACATCATATTCGACAGGTACTCAAACGTCCTCCTCGCAAGCCTAAACGGGCGGAGACGAAGAACAGCCATCGCAGAGGTGTCAGGCGCAGACTCGAACGGCATCTCGATGCGCGACCCCGCTTTCAACGCCAGACCGACCGGCGGCGACTCGTCGACGCTTCGCGATTTCCACCTCAGCAATAATAGTAGCACGAATGGAACTTCTGCCCATTCCTATTCACACTCGCATTCGCATTTGACGACCCACGGCCGCTCGAGGCTCGACCACAGGGAGACCTCGCGCAGCACGGTGTACCGCATGGCCACCTCCCGAGGCGAAGTGGGCGACGCCTCGTCGAGGGGAGGTGAACATCAGCGGTGGAGTCTTCCCTGTCGGCGTCGACGAAGTAGGTCCAGGGAGGTTTCTGCCAAGGATGAAGAGGGAGGGGAGGGCGAGGGAGAGGAAGGGGGCGGCGCGCCGCTTGTTATGGTTATTTCGAGGGTGACGGAGGTGAGGAGGGATCCGAGTAATTTTTGGGGAAAAGGATGGGGAGGGGAAGGGGATGGGTTTCGGAGGGCTGTTTGAATGGTAGCTCGGGCGAAACTGTATTTGTATCCGTAACCTAGGGAGAGGAAATTACTCACTTCTGCATACATACAGTGATGGGTCAGACCATGCCCGAGTATACCTGGCTGAGGCGCTGGCGCACCTGCCGGTGACTGGACGTGACTGCGAGTTCAATCCTCGGGTGCCACAGCGCTCAAAATAGGCGCCGGCCAATTAAACCTTCCTGGCCATCGCTCGAATCAATCTTTGGGCTATTGTGCTTGCAGATGCAAACAGAAGACCTGTGTATACTCTTCTGGATCCAGGAGCGTGAACTGGTGACGTCCCAAGCCTCGCCAACAAAAGGCGCAAATAGCACCCGTTCAACGGTCCTGGGGCCGACAGACAACAATTAAACTGACGTTGGATGGTCCTCTCCTGCTTACGTCGAGGACCACACAAGCTGGCAGAAAATACCCACATACCTATTGGGGTTTGAACGTTTGAACACTCGCGATCGACATTCAGAAGCGTTCAGACCTGTGATCACGCCCGGCGTAAAATGATGCGCCTCCCGCATTCCACCGACGCTCCCGCCCGCCCTCCAATCTGTAGACGTAGACTGGCAGTCCAAATCCATTCCGAATAAAGTACACAGCAAGCTGCTACAAAGCAAGATATTGTCTACGATTAGATAAGTAAAACACTAAAGAAAGGCGCGCAACAGTCAGGGTATATACGCCATACATAGAAAGACCAACAGATAAATAAGACAATCGAAAGCAGCAATCCAACAAAGCAAAGGAACACATACATACACCACTCATCCAACCCCTCACCCACTCAGTACTCAACCCCCAACCCCCAACCTCCAACCCCAACGCCACGCACTCACCCCCTCACACTCCCTCCCCCAACGCGCACACTCCCCGCCCGCCCAGGCGGCAAACTCACATCGCCCGGCGCCGGCGAGAAAAACTCCAAAAACTTGCTGCCCGCCGCGTCGTCCTCCGCGCCCAGCCTGTCCGGGTCGCGCTCGCCGTAGGGATGGGAGGCGCTGCCCCTTTCTCTGTCTCCCCTTTCTCTCTCTTTGCCCTTGTCTCTCTCCCTCTCTCCTCTGTCTCTGTCTCTGTCTCCTCGATCTCGATCACCGCCCCTAGGCTCGCGCTCGGCTCGCTCTCGCTCGCCGCGCGGAGGAGCAGTACCAGAACCAGAAGCCTCCCTCTCTTTTTCCCGCCTCCTCCTCCTCTCCCTCCTCTCCCTCTCATACTCCTCCTCCGCCTCCGCCTCCTCCCTCCTCCTCCTCTCTCTCTCCCTTTCCCTCCTCTCTCTATCCTTTCGCCTCCTCTCCCTCTCCCTCTCTTTGTCTTTATCTTTCTCCTTATCACGATTGGGAGAGTGCCCAGCGCCGGAGTGATCTTCGCTCGGAAACTCGACGACGGTGGGTATGACGGGCACGCCAGCGCCTTTTTGGCGTGGGACGTCGAGGAGGGGGGTGTTGGGGAGTACGACGCGGTGGGGTTCTCCCCCTTCCCTCTCACTCCTCTCCCTGTCTCTGTCTCCTCTGTCTCTGTCTCTTTCTCCTCTCTCCCCACGATCTCGGTCGCGATCCCTCCTCCTCCTCCGACTCTCAGAGTGCCCCCCTCCCCTTCCTCACCCTCGCCCACACCCTCCTCCACCGGACTAACCGCCCTTCGATGCCTCCGACTCCCCCTCTCCCTATCCTCATAATACCCCTCCTCCGACGCCCTCCTTCTCCTCCTCCTCTCCCTCTCCCTCTCTCTTTCATACTCATATTCCCTTTCGCGTTCACGTTCACGGTCATAGTCACGTTCGCGCTCGCGATCATACTCGCGATCATACCTCCGATCCCGCTCCCGGTCCCTCTCACGCGGCTCTTCGCCCCTCTCTGCCCTCTCGCGCTCGCGCTCGCGGTGGCGTTTTTCGCGGTAGCGTTCGCGGGCTTGTTCTTCGCGCTCGTAGTCCCGGGGGTGGTCTGGGTCTGGGGAGTAGTAGCGGGTGTGGTCGTCGCTGCGGTGTCTCTGCGGGTTGGAAACCGTATGTAAGGACCTTGCCGATAAATGAACCCAATGCAAAGCCACAGGGGAGGAGAAAAGTGCAAAGAGATAGGTAGGGATGGATAATGTAGAGCGCTTGCTTACCCTGGACGAAGAAGACCCATACCGCTCCCTGTCCCTATCCCTATCCCTGTACCGCTCATCGCTCTCATACCCCTCGCGTCGTTTACTCCTACTCCCCCAACTATCACTTATTTTCTAGATTACCAAACCAGTCAGTTCCATCCATCCCCGCAACAGTCACATATATAAGGAAGCAATGAAGCAAGGGATGAAGCAAGGAGGGAAGGGCGAAACGCATCAAGCACACGCAACGGCGACGCAAACCCCTCCTAATCACCAAATGGACGAAACGCGAACTGGTAGTAATACTCACAATCACCTCCGGCCCCCTCCCCCACCCCTCATCGTCTCACTCCTCCTCAACCCACTTCCCCCACTTCCTCCCGCCACAGCGTTCGGCGGTACAGCACTCATACTCGCGCTCTTCCCGTGCCTCGTCCCACTTCCACTCGCATGCGCATTCCCGTTTCCATTCCCGTTTCCATATGCGCCGTGTCCATTTCCATTTCCGTGTCCATTTCCATTTGCATTGAAGTGGCCAGTGGAATGGCCGTTGGAGTGGCCGTGGTTGGAGTGAGTAGGAGGTAACTCGCCCTCCACGAAAGATACTTTAGGCGAAGCGTCCTTGTCATGGAAGCGCATGAGAACGGGGAGGGGGGACGGGGAGCGGCTGCGCACATGCCCATTTCCATTCCCCCCAAGTCCATTCGCATGTTGTTGGTGCTGTGGGGAGGGAGATTGAGAAGGATGGAGAGAGTGGGAGGGACGGGAAGGCTCGATGCCAAGCGCTTTCTGGATATCGGCCAGGAGGACCTCGCAGTCCTGTATGAACTCTGGGCTTGTTTTGCGTTTTTTGGAGAGTTTGCCTTTTAGTGGGTTTGCGACGCGGAGTCTGTTCGATAAGTAAGTAAAGTTACATCGAGAGGGAGAAAGAAAGAAAGATAGAAACGAAAGATATACGCACTCCTCAACCCTCCCCTTCCAAAACCCCAAATCACTCCCAAGGACGCTCCCATACCTCTCCAACAACCCCTCAGCAGCATCCAACACCGCCCACCCGTCCCTAACCACACTCGACACGCTCCGCTGCAGCGCGACACTCGCCGGCACACCCATCCCGCCGCCCATGACCGTCGGCACGCCCATCACACCCCTTGGCATGCCCCCGCCCACTCCCCCCTTTCTCTCTTCCATCGCCTGCTGTTTAGCTCTTTCCTTAGCAGCCTTTTTTTCGGCGGCCTGCTCGTCCTTGAGACGCTGCTTGGCGGCGGCCTTTTCAGCTTTCTCCGCCGCCTTCTCCTCTTTCGTCTTCTTCGGTGCTTTCTGCGGCTTCTGCGGTTTTGGGAGGGAGTTGTGGGGGAAGGTGGGCGAGGAGAGAGGCGAGTCGGACCAGGTGCCGCGGTCGTGGTCGCTCCCGGCGTAGGTGGGTTTGAGCTTGGGAGGTTTGGGAGGTTTGGGGGGTTTTGGGGGTTTTGGGGCGGAGGGGTCGGTTTCGCTGGAGCGGCGGAGGATGGAGAAGAGGGAGAATGGGGGTGGCATTGTTGTGGGTGGGTGGGTGGTTAGGCTAGGATAAGTGTGGTTGGGTGGGGTTGGTGGGTTGGGGTGGGTTGGAGGGAGGTGATGAGGGGTTAGGGAGGTGGCAGGGAGATTGGGCTGCTGTGCGCGCTGCGTGCTGAGCACAGGGTATCGTATCTCGCGATGGGTATAGAGCCCTTAAGCTGCGAGCAAGGCGTCCGTCCGAAAACGAGCAGGGGTATAGAGTTAATTCAATTCCCCGAGAAGGATTGATTCAACGCGCGGCAGAGGCGCCCAGGCGATTGAACAAGCGAACGAACAAGTCGATGGAATAGAGAAACGAGGATGATGACATCCCATCAATGCGCGTGGGCGTTTAGCCCGGCTTGCTAAGTCAATTAATTTTGGTCCTGTGCCGAAATTAATTCCGTGTCTGCTCTTGCTCTCCACCACCGTCGACGACGGCTGCATAAAGAAAGCTCCACCCACCCCCGAAACACACACACAGAGGCCCTGCACTCAACCGAAAGCTCGGATAGGATTATAGGATAGGATAGGATGGTCCGGTTCAAGGTACCCACTCCCCCGCGCCATCCGCCGCCGCGCTCACAATACCAGCCCCGATAGAACCGCTGGCTCCTCGTCGAGCTCATCCCCCTGCCTCAAACACACACCACTTCTCCCGTCACGAGCAGCATCAGCCGGCCCCGCACACCCGCAAATAACAATAACTTGGACGGCAAGACGATCTGGGCCGCGCTCCGCCAGAGCGTGCTAACGCACTTTGGAGACGTCGGCTGGGGCGCCGTCGCGCCCTCTCTCACCAGTGCGTATCATCCATGGCACCCTTCCGCTCGTCTTTCCTTTGGGATCTACGCTTACAAGGATGAGTGCAGTCAAGTACTTCTCGCCTACGACGAGCGTAGCCATCATCCGCGTCTCGCGGGAACACCATAAAATCGCCTGGGCCGCGCTGACGCTCCTCTCAAGCATCGACGGGGTGCGATACATCCCGCACGTCGTGCATCTTTCTGGTAGGTCTCTTCTCCATTCATCCCTCCCCTCCCCATCCCCTCCTCGCTTCCCCTCCATATCCTCCACCCCACCCCACTCCGCATCCTCTCCCCCACCCCATTCCAAATCCTCCATCCCCTGGAAATGGAGAGTACGAAGGCTGACGCCTTCGCCCAGGCACGATAAAACACGCCCAACTCGCAGCCATAGAGCACAACCGCGTCGTCATCGCCCGCTTCCGCGCCCTCTCCAAGTCCGCCCCTGGGACGCGCGACTCGTACGACGCCTTCCTTGAGAAGAGCGGGTTGGAGATCGAGGCGTTGCAGGACTAGGCCACATTTCCTCATGTACAGTAGATGTCGACCCTTCAAAAGCGCATTTTTTTCTTTCGTTGTGAGACGGGCGTCTTTGAGCGATAGGTGCCGCACCTCTATCGTTCGTTCGTCGTACTCTGACTCTGGATAGATAGATACCACTCCGCATAGGACGGAGTTCCCTTCAGAGTCTTAAGAAGACGAACAGACGCCCCGCCCTCCATCCAACAACACACCTCTGGAACTGCCCAATATACTTACAATGCTGCAGGACAGGTTGACCGGCCGTTCTATGTCCGCAAAGCGATTGGATTATGTACGATGTACCTGGTGTCTTTGCGCGGGGTTTCCGAGCTCTTTACAAAGGGGATGGGTCTCTGGTACTGTACTGGGCTGTACTGTACTCTCGGTGAGGCGGCGATAATCATACTTAAATGCGCACCTTCCTCTTGCTGCGATCAGGATATTTGACGCCGCCGGCGCTCCGGCTGGTCGGTTAAGTCGTCGGACGAGTACCCGACCGACCGATCCTGGGGTAAAAAAATAGATACGCATGGATACATACGTTTCTCTTGGATCCGGAAGATCTTGGAAAACCTGTTCTTTCTTCACGCATCTGCGCATATCTTGAATCCGGATAACGGATAGGGATGAGTGCTCTAGAGACGAAGCTCAGACAGGCGCTGGAGAACCGCGAGAAGAGGTTGATCAGACGTAGACTGCCTGATCCTCTTCCTCTTCCGAGTTTATCAGGTTCGATCGTATCCACCACTACATCCAATGGCCCCCACCCACCACCCTCATCCTCTTCATCCTCCTCATGCACCGATCTCTCTCCACACCACCAAAACAACTCCAACCTAAAACCCAATCCACCACGCCCCCAAAATGAAGTCAAAGCAGACCCGCCCCTAGTAGACTTCACCTCCAACGACTACCTCTCCCTAACCTCCTCCCCCCGCCTGCGCGAGCTCTTCATGCAAAAGCTAAAGGACGCCCCGGACGTGTTGGGATCGGGCGGGAGTCGGTTACTCGTCAACGGGCGCGCGCATGCCGCGCTCGAGGCGCGTTTGGCTGCGTTCTTCGGCGGGGAGGACGATTCCCTCCACCAGCAGCAACAACAACAACAGCAACAACAAAACACCCTCCCAAGCTCACCAGCCCAACCCCCCAACCCCTCCCAAGCCCCCTCTCAATCAACGACGCGATCGGATTCAGAGACCCCGACCGGAACCCCGACCCCGTCCCCATCCCCCTCCCCGTCCCCCTCCCCCTCCCCCTCCCCCTCCCCGAAACCCAAACCGACCGCCCTCCTCTTCAACTCCGGCTTCGACGCGAACGCCGCGCTCTTCGCATGCCTCCCCCAGCCGGGCGACGCGCTCGTCTACGACGCGCACATCCACGCGAGCGTGCACGACGGCATGCGCGCGAGCCGCGTGCCTCCCTCCCTCCGGCGGGCGTTTGCGCATAATGATGTGGAGGATTTGCGGAGGGTTTTGGTGGAGTTAAGGGATGGGCCTTCTTCCTCTTCCTCCTATTCCTCTTCCAACTTGGAAAAGGACTCGGAGAACGAGAACGGGAACGGGAAGGACGGGAAGGGCGGGAAGAAGAAGGGCAAGACGCCCTTCGCACTCGGCACCTCCAGCATCTTCATCGCCATCGAATCCCTCTACAGCATGGACGGCACCCTCTCCCCCCTCCCCCAAATCTCCTCCCTCCTCACCTCCCTCTTCCCCCTCTCCAACGCCCACCTCATAATAGACGAAGCGCACTCCACCGGCCTCTACGGGCCCCTCGGCCGCGGTCGCACCCGCCAGCTCGGTCTTCGGGCAGGCGATGGGTGTGTGCTTGCGGTGTTACATACGTTTGGGAAGGCGCTGGGGGCGAGCGGGGCGGTGGTCGTTACGGGGGAGGTGGTGAGGGAGTATTTGGTGAATTATGCGAGGGGGTTTATTTATACGACTGCGATGAGCTGTGCGGGGGTTGTGGCTGCCGAGGCGAGTTTTGATCTTTTGGAGGATGGGACGGCTGAGAAGGTGCGTGTGCTTTCTGTTTCTCTTTATTATGTTTACTCGCTTTTTGCCTTTATTCGTTGCACGGGCGCCAATCTAATCTAATCTCTCTTTGACGCAGCTCTCATCCCACCTCTTCGACCTCTCAACATACCTCGTCACCTCCCTCCAGCCCATCCTCCACAACATACCCCCACACATCCTCTCACTCCCCACCCACCTCCTCCCCTCCCCCTCTCCATCCCCCTCCCCTCCCCCTCCCCATCCCCATCCTCCTCCTTCCCAAATCCAAAACTACCAAACCCAAATCCAAATTTCCCAAACCCAAATCCAAAACTCCCAAACCCAAACCCAAATCCAAACCTACCAACCCCGGACCCAACCCCCCCAACCCACACCCCCATCCTCCCCCTCCTCACCGCCCACCCACGGCCGCTCTCCGCGCACCTCCTCTCCCTCGGCCTAAACGCGCGCCCCATCACCTGGCCCACCGTGCCCAAGGGCGCCGGCCGCGTGCGTGTGTGTCTCCATGCGGGGCTGGGGAGAGAGGATGTGGATCGGCTTGTGGAGGGCGTGAGGGGGTGGGTGGGGGGGATGGTGGAGCGGGAGCGGGAGAGGGAGAGGGTGAAGAAGGAGAAGGAGGGGCAGGTGGAGGTGAAGCAGGGGAGGGAGGTGGAGGTGAGGAGGGAGGCGAAGTTGTAAGGGAGTAAGTTGCACTTGAAGACGGGTTGGGGGAGGAGGTTGGTACGACATGTACAACTTGGATATAGTGGCTACAATCGGAATATCTAGTGCTGTTTCTCAATTCCTAGCCCCATTTTCTTTAGCAGCAAACGCACGGTGGCTCCGAGTCACCTTGGTGTACTGCCCACCCACACTCAGCACATGGTAGACGCCCGGTGACGACACTGCCCACCCCTCACAACCCAACCACGACCTTCCCACAAACGCCCTCATCCCCCTCCAAGAATTCATCACCAAACCAAACCCATCTATACCTGGATTTCAGAATTATGGTGGTACTCGTATAGGGCCCACCGACTCTCACTAACTCCCATTTCACCCGAATTTGGCTCGATTTTCCCTAATTTCCCCTAATTTTCCTCCCATTTTAGACGCCCGACGGGATCGATCTCGGATCCGACTCCCCTGGGCGCTACTTACTACTAGATCCAGCAAGTCAGTACCGCAACACCGGAAAGCTTCCAAAAAAGCTCCAAAGTCGCAACGCCTCCCACTGCTCGAGAGCAACGGAAGCAAACCCTGAAATACGCGGGGATGCGCCCGATACTTTCGCGATTCGATGGTGGCGTCGCGCGGCAATTGCGCGGAGCCTAAAAGCGACTCTGGGGTACGATCCATCTATTCCCTTTCAGCGCAAACACCAACTGATAGAGAGCGAGCGAGCGGAGCAAGCGCCTTTGTTCGCCCTGGCGCGTGCCGCGTGCCGCAGGTTACTTACGTGCCCCGCTCCCGCGAGTCCCAACGTCAGCGTCGTCAGGGGCGGGAATGTTCTGTTCAGAGCCTAACCGCCTTTAAAGGAAACGTGAATGGCAACGACCAAGTTGATCAAGCACTTGTCATTTAAATTGTCAAGAATAAGGGCACTGTGGTTTTGGGGTATGTCCGACGCATTCGGCGTAGACTTGGAGGGTCCCCCGAACCCTCTTTCTTTCTTCTTCCAAGTCAAGTTGGAAGAAGAAAGAAAGAGGGTTCGGGGGACCCTGCAAGTGTTGCATGAAAGGGTTCTACCTAGGCTAGCTTCATATGTATTACAAACGATGAAAGAAAAGGAATATGGGAAGGGCCTGCCAAGGATAATCGATAAATTATAATGGGTCAGCCCCTCGACGCTCGTAGGCGGGAAGGAACAAAGTGTAGTAACTCACCTCGAGCCCGAGTCCAATAAATTAGCCATTTTCATCGAGGGGGTGTCTGAGCTGGACGCATGACCACGAGGGTCGGATTACGCTGGAAGAAGAACGATTAGCATGGAGTCAAAATCGAGAAGCGAGCGGACGGGAGTACCTACCCCAGCTACGAGACACGAGACGGCTGCCCTAGAACTTAATCATCAAAGGGCAGTCGGACGAAGATTGACCGGAGCTGAGGATGCGTGATTCCATATAGGTCAGTTTGCGCTGCAGGTATACACCTCGTCAGAAAGGGAAGTGTGCGAGAGGAGGGAAATCTGCTTACCCCAGCTCCAGGTCCGAACGCGATGCTCCTAAGAGCGATACGGGCGAGAGGGGGATACATATTCGGGTGGGTATCCGAGCCATGGCATGATCTCAAAGGTCTGGTTACACTGCGAGCATTGTCATCAGAAAGAAGTCCAAGGTCAAGGGGAGATACGAGAGGCACACGTACCCCAGCTGCGAGATACGAGACGGCTGCCCTAGAACTTAATCATCAAAAGGCAGTCGGACGAAGATTGACCAGAGCTGAGGATGTGTGATTCCATATAGGTCAGTTTGCGCTGAAAAGTCGGGAGACGAATCAGTATACTTCAGTCAAAGGGCAGAGGAAAAGAGTTTTAGACGTACCCCAGCTCCAGGTCCGAACATGGGCTCCAGGAGGTCCAGCTACCAGGATTGAAGAGGGCGGTTCTTGAGTAGGCGATGTATGGTAAAAGGGCGATGTTGAACTTGGCAGGGAAGAGTAAGCAGGGAGCATAGCGAAAGCAGTGAGGGATACTACGTTATCTCCCAGGTCGACCGAGCCCTCGGCGGGGCGCTACTCAGGCCGTAACGACGAGCGAATAAAGACCAGAACGTCCAAGTACGCCTGAGAGAACACAGAGGACATAGACGAGTATAGCAGAGATAATATCGCCGGTGAAGAAAGAATCCAACTTGTCGAGGTGCAGGAGATCCGACGAATCGACTGTTGACGTGCGATGAGGAAGAGAGCGGAAGCCCAGAGAGCCTTATATACCCCCCACTGTATAGGAGGCTGGCGGGGTTGTGTCAGCTTCCGGGCGAGATCGAACGATCGAATTGTGGATGACGTTGCAGGCCAGCCGGCCGCGTCTCGTCTCGTCTCTGCCTGTCAGCCACGCCGCGCTCTATCTGCCAGCACTTCACCCTTGTCGTACTCGCCATTCGTGGACTTGGAGTATCCGTTGGGCGAGTTTGAGTTGCGGACTGAAGGACTGGCCGCCATGGTGGAGGTTCGAAACAAGACGCGAACTGGCGGACTTTGAATTGACGCGTCGTGATGTCAGCAGAGTTAAGCGCCCAAGTCAGGGGCGTATTAACGTCAGAATTCTATTCACGCTGAGAGGGAGTTGTAGGGTAGGTGTGTGATTCTAATGAAATTAGCGTTGAACTATCTACTACAAAGATGCAAGGGTAGCAGGGCCACTTGAGGAGCAGGAGGTCCGAGGCTAAGCGTGTTCAAGTTCGGGGCGGGAAATCCCTGAGAGAATCATTGTCAGTGAGAGACCGAGGTATTAGAGCTGGGCGAGGAGGAGGAATGAGCGTACGGATGCTCCAGATAAAAAATAGCCTGCCCTAGAATTCATTATCATCAATGGGCAAGCGACCAGTGGGCCAGGGGCCCAGGAGGTGGTGAGGCCGTAAACTGAGGTGCTGGCGAAGACCGAGAGGTCCATGAGGCAGCTCCGTATCTGGGGCTGAGGATGCGTGAATCCATTTAGGTCAGTTTGCGCTAAAATGGAAGTCAGAAAATATGTTGAGGGGTAGCAAATGCAACGTACCCCAGCACCAGATACGGACGTTGGGCTCCATGAGGTTTTACTACGCTCGAGGGTGAGTGAATCATGCTCGACGATGAGGAAAATGAATGCGTAGGCGACTGTGCGGTGACGCGGCCCATACCCCGAAGCTGAGGATGCGTGATTCCATATAGGTCAGTTTGCGCTGCAATGCGAGGGATCAGAATCAAAGACGGAGGCGAAAGGTGAAGAAGCGTACCCCAGCTCCGGAGCATGGGAACTGCGCTCCAGAAATGCTAGTCGAGCGGGGAAGGTAGACGGCCTGCTGTCCTCGGGCAGTGAGGACGACATTGAGCATGAAAGGCGGAGGCGGTGGTGAGCGAGGCAGGTGCCCATACCGATGGCGAAGTCCGTAAGATAACTCCGTATCTGGTGCTGAGGATGCGTGAATCCATTTAGGTCAGTTTGCGCTAAACTTAAAAATCAGAAAAACAGGGCGAGAAAGGCGGGATAGGAAGCGCACCCCAGCACCAGATATGGAGGTTGGGCTCCACGACGTCCTGTGCTGCGCTCGAGCGTGAGTGAATCATGCTCGATGAAGACGAAGAGGAATGCGTTGGCGGCGGGTGATTGCTGCGAAGTGGCCCATACCCCGAAGCTGAGGATGCTTGATTCCATATAGGTCAGTTTGCGCTGGGAAGAGGAATTAGAATCGGAGGGGACGATGAAAGTTGTAGAGAACGTACCCCAGCTCCGAAATATGGGCGTTAGGTTCCATGGTAGCCCAGCTTGGTGAAGGAAATGGACGGCCTGTTCTGCCCAACTGGTAAGTCATGGTGAGGACGATATCGAGCATGAAAGGCGGAGGCGGTGGTGGGCCAGGCAGGTGCCCATACCCCGAAGCTGAGGATGCTTGATTCCATTTAGGTCAGTTTGCGCTACATTGGGAGGAAAGAAGTCAGAATCGAAGTTGATAGATAGTGAGGGAGGAAACGTACCCCAGCTCCAGAGTATGGGAACTGCGCTCCGAAAGCGCGGCGTGGCGTCGTGGTTGAAGGTCGGAAATGTTGAGTGCGGCTAATCCCGGTGGTGGAAAGGCTGGGCTCGCTTTAGCAAGGGTTAGATAGTTGATCAAAGGGGCCAGCCCGACACATACCTCATGAGAGAGACAGCTCATTAATGGGTCGTCCATGATGACAAGCGATGCGAACAGATGATGGTCGATGGCGAAGTCGCTCGGTGCGTGGTATGCTGCTCGGTGGTCGGTGGAGAGAGAGGAGAGGAGAGCTTGGACGAGGGAAAGAAGCGACTTCGATATGACTGGAAGAGTTCTGCGAGCCCCCTCTTTATACTCCTCCAACAGAATAGGGGTCGTCAGCCTCCTAGCCGTGTCTCGACTCAGATGCGGTTTCGCCTGGCCCCTGGATGTCTAGCTGTGGCGCGATTGCTTGGGCTGATCGTCCAACCATCGTCATGGTGGGGGTTCGAAACAAGACGCAGGTGGCGGACTTTGAACCTGCATTTCGGTTAAGCGCCCACGCCGCGCACGGACCAAATTTTAGAGTAGGCGTCACGGTATTGTCACTTCGACGCGAGGGTGCCAGAATACTGCTAACCTTAGCTTGTATGATACTATGAGTGCTTAAGCCCGCAACCATGTAGACGGTGGACAGGGACCCAGGTGCTTCGTTCAACGAAGGAGTCTGTTATTCTCAGTGTGGATGTAGGGAGTGTGTCCATGCGTGTCGAGTACTCGCCACACGCTGCCTGTACACTGAGATGTAAGCAGCCCTAAGCCTCCTGTTATTAATGAAAGTGACATGATTCTCGAGATCCATCCTCTTTCCTTCTGAGACACTCTCCAAGAGCGTACTAGCCACTACATTCCCAACATGTCATCTCCTATTGCCGGCTGTGTTCCTTGTCTCTTCAAGTTCACCGTGACCGAAAGGGCCAAGCCTTCTACGCCCCTAGCTGCCGAAAAGCTGGAAGAGATTTGGACTGTGATTCTCGAGGTCAGTTGAGGCCAGGTTCGGGGATTCAGAGCGGTGTATAATGACCTCTCCGTACGCCACCAGAACTCGGACATATCAGGCGACGGGCTAAATAGTACTCTGAGGTGTGTATGTAAGGCTACCGACAAAGCATGGGCTGCATGGCTCGGTATGTATAGTTCTACCATCTACGGCACCCTCGCGGCACCCGAGCGAAGGTTTAAACTAATGAGGATTCATCTTCAGGACGGAAAGTCAGCATGATTGCCTCTGGGCTCTTAAGCTGCACACTGAGCGACAACAAGACCGTCGAGATTAAACTTAATCTTGCAGGACTCAAGAAATCATCTGAGCTTCTAGGATTGGAACCTTCTAAGTATAACGTTGAGAGGATATGTGAACACCTGGCCCAAGCTACGCCGGCCATCGCCACAAATTGCAAATTGGCAGAGCGAGCGAGGTACGTGCCACGCTAGACTTTAAATGTGACAAGGTTTTATGACACCGCTTTTCCTAGCCTAGCCATCTCTTGTGATTCTATGCCGGAGGATTCGGAGGGCGATCACAATCCCGGACGTACCATTATGGAGTGGGCCTGTTCAACGATAGCTGCACTCGGCGCAGACGTAAAGGAGTTCACTCTAGGCTTCGACACGCCTATATCTGCACACTTTCCATGGAGCGCCTTTGAGTCACTTCCTGCCCTATCCCTTGCCTTTAAGGAAGGTTATTGCACCAGTCGCGCGGCTCTCAGCCCAATAGACCTCAAGCTAGAGAATATTAGCTCCGTCGCAATATGGCCAGAGAGAAGCTTCTATTGTCAACGTGAGGACATTAATACGAAACTGCTCGAAAGCCTTCCTTGGTCACGATTTCAATCCAAATCAAACCGGGCGCTCATTGGGATACGAGAAGCTACCTTGTCACTCATAAAAGAGCCTTTTACGCCATTCGCATGCCTCACTTCCCTAAATCTCGCCACAAATGATCAGTGCGACTGGGGTATCGCATTTAAACCGTATTCGTATTGCTTTTCCAAATTCCAAGGGATGAATAAGCTCAACTGGATGCTGCTCCTCACGGCGAACGTATACCTTGAGGAAGTCGTTCTTGACTTCCCAACGCCATCGTTTGTTCAGTACCTAAAGAGTTATACAGGTCTTCGCGCGCTGACTGTCAAGAATGGCTGCGACAACGATGACCTTCATGATATCCACTGCCAACTTTTTTCCGGCAGCCTTCCCAATCATCACCAGACCTTGACCTCGGTGAAGATAGATCCATCACGATTTGCCATGATGATGAGGCTGGAATACCTTAGAGGTCTCGTCCCGTGCACAGCTCTCGCAGAACTAAGCTTCCCAGTTTGCGTCAATGCACCTAGATTAGAGATTCAACAGTATTTTGAGCCGGTGAGTACATTCTCGGATTTCTTTGCACGATAGGCTTAATACAAATTTCTTAGGAAGAGCTTATAGCTACCCTCGGCAAATTGAAATCGCTCGAGGACGTTCGGCTCTGGCCAATGTGGCTCGCTCTTAAAGATGAACAGTACCACCCCACGACTGATATCACTGCCTTCGCGCTAAAGGCGATTAACTCCTGTATTGAAGGGTTTAAATCCAAGATAAGGTCCTCCATCTTCAAAAAAGCATCCGGGGGCTATGCCTTCAATTTAGGTATCTTCCAGACATCGAACGATCCAAGTTGTGGGTCGCCGCTTTTTACTATCAGAGCCCAGCCAGTCAACGGTCCAGATAGCGAGCCAGAGGATTACCATTTCAGGCCGCCTCATTTCCTTACAGAGTCAACGAACGCGCTTTGCTCTTACGTATGGCAGGAGCAGGATGAGGAACGCACCCTCAACAAGCTCCCGTCACAAACTCGCAAGTGGGCCAAAGCCCTGATATGGAAACAACCAATGCCTGAGGAGATATGCATATTTTGTGATGCATTGGGTGGGGATCACATTCCCCTCGCGGAGATGGTTGAGCAATTTTTGGAAAGCCAAAGGAAGAACAAGTTACAGAAATGAGCATGATTTGCCGACATATCGGGGCCCCCGGCTTGTGGATCGTTGCTTGTAGGGTACATCAAGAATTGGAATCATGAAATACTTGTGTATAACCTTTAACTATCCCGATAGTATTGCTTAATACGAGTATGTACAAGTTATTAGGCGCGCCACGCATGCGCCACCGCTTACTAGGCGCCGCTTGGGCGCCGTGCTCCAAATTAAACACACTCTCGTTTCCGAGTACAAGCCCAGTGAGGTTGCAGTCGATGCCGGAACTGGCGCTGAATTTGCATACTCCCAGCTCAGCTGACTCAAAGCGCTAATTTTAGCGCTCGTATGAGTTGAGCCAGAACTTGGCCAGAACCACCATCATCAACCACTACAAGTCCTTGTTCGCCACAATTGACTATTCCGGTGGCTTACATCGCTATGTGGATGCTCGTGAAGTCTCAGGTGACCCTCAAGCTTGGCCAGCGTCAACATTTGGCGCAGTACGAACAAGGGTCTTTCTTGTTACGCTTGCCGAATGAACCACCTCGTTCGTATCGGGATATAGACGGTTCAAGCGTAAGTGGGCTGGAATGTTGCTTGCGTACATTTGGGCAGGCTGGTATAATTAACTATCTCGGAATGGATTTGTCAAAGAGAGGAATTAAGCTACTCAAGTCGGCAAGCTACGCACTCGACCGTCCACAAGGGTCTACTGAAATTCCCGTATAACTGTCTGGAATCCTCTAACTTAAAGAGAAGCAGTACTCTATCCGCATCATTTTCATCCCTCTGTTTTTTCTCGACAACCAAATGCCATTACCTTCCGTGAATTTGGGCCCTCGTCTTTCGTCCCTGTTCCAGAGGATCTTCCAGAAGAAACACAAGGCTCGGAGGGCCGCCATTGCTTTGGAGGATGTAACGCCCCATCAGAAACATTCACTCACTTCTGCGGAAGGGGACATTCAAGACACCCGCACCGAGCAATTCTCCGAGGACACCAAAAATCTGTGGCGAAAGGTCCTTTTACAGTACCTCCTGGTAAGCACCGTTCGCACGCGTACTACGAGAGTGAGTTGGAGCCCGTTTGGGCTGACTTAACCTTCTATTAGGGTCAGACGGCTGGAACAGCATATGCCACTGCGAACATCAGACTCGTTTGCAAACTATTTGACGATATCTGGTTTGGTAAGTACACATTTCTTTCTAACTGCCTGTGCGTGAGATGCCAATAGCTTCTTCGAAATACAGAGGTGCATGCAGAAATATTAATGAAGACCCCTGGATCTGGCCTGTTGAGTCATCTCGAGGATGTCAATCCCAGACTCCGCGATGGAATACGAAGCATGGCCGTGTACATTGATGTTGACAGTCTTAGAGAATTCTTCAGTGCAACACATGCCACACCATCCAAGGTTAATGCTGAGAGAATCTGCAATATTATTCTTCGCAATCGGCTGCCGCCCATTGTGGCAGCTGCCAAAGAGCTTGAAGCAGTCTGGTAAGTTTGTGCTCGTGAGGCTTGACGTCTAGGATCTCATTTTTGCTTTGAAGGTTTCAAATCTCTGACAAGAGTGACTCCCCTCCTCCAGGGGCATACTGGATTGATTACCCAGCCGTTGTCCAGCTTGCAGTGGAAAGGCTTTGCCAGGAAATAACCGCGCATCTTACACACATCAAGTTTCTTGGTATTTTCAATCCCAATCCCATTATTCCTCCGTATTTTCCGTGGGCCACATTCAGGGTTTTCCAGGACATCACGATCTGGGTCGATCCTGCGTGCTTCTTCTACTCCTCTGACCAGCCCAACCTTCCAGGACCAGGAGCCATAAATAATATTGCCTGCATAAAACTCCGGGGGTCCGAGTCTTGGGCACAGTGCGTAGAAGAAATGGAGAAAGTAGACATGGACAAAGCCTTAAACACTTTGCCATGGTCGAATTTCAAACTTGAAGCCTCCGGTCCGAGAATTCTTGAAACACGGGAATGGTTTTTATCCAAAATAAAAACTTCTTGGCCAAAGCACGCTAATCTGACCACGCTTCATGTTGCGAGCAAGCTTGTGGGCGAGCTTGGTAGATTTGAACCACATGCTCGTTGCTTTGCAGAACTCCAAGAGCTCAACCAGTTTAATTGGCAGCTTCTCTCCGACGCAAACATCGAACTCCAGGACATCAAGGTGGATTTCCCGACGTCATCGCTAGTGAAATACATCAAAGATTATACGGGCCTGCGCGACTTCACGATCATGAATGGGTGCGACAACACAGATCTGTCCGTCCTCCACCGCGAACTTTTCTCGGCGGCTCTACCACGCCATCGCAGCACTTTACGCAGCTTTACCATCGATATTGATTCCGATGGGATGTTTACAATGCCCATGAGAAAGGAGTGGCTAGGGGAACTTGCACAGTGTGCAGCGCTCAAAGTCTTGAGTTTTCCAATATGTGCAAATCCTGAAAGTGAAGGATTTGAACAAACATTCACATTTGTGAGTCACGAAAGATTCAATTTAAGAGACGTCATGGAGCTAACACCACATATCCAGAAGGATCTTCTGCCCATCCTTGGGAAGATGCATAAACTTGAAACTGTATCCGTTAATCCACTTTGGCTCTTCAGAGGTAATGAAGTCGGGCATCGCCAAGCCGCGAACGACGAGGCCCTACTTCTTGCTTTCTACAAAAAGATGCATGGGTTCTACTGTACTGTGGCAGAGGGCCTGTTCCCGGACCCTGGGCTAAAAAGTTATAATTTTGACTTTAGACTCCTTCGACTGAAGTCGGAAGCCCAAAAGCGTTTGGGTATGCCGAGTGCGCTTGCCTTAAAGCCCCAACCCCTCCTGCCCTTGCACAAACGTGGGAAAAATCCTTTATACCACTACAGAATCCCCCACAGTAGTGACAGTACCTATTCCGCGAGCCTGGCAGCTACCCTCTGCAGATATGTATGGCGGGAGCAAAAAGAATCCCTGGATCGGAACACTCCCCCACACGTGACGCGGCAGTGGGCATGGGGGATTGAGGAGGCAGGCCCACTCATTTATAAAGATAAATCTTGCGTGCTATGTGAGGCGGTAGGCTATTACCATCCTAATCCGAAAGATGTCATCCAAGACCAGAGGGCCAGGCGTGGGCAAGTTGATGCCACAGACACGAGTCCCATGCCTGACCAATGCACCAGGTCCTAAATTTTTATTCACAATGTAGAATCCTTATCATAATCGCCTCCTAGACCGAACTTTAGTCTCCTCTTGAGTCTTCAGTCCGCCTCGTCTTCAGTCCTCTGTCCGCTTAACACTGTTGAATGCCTAACTTCCATTGTTTTGCTCATTTCCTGAATATAAGAATACATATGCGCCTTTTGGGGAAATCAATTTCTTTCATTCCAAGTCTCGAAGATTGCCTGTCGATTCACTTGGTTTTGCCAGGGACTTTAACGTTTAGCGCCCAGAGTCACATGAAATACACGTGCCTGTCCGAATTTGGCGGAGCGCGAAACGCGACGCGACGGAACCGAGACAAACCCTAAGTTGCTCCCTAACCACCACCATCGGCACCCACAGCCCTCGACCATTTACCTCTTCAACCGTACTCCAAGAATTATTGGAGCACCTTCATAAAACTTGAACGGCCTGACCATCGACCTACAAACGGAACAAACGATCGGAGAGAAAAATGAGGTTTAGAGCTAATATCGACAATGTTCCGACGTTCTTTCGTAATTCGTTCTATCTGACCTCTATCGTACAAATGCACTGACACAGGCGTGAAATACCTACAGGAATAATGCAAACTCTCGAAAAGTTGCAGAAGCGCCTCATAATCAAGTTCACAGAGACGACAATGCATTTGATATGCAACAGCGACACGAACGAAGGTGGGATTCAAGTCTGGTCGTACGTCCCCCCTCTCGTATCTTTCTGGGTCTGGGATGCTGAAAGCAATTCAAAATGTAAAGGCAGATTAAAATTCCCTCGATATTCTCGAAATACCGCATCCAGAGCAATGCGAACAACGAAATCACACTGGTTTTATCCTCCGAAGCCCTGCTTGGTGCTTTACGCTCCGCGTCCTCGAATCCTTCAGGCCTCACAATAAACCCAAACAAGTACGAGTCCCCAGTTATACCTCCTACTGTCCAAATCCCCTGACATGTATTCGCAGTGGAAATCCCAACGGGCAGGGCAACGTCAACAGCATCGAGACCGAGGAGGTCATCGTACGCTTGACCAAGAAAAACGAGCAAGCCATGCTCTCGTTTGAGATTACCGGCCTATCGAGGCTGGGGCGGACGGTGCGAGTTGCGCATGATGTGCGGATTGAGGTGTTGAAACCGCTGGATGCAGCGAGACTGGGTGAGCCACTATGCCCAGCGCCTGATGTGCGTACTCCGTTTACATCCTATCCTTCTGCTTCTTTTTGCGATCTATAAAGAGCCATAGCTAATGCACATGGCTTCCCGTAGGTACACGTCCTCCTGCCGCCCCTTCAGAAACTACGTACGATCGTCGAGCGACTGAGGCCAATGTCGAATATCCTCGCGCTCCGAGCGAATAATAGCGGCGTGCTGCAGATTGCCGTGAATACCGAGGGCGTTAAGGTTGAAACGGAGTGGAGGGGGTGTACAAATCCGAAGAGTGCGTATTGCTTTACACTTCAATTTGGTTACTCGTGCTGCTGCTCCGCGTGAGCGCGTGTGCTTCTCTGTCGTTGCTCGGTGCTATGGCCTAATTTAATGTGGTTCAATACTGATGATCCTCGATTTCTAGCCTCGGAGGAAGAGGAGAACGCGGATGGCGATGAAGACGAAGGGGAGAAGGATCCGGAAAAGCTTCACTCCGTTGTGATCAGCATCAAGTCGTTTCTCAAGTTCCTGAATAGCCATGTCGTGAGCACGACTACGATTGCTTGTACGTCGCATCTCCTTCCCTTCCTTCTCTCCTGCAATGAGTGGGCATTCTCGTCCCAGTTCTCCTATCCCTCGCGCCATTCATCTCTGGCAACGTTAACTTTGACTGACTTCTTCTCCAGGCATTTGTCAACACCACTGCCTCATCCTATACGTCTACATCGGAGACGTTGCCGATGCTGGAGGGGTACTGACATTCTACATCCCCGCTGTCATTGACGAGTAGGGTGTGGCACATACCGAACCTCTGGCTAATCATGACCCGCAGACGAGCCGCACACAACCCTACTCCTCTCCCCGGTCGAAGTAAAACGGCTGTCGATTGGTTTCCTGGTATTCTTGGGCCTTTCTATCCAATCTTGAACGCTCTACCGCACGGGGGCATTCCGTCCTCGGATGCAGCCTACCCACCACAGAGCCCGAATCTCGAAGAACACTCATACCACACACCGTCCTATCCGGCCACGTCTGGCCTCCGGGAGCCTCAGGCTCCTTCCCTCTTTTCTCCTCTTCACAACCACGCTTCCTTCGGTCCCGATTTGCGACGCGTCGAGGATCGAACTGGGGATAGGTGGGCGTCGGCCATGGTCTCATGGCGCCATTCTGGCGAACCACCACGGGTTGACCTGGGTTGACCACGGGGGTAACGGTCCTCCATCCCAATGGCGGTCGGCTGCGCTGGCGACCTCTGAACTCGGATCCGGGGGAAGGTCTTCCTGTGCACGATCATGGATGCGCAAACATGTGCTGTACCGGCTGTGGACCACGTTCCTTGGTGTGTGTTGGAGCAGGTGCTACGGCTGCTTGCACGGGATGTTCTCGGGAGTGGGGCGAGTATGCAGACAAGCGACGGCGGACATTTGGAGCAGTCGACGTCCCTCTCTATGTATATACGCGCGATCCTCTGCTCCCCATGTACCTCACGATCTCGGGCCTCTCTGATCGTACTCGGACCGCCTGTCGCCCTCGTTCGGGGTTCAAGAATCAAGAATCGAGGGTGTCTTCTTCGCTATCTCTACAACTCCCGGTATGATACGCTATTGATATGGCATCGTATCTCGGAGTTTGTAGATGACTTCGTGGATAGGGAAGGTGGGTGTGAACCCGAGGTTTTGACACTAATGACCGGCGTCTACGGTCATTGCCTTCCTTCGCGTCTGCCTCGTGGATGGCACGCTGCGACGGAGATCTTTCATTTCGCTAGGCCCTCTGACCCTTGGAGAGTCGGAAGACGGAAGATGGGGACGGAGAAGGATGGATCCAAGATGAATGAGCTGCTATTGGAGGGCTATGAAGAGAACGGGGTAAGGATTAAAGATGGGCGATATTAATGCGTCCATTCATACGCGTCCATACGCCAATATGAGACGCGAGGCAAGGCGAAGGTGCGGTCCCATCCCACCAATGCTGTTATCCCCAAGGACGGATGGGGCCATTAGCCTTGAGGCTTTTTGGAAATTGAGGCTGAATACAGTGGAATGTGGAATGCGCTTTATGTAAATCAGCAGCCAGCCCGCGTCCGGGACGGGAATGGAGGGTGCCTTGGGTCCGAGTCGTGTTTGCATTTGCATTCTGGGGTTCCTTCTCTAATTTGTCTCTAATAATTTGGTTAAAATGTAAGCTTGCTTTGGGTTATCGCTTTCTTTCTTCCTTCCCCACTTTCATCTCGTTATCGATCCCCCCAGGGTTTCCCATCGCCCACCGACCTCCTCGAGGTCCAGGATCCACTCCGCGCCCTCGACTCGGAGGGTGCAAGAACCGAGTGGCCGGCGGCTCCACCCCCAACGATCCGACCTCCTGGCTGAGAGGCAACCTCCCTTGGCTAATTAACTGCCTGCCTGACTCGAGCGGGGAACTCGACTGCAGTCTTTTGACTCTCTGGGCCATATTATTATTCGCAATCTCGCAGCCGTGTGACGAGGATTCATTGCGGATTGTGATATTGGAAAAAGTTGGAGTGGTGCAGCACTGCCAGTGTGTTATCTACCGTGGTGCTCTTTTAATTTCTTTGCGCTTGCCTGCTTCCATCTTTCTTGCCCCCAGCCAAAGTTTAGAGGGTCCTGACAGCGTCCCTTGCTTCCATCCCGCCCCACTCTTACCCACGAATTTCTGTCCCTGATACCCACGGACTAGCCGAACAGGCGACATATCTCGCCTCTCGCCACGAGACGCACCACCAAAAGCTGAAATACCAGCATCTCCCATCGATATCCTACGATGTCGCTATACGACCTTCCTTCCGAAATCCTGTTCAGCGTCGCCGAGCTTGTCGCATTCGGCTATTCCCACTCGTCCCACTCTTCGTCCGCTACCACCACCATCACCGCTATTTCTCAATGCACACCGAACCACCGGTCTTCGACGATACCCCAGGCTTCAGCAGGAGCAGTGGGGGAGCGGGACCGAGCCGTGTTGCGGACGTTGAAAGCGTGTTCCGCGACGTGTCGGATCCTGCACGCGGTCTTTAGGCCGCTCGTATGGAGCCAAGTGGACCTCTCGGACATTGTGGGAGCTGGCCTCGCTCGCTCGACAGCATCGGCGACAAGGCAGGCAGGTAGAGGGAAGGGGAAGGAAAGCAAGTCCGACGAAGCGCATGGAAAGGACGAGGAGGGACAGCCCGACGATGAATCCAGCAGCCGTGTGCTCTTCTTACGGGCCCTTTCAACCCTCCACGCCCTCCTCTCCGCCTCCCCCGAACTTGGCTCCTACATCCGCCAATTCACACTTTACTTGCCAAGGGACGGTCTCACAGACGCACCCGATGAGGACGACTTCGAGCTCGATGAAGCCCTGGACGCGGAACAGGAGCTGAAGGAGTCGGAAGCTTTGTCCCAAATCAACAGGCTTTTCCCCTTCGTCGCACAACACCTCACACGCCTACGCACACTGTCGCTCGTCTCCTACGCCTGCCGGCCCAACTCCCTCACCCGGCCGTCGTGCACCAAATTGGCTAATGGGAGCTTTCGGAAAGTTCCTCGGGGTCCGTTCCGCGTGGACTGGGACACACTACCTTTCGGCGTGCGGGAAGGCGTCAAGTCGATGCTTGGAAGCGAGAACTTAGCCTGCCTGGAGCTGAGGGGAGTTGTGGTGCCGCCCAGAATGGTCCTGGGAGCTCAATCTGGGTTTGGCTACGAGTGTGGAGACGCAAGCTTGAGCAGGATGAAAGACCTGACGCTCGTTGCCCACTGCCCGATGGACGAGGAGCGTTTGTCGGATATCGAAGCCTCTGAACCGTGCTTCTGCCCTTACCCTCAATCTCCCGCCCCTCTTTCCCCTCCAGCATCCCTTACACGCTCGCTCCCTCCGCCGCCCCCGGCATTGACAACCCTCCGCCTCGGCTATTGCGACACTGCGTTCCTCCGGTACATCACCAAAGTCTATCCGAGCGCCTTCACAAGCCTAAAGAACGTCAAGCTCAACGTGATCGAGAGGGATTTAGGCCTGTGTCAATGGTTCCTGGGCGCCCCATCGCAACAGGCTTCCGCCGACGTCTCTCCACCCGCGTCTCGCCTAATTGCGCCTGGGGGCCCCGCGCTGGAGTCGTTCGACTGCACCATCCGGTGCAACACGGCGCCTTCGTCGTTCCACTCGTACGCTTTGCATGCGCTGGATTTTAGCGGGCCTGCGTGTGAGAGGCTGGGGACTGTGAATCTGAGGTACTTGCTTCTGAGCGAGGTTACGGACGGCGTGCGGATGGCGATTGGGGTTAATGTTGGGAGTGCGTTGGGGAGTGGGGAGAGGACGGGGGGACGGGGAGTGGAGGAGATGCATGTCGTTGTGGACTGGGCGTTCAGCGGGGACGCGATCCTGTTGGAGGCGTTCAAGGAGGTGGACCAGATCATTGAAGGCGCATTCTCGACTGTCACTCGGCATTCGCATTCGCGCCATTCGTCAACTTCGTCAGTGTCGTCGTCCGGGTCCCCTCCGCGCTCGCCGAGTTGGCCTACTTCGCGCTCCTCTGCCCGGCGGGCGAAGCCGAATATGAAGCAATTCACGATGGAGGCGACGCATTGGCCGTGCATGGATGGGGAGAATTGCGCATTCAGGCGCGAGGTGCAGGGCCCGCCGACTCCGGCGCCTACGGCTGTCTCGATGCTCGTGTCATCGTCCTCCCTAAACCTTCCTTTGTCGATCGTGTCTTCGGCCTCGATGTCATCGCCTAGTGCTTCTAATGGGACAGCATCGACGTCGTCGCCGCGCAGGCCCACGCCGCTCCGCACCACCTCGTCCCCGGCGTCGAGCTTGCATGTGCACTCGCATTCGAGGGAGAGGAAAGAAGATGAGAATGAGGGATCGCTGGATAGGTTCTTCCCGTTCCTTACAGGGATGAGAGAGGAGGAGGGCTTTGCGTTTGAGAGTCGGTATAAGTTGGAACATCGGAGGGAGGTGGGGGTTGTCGGTGTCTAATTCCGGGTTTCTTTCCTGGCTTCCTTTGCTTCTTGTTTTGGGACTTTGTACGACACGCGTTTGCTCATGATTTCTTTTTTACGACGGTCTCCTCTACGATGGGTGTCAACGTCACGTTTCTCGATGCCCGTACAATGGCTTACTACTATACCACCACATTGCATATTCTCAATACCTATTTCTTCACGTTCTCTCTCTCTGACGGCCTCTCTATATTCTCGCGATCGTGGTCTCATCTTGTTTTCAGGGCTGTTAACGTCACCTTACCCCTTTCCCTGACATCCTGTTCTTAGTCTTGGGTTCATTTCGCCTCATCTCACCTCATCTCGTCTCATCTACTATCTCTCTGTCTGTAATTTTAGAGCTGTATATCTTCAGGGTCAAATTTTGCCGGTTTTCGAATCTCTCCTCGTCTAAGCTGAATGAAAGAGTCGCTTTCGATAGGTTAGCGCTGAGAGACAGGGGCTACTACTACCGGGCGCCTAAATACATAGAGGGGCCAGTCACTTATAACATCTGTAAGGCCGACCAGCGGCACAACCTGCTACCGGACCTTAACCCCTGTTATACCGACACCTTTTCATAACACGGGAGAGAGCAGATATAAGGGTATGTTCAAGAAGAATGAATACACAACTGGTAAACTAATGTAAGCCCGTCAGAGCTTGATGCATTCAGAACTCCAGGGGGGAAATACGCCAAGGTAAGGGGTCGAAGCTGCTAGTACAGGCCACATAACGCTACTACTGCAGCCACTGAGGGCCTTGGGATGACCTTAGGCAGCCTTAGGGGCTGGGAAATTATTTGAAACTCCGCGGACCGATGCCCGTCCGACGGAGTTGGACGTTGCACCCTAACCCAACCACGCCTCGATGCAGGTTCGAACATTACGCTGGGCGACACAAAGTGAGTTCAGTGGTCCATCTTATAGAGAACAAAGATACTTACACTCTCTGCGCCTCTTTCTAGCAGCAGTACGGGTAATCCTTTGTAAGCTCTGCAGCATCGTTCGGGCTTCTTCAGCCTCCTCCTCCGACCCGTGCTCAACAACGGTTTTAAGCCTCAACGACTCCAGCCTCTTCATCTCGTCTCGAGTTTCCTGCGACTGCCTACATGTGATCTTCTGTTTGGCGAAGGCACGCAGCACCAGGAGCCCAGAGAGCGACTTCACACGGGAAACCATCACGTAGGGCGCCTCCGTTCCGATGCAGCAAGTGAGATCAACGATGGCTTGTTCGAAAGTCTTTCCTTGAGCCTTGTGGGCGGTCATGGCGAACCCAGGAGATATGGGAAGCTGGGTGCGCTTGATAGTACATCCCTTGAGCCTTGTGGGCGGTCATGGCGAACCCAGGAGATATGGGAAGCTGGGTGCGCTTGATAGTACATCGTTTTCCAGAGTAGGGATTAACAAACCTCAAGTCAATCGTGTCTTCAAGGACCGCGGCGCACGATGCTTCGAGTCCAGGCAGCACATCGGCTGTTATGGCTGGGGAGTCAACGACACAGGATATGGCGTGCCGTAGTCCGTCGTCATCAAGCCGATACCTGACTCTCTTCAAAATCCCTGTTGTCCCATTGACAATTCCACCTTCAACATCGAAATTCTGCATGATCATGACCGGCATCCCTACGACGAGTGGCACCCTTCCTTGGCGATGACCTGTTCGACCGGAGTCAAGGGAGTGTAAGTAATCCCTCAGTTTTGAATCGCCTATCGGCTGACGAAGCCTGGTGTCCGTAGCATAGTACCAGTGCAGATCTCGGCCTGTTCTCTGCGCAAACGCGAGTGCTGCTCGCTCGTTCAAGGCGTCCCTAGCGGCGTTGTTGGATACAATGATAGGTGCGTCTTGCCACATGTTCCAATCTGGAGAGACATTCTGAATGGTTCGGCCCATCAAGACCTCGTAGTCGTCGTTCGAGCAACGCCCTTCTCGCAAACGGCCAAGCAACTCGACAAACGCCTCGTTGATACTTCCCGATTGACGCACGACTTCGGTAAGAATAACTACCGTTTCAACAGAGTGCCAAAGGAGCTGACCCCCGAGATCTTCCTCACTTTTTGGACTGCGTGTTTTGTCCATTTTGCAAGAGAGGCGCCGCTGACCAACGGGCGGAAGTTGGGCAAAGTCGCCAGCGAATATGATGTTGATCCCTCCGAAGGGTGCAGTATTTCCCTTTGCGTCTACAAGAGCATTGCTGATTTGGAAGAGTAGCTTGCAGCCGATCATGGATACTTCATCGATAAAGAGAAAGTCAACCCCTTCCCACATTGCAATAAGATTTCGCTTCGATTTGTCGGCACCCGCTTTCGACTTTCTCTGGACAAGGCTGAGTGCTGAATGCAGCGTGGATCCCGTTATGTTGCTGGCTGCAACGCCAGTGAACGATGCCAGACGAAGTCGACCCCTTTCTCCGCGTTTCGTAAAGAATTCCTTCAGCGCATCGAGCACCCGTGATTTCCCTGTTCCTCCGGCGCCTCCTAAAAACATGCGAAGTGGCTGGACTGGGATTCGTCCTAGTGCCTGGCCTGCTATAATCTTGAATGCACGTCCCTGCTCGGTGTTAAGCGTGAACTCCTTTATAACCTCGTCGATGTTGATGTCTTCAAGAACAGATGGGAGACCTTGTCCGACGAGTGGTATCCTGGTGGGAAGGCTTGGTTTTCGAGGGCGTTTTCCAGGCAGCAGCCCAGCTGCAACGACAGTGGCCACAGCGGGTTCACCGGTGGAAGTTGATGCTGCAGTTGACTCTTTGGTGGAGTTCGTCTGCGCAGACCCAGCACGCCGGTCATCGTATGCTGCTTTCCATATCTCTTCCATTCCATCGTCCATATGGCTTCCGTCAATCAAGCCCACGCCCTCGCCAATAACTGCGCCCTCGACCTGGCCGGTCTCTTGTGCTTTATGGCTGAACATCCCACCGTTCTCTGCATGGGCAATACATTCAGCTGCATTGAGTCAAGCGAGTTGTAACCGGCCGTTAGCCCCTTTCTCGATCGACTCCAAATGGTCCAGGATGGCCGAATATTCGTCAGTCTCATCAGCGAAGTCATCTCGATTCCCCGAATTGCGCTGATGCTCCCCTCCCATCCCTCTTGCAAAACCACTTCTCCACTTCTCCTTGCTTCGGCGAGCAAAATGGTCATCTCGACTATCTTTGCATTCATGCAGAACCTGCATATTGTCCATTCGTGATAGGTTTGCTGGACTGCAGTGTTGGCGGAAATCGCTTAAGGCTTCCGCCCAAGGCTGGGAACTACTCTCGCGAAGGTCATCAAGATCCTGCCAAGGCTTGAAGAGAATCAACATGAGACGACTGTATCTCTCATGATCTTTTGGCTCGGCTGAATCCCGGCGTGGTATAGCAGGTCCGATTGGCACAGGAACATAGCGCTGTGTTGGTAACCTCACTCGGAGGAAATGAGTCTGCGAATCTGGATGACTTTCCTTCAGTTGGGATCGAGGCCGTAGTCGATGGGTATCCAGGAGCATATCCGCAGCACTGGCTGTGCGTGTACTGGCTTCCCACTCCATATCTTCGTTATTCTCTTCATTTTCACTAGATTCCTCGGGAACAGGACCTCCTTGCCTATGGACACGAGATATGACGACTTTGTCGACTTGGGCAACGAAGTCCCATAACGACAGCCCCCTCAGTCGATCACCCCGCAACAAATAGTCGTTGACTTGGCTAGTCCGAAGGATCAACTCGCCCGTGTTCCCATCTACCCGTACTCCAACTTCGTCTTCATTCTCGTCCTCAGGCTGGATCTCGTCCATCTCATCGCTGAATTGTGACTTGTCATCACTATTGCCCTCGTCTTCTACCCCTGATCCTTCAATGTCGTCATCGAGCTCTAGGGTATTATCTGCCGCAGCTTCGGTCTTGTTATGTGAAGCAGCGTAGCCCAACGGGTCTTTTTCGTCAACAAGTCTCTCGAAGGATGTCCAATAGAGATTGCGATACTGATGGCTTGTGAAATGATCCTCGAAGCCCATGAGGTACGATACTGCTTGTTGGGCTGATAGTTCCTGATGCGAGACCATGCTATATGCGCACCTCTGGAGGAGTCGTTTTCCCCTCATTTGAAGATCATCTTCATTGGGATCATACTCGCCCAGTTTCCTTAATGCTAGCTCTAAGGCTGCGAATGCCACGTGAGTCTTCAATTGCGATTTCGTGATATAGTCAGTGATATAATAGCACACAGCCTTTGCAGTGTTGCCGGAGCCAATGAACTTAATGTCCATATTGCAACGAACCGCGCGGAGAATGGTGTCATTGTAGTTGTTCACTAGCCCATCGAGGCAGCGTAAGCTGAGTTCTTCGGTGTCTTTGTCAAACCCGCTGACCAACCGTGTATTTCCCTCTTCGAGATTAAACCGGCACTCCTTGGGGTGAGGAGGGCCCCTCCAGTACTTGTAGCAAGTCTTAGAATGGGTATGGCGCTGGCATTGGGTGGCGAGATGGTGAGTGTCTTTCTGTTTAGCTAGCCGTGCAGCATCCTCAGACAGTCCTTCGAGATTGACTCCCCGAACTGAGCATGGGTGGTGGAATGCTGATGGCACTTCAACGGGACACGTATCACCAGGATCGTCGGGGACACTTGTTGATATTGTATCATCCAAAAAGGCAAGGAGCCGTTCCTGAAATGTAGTGTCGCCAACCCGAAAGATTTTTTGCTTGATTTCATCTGGGTTCAACGCTCCATCGAGCCAAACCAGCATGTGACAATGAAGGGTGCCGCGGCCCTGTGCTTCGACGCAGCCATAATACGCGCTGATCACCCCAAGGATTCCACCTCCAATGTCCTTACCCTTGGGATCATACCCTAAGATTGCTTGAATGAACGCTTTTATGATTATATTGAAGAATTTGGCGGCAACTGCAGGATTCTTTGCGATCAAACTGGATTGGTCCCAGTAATTCGACATTTGGTGGTCCAAGAGATTGTCAACATCGATATCTGCACCGGCTAGTAGACGGACGAGCGGATTATATACGTCAGCCGGGTTGATGGTAAGGTAGAAACTTGGGAGGCCTTTATCGATAATTAGCGCCTTGATCTCGTTGCGCATCACAAGCTTGGAGGAGGAGGATGCAGGGACGTTCGACGTGACGAGCTTCACTTCCTTCATCAGATCGAGAGCTTGGCGCTCCTCGGGAGTATGGAAAGAATATGTGCCTTTACCAATTTTCTCAGAGACTGACTGTAAGACCTCGGGGGAAACTGATGCGAAGGATGCAGCGACTTTCTTAAAGTTTGACCGCTTCACCTTCAAACTGGTGTGAAGAAGAATTGCTCGTCGTTGAAGAATGTTGAATACCGTGAAGGGAAAGGAGTAATGTTCTTGGAAGCGACTGTCATGCAAAGTAAGCAAGTGCTTGACATGCCGTTTGAATGACAGTGCTGCTTTTCTTCCTCTGTTTTCCAGTCCGCCAATGCCATATGGAAAGAGGGTAGGGTAAATCATGGGCAGTAAGTCGGGATCAAAAAATTCGTTGACTGGTTCTGCATCATGCGGAATTTGCACGTATCCGCCTCCACGTCGTTTGAAGTGTCTGATTGCAGCCGCTCGGAGTTCGTGTATTGGTGCACGGGCGTCAACATCAGTCACTACAACGTTTTGGAACGGAATGTCAGGTGGGGGTGTGGCCACCTCTTGTCCTTCCACTTCAGCGGCGTCATAGCGAGAGGTCGCGGTGTCAGATTCAGTGCTGGGAAGAATGTGTTGTATGTTGAACGGAAGCAGGTGCACCGGGTCCAGCTGCCCCAAGAGGTGGTGATCGATCTTTATATTGCGGTATAGTGGGTTATGGGCCTTGAGCCAGACTAGCGCATTTTGTACCTTCTCCTTCCGAACAAGGAGAGGTTTGGCCTTTTCTCGTAGCCATTCCTGGGATGGAGGTTTTGAACCAATGAAAATCACGCATATAGGAGTGATCACGTCTTCGATTGGGGGAGGTAGAATGCGGGCAATTTCTGAAGGTCGCTGGGGGAACACAATGACATGACCTTTCATGCCACGCTGTGTATTTGACACGTCTAGCGTATGGTTAATTTCCTTGAGCCGGATAATCCAGCATTTGGCCCGTGAGCGTGATATCATTGCTTCCTCCACAACGGTGAGATCCTTGAGCTCCTCGGGGACTTCTCCAATGTAGGTCTGATTTGCGAGTGCCAAGGGAGGCAACTTCCTACGCCTGAGGTGGTTCGCACAATCGGCGCAAAGTGAGAGCGCAATTTCTGTTTCTTTCACCCGGAGGCCAGATGGATGCAAGAACGCGTAGGAAACCGTGCGAGCCAACACTTCGGGGAGGGGGTGAGGAAATGCAGGGTTATCAGGCGTGAAGCCTGGATGCTGCAGGACTTTGGTGAATACACCGTCTTCAGAGGGAAAAACAAGCTCGCAGTGGGACTCCATGAGATGGTCTTCTGCGCAAGATGTGCAGGTGAAAGACTTGAGGGAGGCAGTCGAAGTCATTTGCCGGAACCGAGTTACGAGTTTATCCTTATCACGCTCTTGTATGAGTTGAGGCCACTGCTCCTTGGCACTTGAGATTTGCTGCATAACCTGAGTGGACGTATATATACGTCGACCCCCACGAGCACGATTGGCTTCTTGAAGCTTCGTGGTGTGCTTGCTTAGTGTCTTCCGTAATTCCCGCAACGTTTCCGACGACTTATAAGGGATGTTGTTTGCGCTGAGAACCCGCCGAATGGGATGGACGCTACCAGCTTTAGTGACTGCACCGAAGATGCCAAAGCGGATGTCGTCCTGAATTGGAATGCCCGTCCCTGAATGATACACCGCGACGACATGTTCGCAGCCAGCGTTTCCATCACCAAGGACACATTCTCCACGGCAAAGGTGGTCTGCTATTTCGCTACGTAGTTTGTCGGTGCTGGTTTGATACACAAAACGGATACCGTGCATGGAGGCGACTTCTTGCAGATGCCGTTTCTTGAATGTCTCCCGATCGAGGCTATCGAGGATTTCGTCCGGATTCCGAGGGACATCCAACGGTCTTGCTGATAGATACTTCAGGTACTGCTGCAGTACCCTAGTAGCATGCTTTCGCCTCGGAGCAATTTGAGTTGACGAGACGACAGCATCCGTAAATTGTAACGCCTGCACGACGCGCTCCAGATGGTCGATGCACATTTTGCTATTGACGCATAATTCAACAACTGTATTTGAAACCTCTAGTGGAGCCTGGTGAGATCTACGTATAGCTTGACATCCGGGTGGTGACTGTGGTTGCAGAGCGCAAGCACCGTGGACGAGATGATGAACAGCGAGGTCGCGACACGTTTCTATCGACGAAACAAGCGAAAATTTGATGTTGTGGTCGTACAGTAGGGCGTGTATTTCGGAAACCGTGGTACTGAATACAGGTGGTATATGAGGGCGGATTGCAGACGGTAGTAATAGTGTTGGCAAATCGTAATGGACAGCGGGTCCAGGGGACAGCGAAGGGGGTGAGGAATATGAAGGCGAAACAAGGCCTATATGAATAGTGAGGACAAGCGAGACGTAGACCAACTTAGAATAGACGTACTTGTGCCTGTCTGTGGAGGAGGCGCGATCGGAGGGGCAATGGAAGATGGAGAAACAAGATCGACCGAAGTATTGGAGAAAGTCATGGAAATCGGGTGCACGGCCAGCGGGGGAATGAGTAGTCGCCAGTCCGAGCCGAGAAGTAACTGTGCAGATGGGTGGGCATGACCGACAACAAGACGAAGCCTGAACGCGAAGGAAAAGCCACAGTCCGCGATCATCGTCAATTCGGGGTAACAAGAGCCGTCGGTGGTGCGAGAGTAAGCCTCGGAGAAGGTATCGCATATTGTCGATTGAGGGAGCTCAGGGTCGTAGATGGCCTCAGCGGGTGTGCCGTTCACGAGGACAGGCATGGTTGACTTAGAGGAGCGAAGAAAGTCAAAAATGCGATGTGGGGTGTGTGATGTTGGTCACGGAACAAGCTGGCATATATATGCCTGGGTTTCGGAGTCTTTATATTTAGACTCCGAAGCTTAAGATGTGTACCTTCCGCACTCGTACAAGGTGAGCATCTTCAGGATGCTAGGTGCGTAGCTCAGGGCATCAACACAGCCCATGTGCATCTTCAGAATGCTGGGTGAGTAAAGGTGAGTAGCTCAAGGCCTAAGCACAGCCCATATGCATATGCCGGGTGAGTAGGGTGAGTAGCAGCACAGCCCATGTGCATCTTCAGGATGCTGTCAGTGTCAATGGGTGAGTCGAGGTGATTATCTCAGAGCCTCAGCACAGCCCATGTACTCACTTTGGAACTAAAACCGAGGGGTACATACAAGTCAGAGTTGGATCTTATGACTCGCAGCAAGGGGGTCTGAGGGTCGGCAAGCCCATCGGAGATTAGATTAGAGACCGGGATCTGATGGGCAAGATTTCCCCAGATCCACGCCAAAATCTCAAATAGCACCCCCTAAGACCCACTACCTTACGGTAGCAGGCATAATAATTGTCCAGTGGTGTACTGTCTCGAAGGAGATCTGAAGAAGGGATGCACGATTTTCGAAGAGGCAGTCAGGAGGTAGTGAAGGAAGGTTGGTAACTGAGTGGCTACCAATGTAAGGCGATTTATGCAGTGGGCGAGCAATCATAAAGATAAAAAATCTCGACAAGCTGATCCTCCCTGGATTCTCGACCCCATAGCGCAACGACCCTCCCTGATAATGGGCATACCGAGATATCCAGGACTTCTATCAACTTTGAATCCGGCCTTGCAATCATTTCAGAGAAGTATCCTAGACCTTCGATGATGGAACCAGTTGGTTTGGGGGAGTCTGAATCAGGGTTGTCGTCGAGGATAGAAACGGATATGTTCCTTTTATCTAGTCGGAAAGTCGAACGATCATACCAGATGTACCCTCCAGCCCCTTCGTACAGCGCAAAGCGAAGATGCGGGGTATCGCATGGCGTGTTGGCCGCCTTATATTTATGAGTGGGAAGGAGCGAACTCGCCGAAGGGCTCTTTGGATGAAATGAAAAGCAGAACCGAACGTAATATGGGTTTGACACGATGTCTTGCCACTGATCTCCGTCCAGTTCAACTTCGAGTAGCGAATACCTAATGTCATAATAAAGTGGGCCTCCTTTAGCCACCGGCTTGTGAAGCATAAAGTTGGATGCCCATTCGCTTTCACGGAAAAAAGTCTGGAACAGAAGAGGTGGGGGGATGTTGCCAATGTCCGGAGCTCTGTCTTGAAGATCCACCAGGCCATTTCCGAGCGGACGGTGCGTAATATCCGCCAAATCGAAGCCTCGCAAACCATCGCAGTAAACCACAAAGGCGTATCCTTGGTGACAGAAGACCTGCAAACATGAGTCGTGAGCGACTCGCAACTGAAGCCACACCCACTTACACCTGTAACAGTGGTATCTTCTGAGATCGTTGTGGTTGAGGCGACCCATGATTGATCCGGGGAATCCGAAGCGCCCCAGATGAGAACTCTTTCTCCAATCCCGAAGGCAACGATTGGTCCATCCTGGGTAGCGCGTATTGCAGGAATAGGTGAGCGACATAGTACGCAAAGCCGACCGAGCTCTTTTACAGAATACTGCCCTCCGTCCCGAAGGCGTATCTCAAATCGGTGGAAAAGCGAAAACCTTGACCGATCGTCGAAGTTGTATTGGCTGCGACTAGTATGACAGAAATTGCGTTAGATTGTATATCAGTAGTCTCAAAGAGGAATAACGCACTCGATTTTGGCGAACGACTGGGGTAATGTGGGCTGTGAGTGGACCTCCTGGATAAGCAAGTGCACTGTGTCCTTGTCGGCGACAACGGCGTCTGCAATCCTGGGATCCATATTGGCGCAATTCAATTCCTGAAAAATGACTTCCCGTGGTTCATGTAGGACTCCTGGGGGACCCAGATCCCAAACCCTCAGCCACTTTTGCTCCACCGTGATGAGGAAGCGCCCTCCAGGAACAAGGAAAGTTGAGCTTATACCTGGGTACGGGTTATTGGAGTCTTCACTCTGCTGGCTTTCAAGGTCGTCGTTTTCACAATTGTATGGAAGGAGTCGAGGTATGGGTAGCGTGGGGTGGTTTCCCGGGCGATAAAGATGTTTAAATCGCAGTGTACCAGTGCATGCGCGGCGTAATTCGGACGCTGTGAAGCCACTGAAGCTGGACCAGAGGATATCCGCGCCGCACTGGCGTCGAAGTCGTTCCCTCCATAGTTCTGAGCTCCCTAAAATGAAATTATAGAACGCTTTGCAAGTCTATGATGAGTCGTAGAGTCAATTGCAGGTTCGATGGACAGGGTTGCGCAGAGTTGGACGAACCTGTTGTAGACGGCATATATCTCGAGTAGAGAGTTCTATTGATATCAAAGTTTGCAGTTCTATGGGAAGTTTCTCCATATTCTATGGTAGCCGAGCCAAGACCTTAGTCAATGAGCACTTCACTAGGCAGATGGGCGTTGAGAAACAAGCGCGCAACGCAGTTCCACCCGCGCCCCTGTTGTCGAACTGCGGCCAAATCTAACAAGTCACGACAAACCCCTGAGCAATCTAGACAACTGATGCGAGCTCCTCAACGTTCAACGTGTTACGTTCAACCCGCGCAGCAAGCACATACTACCCGGACTCATAATCAGCAAGGATAGTAGGGACCAATTTGAATCCACTGCCGAATGCGATGTCTCTGGTCTGTCTCGTGTCTCGTTTGGCTCGAGCTGCCTTCCGTATCGCCTCGAATGGGATTCATGAAGGGCCAAGGGTGTTTGACGCCTTGCTTTAGCCAGATTGTCGTTCCATTAAATCGATGAACTCATCGATAGTTCAGAGCTCCTTTAGTGCTCTGATAAACGGGCAGTGTGCAATGCACGTTTCCGTGCTATGAAATGCCGCAGACACTCGGGCAGGCATTGAAGCTTGAAGTTTAGTGCTACGCATGCCGAATTTGTTGACGTCTGGCGTTAAGCCATACCGTCATTATCGAGCAGTCTGCTATTAATGGTATGCTGGACGATGCTTGAAAGGCCACTGCGCAATGCACAAACCTATCCTCCATGGAAACGACGTGCGTACTCTCTAGCCTTGTTCCACACACCGCGCCAATATTTACCTATTGCAGAACAATACAGCGGCCTAGGGACAAGGACCTGCCTTGACAATAGGTAGTGCCCACAGCTCGACTGAGGGCCCAATAGAAACTAATGCCGCCCCAGAACAACAACAAGAGGTGACCATACCTGGTGGTCCAAGCCCACTTGTGTGCATCGAAGGGCGACGGCTTTATTGACCAACCTCCATTTCCTGTCGACTCAACACCATCCTTAAGCTGTTGTCGCTGGACGTCCTTCATAGGATCTGCCTATTGGAGCTTCTTTTGCGGTTGTAGCATTGTGAGTATCCTCGAGTCACATCCAAGTTAAGCTGTGCTAGATACTTTTATCTGACAATACAGCAGCAGATTTGACTACAACACACTGGGACTTTCCCCTTCCTTGCAGATCAAACCTATCCTATCAACACACTAGAACGCCCCGCCGATGACCAGGATGCTCCAGAGAATTGTGCAATTGTCTAGTCATCTCTTCACCAACGTGCCCAAAACAACATTTCTTGGAATGTCGCCCATAATTCCCCGGCTCTTCCCATTGAAAATCACACAAGCTAGTCAACTCGTCCTGTGCATGTCACTAGGAGCCGTGGCACTGGCGCATCTCAGCTTTCGCTTCGTCAACTCAAGGTATCCTATCCGTTCCGCATTCTCAGCGTCGACTTTGCCTGGAAAGGCGGCGTCCCATGGCTCCCCACAAGAACATCTTGAAGACGAGCTCGAATATGTCCTAGTCGACTATCCCAAGAAGCCGGATCGACAACACTCCCGCCCAGATATTCCAGACATTCCACCCGCGTCTCCTGACGAGTCCTCAAAGTCAATACCCCAACCTGCCCCAAGGCCCCCAACCCCACCCTCCCCAGCCCCGTCGCCTCCTCTACCTCCGAATGCATTATTGCAGCCAGAGCCAATCAGATACGACCCAAAAATCTTCGGATCATACATCCCCGCCTCGATCTACAACGCCCAAAAGCGAATGGACCACGCACTCGCAAAGCTCGACAGGATCGAAAAGGCTGCGCGGCGCGATCTCGAACGAACCCCGACCGCGTACTGGCTGCGCGTTCAGGAGAGGAACCGCAAATGGCGAGAGATGAGGTCTAAGGCCGAGGCGAATAAGGCGGACTGTGCCAAACGCGAGGTGCGAAAGAAAAGGCCTGAGGAGTGGAAGGAAGAGGCGGATGAAGAGGAAAGACAGGACGCCGAAGAAACGAAGGCGAGCATTGTCGAGCTTCGAAGGAAGCTGTTGAGTGCGCGCCGGTACCCTCTACCTTATCAGCCACACCAGCCGAACGTGGATTTTACTCCTCGAAGGCCTCCGTCCTATCATTATGATGGAAGAAAGCTCACCGTTCCCATCTCGGTGGAGTACATCTCACCGACTTATTTACTCTCCGTCCTTCAGGACAACGGGATCTCATCAACGGTGGAGGAAATCGACGTGAAGATTCGGCTATGGGCAGGGTGGGAATGGGACGTCGAGGCAGAGTGGGGTATGGAAGTGCGACAGCACAGATTACACACTCTCATATCCGCAAATCCTCAAGGTCCCAAATTAATCTCTCTTCCATGTCTTACCCGCCTCTCTGTCGCGTCTTGCAACACCCCCACAGCACTCCTACTTGAGCGCCTCGACACACCGGTGCTGAAGCAGTTGCTCATCACGGTGGGCCATGACATGTCATCGAGTTCGGAGAACGCGGCTCCGATTCAAGGCAGAGATGCGAAGAACCAGAAACCGTTAGATGATTGCAAGCGGGAGAGCAAGGGCAGAAGGATTCGACAGCAGAAGATGGAAAGGAGGAGGAGGGAAGCGAAGGATGAGCTGACGACGGCTGTAGCACGGTGTCTTGATGGCATCCCCCAGTACGTTGAATCGGTTCGCTCCAATTTGGACTCTTTAGTAGTTCGTATTCCTGGGGGAGATGGAGGATACGTTTCTCAGGAGGTTGTAGATGGCTTGATGAGGCTGAAAGGGAAGCGAGCGAGGGAAGTTACGCTTCGCTAAAGACCGCGCAGTGTTGATCTATTCGATTGTATTATATTACCTTGGACAGTTTTTGTTAATATCCTACCTTATTCTCTTGCGATGCATCATATGTACTCTCTATACTTTGACGTTAAACCCTATCTTGCTAATGAGATCACGTCGCGTGTGATATTTGGGCGCTTAATTGTCGCGTCGTCTTAAAGGGGAAGCACTTCAAGCATCCGGGCACCTAAGAGAGAGGAGGGTCCTATTTGAACTCAGGATCTTACGGTCAACGTTCAGTTACACTATAGGTCCTGACCTTCGACCAGCAGTGTACTGAAGATACCTTGAGCAATAACAGCGGGTCAGATGCGTGGTGAGACGAGGTTTGGGGCATACAATGGGCGGACGCAACATGGCATAGGACGCCTGCAAAAATGAGAGATACACTGATCCGCATGGCCAGGGAAGAAAGAGGTCTGGCGAAGATTGCCAAAAGTGAAACCGGTATCGTCTCTCTATACATGTCAGAGAAGCCTTGGGAAGAGATCCTGATCCCTCTGCAACCCTCGCAGACTCATGCGATACAGAAGAAGGGCGGTAGCCTGAATGTATTACAAATAGTCCGCGATCTCCAGCATCACATCCTCCACCAGCCTACGGTCCCACAAGAAAACGGCTCTCCCAGAGAAAGGGCATACGTGTACCTCCTGAACGAGAGTGGACACATTCTCTGGAGTCATAATACTAGTAGGGTCCCTGAACTTCTGTGATCCCGCCAGTAGCTCAGCTTTCTTATAGATAGCCATGCTGACGTCCGACTCGATTTGGGAGAAAATGTACCCCGAATCGCCATTGGCGCCGTCAAACCGGAGCACGGGCTGGCAGGATCTGTCCGTTCCAGAGTCTGGTGTACCTAGGAAGCAAATCGTGCTCGACGAAGGTTCCTCCGGGTCGAACTCGTGGCTGAATCGATGTATTTTGTACGTGTTGGCCCAACGTTTGTCCACCCGAAGTTCGTACTCGACCGTGCCGCTGGTCGGTATTGATTTTGGGAGGATGACCCTCCCAATGATTCCCACTTCCACAGGGTACTCGTAGGTGTGGTAAATGGAAGCTCGCACAGGGGACATGGACCGCGGGTCCACCAGGCCATTCTTGATGGGACTCTGCCAAGAAGATTGAGCGAAGTCGATGACTTGCACTCCTTCGCTGGTAATCGCGAATAAATAGCCTTGCTGTACGTAGAACTGGAGGGTATGTCAGCCAAAAGAAAGCCTTACTGTGCCATTGGAGCGACGTACTGCGGAGCATTTTGGTATCTTCCATAGCGAAAACGCTCCACCCCGACGGGTATCCCAGAGAAGAATCTCGCCGCTAGATACCTCGAGGGCAACCTTGTGCCCACATTGCACAGCCTTTATCTCGTTGTTGTCGGTACGAGCAACGCAAAGTCTTCCTAGCATCACTATGGCGTGGTCCCCACTTTCGGGAAGGCGTATTTCGAAGCGGTGGAAAGCCACCAGCCTCGTGTCGCTAGGCAGTTGACTTGGGCTAGAAAAGGCAGAAGCGTAAGGGCATATGTCGTCTCAGATACTAGAGCAGCGACTCACTCTATGTATGGCGGAATGTCACCGTAAAACCCTTCGCGCAACACGATTCGCAGGGCGGTATAATCGCTCACGATATCAACGTCCAAGAGTTTGAAGCGCCAACCATTGAGATTGCCGTCCAACTTGTGCTTTGCCAAGACCGCTGGCTCAACGGTCCTTCCGGGTAAGCCAATGTCCCATACTAGCATCCATGTTCTATCCAAGGTGACGAGATATCGTCCTCCTGGAACGAGATATGCATTTTTGATCCACGGATGTCGATTCTTGAAATGGCGACCATCCCCATTGGTCATACACATAGCGAGGGTCCTCCGCGGTTTCATCTTCCTCTTCAAGACTGGCTTCACCATACTCCGTCACTGGAAGGTGGCGTGAATTGGAGTTCCTGGACCAGTGGCCAGCTGTCCGATGGAGTGTATTGAATCGCCACACACCAGTGCAGGCGTTCTTGTACTCAGCAGCCGTCGGAAGTCCGTTGAAAGATGACCAAAACAGTCTCTCAACATAGCATAGGCGCTTCAGACAGGCTTTCCAGATTTCTACACTTTCCTTTATCAGGTCATTGAGCCCTTTGCATGTCTGCACATTGAACACGTGTAAGGGCGTCCAGGTTTGTGTAAAACGGTATTCAGGCTAACCTGTTGCAACCGGGCAATGTCATGGGCGTTGAGAAGTTTGATGATCATGGTCTGAAATTCGAGCGGTAGTTTCTTCATCTTGAGGAGAACGCAGGGCGAGGTCAGAAGTACTTAATAGCAAACCGGGCGGACGGGAAGTGGGTCGCAGTTGAAACTGACACGGCGCCTTGATGAGAACACTGGGCCAGGTCGGCGATAGTCTCACGCCGCACAACGAATAATTTAAAAATGTCAAGAAGAGGGCCGCGAGTTGGCCATGAGGCTTATGTTGGAGTTCTAGGCATTGATACCCCTGGCCCTAGAACTAGATGATGCCTGGATGTAGATTTCTCATATGTGGTTCGCCGCCATTCACTATAGCGAGAGGGCCCTCGGCCTCGTCTTCATTCTCGAGACCAGCGTCACCTCCTTCGGCCAGCTCCGCCTTCCTGCTTGGTTTAAACCCTATCAGGCATACAACGAAGATGTGAGTGAGTCGAGGATAGAAAAGGCGAGATATGTGAAGTAACCTTTTGGTAACAAGACATCGCCGCGAACGGTGAGCGGACAGCCCCGCGGGTGTCCGACTCTATGGGCACACCTAATCCTCTGCTGTTTCTCGCAACAACCAACTGCCATCTAGCGTGCCCTTTCCCGTCTCCTGCAGTGTCCAAGCCTTGCGGTCCAAGCTCCTACGCGCCACATCGCAGTCCATCTTGATATCCTCGATCAGGTCCTCCACCCTGGCGTAGTCTCTCATCTCCCTGATGAACCCTGTGATCAGGACCCGCATCTCTGCGCCGTAGAAGTCCGCCTCGAAGTTGTGGAGCAAGTGCACCTCCACTGACGGCGCCGTGTTGTTGTAAAAGTCGTTGCATCCGATCGACATCACCATGGGATATACACTGAACCCGCTGGCTGCCGTTGCAGTAGAGCCAGATGATGTCGGGGTAGGTTGATTGGGGTGTGAAGGCGGCAGGCGCAGGGAAGCCCAGCCAAAGTAGACCCCGGACTTGATATTGGCGAGCCATGGTGTCTTGTCGTCGACGGGGAGGTTGGCGGTCGGGAAGCCTAAATCTCTGGAGCCACGCCCGAAGCCCCTGATTACTTTTCCTTCCATCCGCAGGGGATAGGGCTCCTCGGTCCCGGTCGAGTGACCGATGATGAGTGGGTGGGCAACTGTCATTTAGAAAAGGGGTTCTTGTAGCGGCGTTGTCGAGGACAGAAGATAAAGAACAAGACGGCGAGCAGACACGATTGATCCGTTGGCACGTGGAATCGCGTGGATTCACCGGTGACCAACCGGCAACCAAGCTTACTCCCCAACCTCAACACAACACGCTTTTCTAACTCTACTTCTTCTCTATTTGGATTTTCTACCCTCCTGGTTGTCGGCAACGCACCGATACGGGCCAGCCCAGACCTCCAACGCGTCATCTTCGGGCTGATCAGTGCAGCTGCGCTCGACGCGCTGTGACCGGTGTCAGCGTTTCCGAACTGAATGTTATGGGTGAGTGATAGTCGTAAGCGCGCATTTGGTCCGTGCGCGTGGGTGCGACGCTGAGGTTCAAAGTCCGCGACCTGCGTCTCGTTTCGAACCCCACGGTTGGACGATCAGCCCAAGCAAACGCGTCACTAGCCTGATTCAAAGTTGAGCGGGCCAGACGAAACCACATGTGAGTCGAGACACAGCTAGGAGACCGTCAGCCTCCATCCTGTTCGTGGGGTATAAAGGGCGGGCGCACAGGACTCCTTTCCAGCCATTCGAAGTCGCCTCTTTCCCTCTCCAAGCTCTCTCCTCTCAATACCACTCCCGAGCAGCATACCACGCTGAACGACTTCACCGTCGACCATCATCTACTCTCACCGCTTGTCGCCATGGCCAACGCCAATGACGAGCTCCCTCCCTTGAGGTATGTGTCTGGCTCGCTCCTTTCATCAACTATCTATCTAACCTTCGCTGATACGGGCTCAGCATCTCTATCACGAGCAACTCACCGAACTCAACACGTTCATGACAATGTCAACGCCACGCCGCGCTTTCGGAGCGCACTGGTCCCATACTCTGGAGCTGGGGTACATCTCTCCCTCCCACTATGGCCCTCGATTCTGACTTCCTTCCTTTCGATGTAGCGCAAACTGACCTATATGGAATCACGCATCCTCAGCTCTGGGGTATGGGCACCTGCCTCGCTCACCACCGCCTCCGCATTTCATCATGCTCGGTCATCGACTTACTGCCCGAGCACAACAGGCCGTCTACCCTCACCCTCAGCTCCGGTTACCCTTCGTTTGACTGCCCTTTGATGATTAAGTTCTAGGGCAGCCGCCTCCTACTACCTCGGAGCTGGGGTACGTGTGCCTCTCGTATCTCCCATTGCCTTCGATCCTGACATTCTTCCTCCCAATCTAGCGCAAACTGACCTATATGGAATCACGCATCCTCAGCCTCGGGGTATGGGCACCTGCCTCGCCTCCCGCCCCGTCTTTCATCATGCTTGATCGTCCTCACCGCCGCAACAGGCCGTCTACCTTCAATGCGCGACTAGCATTTTTGGAGCACAGTTCCTATGCTCCGGAGCTGGGGTACGTCATCTTCACCTTTCGTCCCCGCTTTTAATTCTAATATCTCCTCGCAGCGCAAACTGATTTATATGGAATCAAGCATCCTCAGCTTCGGGGTATGGGCCTCTTCACACCAAGACTCTCCACCTATGCATTCCTCTATGTTCATGATTTATATTTACGACGGTCTCCTGAGTCCTCTACGATGGGTATAACGTTCAATTTGCGACGATTCCACGTTTTTAGATGCCGACAGGGGCTACTACTACCGGGCGCCTAAGGACATAGAGACTGAGTGGCTAACAATGTAAGGCGATTTATGTAGTGGACGAGCAATCATAAAGATCAAATATCTTGACAAAGCGATCCTCCCTGGATTCTCGACCCCATAGCGCAACGACCCTCCCTGATAATGGGCATATCGAGATATTCAGGATTTGTATCGGCTCTGGATCCGGCCTTGCAATCATTTCAGCGAAGTATCCTAGATCTTCAATAATAGAACCAGTGGGGTTTGGGGAGTCTGAATCAGGGTTGTCGTTGATAGAGATGTACATGTTCCCTTGATTTCCTAGGCGATTCCCAAACAAGATGTACCCTCCAACCCCTTCATCCAGCTCAAAGCGAAGACGCGGGGAATAGTATGGCCGGACGGTTGCCTTATATTTTTTGGTGGGAAGGAGCGAACTTGCCGAAGGGCTCTCTGGATGAAATGAAAAGCAGAACCGAACATAATATGGATTTGACACGAGATGTTGCTGATCTTCGTCCATTTCGCGTAGCGAATGGCGAATGTCATAATAAAGTGGGCCTCCTTTAGCCACCGGCTCGTGAAGCATAAAATTGGATGCCCAGTTGCTTTCGGGAAAAGGCTGAAACAGGAGAGATGGGGGGATGTTGCCAATGTCCGGGGCTCTGTCTGGAAGGTCCACTAGGCCATTTCCGAGCGGATGGGGCGTAATACCCGCCAAACCAAAGCCTTTCATCAAACCATCGGAGTAAACCACAAAGACGTATCCTTGGTGACAGAAGACCTGCAAACATGAGCCGTGAGCGACTCGCAACTGAAGCCATGACCACCCACTTACACCTTTAACAATGATATCTTCTGAGGTCGTTGTGGTTGAGGCAACCCATGATTTACCCGGGGAATCCGAAGCGCCCCAGATGAGAACTCTTCCTTCAATCGCGAAGGCAACGATTGGTCCATCCTGGGTCGCGCATATCTCAGAACCGCTTGAGTGTAGTACGCAAAGCCGGCCGAGCTCTTGTACAGAATACTGCCCTCCGTCCCGAAGGTGTATCTCATATCGGTGGAAGAGCGAAAACCTTGACTGATCGTCGATGTTGTATTCACTGTGACTATGACAGAAATTGTGTTAGATTGCATTTCCGTAGCCTCAAAGCGGAATAACGCACTCGATTGTGGTGAACGATTGCGGCAATGTGGTCGGTGAGTGGACCTCCTGGATGAGCAAATGCACTGTGTCCTTGCCGGCGACAACGGCGTCTGCAATCCAGGGATCCATATTGGCGCAATTTAATTCGTAGAAAATGACTCCTTGTGGTTCATGCAGGACCCCTGGAGGACCCAGATCCCACACCCTCAGCCACTTTTGCTCCACCGTGATGAGGAAACGCCCTCCAGGAACAAGGAAAGTTGAGTTCATGCCAGGGTACGACGGGTTGTTCGAATTTTCACTTTGCTGGCTTTCAAGGCCGCCGTTTTCACAATTGTATGGAAGGAACCGAGGGATGGGCGGCGTGGGGTGGTTTCCCCGGCGGTAACGATGTTTAAATCGCAGTGTACCAGTGCATGCGCGGCGTAATTCGGACGCTGTGAAGCCGCTGAAGCTGGACCAGAGGACGTCCGCCCCGCATTGGCGTCGTAGGCATTCCCTCCATACCTCTGAGTTACCCTCAATTAAATAATAGAAAGCTTTGCAGGTCTGCGTGCAATAAATCATGGAGTCAGTCAGTGGTCGAGTCAACTGAGTCTGCGTCGAGTTGGACGAACCTGTTGTAGACGGCAGATATCTCGAGTAGGGAGCTCTTTTACTATATCAGTTTGCAGCTCTATGGGAAGTTTCTTCATATTCTATGGTGGCCGAGCCTAGTCCTTAGTCAATGGGCACTTCACTAGGCAGATGGGCGTTGAACGTTGAACGTTGAGAAACAAGCGCGCAGCGAGTCAGATCCTCGCGTGCCCCTGTTGTCAAACTGCGGCCAAATCTAACAAGTCACGACAAACCCCTGAGCAGTCGAGATAACTGGTGCGAGCTCCTCAACATTCAACGTTCAACGCGTGCATCAAGCCCATACTACCTGGCCTCATAATGAGTAAAGATAGGGGACCGAGTACTATTAATTTGAGCTGAACCAATCTTCATGACTAGATAAGAAAGGCGTCTGCTAATAAGGACTACTGAAGTGAAACCGATATGCGTCTTCATATACGTGTTAGAAAAACCTTGGACCATCAAAGATAGTCCACGATCTCCAGCATCACATCGTCCACTAGCCTACGGTCCCACAAGAAAACGACCCTTCCAGAGAACGGGCAAATATGCACGTCCTCAATGACGGTGGATTGATTTTCCGGAGCCATGATAGGAATGGGCGCCTCTGAGTCGTAGTTTTCTGTGTCATCTGACCCTTGGTCAGAGTCTTCATCGTCCCGACTAGCCTCCTCATCGCGACCACTTTCTTCTTCCTGGGTATATTCTCCATTGTGACTGTCTTGCAGTTCTTGGCCGTCCTGCGGATCCCCCGATTTGGAGCCCATTACGACCACAGGTCTGGCGTATATGGTCATGTGGATACTCGAAACATCTGGAAGTGCTTCCCACACGCAGCCCCAGTAGCCGCTAACAGATTCAAACCAATGGCTGGACCAGGTCTCCATCTGAGCTTCACCTTCATCCCTCTTGCCCAGGAAGGTCAGATTGCTCGACGATGGCACATCGGGGCAGAAATCAAGGCTAAACCTAACGTCTATCTCATGTCCGCTAGGCTCCTTCACTTCCATGTCGTATCGAACCGGGCCCCTGGCTCGTATAGACGGTGGTACTGTCACTCCCTCGATGGTTCCCAAGTCCACGGGATGCTTGATCGATTGGCTCGTGGAAGGTGGCTCGGCGGATGAGGTCCGCAAGTCAACCAGTCCATTATCTATGGTGTCGCGAGGGATTATGGACAAGTCAATGGCTTGCACGCCTTCTTCTGTGACTGTCATCAAGTAGCCTAGTTGTATGAAGAGCTGTAAAGCAGGTTAACTGAAGAGAACTTGTTATATTGCGAGCTACTAACCACATAGGATTCCGGCGCCTCCCAGAATACGACTGTCCCGTCAGTTTCGAGAGTATCCCAGAGAATAATGCGGCCACTGTCTGTCTTGAGGGCAACCTGATGCGCACATTGCGTGGCGACCATATGATCCGCCTCAAATTCATCTTCATCAACAACACAAAGTCGTCCTAGGCACTGTAGGGCGTACTCCCCGTCTGCGGAGAGGCGTAGTTCAAACCGGTGGAGAGCTGACACCATATGTCTACTGTCACTACCCAACATCACTCGACTTGGGCTGAAAATACATATCGTAAATCACAACAATCTTCAAATTCAATAGAACGACTCACTCGACGTAGGGGGGAAGTCTGCGGCGAAGGTACTCGTGTATGACGATCTGCAAAGTGTTGTCATCGTTGGCCATACTGACATTTAGGATAGTGAACCAGCCGTCGGAGTCCAATTGATGCTTAGACAGAATGGCTGGTTTATCTGTCTCTCCGGGTGGACCAAGGTCCCACAGTACTAGCCATGTCTTATCCACCGTAAGTAGAAGTCGGCCTCCTGGAATAAGATATGCGCTGCTGAGGCCTGGGTGCGGATTTTTCCTATGGGCTCCTTCAACATACCCATAAATTTCCTCGTCGGCTTCATAGTCGCTCGAATCCGAATCTCCTTCAGCCGGAACTCCATACGCGATGGCGTCACCTTCCTCAGCTAGGTCTCCATACGCCTTCACCGGAAGGTGACGCGACTTTCCCGCATATAACATGGCTTCCTCGAGATTTCGGTAAAGGCTTTTGAACCTCCACATTCCAGTACAAGCCGACTTTAATTCGGGAGCCGTCGAGAGTCCATTGAAAGTAGGCCAAAAGAGTCCTTCAAGCTGGCAGAGGTGTCTAAGGCAGGCTTTCCAGACTGCTACATTTCCTTCAACGTGGTTATTGAAGTATTTGCAGGTCTAGACCTGTGTCAATCCAAGATGTTTTCAATGCCCATTTGTGCTAACCTGCTGCAGCTGGACGATATCATGGGCGCTCAGGTGGCTGATGATCAAAGTCTGGAGCTCGGAAGGCAGTCGTTTCATTTGGATGCAAAAAATGGTGAATGGCGACAGTAGCAAGGAATTGGCGAGGGTGGTTGTCGAACAAGCGTAGAATTAGCTTCACCAAGGGCGAGCGGTTGCTTTTGCCGGTTACATAAGCTTCGCGCGAGCCTCGGCAAAGCTCTGAGGGGCGCTAATTCGTGTTTTTTTTCGGCGGCTCCTCAAGTTTGCCTCAAGTACCTCGAAGACAAGAGTTTCACAACCCTTTACTTATCGTTTCAAGACACTCTACGGAAACCGCAAGCCTAAGGAGTCGCTTAATTGTCGCCTATTCAGCAAATCTCTTCCCAATCGCAGATATTCGCTTCGTATTATCCAACCGTCTGCCGTAGACAACCCGTCCTGGTTACCTCATGCATGAGTTTCTGCTTGAGAATTCAGCGCTCATGACCTCTTTCATTTGCAGCAGGTGAATAGTTCACCAAGCTGACTATGATGGAGGCGACATATCTAACCTCACTTGCGTCTGCCACGCAAAGTCTTCCTCCAGTACAAGGACACTTGCTCTGGAATCTAGTACCGGGATGAGCAAGGCGAAGTTAGAGATTGTGGACTATTTATCATATTAAATCAGTGCTAGTTGAGCTCTAAATATGTGATTGTGAAGACGGCGATAGCAGAGAGATGGTAGTGAAGAGACCCTTGATGACACGATGAGTCGAAAGCGACATGCAAAACAAAAAAGCGAGTGGGAGATAGCATGGGAACATAATCAAAAGAATCCATATAAACACCCTACAAGCACCTCCGCTTGCCACCCACCTCCACCCGCGCGCCACACCTCTCAAGCGACCTCAACCCCATGGCAGCCACACCAGAGTCCCCCTCCTCCACACACCCCGCCTTAACGCGACACACAACATCCACCCCCGCCCCGTTGACAGCAGTCCCAACCACCCGATCCACAGGCTCCAAGATAGCACCCAACGACTCCCTCCTCGCACTCGACCCAAAGTGGCCTCTCAGCGCCAACACGCTGACCTCCATGTTCTCCAACGCCGGGAGCACCATCGCATCGAGCAGCTGCGCGGGCTCGGCGAGGAGCGCGACGACCAAGGTCCTCAGGCGGGGCATCGTCACGGTGCCATGTTGAGCATAGTCATGAAACTCGCTGCCATCTTGCATCCACAAATCAACATCACTCGCCCCGTCGCATCCCACCCTCCATACTCTCAGCTCCTCCAGGTTGACCGCCTTCGCGCAGACGCTGCGCACCTTGCGCGCGCTGATCGAGTCGCAGTTAACCGTGAGCTTCTTCAGCTGTTTCCACGGCACCATCCCGCCCTCAACCTCGGTCACATCATCGTCCACACACACGCGCTCGTACCCAGGGCAAATACCGTAATCGCCAGCCTCGGCCCAGACGAAGAACTCGTCGTCCAGGACGAGCTCCTCAAGGCGCGGCGCGCGGCGCAAAACGAGACCCCAGACGTCCTTCACCCTCAACCTCCAGCTCAACATACACATCTCTGCATCCCTCTCCCTCAACCCATCCACATCCTCTTCGTCATCATCATGATCATTCTCCTCCTCCTCCTCATCCACCGCAAGCTGCATCTGCAGACTGCGCAACGCGTCGAACCGCGCCCCACGTCTCACAACAGCCGCGAGCTCCTCAAGGAAGATCTGCACGCCATGTACCCGGCCCAGATCCACAGTGAGCTCCGCCCACGACGACGCGTATCTACACATATAGTGCAGCGCTTCGCGGACTAGGGGGCTACTGCTACCACTGCTGCTACTACCTCCGCCGGAAGCTGCGAAGGCGAGGCTCAACGGCACCCCCCGTGCCCGCGTCAGGAATAACCGCAGAAGCCGCACTTTGCCCGAGCCCCAGGAGTCGAAGGCACCTCCTATCGATGAAGACGAATAGGAGGTTGAAGGAGGTGCGTGCAGCGCGAATGCGATGCTCGACCAGAGCTTTCGGTGGGTGATTGCGGTTTGGCGCCACGCGCGGCAGACGTGCGTGAGGGGGACGGGGGTGCGGGTGTAGTCGCGGGAGACTGAGAGGAAACCGAAGGGATGTGTGGATGGGTCTGGTGCGGTGTCAACGTCCTCTGAGGAGGAGGGGGCGAGGTAGGACTCGAAGATGAGGCAGAGGAGTTCCGCTGGGAGGGATGAAATCGTGGTCATTGGCGTTGGCGGGGATGCCAGCGCTGGGAGTGTCCCCGAAACGATGGTCGTCGCTCGTGGACGAATCTGGGCAGGTTTTAGAGCCAGAAGGCCTTTTGGTAGTGTGACTGAGGGGTTCCAGGAGTTGCGGTGGTGCGAGCGAGGGGTGCACGTAGCGGCTGGGAGGTAGTTAAGGATGGATTCTAGGGGTGGGAGTGAGAAGTCGTGCGTCTGGCATAGGTTCTTCAGGGGTATGGAGGTGGAGGCAGCGCGTCGTCGCCTCTGGGTCTCGACGCGTGCTTTGGAGGGCATGTTTTCGTCCTCTTGCTGCAGCTTTTGCGCAAAAGTGGGGGTGGTGAGAGCTGGTTCCCAGAACATAGCTGCGACTTGGTTCAAACGGCTGTTTGTGTACTGTGGGTGCCAGCAACGAGGCATTTCGAGTCAGCACGGACGGTTCTTCACGGGAATGAGGCTGCAGAACGTACATTGGAAGATAGTGGGGCGTCAGGTAGATTGATACGCTGGAACGCGGGTATGTATTCGGGAATACGGAGAATTCAAGCGCGCGTCGCGCTGGGATATTCTGGAAAGTGGTTGGTTGGTTGAGACGGGGGTCGATGGGGGCGAAGGAAGGAGAAATTCGCTGGCTATGCGTCGTACTCACATCTTCCTATGTCATATATATTCTCTTCCTTCGCACCAGGCTATAAAGGTAAGTATAAAGGCGCGTTGTTTTTGGGCGAATTGAACAAACGACCTGACGGATTGGGAAGAGAAGGCCTTCGGGCCCTTTTGCGCCCTACTAACACCGGTGATACCATCACGGAGATTAGCGAAGGGGTTGCGAGCCAGATAAGATAACGAGGAGGAGATGCTATTGTGAATGAGGCTAGAGCGTAGTACAACATGTCATTGTTAAGGACCATAAGTTAAAGCACAGGGAGGCTAGCGAGAGCGATAGGCAAGTGTTGATCAGCTCCTATGACGTGGTGTCGAAGTGAGCTCGAGGACGAAGAGAGGAGGCGGGACACCCACGGGTGAGGCTTTCGAAGATTGTAGACAGCCAGCCCTAGAATTCTTTATCATCAATGGGCGGCTGCTGATTCCAGGGTAGAACTTGAATACGGGTCGTTGAGATCGTCCCCAAATCCTAGAGCTGAGGATGCGTGACTCCGTAGGTCAGTTTGCGCTGAAGGCAGAAGTTCAGCACGAGCACGAACGAAGAAGAGGAGGAATCAAACGCACCCCAGCTCCAGGATTCGGGTGCTGCCTGCCCTAGAAATCTTTATCATCAATGGGCAGGAAGACATGGGGAGCGAGGCGGGAGCCTGCAGCTCGAGGATGGTAAGGCATCCGAAATTCGTTCGAATTGGTCATGTTGAGGCTGCGAAGCCATGCGTTCGTCGATGTGAACGAAGGGGGGCGGGATTGTACTTTGTGCCATTGAGGAATTTGGATGCCTGCCTACATCCGAAGGCGAGTCAGTATGAGCCAGGAGGGTAGCACGGAAGGATGAAGACAGGACGTACTTCACTCTTGGCAAGGTGGTGGCCGCCACTTCAGTTGACGGCAAATAAAGCAAACCCGATAGCGGCGTTTATTATGGATGGTGGTATTAAGGCTCTGCATGTGCAGGTCAGCAAATGAGCACACAGGCAACCAAGAGACAAATCCGTACCATGTATCGGTGCCCATAAGCTGAGGACAGAAGCTGAAGCATGGACGCGAGCAAGGAGGAGATGGTGATGTGAGTCGATAAAGTGTTGGTGGTCCCCATCGTTCAAGATGTAAAGCGGGGAAAAGAATGAGCGCTTGTTCGAAGGGAGTCCCATGTTTTATACAAATTCACAGAGGGGCTAACGGAAAAACATTCGGTCGCAGCCTATGTGTCTTGCATGACAGCTAGTCTCCGGCGCTTCTAGTCTGCGACGGCAAGCCCCTTGTCGGACGCAGGTGCTCCTGTGTTTGGCCTCAAGTTCTGGACGATGACGAAGAGGTGGCGTTGCGGACTTTAAAAGTAGATTAAAGTGTTAAGCGCCCAGAGAACAAGTGGCGTCGAATCGTCAGAATTCCAAGTTTATCGTCTCAGTATTGTAAAGCACACATTTTTCACGCACACCAGCGTCGTTCAAACTATAACTACACTTGACATACTCCTATCACAAAATGAAAAATGCATAAGTCGTATCTGGGTCAAAGCACTCCTTCATTGAACCTACTCCGAGACCTCCTGCCCCTCGAACTTCAAGGTAACATGCGCATTGGAAGTAGTCAGCAACGCGCTGCCCCAGTAGTCCTCCTTCTCATCCTTGCTCTCCCAGTACGTCTCCCCGTTGACAAAACCCTTCGTAACGAACTTGTTATTCACAATCCTCTTCCTGCCCTTGCCTTCAGGATCAGCCTCATTCTCGTCGGCGATAACCCTAAGGTTCTGCGTCGCAGACGACGTCAACAGGTAGCTTCCCTCGTACGTAGGATGCAAAGACACATCAACGCCGCCATTCGAAGTGTGCGCAGAGAGTTTCAGCGTGGACTTGACCGGGGCCTGGGGGAACGTCAGCCCGACCTTGGCGTTCGACGTCGTCGCCGTCACGTTGAACTTGCCGCCCGACTCCTCCGATCCCGAGAGGAGCGAGGTGGCCGCGACGATGTGCCCGTTGTTCGTGGACAGGAACGCGGTCGTCGCCTTGTCGCTGTCGCTACCGTACAGGGAGAGCGTGGCGTCGATGGCGGCGTTCGAGGTCGCGAGCACCAGCTTGTCCGAGGTGGTGAACTCGCCCTTGATGGCGCCGTTGGAGGTGAGGATGGTGAGGTTCTGCGCGACGATGCTCGCGGCGTCGATGTGCGCGTTCGTGCTCGTCAGCGCGAGGTTCTTGAAGGTGACGCCGTCCGCTGGGAGTTGCACATCGTGCGTGAAGGCCGGGAGGTGGGTCGTGAAGCTGGAGATGGAGAGAGGGTCGGAAGAGGCCAGGTCAGAGGAGAGCGCGCGGGGGAGCTCGACGGCCACGTCGAAATGGGGCGACCTCCAGTGCCTGTGAGGATCTCCGCCACCGCGCCAGCGCCAGCGGGGAGTCTGCAAAGGGAGGGGTAAGTAAGAGTTGCTCGGACATGATAAGTAGAGGACTTTTCACTTACGAAGATCCCAACGCCAGCGGCGCTCTCGTCGTGCTCCTTCGAGATCGTGCACACCCTCACCAAGCCCAAGATGTGGTCGTGGAACTTCGAGTCTCCATTGTCGTAGGTTGTGATGTCGACCTTTGTGTTGACATCGTTCCCGGTCCTGTCTTCAGCCTGAGTGAGCTTGAAGGAGCCGGAGGCGAGGCTTCCGGTGGAAAGGAAGAAGAGTTTCTTGTCGACGGGGACGGTGAATGCGGCAGAGGACGTCGTTGGCTCCTCATGATGTCCGGGCCCTCTGTGCGGGGGAGGCCAGAAGGCGGCATCGACGTCATTTCCGTCCCAAGTCGTGCACTTCTCGAGGACAACACCAGGAGGTACGATGTACCCGTGATCATGGTCCTCATCACCGTGGTCCATCTCCTATGACGCCCAATACCAGATCAGTATCAGAAGAAAGATGTCTAACAGCTTCGCCGCTCACCCAATTCCCCTTCCCAGCGAGCCTGCCTTTGTGGCAGCGCCTGCTGCTCCGGCGCGAGTGGAATGTAACCAGGGAGACGACGGCGAGGAGGGTGAAGAAGTGGAACAGGATGCGGCGCCTCTTCCTCTTGCGCGCGGCGGGGTCGCACCCGTGTGGTGCGGGGCTGGGCTCTGTGGGCTGCCCTGCCTCGGGGGCGCCCTCCACGTCTTTGTAGCCATGGAGGAGGGGCGTCATCGAAGATTTGTCGTCCATCTCGCGGGTAGAAAAGGAAAAGAGAGGCGAGAGTTGATCTTGCTTTTGGGATGATATTTTGGCGGTCTGGTATTACAGTGCACTGCGTGTGAGGGTGGGGGTCGAATGTTCCGAAGCTGGGAGAATATGATCAGGTTCTTTTATATCAATTGAGGTGGGTTGATAGAGATAAATAGAGGTACCTCCTCGTGCGGCGATAGACTCCAATCGCAGTTTCAATTGCGGATTATGAACATTGGAAGTGTTGGTACTGCGCAGATTTCCTTAACGGCTTGATGAGTGTGCTCATGCGACTCCGGACTTGGAGTGCGCAGCAATACCGCAGCATCATCAAGCACGAGTGGCACCCCGAAGCCAGGGCCAGAAAGATCCAGAGAATGTGGTGCCTTTCCCGCGTGGCTTCCAGTAGCATGCCTACCTTTATCGAGGCAGTCGATGAAGCTGCAGAAAGCACCCGGGTGGAATGGCAGGAGCAGTTCTACGACTTTCTCGGGCAAGATGGTCACCGCAGCATGCAGGCTGACTGACTGACAGCAGCGGCGCAGTTTTTCTCGTAGATTCCGGTGGGTTGAGGAGGGTATCAGGATGCCAATTCACAATGCAGTTACCGAGGTTTAGTTGCGAGTTTTCCACATCGTGGATTCGACCATCGAGGGAGGAAAGAAAGCCGGGATAGGGGCAACAAATCCAAAATTGCTCTTGATCCCAAACCACGACCTCTCGGAAACAACCTCGAAAGCCAATCGAAATCTCAAATATGTGAAATGAGCCTCATATCAGCTCATATCGGCGTAGCTGGTCATAAGAAACACTTGAAAACCTCCTCTCAAGCTGCGCGTAATAACGCGACTTTCTACCTCTATTATACAGTTATGATCCGAGCATCCCAAGACCAATCCACCCATGGCACAACCATTCCACCGTTATTTTCCGAACCTTCAGCTTCAATACTCGGACAATCCTGGGCTCAGCTATCCCCGCCCCCCCTAAGACAGCATATCTGCATTTTCCTCTGCGGCCACGATCCTATTACGCTCCTGGTCCACCCTCGCAGCCAATTCCCCGATCTTCGCCTCCGTGACATCCTCGAAGTCCCCCGGGCCTTGGACCTGCTGCATGGCTGCCTCATCTGTCGTCTCCACAGTCCCCCCAAGCCTATCCAAGGATCCCTGCAGCTCCACGACAGAAGCCTCTAGGGCAGCCACCTTGACCTTGAGATCGTGCATCTGGATCTCGTCCTGAAGCTCCTTAGCAGCTCGCTCTAGGTCGCTAACTCGGATGGACATGGCTTGAACCGCGATTCTTTCCTTGAGCTCTTTCTGGGTGACTTCCAGAGTGGCGAGCTGGGTGTTCAAAGCGCGTATTCTGCGTCTGGTTGACCGCTCTAGCGCACCGACGCGGCTGGAGAGGAAGACGGTTACGTTTTGCAGCTGTTCGAGGGCCATCTCGCTGTCCTCTTCAGCATTGTCGTCGTCGTCGTCGTCGCCGTTTTCGGCTTGACGGTTCGGGAAGACAAGGGTCTCTGGGTTTCGGTCGGCGCTTCGGTGTTGGTTCCGCCTCGCGCCGGCGGCGTTGGCGCGATGGCGGTTCAGGTACATGTGCGGAAGCATGCCAGGCGGACTCTCTGGGCTGAAAAGGCGGAAGTGTTCCGAAAAGAGCATTGGACCCTTCTCCAGAAGCTTTATACCGTCGTCTCTCTCTTACCCCCCCTCCCCTCTCCCTTCCCCTCTCCCCTCTCCCTTTCCCTATCCCCGATTGATAAGACACTGATATTTGGGGTTCGTCTTGTCAAGCAAGGTATGTACGATTCACCTACATACGCTGGTCCCGTCTCATTGTTCGATCTTATTCATCCTAGACACCTCCAAAACTCCTTAACGGGCGCCAATTACCCATATCTGGAACGTCTACCCGTGTCTATTCACCTATCCGACCTCGATGGAAACCGTTTGAAATGAAGGAACGGTCGCCCTTATTGCCCACAATTTGCTAGATCTGGTTTCAACTTACATTAAGTTTGCCGTGATTTGTTAGAATTGACCGTGGTTCGACAACTGGAGCGCGCGAGACCTGCACCCCGTGCGGTTCCACTTGTGTCTCAACATCCATCTGCCTGGAACAGCCCGAACAGATATATATTCATCGAGTAAAGCTGTTGCTCGCCCACCACAGAACATGGAGAAACTCCCCATTGAGCTTGGAATTTTGATAGCAAAAGCGCTCCCTACCCGAGATATATGCCGTCTGCAACAGGTTCGTACAACTCGACGCAGTTGCATCCTCTCCATCTAACTGGACGGACTATTGACTCCATGACTCGTTGCAGATTTGCAAAGCTTTCTATGATCTCATTGAGGGTGACTCAGAGCTATGGAGGGAACGCCTACGATGCCAATGCGGCACTGATGTCCTCTGGTCTGGCTTCGGCGGCTTCACAGCGCCCGAGTTGAGGAGGGCCTGCACCGGTACATTGCGCTTCAAACATCGGTATCGCCAGGGAGGCCAGCCCACACCACCCATCTCCCGGCTTCTTCCACACAAGAACGAAGATGATCAGCTTCAGAACCACCGGAGCCAAGACTGGCACTACCCATATCCTGAAGAAAGCAGCACTTTCAACCTCATTCCTGGGGGGCGCTTCCTCATCACAGTGGACAAAAAGTGGTTGCGAGTATGGGATCTAGGTCCACCGGGGAGCCTGAATGAGCCATGCGAAGTAGTGCTCCACGAAATCAACTGTGTCGATACGCAGCCCATAATTGTCGACGTCGCCGTCGCCAACAAGGATACGGTGCATTTGCTTATCCGGGAGGACTACATCGAACGCAGGTTGCCTCAATCATTCGGAATCAAGTGTGTTGCGTTCAAGTTCCTGAGATTACATGACGACAATGAAAATCTAACACACTTGGGTCTGCCACAGTCAAAGTCAATACAACTTCAATGACATGTCAAAGGTTAGAATCTTCCGCCGATTTCAGATGCGTCTTCCAGACAAGGGACAGCATTCTGTAGAAGGGCTCGGCCGGCTTTGCATACTCCATTCATATAAAGGACACCATGACCGATGTGCTGCTCAGCATGGGCCCGTTGTTGCACTCGGGATTGGAAAAACATTTCTTCTCTGGGACACTTCAGATTCCACGGATAAAAATCGGGTCGCATCAGCCACACGGACAGAGCGCGTAGATACTACCGGTCAAGACGTAGGCAACGATGTTCTCAGTCGCGAATTCAGTGACTCACGAACTTACAGGTTTTTTTTCATCAAGGCTACGTCTTCGACGTTGACGCAGATGATCTGAGAGGTTTCAACTTGACAAGTGTTACTTATTGCCCGGTAGGAAAAGGGGTGGTGGACATTCAAGACGGGACCCCAGACTTGGGCTATATCCCTACGCCTCAAACGTGGACACACCAGCAGTTACTCCCAAATATCTTCAGGGCATGGGCATCCGATTTTATGCTGCACAAGCCGGCGGCAGACGAAGGTCCACTGTTCTATGATATTAGGTATCCGCGATTCGATACAAATCAGCCAGACCTGTCGCTTTCACACGTTCAGTTCTGCTTCTGCTTTCGTCCAGACAACCCCTCGTCGACAGGTTCGCTCCTTCGCACTAAAAGTTATCGAACAGCCACCCAGCCGTGCGATATTCCCCAGCTTCGTTTTCCTCTGGATGATGGGGTTGCGGGGTACATCTGGTATGATAGCTTGGATCTGATAGTAAACAGAGCACGACAAAGAGGAAGCATATACGTTTCCATTCTTGACGACCCTGACTCCCCCGAGCCTTCTATCCTCGAAGAGGATCCTGACTTCCCAGAACCAGCTGGTTCCGTCGTTGAAGGCCTAGGGGACTTTTCCGAAATGATTGCGAGGCCAAATAATGAAACTGGAGTGTTGCATATCTCGGTGTGTCCATTATCAGGGAGGGTCGTTGTGCTCTGGGATCGAGAATCCAAGGACGATCGGCTTGTCGAGATTTTTGACCTTTATGATTCTTTGCCAACTATATGAGCCCCTTATTCCAGTAGCCAGCTAGCCACCCCTCAAGCAACGGTGTCACCAGCATATTAGTAGTAATTACAATCGATCGAAGAGAAGACACTTTTTCAAGTTCAAGGCTTGTGTGATGTCCGCGCGCCGCCATGGACAGTTGTAGACCCCACGCTGCCGGGACCACGATAAAAGTATAGCTGACGGCTGGTGTTAGGTTTTGAGAACACGAGGGGATGCCTAGGAGGACTGACCAACGTCTGATTCATTGAACTATGTAGGCGGTGGAGATGTAGCCTCGTAGTTGGAAGGGGCAGGGGCGAACGGTAGCTTTGAGCTATAGCGCTTGCCTTCTAGCAGTGACACCCGCAGTTGTATCTTATCTTATGCCATAGGCCTTTAGGGTCCATACGGCTCCGTACTCAACTAATCCCGCTACAAGGGATGCGATCGATGAAAAATGTTCACTTTTTGAAAACCGTGGGGTCTACCCAGAGTTTAATTGACTTTGGATTTAAACTCGCTTTGAATCGTCTCTCGCTGGCGCAAGCCTTGCGAATTTTAAGCGCCTGTACTGCAGCCCCTCAGCCCATTCGATGGACATTCCGAGTGATCGCGGCCCCGCCATCGTGCGAGCGGCTGTCGAAATAACGGCGGAGGTGGGGAATACAGTTTCCCCACCTCCGCCGTTATTTCGACAGCCACTCGGGGTAAGCCCTACAAACCCCCTTCATCCTCACCGTTGCCAGGTTCGCAAGGGAAGAGATATAATATGCCATTTGACTCTTAGTACCGCTCAATCAACTTGACAAGCATATACCCGAGCGCGTTTCTGACCTCCACATCCGATATGCTTTCCTAGACGATAAGTAACCACGTCAGAGATAAGAGGACGGAGAGGCCCAGGCAGGGGGTGAGAGATAATTGTCAAGGTCATCCTAGCAATCAGGATTCAACCGCGCATCCAGCGCATTCGTCATTTCGTTATCGGGCCACGGCGAATAAGCTAAACCTCTTAGCTGACCGTGATCATGAACAAAGGAGCGATTTCACGAGGAAATGGAATGCAGTACATGTGTGTGTTCTCCTGTTAAACGCAAAGGAGACGCCGATTTGAGAGAGGCAACGGGTCACAGGTTGTTAGCCCAACAGACCTAACGAATGAAATTGAGCTCTGTTGAAAGCCAACTGGTGCCCTCAGATGCTAATAACGCTCTTAACCTTCAGGCCAATCACACCCCCACCCCTCCCATCCCACCCTCTAATCTCCTCCCGACACACAGGACACAGCGCTCCACTTCCTCCTCCCGCCCTCCCTACACCTCCCAATCCCCCTCTCGCAGCCCCAAGCATCGCTCCAAAATTCGCTGCAAACCCCCCACCTCCACCGCCATGTATCGCAGCGAAAGGCGCGTTGCGCGCAATGACGGACTTGAAAGCATGGGGCAGGTGTATGTCGCGAGGGGGTCGGGGGTGTGAGTTGTGGGCTGTGATGAAGACTCCCACTGGTCCCTACAAGTCCACCTAGGCTTGAATTGCCAGCGCTCCCACTCGGGCCCCTACCCCTTTGATCCACACTGTCACCAGCCCCTTGAGGAGCATGCTCATGCAACTCCGGACTTGGAGTGCGCAGCAGTACCGCAGCATCATCAAGCACGAGTGGCACCCCGAAGCCAGGGCCAGAAAGATCGAGAGAAATGTGGTGCCTTTTTCGCGTGGCTTCCAATAGCATGCCTACCTTTATTGAGGCAGCAGGAAGCGCCCGGGTAGAATGGCATGAGCAGTTCTGCGACCCGGTCGGGCAAGATGGTCACCGCAGCATGAAGGCTGACTGTTAAACAGCAGCGGCGCAGTTTTTCTCGTAGATTCGGGTGGGTTTAGGAGGGTATCAGTGTGCCATGCGCAATGCAGATACCGAGGTTTAGTCGCGAGTTTTACCGTGCAGCGTGAATTCGACCATCGAGGGAGGAAAGAAAGCCGGGATAGGGGCAACAAATCCAAAATTGCTCTTGATCCCAAACCACGACCTCGAAACACACCTGATCCCTCCGTCTCGGCCGCCTAGTTAGCCGGGTAGATGTGATGCACCTACGCGGCTAATTGGGTGGGTTTAGGCGTGTTTTCCTGCTGGTCCAATAATTGTCCGTTATTGTTGGCAATTGCCTTTGCGAAATCCACCCTCCAGACCAGGCCTAAACCCACCCAATTAGCCGCGTAGGTGCATCACATCTACCCGGCTAACTAGGCGGCCGAGACGGAGGGATCAGGTGTCGAAACAACCTCGAACGCCAATCGAAAGCTCAAATGCGAAATGGGGCCTCATATCAGCTCATATAGGCGTAGCTGGCTCATAAGAAACACTTGAAACCTATCAAGCTGCGCGTAATAACGCGACTTTCTACCTCTGTTATGCAGTTACTATGATCCGAGCATCCCCAGCCCAAGCCACCCATGGCACAACCATTCCACCGTTATTTTCCGAACCTTCAGCTTCAATACTCGGAAAATCCTGGGCTCAGCTATCCCCGCCCCCCTAAGACAGCATATCTACATTTTCCTCTGCGGCCACGATCCTATTACGCTCCTGGTCCACCCTCGCAGCCAATTCCCCGATCTTCGCCTCCGTGACATCCTCGAAGTCCCCCGGGCCTTGGACCTGCTGCATGGCTGCCTCATCTGTCGTCTCCACAATCCCCCCAGGCCTATCCAAGGATCCCTGCAGCTCCACGACAGAAGCCTCTAGGGCAGCCACCTTGGCCTTGAGATCGTGCATCTGGATCTCGTCCTGGAGCTCCTTAGCAGCTCGCTCTAGGTCGCTAACTCGGATGGACATAGCTTGAACCGCGATTCTTTCCTTGAGCTCTTTCTGGGTGACTTCCAGAGTGGCGAGCTGGGTGGTCAAAGCGCGAATTCTGCGTCTGGTTGACCGCTCTAGCGCACCGACGCGGCTCGAGAGGAAGACGGTTACGTTTTGCAGCTGTCCGAGGGCCATGTCGCTGTCCTCTTCAGCATTGTCGTCGTCGTCGTCACCGTTTTCGGCTTGGCTGTTCGCGAAGACAAGGGTCTCTGGGTTTCGGTCGGCGCTTCGGTGGTGGTTCCGCCTCGCGCCGGCGGCGTTGGCGCGATGGCGGTTCAGGTACATGTGCGGAAGCATGCCAGGCGGACTCTCTGGGGTGGTAGAGCTGAAAAGGTGGAAGTGTTCCGAAAAGAGCATTGGACCTTTCTCCAGAAGCTTTATACTGATATTTGGGGTTCGTCTTGTCAAGCGAGGTATGTACGATTCACCTACATACGCTGGTCCCGTCTCATCGATTTGTTCGATCTTATTCATCCTAGACACCTCCAAAACTCCTTAACGGGCGCCAATTACCCATATCTGGAACATCTACCCGTGTTGATTTATCTATCCGACCTCGATGGAAACCGTTTGAAACGAAGGAACCTCTTTCAGTTATTGCCCACAATTTGCCAGATCCGAGGCACGGCCACCCAAAACATGCGGTATACTAAAGGAACGACCTGGAAGCTCCCGCGCGCGCCTGTGCGTAAGGGTGGAACCTATAATCTCGACGGCCCATATCCTCTGACTGCGACCCATCCCCCTCGTACCCATCCTCGCCTTCATCGTGTCCGGCGCGAGTCCGGTGCCTCTTGTGCTGCAGCTGCAGGATGGAGAAGCTCATGGTGTTGAGCTTCGCTTTGACTTCCTCGTTGAGTTCATCCATGGAGCGTATTAGGTTGTCCATCATCTCCCCCCTCGTCTCCTGCAGTTTCTCCTCAGCCTGGAGCTCGACCCGGCCCACTTCCCCTTCAAGCTCCCTGCAATGCGTCTCTCTCTCGTAGCGAAGGGCCTCGATATCGGTGCTCAGTATATCTGCGCGTCGGTTGAATTCATGTCGGATATGCTCCACTTCGGCTCTGAGTCTCTGGTCGTCATCCCCCTGCTTCTGCTCGAGTTCCTCGACGCGCTCAAAAAGAGCGCGGAATTGGAAATAGAGCTCATCTTGGGTCTGGTCCTCGTAGAGCAGTTGTTCGGGCTCGCCGTTGAACATGGGTTATGGTTGCACGGTGACCTGGATGGAATTGGCTTTCGAAGTTGAGGAGAAAGGGGGCCAAGGCCAAGGTTGCTGCTAGGGCGGGGTGGGAACCGTAAAGGACCGCCATTCAAGGGGGCAGAACTATATAAGATGAACGGAAGTCTTCCACTTCTTGTATATGAGACTCGTCGACCGAAGGAAACGAGGGTTCTGGTCCAAGCGCCTTGGACCCTAAAGCGGGGTGCTGGGCGCTTAGACTGTGGAGGGCTGGCCAATGCAACGGCGCCTGGCCCGTGTTCACCACTGACATGCCCTCATGACCTCGCCACAAATATATAGATGTCTCGTTAACTCCAAGCATAGCTGGATACAGCTTTGGCTACGTTTTGACGATACCTTCTTGGGTTGATATCAAGGCGTCTTCCGGGCGAATCGGGGTTCTTGTTCCTTATCAAGCCTGAATTCATCGTTGACGTCCTGCCCCGTCTTCCCCGCCATGGCCACAGCAGCAAGTCGAGGTTTCCCGGACTTCCGGGGTTCTGGGAGATGATGTTCGTTTTCTTCGAGCCCCGTACGTTTCAGTTTCTGTTCGTTGCATTGGCTTCATCGAGGACTGATGCCTCTCGATGCAGTCGCCAGTTTTCCTGTGCCCTTCTTCTACCTAATTTGGCCTGGAAGATATGAGTTCTAAGATATGCCTGGGCTGGAGGTCCTTCCGAAGTCCACCAAGCTCGATTCGCGAGCCGAGATGGCACTTTTCCAGATGACTGATTGTAAGTCGGCGTTCAATAGAAGCAGCAGTGAGAAACGGACACTTTTGGTTGTTCTCTTCGTATCTTTAGTCTTCTAAGCTGCGAGTAAAGAGCTTCGTGGCTCTCCCAGACCTCAAGAGGGGATCGTCGGGGCTGTTCTCGCAGCTCTCGCGATTGTCGATGTACGTTCGCCCTTTTAGGTCTTCCCCTCACCTGAACGCTGATCAATGCACTCGTTCTCTAGATAACACAGTACGCCCTAGCCCATATCCACCCTGAGTTCTAAGCTTAGTAAATCTACTTCGTACAGCATGCTCGGCATAATAATCTTCGTAATTCCCGAAGGAATACGGTATGCTCCTAGCTCGTGGGGCTCAACCATACACATCCCCCATTCGATGTATTCTTCGACTTTATAATGAGGTACGTTGTTTGTGCATTTCCGATCCGTTCAACTTGAGATCCAGGCTGCCTTGGTTCTCAGGCGTTGGTCGCACAAGACTATTATATTATCGTCAGCGAGCTGTGAAAAGTGTGGCAAAGAGTCAATGATGCATCGCAACTGCCAACTAGTCATGGAATTGTTCTTCTTGATAAACTACCTACCGTTACCGCTCGGCGGTCCCAGAGGAATCCAAGAGATCTTGTGGACACTGGAGATTAAGCGCCCAGGGGGCCTGTGTGATGCAACTTCGGACCATTTGATCATGATCATGTCCGCATCGTCACCCTTCGTCACCCTCCTTAATTCCGAACCGCCATCATCACCTGCCATCACCCAACTCCACATTCTTCCTCATCCCCGTATCGCAGGCAATGTCGAGCCGGATAAGGGCTGCACTCAAATCCAAGTTCCAAGTTAATGTCGGAATCCATAATCCAATGCCCTCAAAACCCTTCCATGAGAAAGCCTCGCATCCAAGTTCCGAGCAGGTCTACATAGAGCTTGTGAGCACATCGAAATCAGGGTAATCCAGGGGGTCATGGGACCGTGCCATGACGGTCCATCAGGATTCTTCAAGTAATCTATTCTTAACCTGGACCACCTCCATCCTCGGAACCCCATTACCCCACTATCGACAGGGGGTTATAAACGGGGCCTGCTCTTCAGCGAACAAGTTCCACTGAACACAACGACGGAAAGCACTAGAGGCCAGTCTCGAATCTCAGTTCCATCATGCATCGTGCTCGGATCGCGTCTAGCCACCTCTCCAGGTACGCCCATCGTCTGCATGCATAAGGCGTGCTGTCTGACTCGGTTATTCCCTCTTTCAAAGGATCGGATCTCAGAGTCTGCCAGGTGGCCTCGGCCGAGCTCAAAGGCTTCAAAAGCACGTCGTTTCATCATACAAGAAGACCTCCAGCCTGCAGCCTCGTACACTCGGCACCATGACCTTCTCCACCTCTACCCCTCGCTCGTCCGACGCCCAAGCTTTACAAGATCTATATGACTCTAAAGCCTCTCATGTTCACCCAGCGCTTGGGCGCATCACAGAGGGTATCATGACAAAGGGCGACGGAACGTACGTCGAATACGCGGATGGGCGGCGCATGCTGGACTTCACCTGTGGGATTGGTGTAACCAACCTTGGACATGCGCACCCAAAGATCAGCGGGGCGGCTGCCAAGCAGTGCATGAACCTCGTACACTCCCAGGTAGGCACTATCTCATACCCTATGATGGGCTGCATAGTGATGTATCGACTTTCAGTGTAGTATCGCGCTCCACGAGCCCTACTTGCGCCTCATTGAAGGCCTTCTCCCCATCATGCCCGACCCATCTCTAGACACGTTCTTTTTCTGGAACAGCGGCTCTGAGGCTGTTGAAGCTGCAATCAAAATGGCGAGGGTTGTTACAGGAAAGCAGAACATCATCTGCATGGGCGGAGCGTACCACGGCCGCACCTACGGTGCCATGGCCGTCACCAAGAGCAAGACGGTCTATTCAGAGGGTGCAGGACCTCTCATGGTGCGTGATTCTCGCTAATGAACGCTTCCCGTGTCTGATAACTTCCGAAGCCTGGCGTGTTCTCCATCTCCTTCCCCTACTGGCACCAACTCGGCGTCCCACGCGACACCCCAGTCGAAGACCTCACCTCGGCTTGCCTAACCCAGCTCGACCTCCTCCTCAAGCAACAAACAGCCCCGAGCGACACCGCTGCTCTTATCATCGAGCCCGTCCTCGGTGAAGGCGGATACGTCCCCGCCCCACCCGCATTCCTCCAGGGCCTGCGCGAGGTTTGCACGAAGCACAATATACTCCTCATCATCGATGAAGTGCAAAGTGGCATGGGCCGTACGGGCGACTATTGGGCGATCAAGGAGAGCGGGGTCAAGCCTGATATTCTCCTGACCGCGAAGGGCCTGGGGAACGGCTTCCCGATCAGTGGTGTCATTACCCGGGGTGAGATTGCGGGGAAGATGAAGAAGGGCACGATGGGAGGGACGTATGCCGGGAATGCGGTGAGCTGCGCGGCGGCGGTGGAGGTCGTGAAACGGTTCAAGGAGGATGGGGTTTTGGAGAATGTTAGAGCGAGGGAGAAGGAGCTGTTTGCGGCGCTGGAGAAGTTGAAGGCTGATGCGGAGGTCGGGAAATGGATTGAAGATGTCAGAGGGAGAGGGTTAATGGTGGGGGTCGAGTTCACTCAGGCGACCGGGGTAGCGGGAGAGAAAGTGCCGAAGGATTTGGCGAAGAGGGTTGCGCAGAGGTGTGTTGACAAGGGGATGTTGATTCTGACGACGAGCGTGTTTGAGGTCATTCGGTTTATCCCGCCCCTCAACGTGTCGAAGGAGGATCTGAAGAAGGGATGCGCAATTTTCGAAGAGGCAGTTAGCGAGGTAGTAAAGGAAGGTTGATAGATAGCTCTCTCATCCTACTATCCATGTCACAAATTTGTGGAATAGAGTGTAATAAAAGTTAGTAACATACTAGAGAACGTTCCTTGAGGAGTGGCTACTGGTATAAAGCGGGTCATGTAGTTAATGAGAAATCATAAAGATCAAAGATCTCGACAAGCCGATCCTTCTTGGATTCTCGATCTTGACAGAGCACAACGACCCTCCCTGATAATGGACACAGCGAGGTGTTCAGCATTGCTGTCGGCTCGGGATTCGGCCTCGCAATCATTTCAGAGAAGTCTCCTAAACCTTCAAAGATGGGACAAGATCCCTTTCCGGAATCAGGGTTGTCGAGAATAGAAACTAATATGTTTCCTCTTTTTCGTCCCCCATTCAAATGATCGTACCAGATGTACCCTCGAGTCCGTTCATCCAGCGCAAATTGGAAATGGGGAGTGTCACATCGCTGGTTGTCTGTTATATATCTTTTGGTGGGAATGAGCGAGCTCGCCGAAGGGTTGTCGGGACGAAAGGAAAAGCAGAACTGAAGGTACGAATCGCATGTTTCGTACGTCCCGGGTTGTGGTAGAGCGGGTCCAAGTATGGGATGTCTGATGTCATAGAACAGCGGGCCTCCTTTAGCCACTGGCTTGTGAAGCATGAAATCAGATGCCCAGGTCCTGAAGGTATTGAAGAAAGCCTGCTGGTGTGTCCACTGTTGAGGCGTAGGGATATGGCCGATGTCCGGGGCTCCGCCTTGAATGTCCACCAAGCCTTTTCCTACCGGGCGATGAGTGATACCCGTCAAGTCGAAGCCATTCAGACCATCTGAGTCGACGATGAACGCATAGCCTTGATGCAAGAAGACCTGTAATCTCATGAGTCATTAGGTTCGCGACTGAGAATATAGTTGCATACGCCTTGACCATCGGTACTCCCGCACCCTGTCCGTGTGGCTGAAGCGACCCAGGATTTATTCGGAGAATCCAAAGTGCCCCAGAGGATAACTCTTTCTCCAATCCCGAGTGCAACAATTGGTCCATCTTGGGTAGTGCATATATCAGAACCGCTTGAGTGTAGGACGCAAAGCCGGCCGAGCTCTCGCACAGAATGCTGTCCTCTGCCCGGAAGGCGTATCTCAAATCGGTGGAAGAGCGTGAACGTTGTCCAGCGACTGCAGTTGTATTCACTGCGACTACGACAGACCCAGTTGTGTTAGATCGGATATTCGTCCTGCCAATCTCAACGAAAATAACGTACTCGATACCGAAGGATTGGGGCAATGTGGGTTGGGAGTACCACTCCTGGATAAGCAAATGGACCGTGTGCTTGTCGGTAACAACAACGTCTGCAATCTCGAGCGCCTTATCGTCGCAGTTCAATTCGCGGCTCGCCGATTCGCATGGCTCAACCAGGCTTCCCGGTGGACCTAGATCCCATACGCGCAGCCACTTTTTGTCCACAGTGATGAGGAAGCGACCCCCAGGAACAAGGAAAGCGGCCTTTATTTCGGGGTATGGATTGTCCGATCCTTGGCTCTGCTGGTTATTATACGGAAGGAGTCGAGGGATGGGGGGCTTGGAGTGGCCTCCCGGGCGATAACGATGTTTAAAACGCAGTGTGCCAGTGCATGCGCGGCGCAACTCGGACGGTGTGAAGCCGCTGAAGCTGGACCAGAGGACATCCGCGCCGCATTGGCGTCGTAGGCATTCCCTCCATACCTCTGGGTTACTTTCAAGTGAATCATAGAAAGCTTTGCAGGTCTATGTGCAATGATGAATCATGGAGTCAATCGGTGGTCGATACAACTGAGTCTGCGTCGAGTTGGACGAACCTGTTGCAGACGGCAGATATCTCGAGTAGGGAGCTCTTTTACTATCAAAGTTTGCAGCTCTATAGGAAGTTTCTTCATATTGTGGGGTGGGAGAGCGAAGGCCTTACTCGATGAATACTTGGTCCAGGTAGATGAGGTTTGAGAAACAGCGCAATGGCATGCAGTCACGCAGGTCCAGGTTATGCAGGTCGCACGCTCCTGTTGTCTCCGGCCAATTCTGACAGATCCCGGCAAACACAATTCTGCGCCAAATGGCAAGCGTTCTACATACGCTGGAGTGCTGCATAGACTGGTGTGAATGCTAGGACTCAGTACACGGTGTAACGATCCATACGTTTCCACTTTGTGACAGAGCATCACCTCATTCCCTGCCCAACAAAAGCATGAGGTGTTAATCGTGATAAATGATTGTTGTAATGAGGACACCGTTCCTTGAGGAGTGGTTACTGGCATAGGGAATCATATAGTTGGCAAAGAATCATAGAGGTCAAAAATCTCGACAAGCCGATCGTCCTTGGATTCTCGATCCCAGAGCACAACGACCCTCCCTGATAATGGACACACCGAGAGATGCAGCACTCCAGTCTCACTCTTTGGCCTCGCAATCATTTCAGAAAAGTCTCCTAGGCCTTCAACGACGAAACCAGCTGGTTCTGGGAAGTCAGAGCCATCTTTGAGGATAGAAGGCTCAGGGGAGTCAGGGTCGTCAAGGATGGAAACGAATATGTTTCCTCTTTGTCGTGGTCCAATGTCGACTATCAGATCCAAGCTATCATACCAGATGTACCCTGCAACCCCATCATCCAGGGGGAAACGAAGCTGGGGAATATCACATGGCTGAGGGGCTGTTCGATATCTTTTAGTGCGAAGGAGCGAACCCGCCGAGGGGTTGTCTGGACGAAAGCAAAAGCAGAGCCGAACGTATGACTCAGGCCACATGTCTAGCCGATTTGGATCGGCTTGCGGATCCCTAATATCATAGAACAGTGGACCTTCGTCTGCCACCGGCTTGTGCAGCATAAAATCGGATGCCCAGGCCCTGAAGTTATGTGAGCCCTGCTGCTGGTGCGTCCACATTTGAGGGGTAGGGATATAGCCCAAGTCTGGGGTCCCGTCCTGAATGTCCACCACCCCTTTTCCTGCCGGGCAATGAGTAACACTTGTCAAGTTGAAACCTCTCAGATCATCTGCGTCAACGGCGAAGACGTAGCCTTGGTGAAAAAAGACCTGTAAGTTCGTGAGTCACTGAATTCGCGACTGAGAACATTGTTGCCTACGTCTTGACCATAAGTACTTACGATGCGCTCTGTCCGTGTGGTTGATGCGACCCAGTTTTTATCCGGGGAATCTGAAGTGTCCCAGAGAAGGAATTTTTTTCCAAACCCGAGTGCAACAACGGGCCCATGCTGAGCAGCACATCGGTCAAGGCGTCCTCTATATGAATGGAGCACGCAAAGCCGGCCGAGCCCTTCTACAGAATTCTGTCCCTTGTCTGGAAGACGTATCTGAAATCGGCGGAAGAATCTGACCCTCGATTGGCCGTTCAAGTTGTATCGGCTTTGACTGTGGCAGACCCAAGTGCGTTAAATTTTCATTCTCGTCATGTAATCCAGGAACGACGTACTCAAATCCGAATGATTGGGGCAACCTGCGTTCGATGTAATCCTCCCGGATAAGCAAATGCACCGTATCCTTGTCGGCGACGGCGACGTCGACAATTATGGGCTGCGTATCGACACAGTTGATTTCGTGGAGCACCACTTCGAATGGCTCATTCAGGATCCCCGGTGGACCTAGATCCCATACTCGCAGCCACTTTTTGTCCACTGTGATGAGGAAGCGGCCCCCAGGAATGAGGTTGAAAGTACTGCTTTCTTCAGGATATAAATGGTGGGGCCAGTATTGGCTCCGGCGATTTTGAAACTGATCGTCTTCCTTCTTGTGTGGAAGAAGCCGTGAGGTGGGTGGCATGGGGTGGCCTCCCCGGCGATACCGATGTTTGAAGCGCAATGTACCGGTGCACGCCCTCCTCAACTCGGACGCGGTGGAGAAGCTGGACAAGAGGACATCCGCACCGCAGTGCCGTTGTAGGCGGCCCCTCCACAGCTCTGAGGCACCCTCAATTAGATCATAGAAAGCTTTGCAAGTCTGCAATAAGTCATGGAGTCAATCGTTCGTTTCGTTCGATGGAGAGGGTGCAACTTGGACGAACCCAAGACGAACCTGTTGCAGACGGCATATATCTCGAGTAGGGAGCTCTTTTGCTACCAAAATTCCAAGCTCGATGGGAAGTTTCTCCATGTTCTTTGGTGGGCGAGCAACAGTTTACTTGATGAATATCTATTCCAGGCAGATGGATGTTTAGTTGGGACAAAAGTGGAACCGTACACTGTCCTGGGCCACATCCAGGTCTCGCGAGTCCTGTTGTCCAACAGCGGCCAATTGTAACATCACGCCAAAGCCAGTCCGTCACCACGGTGCCTGCCACTGAGACCAGGGGCGCTTACTAGTACATCCGAGACGCTTGCCTTCGCCCACCTCAGCTGGACCAAACCGCCGGCAACCAAGCTCTCTCCCCAACTTCCACCTCGACACAATGCGCTTTTCCGACTCCACTTCTTTTCTACCTGAGAGCGGCACCCCCCAAGGCCTCCTATACTGAAAATGCATGAATCGCCTACTTATACTCCGGATCTCAACACGTCGTCCTTAGGCTAGTCTGTGCAGCAAGCTTCGCGCTCGACAACGTGCTGTCAGCGTTTTCGAAGGGAAGGTTGTGTGTTGCCAACTGGAACGTGGTCAAGGTAGCCTATTGTAACCTCCTCAAATGTGCTAGGTGCGCTTTTCCCCTCATATCTCACAGATAATGTTCTAATGTCGTATTTGTGGCCACATAGGCGCATCCCCACCGGCCTTTATTTCACGAACGCGACGATTACGCCCTGCGGCCACATCTACTGCGGCCAGTCCCTCTTTACCCCCGTCAAGGCCGGCATTGCGCGCAATGTGCCGTACGCTGCGATACATGGCGGTGGGGGTGGGGGCGAATTTTGGAGCTAAGCTTGGAGCTGCGAGAGGCGGGTTGGGAGGGATTGGAGGAGTAGGTGGGACGAGAACGGGAGGGGGAAGTGGCGCCCCGTGTCCTGTGCGCCTGGAAGAAATTCGGGGTGGGATGAGGTATCAGTTAGACTCGGATTCCACGAGAGCTCATTAGGTCTGCTGGACTCAGTACTTGTGACTATGCTGCAAGCTGGTACGTAATTCTTGGTATCAGTTCGTCAGCTAGGTACCTGTATCCACCTTCCGGTCCAATCTATAAGTGCATGATTGGTGGACGAGGAGGGGTTTGGCTGCTTCTGGGTCTGATAATCTCCAAAGCCTGGCATGTTCTCCATCTCCTTTCCCTACTGGCACCAGCTCGGCGTCCCATGCGAGACTCCAGTCGAAGATCTCACCTCAGCTTGCCTAACCCAGCTCCTCAAGCAACAAACAGCCCCGAGCGACACCGCTGCTCTTATCATCGAGGCCGTCCTCGGTGAGGGCGAATACGTCCCTGCCCCGGCCGCATTCCTCCATGGCCTGCGCGAGGTCTGCACGAAGCACAACATCCTCCTCATCATTGACGAAGTGCAGAGCGGAATGGGGCGTACGGGCGACTATTGGGCGATCAAGGAGAGCGGTGTCAAGCCTGATATTCTGCTGACGGCCAAGTGCCCGGGGAATGGCTTCCCGATCAGTGGTGTCATTTACCCGGGGTGAGATTGCGGGGAAGATGAAGAAGGGCACGATGGGAGGCACGTATGCTGGGAATGCAGTTAGCTGCGCGGCGGCGGTGGAGGTCGTGAAGCGGTTCAAGGAGGATGGGGTTTTGGAGAACGTTAGAGCAAGGGAGAAGGAGCTGTTTGCGGCGCTGGAGAAACTGAAGGCGGACGCGGAGGTCGGGAAATAGATTGAAGATGTTCGAGGGAGAGGTTGATGGTGGGGGTCGAGTTCACCCAGGCGACAGGGGCAGCGGGAGAGAAAGTGCCGAAGGATTTGGCGAAGAGGGTTGCGCAGAGATGTGTTGACAAGGGGATGTTGATTCTGACGACGAGCGTGTTTGAGGTCATTCGGTTTATCCCGCCCCTCAATGTGTCGAAGGAGGATCTGAAGAAGGGATGCGCAATTTTCGAAGAGGCAGTAGTAAAGGAAGGTTGATAGGTAGCTCTCTCATCCTACTATCCATGTCACAAATTTGTGGAATAGAGTGTAATAAAAGTTAGTAACATATTAGAGAACGTTCCTCGAGGAGTGGCTACTGGTATAAAGCGGGTCCTGTAGTTAATGAGAAATCATAAAGATCAAAGATCTCGACAAGCCGATCCTTCTTGGATTCTCGTTCCCAGAGCACAACGACCCTCCCTGATAATGGACACACCGAGATATGCAGCACTCGTGTCGACTCGGGATTTGGCCCGGTCACAATCATTTCAGAGAAATCTCCTAGGCCTTCGAAGACGGAACCAGATGGTTCTGGGAAGTCAGGGTCATCGAGGATAGAAACGAATATGTTTCGTCTTTCTACTCCACCATTCACTGAAAAGTAATCATACCAGATGTACCCTCGAACCCCTTCATCCAGCGCAAAATGAAAATGTGGGGTGTCACATGGCTGGCTGGCTGTCATATATCTTTTAGTGGGAATGAGCGAACTCGCTGAGGGGTTGTCGGGATGAAAGGAAAAGCAGAATTGAAGGTATGAATCGTGAGATTCGTATGTCAAGGGTTGTGGTAGAGCCGCCCCGAGTTGGGGAAGTCTGATGTCGTAGAACAGCGGGCCTCCTTCAGCCGGTGGCTTGTGCAGCATAAAATCGGATGCCCAGCCCCTGAGGGTATTTTGGAAATCCTGCTGGTGTGACCACTTTTGAGGGGTAGGGATATGGCCGATGTCGGGGGTCCCGTATTGAATGTCAACCAAGCCTTTTCCTACCGGGCGATGAGTGATACCCGTCAAGTCGAAACCATTCAGACCATCTGAGTCGACGACGAAGGCATAGTCTTGATGCAAGAAGACCTGTAATCTCGTGAGTCATTGGGTTCGCGACTGAGAATATAGTTGCCTACGTCTTGACCATCAGTACCCCCGCACCCTGTCCGTGAAGCGACCCAGGATTTATCCGGGGAATCCGAAGTGCCCCAGAGGAGAACCCTTTCTCCAATCCCGAGTGCCACAATCGGTCCATCTTGGGTAGTGCATATATCAGAACCTCTTGAGTGTAGGACGCAAAGCCGGCCGAGCTCTCGCACAGAATGCTGTTCTTTGCCTAGGAGGCGTACCTCAAATCGGTGGAAGATCGTGAATGTTGCCCAGCCGCCAAAGTTGTATTCACTGCGACTACGACAAATCCAGTTGTGTTAGATCGGATATTCACTCTGCCAGTCTCAAGGAAGATAACGTACTGGATACCGAATGATTCGGGCAATGTGGGTAGGGGGTAGTACTCCTGGATAAGCAAATGGACGGTGTTCTTGTCGGTAACCACAACATCTGCAATTTCGAGCGCCGGATCGTAGCAGTTCAATTCGCGGCTCGCAGATTCGCATGGCTCATCCAGGCTTCCTGGCGGCCCCAGGTCCCATACGCGCAGCCACTTTTCGTCTACAGTGATGAGGAAACGGCCCCCAGGAACAAGGAATGCGTCGCTTATTTCGGGGTATGGATTGTCCAATTCTTGCCTCTGCTGGTGTTGAAGGTCCTCTTGTTGACTAATATACGGAAGGAGTCGAGGGATGGGTGGCTTGGGGTGGCCTCCCGGGCGATAACGATGTTTAAAACGCAGTGTGCCAGTGCATGCGCGGCGCAACTCGGACGCTGTGAAGCCGCTGAAGCTAGACCAGAGGACATCCGTGCTGCATTGGCGTCGTAGGCGTTCCTTCCATACCTCTGAGTTACCCTCAATCAAATCATAGAAAGTTTTGCAAGTCTGCGTGCCATAAATCATGGAGTCAATCGGTGGTCGATACAACTGAGTCTGCGTCGAGCTGGACGAACCTGTTGTAGACGGCAGATATCTCGAGTAGGGAGCTCTTTTACTATCAAAGTTTGCAGCTCTATGGGAAGTTTCTTCATATTGTATGGTGGGCGAGCCAAGGCCTTACTTGATGACTATCTGTTCCAGGCAGGTGGATGTTGAGAAACAAGCGCAACTGCGCGGCCGTGGCATAAGTAAGTACAAGTCGCGACGACCCCTGCCTTTAACACGGATAAACCCGTGCCAAATACACGCAAATCTGATTTAGCGCGCAACAGGCGCTTCGATATTAAGCCTTCTAGCAGAATTCATTTGCCAGTCCCAGTATTCCTGAGCTTCTTACTTGGTCCCTTCTCTGCCAATCTAAGTTCTAGGATGATATGGTAGCGCGTATTGTATATTTTCTCAATCGTTGAACAGCAAGGCTGAAAGTGGTGGTGAACGGTCGGAGTTGTGGCCAAACAGCTTTTACGTATCGGCCAAGGCTAAGCCAAGACACCTCTTTCTTCCAGCTCATCAAGTCCACAGAATCCATAGTGCCTACCGCTAGGCGGCGCCCCCTCCTCTCGTTTACAAGCATGACCATCACATCCAACTTGATACTTTCGCTTCTCGTCGTGGCATCCTCGATCCTCGGTGCGGCTCCACAAAGACTAATTATTCATGATCATGCTCATAAAACAAACCAATTTCTTTCAGCCAACGTCTCAGCCTCAGCCGCCACCTCTACAGCAATAGACGCCCTATCCCCGCGACAAACCACAGACGCCGCATCCTGCAAGCCCGCCTGCGCAGACCGCGACGCCCTGCTACAAGTATACTCAAACTCAACACCTTCCAAGCGCTCACCCTTGCTCACATTCGAATGCCACAGTCATGCGAAGCAGCGGAAGATGTGGACTGCTGCCGCCCAACATACCCCTCTGCACACCTGACCTGTGCATACTGCCTCTCATTCAACTCAGGCATCACCGACACTGAGCGCGAGTCGCTGCACCAAAGCGCACAGAGGTTCGCCGATAGTAAGTGAATGAAGTTGATGTCTTTATAAACTGTCCAAACTAACTCGCGTTCCTCTATCCCGGCAGACGTGATCAAGGACTGTGCGCGACTTGGCCACCAGCTAAGCCCGGCTAGCGTGACGCTGACGGTCACCCCCAGCGGAGCGAGTTCGACTGCCACATCCGCAACGCAAACATCGAGCGCGTCTGGGAACAGCTCAGCCACGACTGGAAGCGGAGCGAAGGGAAACAGCGCGACCGGCTATGGCTACGACCTGCGCTTGAGCGCAATCCAGGCTTTGGTGGCATCCTTCTTCGTCTCCCTTTTCGTGACGATTATCCTTTGGCCTATCGTAGTGTAGTCTAAGCCTCTGACATTGGACTTCGTCGGTTTACTGTAATTAGAAGGACAGGGATATGAGAGTCGGGGTTATGGGAGATACTGTAGAGGAAAGACGCGTCGTATACACTGAGGTTGGGGACGACGCCAATAATCGTCTTGCGGATCCGGGTTTGCTCCAATCTCATTATGCTTCGTCCATGGCCACCCAGGCCACGTAGGAAGCCAACACATATCCTGAGGGCCCCATTAGCAGGTCAAAGGGACATGGCGCAGAAGAGTATGTAGCTTACCTCGAACCCGCATGCAGGTCTGCATTTCACCCAAACATTCCAATCCAGCCACGCCATCAGGCCATTGATCTTGCGTGACCACTTCGTTTGAACTTTCTTGGCCCCGTCCTTGATATGAACTGTGATCAGAGGCCCGCTGTTGTCGCCTTCCAGCCCGAGCTCAACGCCCTCCGCCCACACCCCAACGAGCACCCTGCAGATCTCGTGTAGTACAGAGTCGACTGAGTCCCGAATGAGAGCCTCCGACCGCGTCAAACGTAGGTGAGCGGTGTATTTCGTATGTATGCTTGCACAATTTTCGAACACCGGTGTCGCCCAAGATAGATCTGTTGGTTTGGATGAGGAAGAGAGCGAGGAGGGCGGGTTTGCGCTGTTTAGAATGTACGGCGCAAGTATGGTCGAGATGTACTTGTGGGTGTTTCTTATTACCTCCAGCGCGCGGTCGTCTTTTCCCTTCAACCTCGGGGCAGTGGCGTCGCTGAGGAGATATTGCAACACTTCCAGTCGATCAGCATAGCGTTGGACGACTGATCTCACGAGACTCTCCCAATCCACCCCACTCTCCCCTTGGCCTCCTTCCCTAACGCGCAGAACCTCGTCAAGTCTTCCCAGCAGGCCTTTTCTGTCCTGTTCGCTCATTGCGCGTAGCCGGTGGTCATATCGTTCGCCCTGGCCGGCTGCTCCCTCTCCACCCCTTAAGCTCAGCCTCCATTCGAGCAAACTGGGAAACTGGGCGTTATCGTAGAACGATACTAGGCGTGGTAGATCCAGTTTGGCGCGTGTTAATCCAGGGAAGGTGCGATGCCACGATCCGGATTCGAGGGCGAGGAAGAAAGGCGGATATGGTTTGCTGGTGTCCGGCTCCCTGTACGTATTATTCGCCATGTCGTCAGTTCTGCTGGTGGCAGCTGTACTTTGCAGGCGGTCGTGTGGAAGTATGGTTTTGAGGTTCAGGAAGGAGACAACGTCGACGCCTTTCGTGAAGTCGCATAACATGATTTCGAAATCTACCGCTTGCCTGAAGGGCAATTTCATCAACAAAGCGTCACATAAGGCTTGAATCCGGCGTACCTCAAGAACCCATCCAGTTCATATTTGCGACCCCACTCACACAGATCCTTGATCCTCCTCCCCTCACTCTCTAATGGTTCCTTAGCAACTTCGCCCCAAGCTAACAGATCCTGAGCGTCCAAGGCCCCTTGTATCTTCGCACCACTACTCCCGTCAAAGTACAGCAGCTTCAGTGGGCGCGTCGCAGCGAGTGTGAGGTGCCAGCATCCCGAACTAGGCGAGACAGCATCGCAGAACAGATATGAGTGCTCTGGATCGATCGCTACCCAGTCAGGCACGGATGGTACAGCAGGCTGGTGCGTTCCGTGGTGCAAGAGGGTGCCGATGGGAAGCGTCACTGGTACGATGGTGTGGCCTGGAGACTGCGAGTGTGAGTCATGTTCAGCCAGCTCGAAAGGTTGAGCTCACCATTCCGATAGCGGGTGTTGGGCCATTGTTGCAGGAGTGAGGCTACGCTCTCGAAGATGTAGTTCCCCGTGGCGTTTGGCGATGGCTCGAGGTCGAACTCCCAACGAGTTCTAGATTCGAGGCGACTTGCTGCGGCACCTACACGGCCCTGTGGGTGCGTTCCTTGGTATCCAAAGGGTGCCTGGGTACCGCCATTCGAGTCCCTGGCACTGCACACCGTGACGAGGGTATAGATTGCGAGAAAACGAGGAAGTAACCTCCAGTGTACCGAGAGCCACATAACACGGTGAAAGCAATCAAGACTGAAGTCGTTGTGCGTAGCAATCGTGGCTTTCAACGAACTTGAGACAGATAAGCTTCTCTAGCACATGGTTCGTTGCCATTACTGCGGCCGCGTCTTGAGATAGAAGATATTTTCTTTTGGCCATTCAGTGAAGGGCGCGATAGGTGAACGTGCAAGCGTTCTTTCCCTTGTAATGGGCGCTTCAATAAGTCGATGGCAGTCTGAAGTACTGGGGCAAAGGAGCGGGAAGGAAGAAGAAAACGGTCACAGCCCGGGCAGAGCTCCCAGGTTCGTCGGCTGCTCGGCAAACTCCGACCGAGCTCAGCACAGCCACACAGAGCGCTTGTCGGATGGGCGCTTGTCCCAAACCAAGCGAAAGAAACGGGATTCTGATGTTCGCGGGGGAAAAGTCTATAGGGATTGGCTCTGAAAAACACATACAGCGATCGTCTATCTCGCACCGTCAAAGAAAATCAACTATTTCTACAAGCTTCTCTTCCGTCAGCGTGCGATCCCAGAGGAACACAGCGCACCCGGAGAAAGGACAGAACAGCACCTCCGAGTCCTCGATTTCGACGGATTCATTCTCCGGGACACCGATTTCGACCGGCTAAAACTGCTTGTCGTCCCCACCATAGATAGAAACGCTAACAACTTGCAATCCATCCGTCTTCTCCCAGATGTATCCAAAATCGCCGCCCCCGCACTCGAAACGATTCCTTGGGGAGATGTAATCGTCACACCAATCATAATCCTCCAGGACCCCAAAGAGACGCAGGTCGCTTTTAGCTGGTGCGTCAGGACGGAAGTCAAAAGTCATCCGGTACAACTTGTACGCAACCTCGCCGCCCCAATGGTGCAGTTCCATATCGTACTTCACCGTACCCGCCTTCGGAACTGGGTTCGGAAGCAGGATTTGGCCCATACCAAAGTCCCCCTCCGGGAGCTCGGTGTCGATTTCGCAGGTGACGACGTCCTCCACCTTCGCTGGGGCTCGCAAGATATAGGAGCATTGGATGTCCACGATTCCGCCCTTGACGGGATTGCGAGGGAGTTTCGATAAATTGATAGCGCCAAGGGAGGATCGGGTGACGAGGAACAAGTACCCTTGGTGGATGAAGATCTGGATTTCAAGTCAGCGAGACCAATAAAGCTTATCATAGAGCAACACGAACGGATGAACGGTCGACGTCCTCGTATGAAGCCCAGAATGTGTATTCTTCGCTCGAGTCGTTGCTCCCCCAGAAGAGAAGGCATCCGGATATGTCGACGGCAATAGAGTGTTCGCCTTGTGCAACTTGGGAATCGTCATAACCCAGATATGCGATGCAAAGACGCCCTAGCTTTTGCACGGTATAGTCCCCATTTTCCGGCAGCCGAATCTCGAACCGATGAAGGGCCAGCATCTTCGTGTCGTTCCGCGACGCATACTGACTTGGACTACATATAGCTGTTAGCTGCACATTGAGGTTTACATTGACCAACTCACTCGACGTTGTAGGAAGGAGGAAATCCGTCCGGCAAAGGCTCGTTCAGCACAAGGCGCAGCCGGCCGCCGTCGAGAGGCAAGACGTCCAGGATTTTCACGCCCTTGTTGCAGTCCAGTTTCTCCCTCAAAAGGACGACGGGTTCGCCGACCTTCCCGAGGGGAAGTAGATCCCATAACAAGAGCCATGCTTGCTCTACGGTGACCAGAAAACGACCCCCGGGAACAAGGTAGGCACTGTTGATGCCAGGGTACGAATTCTTCAGGGCGTAGCTGCCTTCGTCGCCGGTGCTGTCGGACTCGTCCGCTGGATTGCCAGAAACCTTGGCTGGAAGGTGTCGCCGCTTGCCTATCTGCGACAGCTTTGCCGTTCTACAGAGCCTCTTGAAGCGCTGGATCCCAGTGCACGCGTTCTTATACTCGGAAGCCTTCGTCAGTCCGTTGAAGCTCGACCAGAAGAGACCCTCGACGTGCCAATGACGCTTCAGGCAGGCCTTCCACACTTCCACGTTCCCTTCAATAAGGGTGTTGAGGCTCTTACAGGTCTGTATGTCGCTGTGTAAGTATTTGAAGAGTTGACTTTGGGGTAACTGACCTGCTGCAGACGAAAGATGTCATGAGCATCTAGGTTCTTGATAATCGAGGCTTGAAGTTCGAGAGACAGGCCCCTCATTGCAAAGGGAAGGTGGTTTGGTGCTGGCAAGACGTTAGTTCGGCCCGCAAGTCAACTGGATGATCCATCATCCCGTCGCCGCTTGAATTGCTTCAATCCGGCGAAATCCGACGACGTTGGGCGCTAATTCTGTGGAATAGAATAAGACGCTCGAGCAAGACCATGGCCAAATGCTAACCTTCAAGCCTTCACGAAATCAAGAGAGAATGGGCATAGCCCTGATGTATATAGAATTTGTCCTAGGCAAAATCGAAGACCTGTCCCACCTCGTCCAATGGCAGAATGATCAATGAACAGTATTTGAATGGGAATTGGCGAACGTTATACAAGCTTGGGTATTGTGTCTAGATGTCCAAAAAGTCTTCGTCTTCTTCTACCAGCATCTCAAGGAGCTTGTAGAACGACGCGACGGGGAACCCAACGACGTTGTGGTAATCACCCTCGATCTTTCGTACCAACACACTCCCGAGTCCCTACACAACCATCAGTCGAGTACTTCAGTCGAAAGAACATACTACGCACTTGAACAGCAAAGCCTCCCGCACGATCTATACCCTCACCGCTCTCCACATACGCCTCCACAAGCTCCTTCTTGCAATCCGCAAAGTACACCAGACTCCTCTCATCAATGCTCTGGATCTTATACCCCGGACTCTGCAGCACGGGAAACGCCACCACCACACCCGTAACCACCTCGCACACGTTCCCGTTCAGGTCGAGCAACATGCGAAGGTTCTCCTTCTTCGTCCCGGGCTTCTCGAGCAGCTCCTGGTGGATGCCCGGTTGTAGGGTGTACGAGATCGTGGAGGACAGTGGTTGAGGATGCGTTAGGACGACGGTGTCGGCTGCGATGACGAGGTCTGGAGCGTTGTCTGGGTCTTCTGCGACGAGCTTTTCGTAGACTTCGACGGCTTTTTGGGTCGCCGTTGCGACAGGGTATTCGTGGATGTCGGCGAAGGAGCTTGGGGAGAGGTCTTCTTCGAATGTGGACGGTACGATCTCAGGGTCGATTCCCTAGAGTTTGGTTAGTCTGTGCAAAAGTTGGATTGGGTGCATGGAGGACGTACGCACAATGAGGCGAAGGATCTCTTTCCTCCGTGGGCTTGCAGATGCGAGAACGATCCGCTTTCCCTTCAATTTCTCGAGAACGGGGGTCTTGAGTGCGGTCGATAATATGCTCTGCTGTCCCATTTCTCTGACTTCGATTAGGTTAAATAAAGGTAGATGGAGGAGGACGAGATTTGGACAGGAGCTTCGGGCTGTCGACGGCATTGATCGCCATCGGCATCCTCCGTGCTCCTCCTCTAACCCCCTCCATCATCATCTCTACACCCTTGTCTGGCGGTTTCAACTCAACGAATTACTGCGATACCGTACTCTGAATGAAAAAGTCAACAGTAGTGAGTCAACGACTCAGGTTTAGAGACTCGAAGCTGAAGTTGATTGTCACAAAACTCAGTCAAAGAATCTCGACGATGGGAACGACCATCCCCTCCCAGTACCCACAACGACGCGCAACCGTATCCCCAGATCACGAGCCACGTCCCTCGCCCGCTCAACTCGGTCTACACGCTCAAGCCGTTCCTCGCAGTCCCAATCACACTCAAGACAAAGCTCCAGGCGCGGATCGGCGTCAGGTAGCGGCAGCAGAAACACAAGCAGAAACGCAAGCAGAAACACAAGCAGAGCCGCATCACCGGCGAGAGGGGCAGCAGGGTATGGCTACTACGCGGTAGACAATGGCAACGTCTCAAGTTATGGAGAAAGTAGTGCGACGGGGTACGCATCTGGCGCGAAACTCGACCTGGATCACGAGTACGACTATGGAGATGCAACATCCGCGGCGGCACCTTCTTCTCCTGGGCCTGTAATGTATGCAGATTCCGACGTGAAAGGGAAGGGGAAAGCTAGGTTGGAGAGCAAAGGCAAGGGGAAGGGGAAGGGGAAGAAACGGGCACGCTCGGCATCCTCAAGCATACCGTGTACGAGCGAAGACGAGGCTCCTAGTCGGAATAAGCCTCGGCGAGCATCGCCCTACCCCAACAGCCAAGCTCAAGCGGAGAGGCCGGAGGCTGCGGTTCTAGGTCCAGAAGGAAGCGGAGCAAGTAATATCGACACTCCAGAACAAACCCATCCTCCTGGCTATGAATACTTCCCTATGACGCTCAGTTTTAGTCAATCGGACTACCTGGAGCAACAGGCCCCCTTGACAGCAACGTCTACTCAGCCATCTATGTCCACATCAACCATGTCGACTTCAGCGTCCTGCTCTACCCCCACCTCCATCCCACCTGGGCCGTCGCAGACCCAATCGCAGTCGCAACTTCCTGATGAAAGACGTGAGCAGGCTGACTCCTCTTCATATTTCGTGGACGCCGAAGGAAGGTTCGGTGACGCAGCGGCTTCTGGGAGTGGAAGTGGGAGTGGCGTGTCAGGTGCGTCGGGCTTGGAGGCCCCGATTGGAGGCGGCGGGGAAGGGTCTATGTCTTGGAGTGGAAGTGGGAATAGATGGGAAGCCTACGGGGCTGGTGACAGTGTGGATCAAAGCGGTATTGGGCCGAGTGCGAGTGCTGGCAATTCCCGCCTAGGTGGACTTGCAGGGACCAGTGGGAGTGGGACAATGGGAAGGGATATGGGGAGAGAAGAGGATGTATACGATGACACACCGACGTCACTCTCGACCTGGGTCGAAAACGCGATAGCGAGCGCGTTAGGTTCGGGTTCTGCTGGATCTGGGTCCGCGCAAGCTAGTGAAATTGGGATTCAACAAGCCTCATCATCATTGTCGTCAACTTCCATGGCCACCGAGCCACCTTTACCCCCTCACGTATCGGCCGCCAATCTTCCACTACAACCTCATCCTTTACCCACCGCACCTCCAACCGCATCCTCGGCTTTTTTGAGTACAGTCGCCCCTACCGCCCCTTCATCACAGCCCACAGCTCACAACCCCGAGCCACTCGCTACATACACCTGCCCCATCTGCTTCTTCCCGCCCACAAATGCGACGATTACGCCCTGCGGCCACATCTGTTGCGGCGAGTGTCTCTTTACCGCCGTTAAAACCGGTATCGCGCGCAACGCGCCTTTCGCTGCGATACATGGCGGTGGAGGTGGGGGATTTGCGGCGAATTTTGGAGCAATCCTTGGGGCTGCGAGAGGGGGGTTGGGAGGTGTAGGGGGAGCGGGGGGAGGAGGTGCGGGAGGGGGAGGGGGAAGTGGGGCGCTGTGTCCAGTGTGTCGTGAGGAGATTCGGGGGTGGGATGGGAGGGGCGGGGGTGTGATTGGGTTGAAGGTTAAGAGCGTTATCAGCATCTGAAGTATCGGTTGGCTTCCAATAGAGCTCGATTTCATTCATTAAGTCTGTTGGGGCTAACAATTTGTGACTCTTCGCCATTCTCAAGTCGGCGTCTTCCCCAGCTGCGTTTAACAGAAGAGCGCACACGCGTACTACATTCCATTTCCTCATGAAATCGCTCCTTTGTTCACGATCAGCTAATAGGTTTAGCTTATTCGTCTATCGTCCGATAATGAAATTCAAATGACGAATACGCTGGATACGCGGTTGAATCCTGATTGCGAGGACGACCTTGACAATCTATCTCTCGCCCTCTGCCTGGGCCTCTCCGCCCTCTTATCTCTGATGTGGTTACTCATCGTCTAGGAAAGCATATCGGATGTGGAGGTCAGAAACGCGCTCGGGTATATGCTTGTCAAGTTGATTGAGCCGTACTAAGAATCAAATGGCATATTATATTTCTTCCCTTGCGAACCCGGCAACGGTGAGGATGAATGTGGTTTGTAGGGCTTACCGAGAGTGGCTGTCGAGATAACGGCGGAGGTGGGGAATGTGTAGGACGATGGCGGGGCCGCGATCACGGGGGAATGACCATCGAATGGGCTGAGGACTACAGTACAGGCGCTTGAACTTCGGGCGGAATATCGAGGAGATCTTCCAGAGGATGAGGGATGACGAGATAGGCGCCCAGACTCCAGGCCGGAGTCTGCTATGGGTGCCCAGTTGACTGCCCGTATTTGAGGGGTATACGTGGAGAAACAGACCCGGTGGGTTGAGTGAGTAAATAAGTGTGGACTAATGTATAACAGCTTAACATAAGGACGGGCGGAGTTGAACGTTTGAACAGGAGGTGAAGGCAGCGGCGGGCGATTATACATTATAGATAGTTAAAAGCTTGACACGGGAAACGAACTAAGAGATCCATATTCTAATGGGGGTGGGTAGACATTCTAAGAGAGACACACACGACATAGCCGTGGAGCAGATTGGCTCTTGACTAGTGACTGTTCATTTCCGAGTCTGAGAAGTGGACAAGAGACCAGAGCGGTCGAGGAGAACACAGGAAATAGGAGAAAAGAACACAGCATAGTATGGCATAATAGACCGTCCGGTAGCTGATCGCGGGAACCGACGAAATAACAAGTAACAGAAAGAGCTTTCAGATAGAGAAAACAGGAGATAATGAACAGGTAGAATGAGAGTCGCTTTGTCGGTATTAAAGGTGGCATGTTTGAAAGGTTAAGCGACGGTGTTACAGTGTGATCGGCCAGTAGACACGCTTACAGTAGATTGGTCTTCGGTAGGGGAACCTTGACACCTGTGGACGATAATGGTTTCATAAGTAGACAAATCTAGAAGAGCTCGTAGGACTTACATCAACCAGTGCTCGCCATGGTGAACCGCGTTCGTGAGCTCAATTTTGGTGGTCGCCACATTTCCGATGATATATTGGCAGCCGGGGCTGTATACGTGTTCGCCGAACAGGGGTGGAATCCACATTAGATGATCGCCTTTGCTATTTTGAAACCATCCACTGTTATCAAGAGCAATGCTGCCAACGGGATAATCGTGGAGGAAGGTAGACACTGTGGGGCAATTGGTTAGGGATTGGTAAAGGGCATATACATTTGACAAGCTTCTCACCCCCCCGAGTTGCCAGGAATTCTTGTAGAGGAGGTAGGGGAACCTTGCACACACGGATGGTGTGGTCGTCCGATCCAGAGACGATGCGGCTTCCGTCTGGGGAGAATGCCACTGACCGAACACCTTTGGTGTGCCCCGTGAATGGATCCAAGGCAAGCTGCCCTGTTTCTGCATCCCAGACACGGATGATGTGGTCGTACGATCCAGAGACGATGCGGCTTCCATCGGGGGAGAATGCCACTGAGAAAACAATGCTGGTGTGCCCCGTGAATGGATCCAGGGCAAGCTGCCCTGTTCCTGCATCCCAGACACGGATGGTGCGGTCGGATGATCCAGAGACGACGCAGCTTCCATCAGGGGAGAATGCCACGGACATAACAATGCTGGTGTGCCCCACGAATGGATCCAAGGTAAGCTGCCCTGTTTCTGCATCCCAGACACGGATGGTGTGGTCGATTGATCCAGAGACGATGCGGCTTCCATCGGGGGAGAATGCCACTGACGGAACACCTTCGGTGTGCCCTGTGATTGGATCCAAGGCAAGCTGCCCCGTTTCTGCATCCCAGACACGGACAGTGCAGTCGTGCGATCCAGAGACAATGAGGCTTCCATTGGGGGAGAATGCCACTGAGATAACACCGCCGGTGTGCCCCATGAATGGATCCAAAGCAAGCTGCCCTGTTTCTGCATCCCAGACGCGGATGGTGTGGTCGGAGGATCCAGAGACGATACGGCTTCCATCGGGGGAGAATGCCACGGACATAACATTGCTGGTGTGCTCCGTGAACGGATCCAGGGAAAGCTGCCCTGTATCTGCATCCCAGACGCGGATGGTGCTGTCTCGCGATCCAGAGACGATGCGGCTTCCATCGGGGGAGAATGCCACTGAGAAAACCATGCTGGTGTGCCCCGCGAATGGATCCAGGGCAAGCTGCCCTGTTCCTGCATCCCAGACACGGATGGTGCAGTCAGATGATCCAGAGACGACGCAGCTTCCATCAGGGGAGAATGCCACGGACATAACAATGCTGGTGTGCCCCACGAATGGATCCAAGGTAAGCTGCCCTGTTTCTGCATCCCAGACACGGATGGTGTGGTCGATTGATCCAGAGACGATGCGGCTTCCATCGGGGGAGAATGCCACTGATAGAACACCTTCGGTGTGCCCTGTGATTGGATCCAAGGCAAGCTGCCCTGTTTCTGCATCCCAGACGCAGATGGTGCGGTCATCCGATCCAGAGACGAGGCGGCTTCCATCAGGTGAGAATGCCACTGACAGAATTGCCTCGGTGTGCTCCGTGATTGGATCCAAGGCAAGCTGCCCTGTTTCTGCATCCCAGACACGGATGGTGTGGTCGTCCGATCCAGAGACGAGGCGGCTTCCATCGGGGGAGAATGCCAGCGACCGAACACCGCCAATGTGCCCCGTGAATGGATCCAGGGCAAGCTGCCCTGTTCCTGCATCCCAGACACGGATGGTGCGGTCGGATGATCCAGAGACGACGCAGCTTCCATCAGGGGAGAATGCCACGGACATAACATTGCTGGTGTGCCCCACGAATGGATCCAAGGTAAGCTGCCCTGTTTCTGCATCCCAGACGCGGATGGTGCAGTCGTCCGATCCAGAGACGATGCGGCTTCCATCGGGGGAGAATGCGAGCGACCGAACACCGCCAGTGTGTCCCGTGAATGGATCCAGGGCAGGCTGGCCGGTTTGCACATTGAAGACACAAACTTCATTGCTCACGCCTGATACCAAATACTTGCTGTCTGGAGAGATGGCCACGGACCGAACAATTTCTTTCAATCTTATGTTCAGGATTTCCCGTCCTCCGTGGGGCTGATGGTGCACTTTGGGAACTGACATTGGGATCGGGAAGGAGTGCTGGGAACCTTTCCTCATCGCAGCATGGAAAGGCAAGGCGGAGAGGTATAGGTGGGGTGCACTGCAGGATATGGGGGTCTGGAAGTTGTGTGCAAAGTCTCCGATGTCGCTGAGCATTGTACCGATTTCGCTCAAGCCGGGCTCCTATTCCGTGCTTAGAACAACGATTAAAGTGCCGGGAAATTTGGAACCTCACTTTTGACAATCGCCATAGGATGTTGTAGGCATACCGAACATTCTTCACGACACTTAGAGCCTCCATCCAATGCAAGACCGACGTCCCGCTCAAGAATTCTCGCAACTTCGACTGCCAGTTACCGACTCCAGCCTGTATGACGTGCTCCCCCCAGGCGGTACACGCATATGCAAGGTCTGTTGAAATGGATAGCGGCTTGGGCTGGTCGTCGTTGCTCTTGTACGATGTCTGCACTCCCGATATACCTATACAGAGCTGCGAGTCCATGATGCTGAAGCAGGCTGCAGCGGCAGCCGAGTGGGCAATGGAAACTACCACGGCCCACCGTTCCACGCGAGGCCTTGTCGAGGTTACATAGTCGGAAAAGGATGCGTGAAAGATGGAGATCGCCGCATCATCGTCCGCCTCGTCTGGAATCTGGACGACAGAGTGAAGAAACTTGAACGCATCTCTGACCTGCCAGATCTCCACGCTGAGCAGCTTGGCGTAGTCGTGTACCGAAAGTGGTCTCTGAGCTGTGAGAAGGAGTGAGAGGCTGGACTGTACCAGCTTCGCCTCCTCGTCTTCTAATCCCTTGAACGCCTCCGCCAAGATCCGCTCATATAGAGCATCAATTTCTTCCCTTTTGAGGTCCGATGTGCCCTGGACGAAGTCTTGGAACCGTTTCAAGCAGCTTCCGTTTGGTGCAGTGATATACTTGAATGCGGTGGACGCGACAATGAACATGTTCCCACAAAAGTTGGCGATAGCTTCAATTTGCGGGGGCGGCCACGTTGTTTTATAATGATCGTGAAGGACCTTGACGCTCTTGAACTGGGTTTCGAGATAGAGAGCGATGTCTGCGTGAACGATATGCCCTTCGATTTCGTGGAGGCGAAGGGACCCGTGGCGGGTCGAGGATTCGAACGACTGCCGAACGCTGTATTCCGGGCGACTGGTGAGGAAGAACTTGAGATGGGAAGCTGGCGCCTTCGACAGTATCGCCGAAATAAACTCCTTGATGGCCTCATGGCCGTGACACTCGTCCAGGGCGTCGACGCAGAACACCACACATTCGCCATTCGAAAACACTCCGTGGGAAGGCTCAAGGATGAGTTTGGCGTATTGGGTTGATAGGTCCATGTCGATGGGGTCGTCATCGCTCTGGTCAATCACGGCCTGAAGCGCATGGCAGAATCCAGGATGTGCCTTCGCCAGTATCTTTGCCAAGGTGGGAATGATGAGCGAGACCTCCCTGCGATCCGCCGCCCTCAAAGAGCAGAAATAGCTGCCACCAAGGTGCCCCTCTTCGTGGAGCTGGGAACAGAGGGTCTTCGCGACCGCTGTCTTCCCCGTCCCCGCCAGTCCGCTGAGCCAAAAGAGGTGGGGCGATTTACAGTCTCGAGCCCACAGAAGCAACTGCTCTATCAGTGCCACTCTGGATCCTGGAATGCATCCTAAACCCTGGCTTCGATGGCTGAATTCTGCGCCTTTCACGTTCCCGAGCTTTTCAAGAAGTCCTAGTGAAGTGTTTGATATTAGTAGACCAGCGCAGGGAGAAAAATCACGACTTACGTTGAACGTCAAGCGATTCCTTCACATGGTTCATTACAGCGGTATGCTGGTCGATCTTGTCCTCGATAGCTGTTTTTCATTATGAGCAGTTGATAACGGGTGCCTTACGAGCAACGTACTGTTAAGTTGTCCTTTCATCCAGTCAATCTCGCTGACGATCTGCAGGGTCCAGCTTCCGTTCTTGACCGTGACTTCAAACTGAATAAGTACCGTAAGTTGTCGGTCAGGATATTTGTTCGAGAGAGCGGAACGCACCATCGTCTCCTCGATGAGGTGGGTGATCTGGCTCGTGAGACCGGAGATTTCTTGTTTATCCTGCTCCGAAAGAACGATACCTGACATTTTCCAGCGATCCTCTGCCGACCTCTCCTCGAGTCTCCGTTTAATGATTTCCAGGTCACTGTAAATTCGGCGGATGGTCAGGGGCTGCAAGAACAACCGTGAATGAATGGTTACCTCGACATCTTCTTAAAGCGGCTTTCCAAGCTCTGGGATAGGGCAGGCGACGGGCACGACTCGATCGTCTTCGCTAACAATTCCACTCTCAAAAGAAGCTTCTTGAACTCCTTGGGATTCTCGGTGTATCTCTACTCCAAAGTCAGTACGTTTCATAGTCAGTCAAGCGAGTAACGTACATCGATCGTGTCGCAGATAACCAACAGTGCTGCTGCGGTGCTCTTCAACTGCGGGAAAGCATCGGTCACGGTTACAACCGTCCGTAAGGCTGTCTTCACGCCTTCGTAGACCTTGTTGCGCAGAGTTTGCGGTTTGTATAGGGCATCGAGACTTTTCTCTGTGGAATCGCCTGCAGTCTGGGGATCGGCACTGATGGTGGTTTGAGGTGGGTCGGGTGAGGGATTAACTGTGCTGCTGCGGTCCTGGACTGGGTGCTCGATTGCATATTCCACACCACCGGACGTTTGAAGCGTCGATCCTGTTTCACGCTTGGTTGACGGATGGTTCGTCAGTTGGGCATCGGTATAATGATATCACAGGCTCACTTGGACAGGGGCAGGCGGTACCGCCGGTCCATCGCTCTGGAGACTCCGCTGCTCCGCACCAGACGCGGATGTGCCTTCGCCGGTCTTCTGAGCTTCAAGCGGATTGGGTATTACCGTCGTTGTATCTATGACTGGAAGGGGAAATGCTGCAGTACTGCCCAAAATTGGTTGTGGTTGGGCGACGAGGCCGCTTTCGGGGCTGGGGACAATGGTCGAAGTAACATCGGCTTGAAGCTCCTGTGCGCCACCTGGAGTTGCAGTTGGTCGAACGGTAGTCTGAAGGGTGTGGACGCTTGATAGACTGGGGTGGGAGGGTGCAGGAGAATGAGAGCGAGAGCGAGAGCGAGAGCGAGAAAGGGTGAAGTGCTCCTTGAACCACCTCTTGGCTCTATCGCGTTTCCGAGGGGGATCCATCTCGACAGCGTCCTACCGCACCTTCAGTGCTTGGGGAGAGCAAGCTGCGTTCAAGCTCCGCTAGGGCGATACAGTCTGCCTTTGCCTCGTGTTTTCCCTGCTGTCTGTCTCCATTGACGCCAGATATAGGAAAGTCGTGGCGTTCTGTATGATGTGGCGCTTAAGACGGAAAATAGTGAGAAAATACTTAGGCTTAAGAGTGGGCGACCCAGAAAATAGACTGTGCTCAGTGACTCAGACCGTGAATTCAGATGTCAAACCAAGTACTATCCACTAAGATATGTAGGACGGTCTGAAGTGAAGAAGGTAAGCATGCGTGGAATGGACAAAAGGACAAATGGAAGAGCTTACCTCTACCAAAATTCTGTTACCGTTCACGTTCGCTCTGATTCGCTACGAAAGAGGACCGAATGGGGCGAACATACTATCCATGTATGGAGGATATCGAAGCCATACGACAGTTTGGCGAACGCCTACTACGACCGTGCAGACCTGGTTTCCGAGCAAAACATTCTCGTATCCGGGGCCTTGGAGAACGAGGTTGCTGCGGTCCTTCTTGAGCGTGCGGAGCTCATTCACCATATCAAAGGGGCTATCGAAGTCTGGTCGAGAGAGCGATTGGCTCAGAGGACATCGTCGTTGGAAGCAAGCCCGGGACAGCGAGCAGCCGCCCGGCGGCGCCTCGGCGTCGGACTCATGATTGATCCGTTGGTGACCCACGTGGCCGAAACCCCGGTGACCAACCGGCAACCAAGCTCTCTCCCCAACTTCCACATCGACGCTTTTCTGACTCCACTTCTTTTCTACCTGAGCGGCGCACCCCCAATGCCTTCTATACTGCACATGCATGAATCGCCTACTTATACTCCAGATCTCAACATGTCGTCCTTAGGGTAGTCTGTGCCGCAAGCTTCGCGCTCGACAACGTACTGTCAGCGTTTTCGAAGGGAAGGTTGGGTGTTGCCAACTGGAGCGTGGTCAAGGTAGCCTATTGTGACCTCCTCAAATGTCCTAGGTGCGCTTTTCCCCTCATATCCTCGCAGATAATGTTCTGACGTAGTAACGTAGTATTTGTGGCCATATAGGCGCGCGTTGGTTACGCGTATCACTGTACCTCGAGCCTTACGACCTCCTCATCCGGCCTTCATTTCACGAACGCGACGATTACGCCCTGCGGCCGCATTTTATGTGGCCAATCTCTCTTTACGGCCGTCAAGGCCGGTATTGCGCGCAACACGCCGTACGCTGCGACTCTACATGGCGGTTGGGGTGGGGGATTTGCGGCGAATTTGGAGCTGCGAGAGCGGGTTGGGAGGGATTGGAGGGATAGGTGGGATGGGAACGGGAGGTGGGAGTGGGGCCCTGTGTCCTGGGTCCTGTGTTCCTGGAAGAAATTCGAGGGTGGGATGGGAGGGGTGGGGGTGTGATTGGGTTGAAGGTTAAGAGCGTTATCAGTATCTGAGGTATCAGTTGGCTTCCGCGAGGGCTCGATCTTATTAATTAGGTCTGCTGGGTTCAGGACTCGTGACTATGCTTCAAGCAGGTACATTCTTGGTATCAATTCGTCAGTTGGGCACCAGCTGTCTAATCCACTTTTTGGGTCTCCAATGAACAAAACAAGGTACAAATGGTTGTTGGACGAGTGGTTTGGGTGCTCGATCCAGCTCTCTGTTTATCTCAGGGCTTAATACCGTCGACTTTCCTCAGATCCTTCCAACTCTAAAAGTCAAGCGCCCCTGAGGTCAGATTAGCGCCCGTTCGCCAAAGCCCTTTCGCGCTTTGCCGAGAAGTGTGGGAATTTCGATGTTGAGTGCTGGCATTCGTCATTGCTCGCACTTTACCTTGGTTCGTCCTTCCTGGCTCCTCCCGGCTTCCACTATCGTGTGCTAGAGATGAGGACACTCCCGCTTGAATTCCAGACCTTGATAATCAAACTCCTCAATGCCCGTGACATCGTTCACTTGCAACAGGTTAGCACCAGATCTCTTGCAACGAGTATTCGACTTATAAGTGGCGATGAATAGACATGCAAGGGGTTTAATGACCTGATAAAAGGCAACGCAGAGGTTTGGAGGGCTTGCCTGAAGCGCCTGTGCCATGTCGAAGGGCTTTTTTGGTCGTCATTCAACGGACTTTCGACAGACGTCGAGTACAAGAACGCTTGCACTGGGATATGGAGGTTCAAGAAACGCTACCGGAAGTGTGAATCCTCGGGTGGCGATATGTCCCATCGCTCGGAGTCTCGCCACCTTCCTGTGAGGGCATACGGAGATCTAGCAGAGGAAGGTGATGCTGAAGCGTATGAGGCCGAGGAAGAGGTTATCTGCGGTGATCCTCATATCAAGAACCCACACCCCGGAATCGAATGCACATACCTGGTTCCAGGAGGTCGGTTTCTGGTCACTGTCGACGAGACCTGGCTGTTAGTGTGGGACCTTGGCCCTCCCGGGAAGAAGGATGAACCAGCCGTCTGGATGCAGCATAGGCTGGACTGCACCGGTTCAATCAAATTCCTTGACGTACATATAGTTGAGAACACCGCCCTGCGAATCGTGTTGCAGGAAAAGTTTTATAACGAAGTCCCCTCATACATTGAGTGAGTCCTTGCTTAAAATATCTGGAATACCCACTTCACTCACACCTGTTTCATCACTAGCCCAAGTCAGCTGCCTGACGACCCCAAAACAAGGCTAACAGCCTTCCATCGTTTCGAAATATGTCTTCCCGAGAATGGAGATTACGCCATAAAGATGCAAGGAAGACTTTGCGTCGCTCGTACCGATAACGATGACATAAAAGCCGCCCAATGTGGGCACACAGTTGCCCTTGGAGTATCCAGCGATGTAGTTCTTCTTTGGGATACTCGAGGTTGGACATTCTCCCTCTGGAAATTACCGGAAGACTCTACGGTAAGAGCTCCAATAGTCCCCCTACAAGGTTTCTCTCATCTGACACAGTACCTTCTAGTTCTATATGCAGCAAGGATACCTGTTCGCAATCACCGGCAAAGGCGTCCAAGTCATCGACTTCAAAACTCACTCTCCTCGGGATCTAGTCACGAACCAACCGGTCGACCTCCGCTCCTTATCCCCTGCCACAGCCCCCGTCTACCACTCCTACGAATGGCCTATAGAAATGGGAACTATCAGCAGGGTAGTCCTCCCAAAATCGATACCGGCCAGCGGCAGGGTCGAATACGAACTTCGGGTAAACGTGAAGAATTGCACCCACAAGATGCATCGATTCAGCCACGATTTCAAACCTGAATCACCCTCTTCGAGCATACCACGCTTATTAGACTCCAGTGCAGACCTATCCGAGCTGCCGTGGGTTCGGTTCGAGTGTGGAAATGGTGATTGGGGCTGCATTTGGGAAGATGATCCCGACGTCTCAAACATCACCATGACCCTCCAAGGCAAATCAGGGCTCCTGGCTCACTCTGAATATTCCGACCCCGTTAGTATTATGACCCCAGAGAACCAGTCTACCATCATCCAGGAGGTCAATGTTTGCCCTTTCTCTGGGAGAGTCGTTTTCTTGTGGGACCGTAGGATATTGGAAGATGCGATGCTAGAGATCGTGGACTATCTATGAAATTGTATACGTACATCGGTCTGGAGTGCGTTTGGAGTCTGTTCTATTTAATAAGGCGTCGTCAACTTGTATAAATTACGGTATACATCTTGGTCTCCATCATTAGCGCCGGCGTCTTCACTTTGAAATGGCATGAGCCTGGCATGAGCTCACTCGGGCCGGTCGAAATTGGAGGCCTTTCAAGCGGCGACACGACTAGTGAGGACGTGGTGGGCATCAATGCATCATGGCGTAACCTGGCTTTACCTTACCACCACCACCTTACCCCACTCTTACTATCTGACCGCTCAGATGAGAACGCTGCCTTCTGAGCTTCAGACTCTGGTGATAAAATGTTTACGTGCCTCTGATATAGTTCACTCGCAGCAAGTTAGTCTTCCAGTCAATAGTCTGGGTGGCATTTGACCGACAACGCTCCGTTGATCAGACCTGCAAAGATTTCAATAACCTCATCGAAGGAAGCACAGAAATATGGAAAGCCTGCCTGAAGAATCAGTGCCATGATGAAGGGCTTTTCTGGTCAACATACAACGGACTCTCAACGGCCTTAGAGTACAAGAACGCATGCATCGGCGTCTGGAGATTCAAGGAATTTTTCCAGAATGGCGATGATATGGACGACCGAGCCAAAGCGCGCTATCTCCCGGTCAAGGCATACGGAGATCTAGCTGAGGAAGGCGACGTTGAAGCTTATGAAGCCGAAGGGCCAGTTCATCTCGATGAACCCCAGCCGCCAAAGAACCCGCACCCTGGTATCACCGGCACATATCTTATTCCAGGAGGCCGCTTTCTTATCGCTGTAGATAAGACGTGGTTGCTCCTATGGGACTTAGGCCTGCCTGGAAAAGTGGATGCACCAGTTGTGTTGTCTTCGTATGAGTTATGCTGTCCCTCCTTGTCGGTCACAATGCTACATGTATGCATTGTCGACAATCACAGCGCCCTGCGCATCGTGCTGCAGGAATACCCATTTTCCAAAATTCCCCCATATATCCCTGCAACGTGAGTTTCCATCCAGAATATTAATTTTAGCACGCCGCTCATTCAGGTTCTTCCACGTTTATTACTCAGTCAAGGTCCAGGTCCACCACTTGACCCCTCGCACCTTCACGCATTCCATCGGTTTGAGATATGTCTCCCCGAATCCGGAGAGTACACCATAAAGTCGCTGGGAAGGCTTTGCGTTGCGAGCTTCTATGAGATTGTTTGTGCGGCACAAACCGAACATCAGGTAGCCCTCAACCTTTCCTCGAACAGCGTCGTTCTCTGGAACACCGCCCAAGGCGACGAGGCATTCTCATTCTGGGAGAGCCCAGTGGAGTTCTCTACAGTTCGTACCAGTCCATGGAGGCTTGAACTCGGTATTCCCACTAACTCGCATCTTAGCTCTACATTCAGCAAGACTACCTGTTTACAATTGCACCTCGGACCGGCGTCCAAGCCATCCTTATGTCACAATTTCCGCGGACACCCATCAAGAACGGATTCGTTGACCTGCGATCCTTGGCCCCCAATCAACCCTCTACGATCTATACATTCAACCATCCTAAAGTCCCGGGAAGTCCTGGCTGTGTGATGCTCCCAAGGTCGATACCAAGCGCCGGCGTGGTCAAATACGACGTCGAAATCAGCATGCTGGACCGAAATGAAACACACAGAATCTGCCAATTCAGCTTCGATTTCCATTTCGAAGAACCAACTACAAGCACCCTTCGTTCTCTGGGCACACCGCATTATCGTAGCCGTCAGGACGTCCCAGTGCATCGGTTTGACTGTGCTGAGGGTGAATGGGGCTACGTTTGGGCAAACCACCCCGACTCCTGGGAGGTCACCATGACCATCCATGAACCATCGGGGATGATGGGTGCCTGCCAGGACTTAGAGGCAACTCTCAGGTGCCCGGAGAATGGGGATACACTTCTTGAGGACGTGCAGGTTTGTCCTTTCTCCGGGCGGGTCGTTTTCATGTGGTCATTGGAAGACACGATGCTGGAGATTGTGGACTATTTGTAGTGTGCCGCTGTGGCTCTTCAATATGTATCTTGTAAACGGTATCTTTGGAGGCGAATCAGCTTCATTGTAACGCCGTGGTCTTCAAGTCTACCATTCGAGAGAACCTCGCAGGAGTCAGGACGGCCGATCTCAAAAGCCATACTCGGTGAAAGGTCAGTTTCGAAACATTTCTGATAGGTCCTGTCACGGCACTCGAGGAGTCGCAGCTTGATCAGAGACTGAGAAGGGACTGCCAGTGGGCGAAAGCCACAATTCGATGGCTCGGCGCGGGAAACACCTTGCTCATGCAAGCACATTCGCTACAAATCTACTATATCATTGTGCTCTTCTACATAACACCTGTCCTACATAACACCTGTCTAATGTATTAAATATTACGGCGGTACAGTGCGTATTGTTGGGGAAGAAGCGCTCACAAAATGGCGCCCCCAAAACGCGCGCATGATGTTGGTTTGTTCGCGTTTTCGGGGTGGCGCCAACTTTTTCAATTTGCGGAGAACGTGGCAGGCTCGTGGCACATTGTGCTGGCCACAAGGCTTTGCTTCTTACTTTGACCGCCCAAATGAGAACCCTGCCTCCTGAACTCCGGACGTTGGTTATAACGAACTTAAGGCCTCTGATATAGTTCACTTGCAGCAAGTCAGTCTCTCAGGAGATAATTGTTTTGGTGGAATTTGACTAACAAAGTTTTGTTGGTCAGACCTGCAAAGATCTGAACAACCTCATCGAAGGGAGCACGGAAATATGGAAAGCCTGCCTAAAGAATCAATGCCATAACGAAGGGCTTTTCTGGTCAACCTACAACGGACTCTCAACCGCTTTAGAGTACAAGAACGCATGCATTGGCATCTGGCGATTCAAGGAGTTTTGCAAGAACGGCGATGACATGTACGACCGAGCCAAAGCGCGCTATCTCCCGGTCAAGGCATACGGGGACCTGGCCGAGGAAGGCGACGCTGAAGATTACGAAGCCGAAGAGACCTATCTACCGCTTTACCTTGACAGGCCTCATACTAAGAACCCACACCCTGGTATCTCCAGCACGTATCTGGTTCCAGGGGGCCGTTTTCTTATCACTGTGGATGGAACGTGGTTGCTCCTATGGGACTTGGGCCTACCTGGAAAATTGGACGAACCAGTCGTCTTGTCGTCGCATAAGTTTCACTGCAGCTCATCTGTCACAATGCTGGATGTATACATTGTCGACGAGCACAATGCCCTGCGGATCGTGCTGCAGGAGCATCACTTTGACGAAATTCCTCCATATATCTCTGCAAAGTGAGTAGCTATCCTAGTCTTGGAAGATTGCTCACGCTCCCACATATTTTCTCAGTCATGGTCGACTCGGAGATCTGCCGCTTGGCGACTCTAGACTTTCCGCATTCCACCGGTTTGAGATAAGCCTCCCCGAATCCGGGGAATACACCATAAAGCTACTAGGAAGACTTTGCGTCGCTCGAAAGGCCACCGGTGACGTTTCCGCGGCACAAATCGAGAATCAGGTCGCCCTCGAACTATCCCCAGGCAACATTCTTCTCTGGAACACCCTCCAACCCGACGAGGCATTTTCATTCTGGGAGAATCCGGAATGCTCTACAGTTCGTACTGCCCCTTGCGCATCTAGATTGGTTATTCCAACTCATCTACACATCAGTTCTACATGCAGCAAGGCTACCTGTTCACTATAACAGGCAAAGGCGTCCACGCCATTAATTTGTCACAATTTTCGTGGAGACCCGTCAAGCATGGATTCGTCGATCTGCAGCCCTTGTCACCCGAGCAACCCTCCATCACACACACTTTCACTCACCCGACATCACTGCCAGGAAAGGCTAGCTATGTGATGCTTCCAAGGTCGATACGAAGCACCGGCGTGGTCAAATACGACATGATGGACAAGGCTAGCTCGCACAGAATCTGGGAGTTCAGCTTCGATTTTTATCCGGAAGAAACGTCTGAAAGCACCCTTCGCTCTCTGGGCCCACCACGTTACCGCAGCAGCCGTCCGACCTGGCCAGTGCATCGTTTTGAGTGTGCCGAAGGTGGATGGGGTTACGTTTGGGAAGATCTTCCCAACAGCGCCGATGTTACCATAACCCTCCATGAACCTGAAGCATCGGGGGTGGCGGAACCCTGTCAGGATTTAGAGGCAGACTTCAAGTACCCGGAAAACGAGGATACCCTTCTTGAGGACGTGAAGGTTTGCCCTTTCTCCGGGCGGGCCGTTTTCATGTGGGACCGTACGTTATTGGAAGACACGATGCTGGAGATTGTGGACTATTTGTAGTGCGCCGCCGTGGCTCTTCAGTATGTATCTTGTAAACGGTATCTTTGGAGGCGAATCAGCTTCATTGTCACGTCGTCGGTCTTCAAGTCGACCATCCGATCTCAAAAACCATACTCGGTGAAAGGTCAGTTTCTAGACATTTCTGATAGGCCCTATCACGACGCTTGAGGAGTCGCAGCTGGATCAGAGAGTGAGAAGGGAAGCGCTGGGCAACGCCTCAAACTAGCGCCCAACTGGAGCACTCACAGGTGACACCGGAGCTTACCACGATTTATATTCCAAAGAACGAACTTGTTATTTTCAAAGAAGTAAGTATCTGTTGCCCTTTCTCCAGGAGGATAGATCTAGATTTCTTGTGGCATGCGGCATGGTAGGGTCATGGAGATTGTAGACTATCTGCGATACAACGAATTCATGATCGTCAGTTCATCCACCTCGCATGACATCCTACTATCCCTCAAATCGCAGTACCACAGGACCGGTGGACGTAGAAAGCAGTGCAAGACTCCTAGAGTCCTTCTTCTCACCCCCTTCCCCCCAGAACGTTTCCCCCAGGACTCGATCCTTCGCCCATACCGTAGTCCTCACCGTTCTCGTCCTCCCCTTCTCCTCGGGGTCCTGATCGCCCTCCCCGATTCTGATTTCAGGCTGGTGCCCCTCATACGACTCCAACCTAAAGCTGCCTTCGTACGTAGGATGCATAGCAACATCAACTCCCCCATTCGAGGACACCGCCCAAAGTTCCATCGTAGACTCGACCGGAGCCTGCGGGAACGTCAGATTAACACCTGCGTTTGTCGTCGACACAATTAGGTTGAACTTTCCCCCCTTTCCCTCCTCGTATCCTGTGGAGAGGAGCGACATCCGTGCGTTGATGCGCCCGTCGTTCGCCGTGATTTGCAGGAATGTCCCGTTCTCTTGGGATGCGTCGTGTGACCCGGAAACCGTCACGTCGATCTCTGCATTCGACGCTACGAGCATCATGCTCCCGGACGCGGAGAACTCGCCTTTGATAGGGCCGTTTGTGGAGATGACCCCCAGGTGCTCTGCTGTGATGTTGGCAGTGACGTGAGTGTCTTCAGTAAGAAGGAAAACGTCGGTGAAGACGACGCTGGCGCTGGTGAGTAGAACATCGTGTGCGAAGAGGGGGAGGTGTGTTGTGAAGCTGGATATGGCAAGCGGGGCCGTAGATAAATTTGACGAGAGCGCGCGGGGAAGCTCGACGGCGACAGCAAAGCGAAGGGGCCACCAGGGGTGTCCCCCGCGGTTGTCGTAGTTGGGTGTCTAAAATGCAACATAAGTTAATGAACCTCGTCTTATGTTCATCCGGTCAAGTTGCCACATACAAAGATACCAACGCCGGTAACATCCTCTTCATCTTCTTTTGAGATCCTGCATACCCTTACCAAGTCCAAGAGGTGTTCGTGATCTCGGTCGCCTTCTCCATTTGAGGTCGCAACCACCTGGGTATCGATCTCCTTCCCGATCCGTTCCTCAGCCTGCACAAGGGAATTTGGACTCACGCTGCTCAAGCGCGCGTCGGAGTTGAGCGGAATTTGAAAATGCTTTGTAAGCGACGCGACGCGCCAATCTCGGCAAACCGCCGGTTCGGTTGTCGCGTCGCTCTCGTTTTCCTGTTCCTGCATCGTTTGATCCATATACCATGAAGCTGCAAGTTGCACACGATGGGCTTTGGGAGGCTGTGAAGGAGGTGCTATTGACTTCAGAGGGTGCAACGCAGGAGGAGAAACTTGCGCCGTACCGGCAGTTCCTGACGCCCGACATTCTCGACCGCTTGGAGAATATGTCGCGCGGCTCGTCAGTCGTATCACTGAGGCTAGGGGATCAGTTGGACGATGGTGTAGAGGGAGATAGTGAGGAGTACAGCCCAGGGTTGGTGCCGTTCAAGAGGAAGAAGAAAGAAAAACGGATTCAATCACGCCGAGATCGCTAGATTCACGTACCTTAGATTACCTCCAATCGAAGCTGGTTTCAGACTCTTCCATAGGACGGAAATTGAGAAAATTTTAATTGGAATACATATATAACTAATGTACAACGAGGCTAAGCGCCGCAGGCAAGCGGGGGTTTGGGGGGCGCAGCCCCTCAATGAGCCGAAGGCTCCACGCCGGAGGCGAGCGGGGGTTTGGGGGTTGCACCCCCAATGGCCGTTAGGCCTCTCGTCGAAGACGAGGCGGGGGTTTGGGGGATGCAATCCCCCAATGAGCCGCAGGCTCAACGCCGAAGGCGAGCGGGGGTTTGGGGGGCGCAGCCCCTCAATGAGCCAAAGGCTCCACGCCGCAGGCGAGCGGGGGTTTGGGGGGCGCAGCCCCTCAATGCGCCGCAGGCTGCAGGGGGTCTGGGGGACAGCCGTCCCCCAGCGGGGTCTGGGGTGGAACCCCAGCCGTCGCGGCCGGCGCCGCAAAAGACCTACGCTTTCCTAGGACAACGGCATCAGTGTGGTGAGCTAGAGGTTCACTGCGCACCTTGGAAAGTCAACCTGGCGGGGAATCGCATCCCGCTCTCCCCATCTTCCCTGACCCAGCCAACCGACAGACCACGCGGGCCCGCCCGCCCACCCCAACGCCTGCGGCGAAATTTGCTGGTTGGTACCCCCCACACCGCCCCCGGCGGAAATTTGCAGGCAGGAACGCCTTCGGCGAAGTTCCCACCGCGCGCGGAGCGCGGAAAGGGTCGCCTGCGGCGACGAACAGGACGGCAGCGACGAGAGAGATGGGAGGATGGGAATGAGGTGGGAACGCCCCGACTGCTCACAAAATGATGCCTGCGGAGTTTCAATCATTTAAATTTCCGACGCGCGCTTGAGCAGCGTCTGTTTACTATCCCTGCACAAGCCTGAAGGACCCGACAGCAAGGCTACCCGTGGAAATAAAGTAGAGCTTCTTGTCGCCGAGAAGGGTGAACTTGGCGGACGATGAGTTGGTACCGTGGAGGTTGTGGCCACCGGAGAGTGCAGGTGCAAGCACGTCGTCCGCGTCGCTGCCATTCCAAGTGGTGCATCGTTCGAGGTTTATCCCTTCGGGAACGGAGTTCAAAAATGTCGGCGGAACGACTAGCCGCGCCTGGCCAGCGAGTGCAGCGAACCACCACTTCTGGATGCACACAGGCCATGCCAGCTCAAACCCCAAGGCTGAATGAAATGTCGCATTTCAACTCGTCGTTATTGTACCGAAACTCGCGAAATTTCCCTTGGCAGTCGAAGTCGGAATGAACACTGGAACACCATGAATCAGGGAAAGAGGCTACGTCTCTCACCACTTTACACGGACAGGATCCACCCACGACGACCGATTGACTCTAATGGACCTCGCACCTCTTCTTCAGACGAACGCGCCCCCTTCGGAGCACGAAGAGTCGTACCTTTTGCAAAGGATATCGTCGCTGGACGACTCCCTCGGCGAACTGGACGTCGAGCTGGCGCTCGCAGAGCAGACCCTTGAAGAGCTGAGCACCAGGCACTCGAAACTCAAGGACAGGAGGAAAGGATATGCGAGCATCATGTCTCCCTTCCGGCGCCTTCCAGTCGATGTGTGGATCGAGATTATGAAGTTCGCTGTTTGGAGCACCCCCGATATTCCCGCAGAGGCTGCTCCCAGTGCCAATATTCTGGTACGACAGGGAATTATCGGACTTGCCGCCGCTCCCACTCTAACTGCAGGCAAGGCACCAGAAGCGGAGGAAGGTTCAGCAAGCCATTGGCCCGAAGCACGCCAACTCTCGACGTTGACGCGCGTGTCTAAGGACTGGCAGCACCTCCTGCACGATGTCGCGATATTGTGGTCCTCTCTGGAGCTGCACATATACTGCAACGATTTTGGGCTCGACACCTTCGCGCCGCATCTCGAAACGTGGTTCTGTCGCTCAGGCCAACTCCCTTGGTCTCTCAAGCTCCTAGTGTCCAAGCGTCACATCATCGCCCCTGTATTCGCTTCCTTCCTACTCCGAAATTGCCATCGCTGGAAGGCGCTCAAGATTTACATGCAGGATTTGGACATCTTGGCGCCCCTCTTCTACCTGGAACCGTCCCCGGAGACAAAGCCCCCCGTATGGCTCATGGACGCTGGCGAGGCCCCAGCATCGCCGAAGGAAGAACACATCTGGACAAACCTCGAACAGTTGTCCTTGGACGGGTGGTTCACCGATTCCGCTCAAATTAAACCGTTTTCCCTGGTGGACAACGACAGCAACGATTCGGTCGACCCGGATTCAGATTCAGAGGGTCCAGGTACCCTCCACTCCCCCCACTCCATTCGCCTGCGCGGCTCGATGCCCGCACTTATATCCCTCGTCCTCGACCTCCCATGCCAAAAGATCCACTCCTGGGACTGGATCCCCTGGGCCCAACTCGTCGACCTCGACCTGAAGACGGGCGACTCGTACGAGGACAATGTCTCGTTCCTAGCCAAGTGCTCCAACGCGCTTCAGCGCTGTTCCCTCGTCTTCACCCCGTCCCTCCGCCTGCCGCTCGCTATAACGCTGGGTCCGCTGCATGATGTCACCCACGGGGTAGCGAACCTCCATATCGGGCAGGCCCTGGACGACGAAGAGCAAAACGAGGGCGGAGCGGGGTCCGAAGACGACAATTCTGACAGCACGAACTCGCTCGATCCCGCTCACGACTCGGCTGTCCGCCTGGGTGGGCTGAAGGAACTCACCCTGAAGAAGATTGGATACATCGCCCCTATCCTCTCTCGCCTTACCCTCCCCTCCCTTCAAAAGCTCCATATCACCATGTCGTCTCTTAACGAGCCCGAGCCTTATTTGGGTGCCGCCCTCATCGACATGCTGGATCGGAGCGGCTGCGCCGCGGTTGAAGACGCGTGCGCTTCTCCCAAATCGAACTCTCTGCAGACCTCGACAGGTCCGCCCCTAACCTACCTAATGCTGGCATTGGAAAATACGATGCACCGGCGTGTTGTGGCACCCGTTATCACGAATGGGGAGTACCTGCGAATCTTCGAACGCACGGAGAAGCTTAAGACGTTGCATATCAAGGACTTCTCGACGGATGCACGGTTCCTGGAGAAGATTGATCATAGGGGTCTTCTCCCGAGGTTGAAGAGGATTTCGTTTGTCGTGGATGCGAGCGAGGACGTTCCTGAGAGGTTTGATGCGTTTGTCAAGGCGAGGATGAATCGTCGAGCTGGGGTTTCTTGATTTTTGAATTGACCAAGCCCATAACTTGCTACTGACTTCATATTTGTTGTATTGGACCCGCATTAGACTGAAGTGCTTGAAGCTGTTGTACTTAGTAGAAGAGCTGTGCAAGCGCGCGGGTGCACAATTGTATTGCTTTGTCGAAGTTTGCCATGACAGCTTGTGGCGCAGCCGGCGCCGCGGCATCCCGATCCTCAAAGCGCATTCTTCCTTCCCGCCATCGCCATCACCACCATTATGCACAATGGACAGCCCTCTTCGTCTTTCTCAAAGCGGGAACGTTATATCCCTGAAGTGGATCAGGGTGATAAGAGACTCGGTTGAATTCAACCATGCCCAGAAGGCAAGTCCAAGCCAGCTTACCGCTCAAACTAGAATGACCTACATGGAATCTTAGCAGCCATAAAACAAGCCTTTGCGCATCGAAGGCATTGCGGGTGCTGAACGATTTCGTTGCTATCGGAACCAGAGCGTATCCAAGGTTATTTCGAATGGCACAAACGGCCATGGCACAGGTCTTTTGTCGGCTTTGTTTCCGCTTAGGCGCTTGATGATGGCGAAGGTCCACCGTGACAAAGAAACGAAGCGCGCTTGCCTACATATAAAGAGAGCCACCTTCAACCTGGTGGTGTTCTTCCCTTCTAATCTTATCTGTGCCCTCACATTGCTCTGAACTTCTGTTCGACATCGACGTTTCGACGACTCTAGCATGTTATTCTCCCTGCTCTTTCAGCAGCAAGCCATAAACACCCCAGATCCATTCATGGCACAGTCGAAGCACGCAGTTATCCTGACGGCGGTAGGAGTAACTCTGCTGGTTACTTCGGGAATCCTCGCCACAAGGGGGGCATCGTGGAGGAAAGCTCAGAGACGCATTTCCCAAATCGCCTCCAGAAACAAACAACACTCGGCTTCGCGATCTCCTGCGGCGAACGGTAGACCGGCTCCCCTCTCTCCATCTCACCCAAGCTGTGGCACAGAGTCCAACAGCAGCACGAGCCCATACTCATACAGCTCGCCAACCTCTCGCGCTACAACGCCAGACGAGACTTATGCAAGCCCCCGCACGCCGCTATTCCGCGATCTCCGCTCCCCATCCGCATCTCCTAGTCGCGAGCTTCCCCCAAGTCGCTCTACCAAACAAGATCCACGAGCACCTTCCTATACACGTTACCCACCACTTCCCGTTTCTCCTCTGGCGATCCCCCATAGTCGGGCCCTTCCCGAAGACAAATTCCTGCCACAGTTCGCCCCACCAGAGCTGGTATTTGCCGCTTTCGACTACCAGTTGATGCCCTACCGTGGTCCGCCAACGCAATCGTTTACCGCTTCAACGAGCCTCATACACAAAGCTCCTCTCGCCCTCGTAATCTCGCTCAACCCCTCGGACGACGCCAGAGTCATGCAAGAACGCTACGAAGAGATGTGTTCCTTCCTAACGTCCCCAGCTCTAATGAGCACTGCCGCCGAGATTCACTCTATCGACATCATAGTCCCCCGAGAATCAAGCGCCAACTGGAACTTCGAGTCTCTCCCGCACCCCTTCGACGAGGGCCCCACCTACAAGTCGAAGCGGAGGAAGGAGGACTGGCGCCAGAACGACTGCATGTCTCCCTTCCGGTACAAGAACCAGTTCCCGAACCTCGTCGAGTTCGGGTGGGACGGGATGCTCGGGCGGCGGAGGGGCGACGGGGCGTACGCCGCACTCCCCGCGCCCTTCGTCGATCTCATCGCTCTGCCGTATGCTCAGCTGAGGAGGCTTGAGCTGCGGCATTGCTTGGTGACGCTGTCGGACTGCAAGCACATTTTGAGGAGCGCGCCGAGGCTACGGACGTTCGTTGTTGATACCGTCGTAGGTGTCGAGCCGAGGACTAGTGTGCCTGGATTTCATGCGAGGGGGGATGTTCCAGCGCTTCCGAGGTCGTCCTTCCCCCGCTGGCCGCTGGCTGCGCAAGCGCTCTTTCAACCCTTGTTTCCTGGGGATGGAACGGGCGCTGCCCCTGTACACATCGAGTGCCCCGAGCTTTCTATACTGCATGTGAGGACGACAGTTGACTTGGGGCACTTTTTCTCCACGTGCAGTATGCCGAGGGTGCGGAGGATTCTGTATGAGCCGGTTGGGGAGGAAGTGGGCTTTGTGTCTGTGGATAACTTTCCGTGGAACTTGAATTGGGAGAGTTTGGAGTCGCTTGCACTTGCGGCTGCGAATGTTCAGGTTCCTGTCCTTGATCAGTTGGCGTTGGCTTGCTTCGAGGAGAGAGTGGATTGGAGCTTCACTCCGACGAGTGGGCAGTGATTGTTTTTCTCGTTTCTTTGGACAGGCGTTCTGGAATCATTGACATTCTACATCATGCTTAATTTACTGTTATTACGATTGATTGTCACACGCGCAAAGGACCTTTCATAGTATACTACGATCTTTTATTGGACTTCTTACATCTCTTAGAAAGGATTATCAGGATATCAATGATACTGGGGATTCATCTGTTCCATCACGGTGGCTTGGTCCGGTCGAGCCCAAATAAGCGCCAAATAAGCGCGGAGTCTGGACTCCATCAAGTTGAACTTTGATCATCGCCTCTTGACCTCCACCACCACCTCAGCCCATTCGTCATGACATTGCCGATCCGGACCCACCACTTCTACGTCTCTACCTTTTAATTAGCGGCCGGTCAGATCGAGGTGAAGATGAGTGTTGCCTGTTGAGTCCAGCGCTGATCCAGGTTGGATTCAAGACGATCTCTGCACACCAGCACGCCGAGGTTTTGCCGTTACAGTGGTGCGTTGTTCGTCTTTAGGGTTGGTTGTGACAGAAAACTTGTTGAGAAGACTGACAGAGCTTTACTCTAGTCAAGATGTTGAGAATTTCTTCGGTCTTTACTGTCTGTAAAGCTACATGGTGCTTACGACCTTATGGCGTCCTCGCAGATGTGGCCCGCCGCATGATGGAATGCTCGCCACACCCATATCCTCTCCCTCTGGCCATTCTACTAGGATCCGACTCGGATACCGGCCGCCTTGCAATGCTACGCATCAGGATCATGATACGTCTGCGTTTTGCCCTCGACTTGGGGCCAGGGATAAAAACAGCAGGGGAGAGCCACTCAAAGAGCTCAAGATCATCAGTCCTTCAGGCTACCATTGTCGGATGACCGTACGTACTTCACGGCCTCCGGTTTATTTGCCATAACCCCATGATGCAAGAGTACTCGATCGCAGAGGCTTCAGCTAATCCCTCGTTAAGTGCGCCAATCATGCTTGGAGTTATGACGAGAGATCGGACGCTGGATGTCCTTATGATGTGACAGTTCGCTCTGAAGCCGTCGAGGTGTGGCATGGCATCACCTCACCTCGCCGATTCAGACACTAGGCCTCTTTTGCTGAAGGAGCAGTATTCGATCCCTGATGCTCGATCCACAGCTCTATCATCGAGGAAACGGCGGTGACGTGAACTATCACTTCCTTTCCCATGTCCGTCCCGAATCCGTTCCTCCTTACTCGGCTTTGCTGACCAGACACAACACCCTTCAGGATCTCTTCGGGCCGGCCACACTGCATATCCTGGAAGTGGCATACCTGGACGTGCGAGGCCGCGAAACGCGCAGCTCACATGCCTGCCTGAAAATCGCATGCGTATGTCAAAGTCTTGACGGCTGCTCTCGTGAAGTACTACTCCACTGGACTGCGGGTGGTTTATTTCCCCTGCGGGCCACACTGATCCCTGTTTATTTCCCCGTTGACGAATGTCTTCTAGAACATCGCCGAGTCCCGTATCGCCGCTCTTGGGTCCTCGCTAGGCACAGTGTGCCTTTACCAAAGCTCGCAACCTTGGGCTTTTAAGGATGCGATGGATGTGGCTACGCATGAACCGGGCTAAAGGCGCAAACATGGAAGGCTCGAAGTGTACCAGAGCCGGCCCCTGATGGAGGCCTACTAGTTTCATACGAATTTGGACTTTGAGTAGCCTGTGGATATAGGGCTGCTACAATGCAGCTGCATACCCCCACGCCTTCTAGCCTCCATTTCTGTGACTGTGGAACTTTGGGAGCTTTTGTCAAAATACCACTGCTGAGCAAAATAGTAAGTCAATCTCAACTCAATCTTAAAATTGTCGTGTCTAATACTCCCCGCCGCAGACGTCATATGTGCATGTTCACGGCGAGGCGTATAGTACGCATCGTATGCGACATCGACACTGACTTGGCGGGTGTACGTGAGCGCTACTTCCGAGAGCTAAATTCTTTCTTCTCTGTGCCTGAAGTCTCTGTCTAGTCGGCACCGCCGCCAATCCGCTTCCCAATGCTGGCGATCGTCGCGAAAGTTCAGAGGTTTGACATCGGTGGCGCTGTGGTGGTGGGACTTCAGAGTCCAGGCTCCCAGAGATGCCAGCCCATTTCAGCGCGACTAGAGTTACTGGGTAGGATATGTTATGGATGTGATGCAGACCTGTCTATCAACTAGAAGTTGGTTAAAGTTGGACTGGAGCATGGAAGACGGTGCAAGTATTGGTATGAACGAAGCTATCCTGTGGTCGAGACCATTCTTCCTGTCTGTCGAATGGTGCTTTATGTGGCGGTTCTACTAGTAGCCGTTCGGTCTGCTATTAACATCCGAGGGGTTCAATTTCGAGTTGAACGTCGCTCAACGTTCGTCAGGCTTGCCTAATCATCTCCACGGGATAGCAATCCACATGCAGCCTTCTGGCGGGCTTGGTACCCATCCTGAATAAATACACTGCATAGAACGTGCGCTATATAGGCAACGTTCGTCGCTCCTTTCGCTTCTTCTGGCCTGCTACCACAGCAATACGTACTACAAATGGTTAATCGAAGGCGATAGTGGTCGTGCGGGCATCATGATCCGGCTAGGGGCTGCTAGAAAAATACAGATAATCTCGAAGAAAGTGGCTCAAAAATTTGTACCTCTAAAACCACCTCCTGGCCGTATATTAGGTGACCTTCAGCGTCAGGACCAAGGGTTGTGGGCCAGGGCTGAGGAGGTTTCCGTTTCAAGACTACGCCGCCGGGCTTTAGTGATGTAGATCCGGACAATCGGCCGAACAGCCTTATTGGGTGGTCGATACTACGCCTTGTGCTGCTTCCACGACGTCAATTAACCCTGACCATGCTTTCTATGGGTTCGGGGCCTTAAATACACGAAACTGGAGTCAATACCGCTTCTACCTCTCTCTCGGCCGACCAGGACACCCCAAACTCCCAAGTTCATCGAGCGACAACCAGGTTTTATCATGAAATTCAGGTGCGTTGCCGGATACCACTAAAGGTTTAGTGTGCTGAGGCGGCGCAGTTCTTCTTTAAAGTTCAATGCTATTGCAGATTGGTGGGATGAGTACATTGCGTGAGTGCATCGTCTGAACTCGATTTCGAACTCCTAACGTTTGGCAATTCCAGCTACGATGCATTGAAGAAGTATATATACCAGCTGGAGAAACAGCAAGTCAACCACGAGCAGATAGTGCCAGCCGACGTCGAGACAGGAGAAAGGTCCTCATTGCTCGGAGGACACGATGTATCTGCGACCGACGCCGCCTTCGTACCTTTGCTGGACCAAGAGCTGAGGAAGATTGTCTTCTTCTTCGAAATGCAGGAGAAGGAGTTGTTTGAGGAGCTGGAGGAGCTCGAGGAAGCGGTGTCGAAGCAGGAAGAGGCAGACCTTACCGGCTCTGGACGCTACGCCGACTTCAGTGACGACGACGAAGATGACGACGACAGTATCTCGCGGAGCCCGGATGCGCGCAAACACTACGCGTCCACCAGCCGTCCACGGCGAAAGGGAACCACTGGTGCGTGCTGTGCTTTCTTTCTGTCGGCGCTTAACTCATTCTCTCTGAGCGCAGGCGACCGCCGGCAGAGTCTCTCATCCAACGAAGACTATGACGCCTCGACAAGCCGAGCACATAGCAGAAACCCCATGGCCTACATGAGGAACAGCTTCTCTACAGCCAACGGCCATGACCTGTCGATCTGGACCTCGCGCTCCGACTACGCCTACGACACGCGCCTCCTATTCAAACGCCGTATCACGAACCTCTATATCCAATTCACGAACCTCAAGTCATACGTCGAGCTTAACTACTCTGGGTTCAGGAAGATCATCAAGAAGTACGACAAGGTCACGTACAGCGAGCTCAAGGACAGATACCTGCACAACGTCGTGGAGACGTCCCATCCGTTCGAGGCGTCTACGAAGGACAAGCTGAATCATGCCATTGCCACCCTCATTGATCTCTATGCCAAATGCGTTACACGCGGCGACCGGAGCCTGGCGAAGGAACAGCTCAAGTTGAACCAACGCGAGAACATCGCATGGGAGCGTGATACTGTGTGGAGGCAGATGATTGGGCGGGAACGCAGGGGCGAGGGTACAGAGATCATGGAGGGCGCGACGCTGGTAAAGGAGGAGGAGCCATCTGTGGTGAAGGTCAAGACGCCCATTGGGCCGTTCAAGCTTACACAGAGGAAGATTCGACTCATTCTCGCCATCATCATGTTCTTCATCCTCATCAATGTACCATTTGTGGAAGGCATCGAGGCGAACAACACCATAGCTATCCTGACGTTCTGCACAGTGCTTTGGGCGACGGAGGCCATTCCGCTCTTTGTCACGTCGATGTTCGTACCGCTTTTGCTCATCCTGTTCCGCTGTATACGCAAGGAAACCGGACACGGCGAATTCGAGCGCTTGCTTCCTCATGATGCTACCAAGTAAGCTGTTGTCTTGAAGAGGTTTCGCGAACTAATACTCTCGACTTTATCCAGATTCGTCTTCTCAATAATGTTCTCCCCGACCATCATGCTCCTCATTGGCGGCTTCACGATCTCTTCCGCGCTTAGCAAAACAAACATCGACCGTGTCATCTTCACCCGCGTGCTCTACTTTGCTGGGAGCAAGCCCAAGACCGTTCTCCTTGCTTTCATGTTCGTCTCGTGCTTCGCCAGTATGCTGATCAGGTAAGTCCACACCATATCTGCGGCGTCTACAATACTGACTCGCATCTTTGCAGTAACGTTGCTGCACCGACTCTGTGCTTTACCCTCATTCGACCCATCCTAAGAACCTTACCGCCGAAGTCGACTTTTGCTCCCTGCTTAATCGTAAGTCTTGGCATCTTATTCTCCTCGAATTCTCGCTTATGTTTCCGAAGCTCGCCATTGCTCTCGCCGCCAACATTGGTGGCCAAAGTTCACCCATTTCATCGCCCCAAAACCTTATTGCCATCGGTGCCATGGACCCGACTCTCGACTGGTCGAAGTGGTTTGCCGTCTCCCTTCCCGTCTCTGCCATCTCCATTGTCCTCATCTGGCTTCTCCTTCTCCACTCCTACGACCCGGCTCGCTCACCCGACGGCGAAGGCGAGATCGAGATAAGGGCTATCAGGCCAACTAAGGAATCGTTCACCTTGAGGCAGTATTGGGTCTCGTTCGTTTGTCTTGTTACGATTGCTCTTTGGTGTGTTGAACACGAGATCGAGGAATACGTTGGTGATATGGGTGTTATTGCCCTTATTCCGATTGTAGCATTCTTTTCTACGGGTGTTTTGAAGAAAGTAAGGGTGACTGCTCCATGTGGTTTCCAAATGTCGACTGATCATGTGTTGTGTCGTAGGATGACTTTGAGAAGTTTGCGTGGTCAATTGTATTCCTCGCAATGGGTGGAATTGCGCTCGGAAAGGGTGTAGTTTCAAGCGGACTCTTCGCCGTTCTCGATGTGCTAGTTCGGAAAGCCTTGGACGGCTTCTCCACATATGCGGTTGTCTTGATTCTGTCACCCATCGTTCTCGTACGTTCTATTCATTCTCCCCAATACGGTTCCTCGCCTCATTGAGATATTCACTTCACAGGTCATCTCCACCTTCATCAGTCACACGATAGCCAGTGTCCTGCTCGTACCCATTGCGCAGGAAGTCGGGATGCATCTTCCTGGCAAACCCACCAACCTTCTTATCTTCATTACCGCGCTCATCTGTTCGACTGGAATGGGAATGCCTGTTTCCGGCTTCCCTAATCAAACTGCGTAAGTCTATAACCAATTCCCCTCAATTCAAATATGTGTGTCTTCTTCTCACCTTTGTTCCTATTGTGCGTGTCCTCTCTCTTAGTGCGACACAAGAAGACGAGCTTGGAACGCTGTATCTTACCAATATGGACTTCTTGAAGAACGGTGTTCCGGCGAGTATCATCGCCACTTTGGTATGTCGGCTTGTCGTATTTCTGCCGCGTACCTGCTGATTGCTGACTTGTGATACGTGAAGGTCGTCTCGACGGTTGGTTATGCTTTGATGAAACTTGTTGGGTAAGTATTCCTTTTTGTATTTGACGAAAAATGTGTAGTCTGACATCGCACACATAGCGTATAACCCCAGCTATTATATGACCGCCTCTTTGTGCTCCACACTCAATTCGTCTGCCTATCATCTACTCATTGACTTAGAAGTGGACTTTGCTATATTCTTGTGTCCTTTCCCTTTGCATGCTGTTGTCCCATGACTGATACTCGCTCTCAATGTTCTTATTCCCGTTTTGCGGTGAGGCCCCCCTCCCCGAAGAAATGTTGACCGGCTTTTTCGCCCGCATTTCCACCGTCCATTCAAGGAGCTAGGTTCCCAATCCTCTCCACGTCTACAAAGGCATCCGAACCTTCCCCACCCTTCCCCTTTGTACCATATTGGACTTGCCGCTTACTCTAGCTTCTCCGAGATGCCATTCTACTACCCCTTCTTCATTAGGCATACTAGAATCCAAAGACACATCACACTCACGTATCTTAATTCACTCTTTCCATCTAGAAAAGATCATGTGCTCTCGACGCCCCATCCGGCCGGGTGTGGCTCTTCCACATCAAGCTCGAACCTGGAAAACGACAGTGGCCCCGTCCGGAATCCATCCGCCTTGGGATGGCATCTATCTATCTGCCTGTCTTCCAAACGCGGTCAGCCTGCTTTTCTGGTCGCCTGTCAGGCGTGGATCCACCACTTCCATTTTGGTGACAGTTCATACCGTCGTGAAGATACGGTGTGTCGGTAAAGTCTTTGTTTTGCTCCAAGTGTGGGAAGGGGAAGAGCGCGATTCGGGTTTCCCCATCTTTCTGTCCCTTTCCGACCTTCCTTTCCATGATCCAGCCAACGAAGAGCCTCCTAAATTTCTCTCGCGGTAGTCACGGTTCAAAACCGCTCACGAGGTGTTATCAGTGCTCGAAGGGTGCTCGAGGTGGGGTATGTGCCAGTGGTGTCATTGTCACGCCCGCCGGACTGCGCGTGATGGTAATTGTATGTCTGCGACTCTGGCGAGGGAGATGGTCGTCTAAGCGCCGATATGTCTTAATTGATTCCCTTTGCTGGACACTCCAGAATCCTCGGAGAAGATGTGTGACAGGTGTGCTATGTTGCAGAAGACATCTATGTGGATGGGGCCTCCTTGATAGAACGAACGAAGGGCCAACGATGGGAGGCCCTGAAGCATTTGAAGGTTCGTCGCACTATTACTATCACTACAAATATCAGGAATACTGATGGTTCGATTGCAGGCATGTTCGTTCAGCGTAGCGTCGTGCCGTGGGGTCCGCAGATAATGGTCATGGAGATCAGACGACCTCAGGCACCTCCAAGTTGCGGTTTTCACCCCAAGGTGTTGGGCAAGGCAACGACTCTCATCGCTTGCTTTGAATGCACATCATTAAACTTCCCCAGAGATGTCACTGGATTCCTCGTCGGCTAAGGGCTTCCCTCGCATATGGCATCAAACTCACGAACGTACTTCGGTGCCGAAAAGGAATGTGAACACCCACAAGTTTTCTGCGCTTCTAATTATGCATCCCGAGGCTCTGTGGCTTTAGGATGCAATCGCCGTCAAAGACAAGAAGCAGGCGGTGTGGGGTTGGCGGCGGCCTGAGGGCGGCGAAGCGGAACAAATTTCCTTCGAAGGGAACTGGAGAAGCTGGAGGGAAGGAGGTACTATGTTTGCAGGGGAGGAGATGTGAGATTCCCGATGCGGATTCAGAAGGCTTTGGGCGGAAAGAATCGAGAAGATAGAATGGGGCTTGCTTTGTCTTCCTCACACCTCGGGATGGCAAGAAAAGCGTATCACGGTCCGTCGATGGTTTAAGACCGATTTGGAGTGTTACTCATGATATCGATGCTGGGGAGAAGAGAAGGCAATGCTAGTCGGACAGAGACATATGTATAATCTAGCTTAGAACCGGAGTGCGGCTTCCGTAACGAAACACGAGAAGACCGAACGTCGTATATCTTTATCTAGTGTGTATTCTGGTTCTCTTCGAATGTTATTGTCAGAGCGGTCCTTGCTAGTCAACTGAATTGCTTACTTCTCTCACACACCCGCAGCTTCGTCGAGCTTTTCGATCATTAATTGCTTCCTCATGCAGTAAGTGAATGTCGTGAAGAAGTCTCCATAAAAGAGACAGCCTGGTGTCTTCCATGGCTTTCATTAATCTATGCTGAGACAAGTTACGTTGAAGGTGATATCGATGACATAGTTAATCTTGACTGCAGCAGGGAGAGACAAGGTTGCAGGGCGAGTTCATCTCGAGCTCATTGCTTAAGTTTCAGCGTCGAGCAAAGCTTATTTCGGGATCGGGAGGACGAGATCCGGGACATGGTACTCGATTTCCAACTTGGACTTAAGGTTGTAAAAGGTTATCATGTAAGGTTGCAGAAAATGCGCAAGTAGTATTTCTTATACAGTTCGAGTATGGTATACGTTCGCAGTAGATGTTACACAGGGTAGTTTGTACTAATAATGTGTATGAAGTGCAAGCCTAGTCGGGGTATCAATGTTTAACAATACACATGCAACGGAAACGATAGGCGTATTATGCATATTAGGACCATAGAGAAGGGGACGATGATGAAGAAGATAAAAAGGACAATAAATACGAAAGCAGTGAAGTAGTATGCGGATCGAACAGGACGGGCTAGATTGAACAGAGGGAAGTCGAAAGAAACATAAGATCAATCAGGGGTAGAAGACGAAATGCAGTGGCAGAATTAAAGCCACGGACGGTGAGGTATTGAACTCGACTCGCTATCGCTGTCGGCGTCAAGCGGACTACGCGGTCCGAGCCTATAGGCAGAGGCATCTCGAATATTATCGAGGTCGCTCTTGGGTTGGCCCCACTCCCTACTCGCAGGTGCCGATATCCTGGGGAACGGGTACCGGCGGTCGGTCATGCTGGCCAACTTTTTCAGGTCAGAGAATGAAGAGTGTTCGTGGGATGAGAGGGGCGTGGCTGGGGATATGGGGGAAGGGTTTGAGCACGAGTCTTCTTGGGAAAAGTCTGATCGCCGACGCTGCTCAATGAGGCTCTCGGATGGCGACCGAGATCGCTTGAATGTGTACTCCTGGTACGATCTCGGGGTGTAGTAAGGTTGGAAGCGGGATGAGTCAGAGGATCGGTTCCTGGAATGCACAAAACCGACGTCAGTATATCGGGGAACGCAATGACATGCACTGAACACGTACGAGTGAGGTTGAGCCGATACGGAATGCCTTCGCGCCCAATGTTGATCCTGTATGGGCAGGCTCGAGGGATAGTCATCATCCAGACGAAGTCTCCGCAGCACAGCGGCCGAGTCCTGGGTGTCGACACCACGAAGGTCCTCGAGGGCAGAGATAGGGGGCAGCGCATAAGGAGATCCGGAGTCCCGCTCGCTCTCCTCGGGTTGCTTGATCGGGGGGAGGGATATATTTTCCTGCGGCTTCGCCGACGACGGCCGATTCAGGACGTGCGGGGGTATCTCGAGTGATAAACCACCTCGCCCGCCTACCGACGCCTTCCGGTCGATCGGTGACGAGTGGGAGGAGTATGGAGCATAGCGGTTGGGATTGTGATAGTCCGGAGAATCGATCTGCCGATGCGAGTACTGGGGTGAAGAGGAGTATTCGGAAGGGTCTGGGGAGATGCCAACTGAGGGGTGCGACGGTCGTCGGCTGTACTGGCTGGGGCGCTGGTGGGGGACGGTCAGGCCGATGTTGGCAGGGCCGCCTGGTGTTACGACGGTCCAGTTTGAGTGGGGCTCCCGCGGGATCTGCGTTACAGCGGCGGCTTGGGTGTTGCGTCTTGCCCGTCGGCGTGTCTGTGAGTTTGCGACAACCTGACCGTAACCGGGCTGATCGGGAGATAAACATGTACTAGGGAAGGTCGGGCTAGAGAGATAGATGTGAGATAGATAGATCTTGCAGAGACGCATGGGAGGTAACATACCCGAAAAGAGGGACCAAGTCGTGCCGGATTGACCATGCCACTCTAATGAAGAGTATCGTTATCAATCAAGGAGCAGATGGGATAGGACGGTCAAGAAACAAACCTCCGTGACAGTTTGAGCGCAACCTAAAGAATTTTAAGTGTAAGACTCGTGTTCGAAGCTTTAAATCAACGATGCAATAAGCTCACCTCATACGGCATCCATGTACCTTGTATCTTGAGATAACCTCCACGAACTCGTCGGATAAGAGGAGCGAGGTCAGGCTGGGAGTCGATCATCTTGACGATGTCAGCTGAGCAATTAATGAGACGTCAGACATGCCGGTGGACAGGTCGTACAGGGATACACACCCTTGGAGTTGCCAAGCGCTGCGAAAGGGGACGAAAGGATGATAAGGGTCTAAAGAAATGAGGAACCATGATGTCGAACATACCTTTCCAGATGCCCGTCCACAGAATGTACCCATCGTCAATGTCCATCATTATCCATTGTCCATTGAGCGGATATTCGTACACGGGGCTGGAGGCAACGGAAGACAAATAGCGCGTCAATAGTGGCGCGCGCGCGGGAAAGAAAGGCGGCGTACATATAACCTCGAGCGTCATTACTTGTAATATACCGGCCTTTGGTGACATGGTGTTCGGGACTGGCGTAGGGACGGAAGCGGGGGCCTGCGCTCGACGAGGTCGATGGCGCGTGTAGTGTGTCCTGCAGAGGGTAGGCGATCAGCATGGGCTCTGCACAGCGAGACGGCAGACGCACCTGCAGCATACCGGAAGCCATACTCGTGATGGAGGGGGGAAAGAGATCGGGTACCATACGGCGCCTGAGGCTTTAAGTAGGACAGAGCTTGCCGGTATGAAGGGTCCGAAAGCGTTCGACAAGATGAACCCGCTGCGAAGATCCCTTTACGATTTAGACTAGAGATTGGAGAAAAAGCACCAAGTGGGTCCAGTCTGCCGGAGATTTACTCGTGGAAATTCCGTCACACAGCGAATACAAAAATAGTATAGAGGGGGGGATCAAATTGTTTGAACGACAGCCGCTTGACGGCATTTTTCGGTCAAACGGCTCCATTTAATCCATTGGGCATGGACGGAAGGGGAGGAAGACGTACCAGGAGCTACCAGGAGGCGATCCCAATCTGGGGATGACCCACGCGTGAATAATCATGTCATGGCCCTACATACCCGCTCGAAAAGGAAACGTTGCGACATCCCAGGAATGCCCAAGATATTACCAAGGCCACGGCGCCAGGTCGGCAAGGAGTTTCCCAACATATCGGATACCGCAAAAGGGACCTGCGAACCCAGGCGTGTTAGCACTTGTAAACCCGCAACAGCCAGCAGACAAGACAGATCATATCTCCTTTGCTGACCGTTTTTCTCTTCTCTAAAGCGATTTGTCTCGTCTTCCGCCCTGTCCTCGTTTTTGATCTGTCCCTTGGTCCCGATTCGAGCGAGCGCTTGTGCTGCGTCCCCGGCCGCCTGGCTGTTGCTCGAGCGACCTCTTCGAAACAAACATGCTTGGTCACGGTGATCCAGCATTGATCAATCCAACGGTATCGAAACGTCTTTTAGACCTCGCCCTACCTCATTGAAGCTGGCGTTGCCAACGGCCCGCCGGACTAATTGGTGCAACTGGGGCGCTCACCAGCTCTCAGCCTTCGGGGCCCTGGAGGGTCCTCCGAAGGTCCCTGAACAACCAGACCGGAGCCCGACCACAACAACCGTTGGAGCGGCCACGAAGTCTCCGTCCCGGAGCACCCTGCACAACCTACGACCCCGTTCGTTGTGCACCGTTGGTCAGAAGGAGCGGCCAGAACACGTCAAGGATGAAGCAATAGAAAATGTGATAAGTTAGCTTCGAGCTTGACACAATGACGGGATGAAGCACTTACGCTCTTCGACCAGGCCCCACCTCTGAATGGGCTCGCGCACAGGAAAGCGGCTGGACTGACACCTTCTTTCGTCCTTTCCGGAGAGGCGTTTGTATGGGATGTACATAAGAGTACACGACACAGATTCACCCCGCGAAAAGACAGATTCGGACAGCTACGACAGACGTGTCAATTACATTGTCAGATGGCACAGGGGGATACTACCCCATTTACAGACCGCGTTCCCAGATATCCTCAATTGAGAACCTGACGATTGCGTTTGATGTTCCTGGCATGAGAAGCCTAAGCTCTGATTGCGGCCTCGAACCCGTTATCGCAAGTAGGTGAGTAACAAATTCGCGCGTCGCCTTCGCCTGAGAACGTACCCGAGAGCTCGCGGCACCCACCACAAGCGATACTGCCTAACAACAAGCAACAAATTGCCCCCTCCCCGTCTCGTTTCGGTACCGAACGTCGCTTGCTGTTTCTCGCAGAGCCCAACACCCATGTGCACGCCGTGCCTCAGGAAATCAGCAGCGAAATCATTGAACATTCATTGCACTTCCATTCGCAGTCGAAATACACTGAGCAGAAATACAAGCATTTACAGAGACAGAGACGTGAATCGAAAGAATAAGAAGAACGAGAAAGTGAAAGTGGGAGTACACACAGAGAGGAAATCTATGTTTAAATAAGCATTTTGGAGTCGTTAGAGGCCGTTGCCTTCGGCAGCGAACGAGGCGAGGACCTTGTGCACTTCATTGGATCCGATGCCGCCAGAGGTGTAGATCACATTGCTGAGATCGAACCCGTTGAACTGACTGGCTGCACAGACGGTGTACGCCCCCATGTTATCGAAGCCAAGCCAGTCCCCAACCTGGAGCCCAGCCGGAAGAACGGTTTTCGGCGAGACGCAGTCGATAGAGTCGCAGGTCGGGCCCCAAACGCTGCATACGTGCTTTGCTTCGGAAGCCGAGACATGGAACGATCCGTTCATCGAGAGCACATATGGGTGGATAACCTGGTGGTCGAACAGGATGCAGTTGAAAGCCCCATATACGCCATCATTGATGTAGTCTAGAAAGGCATCTCAATCAGACTGTCCAGGAAAAGTACGAGGAACTCCACGTACACATGACTTTGGGTTGGTCAGGGTCCTCCTCGACCTTAGCAACCTGTTCCTCGCTCTTCGATGGATCGGGGAGCGGAGCGCGGCGGGCGATGATGTGCCCCGCGAGCTTAAACGCCTTGGAGACGTAGAAGCGTCCAGGCTCCGCGATAATCCTCATGTGGTCGCGGTCAGGGAAGTAGAGGTTGATGGCCTCGGTCAGGTAGAAGGCAGCCTTCTCGAAAAGCGCGTCCTCGAATCCGCCTCCAACATCCAGGAGGGTGAAGTTGTACCCAGCCTCCCTCGCCATGTCGAACACGGCCCGCGAGCGCATGATCGCATCGGTGTATACAGATGGATCGTAGCATCCGCTTCCGACGTGGAAGCTGACGCCGACGACGTCGAGACCAAGTTCCTTGGCCTTGGCGAGAAGGGAGGGGACCACATGGAGAGGGGCGCCAAACTTGATGCCGAAGGCGCAAAGGCTCTTGGAGTCGTCGGTCAAGATACGGATGACGAGCTTCGCGTTGGGATTGGCACGCTTGACCTTGTACAACTCGTCGGCGTTGTCGAAAGTCATCGTGTGGACGCCCTTGCTAGCGGCATTGCGGATGAAGGAGACAGCCTTGCACGGGTTCGCGAATATGATGCGAGAGGGGTCGATGCCTCCAACGTCGAGGATTTGAGAGATCTCGTTCAGCGATGCGCAGTCGAAACCAGTCCCAAGCGCCGCCAGTAGTCGGATAACGTATGGATCGGGGTTGCACTTGACCGCTACCAAAACACATATCAGATAAGGTCGAAGGCGCGATAAACATGTGACGTACCATAGTACGGCTGAATCTCGGGGAGATTGGCCTTCCAGCGCATGTGCTGGTGGTAGACTTGGCTAAGGTCTGCGACAAAGAACGCTTTTTCGGAGTCGGGCTCGTGGTCCTCCGAGGAGCGCGTCGAGTTCATGATGCCGTTGCGCAGGTGCACATCGGGGTGGCCTTGGTGGAGCGGAGGAAGGGAGGGGAAGATGGTCTCGCCGGCAGAAGCGGGATTTTCGCCGGGATGACAGTTGCCGGAGGAACGAAGGCAGACGTCGTTAAAGTTCGTGGGCCATGTCTCGTGGAGACGGGGCTCCAGCGAAAAGTCGATAGCGTTGACCGCGGGGAGGGTTTCGATCTGGGACATGGGATCTGCAGGTATGTCTTGCGCGAGAGCTTCTAGAGGTTCTATAATTGTGCTTGAGGAGATGATGTGGGCTTCCAGGAGAATAGAGGCAGTGGTGGAGCAGTCAAAGGGTTCAATCTTTGGAGCTTGTTTTACCCAAGTTACCGATGCACAACCGCCACGGTCGATGGCGATCCGGGCGGGAAGTGTCGGCAAGGTTGGGAATTTAGTCAGTCGATGTGGGGTCCTCGCTCCCTGCAGCGAGGATTAGCTTGAAGGGCGTGGGGTGGGGTTGGAGAGAAAACGTTGGGAAGAAGTCGGTGGTGATGAATAGGAACTTGAATCCGCTAGCTGGGGGATTAAGTCCTGTCAGGGAGGTTCGCCTGCAAGCAGATCGTCGAGTCTATCAGTGATTCTGAACATTGGTCCGTACGTGGAAGAAAGACGAACCTCGAACGGATGACCACCTAGAAACATCGGACGAGACATTAGAAAATGACGATGCTATGTCAGATAAAATAGTGACATACTCAAGGGTCAATAAACGGAGATCTCTATTTCTTTGTTGGCAAGAAATGATGCCGTTTTTTGTCTTTGATATCGCTCAGGTTCTGCGACACCAAAGAGACGGGAAAAAGGGTAGAAGAACGGGCTACTGTGCGTCGTGGAGGTCGAGAAGAAGATGCGGTCGGAGTTTTGGAAAACCTATCCATTGTCGTCGGCCACTGCCGGTTTCGATCAGCCACCGTCGCGTGGCAAATGTTTTCGGCTCTTGCCATCGTCCATGTACAGCCTCGACCGCCTCGACGTCCTCTGCTGCAACTCGGATGAGTCACGACGACGACGACGACTGCGCTCTGTGGATACTCAAACCATCCTCGACTTCATCTGGCCAAACCTTATATGTCTAACATGAAATCTAGGCCATTCGCTCGTTTTGGTGTAGACGCTAGAGGACCGACCATAGGCGTCGAAGTGCGATATTTTGGGTGCGAGCTTCTTCAAACTGCGGATATTGACACCATGTCCCAATAGTGACGTCGCCACTAGTCGCCACTGTCTTCGACCGCACAGACATCTGTATTGACAGAGTCTGCTGACCTCGACGCCATCTTTGGAAAGCACGGGCATGCGTGATGGATTTGCATCCGATATCTTCTGCGTCTGGAGCTCTGAACGATCCTGGAACTTAAGGAACGAAACCCAGGTCCAGATACCCCGAGAAGAACCCCTCCGGCCGACCAGACCATTTTCTGTCATGGTTGTTGGACGATGTCTCGGCGAGCCGAGTATCTGTGATCCTTTCGCCCAACAACGAGACATCTCAGACATCTCTTCTCGATCTTCTTGTTGGGTTTTCGAAACACGATATCGCAAGTACGGATTGGGAAACCTTTCCAACAGCTTAGGGCAGTCCTAACGCCGCCCTCCAGCCTTTCGAACAGGCACATCCTCCGTTTGTGGGCCCATTGGAGCCCATTGGTGAGTACATCGATATTTTATCGCCAACTGACTGTGATTGATGTGCGATTTACTTATAGCAAGCTTTCGTGAATCGTGATCAAATAGCGAAGCGCCTCCGTTACCGGTCTGTACATCTATCCAAAATTTTATCTCCAATCCCATTTGTTCGCTTCTCAGCCCGTCGCTGCATCTTTACGGTTTGAATGCGCATGGCGCGCTCGCCCAGCCGCTGTGAGCCGCTGTGCGAAGCGCTGATTTCGCCGTTTGGCCTCTTCGGACCCACCTCTTCTCCGGGGTTACGAGAAGCATGACTGCAGCTTCGAGCGAACAACACTCGCTCTCGAATGTGCCCATCCAATCGTGTCGCATTCCGAGACATGGGGCTTCGACGAAGGTGGAATTGGTGGAAAGCGTTCCGGCGTCGGTGTCCCCATGACCATCGCGACATCTCGCACCCTCGACCGCCTTCTTTTTTTTGGCTGTGGCATCCTCGAGCACCGGGTCTCGAGCCTCCTCGAGCTGGTCATGAGTATGACAATGTGGCGGCGCGTTGCGCAGGCCGGGTTCCGGGAGTGTCTGGATTTCTTGAACAGTTGGCTTGGACCTCGGTTTAGACAGGCTGCACGTACGCACGCAAGCACGGACGTACTTGTCCTGTTCCTCTCTTTCTGGGGGTATGTAGTACGCAATGCAATTCAATCAGCCAGCTGTTCTGGCACTATCTTTTTTGCGATACCATCATGCCATCCACTTTGAGCCTTTGAGTTTGTCTAGACCTAGTACATATCACATGGACAATATTCCCCGAGGAGATCATCCCGTCGCACTTGGCAAGTACAAACATAGATAGCAGAGTCAGGCGCGCAATTCTGAAGGGTGTCGACATCAGTCGAGGGTAGTACTCACCATCTTCCGAGATCGATCGTCTCGAGGGTCTAAACAGGCAGTCTCAAGTCGGCTGACTGGAAGAGCTATGTCAATGCGATATCCCGAAGGCAAAGGAGATTGATTGAATGGCTCGAGGCGCAAGCGCCCATGGCCGGATTGAACGAGGGTGCGTATTTCTGATCAAAACATAGCACGAGGACCTCGCTCACTTCATTAAGGATTCTCGTCCTCGTGTACGGGTCGGGTGAAGTCAACTCTATATCCGACCACCTGTTCGGGGACGCCTCGAGGTAATTTACGATCTCCATGCAGGGGCGTATGTATCTTCTGGCTATTGTCATCACACTGCGTATCACCGTTTCAATTCCGAGGGTACACTCCAGTAGCACGATGCTTGGGGATGGAGGATGTTAGGGATACTTTTGAATTGAATAGCCGGGGTAATCGTGTTTGATTTATCCAATGTCTTAATGTATTGAGGGTCCAAGTGGGGCGGCACATGCTACCTTGGGTTGGCTCAGTGTGGATGCCTCTGCTCTGGTGGTGTGCTCGAGGACAGGAAACCTTAACGAACTTAAATGGCGGGAACAACGGGATGATAATTTGGGGCGCTTTCTTGCCGGTGTAAGTTAGACTTCAAGGTGTTACTCACCGTACACGACATACGGGTGCGACATGCCTACCAGGGAAGAACACCAATTGTCCCAGCGATGATAGCCTCTTGCAGTATCTATGACCCGACCTTCCAAAGTGACTTTGAAAATAAGGGCTTTAGAGCAACGATGAAGTCTATACTACAGATTTCTCCGAGCACCGTCCAACGCAGCAGATATGGAGTACAAACTTTACATCATACCTGGTCCCCAATTCGTTACGCCAAAATGCCGGGAGCTCCTAAGATTACGGCACATTTATGGGCGTTTGTTAGTCAGTCAGGGAAATCCGGCAGTAGGCATTTTTACCCCCCGAAGAGAGGGTCAAATGTCGAACGTTCAAGAAGTTCCTGATACTAGTAAGTAAGGTTCTATGAAATCGAAAGATTAGATTAAGATGGCTATTCACCGTCCAGGGGCGTTTACATTGAGTACTCCTTTATACGCACTGGCACCAACGACCACTCTGCCACGATCTTGAGGCCTGAGCACCCAGAGTACATAATATCCGCACTCTACACCCTTGAGTCAAAAGTCTAGACAAATCGCCGTCTCGTTATGTGTCACCATGTACGAGAGGAACATGGATTTTTGTCAAGTCACTCCAAAGACGTCTAAACATTCGAAGTTCTTCTTCTCACCAAATCAACCTCCCTCGCGACCTACCTATCTTCTATTTTCGATACTTGGAGCGCTGCCTTTTCACAAGCGTGGCCTCGGGATGGAGTCTTAAAAATGTGGATCTATTATCATCATCGTTCCGAATCCGTTATGGCCTCGTAGGTAATGGCGAAAAAGGTCCTTTTTAAATCCAACGAAATCTGCGGTTTGCGCGTATCAATCTAAGGTGTAAGAGACTATAGACCTCTATAGACCCCTTCTGCTTGTTACAAGAAGTAGCTAGAACTGAATAGTCCTTGTCGGGCTATCGTAACTCACTGACGACTTCTCTGCTCAAAGGCTGGCAATCTAAAATCGTTCCGGTTTGCTGAACACCGGTGTGAAGAAACTTCGAGGTGTTTGAGAGGACCTTCATGCAACGATTCAGGTTATACGGGTGAGGAAGGCTCATAGCCCCAGCTACTTCATCCAAAGCGGGCTGCGAGGATGTCGAGCGTTATCATAGCACCACCATCTATTTGCAGAACCTACCCATGGCGACCTAGAGACGGCCAGGCCGAGGATCGGAGCGGTTCACATTGGGCGCACACCTGCATGGCACCATTCCGTGCCCTGCTCCGAGTGTGTTGGGCCGCTAACTTTAATGGACTCGGCCATGTGAGGCCATGTGCTTCCCCGCAAAGATCGGCAGTGGCACGCCAGACACGGCCTGCTTCTTAACACCGACTTCCTGATGCGCCCCGTCGCTGCCCCATTCGTCTGCTTTACGAAGCCCCAGGTATTCTCTGTTCGTTATTGGACTTCTTCCCAGTCGCCTGTGCATGAATTTGATAACAATAAGCATACGGAATCGTAGGCCCTCCCAGATCCCACGCAGTCTCAGAGGCCAAGCCACTTGAGGAGTCAGGACAGGTCCAGCGCTTCCGAGAAGTTCAGCCTATTTAAGCGCCCAAGCGCCCACTGCAAATGAGGCACAGTGGCTTTGGTGGCACTCCGAGGACAGCCCTTCTTTCAAAAGGAGAAGGAGCAGTTTATTCTGAAAGCTCGAAGTGACATGGATATGACAGCGCGGGAAGCCGGGATGCTTGGATCCATGGACGATAGAATTGAAGTTGGTAGCCGGCTGTCGACTGCGCTGTTTCTTAGGCTTTCGTGGGCCATTTTCGTAAGTCTGTGGGTCGGGAGGGGCAGGATTTGGGAGCCTCGTGGTCAAGGCCGTCATTCCTCTGCACTTTCGCATGCATGCACGCAATTGCACAGTGGGATGGATGGATTGATGCGCAACCTCAGGCGTGCGCATGGCTTCAAAGATGGCGACGCCGACGAGGGCTGGAGCGCCCCTTCCGTTCCCAAGGGAATTGTATGGAATATTCCGTTGGATGAAGCACATACTAAAGGGATTGTATGCATGGGCTTCCGTTCCGAGATGATATTCGTCGGATATCGTCTGACGTATATATTGTACAAAGCTGGGCGCTAGAGGCTCCGGTGACGATGCCGCGAGCATTCATATCAGCGAGCCTGAGAATAAGGCACAGAGCTGCTTGTTGTGAGAGTCGAAAGGATGGTTCGAATGTTGAACGTTTTCCCCGACAGACCGTCGTGTCTCCAAACACAAGGTGGAGCAAAAGCGACGATGGTCTGATTAATGTTAACGAGTAGCATGATACATACTCTCGACCTGTCGTGGAACAAGGAAATATCGTGATCTTGGAAAGAGGGTCGTTCTACTTGGAAGAACCAGTCACACATAAGTACATGAATTGAATATGCTTAGGACGCAATCTTGTTCGACATTTTCGAGATTTCCCCAGAAGAAGCCAAACGTTCAGCAAACCACAGTCAAGATCCTCGTCCCGAATCTGCCGGTGTATGGGGGAAGGACGTGGGTGGTACGGCGCCAGGAGGGGGTGCCATCGTGATGGATCCTGGAGGGTTAGGAATAGACCCAGAAACACGAGCTCCCTCCAAGTTGCCTGAGCGCGAGATTGATCCTGGAGCTGCTGATGCCACCCACGGTGCTCGGGTACCGACATTCGCGGTACGGGCGCTTATAGGGCCACCGTGCCCTAGCGGAGCTCGAGCACGAGGAGGTCCAATAGGTGTCAATACCGACGAAGAGGTAGATGTTGGCGGAGGAGGCATTTGAGTCGATTGACCTGGCCTACTCCCGGGGCTTTCCAAGTCCGAAGCAGGGCTTTGAGATGGATTCCATTCCAGGATACCCCCCAAAGGAATGTGTTGGACCACGACGCGTTTGCTCAGAACCTCGGCCTATCCGTTTGATAATGAGACGAGTCAATTAGAGATACTTTCGTGATGAGGATGAGGCGAAGATTGAGTTTACAGACCTCGTACATCTTGAACAGCCCGGAGTTTACTTTCCCCCAATTGGCGACTCCGACTGCGATAGCGTGAAGGGAGGAAGAGTGTTCATGAAACGGGCCATGTTTAACCTCGTGAATACGGGATATCGACAGAAAATATAGATTGGTATCTGGAAGGGGGGTCTGCAGAATCGCGTTCACCGGGATGTCGGTTTGATCTAGCAGAAAACAACAGATGATGAATGTTAGAGTTCTTCGAGGGACGTCGGAAGAATAGAAAGCATGGGGAAGAATGCCAATGCTTACCCCGCAACTCGCCACTGCCAAAGATGTATGGCAGGAAGTGAGAATCATCCAGACCCCAGACTCCATGGCTGCCTGCCGGTTCCAGTCGATAGACATCTTGAAGCTTCCAACAGAGGCGGAGATACCGTAGAAAGACAACCAAAACGAGTTGCCTTTCCACTTCAGGAACGGGCTCAAAAAATCTGACGAGTGTCAAAACGAGTAGAAAGAGTGCAAATGAAGTCTCGTGGCCAGTGCCATAATCCATTCGCGTGAAGGATCCAAAGGAGCTCAACAGATATGGTTTAGCAAACCGTATGACGGGTTCGAACCCATCTCCCAATAGTTCTGCCAGAAGGCTGTCGCATTGCTGTCGAAGAAGGATTAGTTGGGTGCATCGGACCGCAACAAAAACGGGTGGATGGGGATGGGAGCAAGTGTCGACCGACCTCCTCTAAGCGGCGACCCCATGATCGAAAAGCTAGGTTACCGAATCGTTGTGGAGTTTCGAGTGGAGGGATGTCCTCGGTCCACTGATCCAATTTATCCAAAAGAGCCAGAATCTTCACAGTTCCCTAGACATTGCGATAAGATTCGAGAAGTGCTCCTCGATGACATGTTCCATACCCGAGCGGGCGTCTCCGGGGACCATGGCAGGTAGTAGTTGACCACAGATTCATTAAGGCGTTGCAGAAAGGTGGAGTAATCTCTGTAAGACTGGGTTGTTTTCCAGGCTTCGACGTCCTCCTCCGTTTTGATATGGAGTGTGGGCCCGTCAACGATGGTCTGAACGGCATCCAGGGTGACTTGTCGCAGATTTGCCATTCTTTAGACAGCCGTTCTGTGGTGGTAGATGATAGTTCTGTGTCAGCCTCGAATTCGCGCCCAAGCGTGACCGATGGTGGTGTGATGCGAGTCACAATTCACGTGGTGTGACAGAAGGTGAGACGGGCCCGACGCGACTCGGTGTGAGGCGCTGCCGATTCACTGTTCTCCTTCAACCACGCCCATTGCCCACCGACTCTGAAGAACGAACTATCAAGGAAAACGGGATAATATGCCAGCGTACGATGACTGGAACAAGATTGACGAGGAGGAAGACGAAGAACTTCAAGACTCGTCGGTGCGTTTCGAACGAGCCTAATTAAGCCCAATATTGAGCATTCTACGTGGCGCTAGCTTTATGACGGGAAGAGAGACGTGATTCTCTTCTGCATTGACTGCTCAGAGTCGATGACTGCGGTCTACGACCATCCAGAGTATGAAGGTCTGAGGACCTCCCATCTGTACACCGCCCTCGAAGCGGCCATGCAGATTGAGAAGAAGAAGATTATTGTTGGCCCAAGAGATTCAGTTGGCATCATGCTTTTCAATACGGTATGGGGACATGCTGCTGAGCGATTCTTGCGAAACTTAATGCTTTCTACCCAAGACCAGGAAGGCGGAAGGCGGAGGGTATGCGTCTGAACTCAAGAAAGGAACATATCTATTCCAGCCCATTTCTCTTTTGAGCGCCCCAAAAGTACAGGAGCTCATCCAGATCTTGGATGGTAAGCCCAAGCTCTCTATTTTTGCTTTCTTCTTCTCATCTTTCCGGAAGATGCGAGGGACGATCCCAGGGAGCTCAAATCACAGTTCCCCCCCACCGAGAAACGGGTTCCAATGGGTGACGTCTTTACCAGCTGCAATTGGGTCCTGCGAGATGGGTACGAACCTCTATATAAGTATAAGGCTCTGACTAACCACCAGAACAGCGCTCCTAAAACTGCAACGAAGCGAGTGTTCTTAATCACTGACGAAGACGACCCCCACGCTGGCGCCGGAAGCCAGCAACTGATGACATCTGCCCGTACGACCTTGATTGTAAGCTGGACGTAAGGCAGATGAACGTTGCATGCTAAAAGTTGAACTCACAGGATCTAACTCAAGCCGGTGTTGCCGTCGAGCCATTCTTCATCAGTACGCCGGGGAAGCCATTCAGTACTTCCAAATTCTACTCGGTGGGTACCCAGGCTTTGACTTAAGGTTCTGTCGCTTACACTTGTGACCCAAAGTCTGTACTTTTGCCCACAAACCTCGATGAGGATGATGAGGACAGTGGAAAGGGTGCCCTTCTACCTGAGTCGATATCGATATCCCGAATCGAAGATTTACTTGCTCAGATGAGATTCCATGAAGTCCCGAAGCGAGCATTGTTCAGCGCACCATTTAAGCTGGCTGAAGACTTTACGATTGGCGTGAAAGGGTAATTATCTTATAGGCCCTTCCCTGATGTTATCTCGTCGAGGTCTGATATATTGAACGTCCAGGTATGGTCTTGTCACAGAACAGAAGAAGGGAACCTATCAATACTTTGCGGATTTGGGCTCAGGATTGGAGCCTGCCAAATCCAAGACGGTTTACGTGGATCAGGTTCGTCACTTCGAAGCCATATTTTGACAGACAAGTGCCTCAGCGCCGTAAACGTAGGATCGCGAGGAAGAAGTTGACAGGAACAAAATTGTATATGGTGCAAGTGGTGGAGCAGCAAGTGCCAACGCTGATGAGGAGAGGGGAAGCAGCGAAGATAGCGCTACCACCCGTAAAGTCAAGCCGGGGCACCGAGTACGTTTTCGGACGACTGCTCCCACTGACCATGAAGGCTAATGCACATTCAGCCATTCTATACCCCAGACGAGATTCGGTCCTTCCGGACGATGGGTTTGGAAACGGGTTCGTAGCCTGAGCTTATCATCCCGTATGTGCCTTTGGAAGTTAACCTTTTACCGTAGGTATCAAATTATTGGGGTTCAAAGACCGTTCGGAACTACGCTTCGAGGACAATGTGAAGCATTCCTATTTCCTTTATCCAGATGAGATGGTTGGTGTTCTAAACTCTATCGCTATTTGTACTCATCATCCTGCCCGTCTAGGCCTACTCGGGAAGCAAACGTACATTCAGTGCCCTGTTGAAATCGATGGTCAAGAAAGACAAGATTGGATTGGCTCTAGCACTGACAAGGCGTAACGCCTCGCCGATATTCTGCTATCTTCTTCCCCAGGTTCGTAACATTGCCACAACCGCGGAGCTCGGGCTTACATAGCCCATAGGAGGAAGCAGCAGACGAGTCGGGTTGGATAGTCGATCCTCCAGGCTTCCACATCATCCCTCTTCCTTTCGCAGATGACATACGTGCAGCACCCGTCGAAAAAGGTTACCAAGGTACATTTTTGAACGGTTTGTGCGTAAATAGTTCTGATATGGGTTGCTCACAGCTCAGGACGCCGTGGTTAAGGCAGCAGAGACCTTTGTGCGTAAATTGACAATCAAGAATGGATCGTATCCACCCGATTCTTATCCAAACCCATGTAAGCAAGACTCACACGAAAGACTTATTTTCTGCTGATCCTACCGCTTTCGATAGCGCTGGCGTATCATAACGCACAATTAGAAGCCGCCGCTTTCCGAGACGAATACGATCCAGACTCTTTTACAGACTTGACAGAACCTAATGCGAAAGCTATTCATCGGGCAAGTGCACGTTCTCCTCCAGAGACCCACAACCTCACATCGCCGTTAACAGAAGGCAGGCGAGCTGATCAAAGAGTGGAAGAAGGCGTTGCACGACGATGAATCCTCGGCCATTGTTGATGAGCCAGTCGCGGGCGCAAAGCGGAAGGCGGTAAGTGTCCTTCCCGCTCCTTGCCCCTGAGCTTGTCTCTCAGGACCTTCATTTACGCACATGATTTTGATAGGATGTGTCTGTCGGTGAGGCCGAGGTCCGGAGTCATTGCGAAGGTGGGACTCTCAGCAAGGTACGCGTTTGCAGCTTCTCGTTTTCATGATCGACATGGGTAAACCTGAACACTTTCTCTCCCACCCTTTACAGCTCAAGGTTGAACAACTTAAGGTACGCTTTCTAGTATGTTGTTCGAATTTTGCCGAACATGTTTGACGTGTCTCCAGGACTTCTTGAAATCAAAGAGTCAGTCCGTGTCTGGGAAGAAAGCGGACCTAATTGACCGCGTCTCCCAATGGTTTGAAACCCATTGAGAAGGAGAGGTGGTCGCTGCTGGACCATGTAGTCTTTAAGCGTCGAGACGGCGTGTTTCTCGGATGTCTATGCGTGGGTATTATGCCTTTGCTACACACTTAGCAGCGGCATATTCGGCGTCTTGAATTCCATCTGTATACTATTGAGTGCTTTATGCTCATCTTCACCGTGTGTTTTAGTCTTACATGACCTCCACTGAACTTCCCTGTCGAGCGACCCACCTTCCATTGCGATTCGCTACTTCCTCACTGCGGATCGCGTAAATGGTCTGAAGGTTTGCTTGCACTGACCTACGCCCAGGGGACGCTGGTCTCTTGTGAAACTACGGCTCCTCGGCATCGCATAACCGCCTATAACCGGACGTCAAATCTGAATGGTGCAATGCTTGACCTGCTTTACATGGGCGCTTGTGCTCAGGGGCCGAGTGGATTAGACGTAAAGATAATGAAGTCAATTGAGTTTTGGTGGCACCGCGGACAGCCCGTGTAGGTAAGTCGTCGTCATATGAGCTCACCTGCATCATCCCGAGAGGCTGGGTGCTCGGACGCCTTAATACTGGTCTCGGGGGCCGAGTCGAGGGTCGCATGCCTTTCCGTTTGGTCCTTACTTGCCTTGTATGTACCCGAGACAAATTAAATCTACGAACCTGTCAGGCGCGCTATAAATCGGGGACGGTGGAACTGAGAGTGCTTTAAGTGGGTGGGTACATTCAGGGTTCCAAAGCAGATGATGTTGGCTCAGATTGGCTCTGATAGCGGCCCGGTAATGATGCCTGGAGGTTTAGGCGCCCGAACCGTCGTTCACGTTCGTCGCTTTTGTCCATATATCTGTTAACACATCTGAATCGGAGACTACGCCATTTAAAGGACGAGTCTAAGGGGTGCCCGCAGAACCCGTTTCAAGGAGAATTCGTGTGTACTGTGGCTACTTACATGCTAACCTGTCATCTTTTTTAATTGTGCTGTGTCCCGGTTTCTCAGGCTGCGAGCCTCGAGGATTGGGTGCAGTCATGAGATGCCCGTCTGCGGTGGCCGAAGCGCTATTAGTGAATTGTCGCTGAGATCTATGGAGATGGATCGAGACGAGGGTGCGGTACTTAGCCCGTAGAAGTACTTACTTATATGGAGGATCCGCTGTCCAACTCCCAATGCGCATGAGGACATTGCATTTGCTAGCTGAGGATGCAAAGATCTTTCCCAAGGCGAGTACTATTGAGTACAAGGACAGCGGCGGCCTTGGTTCTACATATATGGAACATGGATAGTGGCAGGGCGGTGGTTTGTCTAACGTTTGACTGGCCCAGATAAGTACTGGTTCCTGGCCGACCGTGACGCCATTGGGATTCCTCGGAGAATTGAGGTCTTTGCGGGTAAGGCATTTGTGCACTGACGCCCGATATAGGTACTGCACTGTATCGTACAGGAGCTGCAACCTCGGAGGAACGGGAGGGTGTGTGTACCTGCAGGTACATACCCCCGTAGATCAGTAACGATCTTTCGAAGTTGGGATGTTCGATGTTCTATATGGAAATATGGAGGTCACATTCTACATGTATAGGGAAATATGGAGGTCACAAGAGGGTTGGCTCTTCTTTTTTACTTGGACATCGCGGGAATGACGAGGCTTGGGTCCGAGTCGTAGTTCGCAGACTTCCTTGTAACTCTCATCTCACTGCTTTGTGGTGCAAAAAGGCGACGCCCTCGATGCTTCTATAAAGTCAACCTTGTTCGTGAGTTACACTAGTAAACTACAGTTACGTTGCAATAGGATGGATAATCGTCGCTGCATGCAAGAGCAATAACTCGCCGATGTTTGACCCAAACATTACAAGGTGGATTGAGTCAACACCCCCAATTATGATACCCAACCTCCCATGTGCTGCAGCACCCTTCGCCTTCTGCTAGCATCTCCCAACAGCGCCGACTATCCCCTGGCTTGAGGTCGAGCGTTCCTTGTAACATGATATCAGTCGAACGACAACACTCGAGTTACTCGATCAAGCCTCCACGCCACCTCCCCGTCGCTGGAGAGCACAGAAATAGCACCAGACGGGTGCATGCTGACGCCTCAGTGCGGGCTACATGACATGCTCGAGCGTCCCAGGACCGCTCTATCCACGTCGCCACTGTGCCAGTCGGCCCAACATCGACCTACAGCCCATAGCAAGGGCCAGAAGCATGGCCTCTAGGGTACAAACGAGAACCTAAGGACCCCCACCCGATCTTCCTCCCAATCCCAAAACTCCTTACTAACCGTCTTAACAATCTTCTCCTCGATATTCTTATCCCCCAGCGTCCCAAACGCCATAAAGTGTATCGCCTCGAGGCCCCCAAACGGCTTCCTCCCCTTCGAAATCGTGCTCGCAAGCCATCTAATGAACGGCTGGTCAAGGTCGAACTGCCGCGAACTCGAGAACGCGATGCGGATCTCCTTGAGCGGCGCGGCGGTCGGGATGTGCGCGAGGAGCGCAGGGACCCAGCTCAGGAGGGAGAGCACGCAGCGTGTCGAGCCCAGCGTGATGTACCGCAGCGACTGCGCGAACGCCAGGTCGATCCGCGACGAGGGGAACTGCCACATTTCATCTACACACGCAGCTAGTCAGCTTTGGGAGTGGTTAACACACGCTGATGGAGTTACGACTTACGACTGGGGGACTGTTTCGCGAGGATCTCGATGTGCGAGACGTCTGGGCCTATGTGCACACCGTGGCGGGGGTTCTGTGCGCGCGGCTCAACTGCAGAGGACGAGTGGAGGATGGCGACGTCGCGCAGCGTGATGCGCGCGCCCCGCGCGGGGGACTTCCACCGCAGGCACTTGCGGACGGTGCCGTCGTCGTTGAGGTGCACGGAGAGCGTGAAGCGGCTCGCGTCTGGGCAAACGACAGCGGGGCATGCTGTGACGCCCTTCATCGTGTCGAGATGCGAGTAGGCGTTGGGGACCGTCACGTCCTTGAGGACGATGTACTGGACCGATGCGAAACCGTTGAAGAACCCGGCGAATTCGCCGGACGTGGTGAAGTGCACGTCGGAGAGGTGCAGGGACTGCACGTATGGGAGATGCATGGGGAGGATGGTGATAAAGCCCACTTCGAAGAGCTCCGAGACGCTCTTGAGGAGCGTCAGGTCGCGGAGGCGGCGCGCTTCGCTCAGGGATATGAGGATTTCTTGCAGGAGTTCTACTCGGAATGCGCTCCAGTCGCCCGCCTTGTCGTCGTGGTGGCCTATCCAGAGGTGGCAGATGCTGGACAAGACGCTGTTGCATGTGAAGGGTGATGAGATGAGGGCTGCGAAACTCTCAATGGAAGACGGCTTCAGCTCGAGTCGGCGGAATAGGGATTTGTTGCAGCGGTTGCGCCAGAGGTGGCACACCCTCGCCATCGTGCGTAGCTGGTAGAAGTTGTGTTGGTGTGCATCGATGATTTCGACCTGGAGCTCGACTGGGAGTAGTGGGAGACCGAGAGCTGCAACAGGTCTTTAGAACATACGAGCCACCAACGAGCCACGGTGAAGACGGGATCAATGCCCACCTCGTGCATGCAATTGATGATCGGCGCTCATAATTATCAGATGACGTGGGGACTATTGGAAACCAATTAACTTTTCCCAGCGAGGCCCAGTGCAAGCGCTAATGGGCAGGGGAGGAGGAGAATCGTTTACGGGCGACGACGGGCCCCTTTATGAGTAGGGGGATCGCCGGGATGGCCATCGAATACTTGTCTGCGGCCCTAAAATAGCTAAGATGAGTGTCGGCGAATCGCCTTCCAAAAGGACACATGGCACGGAGGAGGATTAGGTGCGGTAGGAACTGATCTTCCGGCGTGCCAGTTCGTGCGATGCCCACAACTCGCAGATTATCATCAGCGCAAGCAAACTGTTGGCGTCTCGAGACCGACTGGAGAACGGGATACACGGACGCGCCCAACGGTGTCCTCGGATGGACCGGCAATGGAGGCAGAATCGCATGAATCCGTAGCTATGGGCAGCGTTGGCTTGGTCAGTGCCAGGTGAGCTTGACTCAGCCTACATATAATACCGTCATGTGCCGGCTATGGCGTTTGCGAGACGGAGACAGGCAGACTCCGTACTGTCCAAGCATGACCACAGCACACATTCTTTCGTTTGTTTCTTCTCTCAATCTGGTCCTCGAATCCCCGAGACCGGAGAAGGCCGGTAAAGATCCAAGTTATCCCGGTCAGGTATAATGCTTCGGCCTCTCGAACTCGCCATAGGCTGAAGGAGCGAGTACAGAGATTGCTTATACGCCATCAGGCCCAGGTGGCGGCATGCCCAAATGCCCAGAGACAACCATCGGATGAGAACGAGGGGCTACTTATCAACAGCCTGAGATATCAGCAGGGATGCACTATCAGGAGCCTTGGCGCGGCGCAGGGCCATTAGGCGACTTTAACGCCCAGCATGACGTTACAGGGTTGATCAAGATGCCCGAGACACCCAAGGCTTGCCGTGTTCCCCGAGGTTCAAGGATGTTTCGTGAGCAGGTATTGACACCCGGAGCGAATGTTGTGTGCAGACGATTTCATCACTTCCGGAGCGTAAAGCCAGCGAAGAAGATGCAGCTGTGGAAGCGCGTGAGAGGGCAAGAGACCGTATAAGCGCTGGAAATTCAATCACTTGGTAAGTACGGGGGAGTTTCGCGTCCGATTAGGTCAATGTGCAAGAAGAGGCTGAAACCGCAAACAATACCGAAGCTCCTTGTACTTATGCCATGGGGCGCGCAATAAAGCAGGGCTGACTTCACTCCGGAAAGGAGGGTTGCGGGACAGTCACGGTGGGGCTTGGGAGAGTGTTTCAATTTTCAAACGCTTTGGTCCTCCCTGAATTGCATGTGTTAGTCGCAATCGGTTCCTGGCAGTTACCAGTAACTTGCCTGACAAGACTAATCTTCTCCACAGGGTAAAATTTCGAAAAGATTCAAGTTGGAGCAAAGTTGGAGGCATGTGAGTTCATCGTGGCCAGATATCAAGTCGCAAGACCCGCGTTGTCCTTCGCCTGAGCTGCCACGTGTAAGGTCACTCGTTCGAATCCACGCTAATGCGTGACGATTCCTCAAACTTAAGCTCAAAACCTCACCTACACCAGCCTCGAGCACTATTGGTCAAGAGGATCTCTGGACAAAGAAACAGCCTACTAAACACCCCTCCATAACCTAAGCGCCAGACAGGCGCTCCAGCGCTTACAACCAACCCAATTTCGGCCATTCCCAATCTGATCTCCACATTCGCGGGCTTCCCGGACAAAGTCGAAGGAGTCTGTTGGGATGGTCGGGCTCGCACCATTCTCAACCCCAACTGCCTCTAGAGATACCGTCGCACTCACACTGTCACACACAGGCTACAGCTGGTGTGTAGGTGGCCATAATTGCATGACTAAATCGGCGTAATTCAAGCTGCTTCAAGCCTTGCTTGTGCCAAATATGCACACCCATTTTATGAGAAGCGAGCCAGAACTTAGAAGGTTTCCCCGCCAAGGAGTCTGCCGCACGCATCCAATTATGGCCAGGCGGTCGCAGCTGTGCGTAGGAAGCTACAATTGCATGACTAAACTTGAATCGGCGTAATTCAAGCAGCTTCAAGACTTGCTTGTGCCAAATATGCACACCCGGGAGTGAGTACGTGGGTCGTAGGTCATACTTATAGAGAGCGATCGGCGAATCCGCAAAGGCGCGTAGTAATATATCTTGGCAGAGCAAGCTTAAGCTCATAAATGGTTAGAGAGACGAAGCATTCTCGGCGATTTCGCGCAGCAGTATGGCGTCGTCTGCGATTTCCGAAAGTGTACCGCAGCACAGCTGACCTTTAACCGTAATAACACTTCAAGTATAGCCTGTCCGCAGCCTCGATATGAGCTGCTGACTCCAATGAACCGAAAAAGCTGTGGTATTCATCTAGTAAGACTGTGGAAACATCAGGTCTAACGACGACGTGATGCAAGAAGCCGACGTACACAATTACACCAGAAGCTGGGCGAGTTCTCCAGAGTTGATCATCTCCTGCACGATGTCGAGTCCACCCACGAGTTCTCCCTTGACGATCAGTTGTGGGAACGTCGGCCAGTCGTTCAGCTTCTTCAGTCCTACAAGCACCCAAACATATCAGTCATCCATCTATAAACGAAGAAAGAAGCAGACAGACACCCACCTTGCCGCACACCCTCATCCGTCAGAATATCAAAGGTCGTAAACTCCACGTTCGCATCTTTCAGCAGCCCCACGATCTTTCTCGAGAACCCGCATCGTGGCGTCTCAGGACTGCCCTTCATGAACAGCACAACGTCGCTCTGGTTCATGAGGGCCCGGCACCGCTTCTCCAGCGCCTCGGGCGTTTCGTCCTCCGCTGCGGGCGCTGCGAGGTCCGCGGGCGGCTTCGCGGGCGCCTGGGATGTCTGGGAGAGGGGTGTGTAGGAGGGCGCGGAGACGTGTTTGGCGACGGCTTGGGTGAGCGCGGATGCGTCGGCGCCGCTGATGCGGTCGAGGAGGGTGTGCCCCCGGAGGAGGATGAAGAAGGGGACGGCTTCGACGTCGAAGGACTCTGCGATGTCGGATTGGGATTCTGCTTCAACCTGGGTGGGTGTGTTAGTTAGGTCGTTGTGGAATGCTGCGGGGTGAAGGTGCGAGAACGGAACTGGAAATGGGGTGTACTTTGCGACCTCGGTGGGTTAACAGCATGTGCGCTTGGGATCCTATTTCCGAAGCGAGCGGATAGTGCTGATATGATTCCCCTCCGAATAGCCAGGGTTCGAACTTGGTCGTATAACATGGGAACTGGTCACAACTGGGATGCAGAACGTATAGCGCTTGAATTAAAGCGCTTTGAACTTGTCATTCGAAGTGGATTCGTATCAGCACGATTATTTGCTTCGGAAAGAGGAAGTTCAAGCTCCCCGGTCCCACCCTCGCAGTCCAATTCTTCTAAGAAGATATGAACGCACCTGTAAGAAAAGCGCTGCCGGGTATTTCTTCGCCAGTTCCTGGAAAACCTGATTCATCTGTTTGCATGGTTCCGCAAAGGTTGCCCAAAAGTTGATGACAGAGACTCGGTTCAAGTCTTTGCTCAGCAGATCCTTGAACTGGTCTGTGCTTTCGATTTCTGCGAAGTTGGATTGTGTTTCAGCCATGTTCGGCCGACAATAGAGTTGAGCAAGGGTTTATGGATGGGTATAGGAAGGGTGGCTCAGGGAGGATGGTGGTGGTTCAAGTGAGCTGAGGGTATTCAATATTGCGGTTTGCTTATCGGATAAGATGGCGTTATTCGGATTAATTAATAATATTCGGAGTTAGCCGAAAGCGAATTGCTTGCTAAATCCTTCAGCGCTTATTTCGTTCCTGTCATGCTCCAGGTTCGAAATGGCACCTGCAAGGCGGACCAGAGGCGGAATAAGCTAGAAAATGGTCTAGCAAATACCAATTGGCCTTCTTTTTTCTCCGTACATACACATATGGACAGCGATTGAAGATAAGCGCTCTGATTCTGAGTGTTGTTGTAGCGAGGCTCAGCGAGTCCGATTTCTTTGAAAATGAGGAGCTCTCAGGTACCCAGAGCTCATTACACTTCTCTCTTCATCTAATCCAATGACTTAATTACGCGGCTCGCCGACATCGTTGATGTACGCCCCTTCAACTCTTCGGGATTGCCGGACCTCCAACTTGAATCGCACCGGTACCTAGACAAGCTGTCGGGACCCTTTGTAAGTGGTTCAGGCAAGGTTTCTCTCCATGAACTGGACAATAAGCACATGTATAGCCCCATACTCCCCGCAGATGTTGGAGTAGGAGTAGCATTCACGATGGCCTATGTGTCTTTCAGCAGATTCGCGAAGTGCGTATGCTCCGTCTCAAGATATCGCAGATCTCTTAAATCTAAACGGTACCTCGCTTTCCAGAGACGCGACAAGTGAAGATGTGGATCTCACTGCCCCTATCGCGTCGCGTCGTGACAACGGCCAATCAGCACCCTCAAACCGGAGTTCGAACCAGAGTAGGACCCCGCTTTAGAGGCTTTAACCCGGACCACTACCATCTCTACTTATCATGGTCTCTAAACTTTCCACAAACTCGACGCTGAGCCCGTCATATGGCTCACATCCTACTATCATAACCGACGTGCAAATCTCTCTGTCACCCACGAATAGCGACACCACATGCACACTTTTTCTCCACTACGAACTTCCACCTCTACTTTTCGTGGACCCATACGAACTTGAATTGCGAGGCGCGGAATATCAGGTCCTTGAGACACGGGGAAGGGGTAAGAAGGAGCTTGAGCGGCCGGTACATGCATTACCAGTGAATGAGGGGGATGATGACGAGGAGGTGGAGGTTGTCATTCAACGGACCCTACCAGCCGAAACGACTGGACCAGCACGAGTGGAGCTCCCAATACACGTTCGGTACGGAGAGCCCGTTGCGTCCTCGACTTCGAAGCCATACACTGTGCAGGAATTCAGCGGTCCGACTGTCGTTCTGACGTGTTCTGGTGAGCAGAGTATAGAGTCACACCTGGTTGTATAGCAGCTCATCATATCAACAGACGAGGTACTTTCGTGCGATAGAACCACAACCCTACCCCAATTTCTATTGGATACTATCCCAACCTCGCTTAGAGACTTGTCGCTCTGCGTGGCGTCGCAGTCGCCAGAGCAGTCCCTGGCGATTTCGGCACCCATTGGCAATACCCTGGACTTACCGACCGTCGAATTGGGAACCACCGCCGTCGTCTTAGCTTGCTTTGCATGGGTTGCCTGGGAGGCGTGGAGGGCAGGTGCTAGGCTACGAGAAGGGGCGAGCAGCAAGGTCAAAAGCAACTAGAACGTCCTATCGTCGGATGGCTGCCAGCTCACGACCCTCTCAAACAACACCTACACGCCCCCTCGCCATCTACTTCGCTTTGAGCTCTAACAAAATTCTCAGCTTTCCGATACCCGATTGTGGTCAAGAATGACATTAACACAACACGACTACGATACAATGCAAGCAGACCACGTTCAAAGTCCTATGCTCCTCACAATCTCCACTCACTCTTGATATCTATCGACTCAAGCGTCTATCAAATCTACCTCTAGACTTGTCAAGAAAGGAAACGTCCTCCCCTTGTAGTTCTCCCGGTCGAGTATCCCATACGATACCCCTTGATCTGAACCTCCTCTCGATCGATTCCCGACAGACGCACCCCACTTGAACTGGCGAACATCACTCGACAAGCCTAGCATGTCAGCGATACCGGCCCACTCGTCAAATGAGAGCCCCGACAACGCCAGCGTTTGAATATCAGGCGACGACAGCAAGTAGAGGAAGCGCGCCATCGCAGACGGCGCAGGTCCGCCGCCCAGCCCCCCTGCTTTGGCCCCCTTCGAACTCGGGGAGGAGGCAGACTGCAACGCCAGGTTGCTTCGGCTGCTTCGCAGTCCCCCGTTAGCGTTGAAGCTGTGGAGTTCCAGCTTTTTTAGGAAGGGGAGGTTGATCTTCCGGAACTCCCTCTGTGCGCGCCGGTGCCGCCCATGTGCTTGGTGGTGCTGGTAGTAGGGAGAGGTGGGCGAGGAGGATGTAGACGATGACCCCGATGAGGTTGACGAAGAGGTCGACTGTGACCGGCCTCGGCCCCTCCCTTGCCCGTGGTTGGAACTCGGAGGTAACGTCAAGTGCAGTCCAGTAATGTGGCTCGGGAACCGGCCAGAGGCGGGCGAGGTCGACGATGAGGAAGGTGTTTGGCCACTTGCATTGCTGTTTGACCCTGTGCTGCCAGTAGAGAATGGGGAGTGGGGTGGGAGTGGCGAGGCCGGCTCGTCAAAGTAGGGCATAGGCGGCGGGTCGATGCTGCGTAACGCTTCGTCGAAATCGTCTCGCACCACCAGGCGCTCGAGGGAGGGACACCCTTCTTCGAGGAGCACGGCGAACTGCTCCCACCGCGGATACCGGCCTGCGATGAACCGCAGCTCGAGGTTCCTCAGGGTGCTGAAGAGGCCGGGGGCTGGAAGGTCGACGCCTGCGCAGGACTTCCAGTCGAGGTGGACGCCCTCGAGGGTTACGGAGTGCAGTAAGGGGCTGCCGCCTACGAAGAGCGCAGGGACAGGTGCGCCATAGCCCACGATGCCTGTGCGCCAGATGTCCGCGGCCAGGCGGAGGTGCGTGAGTGCAGGTGTGTCCAGGGGCGAGAGCGAGTGGAGGAGGGGGCCAAGGGCGGGAGAACCGATGTGCGATGTTAGGATGGTGACTGAGGCCCAGCGAGGGAGTGCTGGGAGCAAGAACGCAAGTATAGACTGGGGGTGCACGAGATTCGTGTTCCCGTTAGGGACTGTGCCTGGCGGACCCGTTGCGGAGCTCGGGGCGGTCGTGGCCATTGAGAGCGGAGCGGAGAAAGACGCGAACTTTGTGGTGTCGAAGGTGATGTGCAGGCCCGACTCGCGGGAGCGGGCGAGGTAGATGGGGAGCCACCCGAGGAGCTGGCGTGAGGTGAGGGGTTGCTGGCCTTGCTGGGGCGAGACGGTCCGGGTGATGTGGATGTGTGACCAGAGGTGGGGCGCGTTGCGGAGGACGGTGCGGAACCGGCGGGACGTCTGGGAGAGTATGGTTGGCAGGAGTTGTGGGGCGGTCTTCAGTAGCTCTGCGGTGGGGATAGGCGCGTGTGGTTTCGCCCCTGCGCTCCCACTCCTGCTTCGCGTTCCACTTCCGGTGGGGAAGGGCCCGTTTGGCACGGGCGTGTACCCCGAGCTAGAGTTCGAGGGAGAGTGGTGGTACGAGTGTTTGGAGAACATGGGGCAGAGGGGCCAGTTGGGGTCTTCGATGGGGAAAGAGCTTGCAATCGCGAGAAGGAATATGTCTTCGAGCAGCTCGTTCGGGAGCGTCTCGATGTAGCTGCTGTCTTCACTGCTATTCGTGCGTCTCCGGACCTTAGAAGGTCCCTCGCGTCTAGGGTGCAGGCTATAGGTCGTGTTATAGCTCCTGATGCTGTCAGAGCTCGTCCGCCCAACGCTGTTCAGGCTTCCCGTTGAAGGAGGTAATGGAGGGAGTTCAAAGGTACCTCCTTGATATGTGCCCGATCGTCTACTGGAGACGGACGGCGCGCCCTGGCGATCGCGGATTGGTGGGAAGGCGGGCATGGGTGGTACTTGTTGGGGCCGATGGCTTCTGCGGCTTGCAACGCTGGTACGGTCGTCTTCTTGGTAGCGCTGGTGTTGCTGTTCCTCTTCAGAATTGGGCGAGTTTGGATCCGAGTTGGCTCCTCCCCAGTGGCACATTGTCATCTATCACGCCTAGGTCCTGCCTAGTTCTTAAATTGGTTGTGGGGAGTCGAAGTCTAGAGTGAGAGAGGGAGAAAATAAAATCTGTCTTATACTGTGGGGTGAGTCTCTATTAACTGATTGAATGGCGTGGGTAAGCTGACCGTTTCTGAGTAGGAAGTAATTAAGTCAGGAACGATACGGTACAAGTTTGTGGGCTTAAATGAAACAATTTGCTTGCCGGTTGCAATTGTCGAAGAAGCGAACTGTTGCGAGCGGGTTTTCTGTGTTGTGAAACGAGAATTGTACGTCTTTCTCAATCGCTTGGGGTCGCGTCGTCGCGTGGCAAGAGCTGTTCCTGGGACGACGATGGCGATAGCGACTAAATGGAATGAGGAATGGATTCGGCAACGGGCCATTCTTCTGAGAAGATGTTGGATTCCTTCTGTCTGGTGTTTCTCGGCCTTTTCTCTCCTGTCCACTTGTGGTTTGATGCTCATCCTCAGTCTGTCTAGCAGCTTTAATTCCTCTTTACCAGCTACATCCACTTCATTTCGTCTTTCCAAGGCTGAGCTCAAACGCGCTGGCCTTCACTGATCAACTGGATTTGAGGTCATCTGCCAATTCAATAACGCTATGCGTGGCATTGGGTACGGCATTTAAAAGTTATCGTTGCCACTTTCCAAGCCCCTCCCCCCTACCATGGAAATCAGAATGGCTCCTCGCCGTCAAGCGTGTATTTTCGGGTGTCCAATTAACACGACTCCGACGGCCCGCCCCACGCGAACGAAGGCGATAGAAGATCAGGATTGTCGACTGTTTGACTGTCTACTCACTAATCCTATCCCACCTCAACCACTACCAAGCTTTCGAAAGAAGGCCAGCACTGCGAGGACGGAAACCAGAGTCGTGATAGGACAGCGAAAGTTCTTTTGGAAGGTTCCGATTTCCCAGGATGGTGACCTCTTTTGGTCACGAGTGGAGAGCGTCCTGACTCCTGGGCTGCCAATGATAGGTGCGCCTTTGTATTTGGCCTCCATCGTTGATCTTTAGTGACTAGATTCACGACTTTTCAGATAGAAACTCTGTCGTGGATCGTCGACGTCCTTTCCAATCTGTTGGAAATCGAACCCACTTCTCCTCGGAGAGTCGGAGCCAACTGTAACGTGGCGTCCTCTATCACATCCGAGTACGGGTTAGCAAGCACCACATCGGCTACCGGACCATTGGTCACGGCGTAGATGTCATTTCCGCTGAAATGTGGCATGGCGTGTCAAGGAGGGTGGAACACGGCCTCCAGTCCACCTAGACGCCGAAGTTGTATATCATGGGTCCCCAAGCTGGCTTTCGTACTGTAAGTGCCGCGGCTACATTATGCTCAAGTCGGGCCATGTATCCGCGCTTCTGTTGCTCCTCGCTCCTTCGTCTTTTCTTTATCTTTTCTATCTCTCGCAACGGCAACGAAGGCGCCCGTTACCGCCGAGTCTGAAAGGGTGGCCTCTGATCGGGAATGCCCTCGATATTCCTCTTCAGAATGCTGGCCCTATCTACGCGACCTGGGCGAAGAAACTAGGTGAGTCTAATCTTTGAAGGTGTCCTACGACTGCAGAGTTGTAGCTGATGTACGATGCGGCCTGGTATTAGGGTCTAATATTTTGAGCGCGAATGCATTGGGCACGAATCTAATCATTGTCAACTCAGTTGAAATAGCCGAAGACCTCTTGGAGAAACGCGCAGTGAAGTATTCGGATAGGTAAGTTCAAGCACCCCTCCCCAAAGCCTCTACATATTGACGTTCGTCTTTCGCGTCATGTGTAGACCCGTCTCCACGCTGGTCAACGAACTCATGGGCTGGGACTGGCTCTTTGTCTTCTTGCCCTACTCAGAACCTTGGAAGGAATGCCGCAGGCTATTCGTACAGCACTTTCGCCCTGGGGATGACCCAAGCCGCCTAAACGCCAATGCCAGTCAGACAACGGAATTCGTGAACCGCTTCCTGGTGGATCTTCGACGGACACCGGAAGAGTTCTACGGGCTCGCTAAACAGTGAGCCAGCCACCTTAACCCCGCAGTGGGACGTCTAAACTAGCTAATCTGTCTTGTGGCTGCTTAGCATGGTGGGGAGTCTTGCGATCTCATTGGCATACGGGATTCCGACTCGGGGGAGGGACGACCCACTTATCCAGTTTGTGGACTCGGTCGCGCGGATGCTGACTCGATTGCTCACGCCAGGAGGGAATGTCGTGGATTTGTTCCCCTTGCTGAAGTATCTCCCTTCCTGGCTCCCTGGGGCTGGGTTCAAACGGTATGCGGAGAGCGTGCGGTACATGCCTGATAAATACAGGTCGGAGCCGTATGATCAGGCCGTAAAGTCCTTCGTGAATATTGGTCCTCTGTTCAACCGGGTGATGCCTGTTACTGATGAAAGTCTGCATAGGGCAATTCCAACGTCCGACCTTCCTTCCTGTCCGCTGCGCTGGCCGCCCTCGAAAGAGAGGATAGCCAACCGAACTCAACAGCAGAAAGCACGAGAAGCGATCGAGCGCAAAGATTAAAATACATCAAAGATACAGCAGCCACTGTCTACGGAACCGCCACAGACACGACGGCTTCATCCATCCAAACACTGATATTCGCCCTCGCCACCCACCCACATGTCCGTGAAGTAGTGCAAGCCGAGTTAGACGCTGTCGTGTTTGAGAAGATGCCAGGTGCAGGGCACACCTTACGTCTGCCAACATTCGAGGATAGAGAGAAGTTGCCGTACCTCATGGCTACTGTGATGGAGTCCCTGCGATGGGCGCCGATTGCGCCGATTGGTGTTCCGCGTCAAACTGCTCAAGATGATGTGTATGATGGCTACTTCATACCGAGAGGATCCGTGGTTATTGTGAATGCATGGTCAATAGACCCTCGTGCCTCTAGCTTATTCACAGCTGACATGCTGGGCTCAATCCAGGTCGATGCTTCACGACGAAGCGGAGTATGGGCCTGACACCAAGGTCTTTAACCCAGAGCGCTTTTTGAGAATCGAGAAGAATACGGACAACCTAGAAGACAAATACGAGCTCAAGTCCACTATCCGGCACCCTGGAAAGATCCTGTTTGGTTTTGGAAGAAGGTGCGTTTTTGACTGGCTCCGTAGGGCGTAAAGGTTGTCAGGCTCGCTTAACGACGTGCCATCATGCTCTTAAATCTGCAGAACGTGTCCCGGAGCCCACATCGCCCAATCTACGTTATGGCTTACAGCAGCCTCTCTGTTGACACTATTTGACTTTGAACACTCCGAAAATCTGGAAAGCGTCACCGATCTCATCGGCGAGAAATTCGACGCTGGATTTATGTGGTGCGCTCGTCATGGGTTTCCTTTCTTCCTTGTCGTTGCTGAAGCGCCCCCATAGCTTTCCCCATCCATTCAAATGCAACTTTAGGGTGCGCTCGCCCGAGGCTGCGGCTTTGCTGGCTGATCTAGAATTGGCTTTACAATCAGAGGGGGTAGAGGAGGGGTCTATGGGGTCTGATGCCAATTTGTAGTGTTGATCCTTAATCGTTGTGCGTGCTCATATGCCTTATGCCTTTATGCTTATATGTCTCTAGTATGTACTATACCCTATACCGAATTCTCTTTCTTTCCCTTTCCTATCATCCTCCTGGCCTCCCACAAACTTGGAGCATGTTTGAGAGCATATTATAACGGTGGTGGGATGGAAAGCCCCGATCGACCTTGCATTCACCCACGCCCTCGTGAAGTCGAACGTTCATTGGGGGCAGCTCGAACGGAAAGATCGAGGCTGCGTTCCTCCCGAGCTTCGAGGGCAAGTTTGATATCAAGACTTCGATCTCCCCCCGCCGGACGTGCTGGAGAACTGAGCAAGATGCGGCCGAGCCAGATCCGGAGGGTCTCGGGAGGAGCATAATTGTAATGGGCCATTCGAGCTCGTATAACGATACGACGGGGGGAAAGATGTTCTTTGGTCGAGAGTTCGGGAAGGGACTGGTGGGGATATATTCGGATAAGGCTGAGGTAGCTTTGAGGTTTAACCATACGACTCTGGCCTCATCTTGATGTGCTTGAAGGCGGTGTCTTTGAGCCGCGTACTAGTCAGCACACAGGATGCTTGTTGTCGCCTACCCTGCAACTAATTGTATTTGTCCTGCTGGTGTGCATCGCTTAGTAGCCTGAGTTAGAAGTGTTACACTTCTCTTCTTTTCGACCATTATGAGCTAAAAATTGCATCCTGCATACGCCCTGTTTATCTTTGCCCCATCAACGGGGTTGATGCGTTTTCCACCTTGGGCGCTTAACGCGTCGTGCAGCCTTTCCGAAGTGTTATCGCTGTTCTACGTCTAGGACTTTCCGCCACTTATGTATATCTTGAGCTAGGCCAATATTTGCTACTCCAGGTGAAATGGGCTGCGTCCTGCATCGCGACCCGGCGTAACGGGGCGCTTATCGCCTGGGCCCACCGTGGGCCGCTAGGTGGCGACCGAGGAATGTCTGCCCCATGGCTGAGTTGGTTACAGCGTCCGACTGTTAAGCAATCGGAAGGTCGTGAGTTCGAGCCTCACTGGGGCAGTATGTTTTTTGTGCTGCATTTTGGGCCGAAGGGGTACGACGAGCAGGAGTATCGACCCCCGACTCCCGAGTCCCGACATCTCACCGCGTACCAGTGATTCCCTCCCATTGTTTTTCGCCATGGTCATAAGAAGTACATACTTCTTCCATGCTTACTTATCGGCGTGCTTTAGGCGCGTCGGCAGCATATTACGGATGGGAGAGTGGCTAGAAGCGCACCTCCCCGCGCTGGTAGTTGAGGTTATGTTGAGGCTACTGAGGTTTCTGGAGGTAAGTCTTATGTTTCTCCAGGATGGGGAGAAGGGGACGGAGAGATTTGAAAAGCTAGATTCGTGGTTTAACCTCCCCAAGGTTCATAGATACTGAGACTTACTTAGCAGTACAGAGTACGGACAGCTCTGATGCGATGACTTAAAGGCCATCACATTCCTTCCCCAGTGCGCGATGCCTGTTGTCCAAGACGCTGTAGGATAGTGGCCGAGTCTAGGCGTAGTTTAGAGCTCCAGAAGTAAATGGTCATCAAACGTATGAGGCAGAGATCCGTCCTCATTAGACCTGTAACAGGTCGGTACACTTGCAAGCAGTGTCTATGACGGCGAAGCGCGCACAGACCCAAAGCTCCATGGCGCACAGTCTGCACGAGAGTCTCCTGCAACAGCAGCAACTACCATCTCCACAGTCGTCCGGAGCAGCACGCAGTCTGCGGCCTACCAAGTCTAGGAATCTGACGAGCGAGGGCACGGCGTCCAGTAGAGCGTCGGTGATGCTGAGTCCGGGTGGATCTACAGAGGACGAGGATGTCGAGCACCAGCAGCAACATGATATTCCGTCGGACGACCGCGATCGTATGCGCGTCCCGTCGTCCGCGTCGCCTTCGCCTATGAAGGGTCCCCGGGGCGTGCGGTCGTCCGTGTCTCCAGCGAAGTCGGATGTGAGAGCGGGGGCGATGCTTGCGTTGCAAGAGAGTGTTGCGTCGTTGCTTGGGAAGCGCAGCTCGCCGGAGGATGAAGAAGAGGGTGGGGGTGTTTTGCCGGCTATGGAGAGTGTGGGGGAGTCTGAGTCTGCGAGAGGGGCGGGGGGTAAGCGCAAGCGGGCTCAGCGTGGCAAGGGTGGGAGTCGAGGGAAGGCTGCTCCGGTGAAGAGGCGGTCGCCTGTGGGGGTACGGGAGGATCATGGGGATGTGGGTATTTCACTTAGCGCGTTCGAGCCGTATGGGGGGAGCGGTGCGCTCCCTCAGCCTGGGGATGTGGGGGTTGTTGCAGAGCAGAGTCTGCGAGTTGTGTTTGAAGACCCTGCTCAGTTGGAGGAACGGCAGAGGTTGATGAGTTTGCTGAAGACGAATGGCAACGGGGCTGCGGGGTCCAAGAAGGACTTGGGCGGAGTTAAGAGGGAAGGGGGTGGATCAATGGAGGAGATTGAGAGTGGGACGCTTTCGGGGCGGAGTACGAGGAGTGCTAGTGCGCGAGTGACAAGGAGGAGTGGTCGGGTTTCTGGGGCGGAGTAGGGGTGTTTGGGCGGACTTTCTGGGGATCTTGATATCTTCGGCTTATATCTTATAATTTACTTATCACGGTTTCTGTATACCTGTGTTGTTTCGTGATTGGATTGGTAGTGGACGTTTGATAATGGCGCCGGCGCCTATTTTCGGCGCTTGGAGCAGTGAAAGTCTTCCCAGGTACTTGAGCGGCCTCATACACCAACTTCAGATACACCAAAGTACTCAGCATTGTTCCATATGATCTCTTTCTATACACATATGTGCCATCGATTACAGTCCGTTCTACAGGATGCCATATAGGGTACAAAGGGCGCGCGCCTTACGATTCGGATGAGCGAGAGAGACAAGAGACAGTTCAGTGCGCTCACCATGCTCAGCATATCTCCGACCATACCCTGGGCCTAGCTCGGCGCATTCCAAGCAACCTGCAGATCCGGAAGCCTTGTCTGGAGAAGCTCCATGTCCCTCCTCCCGAAGTTAAGGCACCGATACATCCTCAATTTCTTGATTTGCTTTGGGCGGGACGCCATCGCCTCAAGCAGGTCTAAAACGCGACCTGCAGCATTTCCACTGGGCCCATATTTGAAGTCCACCCCGTCCAACACCAAGTTCTCCAACGCAGGGAAGGGGGTAGATCTTGCCCCCGCAGGGCGCTTCAGCGCAGTGACAAATCCGCGCCGAAGGGCCTGCTTGATTGTGATAAGGCGCAAGTACGGTAGGTCGCTAAAGAGCTCCGTCCAAACGGACGCGTGGACGGGGTCGACACTGTCGAATTCGAGCGTGTGCAGCGGGGTCAGCCCTGTGCGACCGATGCTCCTCAATATCGGCTCGACTGAGAGGTTGTGGCCTGGAAAGTGCAGAACCATGTCGGTGACTATGGGTTTGGAGCCTTCGGGACGGCTGAACGCGAGAGAGAGTGTGTCGATGTGGGCGTAACCTTCCCGCAGTTCCGAGGACTTGAGCCGAAGACTCTGCACTTCGTTCCGCGCGAGGTCCCAGGACGACGAAAGTGCCCGCAAGAAGGAGCTTAAGTCCCTAGATTGATCTTTGAAGGTGATTTGGAGATCCTTCAGCTTGGGAAGATAAACAACTTGGAGGAAGGCAATGATTGCTGGCATCGGGGCGAACAGTCGCAGTGTCTTGAGGTGCTTCAGCGTGAGTGTCGGAAGTGAAGGGTAGGGGTCCGAAGGAAGTAGCTCAGCTATTTCGAGATAGTTCAAGAGAGGCATGGCCCCCAAAGAGGACATAATCTTCTCTGGAGATGCCCCAGTAGTAAGCTTGCCGTTTCTGGCACGGATGCACAAGAAGGTCAGGGATGTGCCTAAAGGGATGGATCGCCAATCGGGTATATCGAACCCGTCCAGGGAGAGGTACTCGAGGGGAGGAGCTTTGTGCTGTAAGAAAGGTTCCGGTAGCTTGTTATCTTCTTGCTCTGTGGGATATTTGAGCCGGAGGAACTTGAGGTTGGGCGTCTCTAAGGTGCACGTCGTCCAAACCGTCTCGAGCGGGATGTGCTCGTCTAAATCTATATCGACAGAGCGCAGGCGGCGGTTTTGCGAAAGAGCAGTGGTGAGGATGTCAAGAAACCTGTGCTTCTTTACAAGGTTGATCGAGATGCTGAGGCGTGCTTGCAAGGATCGTTCAAGCATGACCTGGGCGAATGCGGGGGTGCTGAACGAAAGGTTCGACCACAGCCTGCTACACTTCATGGCGACGTCTCTCCAGTGGCGGCAAACCCGAGTCACAGTTAGCCATGGTTCCATCTTTCCAAGCGCAGTGCGAGAATGGTCCGTTGAACGACGCGTCTCCGAGACAAAGCTCACGAGGATCGTGGACAGAATTTCGGGAGGGAGAAGGTTGACGGGAAGCACGCTGTTTCTGAAGTTCCTTAGAATGCACATTTCGTCCTCGCGAGCTTTGATTTCGCCCTTGAGCTCCGACAATCGCGTTTCCACTCGCTGCCGATGCGCATCGAATTCGGGAGGCTCCGCTTCGACTTGGAGCAGTCTTTCGGTTGGAAGAGGCCACATCTAGTGGTACGGGTTTAGTCCATTCACTGCGAATACAAGATAGCCAGATATCTCATACTTGGAGGAGTTTGCGAGGCGACCGAATGGGCACGATGTGGTTCTGGTTCAAGAAGGGCATGCGCAGGTCGGGAGGCTGATGGGCCATCAAAAGCCCCTATCTTACGCTGGGAGAGGAGGTTGAGATTTTGTCCTGGAAGCTACTTACACTATCCATAGCTACCTATGCAGGGAGCGTACATGGGAATGGATTCCGCTAGAAGAAAGCCAAACTGAAGTATGCGATGGTATTGTATGCGCCAAAACATTATAAAAATTTAGGGGAGTGCTGCAGAAGAAGCCCTGTCGGTTACGACCTACGCACGCTCCATCAGGAGGGAATATGGATGCATGAGCGCTTGAAATCTGAAGGCATTCTAACAATGGGGGCCGACTTCACCGGAGAGGGAAGTAGAGGAGTTTTTGTTTGTAAGCTACGAGAATCGCTCACGCCTCTTGGGGGCAACTCCAGGAGTTGATTAAATTGCCACTTGAGACCTCAAAGGAAAATGCTTGGATGCTGGTTTGCGCTGCAAACCCGCCTAAATCACAGCCAACCGCGCGACAACATTTGGGCGCCTGTTTTTGGTCCGGCCCGGGTGGGCGCCAAGAGTTCGCTCCGCGTCCGTTTCGACTCCGATAAGGATGCCCGCAGACTTCATCCAGGGCTTTTATTGGATGCCTCAGGCCAGTTAGCCCTATATAGGAGCACGAGGGTAACGGTGAAGCCTTTGACGGGGTCGAGGAGGAATAGGATCGCATTACACGTAAACAAGTTAGGGAGATGTCTCTATAATGGGTGAAGTTGGCCACACTTCGAGCTAATGCCCGGGCACTGGCCTTCATTTGTAACTTATTCTACCAATAGTGCAGGCGATAACCAGGGTGCTGGAAGTCAACGCTGTCCGTAGGCCTCTCTAAATCCTTCAAGTTTTCTGCACGGCATCGGCAAAGCCCGAGGCGCGAATTTGAATTCCAGACGATGATCGCGTTTCTTCCCTCTCCCACCATGTCCTCTCAACCAAGTATCGACGTCTATGCCCCATTGCCTTTCAAGTCTAAACTTGTAGGCTCGTTCTCAGCTATGCAACGAGATATACTCTAACAGGCGACCAGGATGCGCAGAAAACCGCGCTAACGCTGTCGTCGACGGCGCCGTTCGCACCGTCGTACATCATATCCTCCGTGACGCAAAACTCGGACCCGACCGCCATCTACAACAATCGAGTCAAAGGAAGAACGATGCTACTCGAAAACCCAGCAAAGGATTCAAGGCTGAAGAAAGATTTGGAGCGGAAGGTTCAGTTGAGGAAGGAGGAGAAGGAAAGGCGGAAGCTTGGCATCGTTGGGCGCAAAAAGAGACAGGAGCGGGGTATCTGGAAATTTGACAGAAAGCAGATAAAGTGCGTCGGAAATTCTTCTTTCTCCTCAACGATGACTCACGAATGCAACAGGTACGCGCAGCTGCTGCCGTTGCACCATCTCTGGATCGGGTACATGTCGGAGCTCTTGGGGCTGCCTTCCCCGCCCGCTGGCGCTGTGCGGGCAGATTCCTTGGGGTCCGGTGTACCATCCTCTGCCTCGATGCACCCGAAACTTCTCAAAGCCGACTTTCATGGGGCGGTCATCACCGTCAAGGATTCGAAGAACAACTCCCTCGTGGGCATGTCAGGAATCCTCATCCACGAAACAGAGAATGCGTTCAAGTTGGTCACTCCCGAGAATCAGGTCAAAAGTAAGTTCTGTCTGTGCTGCTGGAACTTGCCTGACACCCCAATCAGTGATCCCCAAGGAAAACTCGATATTTGCATTTGCGGTACCCGTCTACTCGACTCTGCCTCCCTCGTTTTCGCCCGGCACCCCGTATCCTCTTCCGTCGATCGACACACAAGACGTTGCTCCTTCGCCTTTTATCCCATCGAGTAATCAGACCGTCTTGGAGGTACCCCATCTTCTGTTCGACTTGTACGGAAACCAGTTCAGGTTCCGCTCTTCAGAAAGGGCGGGGCGGAAGTTCAAGCACAAAGAAACGATAGAACTTTGAAGATATGCATTCGAAGGAGTTTATCAAAACTACACTCTGCATCGTCTTCTTGGGCTCGTTCACTCCGCGCGACCCCTTCCGCACAGGTCTTGCACGATCCATCCTCTGGGCGAACCGCATCGCGTCAGCGTGGTCAAACATTTCCGGTGATGAACGATACTGGTTGGAGACTGATGTGGTTGGCCGTTGACTGGGCCCTTCGGCCTATCTCACCCAACCGCAAATCGCCTGAGCACATTCATCAATCAGCAAGAGGGCCCGGGGAAGACGCCAAGTCCCGATTCTCAAAGGGCGATTAGGACAGGCCGATAAGCTTCGAGGCCGCTTCGCCAAAGCCGACACATCACGGACGACCGATCTTTCGATGGGTTCTGATCCATGGGCATTTGCCTTTTCCTCTACGCACTAGCATCTCAACACATCCTTGTTTAATCATCATTTGCATTCGTATGGAATCAAGCGCGAGGGCAGAAGATGCTATCTTTACCTGTGGAGGATCCTCAGGTACCAGATCTTTCCATTTGCCTTGTCGGCTAAGCTCGTCTACGAAAGACGTTTCCAAGGCCAGGTATGTGCTCTTCTCCTGTGAAACCAAAGGTGCGACACCTCACTTGTAAAGCGAACTTATTCAGTTGGTAACGTACCAAGTTCTTCCACAGATGTCGCACTCAGGCTTCCGGAACATGGAAGGATCTGCTTTCACCGTGGATCCCCGAACGGTGTTAACCTTAAACTTCGGTGGGGCGTTGTCAGACGGTCCGGCGGCACAGCTATAACAAGGGCGATAACTACTGGAGGAGGAAATCCTCGCCTGTCCCTTAACTCCGCGAATGCCTACGGGAAAGGAGGTATGCAAGCCAAAGGTAGACCTGGCTTCATAGATCCGACCCAGCCGACTTCCCAGGGCTTCTGCTTTCTTGAAAGAGATTTGACATCACCGCATCGTATCCAAGAGCCCTCGACAAAACATCTTCCAAGTGAGAAAATGCCTCTTTCTTTCTTTGCCTCCCTCGCTACAGCCGCCTTTACCCACCGCGGCTCGGCCGTCTGACCCTATCGCCACGATGCTCGCAAGGCTTGATATGGTTGTGCCGCTGGGACTCTGCATTCCCTGGTCCCTCTACGAGTCAGTCCTGGGATCGACCATAGTTCCTGCGGGATTGTGCCGGTGGAATGCCATCGGGGCTTCGGACTGGATGACTTTGACTTCCAAGCCCTGTAGATGCTCGATATTGCATTCTACGAAGCCTCACCCTCCTTGATACACCGTCTACGGCTTGCTCTCGTGGTCTGTCGGGCGGGTCACGATGCATACTACGGCGAACTGTCAGCGCAATCCGCTCGTATCAGTGGGGGAGAGGAGCTCACAATGGCACCGACTTGAGTACAAAAGGTCGTGTGTGAGGCGCTCTGAGTCTTTAGTTTATTCCAAGATGCCCAGATATCTTTGTATCCTGGCCTACATCGCTTGCTTCTTCAGCGTCACGAGGGTTCTGGGGGCCACCTATTCTCTCTCAGACAACGTCCTTGGCAATGGCTTCTACGACGCCTTCAAATGGGAGACAATCGATGACCCAACCCACGGAAGAGTGTACGAATATCTATTCCTCCCTCATTTCACGACTGATGTGGATATTTTATAGAAAATACGTGGACCAAGGGACTTCAAGGAGTCAAAACTTGACGTATGCGTCGGGAGACACATTCATACTGAGGACCGACTTCAAAACCTATCTGAATAATGGAGAACCAGGGCGGCAATCGGTCAGAATCATATCGAAGAGAACGTATACGACACACGTCGCTGTGTGAGCTGCCATTTCTTGGATATCGGACCTGACCCCGAGTTCATAACTGTGATTTAGCTTCGATGTTAGACACATGCCTCAAGGATGCGGGTGCGTTTTAGCCCTTTCTCTGTAGTAGGATACCCATTTCACCACGCCACCTTCAGTACCTGGCCCGCTATCTGGGAGACTGCGGAGGGTAACTGGCCCTACTCCGGCGAGGTTGACATTGTCGAAGGCGTCAACGACCAAGCGCCCAACGCTGCTTCACTGCACACTGGCCCAGGTTGCTCCATGCCACCCGCCGGTCGGGATCAGACTGGGTATGTACGTCTTAGGCAAACGATTCGACGCCAGTGATCCTGAACGACTCGGTAGAACCAACGGACAGCTCGACTGCAATGCTTTGGTGAATGGTAACACTGGCTGTGGAGTGACGCTTTCCGAGCGGAATAGCTATGGGCCATCTTTTAACAACAATGGAGGTGGCTGGTATGCCCTGGAACGAAACAACAACTTCATCAAGGTCTGGTTCTGGCCAAGAAACAGTGGCTCCGTCCCTTCCGACGTTAGAAACGGGGCACAGAGGATTAACACAGACGGATGGGTGGGTTGGATATCCGGATCACAAAACATTTTTTTGCTCATTAAATCTCGCCATTAAATCTCGCAGGGTACTCCTGCCGCCCACTTCCCGAACACTCAGTGCAACATCGCTCAACACTTCGATGCTCACAGTATCATCATAAATCTGACACTGTGTGAGTCATATGATTTGCTCGACTGGGAGATCCAACTAACTCGGGATCCATAGGCGGCGATTGGGCTGGAAACGTGTATGAGCAATCTGGCTGTCCGTCGTCTTGCGTCGGTATGTGTTCTCGGGCTTGCGTCTTGCCTGGTATTGACAGGACTTCCATAGACTATGTGAACAACAACCCAAGCGGTTTCCGAGACGCGTACTTTGATTTCGCAGCAATGCGTGTATACCAATGATTGCTCCTAAGGCGTTGATTCAATTCCAATGATAGTGGGTCATAGATCCGACCCAGCCGACATCCCAGTGCTTCTGCTTTCTTGAGAGACATTTGGCATCACGGCATCGTCTCCAGTCTGCAGGACATACTTCTAAGTGGTAAAAGGCTTCTTTCTTTTTTTGCGGCCGCGGACGACTCATGACTCGGTCTGTCCGACCCCATCGCCACGACCCTCGCAAGGCTTTACATGGTTGTGCCGCTGGGACGCTGCATTCCCTGAGCCTCTCTAGTCCGTCCTTGAATCGACCATAGTTCCTGCGGGATTGTGCCGGTGGAAAGCGATCGCACTTCCAGAAGCGGCGGGCACTTATTCGCAATGGATGGCTTTGACTTCCAAGCCTTGTGGATGCTCGATATTGCATCCCACGAAGCCTCACCCTCCTTCATCCACCGTCCACGGTTAGCTCCCGTGGTCTATCGGGCAGGTCACGATGGATACTACGGCGAATTGGCGGAATCCTCTTGAACCAGTGGACGAGAGGAGCTCTCCATAGCACTGTCTTGAGTATATAAGGCGTTGTGTAAAGCGCTCTGAATCTTTAATTCATTCCGAAATGCCCAGCTATCTGTGTATCCTGGCCTTGTTCGCCTACTTCAGTGTCACGAGGGTTCTGGGGGTCACCTATTCTCTCTCTGACAACGTCGTTGGCAACGGCTTCTACGACGCCTTCAACTGGGAGGCAATCGACGACCCAACCCACGGAAGAGTGTATGACTATTTTTCCTCATGCATTCTGTCGCTAACGTGGATATCTCCTAGAAAATACGTGGACCAGGCAACTTCAAGGAGCCAGAACTTGACGTATGCCTCAGGCGACTCATTCATTTTGAGGGCCGACTTCAAAACGTATCTGGGTAATGGCGGACCCGGTCGCCAATCGGTGAGAATCTTGACAAAGAGGACGTATACTACCCATGTCGCTGTGTGAGTTCTGTGGACCTTGGACCTAACCCAAGCTCACAATCTTTACTTAGCTTCGATGTTCGCCACATGCCCCAAGGTTGCGGGTGCGCATCCGCCTTTTCTCTAAATCAGAGCTGACAATTAACCCATCCTTCATGACCCCCCTTCAGTACCTGGCCAGCTATCTGGGAGACTGCTGAGAGTAACTGGCCTAACGGGGGGGAAATCGACATCGTCGAGGGCGTCAACGACCAGGCGCCCAACGCGGTTGCCTTGCACACAGGCTCAGGTTGTTCCATGCCACCTGGTCGAGATCAAACCGGGTACGTACATCAGCCAGACCACTTCACGCCAGTACTAGTGATCCTGAACAAATCGGCAGAACCAACGGACAGCTTGACTGCAATGCTGCGGTGAATGGTAACGCTGGCTGTGGAGTGAGGCTTTCCGAACAGAATAGTTACGGGCCGCCTTTTAACAACAACGGAGGCGGTTGGTTTGCCATGGAACGAAACAACAACTTTATCAAGGTCTGGTTCTGGCCGAGAAACAGCGGATCCGTCCCTTCCGACGTGAGAAATGGTGCACAGAGGGTAAACACAGACGGATGGGTGAGTGAACTTTCGAGGGTCACAATAGACGTCTTTACTTATCAATTCTCGCAGGGAAAACCTGCTGCCCATTTCCCCAACACTCAATGCAACATCGCTCAGCACTTCGCTGCTCACAATATCATCATAAACCTGACACTATGTAAGTCGTACGACTGCTCGACTAGGATATCCTTTTAACTTGTCATCCAAAGGCGGTGATTGGGCTGGAAACGTGTATGGGCAATCTGGCTGTCCGTCGACTTGTGTTGGTATGTCAATGTGCTCTTGGTCTCGCGCCTTGCCTGATATTGACAAACTCTCATAGACTACGTGAACAACAACCCAAGCAGTTTCCGCGACGCGTACTTTGATTTCGCAGCAATGCGAGTATACCAATGATTTGTATCCCATGCTCCTAACCATCTACGTACGGTTGAACCCTTTCTTACCAAACCAGGGATACTGTGTGCTCAGTGATCACGGTGGGCGCCTGGAGCAGGTGTTCATCTGCCCCTTGGCTGAGTTGGTTACAGCGTCCGACTGTTAGGTAATCTGCTTACGTCATCGGAAGGTCGTGAGTTCGAGCCTCACAGGGGCAGTATCTTTTTACTTTTTCTGCTACACACTTTTTCTCTGTGCACTAAGTCCCCACTCTACCATACGCTATAGGAGGTCCAACATAACCAGCACAGACACATTTGGCGGGGACGGCATCCCTGCACCACGCTGGCTGGGGAGGATGCGGGGGCATCGTCGAGAGGGGAATGGGCGGATGGGGCTGGTCCTTATATACCTGCAGGGGTGGCCCGTGCGCGGTGCCATAAATTGGCGTTGACTTTGAGGCTCAGATGGGGGCGCAGCCATGACTTTGTGGCTCGAACACACCATGACTTTGAGGCTCAGGTGTGTCTCCCCCGCCGCGTTGGCGCTGCGCGCTGATTTACTTTGCCTCGCCCCGCTGGGGTCCGTTTGATGGGTGCGCTGCGCGCTGATTTTGCTACGTCTCGCCCCGCGGGGCTCATTTATTGGGTGCGCTTCGCGCTAATTTGTCTTGCCTCACCCCGCTGGGGCTCGGGCGCTGATCGTGCTCGCCCCTTCGGGGCTCACACCCCCGCCGTCGTGAGTTCGAGCCTCACAGGGGCAGTAGCTTTTTGCCTCTTTTACCCTTTTGTCAGATCCCGGAAGGGTACGAGGAGGAGAGGGTAGCCTCTGCTAATTTGCTTCTTGCGTTACGGGCTTGTGTGTCTTCAGCAATTTGAGCGTTGCCGATCAGCTGCTGACTAATCAAGCTAAGCGCCCATCCTGTTCCAAGTCTGAGCACAGCTGAACATTGATCTTTCGGGGCTGAAAAGCGTCAGGTGTACACAGTCAATTCTAGAAGGGGATTGCAGACCGATTTTAGGAGGTCCGAGGGTTTCTAGCTCAAGATACAGCTTCGAACACACGGGACAGACCTTGGAAACGGACAACCACGATACCTTGTTCTATGCACTGTCACATCAGCGGAATCGAATAGGAATTGATAATACAAGGAAACAGTGGAAAGGACCTAGTCTATGTATAAGGAGGACACAAGGTGCTGTTGCTACGCTATGCGCAGATAAAATAGATACCGAATAATTATAAAACCATGGATGAGAATCAATGTCAAAAACGAGGCGCAAACCAAAACCCCCTTCCACTCTCCGTCTATTGACAAAGCTTTCTCCCTCATCCACTACACACCTAGCTCCACCTCTGAAAGTGCTTCGCGATGACTAGAAGCCCCTGATAGCCGGGATAATTCGAGCGTCGATATTAACAGCAATCGAGCCGTCCTCCCCTCGGACCTGGAGGATTGAGTCACCAGCGCGGAGCTCCGGGTTCTCTGACGCGCTAGCAAAAACTGCATCTACAGAAACGCAGTGCACTGTCAAGACCTGGAATGTTCGAACCGACAAATTGAGGAGACCGAGGATCTGGGAGGAGTCGAGGTACTTGAGGCTGATGGACCTCGAGTGGGGGGAGGGAGGGAATCCGCAGCGCTGCCAGGCCTCGGGGGGAATGGTGAGCTGACCAATGAGAATCCCATCTGGCAGGGAGGGAAAGGAGCACCATTTCGAGGTAAGTACGAGGAGGGAAATGCCGCGGGGTTCAAAAGCACTGACTTTTGATGTACACAAAGATCATAGAATCATTGCTCCCGGGCTCGACAATCCTCGATCCTATGAAAGCATGGGGGCTCCCAATGTCGAAGTCGTAGTTCTCCTTAGGAGTGCAGAACCACCCTGTGCCCTTCTTCCGGGCCTCGAACACAAGGTTATCCCCCGGGAAACTGCGTGTTGCTGTCCGTGGTGTTGGCGTTTGGCAGTGTACGTCTTGGAGGGGTTGAAGCCAGGCAATCCCACTGATCTGAGGAGAGCTAGACTGGGGGTTACAACTGACTTGAGGTTGGGGCTGAGCGATTGGTGGCATTTGATAGTTCTGTTCGGAGGGTGTACGGTATGGTCGTTGGAAAGCACGAAGGACAATGTGGGGATGTAGAAGAACGGGTTTGCTGTTGCCCGGTGCATCTGACTCGTCTCATATACTATCGTCCACAATCATTGCCGCTTGGTCAACTGAGAGCGGGCAAAGCGAGTCCTGACGTCGATCGTCGGGGCCAAATGTGGATAGGGCAGTGTGCGTGTGAGTTCCCGCCAATATTTCAGGGTTACAGTTGGCAAAGAGAAGGGTGCAAACGTATTTGGAAGAGTGGCTGGGCAGACACAATAGCTCTGATCGCCGAGGAGGAGCGGATGCGTTTGCGCAGCCATGAGAGATGTGGTAGAATGGCTTTTACTTTTTCTCAATATCTCCCTCTCCTTGAATTCAAAGGAAGGCTCTGAGAATCATCTACTGAGAGCAGCTATACGCGCGCAGGGCCTCTGATAGAAGCCAGAGAAAGGTAGGCGCCCTGCAGAGGCGCCGTGGCTAGTGGCACGGGGATCAAACTCGCTGACATAGCCTTCCCGCTGATTCCATTTCAAGTTTGCCTGAGTCTACATACGCCCGGTCACGGTCACGTCAACTTGAAGGGGAGCCCTGCAGGCTGCGGTAGGGTTATTGGTGGGTACAGGTCCTTTTCATTCGCGGAAACCCCCACATTTTCACATGGGCAGCTATAAAAGGTATGAAAATATATAGATGGAATGAGAACCGTTGTTTCCGGATCCGAAGCGCCCGGGCGTCTAAATCCCGATTGGAGGTCCAAGCCCGGGGATCAACGAATTGGTCGCAGCAAGATATGTTTTAGGTACCCCTCAACCGACTGAGCTGGAAGTCACAGGAAGTGGCTAATCTACTTCTAGCATGCCGTACTCGACCTCAAATCGCGTTGCCCTGTAAAGCTAGGGTGTTAAGCTCCAACGAGGCCCCAAAATCTCGAGCAAGACGTTCCAGAGATTCATCCAAGTGACTCTTGACTCGACTCCAGCAGGCAAGGAATGTACCTTAGAGAATGCGGGAAAACGTATATTCAGTTCAGTATAGGTGCAAATATAAATATCGCAGAGCAAACGAAGAGCGGAATAACCAGAGTAGAGCACCGAGACAAAACTCAGCAGGGAGGAGGGGCATCGCAGGGTCGTAAGGGTCATAACAAGTCGTAAGGTATCGCAGTCCGAGCAATGGAATAGGTAAGAACAAGTAGGAGTATAAGTAGAAACGAGCAGTCATGTCATGAGTAGTCGTGAAGCAAGGAAATCAAAGGAATAGTACAAAGTAGCAGGAGAAAGCAAAGAAAATAACAGAAGGGCGAATCAACGCCTAGCAACGGTTCGGCTCACCCTCGTCGTGAGCTTAAGTGCACCATTCACCGCCGCGCCCCTAACCAAAACCCTGAACAGAACAGCACACACACCCAACCCAAGCAACACATAATACGGGCTCCTCACAGCCAGCCCAAAACCAGTCCCCAAGAATCCAGGAAGAAATCGAGGAGGAGAAGCCTTCGGCGCCGGGGGAGAAGCAGTCTCTTCAGAAGACCCTGGAGCTGGAGCCTGACCCGCATCCGAGCTCAAGAGGCCAGCAAACCTCTCTCCGAAGATAGGCGCAACAACCCTGCCCAGCAACCTCGTTGCCAGCCCAAGCGTGGTCTCCCTCTTCTTCATATCCTCCTCTCTCCTCTGCACCTCTCCCACCTTCGCCTCAACACCCTTCTCCCTCTCCACCAACTCCTCCTGCCTCGCCTCCAGAACCTTCTCCCTAGCTTGCAAAGATGCACTGCGAGATTCAAGAACCGTCTGTTGGGCAGTAAGGTCCTCAAAGCCCTGCTCCAAAAGCTCAGACGCCATCGTCACCTCCGCCTTACCAGCCTCCAAGTCCCTCTCACCCACCACAAGCGCACCTTCCCGCCGCTCCACGTCTTCCTCCCGCTGCGCAACGAAAGCCTCGCGCCGCCCAGCACCCTTCTCCCGCTCGCCCACCGCCACCTCGCGGGCAGCGACGTCGCTCTCGCGCAGAGCCAGGCGGGACTCCCACTCCGCCAACTCGGCACCCTTGGCGTCAAGCGCACCAGCACGTTGATTCAGCGCCACGTCCGCAGCCGGTGCGTGCTGCTGCTGCTGCTCCCCGACGACCCTTTCCTCCTCCTCATCCGTCTGCGATCCCGACTCCGTCATGGTCCGCGGAGCAGGGACCTCAAACAGCTCCGCCATATCACCGCGACTCGAATCCCCCTTTGAGTCCTCCCGCACACTTTCCTTCGACCCTTTCGCCTTGGGCCTGAGCCCCCTCCTCCTCCGCCCCGTACGCCCAATCACAAAGCTCCCAGGATCAACTCCATCCACAGTCTTATCCGGGACTTCCTCGCCCGCACCGTGATCTTCCTTCGCGCGATCGCTAATCCGCTTCACCGTATCGCCCAACTGGACCTCCCAGCCCTCCACGCCCTTCGCCTCCGCGCCCTCCGCCGCTAGAAGCTCCTCAATCGACGGCTCGTCCTGCTGCACAAGCTCCGGCGGACCCCCGCGCCTAGGACGAGGGTGGTGGAGCACCGTCGCGCCCGCGTCCATGGACGGCGGCGAGGGCGAGGGTATCAGGTCGGGCGGGATGGGAAGGAGGCGGGGCTGCCTGCCCCCACTCAGCCCACCATTCTGCTTCTGCTGAGCGCGGTACCCCAGCTCCTGCGGATCAGGGCTCGCGGGCAGCGCGTACGCCGCGCCCGTGTGGGTGGGGACGAGAAAGGGTTGCGGTGGTGGTGGTGGTGCATTGAAGGAGGGCGTGTTGGGAGGGAAGGGCAGCAGACGCGGGAGCTCTTTGTTTCGGTTCGACGGCAAGGGTGGGTGGGCTTTCAGGGTCGTGTTCTCCAGATCGAGGGGCGACCGGTCCGGGAGAGGCGAGAAGAGGTCGTTGAGAGACGGCCCGGGAGGGTGCGCTTTGAGTGTCGAGTCGCCTTCTGTTGGGAACGTGGTCGAGATCGTCGGGATGGGAGGAGCGGAAAAGAGGTCGTTCACCCTAGGTCGGGGTGGGAGACCGCGCCCGGGCTTCGTGGGGCTCGCAGAGCGGGATCGCGTTAGAAGGTCATCGTCGTGCTCGCTGCCGGATGAGGAGGACCGCTCGAAAGAAGCCGCCATTGCCTTGACGCGGCCGTTGCTCTTGCGAACCCTGTTCGACGAGAGCTCTGGGCCTTCATAGTCATCTTCAGATGCAGAGGAGGATACGGAATTCGACCGGGTGCGAGGCAGGTTGTAAGCTGATTCGGGGGTGTTTGCGAAGCCCCAGATCCGTCCCCGAAGAGTCGATTGGCGAAGTGAGCGCGAGGCATCGAGGAGTGTAGATGCCCATCGAGGGTCTGCTCCGTACCTATAGAGTACCATAAGTCATGAGCCCCCTTGAATTGAAATGAAAGCATACGTACTCTGTCAATTCCCTTTCACTAAACTTCAAGAACGTTCTGCCGCCGATCCCATGCTCCCTCACAAAACTGACAATCTCGCCAACATGCTCTCCAGCGACCATCGTATCGAGATACTCCGCAAGTTGTTGGGAGTCCCATGACTTTGGGTCTTCAGGCAGGTTCATGTCGCGAAATTGGCCGTCGCCGTTCCCCGTTGGCATAGGAAACACGAAGGGGGTATTGGCAGACGAAGGCAGCGTCTCCGCGCGCCTCATAGCACCACTCTGTCGCGGGGTATAGTTCCAGGTGTTCTCACCACCTAGATCAAGCCCAGACTCGGGTTCAAGGACCATGTACTGCGCCGCCTTTCGTGGGGAAACCGAACCTGGCCGCGACGGGGGCGCGGGCAGCGCTGGCGGGGCGTCCGACATACTGCGGCTGTATCGATGCGACCTTCCTTCCATAGCATTCCCATTGCTGTTCGTGAACTGCCCGCTTGAGCGCTTTGTCGGGCTGCCGCCACTGGACGAGGTCGGGGAAGGCGGTACGTAGTGTCTGTACGTCGAGCTGTGGTGCGGGGACGAGCTTGTCCGCGAGAGAAGCGCAGTCGACGTGGTCTTTATCGCATACGGGTGCGCGTTGGGCTTGACGATGGGGATTTGGGGCGGATATGGCGAGGAGATGGAGGAGTTCCGGGAGTGGGTGCACTGCCCATGGGATTCTTTGGTTGGACTTGGGGTTATTGGTTGAGATATGACTGAAGCCATAGTCTATGAGTGCATCGGGTATAGATATGGGTATGAAAGGACTGTGGTCGACGTCGTGCACGACGAGCAAGAGGTGGTTGAATGTTGAGATCAAATGACGACCTTGTCATGCTCAAAGGGGAATTCTCGCGATGCCAACGCCCTCAAGGTTGACGCTCAGGCATCCAAGGTTCTGAGGGAAAAATGAACAGTGGTATGGTCGCTCTATTCGCCTCGTTCAATCGTCCGGGCTCCGAGGCTAGAGAGTTGAGGACTGAAGTAAACACGAAAAACGAACCAAAAAAGCGTCACCTGTGCGATTCGAACACACGCGCTCAAAGAGCAACCGCTGAACAGCTAATGAATAGCAGGCGATCCCGTTAACCACTCCGGCAAAGTGACCATACGTTTTGTGCAACCTAACATGTTTATGACAAGACGGAAGGAGAGACCTGCACCGCGCGTCACGCAGTTCCACTTGTTTCTCAACGTTCATCTCGGACCTCCATCTGCCTGGAACAGATACTAGTATCCATCGAGTAAAGCTGTTGCTCGCCCACCACAGAACATGGAGAAACTTCCCATTGAGCTTGGAATTTTGATAGCAAAAGAGCTCCCTACCCGAGACATATGCCGTCTGCAACAGGTTCGTACAACTCGACGCAGTTGCATCCTCTCCATCTAACTGGACGGACTATTGACTCCATGACTCGTTGCAGACTTGCAAATCTTTCTATGATCTCATCGAGGGTGACTCAGAGCTATGGAGGGAACGTCTACGATGCCAATGCGGCACTGATGTCCTCTGGTCTGGCTTCGGCGGCTTCACAGCGCCCGAGTTGAGGAGGGCCTGCACCGGTACATTGCGCTTCAAACATCGGTATCGCCAGGGAGGCCACCCCACGCCACCTATCTCCCGGCTTCTTCCACACAAGAACGAAGACGATCAGCTTCAGAGCCGCCGGTTCCAAGACGGGCGATACGCTTATCTTGAAGAAAGCAGTAACTTCAACCTCATCCCTGGGGGGCGCTTCCTCATCACTGTGGACAAAAGATGGCTCCGAGTATGGGATCTGGGTCCACCGGGGAGCCTGAATGAGCCATGCGAAGTAGTGCTCCACGAAATCAACTGTGTCGACACGCAGCCCAAAATTGTAGACGTCGCCGTCGCCGACACGGATAAGGTGCATTTGCTTATCCGGGAAGACCACATCGTCAGGGAAATCTACATCTCCTGGGGAGACCGTGACATCGAACGCAGGTTGCCCCAATCATTCGGATTCGAGTGCGTCGCGTTCAAGTTCCTGAGATTACATGACGAGAATGAAAATCTAACACGCTTGGGTTTGCCATAGTGTCAGTCAATACAACTTGAATGGCCGGTCAAGGGCCGGAATCTTCCGCCGATTTCAGATATGTCTTCCAGACAAGGGCCAGCGTTCTGTAGAAGGGCTCGGCCGGCTTTGCGTACTCCATTCACATAGAAGACGCCTTGACCGATGTGCTGCTCAGCATGGGCCCATGGTTGCACTCGGGTTTGGAAAAAAGTTCCTTCTCTGGGACACTTCAGATTCCCCGGATAAAAACTGGGTCGCATCAACCACACGGACAGAGCGCTTCGTAGGTACTTATGGTCAAGACGTAGGCAACAATGTTCTCAGTCGCGAATTCAGTGACTCACGAACTTACAGGTCTTTTTTCACCAAGGCTACGTCTTCGCCGTTGACGCAGATGATCTGAGAGGTTTCAACTTGACAGGTATTACTTATTGCTCGGTAGGAAAAGGGGTGGTGGACATTCAGGATGGGACCCCAGACTTGGGCTATATCCCTACCCCTCAAATGTGGACACACCAGCAGTTGCTGCCAGGTACCTTCAAGGCCTGGGCATCCGATTTTATGCTGCACAAGCCGGTGGCAGACGAAGGTCCACTGTTCTATGATATTATAACTAGGCAACCCGATGCAAATTGGCTAGACTCGTTGCCTTCATATGTTCGGCTCTGCTTTTGCTTTCGTCCAGACAACCCCTCGGCGGGTTCGCTCCTTCGCACTAAAAGATATCGAACAGCCAACCAGCCATATGCTATTCCCCAGCTTCGTTTTTCCCTGGATGATGGGGTTGCAGGGTACATCTGGTATGATAGCTTGGACCATCCGGACAGAGAACGACAACTTCAAAGAGGAGGCATATTCGTTTCCATTCTTGACGACCCTGACTCTCCCGAGCCTTCTATCCTCGAAGCTGACCCTGACTTCCCAGAACCAGCTGGTTCTGTCGTTGAAGGCCTAGGAGACTTTTCTGAAATGATTGCGAGACCAAATAATGAGACTGGAGTGCTGCATGTCTCGATGTGTCCATTATCAGGGAGGGTCGTTGTATTCTGGAATCGAGAATCCAAGGAGTTAGATGATCGGGTTCTCGAGATTTTTGACCTTTATGATTCTTTGCCAACTATATGACCCCTTATGCCAGTAGCCACTCCTCAAGAAACGGTGTCCTCATTACAATCATTTATCACGATTACACTTCATGCTTTTGTTGAAGGCAGGGAATGAGGCGATGCTCTGTCACAAAGTGGAAATGTATGGATCGTTACACCGTGTACTGAGCCCTGGCATCCATACCAGTCTATTCTGTTTTGGCAGCACTCCAACCTATGTAGAACGTTTGCGATTTGGTGCAGAATAGTATTTGCCGTGATCTGTTAGAATTGGCCGTAGTTCGACAACAGGAGCGTGCGACCTGCACAGGCTGCGTGACTGCATGCCATTGCGCTGTTTCTCAAAACCCATCTACCTGGACCAAGTACTCATCGAGTAAGGCCTTGGCTCACCCACCCACCATACAATATGGAGACACTTCCCGCAGAGCTGCGAGTTTTGATAGCAAAAGAGCTCCCAACTCGAGATATCTGCCGCCTACAACAGGTTCGTCCAACTCTACGCAGTTGCAACCTCTCGAGGCTCCATCGAACCAGCGATTGACCCTACGACTCAATGCAGACTTGCAAAGCTTTCTATGATCTAATTGAGGATAACTCAGAGCTATGGAGGGAACACCTACGACGCCAATGCGGCACGGATGTCCTCTGGTCCAGCTTCAGCGGCTTCACAGCGTCCGAGTTGCGCCGTGCATGCACTGGCATACTGCGTTTTAAACATCGTTATCGCCGTGGAGGCCACCCCAAGCCACCCACCCCTCGACTCCTTCCGTATAATAGTGAACACGACGACCTTCAACATCAGCAGAGGCAAGAATCGGACAATCCATACCCCGATATAAGCGCCACTTTCCTTGTTCCTGGGGGTCGCTTCCTCATCACTGTGGACAAAAAGTGGCTGCGCGTATGGGATCTAGGTCCACCGGGTAGCCTGAGTGAGCCATGTGAAGTTGTACGCTACGAACTGAACTGCGCCGACACAACGCCCGAGATTGCAGATGTCATTGTCGCCGACAAGGACACGGTGCATTTGCTTATCCAGGAGTACTACCCCCAACCCACATTGCCCCAATCATTCGGTATCGAGTGCGTTATTTTCTTGAGACTCCTAGGACGAATATCTGATCTAACGCAATTGGCTTTGTGCCGTAGTCGCAGTGAATACAACTTCGGTCATGGGTCAACGTTTACGCTCCTCCACAGACTTGAGATACGCCTTCCAGGCAAAGGACCACACTCTGTGCGAGAGCTCGGCCGGCTTTGCGTACTACACTCAAGAGGTTCTGAGATATGCGCTACCCAAGATGGGCCAATTGTTGCATTCGGGGTTGGAGAGCGAGTCCTCATCTGGGGCGCTTCGGATTCCCTGGGTACATCGTGGGTCGCCTCAGCCACAAGGACCTCACAAAGTACCGCCGGTCAAGATGTAAGTGGCTGGCTGGCATAGGTTCGGTTGCGAGTCGCTTACGAGGGCCGTTTGCAGGTCTTCTGTCATCAAGGATACGCCTTCGTTGTTGACTCTCATGGTCTGCAAGGCTTCGAATTGGCGGGTATCACGCACCGCCCGGTAGGAAATGGCCTGGTGGACCTTCAATACGGAGGCCCGGACATTGGCAATATCCCCCCGCCTCTGCAATGGACACACCAACAAACTTTCGAAGACACCTTCAGGCCATGGGCATCCGCCTTTATGCTCCACAAGCCGGTGGCAGACGAAGGTCCACTGTCCTATGACATTAGGCATCCGCGACTCGAAATAGATGCAACTCAGCGAGACTTCGTGTCGTATGCATACGTTCGGTTCTGCTTTTGCTTTCGTCCAGACAGTCCTTCGGCAAGTTCGCTCCTTCCCACTAAAAGATATCGAACAGCCACCCAGCCATGTGATACCCCCCATCTTCACTTTGCACTGGACGAAGGGGTTGGAGGGTACATCTGGTATTATTGCACTCCTCGGCCAGCGGAACACGGATCCACCATATATGTTTCTATCCTCGAGGACGACCCTGACTTCCCAGAACCAGCTGGTTCCGTCGTTGAAGGCCTAGGAGACTTCTCCGAAATGTTTCCGCACTCGACACAAGTAGTGCTGAATATTTCGGTGTGTCCATTATCAGGGCGGGTCGCTGTGCTGTGGGCTCGAGAATACGAGCAGGATCGGGTTGTCGAGATCTTTGAGCTTTATGATTCTTCGCCAACTACATGACCCGCATTTTACCAGTAGCCGCTCCTCAAGAATCGGAATCCCCATCACATTCATTCATGACACTGTATTCCATTGAAAACTGTGGATTCCGTTTTCAAATCCCCATAGATACACCACCCCCTACCATATCTGTGGGCGCGTTAAATATGGTAGTAGCATGATAGAGATATTGGCCATATTGGGCGCGTATCGCGCCCATATCTGAGGTGCGAAGACCCCAAGGCTTCTGATGAGGAATCTCAACACGCGAGGGGCGCTTAAATCGCCAACGTCACCACCATATGCATAATCAGGGACTACAAGCGCTCGAAGGAAAGACCACAATTTCAAGGCTTGCGGGACGGCCAGTGGTGTTAGCTTTCGAGAAGAAGAGGAGATGCCGGGAAGGACTTCCTGGACGACAACAAACGACAACACGATCAAAGGTAGGTAGGTATGTGCAGTGGAGAGGGCGAAACCCCCTCCTAAGAAAACGGCAGAACATGAGAGCTCATAAGGATAACGGTCATAAAATGAAACGAATTCGAACGCAGATGGTATTGATACAAGAAATAGGTATGTGTGATGTCCCAGAGAGTAGGTATGTGCAGCGGAGAAATGGGCAGATAAAAAGAGTAGACGGGGTATGTGCAGGTAGAGAAATCGTGAATGGTCATGAAGTCAAGAAAACCAAAGAAGCGAAGCACGATATGAAATCCAAGAAATTAAAGATGAAGAAAAATATCCAAGGGTGCGGCAAGGGACGGGACTCAGCTCATTGACGTGAGCGGATCCCGCACCAAGCCTCGACCGAGACGAGTCATACATAACCGAGTCATCCAACCGCCAGGCTTCCATCCCCAATACAACCACACGCCAGGCGGCTCTGTCCATCCCTCCTTCCAACCTTGCCTGGTGGCACAATAGGCGCACGGACCACCGCCCGTTGAGCCCTGAACCCTGCGGTCACTCCAACCGTCTAACTCCTCTCACACTTATCACACATTACTCAACTCATCGAAACCCAGGAACCGGATGCGCCTTATACAGATCCTTCACACTGAAAGTCGGCTCTTCCCTCACCGGGGCCGGTGCCGGCGGGAGCCTCTGCCCTATGCCCAGGCCGAAGCTCGATGCCACCGGCTCCGTCTTGACAGGACTCGTCCCGCCCTCATACTTGAACTGTATGCCCCCGATCTCCGCCGGCTCCCTCGCCTTGCCCTTGCGCATCTTGGCTATCGACCGCTTGGGCGCCGCGAGTACGGGGTCGCGACGAGGCAGAGAGGAAGTGGAGGAAGACGAGGAGATAGGTGGACGGGAGGACGAAGCGACAGGGTGCTTGACGTCCCCGTCATCCCCTGGGAGTCTTCCCTGACCTGGAAGTCGCTTAAGACGTACATGAGGTCAGCCAGAGACACGTGCATGGGAACGAGGGTGCCCGCCCACCTCCAGGATGAACCGGCACACAGCGTGCCCCGAGTTCCCTACGATTTGCTCTGCCTGAGGGTGGCGATGGGTGAGTCAGTTCTGCTGGACGAGGGAAACCTCATCACCTTGATGACCTTGTACAGGCCGTCGTAGCGGTACCCCGACGCTGGTGCGTATCGGGAGCGCAGGACGTGCGACCGTATCACTCGTACTGGGAGGTTACGCTGTTTCGACGTCTGTATGGAGTGAGTGTGTGGTTTTTGTGGTTTAGATGCTACGCACCCGCAGGGCGGCATTGCCCCTAACCCATTCCTGATCCTTGATCTGCAGTTCCGAAGTTCTCGAATGCCCGCCTGCCGAGCGATATCAATAAAAGTGGAACCAGATCGATGAATAAATGCACCTTCGCCGGTGTAGTAGCTAGCAATAGGGGTCAGCTGAGGCATTGCAAACAAGCAACACGGCGTACATGATTTCTCCTCTATCGTCGTCGTCGTCATACCTTCCCGCTCTATTGCAAGTTAATCGCAGATCGAGGACAACATTAAGATCCTCACACTACAATCGAAAACGCGCCTTCATTCGCCCTCCCATGAATTCCGCCTTCAGTGATACCGTGTACTCCTTCGATAAAGAGCTCCTCGCGACTTTCGTACTTCGAGAACACTTCAACGCCATGAATTGCGCCAAACTTAGCCCTGCGTGGTGGAAACTCAGAGGGGGAGCACCAATTTATTGCTAAACCTACGGCTCTCTTTTCTGAAGGTTCTTTATCGATCTCTTGAGAAAGCCCATTGGAAAAGGGGGTGGTCCAAGTGCAAGCAGCGTAATTGGAGGAAGGGATGTTGGATATTGGATTAGTCATGTATTCCCAGGATAATGGTCCGACTTGCGCGGATCTACCGGAGTGTCGAAATTCGGCGCTTGTTGAATCTCAGGCTTGCGTCCGCTCTCTCAAGTTTTCCTGAGGACTTGCTGAGGACTCCGACTCGAACCTCATTCCCAGACTTGCCAATATCCTGTGCCCCGAGGATCTCCCCGCTCAGTCGAAGCACGCCCAAACACGACCCTTCTGCGCAGTCTTCGCGTGGTCTTCCTCGCCACAACGCCAAACAATGCCCATCCGGGTCCCTCGCGACCGACGCTTCCATCCCTCTCCACGCCCTCATTGGCCACTTCCACCGCCGTCCATCCCCTCTGAACTCCCTCTGCACGGCTTTCTTCGCCCTCCAGAGTCCGATCTCCCACCCAGTTGCGACGAGCTCAAGTCCGTTTCGCGCGCGCAGCTTCAGAATCACGACGGCGAGCAGAGCCTCCAGACGATGTCGACGCGCAGGATGCTGCAGAGCCGGACATCCATCTATGCATAATCGCCAGCTCGCTGTGGTACTATGTCAGTTCAATCGTAGAGTGGGCCCGATTACAAGATTCTTACCTGACCCTAGCCCCATCCACCCACACACGGACGCACGATGGACCGGTGGTGCATCCAACCGTGACATCTACGAAAACGCAATCAGTTTCCAGCTCACTCTGCATGCAACAATCCACGTACCGTACACGCAAGGCTCTGCGACATCCGGCGACGGCAGACGACCGAACCCTCCAGCCGACTCGCACAACGCCCGCCTCTCTCACACAAAGCGACTGACCTATTACTGCAGCCATCCACGCAACACGAAACCCCGCGCCTTCACCACACACACACACCATCGCTGTAAACGACCGTCGGTACCAACGAATGGCCACAAGAAAATACTCGCTTACCTCGACGTTTCCTGGACACCGGCGACGACGACACGCCAGGGGCGTATATCAGTCGGCTCGGCCTCCCAAGTTGTGCGAGACAGCGGATGGAGGTTGGAGAAGGCGGGGAACCTATGGAAAGGTAAGTTGCGTGTCATCGTTCGGGTTGTAGACTACTTACCCTTATTGCAGACATGCAAAATGGAGTGGGACGGCGCGCGGCATCAAGGTCACCCAATCGACTCGGACCGCTCCGACGAGGACAACGGCCACCTCTACTTCGATCGACGCAATGCACAGATACGCGAGACCTCCGGCCGAAAGCGTGCTGGGCTAGAACCCACCCGGCCTCCAGCACCAAGCACGACTAGAATCGAAAAAGCAGCTCATCAGGAACGAAAAATATCAAGCAACCGGGTCACCCACCTCAACCACGACTCAACGAGAGCCCAGACGACGCCGGACGCCGAAATATGCGATAGGCGCGGTTCGACATTGCGCGCGGTGACAGGAGCCGTCGTGGATTCGACGGCATGGTGTGGCATCGCGCTGGCCGGATGGCAGTCACTGCATGAACGTGAGTATCCCATTTACCTGCTACGCTCGTACAACTGACTTACCGTGCCCAGATCGGCCCGCAACGCGACGGCGCTTAGGCCAGGAACCCCCGCGCCCGAGTCAATGGGATGCGGTTGTATGAGCGAAGCTATGAAAAGGCACAGGTGAGTACGTGATTGAATTTCGATATGTATTGACTGAACTTACCTTGCTCGTAGACGTAACGACGAATCTATGTTGTCGTCGCTATCAATGCTCGTTAGTTTCGATGGCCGGACGCACAAAACCGGTCGGCTCACCTCAAAAACGGCGCCCATTACGACGGGGACGACGATAGCGGCAACCTGGCTTTGAAGGCAGGTCAGCACAACGAAATCTCGTCGCTCAACATGAGACTTACCTTCTCCAGGACCCGACCGACAGTCTCAACGAATGCCCCAGAGGGCACTCGCTTACACAAACGACGTCGACACCAAGATGGCAGGCGGCGGCGGCGACAGCGACGACCCAGGGCTCTGCGTCAATCGGCTCGGTGTTCGAAGTTGGGGGGATAGCGGGCGGCGAACAGAGGAGGCGGAGAGTCCGGTGAACTGTGGAAAGGTGAGTTGTAATTCGTAGTACGAGGTGTAGATTGCTTACTTTTTTGGTAGACATGCGAATTGGAGTGGGACGGCGCGTGGCGTCAACGGTTGGCCCGACCGAAGGCGCCCACAACCTCAATCGACTGGGGCCGCTGCGACGACGGCGACGACAACAGCGGCAGCATCACACCTTGCTGGTGAAGACTGCGACGACGACGACGGCAGAAGTGCGAAGCCTGGTGCTGTGGGTGGGTTGGCAATGGTCACGCCTGGCGGCGGGCGGGTGGTCGACGTCAGGGAGACGGTGGAAGGTGGTCAGAGAAGGCAGCGAGTCTAGTCAATTCAAAGATGGGTGAGTTAACGATTGCAATTCCAGACGTAGAGTGCCCTTACCGATTGTAGTCTAGACGTGCAAGTTGAGTGGGCGTCGGCGGTGGATGAAAGCGACAGCAACGACAATCAGGCCTGGTGCCGGTATGAGAAGTCCGGGTAGGTGGTCCACGTTGGGGGAGACGGCATAGGGTGGTCAGACGAAGCAGCGAGTCTAGCGAATCAAAGAAAGGTGAGCCAACGATCGTAATCTCAAATGTAGACGAGGCTTACCTTTTTGTAGATAGGCAACTAAAGTAAGACGTTGTGGCAACGCCAGCACTTGGCCCAATCGACGGCGCCGACGACCGACTCCCTCAGCCAACCGACTTGGACCATTGCGGCGACGGCGATGGTAGAAGCGGCAGCGTGGGCCTATGGTGTGGTGGGTACTGGTCAGGGCTGATGGCGGTCTGAAGTCTGCGTGAGTCGGTCGTATTCACGGTGCTTGAAATGCGGGGATACTTACCTTCGTTCTTTAGCGATGGATGTGACAAGGGTCTGAGAGAAAGTATTAGTGCTTGACCCAGCCATAAGTTTGCGCGACGTTTACCTGGGATGGGGTAGGCTGAGGACGACGCGAGGGTAGGATTCTGAATTGAACTGCATGAGTTGGGTAAGATTGACCTTCACGACGAGACATACCTATGAGCCGTGTTCCTTCGCGCTGCTGACTCCCGAGTACAGTCTTCGGCCTGGCTTGGACTACCTAGGGTGCGGCAAGAAAATGTTTCGAGAGGTAAGCAACCGTGAATGATAGAAGTAGAATGTTACTGACCGTCACACAGTTGCTTCGAATTGAAATGTGCAGCGCATGAAGGTTGGGCTAAGAGTAATGTAGTCAGTATGTCGACCGTCTGTATTAGAATACCAATGAATAGACTTACTTTCTTGTATCCTGAATGCGAGGCTAGGAAATGAATTAAATCCGTCAGTGGAATAGAAAGCGTCTAACGAAGAATACACACATTGGGGACAGAGAGCATGCTCGACGATGGCGACGACGACGACGAGTGGATGACTGGAGATGGACGTGGCAGGTGAAGCAGAGTGGCCGGAGGTAAAGGAGCCTATAAGCAGACCGGGAATGGCATCAGCGCGGGGTTGGGCGAGCGGAATCGAGCAACTCACTGTGCGCTCGTCGATGGCGACGACGAGGGTTAAACAGAGAGATAGAGGCGATAAAAGGTAATGGAATGCAGATGAATGATATAGTAGGGAATGTGAAGGGGTTCAGAGCGGCCTAGGAGGGTAAAGGTCAGTGAAAATAACAAGAGAGGATACAAGTAAAGTAGAAATAAGGATGGGACATATTCCCTTTGACATTTATACGAAGGAGAATGAATACACTTACATTCGGTTGGATAACCGTTGGCGCAAATGCGGGTCACTACTAAATGTAAAGAGAATGTCAGTAATTTGGAAGGAGGAGCTAATGAATCAAAGGAGTACTCAGCAGCCAGCGATTGTTGCTACCAATGTCTACAGCGAAGACAAGAAGATTTCACCGAAATGAAGTCAACGCAAGACCTGACAAAAAGAGGTGGACACTTACGACCGTGACAAAAGGACAAGCAGCGACAGAGAGAAAAGCAGAGAGTAGTGATGAAGATAATAGTAGATAGGTATGTGAGCGAAGTGGGACTAGGAATGGGAGGGAAGGGATATCATCGCTGGGAATGATGATCCCAACCCACTCAGCCCCCTTCACCTTTATACATCTGAGCCGCCCTCCTCGGCGGGTCTCGGGACCCAGAGAACGTAAGTTATCTTAGCCCGCAACCGGTCGGATGCACGGAACCGCGAATACGAAGAGTCCAAGACGGCCCAGCGCCCGCTTTACGTGCGTATCCCTCTGCGCCGATTCGCTCTTCGCTCAATCTTCCCTCAGGAACCAGCCTAGCAGTCATATCAGCTGTCTGTTGTCAAGTGATGGCACGCTACCGAGCGTGCCAAGCCGAAGAAGTCGCGGGATGTGGTACTTTGAATGGGCTCATTTGCGTTGAATGGGGTGATGAGGAGGAGGGGACCGAGCACTCGTTTCATCGAGCATTTGGTAAAGATGAGGCTATGGGATGGAATGGGGGGCTGGCTCCCAGCATAGGGTAGCATAGGGGTGGGGTATTGGAGGTTCCCTGTGCGCGTTCAAACCTCAATGGTGCTGTGTTGTGCGATAGACGCGTCTGCGCGCACACGCATCTGCATGCTCGCTCAAACTCATCGAGAGCGCCTTGGCGCAATCGGAGGACGTTACATGGTCTGAGTACGTACCTACGTGAGGTAAGGCTATCTAAGAATACTCCAGATTCATTCTACGATGCGTATTTCGGGTCTATCTCATCGCCGTCCTATTCCAGTCCACAAACTCGACGTCAACGAAATTTTCGACTTGGATACCCGAGGCGCTATATGAACATTCACCCTGACGGTTCTCTCGGCTATATCTGACAGATATGTCACCAGCTAATATGTTGGATTGGTGCAAGTGCCGTTGTGCGAGTCCGTGCGGCCAGGAGGAGGAGCGTTGCATGAATTCATCGAGATCCAATTGGTGAGCGTCTCTGTCAACTTGGGCTCTCAACCACATTCATGTGTCAGCTGAGAGTATATATACGTGTGATATGGGTATCTATGAGTCTCTAGATATGCATGTGAGGACGGTATTGCGCTCAACGTGTTTGGGCGCTTATTTTAAATTTGGGAAATGACGCGTTTCAATCAAGTTTCAATGCGCGTCATCGCGCCACGTTCATACCATAGACATATCAGTAAGTATACCCCTTTGACTAGAGCCAGCCATAGTTTCTGATTCTGCAATAGGAACACTGGGAAAGGGGGAGGTGTTAAATGCCGGGTATGTTAGTGTGTATCCAGGTGTACGTATCCGACCCGTTGGTCAACGATAATGCTCCTCTTCGGTTAGCTTACTCTCTCACCACTTGGCATGAGAATGTATTTAATCTTACGGCCTGACGAGAAGACGAGCCTACAAGGCCTTCTGGGCATCCCTGCGGTGTTCCCGTTTGACGCAGATCTGGACTGGGCGCCGCACCGGGTCCGTACATCGTACCCCTGTCATCCATATCTCAAACTTAAGCCTGTGGGAGACAACACGGGTACTGTGTATGTATCCCTTGGCCGTATACGCTCACTAATGAGGACCTAATCTGCGGTCGTATGGTGCAAAACGTATTTCTGAGTTAAGCGCCCGGCGCTTAGGCATTGCTTTCTTGTTTCCGATGGGATTTTTCGAATTTCGGGGTAAACAGGTATATTGCGCGATAGCTAAATTGTGCTCTGACTCAACATAAATTTACCGTATGTATAGCGACGCTCTGAAGAGGCTTTACGTTCGTCACTGATGCGGGCGGGGACATATCCGTGCGCGGGTTTACGGCGCGACTGGGAACCGTGTGGGTAGCGACATATCCGTGCGCAGGGTTACGGCGCGAGAACCGTAACGTAGGTAGGTATTAATCAAACAGCCAACGGAGTTGACGGCATTCCAGCGTCACAGTCGCGCAAAGGATGGCAATGTCGGCAGACCCTGAGCAAACTCCAGAGAACTACGTACGAGCTCCGAAGGCAAAGTATATATGGATCGGCTCCCCGCGAACGTGCCTATCATGCTGGAATTAGTATTTCGAATGATGAACTGATCAGATGTGACTTACCGGGGGTGACGAAAGGAATGCCTTGCTGGTGAACGTGTTTGGTAATCCTGGCGCGTCGATCGACAATGTATGTATGGATCGATTTCCCGCGACCGACCTGTTTAATTTGAATGAACACGGGTCTGCCGAGAGGACGGTGCTACTGACCTGGGGTAGGGCCAGCTAGATGCTTCGGGACGGGGCGCAGGCCTGCGAGCAGAGCGAGCCTATTCTTCGCGAGCCTGTCAGAATTTCGACATGATCAGCAATGTCACCAAATTGATAGGATGCAATCGACTTGCCAAATCTGACCGACGTCGGTGGCGCGAAGACGACGGAAATGGCTCCCGCGAGCGAAGCGAGCGGCAGAGGACACGAGGGCGTCGAGTAGACCGGTGTGGATGGGGAGCGGCGATGACGGTCATTCCGCAACAGAAATTCTTCCCGCGAGAGGGGCAGGCCCGGTGTCTACAACGCTCCGGCATCTCCTCGTAGATGTGGTTGCCATTTTGAGGGGCCGGGTTCTGGTAAGTCATACGTCGGGCAGGGAAGTTGATTGGTGGTGGCCGTTCCGCAATAGAAATCTTTCCGGCGAGCGGAGCGAGCATGGGCCGTTGGTCGTGGTACTGAGAACGATGCCTGGGACGGCGAACGACGCGGCCAACCTGCGGAATGTTTCAGTGGGGTCCGATTTTTGGGGATGCCTGAGACGTACTGCGAACAGCTCTCTGAAGCGGTGCGCAGAACTGTGGTGGACCTGGATCTGCATGGCAATGTAGCAATGGAAATGAATCCGGAAAACAGCGGAGAGCGGAGAGCTGGTTAGATGACGAGAGCATTGCTTTGACGTACCAAGAATAGGGGACGATGTCGAGGGGCGTATCTGTGAACCCGTGTCATCAGCACAATGCAGATGCTCGAGGCCCGAAATATTACTTGCCTGAACCGTCAACGTCGTGGTCGATGGCGAGCGTTTCGAGACGTGTTGGTGGAGCGAATAATAAATGGGTAATGGTCCTGGGTGCGACGACGAGTTGGAGAGCAGGCTGAAGAAGAAGAAACCACGTCTGCCGAAGGCGACGACGCCTGGAGACACGGAGGACGAGGGGACAAGTCATCTGGGGAGCGGGTAAATGGTGGGGGATGAAAGAAGAATAATTGGCCAGGGTCAGGCCACCCTCGTGCCGCCGCTGGGCAACGAGTGGGGGTAATGCTCAAGAAGAAGAATTTGTCAGAGCCAGAGGTTTCTCGCTTCACGACAGACTCCGAGCGGGAGCGAATTAAGCGAGCCCAGGCGATTCTGAGCTGAACGAGATGCAGAGACGGTAATTGGAAAAACAGTTCATTACAGGCTATCTATCTATACATACTGCCAGTATCGACACACTCGTAGCTCTGAGGAAACACTGAGAACACAACCTGCAAGAGGGTGAGAAGTGAGTGATGATCACAGAAGAGCAAAGCAAACCGGAGCCGAACTCATCAGTGGAAGACGTAACAGGATGTAAATGACCAGGAGAATCTGCTCAGAGAGGGTGAGCCAGAGGCCCCTCCTGGATGCCTAAATGCCTCTAATCATTGCAACTGGTACTTGCAATGGCAGGGGTATTTAGGAATAGAGGAGGGAGCAAGGCGGAGAGGGAGAGGAGGACATACCACAGGTTTCAGGATGACAGCGGGAGCGAGGAGGATAAGCACGCCCAGAGCTTGGCAGCAAGACGTGGCAGCAAGGAGGACGTGGCAGCCTGTTACAGTCACGTCACGTAGGGTATATAGCCTGGAGAACGGAGGACCCTCAGTAGCCATGTTGCACTCCCTTACCGTCTCTATGTCTCCGCTCGTTGCCGCCGTGTCTTGTCTGTCGTCGTTATCTCTCCACGTCGTCGTCGTACCTGCATGTATTAGTAGTCAGTAGTATACCTCCACGGCTCCGGTGGGTAGGGGGACGTATGTCCCTCTGCTCGCCGGGGCCGATAATGGAGGATGCCGTGGGAATAGACACCTATGAAAAAACGCTGAAAGTTCGTTTTTTGGTCACGGCGCACTCATCGAAACCCAGGAACCGGATGCGCCTTATACTGATCGCCTCTTCCCTCACCGGGGCCGGTGCCGGCGGGAGCCTCTGCCCTATGCCCAGGCCGAAGCTCGATGCCACCGGCTCCGTCTTGACAGGACTCGTCCCGCCCTCATACTTGAACTGTATGCCCCCGATCTCCGCCGACTCCCTCGCCTTACCCTTGCGCATCTTGGCTATCGACCGCTTGGGCGCCGCGAGTACGGGGTCGCGACGAGGCAGAGAGGAAGAGGAGGACGAGGAGACGGGGGGACGGGAAGACGAAGCGACAGGGTGCTTGACGTCCCCGTCATCCCCTGGGAGGCTTCCCTGACCTGGAAGTCGCTTTAGACGTACATGATGTCAGCCAGAGACACGTGCATGAGTACGAGGGTGCCCGCCCACCTCCAGGATGAACCGGCACACAGCGTGCCCCGAGTTCCCTACAATTTGCTCTGCCTGGGGGTGGCGATGGGTGAGTCAGTTCTGCTGGACGAGGGAAGCCTCATCACCTTGATGACCTTGTACAGGCCGTCGTAGCGGTACCCCGACGCTGGTGCGTATCGGGAGCGCAGGACGTGCGACCGTATCACTCGTACTGGGAGGTTGCGCTGTTTCGACGTCTATATGGAATGAGTATGTGGTGGTTGTGGTTCGGATGCTACGCACGCGTAGGGCGGCATTGCCCCTAACCCATTCCTGATCCTTGATCTGCAGTTCCGAAGTTCTCGAATGCCCGCCTGCCGAGCGATATCAATAAAAGTGGAACCAGATCGATGAATAAATGCACCTTCGCCGGTGTAGTAGCTAGCAATAGGGGTCAGCTGAGGCATTGCAAACAAGCAACACGGCGTACATGATTTCTCCTCTATCGTCGTCGTCGTCATACCTTCCCGCTCTATTGCAAGTTAATCGCAGATCGAGGACAACATTAAGATCCTCACACTACAATCGAAAACGCGCCTTCATTCGCCCTCCCATGAATTCCGCCTTCAGTGATACCGTGTACTCCTTCGATAAAGAGCTCCTCGCGACTTTCGTACTTCGAGAACACTTCAACGCCATGAATTGCGCCAAACTTAGCCCTGCGTGGTGGAAACTCAGAGGGGGGAGCACCAATTTATTGCTAAACCTACGGCTCTCTTTTCTGAAGGTTCTTTATCGATCTCTTGAGAAAGCCCATTGGAAAAGGGGGTGGTCCAAGTGCAAGCAGCGTATGGAGGAAGGGATGTTGGATATTGGATTAGTCATGTATTCCCAGGATAATGGTCCGACTTGCGCGGATCTACCGGAGTGTCGAAATTCGGCGCTTATTCAGGCTTGCCTCCGCTCTCTCAAGTTTTCCTGTGGACTCCGACCCGAACCTCATTCCCAGACTTGCCAATATCCTATACCCCGAGAATCTCACCAGCGCTTTACTTCCATACAAGCCCAGGGGCCCCTGAAGGCTGATACCTCTGCTTTCACGTCTCCGTCTGCAGCGAACATCTCCGCCGGGCCATACATTACTGGGTTCCTAGGCCCCGATCCTGACGTTCTAGCCGCCGAAGAGTTCGAGGCGAAAATTAGGGCGCTCTCCATTTTTTACTCGCACGTCGTTGGGTAGTGCCTTACAGGCTCGGGCCCAAAGCCGCGAGCCGGGCCAAGCCGGGCCCTTAGAGGCCGAGCCGAGCCGGGCCTTACTCAATTTGGCAGTAGGGCCGGGCTGGGCTCAAGGCCCGGCTCAAAATTCCGCGCGCCAAAAAGCCGCGGCTTAGGCCTTGGTCAGCCAGAAAATATTATATGGCGCCTTGGTGCAGTGGTTGAGTCGTCGGAAATATGTTGAAGAGATTCTCGGTTCAATTCCCGGCTGTTGCAATGCTCATTTTGAACGGAAAATTTATTTCAGAGCACTACACTGATACATATAGTAGTTCAATACAAAGATTTACTGACTGTGACCCAGATTCATTAGAAAAAATCGTATACAAAAGCCGCGGCCTAAGCCGTGAGCCGAGCCGGGCCCGACCAATTTGGGGGCTCAAGGCTTGGCCCAGGATTTCGGTGGGCCTTGGCCGCCCAAAGCCGGGCCTTAGCCGCGGCTTTTGGGCCGGGCCTGGGCCTGTAAGGCACTATCGTTGGGACGGCGTCCTTTGCGAAGGACGGTGGGGTCGTGGATAGTCAGCTGAGAGTACGCGGTGCGAGGGGGCTGAGGGTCGTGGATGCGAGCGTTATCGTGAGTGTCGATGGAGACGTTGGCACAATCGCTGCTGATATGCTTTACGTTTTGTAGCCATATGTCCCTACTGCGTATGTCATAGCGGCGGAGAGGGCCTCTGCATTGGTTAAGGACGCGTGGGGGCTGCGGTGAACTCAGTCTTGCAGATAAGTAATGTTTGTGTGTGGATGAGCGTTAGTGAGTAAGAATCAGACTTTAACTTTCGTGTCCTAATCGACGTCGTATCACCGACCCCACGTCTTGATTCACAATTTGCATGGACGGAATCACACTCATGATCACGTATCATATCCTCGTAGTTCTGGACAGGCGGTACACGAGGGAAAAGCATGTGCGGGGCATTGCGCTATTCGGTGCCGCTTTTACCGCCCTGGTGGGAGCAGTGGGGTTTGAGACGGATGAGTCTGGGGTTCTCTTGCTTGGAGCTGCTTGTGGGCGATTGCGGTGCACGATCTTCGGATGATGGTGAGATGGACGAGGAAGCACCCAGAGTTCGGAAGGTTCTTCCTCTTCAAGCCTACCTGGGTGCCACATAGGGACTCGAATCTCGAGCGTTCCAGTGAATGACTCAAGTGCCCGCAGATACCGATCCCCCCCGCTTCCCTGACAATTCTATAATCCATTGCGTCCATTGACAGCGCCAGGAGATGAAAAGAGGACTAAGACGCTCCCGAAGAATAATAGAACGTTCCACGCAGTCCCACCGAGGGTAAATTGCAAGGTACCCCTGTCACGCTAATCGGTGCATGCCGCTGTATTGATTAGCCTTCGGCGCTTATTTGCCTCGTGCCCTGTGAATCATCTAGGGGTCTGCTGCAATCAAGAAGCCTGCATGAACATGGAGTCCTTCTTCTTCATGAAGTGCGTCTATTCTTCTACGCCTCGGTCAGTGGAATACTCGCCCCGAACGTATTGCTTTTCATTAACCTTTGTTCGATTAAGCGCCCATAAACACCGATATGTGCAAACGCAAGGATTGCACGAGGTGATCGGCAACACATCACACGAAATTCGGATAGCTAGAGTATGGTGAGTCAGTACAGGACCCCGGAATATACCCTATATATGATAGATGCACAATCCAGACAAAACCGCCGCCGAAGGCGGCGGGAGCCAGATTTTTATCCGGACATTTGGGGTCAAAAGCTGAACCTACTCAGATCGGTAGTCCGGACATTTGGGTCCTGAGGCACTTGGAGGTAGATCGACAATCCGGACAAGTGGCCCAGTGGATTTTGCCCTGCACACAGGTGATAGGCCCAGACCAAAATCTGTCCAAGTTCGAACCCTGTGGATGCCAACCTTTTCGAAACCCTTTTTACTGACATTTTGTGGTGAGAGAATACTCGATACCCTCAGAAAACTTCCTTTTTGTAGTGCTTGGTCCCCTGGGTGTTCAAGTTTGGCGATGTGAGGGGCTTGTTACATTGATTTTAGCCGCCACCAGGACTTCCTGTGGTGCAAGTGCGCTCAATCAACGCGAAATTCGACATTAGCGCCAAGAAACGAGAAAAATCCAGAAAATCACGAAAAAATTGAAATATTTGGGCTGGATCTGGCGTCCGGACACGGACGCCAGGAGCCCGGGAGACCTGGATTTTTATCCGGACATTTGGGGTCTGTTTTGGCCCAAATTTATCCGGACAGGACCCCCTCTGGAGGATCTATCATCGAGGGGTATATTCCGGGGTCCTGTCAGTACTGGATGGGGCCACTAAGGATCTCATTCAGTCTATCCTCGAGGAGGACTCACGCCGCACACCATGCTGTCACCCTGTGACCTGGGGAGCCAATGACCAGTCTAATGAACAGGATACTTGGAAGCCTTCTCGGATGCTGCTTATGGTGGCCTGTGGTAACATAAAGGTCTCCACTTCCTCGTATCGCTCTTCATCTTCCCCCTCACCACCTGAACAATGGACGTAGAAGCGAAAGGTAGGCAGGCACACCTGTTGTGCTTCGTCTTGAGCTCCGGAGGCCAGATCGTTAACACTGATTGACAGATACTAGGCACAGGAAGGAGGATACAGATGCAACGTTGGCAATAGACGAGAAGAGGAAATCGGCGGTGCCTGCCTCATCGTACTCAGCAACACCATATGCCCGACAGAGTGTCGTTCTGGCTCCTTGGGAATCGGGTGAGTCGCAATCCCTTTGAGTATATTTTTCATTGAGCTTGATCGGGAAACAGACCCTCGAGGATACTATACGACGTTCTATAACCAGTTCACAAGCATTATTATGATTGTAAGATCTTGCTCGTCCAGTGGTCATCGTCCGATCTGCTGCTGACAACTTAAAACAAACCTCAGTCAACCTTCACGGGAGGCGTCCAAGCCGCTGTTTTGTCGTTTATGAACGACATTCTATCCAGCGACCCACTGAACGTGGTCCTTTTCCCAGAAGATGTCCGGAACCCCGGCCGTACGCTTTACTCGGCGTACTCACTGGGCCTCATGCTCGGCCTCCTTGCAGTGGCGCTCAACCTCACTGTCGCAGCAATCGCAGCAGTCAACGCCGCGTTGGCGTGTCACTTCTCAATCCACATCCCCGTACACAGGCCCACCCTCGAAGCACGCGTCGTTTTCTGCATGATCCTCCAGTTCATCGCATCGGGTGTGGCAGGGATATCCCTCGTCATGCTCTGCTACAAATTTGACCTGGCCTTCACGATCGTCGCTGCAGTACTCTTCTTTGCTGGGATCCTAATTTCTGGCTATCACCTCGTTGCCCTATTCGGATCGAGGTGGTTCACCGAGCTCCGTGGCCAGCCGCTGCACTCAATCTCCATCGCAGTCTCAACATCTGCATTCCTGGTCGACGTCATATCCCCTTCCCCTTCTTCGTGGTTCACCATATCGACCTACGGAATCACCATTACCTACCATATGCTTGCCGTTCTCCATAATCGGTCTTCAAAGGGTAATCGTCCCCGTCGATTGGCCTTGTTCGCGGTTGTGGTGATGGTTGGATGCTGGGTCGGGTGCGTCATTTTGACCACGTTTCTGGGGTCGCAATATCGGAGCCACGAGAAACAGTGGGAGAGCATTTTGCGGTGGGTGACCATCGGCCTTGCGGCGTTCGAGTCGGTTGTGCTCTTTACGATCGGTGTGTTCGACGCTCGAGCTATGAGGAAGTGGAGAAGGGAGAACCCGAGAGGTGTATCCCAACACACTGGTCATGGAGTTACGCAGAGCTAGTAGGGAAGCCAGGCAACTTCTAGCTCGACGTGTGCTATATATAAGACTGAGGATGTTCGTACTTAGCAGATATCACCCCGCGTCAATAGGTTTTGTACCAGTTTAGGTTATGAACGGAGGGAACATCAGAAGGGCACGTCGATCCGTATCGTGTTCATTCCATTGCAACTGATACATCCATAGTCGAGTCCACGACGCCACACCATAATATCAGAACATGGTCGGAACCGGATGGATAGTCATCGTCGGGCGAGACGACGAGAGCGCGCTGGGCAAACCGCTTAGCGAGTCTCGTCCCTCGAGTCTTCGGGCGGTCGGCCAAGTCGAGGGCGCTCTTGAATCACTGCACCCCAGGCGAATGTACCCACCATGGGCGTTTCGCTAGCTGCTCCGGGGGCCCATGAAGGCGAGTCTACATACGATGGGTAGAACTCGATTTGGAAAAGCCCCGGTCACGGTCACATCAAGCGCGGATGGTGGGCGCTTCCCACCGTAAATGGAGCCCTGTGGTAGGGTTATCGGTGAGTACAGGTCCTTTTCATTCGCGACAACCCCACATTCTCACATGGATAGCTCCCTCCCGCTCAGCATCGCACCCCTCCCTTCGGGGGGGCCCCGCAATACTTCGGGGAGGGTCCCACTGCCCCCCGATGCAAGACCGCTTCGCAATACGTGGGTCCCACGGCCAGCCTCCTTGCCGCTCATCTCAGGCTCGGCCCAAGGGCCTCGAATTAGACAGTCGGAGGGTGTCTGTGGGGGGAGGGGGCGGGCATAGGAGGCGCGAAAGCAACGAGCTGATGCGGTTGTGTGACGCGTGACGGTACTTTTCCGGGGTCTTTTACCAAATCGAGTTCTACCCATCTAACGACAGCTCCATGAAGGCTCCATTTCAATCGGAATGGAGGAGATTGAACTCTGAAACTGTGCCTTGTTAAAGCCTTACATACCTTTGCTTTCTAGAAGGGTAGGGGGTATGTAATGAGATCTCACGCGCGACTATGCCCGCCTCCCAGAGGATGAATATCACTGGGTGAAGCAATATAAATGGCTCAAGCCTTCACCTTCACTTAACAAACGAGACAAATCCCCAATCCTCTCTTCCCCAACCATGAAGCTCACTGGATATCTCGCTCTCCTCACCGCCGCAGCCTGCTCTCTCGTGTCCGCGGTCACCATCCCCGGAGCCGACACACCTCTGTTCTACCTGATCGCTACAGGACCTGACTCCGCCGGGGTCAACTTCCTGGTAAGTTCCACAAGAATACATCGCAAAGCATAAGTAGCAACTCATTCTTGAAAGCCCGTACGCCTCAACGGAGGAAGCAACTACTTCTCAATCCTCACCGGAACCGGGCCCATCGCCAAGTTCTACTTTAAACAAGGCCAACTCGTCGCTGTCGATCCCGTGTCCGGACCCTCAGGCCAGGCCTACCGCGCCCTTGTCAATACCCTGCAGAGTGGGACTGGAACCTGCGCGACATTCGGGCAGTTCGGCACCGTCTTTGGCTCGAGCTCAAACAAGTGCGCGAGCTACAGCACCTTTGGCCTCCAGTCGAACTCGGAGAACTCCCAGTTGGGAGCTCACATCATCTTTAATTGGACTGGCGGCTTTTATTTATGTGGGGCACAGAAAGAGGTAGGCGTTGATATGTTACAAGGCCGGGCTGTACCTTTCTGATACTGATGTCGGTTTATAAATTATAGGTCTACTATAAGGTAAACCCCGCTGACGGCCCTTCTGGTTGCACCCAGATTGAGCTGTACACGCTCCCCGTTGTTCAGTAGTTCAGTTTCACAAAGAAGTCGGACGAGTTGAAAAAGACTTTGGATGGACCCTGCCTTTTACTTATTGACGCCTTTTATTCGAAGAGATTGACTCGTCGTGTCTGTCATGACTCTCCAGAACCGCATCTTATTTTGCTACCTTGCGGCCATCGCCATGTTCTAACGTTCATTCCATTCGGATCCATAATATTATATAGTCATTGCTAGTACAAGAGGAAGCCTCGCTTCGCTTCGGAGTTGGGCCCACGCACCGTGACGTTCGGTGGGCAGACATATACATACAAAATGGCACCCAGAGCTTCGATGCTCCAATCGAAATTTCCATTCGGATGGAGTTGAAGGTTGGGCTGAGCGCTGAGCGCTGAGGCCGAGTGAGCGCATGTAGACACACACACTGGTGCAAGCTCACACACAGTAGCATGCTTCTCTCTTAATTATTTCCTGTGTCTAGTTTGATAACTGAGGGTACAATATCAATGTCTTGCCCCCTTCCGTTGTCCCTAGAAACAGCCTGGAAAGGATAAAAACTGTGTAGCTTGCAAGGTCGTGCTACAGTACTCTACCCACATCCGCCTTCAAGTCGAGCCTTCCCAGTTTTTAAGAAGACTTCCCTTCCTTAGACTCTCAGCACTGTTGAACTGAGTGCGCTTTGGCGCGCGCACACATGTGACCATCAAAAAGTCACATGCGCCTTAGTTGCCTAATCCGGCGCCGAGGTTGAGGACTTTGGAAAAGTCCTCAAGCCTGGTGCCCAAAAAGGAAATTCCGTGCATGGTCTGTGCGCACATCAAATTATTATTGATGCACGGCTGCATCTGGCAGCCTGACCCCTATGCACTCCAGTGTCCGTCTTCTGCACGCATTCTGGACACTACTGTGTGTTACATACTTATATAGTATAGTCACACATAGTCACACACGGTTTATGTATATAAGCACTACTGTATCGTAGGTAGAAAGAACGAAGCACTTGCATACAAGCCAAGTCACTAGCTACTTTCCTAAGCATCAAGCTCGACACACAAGGTACGACCAATGTGCCAGCATAGCTGCCCTACGCTATTTCCATGCTGTTCTACAGTTATGAGCCCCGGCTCTGTCGCTGTCTATCCCCAGCCAACGCGCCCTTCTGTGTCGCTGCATTGGCTTGTGGTGATATTCATGCTGACGCTGCTGGCATATGTCGCCCTTGAAATGCTGAAGTCTATCGTACCCTATCGGGTTCATCACAGACTCAGAACAACAGTTTGGGAGTGGCTCACCTCTTGGTGGCCACAGCCGCGCCATGCAGAACCCACTAGGGATCGCAGAGGTAGGCGCATTACTCCAACCATCAGGCGGTCAACAGATGCAGCAGGTGCAAACCAGCGCTCTGGCCGACGTACCTTTCTTGGACGTCAGGCAGACCAGCCTCATCGAGTACAGAGAGGCAACAATCCTATTCCGGAACCGTTTAACCAGCGCTACGGAAGGAGATCTAATCGTCATTCTGATGCACCACCTCCATATAGGCGTGCAAACATCAGACACCCTATTAGGGTAGTCCATGTTACTACAGATGATGAAATGCCTGCTCTAGAACCTCTCTCCCCTCCCAGGGTGCTTCCAATAAATCTCAGAGGAAGCGGCATTGGCCCATCTGGACCCAATGCTGAGAGAAGTTCTAACTCGAGCTTGGAATACCAAACTGCCGAGCTGCCAGAAATGGCGACCTTTCCATTTATGGAGGTCTCGGATCAAAGCATTGCAAGGGACGCACATAGGCGCTCATGATTTGACTCTCCTCTTTTGGATCGAGCAATTATGACTGACAAATTTTCTTTTCAGATATGTCTACCGCCGCTCTTATGTCTGCTGTCCCGATCTTCGATGGCTCCAACTACATTCAGTGGGGTCCGTTGATGAAGTCCTTCCTTCAGTTCAACGGCTTTTGGCAGGTTGTTGATGGATCTTTCCTGAAACCTTCTGCAACCACTACTGCTGCCAGTGGTGCCTCCGCTGATAGCGGCGCAGCCAGCGCTGTTAGTGCGGGAGACCTGGCTAAGGCACTAAGGGAATGGGGAAAAGATGATGCTGCTGCTCAAGGTGCGATGGCCCTTCGCATCAGAGCAGATCTTCACATTCACGTCAAGGACTCTGCTAAAGAGACCTGGGATGAATTGAAGAATGTCTATGGAGTGCCTTCAATGGCTTTGAAGTTTTCCTGGTTCTCTGAACTGGTGAAATTCTCCATCCCCGGAAACGATCACCCGAGCAAAGAGCTCGCCCGCTTTGAGATGCTTGTCAATAAGCTTACCAAAGCGGATCTGGAACTTCCAGAGGAGATCTTGGCTATGTTTCTCATCCATGCTGCTCCGAAAAAGTATGACAGTGTTATTTCACTTGTCTCTCTTGGAGCATCCCGTAAGGGAGAAGATGGTTCACCTGTGAAAATCACTGTGCAGGATGTGAAAGGAGCCTTAACGTCCGAATGGGAAAGACAATCCCGACCCGCCAAGCTGGCTCAGCGTATATCAGCTGTCAAACATAAGGGTCCTACACCCTCGTTTAACCAGCAAAAGCAACAGCCACCCACTTCTCCGCAGCAGCGCACACCACAAGTGTCGCAGCAGCCGCAGCAGAAGAAGTTCAAGCCTCGCAAGGGGCGCGGCAGGGGTGGAAAAGCACATGGTGGTGCTCATGTTGCTCAAATTGGTGGTCACATCATCTCTGACCAAACCTTTGCCTACCCCACTATCGCCACCGGTTACGCTGAACCCACGGGATCGCAACCGTCTCTTCCTCCCATCCAATTTGGTACCATCAATATTCCTCGTCAAGAAATTCCCACCATCAACCCTCGCCTGCAGACCACAGATCCTCGTCCTCGCCCTCCTCAACGTACAACAGCCTCCGTCATGATGATTGATGGTGCTGGAGTCAATGTCAGGAGTGTGCCTGAGAGTCTTCCAGTGAACCCTCTGCCTAGTACGCCATCAGTCTGGCCCTCTGTTAACAAGGCCAGGATGTTAGCGGAACGTCTTGAAGTTCCCAAGACCATACAGATCATGAAGCGCCTTGAGTCTATTCCAATGGAGATAGACTCACCTTCTGATCATGAGGACTCTGTGGCTCCTATCAGTCCTGGCACGTCAACTCGCAAGAGATCTCGATCTCTTTCGCTCGAAAGACAAACCCACAACAGTAAGTGGGAAACAGCCAGTGAAGCTGATTTGGATCGAGTAACTAACTCTCTGAATCATGCAGATGGTTTACCTGCAGTATACTCTGATGATGAGTATGGTTATCTCTTTGATGATGATGCCGAAGGAGAAGACGATCCGGACTGCCAAGACTCTGGAAATCAGCAAGTCTGGAATGATGGATCTTACTCTATGGCGCCAAATGACTGCTCTGAATCTACTATGGGAAGGTCAGTGGCATCTCTACATTCTCACACACAGACGCTTACAAGTCTCCCAGATATGCGATCTAAATTGCCATCATCAATCGGGACTTGTAGTGTAGATATACTTTTCGCCTGTATTGTCGCTGAATCAAAGTATGTTGCACATCGCTCTGCATGTAAGAAATGTCAAGAGAATATGAGCCATCAAGACTGGATTCTAGACTCTGGTGCGAGTGTACACTTTACCAATAGTCGCAGTGACTTTGCAGACTATTCTGACTTAGAGGGAGACCTCCAAGTTCAGACAGCTAGTTCGAACATCCAGATTCGAGGCTGTGGTACAGTCTTCTTTACATTCCAAATAGGAAATAAGAAGCGCACCGCACAGATCTATCCTGTCTATTATATCCCTGAGATCTCTCTCAGATTGCTTTCTCTCGGAGAATTCCTCCAAAATGGGTTTCTCCTCAGAGGTGATGATCGAAGCATCACTCTGTGGAAGAAAAAGGAGTTGAGTCTAGTCGCTCACCCCCACTCCAAAGGCCAGACCATTTACTGGGTCAATGCTTCTATAGCACAAGAGGACAAAATCCTCAATTCTCACACTGTCATCTATGTCGCTGACTATGACATATGGCATCAACGCTTTGGACATCCATCCAAAGATGTTCTCAGGAATGCTCGAAAAAGCACAAAGAACTTCCCATCTGATATGAATATTCCCGAAAATCCTCCGCTCTGTAGAGGATGTGTTCAGGGAAAGATGCCCAATGCATCCTTTCCTTCATCAAACACGCGTGCTAAAGCTGCTTTCGAGAAGATTCATTCAGATCTAAAGTCTTTCTCCAAACAGTCGTACCACAAGTACAGATATATTATCACATTTCTGGACGACTATTCTTCTTTTTGTTGGATCAAGTGTCTAAAGACCAAAGATGAAGCGCTAGATGCCTTCAAGCAATTCTTTGCTATGGTTAAAACACAATACAACACCAAAGTCAAGTCTATTATGTCTGACTTTGGAGGAGAATACAAGTCAATCAAGCTGGATATGCTCCTCAAGGGGCTTGGTATCGAAGTATTGGCCTCTGCGCCACGTACACCCCAGCAGAATGGACGTGCAGAAAGGCTTAACAGGACATTGATGGACAAGGCAGAGGCCATGCGCCACCATGCCTCCATTCCAGAATCCTGGTGGGAGTTCTCTGTTGACCATGCGGTGCATGTATATAACCGCACTCCAATTCGCCGCCTTAAATGGCGAACTCCTTGGGAGGCGCTGAACGGAGAGGTCCCTGATATATCACATCTTCGTGTTTTTGGTTGTGCTGCATGGGTCTGGATCCATCCAGACGTCAGAAGCAACAAACTATCTCCGAAGTCGGAGTTAATGTGCTTTATTGGCTACCCTAAAGGTGTTAAGGGGTATCTCTTCATGCGATTGCACAACAATGCAAAATACACCGCAACCAAGGCACTGTTTGATGAGACGTCATTTCCAAAACGAGTGGTTGAGAAAAACTCTCACCGCTTTACTCCTATTGGCCAACAACGACCAAAAGAGGATGATAGACCTGAGACACCAGATACTGACTCCCATACCTCAAAGGAAGACTGGCCCGATGATGATGATTATCGGAGACCAGCTTCTCCCTCATACAATCAAAGAGATCAATCGCCACCGAGAGGTGCCGCAGATAATGATCCGCCTCATCCGCCTCCGGATCCTCAACCGGAACCAGAACCGCAAGAGGAAGAACAGCCTGCACCGAGAGGTCCACGGCGTTCTGGGCGTGAGAAGGCAATAGTTCACAAACCTGGGAATTCCTATAAAGGTTCCCCCTCTGACAATGTACGGATGGCTGATAGTGAGAGTTCACAGTGGAAACGACTTGTTGGAGATACGGAGGGTCGCTCCCGTCCTGCTCGCAGCAAGGGCAAGCAAAAGGGGAATCCCGGCCCCAGCTCTGCTACACCACCTGAACCAAGTAGCACTCACAATTCAGAAGGTCGAGAACAACAACGGCAGCCTGAGGCAGCGCCCTCGACTGAGGAGCAAGCACAGCTGTGCCGTGAAGGGGGAGTTGAGTTCATTCGCTTTCTGCTTGCCCAGGCAGTGAAACCAGTGAATGACCTTCCAACCAAATCTCTGAGAGAATGGACGTGGAAAGACATTAGGAAACTTCCCGTCGCTCAACAAGAGGAATGGAGACTCGCCTGTCTTGAGGAGTTAGATGCACTCCAAAAGAGGCAAGTCTATGAGTTAGTGTTCCTTCCGAAAGGAAGAAGAGCAGTCAAATGCCGTTGGGTATTTGATGTGAAGTCTGATGGACGCAAACGCGCCAGACTTGTTGCTAAGGGTTTCTCTCAAATTGAGGGAATCGACTTTGAGGCTCTATTCTCTCCAGTTGTGAGATATGAGAGTGTGCGATTTATCCTCGCAATTGCTGCATTAGAAGGCTGGTACATGACAGCAGTTGATGTCAAAACCGCTTTTCTCTATGGGCAACTCGAAGAAGAGATCTATATGGATCAACCCGAGGGCTTCCAAGTCAAAGGCCATGAGGGGAAAGTATTCCGCCTCAAGCGTGCTATCTACGGACTAAAGCAAGCCGCTCGAGCCTGGTGGCTAGAGCTTGCTAAGTCAGCAGCTGAATTGGGCTTTCAAAGACTCAGTGCTGACACTGGCATATTCATTTGCCGCTCTCAGAAAGGCATTGTCATCATGGTTGCCTATGTTGACGATATCATCTTTTTTGGTGATAATAAGTCCTTTGCTGATGAGAAAAAGGCCGAGTTCATGATCAAATGGGAATGCCGAGATCTTGGTACACCTACCGAGTTCTTGGGCATGAGAATCAAGACAGTTGGTCAGAAGATCAGTATTGATCAGACAACTTATCTTGAGAAGGTCCTTGAGCGTTTCGGTATGTTAAATGCCAAACCAGCCAAGACTCCCATGGTTGAAGGATATTACCCTGCAGACTATGCGGGTGAAGTAAACCCTGAACGACGTCATCAATTCCAATCGGTTATTGGTTCCTTGCTTTATCTAATGCTCGGAACACGTCCCGATATTGCCTATGCAGTTACCAAACTGGCTGCATTCTCGGCAAACCCATCAGAAGAGCATCTTAATCGAGCTCTCTACATCATGAAATACTTGAGTGCGACACGCAACTATTCACTTGTGTATGATGGGAAAGGGGGAGAAGGCTTACTTGCCTACACCGATTCGGACTATGCTCAGGACCCGAATCATCGGAAGTCCATTACGGGCAATATCTCTATGCTTGCGAACGGCCCAGTTTCTTGGAAGTCCTATACCCAGAAAACTGTGGCTACCTCGTCAACAGAAGCCGAATATATGGCCATGTTTGACTGTGGCAAACAAATTGTTTGGCTTCGCAATATACTCATGGAACTGGGATTTCCTCTTCAGGAACCGTCTCCAATCTATGCGGATAATCAAGGAGCTATATTCAATGCGTCTAATCCTACACAGGAAAAGCGCACTAAACATATGGATGTACGCTACCACAAAATCCGCGAGTTTGTCGAAGAACGGTCAATCAGTCTCTTCTATATTGAAGGATCTGAGAATCCCGCTGACATATTCACCAAGCCCCTAGGGCGAGTGAAGTTTGAAAAGTTCCGCAAAGAGTTGGGATTAATTTTCCATCCTCATGCTTAATTGTTTCCATGAAATAATACGCAAGGGGGAGTGTTGAACTGAGTGCGCTTTGGCGCGCGCACACATGTGACCATCAAAAAGTCACATGCGCCTTAGTTGCCTAATCCGGCGCCGAGGTTGAGGACTTTGGAAAAGTCCTCAAGCCTGGTGCCCAAAAAGGAAATTCCGTGCATGGTCTGTGCGCACATCAAATTATTATTGATGCACGGCTGCATCTGGCAGCCTGACCCCTATGCACTCCAGTGTCCGTCTTCTGCACGCATTCTGGACACTACTGTGTGTTACATACTTATATAGTATAGTCACACATAGTCACACACGGTTTATGTATATAAGCACTACTGTATCGTAGGTAGAAAGAACGAAGCACTTGCATACAAGCCAAGTCACTAGCTACTTTCCTAAGCATCAAGCTCGACACACAAGGTACGACCAATGTGCCAGCATAGCTGCCCTACGCTATTTCCATGCTGTTCTACAAGCACCGCTAAACTTCTCCCTATAAACCGTTATGCGTCTCACCCTCGTCAAAACCCTGCCCATTATCGCCGCCTTGGCATCCTATGTACAAGGTCACGCAGGTGTGAGTGACCATCACCCGCCTAGACAGCTAGCCAGTACTACCCAGTGATCACCTAAAACCTCCTCTATAATGCACAGGGACACCATCCTCGGGACCTCGTCGACGAGTTGGGCCTTCGCAGCACCAACCACGCGCATAAGCGCGCATTCGAAGTCGCTGATGCTCTTACCGACATCTCGACTCGCGACCTCATCGAGGAAATTTCAAACCGCCTTGAAGCGCGGAGCCCTTCCATGGGGAAATAAATTCCCTTGCCCTGTGTGCGGCCGAAGGTGGTATGTTCAGATTGTGGTAAGTTGACACCCTTAGACTCGCTTACATATGGGAAATTTGGCAATTAAACTAACCTGATATGAATAGGTAAATTCCTGTATGTCTTCGCACAAGCGGAAGTGATGCTAGTATACGTATCGTCCGTCCGTACGGGCCAAGCTCAATAGCAACCAGACTAGGAAGTACAGTTCGATAACAAGGGAATGTCATTCCCCTGATATAGTATCAGCAGTGGGTATCAAGGCAGCAATTATGACAGCAACGAGCAAACGAGAACACGATCAAAAGGCAGGTATGTGCAGCGGAGAGGGCGAAAAGCCACTCCTAAGAAAACGGCAGAACATGAGAGCTCATAAGCACTATAAACTTTTTGTCCAGGGAAAACCCCTGGAAAAATCCCTGGCAAGGACAGGTTTTTTACCTGTGTTCCCCGGGGATTATCCCTGGGATTCACAGGTGACACCTGGATTTGCCAGGTGTGCCTTGTCCAGGGATCTGTCCAGCGAAAGCACCTGGAATTTTTTCCGATTTCCCTGGACACCTTCGGTGGGCGCATCACCGGGCTTTCCAGGGAGTTTACTTGTGTTTGACGGGATTTCTGTACCTGGGTTTGAACGGGGAAATTCTTGTCGTTTCCAGGGATATAGAAACACATCCCTGGAATTGACAGGTGCTTTAGGCGTCATATCCAGGCACATCCCTGGAATTCACAGGTACTTTAGGCGTCGTAGACAGGGAAAATAAATGATATATGCCGAGCGAGGTGCGATAATTAAATACACAGGATTACACAATGGATCTATTGAAATGGTGTAATGTGCTCAAGTCCAACAATCTCCAACCAACCGGCGAGAGCACGCCCAGGAAGCCTGAACACCGGCGGGACATTCAGAGGCGAGGTGACGCGTTGGGTGGAGGCCCCGCCCGGCGCCAACAAGTGCGAAAAGCCACGAGTAGTCAGCAAAGAGAGCAGCGAAATTAAAACATATATGCTACTCACAACATTCAGCGATACTGCGACACCCCACTTCCAACGAGACGACAACATCAAATGGGCAACAGCAGGTTGAGGGATCCGATAAAGAGATTGGAAGCGCAAAAAGGGTGGATTCGCCCCAAGGCGGGTGTTGGGCGGGTGGAGGAAATCACTGGCGGGGTTTTGGGAATGGGCGGGTTGTGGCCGTGATACAGCGACTAGACGGAATGACGGCGGCATAGTCAAATTGGGGTCGAAAGGATGAGAAAGGCATGTAAATTAGAGCGACGTAAGCATGGAAACACAACTCGCCTTTAACCACCAAGGGATAAAGTGGTGCTGAGAGAACATACGTTGAGGAGGTAGCAGTGGGAGGGAAGGAACGTCGCAATCGAGAAGTCACTGACGGTGTCCAATATTTATCATCGCCCAAATCGGATTGAACTCCGCCATCCGATCGAACTGCTTGAAGTTGGCGGCTAACGACGCGCAAAATCGCGTCGGGAAAGCCAGGGGTCGCCCAGGGGTCTGCTCCTGGACACACCTGGACACACCTGGACACACCTGGACGGTGAGTTCCTCGGATTTCTCACCTGGAAAATGCACACCTGGACATTCCAGGTGCCGGGTAGCACACCCGGCAGATCCAGGGACTGTCCAGGGGTGTCCAGGGGTGTCCAGGGAGGATCCCCGGGAATAGGTTCCATAGTGGTCATGAAGGCAGGATAACCAAAGAATCGAAGCGTGAAACGAAATCCAAGAAAATTAAAGAAAAATATCTAAGGCTGCGGCAATAAAGAGGATTTAGCTCATGAACGCGGACTGATCGTGCACCAAGCCTCAATTAAGACGAGTCATCCAACCACCAGACCTCCATCCTAACACAAATCACACACACTAAACGGGCTTCCATCCATCCCCCATTCAACCTTGCCCAAAGTGGTGCCTACTGGCGCAAAGTGGTGTTAGCTTTCGAGAAGAAGAGGAGATGCCGAGAAGGACTAACCAATGTCATTGAACTAGGCGGTGAAAATGTAGCGTTGTGGTTGGAAGAGACAGGCGCGAGTAGTAGCTAAGCGCCGTGCCGGATCCCTTCAATACATACGCTTTCTGAGCTTGGGTTGCATGGCACTGTGGCACTCGTGTCGAAGTTTGGGGAGGAGTCACAGCGTCGAGACTCGAGTTCATACCACTTTTCATGAACTTTGTAGTTTGATTCTTGAACTTTGGACATTGAACTCGTACGCCAAAAAAAAGCGAGCCAAAAAATGAAGGGGAACGAAGCAAAAAATCGTCACCTGTGCGATTCGAACACACGCGCTCAAAGAGCAACCGCTGATCAACTAATGAATAGCAGGCGATCCCGTTAACCACTCCGGCAAAGTGACTATGAATATCGGTCAACCCTTGTCGGTCATGTTAAGCTTCCAATGGCCGCTGGCGCGTGCGACGAATCTCCCAAGGCTGATCGCTGCTCGTGCGTTGTTCCTCCTCCCCTTCATTCATGGGCGCCTGACCGGCATGACAACTTTCGCAAGTAGGACTCCAAGGACGAGGCTCTGGAATGGGAGAACGACAAGAACTGTAAACGAAGCTGTATTAGAGGCCTCGACGCTGTCCTACCCAAGTCCTACCAGCTAGTGCTGCTGCATGTCATCCTAAGAGGGCTACCAACACTACAAGCTGCGGGAGGCTAATACTCAGTGACTCGACATGAGCCTGTACAACCCATAATACCTGCAAGCACCACCGCCCACCTCCACCAGCGACCCACCCGCACTGGCAGCAGGAGCTATCTCCGGTCCTAGCGATGGTCCAATCTCTAGCATTTACCGATTCCAGCAGCGGGCCGCAACAAAATGCACCTCGATCCGACCCGCCCCTTTGTTGTCTCACCATCTGCTCCGCCGGTCCCGATTGCAACCATACGCTGAAAATCTACGGGGAAAGGAGGCGTTGGTCTGCCTCGACCCAATATTCACGGCGACATCGACGTGCTCTCCCTAACTCCTGGTACTACCGCCAATTTGTCAGCTTCGGGTTACAGTCGACCGACTCCTCTCTGAGCACACCAGATCACAGAGCCTCCGAGCACACCAGATCACAGAGCCTCCTTTACGCTCGTTTTAATAGCTCGTTCAGTGTCCGGAACACAGAACTCAACCCTCCCACCACCACATACACGAAAGGGAAGACCCTACTGGAATACAGGGCCAGAATGACGGTCTTGAACTACGAAGAGTTTGATAAAGCTACCATCATCAACCTCCTCTTCAAAAATGTGCGTCGATCCTACCCTTCGTCCCCACAGACATTAACCAGCACTCCTCGAACCCCAGCTTGAAACCCGCCTCGCGAATACGGGCCGCACATGGACAGCAACCCATCTCTTCAAAGTGAAATGCTACGCGCAGGACGCCCGCGACTACTTCCGCGACATCCTCCTCCAGTCGCTACAGACGTCGCAGGACTACCGCGTCGACAACACATGCTATCCCAGCATTACAAGCCTCTACCCCAGCTTCACTTCAGAGCTCGGGGATCCTTTCGAGGCAGTGTGTCTCGTCCCTGGACCGGAGGATCATCTGGGCCGTCGCCAAGAGGAGCAGGATTCGAACGCTACGGACGAGAGCAGTGGTATGCAGGCATACTCCGTATCCAATCCCAACTCGGAGCTGCAGGAACAGGAGTACGAGGCGAAGGGCGTGCTGGAGAGCGTCGAGAAGCTCGCCGTACTCATCCTCTTCTCGGAACACATGATCGCATACTGCGATTCGCGGTGGAAGGAGGTCGACACGAGTGGGATCGACTACGTCGCCCTCGTCAACGGCGTCTTGGAGGACGATGCTCGTGCCGTGGAGAAGCTCGACGCTGCGGAGCAGCTGGTGCTCGATCTAGAGCCGCTCTTTGAAGACAAGCTGACTCTCAGCCAGAGTCAGAGCTTGAGTTATCTGTTAGGGAGTGGGAGGGGTTTGATGGACCCGGAGGAGGTCATGAACTTGGTTGAGTCGGCTCAGAGTCAGGAAGCGGATGCGCTGCAGGGCTTGGGGATGAATATCGGCATAGCGATTTGACTCTTTCGGTTTCTTCTGCTATTTGTTTTTGGGCTTTCTGGATGTATCATAGGGTAGATTAAGTACGTTGCTGGGAAACATAACTTACGATTTACATGCAACAACTCTGCTACTGGAGGATCCAGCACACAGCGCGTCTTTACCAGCAACCGGATCGATTCGACAGAAATGAGTACCCTTCCGAAGCAAGTGGTTTAAACAACATGCCTCGCCATCCCATACGCTTTATTCTCCAGTCACCCTCAGCCTTGTCTGGTTCTTCCTCAGGCGCCCCTGATGTAGAGCGCTTATTATCTGATACTGAAGCGCAATAGCCCCTATCCCCGCTATCTTATACCACCACCATCCCTACTATGGCCTCCAAACTTTCCACAAATTCGACCCTGGACCCGGCTTATGGCTCTCATCCTAGCATAATACCCGACATACACATCTCTCTGCACCCACGAATAGCGACACCACATCTTTTTCTCCACTACGAACTTCCTCCCCTACTTTTCGTGGACCCATACGAACTTGAAATGCGAGACGCGGAATATCAGCTGCTTGGAACACGAGGAAGGGGTGCGAAGGAGCTTGAGGGGCCGGTGCATTACTAGTGAATGAGGGGGAGGAGGAGGAGGCGATCGGGGTGGAGGTTGTCATTCAGCGGAAGCTACCAACGGAGACGACTGGATCAGCCCGAGTGCAGCTCCCGGTACACGTCCGGTACGGAGAGCCTGTTGCTTCGACTTCGAAGCCATACATTATCCAGGAGTTCAGCGGTCCAACGGTCGTTTTGGCGTGTGGTGAGCAGAGTGTCCAGCCACACCTGATTGCACCGTAGCTCATCATTCCACCAGACGACACACTCTCGTGCGCCAACACAGGAAAATACCCCAATTTCTACTGGCTACCATCCCAACCTCGTTTAGGGGCTCGTCGCTCTGCGGCACAGTCGCCAGAGCAGTCCCTGGCGATCTCGGCACCCCTTGGCAATACCCTGGACTTACCGACCGTCGAATTGGGAACCACCGCCGTCGTCTTAGCTTGCTTTGCATGGGTTTCCTAAGAGGCGTGGAGGGCAGGTGCTAGGCTATGAGGCCTGAGGAGGGGCGAGCAGCAAGGTCAAAAGCAACTAGGACATTCTCGTCGAATGGCTGCCAACTCACGACCCTCTCAAACAACACCCTAGCCATCTACTTCGCTTTATGTTCTATCTCAGCTTTACAATACCCGACGTCAAGAATAGCGTTAACACAACACGACTACAATATATACCCTCTCCAATGCAAGCAGTCCACGTTCAAAGACCTATGCTCCTCAAAATCTTCACTCACCCTACCGACTCAAGCGTCTATCAAATCTACTTCTAGGCTTGTCAAGAAAGGAAGACTCCTCCCCTTGTAGTTCTCCCGGTCGAATATCCCATACGATGCCCCTTGTTGGGAACCTCCTCTCGCTCGATTCCCAACAGACGCACCCACCTGAACTGGCGAACATCACTCTACAAGCCCAGCATGTCAGCGATACCGACCCACTCGTCAAATGAGAGCCCCGGCAATGCCAGGGTTTGAATATCAGGCGTCGACAGCAAGTAGAGGAAGCGCGTCATCGCTGACGGCGCAGCTCCGCCGCCCAGCCCTGCTTTGCCCCCCTTCGAACTCGAGGAGACTGCAACACCAGGTTACTTCGGCTGCTTCGCAGTCCCCCGTTAGCGTTGAAGCTGTGGAGTTCCGGCTTTTATAGGAAGGGGAGGTTGATCTTCCGGAACTCCCGCTGCCTGCGCCGGTGCTTGGTGGTGCTGGTAGTAGGGAGAGGTGGGCGAGGACGATGTAGACGATGACCCCGATGAGGATGATGAAGAGATCGATTTTGACCGACCTCGGCCCCTCTCTTGCCCGTGGCTGGAACTCGGAGGCAGGCAAAGAATCATAAAGGTCGAAAATCTCGACAAACCGATCGTCCTTGGATTCTCGATTCCAGAGAACAATGACCCTCCCTGATAATGGACACATCGAGACACGCTGCACTCTAGTCTCATTATTTGGCCTCGCAATCATTTCGGAAAAGTCTCCTAGGCCTTCAACGACAGAACCAGCTGGTTCTGGGAAGTCAGGGTCATCTTCGAGGATAGAAGGCTCGGGGGAGTCAGGGTCGTCAAGTATGGAAACAAATATGCCTCCTCTTTCAAGGTGTCGGTCTCCAAATTGTGCTCTGTGCTGATAGTCCAAGCTATCATACCAGATGTACCCTGCAACCCCATCATCCAGGGGGAAACGAAGCTGGGGAATATCACATGGCTGGGTTGCTGTTAGATATCTTTTAGTGCGAAGGAGCGAACCCGCCGAGGGGTTGTCTGGACGAAAGCAAAAGCGGAGCCGAATGTATGAAGGCAATGGCATGTGCTCCAGTGTTTCATCGGCGGGTGGCGTATTCCTAATATCATAGAACAGTGGACCATTGTCTGCCACCGGCTTGTGCAGCATAAAATCGGATGCCCAGGGCCTGAAGATACCTCCTGTAAAGGGCCGCTGGTATGTCCATATTTGAGGGGTAGGGATATAGCCCAAGTCGGGGGTCCCATCCTGAATGTCCACCACCCCCTTTCCTACCGAGCAATGAGTAATACCTGTCAAGTTGAAAACTCTCAGATGATCTACGTCAACGGCGAAGACGTAGCCTTGATGAAAAAAGACCTGTAAGTTCGTGAGTCACTGAATTCGCGACCGAGAACATCGTTGCCTACGTCTTGACCGGTAGTACTTACTACGCCCTCTGTCCGTGTTGCTGATGCGACCCAGTTTTTATCCGGGGAATCTGAAGTGTCCCAGAGAAGTAGTGTTTTTCCAAACCCGAGCGCAACAACGGGCCCATGCTGAGCAGCACATCGGTCATAGATTCCATTAAATGAATGGAGCACGCAAAGCCGGCCGAGCCCTTCTACAGAATGCTGGCCCTTGTCTGGAAGACGTATCTGAAATCGGCGGAAGATTCTGACCCTCGACAGGCCATTCAAGTTGTATTCACTTTGACTGTGGCAAACCCAAGTGTGTTAGATTTTCATTCTCATCATGTAATCTCAGGAACTTGAACACGACGCACTCGAATGGTTGGGGCAACCTGCGTACGCTGTGGTCCTCCCGGATGAGCAAATGCACCCTATCCGTGTCGGCGACGGCGACGTCTACAATTATGGGCTGCGTATCGACACAGTCGATTTCGTGGAGCACTACTTCGCATGGCTCATTCAGGCTCCCAGGTGGACCTAGATCCCATACTCGGAGCCACCTTTTGTCCACAGTGATGAGGAAGCGCCCCCCAGGTATGAGGTGAAAGTTACTGCTTTCTTCAATATATGCCAGTGAGAAACCCTCGCCTTGGTTCAGGTCGTTCTGAAGCTGATCGCCTTCGTCCTTGTGTGGAAGAAGCCGGGCGATGGGTGGCGTGGGGTGGCCTCCCCGGCGATACCGATGTTTGAAACGCAATGTACCGGTGCACGCCCTCCTCAACTCGGACGTGGTGAAGAAGCTGGACCAGAGGACATCCGCGCCGCATTGGCGTTGGAGGCGTTCTCTCCATAGGACTGAGTCATCCTCAATGAGATCATAGAAAGCCCTGCAAGTCTGCAATGAGTCATGGAGTCAATCGTTCGTTTCGTTCGATGGAGAGGGTGCAAGTTGGACGAACCTGTTGCAGACGGCAGATGTCTCGAGTAGGGAGCTCTTTTACTATCAAAATTCCAAGCTCAATGGGAAGTTTCTCCATGTCCTGCAGTGGGCGAGCAACAGCTTTACTCTATGAATATTTGTTCCAGGCAGATGGATGTTGAGACACAAGTGGGACCGCACGCGATTTCAACGGATGCAGGTCTCGCGCCTGTTGTCGAACAGCGGCTAATTCTAACATCACGCGAAACCCAAGTCCGTGCCTGCGAGCCGAGGTTAATTGTGTTTAGAATACCAGATGTATTGAGATGTTACGAGTCCGAGTGAAACAGAGGAATCGTTCTGTTCCGAGCGCTTATTATCTGAAGCCCCTATCCCCGCTATCTTATCAATACAAGCCCTTGCCCAGATCGCCACCGCTTGTTATCATGTTCCACCATGGTGCCATCTTTATCATCGTGGATCCTTTGGCCTGGGCTCAAGAACGTGAATCAAGAGTGTGCTGATAAGAACCAGGACGATCGCTCTTGAACTTCGACCACCACCTCGGAACAACGCCCTACAGCACAATTCGAGAAACGATCTAGCGAGCATACCATGTCGACCAACGCCGCTGAGCTCTCCACCCTGTCCTACGCCAAGTACGGCAAGACCAACGTCCGTGTCTTCCGCATCGTACGAGGCGACGATGGTCTGCACACTGTCGTCGAGTACAGCGTCGAGACGCTCCTGGAAGGAGACATCGAAACAAGGTGTGTATTATACCTACCTCAGGAGCAGAGATAATACTAACCGAGATCCAGCTATACTGAAGCAGATAACTCGGTAGTCGTCGCTACAGACTCTAGTGCGTAGGCCCCCACCATCCCACTGGCTCATTATGCTGATCCAAACCATCGTGCTGGCAGTCAAGAACATCACATACTGTGCGTCATATCCTCCAAAGCATCCCGATTAAACCTCACATATCACCTCCCCTCATCAAGTCCTCGCCAAGACCTCCCCGTACATCCTGTCGCCCGAAAAGTTCGCTCTTCACATCGGAACCTTCTTCAGCTCCAAGTACGCGCACATCCACAAAGTGCACGTCACCGTCACCCAGCTCCGCTGGTCCCGTATTACGGTAGACGGGAAGGAGCACAAGCACTCGTTCTACCGTGACGGCGATGACAGGAGGGTAGTCAAAGCCATCGTGCGTCCCCTTTCAACTCCTCTCCCAGCATTCTCTTAAACCGACTTGCGAACAGGTCGATGCCACGGCGGGCAAACACGCGCTCACAGCGACCCTCACCTCGGGACTGACGGACCTTCTCGTGCTCAAGTCCACCGGCTCCGCGTTCGAGAACTTCTATCGCGATGAGTACACCACGCTCGTGCCCGTGGACGACCGCATCTTCAGCACCTCCGTCGACCTCTCCTACACCTTTTCGGACATCAAGCTCGTCGCGCCCCAGGACGAGGCGAAGACCGAGTTCCAGGTGCCCCTCAAGGAGGGCGACGAGGGTTACGCGGGGAGTGTCTGGGACGACGGGGTCGCTGAACGTGCTAGGAAGGCGACCTTGGAGGTCTTTGCTGTCGATGAGAGCGCCAGTGTCCAGGTACGACTGTTGTGGATTTCGATTAGCGCCCGTGTATGCTGACCGGTTGTGGTCAACTTTTCCCTTGTATAGGCTACCCTGTACAAGATGGGTCAGCGTATTATCGCTGAGAACGCTGGGATCAAGGACGTCAGCTATTCCCTGCCAAACAAGCACTACATCCCTGTCGACATGAAGTATCTGGGAATCGATAACCTTACTCCGTACGTGCTTTCCTTTGATCCCTCTCAGTCCTCTTTGCGGCTCCGTTTTCCACTTTTCCTTCGCCTTTTTGCGACATTTTCCTCGTTGTTTTTTTCTGTCTTTATTTGCCTTGTCGTGCGCTGCCCCATGGTCTACATGTCTTCGGCCACCATCGTCCGACCCCGGTCCACCCGCTGCACCCGCCATGATTAAACTCGCTCGTCGCCATGGTCCCTTTAAGCACCGCTGCTCAAACTCCCGCCCGCACCTTCTCTTCGGCTCTGGGTACGTACGTTTCATAACTTTTGTTTAATGGGTTACGTTTTCGGTCTTTTTGGCGGAATTGCTGCCTTTTCCTCCTCCTCAACTCAATTCTGAGATCTCCATGATCGCGGTTTCGAATGGCTTTGAGAGCATCCCACCAATCTATTTAATTCCGCTTGTCGGGGCGGCCCCGTCTGCCTTCGGTTAATTGACCTTCCTTATACTCGTCTATTTTTCACCTTGAAGATCGTTTTGGTCCGGTCAAACGTGTCTTATCAGGTCTTATCTCGCATTCGGATGTTGCTATGGGCATGAACTCACCACGAGGGCTTGGTCAAACGACCACATACCACTTCTTTCTTTTCTGAGCAGACTGGGTGATCGTCCCCCGCAGCTCAGAATCCTTCTCTTCCGTTCTTATTTCTCCACAGTATGTTGGGCGCCTTTTTCGGCGGCCCAGGCTCTCGAGGTGCTGCTGCTGCACCGCTCAGCGCTCACGCGAAGTTCCAATTTTACTCCATATTTTCTTGCGCTTCAATCCATCTTTCCTTTTTCTCGCGTTCGTTCGAAGGCCTTCCTTCCGTTCTCTGCATCCGACCTTCCCTGGATAGATGGTATCCAAGCAGCTCTCGCTTCGAAACTAAAAAGTCAAACTTTATGTTTTGGGTGTCGGCAAAGGGTTCAACGCCGAAAAGACAGACCTACATAGCGCATCTCCGCGTCTATCGAGCGTTCTCTTCGTGTTCTCCATGTGCTTTGGGTTAGACCAAGTCTTTACGGTACTCAGTACCGTCACGGGAGATCTTGTGTTCTGCGCTGCTACGGCAGGGTCGAGCGTACTCTGGACTTTTTATTTTTACATGCTACGCCTTCTGCCAACCTTCTGCCTCCGTTCTCTCTGCAGAGAGGGTTCTGCGCAGTACGCCCAGAGCCCCTCCGATTGGTTCTCGCCCATTGGCCCGGGCTCTATGTACCGCTTTCTCGTCATCCAGACGCAGATATCTGCTACGTACGTGTGGCACATGGACGCCACGTCGTTCGACCACTTCCACTTTGAACTTCCTCCGTTACCGTGGCCCTACTTCTTCCTTCCTTCCTTCGACCCTTCCGATAGGTTCTATTAAATCTGCTTTGGGCGTCTTTGGCCTCAAAATGTCTCGGGGATTGTGTGCGGACGGACGAATGATCGTTGACGAAATGTCACGATCTTTCTGTTCTTTCGCTGTTTATTTCATTTTGCGTTGTGGATCGACTGGGTGGGTGTGGGAGGGCTTTTGTTGTGATTCCTTGATCCCCCGGATTTAGGGTGGTCTGCGAGGAATTAGCGCCCGGGGTGATGACGTCGTCGATGGCTGGATACACTCACTTGCTCTGTTGCTTTATAGATTGGAACTGGGGCGAAGCGGGTATTGCTACGATTACGGCGGCGAGCTTTCGACACGCGGACGGCGAGAACGGTGGATGATTGGACTCGACGTACGGACGGACGGCACGGCACAGCTGCGGGAAGGCTATTGCGGGTTCAGTCCCCTGCTCTCTTCATTCACAAAGTCTTCCCTCATTCATTCTCTTCTTCACCCCGTTCTTCCTTTCTTTCATCGTCATTGCGGGCGTTCCGAGGGTGCTTCCGAGGTCGACAGCCAGGCAGGCAGGCGGAGATGTGGGCGGCTTCGTGGTTGCGTCATAGACTCGTGTTTTCTTTGGTTCAGCGATCTCTCCGCGGGCTGTACGACTCTCTGGCTTGGCTTGTCGCTTTAAGCTTCTTTTCCTACGATGCTCTAGACGCCGAGTCTTCGTCTTGCTTCTGGGGTTTGATGCTCTTGATTCGTTGGTTCTTTGCACGTTCGTTTGTGCGCTTCGTGGTTGGTTGGTGGGGGACGATGACGATGGCAGGCGCTTAGTGTGAGGGTGTTGTTTAATTGGGATGTGCCCTATCGCACTTTAGGTTTGCGAAAGGCTGAGAAGCCAAGTCGTCTGGACTCTGCCTGAATCCTTCTTCGAGGCTTTCTTTTCCATCGATCTTATTTTTCGAGGCTCACCGAGTCGTCCCTCGTCGTCATTCGACCTTTCGCTGTTTACTCTGATGACGTTCACGGTTCACCAACCTTCATTCAAGCCTCCCACACTTTCCTTCGAGTTCCCTACCAACCCATCTTTCATTATACTCTCCCATCGCACCCCATTCAACATACCCCTTCCACATACCTTTCGCTATCGCTCGTCGAGGGCCGGCGCTTGCGACCTCTCCCCTAGGAGCGATCACATAGACAAGTTGTGATTGGCCGGCCGTCGGTGATAAGGGTATCACTGTGATTGGGGGACGGCCAACCAATTCAGCCAATCGGGGTTTTTAACCGCGTTCCAGACTCGTAGTTGGTGGCTCAGGTGGTCGGGTGGCCCGCATGGTGTGCTGGGATTGGGTGGGGTATTCATTCGTCCTTTTTTTGGATTTGATTTGGGCGCCTATTCATTCAGGCTTGCTTGCTTTCTTTGGAATTCTTTCTTTGGATTTATTCCGTTGCATTCATTGCTATTCAGGGGGATTGGTATTCTGGCTTGCTATTGGAAATTACGCGGTTTGGGGTACTTGAAATTGGGCGTTGGCGAGCATTCATCTCTTTGCTTTTTGAAATTCGCTCCTTCGTTCTGTGCATCGCGTCGTCTTCTCTTCTTCTTCGACTTTCTGTTCTTAGTTCGTTCTTCCTGCATTCAACGCACTCGCTCTTATCCTTTACCCTGCTTTTTTTGCATCTGCGTTTTGGATGCACGAATGGGCGTTGCGGTCCTATGGATGCAGCGTTATTCGGCTCGGCGTGCGTGCGTGCCTGGGCGAAGCGTCCGTGCGCCGTGCGTGAGTCATGGGCCCATGGTGCACGGCAGGGCGGGGAGTCATGGCCGCGGCGGCCAGGAACGCGATAACGACGACGAAGACCACTACAAGCACTGCGGGGCGGGTTCTTCTTCCTCTTCTAATCATCTAATCTTCTACCCTTCCCTACTTACTTCCTCTTCGCTGCCTTCTGTTCGCTCGATGTCCGACGGTCCCCTTAGCACCGTTGCTACGCTGTTATCTTTGTTTTATTGGCGAGGTCAAGCATGGCATGGATGGGTAGCTGACGATGACGTTTGTTTTACAGGTCTAAAGCTGAAGTGTTCTGCCCCGTTTCTGCGCCTAGGTGAGTTTCTCTCTCTACATGCGTTGTATCTCTTATGCCCGTCTATCCGTCTGCCCGTCTGTCCGTCTATCCGTCTGGCGGGCCCGCCGTTGTGGGGATCTGCAGGACGATTTGCTTGATCACTGCCCCCAGCCGCATAGGGGCCTCTTCGCGCAAGCGCATCTCCTGATCCCATCCACCGTCATCTTGCGCCTTCGCGACGGCGTTTAATTAACCATTAACGAACGCGCGGGGGACGGACGGACGGACGGATGGGCGGTTTCGCGATCGGAAGTGGTGTGGAGCAGGTGTGCTAGCTTGCTTGAAGTTGCTTCCATCCCTTCTTCCGTCACGGCCTTTCATCTTGGACCCGCTCTTTCATTCATTCAATGAATGAACGAAGGATGGATGGACACCGGGGGATTCAGAGGTTGATGATGATGCTGGCAGATCTCTAGATTCTGGGGATGCCACAGCAGATCTGCCTGCCAGCATCAGCGTCATGTGTCTGTCGCCGCTGAGTTTGCACAGGCCTGGCAACCCTCGAATTTTCGCGCACAGGCTATATCCGGCGTGCTCATTGTGTTTTGGGGTGTTGGGCTTGGCTGACGTCATTTGTGTTTTAGTGGTTTGATCTGTGCGACTGTATCGAGGAAGTAGTGACGTCAGGACCCTAATCGCGATTTTCCTCTCCATGCAAAGCGGGCGAGGGCGATCTGGGCGAGTGGGCGAGGGAGGGCGAGGGCGAGGGCGGGGGGAACTGGAGAATGCGCTCCTGTAGTACGGATTCCGCTAGCTAGTCTGGGAACGATAACGAGAATAGAAACAGCGGTTCAGAATCAGAGACAAGCGCGGCTGTCGCTAGGGCATCTGGGATCGTGGGAGCGGGGTGTCACCCTATGACGACATTTGTCGTCCTTTCCTGCCCGCAAATGGCAGCGTCCTGGCAAAAAGCAGCGTCTGGCTGGGCAGAGATTCGCGGGCGATTGCCGATATGTTCGTAGATTTTGGGCAGGAGGCAGTGGCCCGATCCGATGTGGCAAGGATGCTGGCAGGTCGGTTCGCCTGCGAGCGTCCCGGACTCGGAAAAGGGGGAATCCGAATCGTCATTGGTTTGCCAGTAAAACTTGGCCACCTGCCTCTACATCGCTTTTGGTATCCGACCACCATCTTCATCACTCACGCCTTAGCCTTATTACTTATCCCTACTCTACACTACACACATCGACGAAACATGGGAGGAGACCACAAGTGCCCTGTGTGCCAGGCGACGTTTACGAGGCCCCAGCATGTTGCGCGCCATATGCGAAGTCGTGAGTGCTCGTTGTTTTATATTGGGCTGGCGTGGAGCGCGGGGCGGTGGAGTCGGTTTTGGCGCGGGTGTCTGGGAGCTGGGAGTATGTGTGCTCTGCGCCTCCGCAGCGTGTCTCGCAGGTGCCACAGCCAGCACAGGGGTGGAGAGACACAGTGGGGATAGAGGAGGAGGAGGAGGGAGGCGCTGCTGCTGAGATGCCTTTGTCTCAGGCGCTTGGCTTCGTTCTAATTATCTGCGTTATTACGAGAAGTGGAGCTGACGAGTGGTTATGCATATCAGACACGGGCGATAGGCCGTACAAGTGCCAGTATTGCGGGGACCAGTTCGCGAGGAGGTGAGTGCGCACGACGATGGGGGCAAGCGCCGTGCTCGATATTGGTGGCGTCGGGGGCTCTGATGCCGCCGGAGCTGTCTATTATTGCTGCCGCGGTCCTGCAGTGTCGTTCAAGCGTCCATGTTCGTGCTGAACAAACGCTGATACAATCCTTCCAGCGATCTGCTGTCGAGACATGTGAACAAGTGCCATGCGAACGAGAAGCCGCTGGTGAACACGACGACGAGGCGGAAGGGCTCCGCGAGCACGTCGCGCGCGACGACGTCGAAGCAGGCCTGCGACCAGTGCGTCCAGTCCAGCCTCCCCTGCGACGGGAGCAACCCGTGTGGTGCGTCATCGCCGCTTCCCCGCCTTCCCTCCTTCTCTCCGAGCTTGCGCTAACACTTAGCTTTCATCCTTCCTTGTGATCTGCAGCGAAATGCGTGCAACGAAAGTACCGGTGTACATACGTCAAATTCCACCGACAGACGGCACCTGTAGGCCCCGGGCACAACCCCCGTCCCGCGGGCGCGCTGCCCCCCGCGCCCAACGTCCAGGTGCCCTCGCTGCTCGGCCCCTCGGGCTCCTCGCCCACCACCACCACATCGCGCTACCCGCTCTACGCCGACGAATACGGCGGCGTCCTCGGCGGGCAGCCCGCAGGCCTCGGCGACGAGCTGTCACAGTCATCGTCGTCCTACGGCGGCGGGCGCCAGGCGCTGCACGAGGCGCTCTACCCCTCGCAGAACGGCGGCTCTAGCGCTGCGAACACGAACTACCCCTTCGCGCCTTTGTACCCGACGAACGGGAGCGCAGAGGGCGCGGGGGACTACGCACACTCGAAGTATGGTTCCTCGAGAGGCCTGCCGGCGCATGATGATATGTATAGGACGAGCGCGACGACGCTCGCGCCGACGGCTGCGCATGCCACTTCGGGCTCTTCCGCCGCCCCGACGCAGTGGGCCGGGTGGCCGCAGCAGGGCGCAGGAGGAAGCCAACATCATCATCAAGACGCGTACCACCAGCAAGGCCAGGGCCACCATGCGCAACATACGCATACGCTCGAACGGAATGTGTACGGCGCCGCGGGCCAGCCGCAGCACACTCTGCCGCCGCCCCACCAGCAGCACGGTAATACTTTTGTTTATTACCAGTAAAAGTATCATAGTACTAAAACTGTTTTTCTTTTCCCTTTACGCGCCCTCCTCCTCCTCCTCCTCCTCCTCCTCCTACTCATTCTATCACTCACGCGTCGCCTACACCACATAACAATACGTGCTGTCGCGCAATCGCTTGCTTAATGGTACCTTCCTATGCTCTTTGGTTTAATCTCCCTTTTTTCTCCTCTTTTTTTCTCTCTCTCTTTTTATCGCATGGTTCGATGATACCCCGTTAATCTAATCTGCTGGCCACGCCTCTTTGATACCCACCCGTCCGTCCCAACTGGATGTTCATCCAACCCACGCGAAAAATGATCGGCCAACTTGCCTGCTCTCTCTCATTCTCGTTCTCGACACTGGCGGCACGGCACTACTACGACCTCTGGATGGATGGATGACTGATCTTCTCTGTTTTCGATTCGATTCCTTCTTTTCTACCATGCCGTTTTGGGCTTTGATTATTCTTCCCATCCCGGCATTTGCGTTCTTCGATTCATTCTATCTATCCTTTTATTCTTTCTTCTATTCTCTTCTACCCTATTCTATTCTATTCTCATCGTTCGTCGTCGTCGTCGACTGACAACCGCCGACCTGTCTCTGTGACTTTTGACGTGCACTTTATGCTAACCTTTATTCGTTGATGATGCTGTTTTTTTTGCGGATGGCTTGACTTGACAGATGATTTGACAGGCCTTTATGCCCGCGGGCAGTCTGCCGGAGCCGACTTTCGCGAGATGTTCGCGGAGGACTTTGCGCCTCACCAGAGGCGGGGGAGTGTGTCTGACGGGGGGAGCGGCTACGGGGATAGTGGGAGCGAGAGTGGGTATTATAGTGAACGGGGGAGGAAGGAACGTTACGTGAGTAGTACATTTTCTCTGCGCGCTTATTCTTTAGAGCCAGTTGCTGACTTGCACTTGTTTCGGTCTGCGTTTTGTAGCAAGATGAATTGGGGAGCATCGACCAGGCCAGTCCGTTCTCGTACGACCCGCACTCGTCGAGCTCGAGGCACCACCACGGCCCCTCGTCTGTCTACTCGGACTCGGGCTCCGAGCGCCCCGGCTCGTCCTCCATGCGTCCGCCTGGAACGGCGTCTTCGACTTCGAGCAAGGCGTCCACATCGTCTTCGGGCCCGCCGCACTCCGCTACGACCGGCACGTTCTTTAACGCGTTCGACTCGCTGTCGCTGGACGACGCGAGTGTGCTCGCGGGGCTCGCGGCTGCTGCTGCTGCCGCTGGGGGTAACCCTGGTGCTGGAATCGTCGCACCTGGCGGCTCGCCGTTCTTCAATGCGCATGCGCCTATGAACCTGCAGCCTGGGGGCGCGGGGACGGATACGGATGCCACGCCCATGCCGATTAAGGAGGAGGGCGGGGAGGGCGCGGGGATGAATTTGAATTTGGGAGGGGGAGCGGGAGGCAGGTACGCGGAGGGCGCGAGGATTCAGAGGCCGTTGTCGAGTCTTGCGGCGCTGCAGCCGTCGAGCGCGGGGATGAATCTGAATTGGAACTCGTATCTGGGGCTGGGCACGCCTGGGGTGGGTGGTGGGGGACTTGGGTACGGGGGCAGTGGGTGGACGCCGGGGGGTGTGGGCGGGGGCGCGGCGGCGGCGGGGTATGCGGCGTCGTTGGCGGGGCTTGGGGAGGCGGGGATGGGGGGCATGAGTGGGATGACGCCGGGGAAGGAGATGGATCCGAAGGAGTTGAGGGAGTTTTGGAAGCAGTATTTGAGGACGCCGTTGACGACTGCGCAGGGCGGGGAGGGGGAGGAGAAGGTGCTTGGGGGTGAGGGCGGTGTGGGGGGTGCGAATGGGGGAGGGGAGGCGGGGCAGCCGGGGACGCCGTTTAGGGTTAGGCCGAGGGTGACGAGTATGCCGTCGAGTGGGCGGACGCCGCTTGCTGTGCCTGGTGGGGGAGGGGCGTATTATCAGCCGCAGCCAAGAGCGGGGCTGGGTCCGACGTCGTCGATGCGGACTACGTTGAATGGGGGTGGAGGAGGGAAGGTGTCGAAGGAGGATTTGGCGAGTTATGAGGCTGCGGTGTTGGCGAGGAAGACGCCGATTAATCTGAATATGGGGAGGCTGAGTTCGAGGCGGAGGGGGACTGGTGGAAATGCGAGTGGTGGGGGCGGGGAGGGGCATGGGCTTGCGAGGGCGAGCTCGAGTGGGGAGAATTTGACGACACAGGAGTTTGGGATGGAGGGGTCTGCGTTGAGTGGGGCGCTTGGGATGTCGCAACAACAGCAGCACCAGCACCAGCACCAGCAGCAACAGCAGCAAAAGCAGGCTGCGGCGAGGCAGTTTATTCTGCATAATAATCCTGGGGAGGTGGGGAGCGATGAGAGTGGGGCGAGTGCGAGTGCGAGTCCTGCGTCGAGCGGGGGCGGGGGGAGTGCGTATCCCAGTCCGAGGGGGTACGGCGCCAGCGACGTGGAGATGGAGGGCACGGGCGGGTCGAGGCCGACGAGCAGTGCGGGGGTGAAGATGCAGAGGCCGACGGCGAAGCGCCTCGCGAGCAGCGTGCTCGAGTCGGGCAATGCGAAGGCGATGAAGTACGACGAGGCTGGCGGGACGGGGAGTGGGATTGCGCTCCCGCAGCTGCATACGGTTGGGCAGGCGCAGCCGCCGGCGTTGAGCGGGATGGCGTCGCTCCCGCCGCTTTCGACGCAGAATTTGGGGAACGCGATGAGGGCGCCTCCGCCGCCGAGCTCGGCGCCGCCTATGAGTGGGGCATCGGTGGTGGGACTGGGCACGCTGAGGTTGCCGCAGGCGAGTGGGCTTGCGGAGAGGAGGAAGATGGTGCCGCCGAGTATGAGTGGAGGTCTGGGCAGGGAGAGGAGGGTCAGTGATGCTCATTAAAGGGCTTGATCCTAGTGTAGCTCGGTGAGTTGTGTAGTATCTGCTATTAGAGGACTGTTTTACTTACCGGGATCTGTTGTTATTTTTCTTTTTGGTAGGCTCGGATGGATAGGCCGTTTGCGATTTGGGCGTCCGTGAACGCCGTGGTCGCCTGACGCGTTTGGATCCTAAACCGTGCTGCGCTCGCTCGCCTGCTCCCTGGCGACGCCTTGGTTCACTCCCTTTCCCCCCGTCAAACCTTCATTGCTTCTTTCTCTCTTTTTTCCTCGACTATCATCCTCTATCACCTAATTTGCCTGATCTGGCGTCTTGCCACGACGACGATAACAGGTTTCATCCCATTCCCGTCTTAGCCCTTCTCGCCCTTCCCGTTTACACGGGTTCCCTTCCTTTCTCCATTGGTCGTGCGCTTTTTGGCCCAGTTTTTGTTCTGTGTGGTGGGTTAGATAGGGATCGCTGGGGTTGCTAGGTTGTGGACTCTTTTCTCTCGTCGTCGTGATTAGACGGGCTTCTTACTCTGTTTTCTTGCGTTCTGTTCGGTTCGTTTTGCCCTTCAATACGCGACGTAACCTTTATCGTTTTCCCGAGATCTTACTTACTTTCTGACGAGCTTAACTTAATCGGCCTTTTCCTTTCTCCCTTCTGTTCTCTATTCTCGTTCTCCTCATATTGTGTACAATAGTCGAACCGCCTCATTGACATAGCATATACCAAGTACGGTAGCCTACAGACATTATGGCGTACCTTGGAGACCAACTTTCCCAGTTCTTCCTGCTCTAATCCCTTCCTCTTTCTTGCTGTATTTGTACGACTTGCTTCACACCGCCCGTTTGAAATTATTGCTGTAGAATATACCTTTGTGGTTCTACTTTTTTTACTCTACCGTCGTATCATATTGAAACTGAATCTGAAACTGAATCCAAGATCTTTTCGTCCTAACTACCACTACCGTCTTCTCAGAGAGAGATTTAGGACGAAGTGTAGACTTGATTCGGAAGACGAGCTGCATCGATCTCATGGTTCGTAAGTCTACTTTGAAAAACGATCATCGGTTTCTCCAGATTGGTATAGCCGTTTGTTCGACCTAACCGAATGGTCAATGAACCTAAGTACATACATTCATACATGATACATCCCTGCCCAATTGTCCGCCGATTCTTGACTCTTTACGGCGACCATAGGGTCTGGCCCGTTCGAATATCACATAGTCTAGGCCTCATCGTGCTATGGGCAACTTGAATTTAGATCCGTCCTCGAGTACACCCAGGCTGCTTCAGGCCGGTCACACCAGTGGCATCCTCTGACAGTACAGGCTCCACTTGGACGTGCTCGTGAATGGCGAATTCCGCTTTCTCGAGCTGCTACCCCGGTACTTACTGGCACTCTGGTCAGTATGTCATCGGTCGAGAGATTAATGAATTGAGATAGTGACTCTATTGATGCTGCTTCGAATCCCACCCACGATTGAATAGAAAGAAGCTTGTCGGGGGTGTGGGTGATTGGCAGGTCAAGTGTATATATGTAGCGCTGAATAGATCCTGGGCTTCCGGCCTAACTGCTTGTGGCTGAGGTGGTGTTTGTGAGCTCCGTGCGCGTGGAATTGGAATTGGGAAGGCCGGTGTTTGTCACAAATTGGATGCTATACAATGGAACGGTCGAATCTTAAGTATCTGAGAAAGATAACGGCGGAAGCGGTATCTTTTGAGAGACGAGTGCGGCAATCGTGTGGTCTAGAGTGTACTTAGGTGATTTACGAGGTGCAGAACATTCAGATAAACGTGTACTCTTCCAGATCTTCCATGCCCGAAGCCCAAGGACTCGGATTTGAGCAGGTGGCGGAGGCTCCTGAGCGTCCGAGGCCGTGGAGCTCGAGCGAAGGCATAGAACTGTGGTGAATGGATTCAATGGAATGTTTTCGCTCCCCACCGCGGATGTCGAAGGTACATTGCCCCACATTCGCGTGGCCACTTCAACCTTATTCGACCAACAAGGCACAGAATACGCTTCGTCGAAGTTGGTACCCTGGTGGGGACCTTAGAGAGGTGGAAAGCTGAAGCACGCTTGCTAGGGGAGTGATCACGGCACAGCGTATACCCAGGTAGAGAGGTAGATCCCGCTTTGACCTTGATCTCTCCCCGCCAAAAACGTTTGCTACAAGCGAAAGCTTCCAGCGCTCCTCCAGACAATGGGTGGCAGTAGCACTGGCCTACATGTAATTGCGTCATTGAATCCAGCAGTACCGCACTGGGACATTTGGAAGTGTGATTCGGAGCTTGAGTCAGAAAGAGGGCACGAAGCCAAATTCGATACACTGTTTAACTTAGTGAGCTTGGGCATCCGACATTCGGAAACAAATGAGGTATTGTCTGGAGCAGTCGAGTCCTATGTCATGGTGATGGGGTGGTGTAGATCAAGACCCAGTCTTGAGGACTAACCTGCCTGGAGATGCATTATTTCCTTCGCCATACTAGCATCAGAACTTCTCGTCAGGCGTAAGAGAATAATATCCTGAATATACGGTGAATTGCCTTCCAGGTTGAACCCCAGGCTGGAAGTTTCAAGGATTCAAAAAGACGATACCGAACCTATGGGGTTGCTGTACAGTGAGTTAGAGCCGAGGTTGAGTTTCTTTGCCAATCCCTCTCGAGTGCATGTGCCATGTGTCATGTTGACAGACTCGGAATTGAATGCGCGTGCCGAGCGGGTCAAGCGGGATTATCGGCGCCAAATCGGCGCCTAAATTTCTTCATTGACGATATAGCCGCATTTTCTGGCTTAGCATCAACCAATGACAACCTCCATAAGATACAGCACGGTTCGAAAGTGATGCTACCTTCACCTACCCTTTCTCATCGCTAACTGTGACCCAGCAGCCAGCTCAAGCATTCTCTGCGGCCAACCTGCGGCAGCGCAACACATCTACTGGCCGTTTGAGTGGGGCACTATGCTTAGGGAAATGGTGGCTCGCATCATAGATGATGGGCCCAATTCCGCTGTGCTCCATGGCGGGCTTTCTCTCTCTCATATTATCTTGGACGACCTCGAAAAAGGGGAGTTCTGGGTTTCCTTCACCGCCTAGTCTGAAAGGATTGACTATTATCGTGGGCAATGATCTCGACATTCCGCTGGAGATACCTGGGCAAGGATATGAGAGATGGGGCGAGGAGCTCAGTGAATTGGCCTGGTGACTTTCATAGTGTTCTTTGTAGCGGGATTAGTTGACTACGGAGCCGTACGGACCCTGGCTAATGCCTAACTGGTAGTGTTGCTAGAAGCCAAGCGCTATAGCTACTCGCGCCTGCCTAGATCTCTTCCAACCACGACGCTACATTTTCACCAGTTCAATGACGTTGGTCAATCCTCCTCGGCATCTCCTCTTGTTCTCAAAATCTAACACCAGCGTATGCTACACTTTTGTCGCGATACCCAAGGTCCCGGCAGCGTGGGGTCTTCCATCGCGGCGGACATCACACAGGCCTTAAACTTGAAAATCCGTCCCTTCTTCGCTTGTAGTCCCTATTAATATGATGGTGACACCGTTTCTTGAGGAGTGGCTACTGGCATAAGGGCCCGGGAATTATATAGTTGGCAAAGAATCATAAAGGTCGAATATCTCGATAACCTGATCGTCCTTGGATTCTCGATTCCAGAGCACAACGACCCTCCCTGATAATGGACACATCGAGACACGCAGCACTCCAGTCTCATTATTTGGTCTCGCAATCATTTCGGAAAAGTCTCCTAGGCCTTTAACGACAGAACCTGGTTCTGGGAAGTCAGGGTCATCTTCGAGCATAGAAGGCTCGGGAGAGTCAGGGTCGTCAAGAATGGAAACGAATATGCCTCCTCTTTCAAGTTGTCGTTCTCTGTCCGGATAGTCCAAGCTATCATACCAGATGTACCCTGCAACCCCATCATCCAGGGGGAAACGAAGCTGGGGCATATCACATGGCTGGGTGGCTGTTTGATATCTTTTAGTGCGAAGGGGCGAACCCGCCGAGGGGTTGTCTGGACGAAAGCGAAAGCAGAACCGAACGTATGAAGGCGACAAGTCTAGCCGATTTGCATCGGGTCGCGGATCCCTAATATCATAGAACAGTGGACCTTCGTCTGCCACCGGCTTGTGCAGCATAAAATTGGATGCCCAGGCCGTGAAGGTATTTGGCGCATACTGCTGGTGTGTCCACATTTGAGGGGTAGGGATATAGCCGAAGTCTGGGGTCCCGTCTTGAATGTCCACCACCCCTTTTCCTACCGGGCAATGAGTTATACCCGCCAAGTCAAAACCGTTCAGAGCATCTGCGTCAACGACGAAGGCATAGCCTTGATGAAAAAAGACCTTTTAAGTTCGTGAGTCATTGAGTTCGCGACTGAGAATATCGTTGCCTACGTCTTGACCGGTAGTATTTCCGTACCCTCTCCGTGTGGCTGATGCGACCCAGGATTTATCGGGGGAATCTGAAGTGCCCCAGAGGAGGAAACTTTTTCCAATCCCGAGTGCAACAACGGGCCCATGCTGAGCAGCACATAGGCCATGGAGTCCTTTATACGAATGGAGTACGCACAGCCGGCCGAGCCCTTCTACAGAATGCTGTCCCATGTCTGGAAGACGCATCTGAAATCGGCGGAAGATTCTGACCTTTGACAGGGCATTCAAGTTGTATTGACTTTGACTGTGGCAGGCCCAAGTGCGTTAGATTTTCACTCTCGTCATGTAATCTCAGGAACTTGAACACGACGCACTCGAATGGTTGGGGCAACCTGCGTACGCTGTGGTCCTCCCGGATAAGCAAATGTACCATATCCTTGTCGGCGACGGCGACGTCTACAATCATCGGCTGCGTATCGACACAGTTGATTTCGTGGAGCACTACTTCGCATGGCTCATTCAGGCTCCCCGGTGGACCTAGATCCCATACTCGCAGCCACTTTTTGTCCACTGTGATGAGGAAGCGCCCCCCAGGAATGAGGCTGAAAGTACTGCGTTCTTCAGGATATAAATGGTGCCAGTATTGGCTCCGGTCACGGTGGTTCTGAAGCTGATCGTCTTCGCCCTTGTGTGGAAGAAGTCGGGAGATGGGTAGCGTGGGGTGGCCTCCCCGGCGATACCGATGTTTGAAACGCAATGTACCGGTGCACGCCCTCCTCAACTCGGACGCGGTGAAGAAGCTGGACCAGAGGACATCCGCACCGCATTGGTGTCGTAGGCGTTCCCTCCATAGCTCTGAGTCACCCTCAATTAGATCATAGAAAGCTTTGCAAGTCTGCAATGAGTCATGGAGCCAATCATCCGTTTAGTTAGATGGAGAGTGCAACTGCGTCGAGTTGGACGAACCTGTTGCAGACGGCATATGTCTCGAGTAGGGAGCTCTTTTGCTATCAAAATTCCAAGCTCAATGGGAAGTTTCTCCATGTCCTGCGGTGGGTGGGCAACAGCTTTACTCGATGAATATTTGTTCCAGGCAGATGGATGTTGAGACACAAGTGGGACCGCACGCGATGTCGGACGCAGGTCTCGCGCGCTCCTGTTGTCGAACAGCGGCCAATTCTAATTCCGATTGCCCCTTGCGAATCCCGCTCCCAACTCGCTCCCTTGCCTTTGGCATATACACAAGCTGCTTACAGCTGGCGGCTCTTGAGCTTGAGCCCTCATTCAGCACTCCGTGCTGTGGCCCTGTACCATGCCCGTCGTTTTTGAGCTGTTGAGCTGTGGGCGGTGTGCGCCGCCATGTCCCTGCGCCGTACTTTGGCATACACGACTCTGCTTGTTGATAGACAAGTTAAACCTAGAGCTGTCTTACACACAGTGTACTCGAGGCTAGGAGAGGCTGAACCCACCTCCATACCGACCTCACACTCTGGGAGTCTGGTCATCCCTGTGCTCGACGTCGGCGCCCTGTACGCGCGTACACTCCTCGGTCTTATCGGACATTGAGTCGCATCGCGACTCCGTGTCAGACGACAACGGTCTGAACTGTCAGAAATTAGTCAAAGGCCCTTCTCGTCGTCATGTCACCCCACAGAAGGATCATCGCAGGCCTTCCCCCTCTCAAAGGAAGACATGTCCTCCCCTCATCGCATAACTTGCCTTTCGATCCCATTGTGCCAGTATTTCTAAATTCTGGGTTTCAACTTGATCAGTAATGATTGCCTCCTGCCTGAGAATACACCGCTGAACGGCCTGAAATACGTGCGACTGCTCGGCGGTGTGTTGTAGGGCACGAGCTGGGAATTGTAGATACTTTCTTGTACTTACAGTAGCCTCCCAGACCCCCGGCGTTCAGAAATTGGACCGTGTCCGGGTAATATCACCTATCACCTATCACCTATCACCTAACATCACGCCAAACCCAAGTCCGTGCCTGCCGAGCTGAGGTTTTGTCTGGTTTTGTTTCTTCTCCAATAAGTACCCGCTCGAGTACATGTGTTCATGTCGACGGAATCGAATGCGTACCTTTGCTATCAACCTCCATCATCAGACCCACTACAGCTACTAGTACCCTGCTGGCTCGTCGCTAGCTGCGGCCCCAGCTCAAGCATCCTCTGCGGCAGCGCGATGCATCCACTGAGGTTCGAGTGGGTCGACGCAATGCCTAAATAACACGATGCTCGGGGAACCGGTGGCTCGCATCGTCAAGTTCATAAGGACGCCAACAGCAAACAGGTTTGCCTGCATTGCATTATGGACGTAATTCAGACTCTACCCGCTGGATGGGCCCAAGACGCGGCTGTACTCCTCGGTGGTCTCTCTCTTTCATATTATCTTAGACGTCAGGCTACTTCGAAAAAGGGAAACTCTGGCTTTCCTTTACCCCCTAGTCTAAAGGGGTTGCCCATATTGGGCAATGCTCTCGACATTCCACTGGAGAATCCTGGGCAAGGATACGAGAGATGGGGCAAAGAGCTCAGTGAGTTGGTCGTATTATCTTGACACGGAGATTGGTTCACGAGCGGTGACAGATTCCAAAATTATCAGTGCGAGAGCCCTGGGAAAGTCGATTGTGGTCGTGAACTCGATATCCATCGCAGTAGACCTCCTGGACAAGCGCTCTGCGAAGTACTCGAGCAGGTAATTCTCCCTCATTCTTCGAAAGAGTGCGAAGCTGAGCCGCGGCAAATAGGCCACAAAGCGTCATGGCAAAAGAGCTGTGAGTCATCTCCCAACACATCCTTCATTCACAACAAATCTAACGGGAGATCTCAAAGAATGGGATGGGACTATCTCTTCGCGATGCTTCCCTATGATGAGAAGTGGAAGGAAAGACGCAGGATGTTCGTACAACACTTCCGACCAGCCGACACGTCGATCATCCGTCCTCAGGAGGAAGAGTTTGCGGGACGATTCCTGGTGGAACTCAACCGAACGCCTAACCAACTGCATCAGGTTACCAGGGGGTGAGTTGTCTACCAGCGTTCATGATGTCGCTGTGCCCAATCTGAACGGTGTTATGTAGCACATTTGGAGGATTCATCATCTCTCTCGCATACGGTATCCCAATCAAACCCCGAGGAGACCCTCACCTTGCATTCTCAGAGAAAGTCATGCACACGCTAGCTGAAATTTCAACGCCAGGATCCAATTTTGTCGATGTAATACCACCTCTGAAGCACTTCCCAAGCTGGTTCCCAGGAGGAGGCTTCAAACGGAAAGCCGCAAGCCTATGGTACATGCACGAACAGTTCCGGTCCTCGCCTTTCAACGAAGCAGTATCGCACTTCGTACGCCCATTCACTCATACCTGACAACTCTGCGTGTCCTTATATTCAATTCGTCCGTCCTTTCACTCTCAAAGGGAACAGAAAAGGCCCGCCCCTCCTTTGTCTCCGTCGCCCTCGAAGCGATAGACGAAACCAGCGGGGATTCCGAATACCAGAAACAGGTAATCAAAGACGCAGCAGCCATGTTCTACGGCGCCAGGACAGATACCATTGTGGCGTCCATCCTCGTTTGGATATGGGTCTTGTTGAAGAACCCCGACATCCAGGCCCGTGTTCATGAGGAGCTCGACCGAGTGCTGAACGGACGGATGCCGGACTTTGAGGACCAGGAACAGCTCCCGTACCTTACAGCCTCCCTCATGGAATCTACACGGTCAGTCGAAGCTCAAGTGCAACAATCAGCGCGAGAATCGCTAATGGTAATTTTGGTAGATGGGGCCCCGTCACTCCGATTGGTAGGTCGCTCCCTTACGCTCATCGGGACTCCACTTGATATTTCCGCAGGTGTCCCTCACAGCAGCACAGAAGACGATGTATACGACGGGTACTTCATCCCAAAAGATTCTATCGTGATCCCAAACCTATGGTAAGCCAACCACCATGCTCATCCTCCATTTCAGGATTCTAACTGGTGACCACCACCACCCACCCAAACAGGGCAATGCTGCGCAACGAAGACGACTACGAAGACCCCACAACATACAACCCCGACAGATTCCTCAAAGACGGCCAAATAAACCCCGACATCCGCGACCCCTACACCGTTGCCTTTGGATTCGGCCGCAGGTCAGTCCCTCCCCTCCAATTCGATTTAGCATCCGACCCACATCCAACTGACATAACACCGCCGACCCACCCAGAGCCTGTCCCGGAGCCCACATTGGCCGCTCAATGGTATGGCTGGCGGCCGCGTCCCTCGCGTCGGTCTTCCAGTGGTCTGAGCCGCTGGGCGAGGACGGCAAACCCATCGACCAACCGATGGACTTTGAGAAGGGGCTTCTATAGTGAGAGCTACTTAGCACCTTTACCGAGCCTAATGAAGAGCTAACCTGACATCGTTTAGCCAACCGAACCCGTTCAAGTGCGACTTCAAAGTACGATCAGCAGAAGCCCAGGCGCATCTCGCGAACCTCGAAGCGCAGCATACGACCGCCGAAGCTTAGTTGAGGTTGAACTGTAGAGTGAATAGATTAGACCTCACCACATCCATACACTGTGCCAGATAATGTCACGTAGACACGGAAAATGAAGTAGCAAAAGAATACATTTCCAAAACCGAGACATATCGCGTGTATAGCATGTACAGATGGGTCCATCCACAAAGAAGCAAGCCAAGTAGAGAGACCATGGTTTTACAAAAGAACACAACACAGAGAGAGAGGTAAGGACAAAGAGAAAAAGTCAGTATCTATGATATATATACGATGAGTAAGGGTGGTCGATTGGATGCTCGCCACGACCATTGCACACGCTTAGATGCAACAGCAGCCGCAGCAGAGCAAGGGAATACAGAAAAGGGTGAATCCGTAAGGTAAGACTAGATCAATAGCAAGTAGATAGATGGACGGAGGAGATGAGACGAGATAAGATCAGTCAAAAAAGAGAGAGAAAAGAAAGAAGTATATCAAAGCAAGCGGATATCCAAAAAAGAAAGAGCTCCCCACCACACACCCCTCACCCGAGCGCATAACTCAACGTACTCGGCGTCGCCCCCGCACTCCCCTTCTCCCCCTCCCCCATCCCACCCGCCCCGCAGGCGCCCCCATAACACCCAACATCGACCCCGGAATCGCCGACGCACCCGACGGCGACAACGGCGAGTTCAACGGCGTAGGCGGCGTCGACAGCAACGAAAACATACCCATATTCTCCCCACCAGCCCCCATCCCGCCCAAACTCGACATATCAAAATCCACACCCCCCGCCCCGCTCGGCCACGCAAGCTGCGGCAGCCCATGATGCACCTGCTGCAGCTGCTGCATATGCTGCTGTTGCCGCTGCTGCTGGTGTTGGTGTTGCTGCTGCTGCTGCTGCTGCTGCTGCTGCTGCTGCTGCTGCTGAGGAGCCAAGCTCAACGTGACCCCCAACTGCAGCCCCGCAAACGGCATCGACATTGGCATCTGCATGGACATCGGCATACCCATGCCCATGCCCATCCCCATGTTCAACGGCACATTCATGTTCATCGTCGTCGCGGGATTCATCCCGAGTCCCATGCCCATATTGAACGAGCTGAAGCCCTGCGGCCCCGCGAGGTTGCCATTGTTGTTGTACCCCGTCGAGTTCATCGGCACCGGTCCGCCCATCCCAGACGGCATGGACATCGTGAGCCCCATCGAAGGGAAACACGCCTGCCCGCCCTCCCCACCGCCAGGCATCTGCACGCCTGGTTGACTAGGGCCGGCTTGCTGCTGCTGCTGCTGAAGCTGTTGTTGAAGCTGCTGCTGTTGCTGCTGTTGCTGTTGCTGTTGCTGGTTCTGCTGGTTCTGCTGCTGCTGCTGCTGAGGATACCCAGCACTCCCATTCTGCCCCACCCCAAACATCATATTCACATTCATCATCCCAAACATCCCCCCACCCATCATCCCATTCCCCCCTCCCTGCTGCGCAGACGTCCCCGGCGAATGAATCAACGGCGGGCCCCCAACAGCACCAGCACCGTTACCCGCACCCAGATCCTGCACCAACGAGCTCGTCGACGAAGCAGGCGAAGGCGGTGTGGGCGTAGGCGGCGGCGAGTACGACGACTGCAACATCGTCTGCGGCTGCGGCGACACAGACGAGTACGGCGGTGGGGGCGGCTCCATATTCAGACTATGCCCCTGCGACATCTGCGACCCAGCCATGGACGACGACGGCGCGGCAAGGCTCGCCAGGAACGCGTCCCAATCCGCCTGGTTCGAAGGTTCGAAGGCCCCATCCACAAGCATAGAAGACTCAGATCCAGACCCGGACGCAGAGTGCTTGCTGCTCCCAGCTCCCTTCTGCGCCAGATTGGATATCGGCACCTGGTGCACCCCACCCGCCAACATCACACTAAGAGGGGCGGTCGAATGCGACGCGCCCAACCCCAGACCCAACCCCAGACCCTCCTCCCCAGGCAACGATAGCCTTAGCACAGGCTTCCTCCCCTCCTCTCGTATCCCCCTCCCCTCAAGCCCCACGCCCACCCGAAAACCCTCCTGCTCGCCACCCTCCACCTTCTTCTCCATACCATCGCCACTACCCTCGCCCTCAGACCCGATCGCATACGCACGCTCAGCACTCAGGCTCCGCATCAGCGAAACAGCCCTCGAGCTCGCGCGCGACACATCCATCGCCCACGCACTCGCCCACTCCGCCGCGCGCTCCCGATTCACAGGTGTACCCTTGCCCATATTGCCCCCCGACATCTCCATATTCCTCAGCGCCCACACAGGCACAGATGCCAGGCGGGGCGGGGGCAAATCCATGATGGGCGGTGTCGGGCTGGGGATGTGCATCGGGATTGAGATGGTCTGGAGTGGGAGATGCACAGGGGGCGGGGGCGATGGGGTCCCATTAGAGTCAGTAGCGGCCATTGGGTCGATTAGGAGGGATGAAGATGGCGAGGACGAGGTGGGAGAAACAGGCGAGACCACGGCGTCGGATGGCGCACCCAACGCGGCGCTGAGCGTCGAACTCGAGCTCTCAGCAACGGGAATCGGCTGGGGCGCGAAGACCTGCGGCACAGGTGGAACGTAAAACGACGTGAAGACCCCATTGGCCTGCGACCCCGCGGACGTGGGGGACGGGCTGGCTGGCTGCGGGCTCGTGGGGCTCGCGCTTGTACTAGCACTGAGCTCGATGTTGAAGTTGGGGTCCTCCAGCGCCTCATCGAGATCTTCGAGGTCGAGGTCGATATCGACATCCATATCCACCGCGTCCACATCATCCTTCTTCTCCTCGCCTTTGCTTTGATCCTCCGGAGCGGGCGATTCCGCACCAGGTGAAGGCGTATCATCAGCCTCCCTACTGGGCTTCCGCAGCTGCATCAAAATGGACGACCTCCTCCTGCGACGCTTCAAATTTCGCTCCTCCTCGTCTTCTACCACTTTGGCTTCTGCATCCGGAGATCCCTCCTCTGCCCTCTCCTCTCCTGCCTTCGCATCGTCCTCCTCCCAGTCCTCGTCGTCATCGTCTTCATCATCCTCGTCCACGAGGCCCTCATCCTCATCATCGCTCATCGCGATCTCCCAATCATACACCTCCTCATCCATAAAGTTGATCGGACTAGTCGGACCCTCTCCCTCGCTGCTCGTGCTGCTCCCACTGACCTGACGCGACAGCGATTGGGCCCTCAGCCGGCTCGGCCCTCCTCCGCCCATAGAGCGGATCGACATCCCCGCATTCGCCCCCGCATTTCCAAACGTAGTGGTCCCTGCAGACGTAAAGAACCCGGTCGGGAACCCGTTCTTCGCATAATACTCGTGTGCCTCGTGCGTCACAAGCGAACGGATCGTTTCGAGACTGTACCGGCGGCGTCTGTTCAGAATAAATAGGATGAACGAACGGATCAGTAAATCTGAATCTCAATTGAATAGAACAGGAAACGTTGCACTTACAGATCCCAGACACGGACTTTACAAGCCAACCTCCACAGGTTCCGTTCATTGTCCAGTCGAGGCGGCTCTTCCCAACCTGTATACGCCGGAGGGGGTGGTGGAGGCGGAGGAGCGTACTGCTGATATTGAGATTGTTGCTCTTGCTCTCCCTGTTGATAAGGAGGCTCCGCGCCAGGCGCTTGTGAGGCATCGGCAAACTGATCCTGCTCGAATCGCTCCGACTGAAGTTGGGGCTGAGGGGCAGGAGGAATCTCAACCTGGATGAGGGATGGGTAGATGGGCTGCAGCGATGCATTATCAGGGGAAGCCGTATCAATAGAGCTCGCTTCTAATTCTGGGCCAGCGACTGCTTCCATGGGCGCGACGGGAACGACGTCCTCCTCCACAACACCGGAGTCACGGAGAACTTCCTTCTGCTTCTGCTTCTGTTTGCTGTCACGGCCTTCAGTGGCAGATCCTGGTTCTTCGACAGCCTTCGCATTCGTAGACTTCAAATCCCCCTCTTTATCCGCAGCAAGTGTGTTATTAGAACCACTGGTGGATGGGACCGCAGGAGCGGCAACAGCCAATAGCGTAGATGGCACAAGCGGAAGCTGCATCGGCCCCAACACAGCCTTCCTTTCAGTCGGACTCGTCGGACTGCCTGGCCTCTCTTGTCTCTCCCTGTCTTGTCTCGTCGTTGGCGGACTCGTCTGCCCACCAATCCCAGGCCCAAACACGCCGACCTGGCTCAACGCTAGACTGGGTCCTGGCAGCATCATGTCGCGTGGCACAGTGCCGAAGTCAACAGCGTCGATCTCCATCTGCGATCCAGACCTCGTTGGCGAACCTGGCGGGGTATGACTCACAATATGACTCGGGAGATTTTGGGCGGCATTGGAAGGGGGGAGGGGGGTTGAGTTCGGGGTCGGGGTCGCGCCGGTCGAGCTGGTGTCTTTGGGAGGGAACGACGACGTTTCCTTGAGGGGCGATGTAGTTCCAGAGCCAGAGTGGGAGCCTAACAACCCGCTCGACGAAGACCCACTCAGTGGGCTCCTCGTGTGCGGTTTACGCTGGGACGACGGTTGAGGTGGGGAGAGAGAAGCCAGAGACAGGCGCAGAGGTGGCAGTGATGGTGGTGACTTGGGCGGAGGATGATGTGGAAAGGCTGGGGGAAGCTGTAATTCTCGGGATTGTAGGGGACTGGGAGGAGCCGAAGTCGAAGTGGAAGGCGCGGAAGTCGACGCCTCCCCTGAAGGCTCAAGCAGGATACCGGTTCCCGACACTCCGCTAAGCCGACTTGACCGCCTGGAAGGTCTCGTCATTCCACTCCTTTTCGGTGCGGCTTTACCCTTGCCTTTCGACGAAGGGGTACTGGCCGGCGGAGTAGTCGACTCGGAAGGAAACGCCAACGGCGATCGCTTCCTTGTCGCTGGAATCCAGAATTCTCCCTCAACCAACGGAAGACCGGAGGACCTTGTCGCGATTCTCCTCATAGGAGTCATCGTAGACGCTAGCTTGGCGGGAGACTTGCTCTGCGTCTGGGCAGACGCAATTTCGTTTGGTGATAGAGGCGCAGCCCCGAGCGAGGAGGTGGTGGAGAGTGGTGAACCAGGAGGGGTGAGGGGAGATAGGGGAGAAGTGGGCGATAACGGTGATGATGCCTGCGAAGGGGGCTCCGGTTGCTGTGTGTCAAGACTGACGAGGGCGGAGCGGGTAAGTCTCCTTCCGGGTGCAGAAAGAGCGCTGGGAGGGAGTGTGGCGGCATGGGATGAGGAAGCGAGGATAGCTGCTGCGGCTCCGAGGGGCGTCTTGGATGTCGATGCAATGGGTTGAGCGGAAGGGGGTGGCTGGCCCTTCCTGGCACTCTTCCTTGTTCGTAACTTTGGAATGGGCGCCTCTGCAGACATTACGACGTCCTCGTGCGCTGGTGCCACAGCCGAAGCTCTTGTTGATCTCTGCAACACACTTCAGATGCCGGATCACAGAACGAACGATATAAAAACGCACCCTAGGACTCTCCTCCAACGCAAGCTCTTGAGCATCAACACTCTTCCTCATCTTCTTCCTCCCCCCTTTCTTCGCTGGCGTCTCTGCCTCGGGGGAGCTGCGCAACTCACGCCGGATGTCGTCCAGCGCACTGAGCGACTTGCGTTTACGGTGATTCGGCCGTGCCGCTGCAGCAACCTCAGGAGTAGGCGATGTCGATGAGGTCGCCAGTTTCGAGCGCGTCCTCTTCGCAGGCTCGGGCGCAGGGGCAGATAGCCGTCTCCTCTTCTTCTCAACCTCCTCGTCATGGGATGCGACCGCCGACGGTCTAGCTCGCTTCCGGAGGTTGTGTGGACGAGGCGAGGTCGCCGGGAGGGTCGGCGGGGTTGCAAACGTCACTTGATGGGCGGAGGGTGAGGCGGGGGCAGGAGAGGGATGTGTCGGTCGAGGGGGAAGGGAAAGACGGGCGCTACGTCTCCTCGACGCCGACGAGAGGAATGCGGGGCTCGGGTGGGTCGAAGTGGATGCGAGGGCGTTCGTGGGCGGGGGCGAGATATGGGTAGCCATATTCTGCAATACGGTAAGCGTCGGGAAAGAGTAGAGGACGCCACACATACCGGATAGATGATTTGCAATTCAACGGAACCTGAGAATACAGTCAATGTCCGTTCCGAATGTCAAACTCTATCCTTCATACCTGTCGAGGTGATGAAATAAAGCAAGGGCGCTCGGTGCAACGAGGAAACAGGAGTCGTAGGGGCTTGTGGCCTCGTGTAAGCGCTCGTGGTTTTGGCGTGTTGTCGCAGCGGCTAGTGACGCAAAGGGACTCGGGACGATCTCTAGGTTTGCAATGTCCGCCTTGTGCTTCTTAATCAAACAAACACGGATGACGATAATCGTTCGGCGTTAAGGACGGTCAAATAAGCTTGGACCAGGCGCTTCGATGGCCAGGTTCGACGAGGAGCTCTGCATAGTCCCGTTAGTACATAATCCGGGGTAGAGGAGCGGGGTAGCAAACGAACACTGACCTCGACACCTCGTATCCGCCTAAATGTGTCTCCTGAGCTGCCCAGAGAATCCACCAATGGTATGCCGGTGTAAGCTAAGCGTGTGCTCCCGGTGTGCGCAATTGAACCGGTATCGTGGGCTGCGCGCGAGGGAGAACAATGAGCCAGGAGTTGCGGTGGCGCGAAGTAGAAAGCCGTGGAAGCGCTCTATAGCGCAGACTTGGCGCAGACAGCGACGGAACGTGGGGAATCGGCAGACGGGCGCGCTGCACACCACTCGGAGAAGGACAAGGAAGCTTTTTCGTAGCCAGGAAGGGACGTCGGTATCACTGCCCGCCAGACCCCAGACGCTGACACACCTGTTGGCCCTGTTTGGGCACCTGCATTTGTCCCAAACACGGTAATTGCTGGCGGTGCCGAGTCAGGCGAGTCATGCCGACCATGCTGAGTCTGGGCGGAGCACGAACCTTTCACGTGTGCCAAGACCGCCAAGCCATGATGACGGTATAAGCGCTCGTCATCGTCGAGTTTGGGCCTTGGCGGGGAAGGAGGAAGGGGAGGGGGAGCAAAATGGGCGGGAGAGGGAGAGGAACATGGGGGAAAGGAAGAAAGAGGGAAATGGGGATTTCAGAAACGAGCGAGCTTTATATATGACCGCCAAGTTTTTTGATCTCGCCGATCGCCCGACGCCGTGACTAAATGTCTCGCTCGCGCTTACCATTCCTGGAAGACGACTTACCTTATATGTACACCCTCTCTAGCGCTTATCGCCAACCCCTTTCCGCCGCATGCATTTATACACTCACGGGAAGGCCGCGGGTGTCACTTTCTGATGATAAACTACCCGACAACATTCAATCCTTCCTAGGATCTCAGGGCACGTTAAAAAGAAGTCGACATACCTATATCTATCATCTTCGGTAACCATCTCGCGTCCTAGTAAACCCCATCCAGGTAGGATAACACACATATGCGCAGAGAAATGACCTTTATTTGAGAATCTAAGTCGGGCGTAGCGATGCTAAGGGGGAAAGCGCTAAGCAATCCGAATGGATAACTTGCAGCGATGTAACTACTGTGGGGGGATAAAGTCATACTCCCAAACATTGGACCCCTTGGATCCAAACCTTCATCCTATTCCTGTTATCGCCAATGCACCACCACTTCTCAACCATCTCCACACTGACTCCAGCAGGGCTCGTGCCAGACGCCACATCAAAGAAGTCTAGCGCCCCGACGCCTTCCCTGTCCTCGTCAACCAACTTAACTGGAAAGGCGGGTTCGTTTACTAAGCATGCTCGATGACCGTAGCAAAGAAGCACTCACTTTGTTGAGCATCGAATGGTGCGCCAACTTTGAAGTGGCCCAAATCCTTCCAGCGACCTCCCAGTGCGATACCCCCACCCCGAGTTGCAAGATAGAGAGACTCGGTCCAAGTTATAGCGAGGGAAGCCTGCTCATCCACAACTTCGTTCGTACTCGAGCTCGAGGATGCTCTCGCTTCTGTCAAACGCCTATTCTCCCGCATTCTTGAGACAGCGACAGCATTCCTCATCGCATTCATCATATCGAGACTATATCCTCCAGCAACGTCTGTGCCCAGCCCTACTTTGACACCCATCTTCAAGGCTTCGCGAAGGAAAAATGGCTCGGATGAGAAGTAAATGTTGGAGAGAGGGCAATGTGCGATGGACGTGCCTGAGTCTACAATGCGGTGGAGGTCAGGAGGGGTAAGATATGTGCAATGCGCTTGCAGCGTCCTCGGGGTAAGCAAACGAGCTTGATCGAAGACATCTATGTCGTCTTTTCCTCGGGTATCCTCGACCCATTTGACTTGGTCATACGCCTCAGCAAGGTGGCTCTGAACGTGAAGGGAGTGCTTCGAAGACAGGTCCGCCAAACCTGATAGCAGCTCATCCGAGCATGTGGGCACGAATCGAGGGGTCAGGACAGGCTCGATCAACGACCTTCCCGTCTGTTGGGCGAGAAGAGCGCAGCTGTCCAAGGCAAAGACACGCGCTGCCTCCAGGGAGGCTTCTGCAGATGCTTCGACGTAGGTCGGCCTCGATGAGATGTCCATCGACAACTTTCCGACTCTCGCTCTGATTCCAGCGTCGAGCATGCTTTGCACGAGGATCTCGCTGTGTTTATAGAAAGTACCATCGATATCAGTAACCGGCGAAGGAGTGATAGAACAGTCGAGAGGGAACGCACTTCGTCTGCGCCTTGATTGTACCAAAGAACGACACCGCCCCGGTGCCATGCTCGAGCAAACGTCTCGCAAGGCGATCATACACTCGTTTCGCGAGAACTGGATCGGAGTCAAGCCGCTCCTCAGCCTTGTAGGTATACTTGTCTAGCCATTCGAGGAGAGGCGAGTCGAGTCCATTTCCTTGATAGAGGAACTGCGGAGCGTGGAGATGCAGGTCGCAGAAAGTTGGAAGCAGGAAGCTCCCTTCAGGGATCTGTGATACAGGTTCTCCGGCTTGGGAAGCTAGTGCGATCTGGGCGACAGATGCAGGAGAGCTGGATGGTTCGAAGTGCGCGATGTCTCCAGCTTCCTTTACAACTGTATCAGATACGGATGGGTCGTCAGATGGAGAAGCATTAGATGTTATTGGTGGTGACCTAGCAAGTACTCCTGGTAGAACTTGAGTTCTCCGAGTGCTGGGGTATCCACGAATGTGCCTGATATGTATGAAGGCATGGCGTCAAGCTTGGGATGCCGAATCCGTTGTTCGCGGTTTGGATCCCTGAATAGAGCGCAAGGTAGATGATCGGCGATCCCCGAGCATCCTGTGACACCACGTGGCCCTTGGCAAGATAAGCGCCGTTGGCGCCTATCGTCTCTTTAGGTGTCAAGGGGTTTGGGACGAGTACTTAAGTTATCGGTAGCGACATGGGCACATGAGACGATGTGTCATAGGCTGACCTCCAGCGACTGTCTGGTTTCAGATACACAATAAAAGTACTGAGTACAAGAAGTTTGAATAAGTTAGGTATAATGTTACTGTTGAAGTATGGGCGCTCTCGAACTTGAGTCGACATCCGACGTTTATTGATAAACGCGAAGAGAGGCAAAATCGAAGTATGCATTGGCGAATGCTGCAGGGTTGTTGTTCACGAAATCTACAGCGTCATATGCGCATCAGTTGGTGGCTGCTGACGATGGAAGATATAATGGCACATACCATCGCAAGTACTCGGGCAACCGGATTGTCCGTACACCCCGCCAGCCCAGTCACCGCCTTGAAGGGTCATGAGCAAGGGTATCGCAAAACAATCACGATGGATGAAAGACTTACAGAAAGTAAGATTGATGATAATGTTATGTGCGTTGAAGAACTTCGATATATCGCAAGAAGTGTTCGGGAAATTGGCGGAGGGGGTTCCCTGGCGACGGACGACGATCATGTAGTCAGCAGCCGCACAGGAATTGTGAGGAGAACGGAACTGACCCAAGTATCCGTGTTGACTCCAGAGATGGCGTTCCTCACATCACCTGGGACGTTCCCACTGTTGCGAGGCCAGAACCAGACGTTGATGAATTGGTTGTTTCGTTCGACCGCGAGCCATCCGCCTCCGTTATTGTTGAAGCCTGGTCCGTAGCTGTTGGGCTCTGTGAATCTTACACCGCAGCCAGTGTTGCCATTGACCGCAGTGTCGCAGTCGAGTTGTCCATTTGTCCTACGAAAGGAACTCATTAGGCACGAATTGCTGCGCTGCCACGGTCCATGGTTGCTTACCCAGTTTGGGTTCGGGAAGCGGGCATCGAGCACCCTGCGGCGGTGTGTAGGGTGGCTGCGTTGGGCGCTTGGTCGTTGACGCCCTCTACGATGTCGATTTCACCACCGTTGGGCCAGTTGCTCTCGTTGGTCTCCCATATCGCTGGCCAGGTACTATTGATGGTGTTAGCACATGAGGGGTGCGCGCCCTCTAAGCAGCCCATGTACGTACCCGCATCCTTGAGGCATATGGCGAACATCAAATCTGAAATAGGGAACTTCAGCTCCGATGGCAGGGGCTTGGCTCAGTAGGCTCGAGCTTACACTGCGACATGTGTTTGGTAGGTCTTCTTGGTGCGGATCCTGACGGACTGGCGCCCGGGCCCGGACGGCGACAACGTGGTTGTGGAATCGGCCCTCAGGACGAAGCTGTTGGAAGACGCGTATGTCAAGTTGCGGCTTCTCGATGTTGCCTGGTCAACATATTGGCTAGAAGAAGCGGGAGTAAGTTGCCACGAAAATATTTTGAGTTGGTCGACTGAACTTACACTCTCCCGTGGGTGGGGTCTCCGATGGCTTGCCATTCAAAGGCATCGAAGAACGCGGGACCGACGATGTTGTCCGACAGGGTGTACGACCCAGCGAGCACGCTAGTGACACTAGCCAGACATACCGCGGATACGAAAGTAAGGAGCGAGTGGAATTTGACCATGATAGGCTTATAATGAAGGGAGCGTTGCGAAGGCGGGATGAGATATGGAACTGGAATAAGATGGTTCCTTCTTCATGGCACCGGAGACCTTATATCCTAGAATCCCAGAGCGCTTCGCATGGTCACATCCAAGCAAATACCGAGGGTCGGGTGTCTCGAGACGCATGATATTCCGCGTAGTAACGAGACGACCATTGTGTTTCGTTGACTTCTTTAGATGAGAAGTCGATGACATAGACTGGTGACCAGTCACAGCATCCGTCCACCCTGACTCGCGCAACGAAAGGGCGGGGTCATGCCGTCCAGAGCCCTGCCGCATCAGCCTTTGATACGAGTACAAAGCTCCGCATGAACATAGAAGGCATAGCCAGACGCGATGAGAACCGCTCGGAAGAGATTAGAGGGAATGCAGAATGATAAATAACATACGTGTGCTTGTAGCTTCGAGGGCTTCGTGATATCTCTCTTCGCAACGTGAGATATGTCTTGTCTTGTCGCCCCGTCTCCGTGCTGAGCCGAGATCATCTCCTCCAGCGGAAAGCGATAAACCCCGTCAAGCCCGACGGGTCGAGATGGTTTTCGAGGTTAAAAAGAGATTATGCTTTTCCCTGGAGACGAATCTCGGTTGGCCTGTACCGGCTCTGCCAGTCCTGCCGCCACCAAGCTAGATCATCTGCAGGCGCCTATTTTGGGCGGACAGGTCCCAGGAGCATGATCAACCCTCCAGGACCAGTCGGGCCAGCGTAGAAGCGGGTTTCGATGATTGAATTGATTTCGACTCGAGTCCAGTCAACTATGAGCGTTTGGCTTTAATTGAGCAGACGTCCTCTTGGCGTGATACGATATGGACCGGCCAGCTGTGAAGTGACGCGAAATATCGCTCCAACGACATGTGGATGCTGGAGAGATATCATCATGAGACCGACGGCACATACTATGTTCTGCTTCTGCCATATATACCTGGTGATTTCGTCGGGCGGGCGCACGAACTCATGATACTTCAGACAATTGGAATGTGTCGCATTAGTCCGAGCTTTACCCTCCCTTTCGTTCCCAAGAGGGGCGCCTGATATCTACAGAAGCTGTGAGAAAGGCATTCAATTCGGACCATGGAACCATACCTTGACGATTGATATACATGGCCGGGTGTAAAATTACAGATCATCCAGGCCGATTCAAAGGAATCGCAATTCTATGAAGTTATGCAAGCAACTGCCGAACTGTTTGTTATAATTAGCTGGACCAAGGCATCCAGAACGATATCACCTCACCTCGTATGCGCCTTTCTTGACAACCATGTTGAGGCCTGAGGAATCATTCAAATATCATGGTCCATGGACTGTCGTTGTCATGGTTAGGTGTCGAGGCATAAAGACCCGCGCTCGCAGTCATTTGACTGTTTGGATTGGGGGGATAGACCAAACTTCAAGCGTGCCTGACATCATTCGCCAGTGCAACAACGAGTGAACGGATAGATAGTATACAACATTGTATTGGGAGAGCTTAATGTCTCTCCAGGGGCTCTGAAGGATGCGATGTGTCATTATACATAAAACTTGGTACTGGATGGAAATTAACCAACGCCGTACCAGAATGAGGCGGAGTGGATAGAACAGTGAAGAAGAGTGCCCGTGGACAAGTGCATGGAGTGTGCGTGAAGTAGAAGATATGGTAGAGATCAATGAATGTATCGGTAGTTGCATCAGTTGAAGTAGAACGGAGTGAAGTTGCAGCATCATCCCAGAACCATATCTGACGAGTCGTCAGAGATTGTCGACTCCTCCATCGACCTATAGGACGAAAAAGTTGGCCTTGTCGGCATACCCGACACTCCAGTCCTCCGATGAGGACTTGACATGCTCGAACCCTCCGCCATAGACGAGGGAGTGATGGTCTCCGCCCTTCTCCGCGCCAAGATTGACCCAGTTTCCTGGGGATGCCCGAAAGGCGGCATGTGCATCTGAGGCTGCTGGGCGTGCCCCGAAAAGCTCACGAAGCTCGTCGTCGCCGGATCGGGATTGACTTGCGTCACGGTGATCGTTCTCGAGGGTCTTGACGACCGCGAGGAGTGCGGGTGGCTAGGTTGGACCGTCCGGTCGCGGCTCATTCCAGCTTCGGCGCGCGGTGCAATGATCGTGGAGGTCGAGGACGAGGACGAGGGAGCCCCTGGAGCTGCTGCCGACCTTCGTGATGACGACTCGGTCTCCGTCCTATTGGACCGCGTCCGTTCTCGAGTCGTGCGGTCCCTCTCCCGCCTACTTCCCGTCGGGACTGCAAGTGCCGTGCGTGTACCATTCTGCGATATGGGGATACTCGAGCTCGAGCCTGCTTCGCTGCGATGTGATGAAGAACCGTCCCCTCCCTCCTCCTCCGCATCTTTGGCGCTGCACCAAAATCGATGACCCTCGCTCCATGCCGTGCTCTGGCACTCCTTCCCGCAGTACTTTGCTTTCCTACATCTTCTGCACTTGGCGAATTCTCGAGGATACGACTCCCATCGTCCACACAGCACTGTCGTGATGTCAGAATCAGAATGGTCGAGGGATTTATGCGTTGAACTTACTGTTGGCACATTGTCGGATACCACCACGCGTCTCGTCCTTCCGACACGCATTCCTCATGATGACACCAGCCCAGTACTGGATCTCTGGCGGAAGTGTGGGGTGGTCATCGGCGGATTGTTCACCCTCAGTCGTGTCCTTCTCCTCCGATGTTCCTGCTGCTGTCCCTGCTGTCCCTGCCGCCCCCGCCGCCCCTGCTGTCCCTGCCGCCCCTGCTGTTCCTGCTGTCCCAGTTACCCCCGTTGCTCCTGTTGTCCCTGCTTTACCTGATTTCCCCACCGTCGCTGTCGTCGCTGTCGTCCCTGCTCGTGCAGTTGGCTCCGTCGGCTCTGCCCCCTCCGTTTCCAGCGTATTGGGCTTGAATGTAAACCTCTCTACGAGTGAGAAAACGTTGGTTTGCCGAGTTTGGGGCGGAGAAGTGATGATCGGTATTGAAGAAGAGGCAGTCGCACGCTCCTTCCCTCGAGACCTGCCAGGTTGCTCCTTCATCTTCTCCTTTTCGCGCGCGGAGAATGCCGATGGGGGTGGTGGCACCGGAACTGAATTACCAAACCGAGCACCGGTGTAGTTAACGGTGGCGGGATGAAAACTCGTTCTGGGTTTGTAGAAAGCCTGTCGGACATGCGGGTACTTGCTGAGATAGGCAAGGAGCTGCAAGCCGAAGAGAACATCCTCGTCACGATAAGGGCCCGAGTCAGCGTCTCGGGCATGGTGGCTGTTGCTGCGTGCCCCAAAGGCACTGAGGCTCGGTCCCCCGGGCGGTGGGACTGGGTCGTGTGTCCGATTGCGAATGGTTGCCGTGCGTTGCACGATCGGTGTGGGCTGCGTGTGGGTGACACGCATCGTCGGCGTGGGTTCCGGCAGTCCAACGAACCCGGCGCGAGGGGTAACGTCCGGGGCGTCGACGGTGTTCCGTCGTCGTCCTCCTGTTGTCGGTCCGTCGGTAATGGCGCCAGGGGCCCCTGGAGGAGCCCCCATCGCAAAGTCGTCGTTCGCCTCCAATGATACCAACTCGTCGTCGACCCCAGCCACTTCGACATCTCCGACGCCACCTCCCGCCTGATTGATGATGATATGGGCATCTGCGTCATTCGCAGCCTCTGCGCGCGATATTCGATGGGGGCGACGAGGGCGATCCATGTCGACGTCCCCATCGTCCTCGGTTTCAGTCTCTGCCCTTGAGGTGTCGGAAGGAGCTGGAGATCTGCTTGTCGCGGGGCGAGCCAGGAGAGTCCCAGAGCGATCTCGGCTGGGAATGACGACGGAACCGGTCGGTGTGCCCGATCCAAGGGGTGTGGTTGCTATCGAGTTGTCGGCAGACAGGTCGTTGTCACTGTTCGCGCCCGGGGTCGAAGCATACGATGTCCCCCCTGACCGTGTCGGCGAGATGTCCATCGAGTCATCCTGACGCTGCTGGGCCTGGCCCATCTGAAGCTGGCGCTGCAATGCTCGCTGGAGTTGGGCGGCCTCCTCGCGTTGCCGTTGTTCGAGTTGAGCCGTCTTCCTGGCCATCCGTTGCTCCTTTGTTTCTCTAGGAGCTCCTGAGACACTCGACGTCGGACCGACTGCGAACCCTTTGCTGGCCAGCCATGCTTCGAGAACGCACCCAACAACATCCAAAGTTCCGGCCTGCACCACACGAGTCCTGATCTGCTCGCTCCCCCTAACCCCTACGTTCACCACACACTGGAATGCGAGAGAGAAGCGGTATGCGGCATGCTTGTCGAACGATGTTGGGTTCAATGTTGGGGTCGGCTTGGATGGTCGGGCGTTGGGTGGAGTCAGACCGTAGATCATGGCTGGGTTCTCTGGAGGCGGCGGCGCCATGCAATAGTCGTGCAGCATGCGCACCATCCTCTCTAGGCCACCGTCTTGAGTCATTATTTCTCGAATCCGCGGTGATGTCGACGTCAGATAGACGAGATGCGTGAGGGAGTTGAACAGTGGCAGCGGCGCCGCGGTGTCGAGGGCTGAAAATTGCCAGAAATTCAGAAGAATTCCGAAGAAATTTGTGGACGTATTATACCTCGTCTGTCATACATTTGGGTGTTTATACAGACGCAAGCCTTATTCTGGCCAGGAAAACAGTGATTTGATTCTCGCATTGCGAAGAATGGGGCGACCTGGAGATTGTGGGTTAAACGGTTAAACATCCTTGAACGACGCGAGATCCTAGGCTTACGTCGTTTACTCTATACTACGTAGTCGTTATTAAGGGCTTCAAGCTCGTCGTCGTCGTCGTCGAGGGCGACGCTGTGGTGGTGGAGGAGAACAAGTTTGGTAACGTTTGCCGCGTGGCTGACTTCGGATCCTGTAATTTCGGCTTTGTTCTCTACCACAATGAGCCAACAAGCTATCTTGTTTCTTCAATTATCATCTTCTAGTACTCTGCTTCTCGGATTCAGGTTCTGGACACACGAAATGTCTCTTATTATTCAAGGAGGTGTCTGAACGTCTTTGGTCCAAGACAAAAGGTTCAACACAATTGGGCCTAGGCAACGAGGAAGCTGAGGCCTAGGGTCAACTTCGAAACTGGGACTTTGAGGGGTTCAAAGGTGGGTAATTGAAACCGTTTTCATTCGTTGCTTAGAAAGTGACAGTTTTATCAGATCAGAGTCAGAATCAAGTTGTGCATAGTACTTAAGAAATGTTGTCAGAGGCGCTAGACTTTCAGAAGTTAGCCTGAGTGCAAGTCTTGTGGCTGGGGCTCAGGATGTCGCCGGTCCAACCCTTGAGTTTCTTCCCCTGCGCCCAAGCCGAGGTTGGCTGTGTTTCTATCAGTGAGCTATTTCTACGAACATCAAAACGCGGTATCACCCTGACCTGTGTATCCAGCTTAAGGGTCCTTGAGCGTCTAAAGATTTCTGCCTAGCTACTCTGGCCAAGTTATAAACTTCGACCTACCATCCTGAGCTCTCTTGTCAGAGTAGTGGTGCCCGTTTCACCTCAGCGTCACAGCCGAGCATCTCACTGGGAAACGACGGAAACTTGGACTCGCCAGACCGTCGGCTGGCGGACATATGCTGGCACATCCTGCGACCTTCGTGCTACTTACGTTTTCGGGACGCAATGACGAACCGGTTTGGTCGGTGGTCAGCAGGTTTATCTTCCCCCTGGGGACAGCCTTAGTCGATGCCTGCCCTTTTCAGAGAACAATGGCATCGGGCCAGAAGTTGAATCAGGCAGCCGTTACGCAGAAATGCGGTTCAAATGGTCGCTCATTGCGATTGTGCGAAGAGAATAACCTGTGCCGCTGACCGGCCGATGCAGATTTTCATGGTAAATCAACAGGAGCATCAAGACGACCACCGCATGTCAACCTTCAAGCTCCAATCTCCAGTCTCCTCCAGTCGCCACCGGCGGAGTAGGCTCGACCTTCAAGCCTCTTCTTCACCATAAGGTTACTACCTTCTAGTCTACCTTCTAGTGAAATCTTCTTTCTGATTTATATGACTCAGGTTCACTCAGCGTTGCTCATCTGTTCTGGCTTTCGCTTTTTCGCTCGCAACTCGGATGAGAGGAGGGATGCGAGAAAGCGCACTCAAGCATCAAAAGGCTCTAGACTCTATTATCCTGGCTGAATAACGACATGGATCACTACTTCCGGCTTCCAAGCTGAGTATCGTATTGGGTGTCCTCGTGCAGTGTGCCTATCTAACGCGAGGTTTGTTCAAATTTGTGGACAGTTCGAGGCGGATGGATTGCAGGTTTAGGCACCTAAACTGGAGCACCCCCTTTTTCTGCGGCATGCAGGCTTCACATGCAATCCCTTGGAGAAAATAGGGCCAAAGAGGGATATTCCCTTCCTCTTGTCAATTTCTCCGACGCTGCTCGCCTCAATCTTGGTTTCTGTTACTCTCGCTCCATCCGAATACGGAACGTTTCTGGGTCTTGAGGTCTGGGGGAGCTGAGGCTTGTTCTTGGGCCTCCTCAGGTTCACACACCGAGAAGTCTACGCCATCGTCACAGTGCCTCGACGAACGAATGGGAGCACGAATACCAGGCGTATCTAGACTCCTGGATTGCGTGTGACGGTCGCAGTGTGCAGCGGGATGGGCAACCAACCAATCGGCCTCAATGTCATGTCAGCTGGGCGACTTGTATGGTCATCCTCAGGTATCTGAAGGCGCCATAAGGTCTATCTAAAAGGATGTCGGTTGGAAGACCCACAATTATAAGGCTCGATGCTGAATGCACCTTTGGCTACACTATTGGGAGCTTGCCACTGAATCTTCGTATCCTTCGTCCAATCACTTTTGGATCGGAAGCCCCCTGGTGACAACGTCGTTTCTCCTCTATGGAAGACCATCTGCGACATGTGCACTGCTTTGGTATGCTTCTGGCAGCGTGTACGAAACAGGATCACTGAATTTGTCTGCCTGTTCAGTCGGCAATTGCTGAATCGAGGTGATAACGTGCTTTCGTATTCTACCTCTGAAGCCTACTGGCAACACGACTCGAACCAAACTGCCTGTGGATATCAGCCCACCAATCGCATCGAGCCCGCGGCGCATGGGAGGCAGAGAATGGCCGAGACCTTGCCTGATTCAGGCAATCAGAACTCACCGGAGGCCTGAGGGCGATCCAACGATTCCAATCTTTCTATGCGAGTTCGCCAAGTCAAAGCCAAGGGGGACTCTCGAGGATGTGAACTCTGTCGATGCAGTGGACTCATATGGGTACCCAGGAGCTACAGGCGTCTAATTTGGCGCTGATCACAGTGACAGGCCTAGAGCTCCACAATGCTCCACAGAAGTGTGGGAAGGGTTCGCACAGGTTCGCACGGGGCTCGCAGCCCCTTTCGAGCGCCCCCATGTTATTTCCTTTCTGGCCTTCCCGCGATTTCTCGACCTCAGGCATAACCGTGATCAGATTGGCTGCCACTTTATCTGCCAGCCGATCTCGTTTATGGCTAGCCTATCACCCTCGAGGGCCAATGAGAGACCGCTACCGCCTACCGGGTGCTATTTACACCCACATTGAGGGGGAAGAAGGGGTGGGCTTGAATCTGCTTGAATCGAGGGTGCGTGCCCCATTGGCTGTTCGAAGCCTACAACCCAACCGGGTTAATTGTCGGAGATCCCCGTCCCACTGTTTTAAACGAATTTTAGACGTAAAATACTGTTAAGAAAGGAATCCACGGTTCTAAACAGAACATTGACGGCCAAAATATGATAATTTTGGTGCCTGACGGAAAGTTCCGACATAATGAAGGGAACCACGGAGTACTTGCCAATCAGACGTTTCAAGAATCAATAAGACTAAAGTCCTCCTCGTTAGGAAATGGAGGGGACGTGACTTGAGCCAGACGTGTCTTCGAGTGGCCGATGGACGTCCGTGCGTCGTTAAGGATCGAGGAGCGCACTCTGGCAGATATCGTTGATCAGTAGACTTGTATTGACAGGCCTGCCATCGAGGATCGCCATCGAGGACGGCTTGGTGGCAATACGCTCCCGATGAGCAGTCCGCGACGCCTGAGGGGTATTCGATGCAGAAATATGCAAACCTTGTGAACTCTAAAGTGCTAGCGTTTTCTTCAAGGCGCGTCCGCGTCATTTTGTGCTTGCATGGTGCCTTGATAGAGGCGCAGTGCTGTGCCCAAAAGCGGTACACAGAATGATGAGGAGGGGCCGGCGACTCCCTATTAGCGCTTGCAATTTCTAGGAGGTCGGAATAAGTCGCAGAAGGGATTGGCGTCATGCGGCTCTCATGCCAGATGCCAAGTTCCATGAGGTCTTAGAGAGGAGAGAGTTCATTGATAATGTGAGTGGATATTGATTGGTATAAGTAAACAAATGGTAATCGAGACAACGGATCGGTGATTATAAGTACAGCAGAGGATAGTAGGCATTGTACAAACAGGGGAACCAGGAAGGGCGCTGGGAATGTACAAGCACAAAATACAGATAAGATAGTAGGGTGAGTGTCCGAGGATAGAGGTGACGTGTATGAGAAACGGGGCATACGGAGGACCGGAAGGAGGTAATTGGAAGGCTACCCTGCGCCATCGTGCTAAAGTACAACAAGAAAAGAAGGCCCATGAAAATCCAAACCCAGAAACAGTCCGTTGAACAAACAAGAGGGATAAACTACAATCGATAGTGACGGAGATAAGGAATAGGGAGGTGAAGCTGAGGAGCTTGATGGGCCTCTGGATGCGACCAGACTTCACTGAGAGAATACGGCTCGACGCACTCAGTTGCGGCCTGGGGAATCTGGAGAGCGAAGGAAGGGTTGGGTGGGCACATGGGGAAGGAGCTAGACGAGGACTCGGCGAGCTCAGAGTAGTCGAAGTGCTCGACCGGGGACATGATGTCGGAGTAGGACCCGTAGACGGACACGTCTGAGTCGTACGAAGCGGGGCTCGAAGGACCGGATAGAGGAGAGGCGGGGGGCATTGATACGAGAACCGAAGGTTGTAGGTCAGCTCGACATGGATAGGCGACCGACTGAGAGTCTGGATCGTCTGAACGACGGTGAAGACTCGATCATCTAAGGGGGCTATTAGCTTCGGCTAGGACACAGTGAGTTGAGAGAGCGACTCACGACTAAGAGTGCCAACGATCTCGTGCCAGAAATCGGGCGCGAGATGAGTTACGACGGGGGAGTTGTACTCTGAAGGGACGTCGCAGGTGTGAGAGTTGACGAGCTCGTCATTGCAGTAGGTGGTGAAGGTGGTGCGGTAGAGGGAAGCGTCGTTCAGATCAAAGGAGCTGACAGTAATGAGAGGAGCGAGAGGCAAGTGCGACTGCGAAGTCGTGAACGCCTCGTGCATCGTATAGTCGATGTCGTCCAAATTGACGATGAGGTGGGGGGAGGAGCGCGATCGATGACTCCAATCGTCATCGACGACGGTAAAGTCGAGACTGATAGTCCGGGGAATGGGAGAAGGAGCGAGAGGGAGGCGAGTGAGCACGACACCGGACTCTTGGGGGGAAAGAGCCGACATCTGGGCCGGGGCTTGAACAGACTCTTCGGACTGCGCACGAGAAGAGAGGCTAGGCGAGGAAGTCCGGGATCGGTCGCTGCCGCTGAAGCGTGTGCGATCGTTGAGATATTGCAAAACTGTGAATAGAGGTAAGTAAAAGGATGATAAGAATACGAAAGCTTTATCTCACCTTGAGGGTCCTTGCAGGTTCCCCGCAGCTGCTGCAGGCGACTGCCGACTTGCTTATGGGACCTGAATTTGCCAGTGACATTGAATATGTACTGGGAGATAGTCTTATTTCGCTTTGGGAAGCGTTTGAAAGGCTCTGACCCTCTCATAGTTCGAGATGGGGGAGGGGCGTATTTGGCGAGGGCTATCGGGCAGGTTAGACAAAGGAAAGTTGGCGAATTCGACAAAGAAAAACGCACCCTGGAGCAAAACAATTTCCAGAGAGTCGGGCCAGACCGCATTTCTTTCTTTGCCGGACGTTTTGAAGGTCCTTCTGCCAGTCTTGGCCATCGAGCCTTTGACGTTGCGACCACGACGTCCATTCCCAAGGTCAGAGACAGGCGTAGTGTCGACAGTGAATGATGCGGGAGGGACAGACGACATCAGAGAAGAGGATACGGTGTACGAGACGAGAGATAGGTGGAGGAGGTATGGTCTGGATTTTGACTCGAGTTAACGTGCCCTCTTATCACTTTCTCGAGGCCTGCCTACAGGTCTCGATCTGAGATCTGGGATCGCCAAAAAGAGGTTCAAAGGCGCATGAGAGTAGAAGGTTGGATCGGGGGTTCCCGATATGTCAAGTTATTAGACCCTTCTTCCCCAGCCACAGTCTCATGGAAAGGCCTATGTTCTCTCTCATTGGCCCTTGCCAGTGCCAGTCGGCCAGGAATGTATGTTGTCCCAATCAAGAACATCACGTCAAATGGCCAAATCGAGAAGAGGTTTGATTGCCATATGGCCCTCAATCTCGCCGGCCATGTTCCCCATTCAACAGTGCAAACCTGGTTAGATCTTAAGACCTCTGCGCTCGACTGAATGCAACCTTATTTGCGTGTGGTCAAAGTCCTACTGGATCTCCAAGTCCGCAGTGCCGTTCAGTTTACGTTCGCAAAACATTGCCTTCAGGTGCCTCCGTCTCCTAATAACAAGGCTAGTCTGAAAGGACGCAAATAGAAAAAGTACGATAGGGAGGCAGGGGATACCCTCACCTCGTACTTCAAGTCCCTGAATATTTCAATTCTCCGAGCCAGCATCAGCGGGTTGAAACTTGCGCCATACCCAGGCAGACCCAGGCGCAAACGTCCCTCGGGGATTGCCGCGAGTGCCGACAGCCTCAGAACCCGGTGCGACCTTCTCGATTTCTGACGGTAGAAGCCTGGAGCTGAAATAAGACAATGATCGCGCGCGCCGCGACTCAAGACCTGCGCACACTCCCCCGCCGACGCTACATACTATAATGACAATCAGTAGTCGAGGTTGCTATTCGCCTTAGCAGACATCGTCGAAAGCGCTGTTGTGAATTCTGTTATGGAATTGGGCATATCCAGGAAATCTTTGAAGATTGAAATACATTTTATGACGCATTCTATGACCCTTTGACTGGGAGTGACTATCGTTCAAGGTTCCAAGAGCGTTGAAGCGACCATGGACAGCTGCTATGCTATCCGCTTCCCTCATGCCGAAGCCGTCGCTACTGCCGCGCCTTTAGGGGGGCTGCTGAGTGTCTCGGTGATCATCCATACAGCGTGTACTTGAGTACGTACGTGATGTCGCGGCAAGAGATACAATGGCGGCTTAAACCAAGTATATTACCTGATTCAATTGGCAGTTTGGAACAGTAAGTGCACGCTGGCACACTACCGAGTTCACTCTTGAGCTCAACGAGAATTACAAGTATATTGATGCCAAGGAGTGCTAAGTTAGAGGAAAGAGGAACGCCTTGAATTGGTTTTGTAATCTCTCTGAGGCCCCACTGATTCGGCATCCTAGGTATCTAGAATCGACTCACGATTGTCAGCTTAGGAGGTTGCATGTGGCGAATATGGACCAGGTGAGGCGCAATTTGAATTGCAAAGATTTCTGCTGCTCACTTTTATTCTTATGTCGAAAGAGAGTACTAAAATGACAGCTACAATTAGGATAGAGCGGTATTCAGACTCGCTTCGCCCAGGTGGAGCTCGCCACAGCCAATGGGGAGACAAATCGGAGTTTCCCGACATCTCAAATGCCTTCATGAATTCCAGCAAGTTCGTTGTACCTATGATGTCAGTGTAGTTAAATTGCGTTTCATTGCCAATGCGCTGAGCGCGGAGAAGTTTTGGTACCATGCTGCAGCGGCGAGAAATACTGCATCCAATCAGCTAAGGCTTGATACTCTAGCGCCCGCGAGTTTCCTTCGAAATTGCAGCCGCCGACCCAAAATGAGAACAGGCGACGAGGGATGGTGATAATTTGTGGAGCTGCCCTCTTTTCAGCTCGACTTAAAAGAGAAGCACCACGTCATTTCTATAAGAACGTCCCAGGATTATACTGGCAGGACGGTGCTCGCATGCGACGGATGTAGACGCCAAGACAGGGTATCTTGGGGCAATACCGCTCTTGGCACAGAAGGTCCCTTGACTCCCACTCAACGGTACGTGCTGCATTTACCTCTGGACACGCACATTTGGACACCTGAGCCACACTTTATCGGGTTGTATACAATTCAAAGATACCGAAAATTCTTAGGTGGGAACAAGATTGTCGCTGAAAACTGGAATTGACAGCTTCACTCAGCCCCAAGTGGCGAGCGAAAGTCATCCATTTAGTCTATCTACCATCTTGTATCATGCAGTCAATGATTCTCATTGGCCCAAGTCTAAGCTGACTTTCAGTGGACGAGTACTACAGCCAGGTAAGCGAATGCCACAAATTGCTCCTGTGGAGCACACAGCTAGCAGGCGCCGGTACGCCCTTGGTCGAATGCAGACGTGACAGCGGACGTTCTCTCTCCCTGGAACCAAGCAGAAGGAGAAAACGCCTCTATCTCTAAATTCTAACCGGCTACCGTAGAGGTCAGACTAAAATGAAGTCCGATACAGGCCGTATGAAATTCACCGGACGCCGCAGCTACATCAGCACCTATCTAGGATCTGATAGAAATCGAGCATCACTTTCAGGCAATCTAATGGGTTGAGATCAGTTATGAGATAGAGTTAGAGAGGCATTTTATCGTCTCCCGTCCAATGAGCGCTTCAGAAACGAGGGTGAAGACGCTTTGCTAAGGCGATGAAATTCAGGCTGCCTCCGATTGCTGCGCCAGGCACTGCGCTATGCAGGGCCTGCCGGGCTGCACCTGACGGTATCGGCTCGAATATACCCATCTTTGGAAGGGGTGGAATCCATCCACCTTGTGCTTCCGCTCTATCCGGAGGCCCTTCAGCGCTTGAGGAGATAGCTATGTGAAGTCTTGCAGAAAAGTCGACTCCGGCGCTTGCGAATATCCGGGTTGAATTCCGTGCTGGCGGAGTCAAGGGAGGTCTTCTGCCGCGAAGAGTAATTTGAGCTGTGGGTGGAGCAGCCCGGGGGCTATGTATGCAGCTGAAGGGGAGGAAAGGTGATGATCAATCGCGCCGTGGACGTGGTGATTATGGAAGGCAACCTTGCTATGCCTTGTTATTACCCACCTTGGGTGAGAAACGCTTCCGCTCTCCTTCTCCACTCTTCCCCGCATGCTAGAGGGTAGACTGAGTGGGAGGTTCTTTCTTTTTGCACCACTTTCCCGGGATGCATGCTGCGAAGAGGGATCCCGGGCGCCTATTGCAAATTAACTTTGATGCGCTGTTCCGAATCTCAGCTTTATCGATATGTGTATTCTTTACGCGACTTGAATGTTTCTTCGATAAGAAATGACGGAAGGGAGGTGCAATCTTCGACACCCCTCCATGCGATTTCGACTCAGATTCCAGCTTCCCCCACGCTTCCCCACCAATCCCTTCGAGTTGCAGCAAGTTCAATGTGACTAGCTTGCAGAATGAGTTCCAAAGATATGGAGGGTCACCTTCTGCATATTATCCTGGCCTGAAGGTGTCTCTGATACTGCTGGGGCCGTGTTAGAGCTACTCTGGTAGAAAGCAGAGTTTGGCGCGGGAGCAAGCCGCAAGCGCTGGAGTCTGGACACGCCCGCATCATCATGATGCGCATGGCAGAACACGTGACTGCCACGGTCCAAATAAAGCGCCAGAAATCGGGAACATTCCATTACTTCTTTTCGCTCTACTCCTCCTCGTACCTCAGCAATGGTCTGTTTAGACAGAGTCGAACGGGAGATGCAATGCTGACTGATGCTCAACAGGCCGCACAAGCTACCTTCAAGTCTATCAGGTCCCTCGTACCTCTCCTTGACCGTGTCTTGGTCCAGCGTTTCAAGCCTGAGACTGTAAGTTCCTGACAGGCAAAGTTATATGCGATTCTTGAAGACTAATGCATTACAACGTATAGAAAACGGCTACTGGCATCTTCTTGCCCACCTCTGCGACCACCAACCCCCTTCCTGAGGCTACCGTCATCGCTGTTGGCCCCGGCGCACCCAACAAGGACGGCGTTGTCGTTCCTACGACCGTGAAGGCTGGCGACCGCGTTCTGCTACCAGGGTGGGGAGGAAACTCTATCAAGGTCGGAGAAGAAGTGCGTACACCTCCTCTGTCACGTCGTTTGCAATACTGACCTTTGCCACGTCGGCATCGCAGGAGTACTACCTCTTCAGGGACAACGAGATCCTCGCCAAGATCAACGAGTAAACGTTTCGAGAAGATATCCGGCACTCGTCTCTGGCTGCGTTGGGCCTGTGCGGTGTGGCCCTCGTCAACGCGTCTTGGCGGTGTCATTGTACCAAAAGTTCGCTATTCGTTTTTAATGACCATTTAGACTAATCATACACTTGGGCTTTACTGCACTGTCATATACTATTGCATCAATTCCATCCACCACCACTCCTGCAAGACATGTTCGTCCAAGGCTTCGACGCGAGTTTTCTAGCCTCGGGCAGTGGGAAACCTTTATCTGAATACCAGAGCCATTCGGGAAAGTTCTTATCCTCCAGAATATCGACGAGTCCCAAACTCTGGTTCTGAGCTGCGTTCATGAAATGAACCTAGAGTAAGTGGGCAGTACCAGCCATCCTGTTAGTCCATATCCCCTCCACTCGACCTCGAACCCAACGCAGAACCACGGACAGTCTTTCTGGGGTTGTTCCTTGCCATGTACAGCACCCACCCTCCTCTCTCTTGCAGACGCTGGGATAGGAGCAAAGTTGAACGGGGCTCTGGCGCTGACGCCCGCGCGTATCTCCAATTCGGCCTCTCGGTCCGGGCGCTTGGACATCTTGTCTAAGCCCTCGGGTTCTCAGCTCATCAGGGGTGCCCTATTCTCCTCTCAATACCCCGGTGGAGCCTGACGGCATGGAAAGGAAGACGCGGACGCGGGCCGCTATTTTGGGAATGCCTCTGCCGGTGGCGGGTCTGTCGGGGGATTCAGACTCTCTCCGAGATCGTCGTTTAACGGAGCGCAATGTCGGTTGTATCCTTTCCTTGCTGAAGAGCTTGACGCCAACGTGTGCTTCCGAAGCCACTGGTGTTCTGGAGCATTGGTGGCGTCTCTCCACTCAATCTCCGTTGCTCATCGACATCTTCCGTCCTGTCCATGGAGAACAGGGACCTTCGGAACGTCCCAGACGGCGACGCTTGATATCGTTGTCGCGCCTTCCGCTTGCCTTGTAGCGCCTCGAGCTGTGCTTATGGCAAATCTAAGCTTCAAGCTTCAAGTGCTAACCGCGACGCTGACAAACGGTACTGTATGAGGGCGGACCTCGCCACACTTACTACTCAAATGTCACGGTGCCAGGTAGCCATTTTGAATTGCGGACGCTATATTCGAGAAGCTCGCTTTACATATAAATCGTCTGTGTAAGTCGTATGTAAGCTCTGCTATCTGGGCTCGCCACTGACCAATTGTGCTGAGGCTCGCGTTCGCGTTCGAGCTCGAGGATGATGTGATTAGCCGGGGGGCGGAATCGGCGGTTGTAAAATATCCGCGTGTCTGCAGTGCTCGGTGCTTGCATGATGGCACCAACCCCATCCGTTCCTTCCTGCACTCTCATGTAACATTTTCAGATGTGCCATTCGAGATGGGTCATTTCCCTCCTTTCACGTCATCCCTCATCTCCTATACTAGCTTTGTTTCGGACTTTGTCGAAACCGTCGACAGGGAGGCTGCGATACGCTTTCGACTAATCGATCCCCCTTTCAAATGGCAGTAGGCGCCGACACGAATGTCACCACAATGGAGCGGGATGCGAGTCCCGAAGATGCGGACGTCGTGGAGCTGGAACCAGCCACAGCAGTTGGGTCAAAGACTTCGAGCTTCGACGAGAAACTGGCGAATGCTAGCGCGCCAGTGAAAAGGTCGAACCTACAAGCCGTGATAGTCGTGCTCACAGTGACGATGGCCATGATCGTCAATGTATGTGCTCGAATCTTTCATTGCATTGTTATTTGTTGACACCACGTAGACAGGAAACGCGACTGCTGTTTCCATTTCGTTGCCGACCATGGCTAGAGAGTGGAACCTAGAGGAGGCAGACCTCCAGTGGCCCGTCGCCGCGTATCCTTTGAGCTCGGTGCGTGAGCCTCGCTTTGATTTCCTATATCTGTCTGACATATTATAAACTAGGGATGCTTGCTATTAGCTTTCGGTCGCGTTGCGGATCTCTACGGCAGGAAGAAGACATTCGTTGCAGGGTCAATCTTCCTTACGATATTCACCCTGGCCTGCGGTTTCGCTAACAGTCAGTTTCACTCCGCAATATCCCTTCCTTCCAAGTTCCCTACGGTACTAACATAATGCCTGCCCTTCCAGATGTCGTAACTCTGGATATATTGCGAGCTATACAAGGGATGGGCGCTGCGGCCACGATCCCTGCTTCTGTACGTCGATCTTCGTCCATTCACTGTCGCCGATCCTGATCGACACTGTCAGCTCGGTATTCTCGCACATCAGTTCCCTCCAGGACGCGCTCGGAGTGCCGCATTTGCTACTTTTGCCGCCGGGGCGCCCCTGGGTGGTGTGTTCGGGACGGCTGTGGGTGGTGCTCTGACGGAATACACTGCGTATGTTTGGTCTCCAGGCCCCATGTGCCTTCTTGTTTCTGACGTATTTCTTAATGGCTGTCGTACTACAGGAAGACGTGGCGGTCTTCTTTTTGGCTCATGGCTGGACTCAACCTCCTATCAGCTATCGGCGGCTTCGTCTCTATAACTCCTGACCTGAAGGAACACCTCCCACTTGATAGAAGGATCGACTGGCTAGGATCATTCCTCGTTACGGCTGGGCTCGTCTTAATCGTGTTCGTACTGAGTCAAGGAGAAATCGCACCTCAGCAATGGCGTACCCCTTGTACGTAGCTCTTGTCATGTTTGCCTCGCATTAACCTCAAATCCAATCTTTTTTAGATATTATTGCCCTGCTCGTTATCGGCGTATTCCTCCTTGTCGCGTTCGTCTTCTGGATCCGGTACTTGGAGAAAGTTCAGGATGACCTGAATGCGGTGATCTCTGTGTGGACACCTCCGCCTATTATGAGGCTTTCGCTCTGGAGGAGGGCGGAAGGGAAGTACGCCGCGATGATGGTGATCGCATTTGTCAACTGGTGCGCCTTCTTATCCTGGACCTTCTGGGCTCAGGTACGCCGCCGCTATTCCCGCCTTCGCTCTGTCTCCGAAGCGCGTTTATCTATCTATCTCACTTACTCAATCATCGTCGCGTTTACCACAGCTTTACTACCAAAACTACAAGGGATATACTGTGATGCAGACTGTCGTGCGGTTCTTGCCGATGTGTGTGTCTGGCTTGCTTTGCAACGTCCTGGTCGGGCTCACAGCGGCCCACATCCCCGTCGTCTACCTTGCAGGTGCGTCTCCTTTCAACTTCGCCCTTCTTGCTTCGAAGGAGGAAGTTCTTCTCTCTGACGTCATGCGTTATGCGTTATGTAGCTGTGGGCACGGCGGCAACGGGGTGTGCATCTCTTCTCTTCGCGCTTATCGATCCAGAGGCGACGTATTGGGCGTACGGGTTCCCAGCTGCTATCATCTCGGTCATGGGTGCGGACTTCGTGTTCTCGGCTGGGACGCTTTATGTTGCGAAGGTTTCGCTGCCGCATGAGCAGAGTGTGACTGGTGCTATTTTCAATACGATGACTCAGGTGTGTTGGTGTGGTATTGTGACGAGAGAGAATTTGGATTGCTTATCTGCGGGCTTGTCGTGTAGCTGGGTACGGCTGTGGGTGTGACGGTGTCGACTGTGGCTTTTAACCAGATTGCACAGAAGATTCCGGATGGGCAGGATGCGCTTCGGTCGTATGTTGCGGCGAATTGGGTTGGGTTTTCGTTTGGGATGATTGGTGAGTATTATTTCTTCTTTTTACGTCGTGTGGGAGAGTGTTAACAATTTCTTTTAGGCATGGTGCTTTCGATTCTGTTCTTTAGAAACGTCGGGGCCGTTGGGGATCGCAAGGCGAAGCCAGTGTCCGAAGAGGAGGAGTCGCAGGTTGTAACGCCGTTAGGGAACGAAAAGGGGGCTCCAGTTGATAGTATTTCGACGAAGGGTCAACCATAGAGATCATGGTCTATTATAGTTCCGATGTTTTAGAGGTCTCTATCACACATATAAACCCTAAGTTATCGTTATTACTCGTCAGACTTGCCATGTGGCATTTGCGCTGTCTGGAGTGTAAGGGTCAGTGCGATGAGTCTGCCCAGTTCTCTCAACCCTTCTCGTCCCGCCTGTTGTCTGAATGTGTATTGACGCCCGTTCCCCTCAACGATCATCGCCAGGCACTATCTCTAAGGGTCCCTAACGTCATCTATGACTGATGCGAGCGAGCGCGCTCCTGGAAGGTATTTGGCGCTTAAATCCGATGCCGTTATGCGCACCATGGCTTCATTAAACCTAAAGATGGACAAAGCAAACCCAGTTGGGGAATGGCAAAGTGTTTTCAAGTGATCCTTTGATAATACCCCAACACTTATATTTGTCTCCGAGTCAGGAGCTACTAATGTAAGTACCCGCAGCGTCGGTGTGAGCCTCATGTCGCAGGCGCAGTGGGTTCCACGGTTGGGCTTGGGAACAGCATGACTCAGAATGGGAAACTGTCAGTGCGCGGGTTTAACCTGTTCGCCACTGCATCTCCCGCCTCTCCCTTATCCTGGGTGGTTGATACCTCGGCGGCCGGGGCTGCGAATCGAAGGAAATGGAAGTGTGAAGGGAGTGCGTGTATCGATCCCGCTTATGTGTATCGTAAGGAACATTCGAGGTATCAGAGAGGCATGCTGACATGACGGGCATGTCAAGGTCTGTATGGGAATAGGAGTGCCAACTCGAGACGGGTGCGTGGAGTACACCACGCGCGAATGTGGCTCTGTGCTGCGCCCATGCCCGAAGATATTCCCAATGGCCGGGTTGTCGCTCGTTCGGTTGGATGTGGGTGCTCGGAAGGCCTGAGGCTGGCGATCCGAAGTGTGGTCGACCTTCGTGCCATGGCTGCGCAGCTGGGAGTGCGAGGCAGGCCATGAGGGCTGGGGTGACTTCTGTGCATGACGCTGTGAGTAGATATGGGGAGAGAAGAAACGGCGAAGCATGTACCTAGCCTGCCCTACGCCGCGGGCCTAGATCCCCACTATCTGGGGCGTGTGTTGCGAGCAGAATTGCTCCTGGTGGAGGTGCAGCGGGAAGCCGCAGCCTACGACCATACATCGCCGAGCTCGGATGTAGCGACTGCCAATGACCTGGTGGCACGATCTGTCCTCTTCCGTCCAGATTTCGAAGAGCTCCAGGTTCGAGATGATGTTGTCAGACGGCGGGCTCCCTTGTAGCTCCCAGACGCGGCTGCTTAGGCGAAGGCTCCGTTTCGAGGTCACAGAGAGCGACATTGTCAAGAGAAAGCGGTCTGCACTGAGCCATGACATGTCCGTTTCGTGCTCCCAGATGTGCTCGGCTAGAGTCAATTGGCCTATCACATAGCTACCTGCCCGCCCAAAGTCAGGGCTGGACGGATTTACGAGCGAACCGATTACTCACCGGATGCAAAGCTCCAGAACGCATTACATGTCGCCGTTCCTGGATGGTACTGCAAGGTCACCGGGTATGCTATCTCCTCTCCTGGCGCCAGAGGCGGTCGATTGTCGAAGTGGGCTCGTGTTCGGAATCTTGAGAACGTCTCGGTGTATGGTACGCGGACGAAGGGGAAGTCCTCCGAGAGCGGGTGGTCCTCAGCCAGTGGGGAGGTATGGATGACCCGCGCATGATATAGGACGGATCGAAGATGTTCTATCCACCCCCGGGTAAGTTCGTGCAGAGAGTTGGTAGCTGATAGAGCGTCTGGATCAACGTGGTGCATCATATCAGCCAGGTTCAGGACCAGTTGGCCAGGCGAGAGATGAGCGGTGCGGTGTCGGGATGGTCAGGAGTGAGGAGGGCGATTGTCACGAGCGAACTACGATATTTCCAGAGGCCCTGTGGCTAACGTGACCTTCGGCAGAGATGACGACGATTGGACAGATATCGCTTGTATCAACAGATCTGGAATATGGGAATAGATGGATAAGATTGGTCCCGTTCGCAGGCATATGGGACAGACATACCTTATGTCTGCCAGCGGCTTGACAGAAAATGTTGACCAGAGTTACAGGCCTGGTTCTGCGCCATTCATTGAATGACGCGAGCATGACCCCAGGTTTGTATTAGGGTGGTGTCTTCATCGGACGTCTCCTATGGGTGGTGCGGTTGGAGAGACAACCAGCCCATCTGCCTGGGTCCTCACTCGCGCACTGGGCGTGGCCACACAGAATCAAATGGGTTTGGAGCGCTGATAGTCAACTGTTCTCCACCACAGTCCACCACCCCGTGTTTCGAAGGATAGGGGTATCTACCGAATTGAGGCAGCTCCGACCGGCCGAAAGAGGGTTGGTTTTCCTATCAACCGAAAATGCGATAGTCAGTTGATGGTTGGACCATACCAAAAGAGTGTGCCTCCTACCTTGCAGGACAATCGAGTGTATTGAAGCATTTTGCTAGTCGTACATGGGTAGGTGCCACCGGGAACGATGGCCTTTCTCGTCGCAGCGCTCATGTTACCACTTCACACAGATAACAGGCGGAGGGCCACAAACCCAGGGGGATAGGTTGCAGCTGAAGCCTTCCAACAGACACTAAAGACCAGGATGCCGTTAAGCGCCCATGACAAGCGCAGTTACGGTCTCTGGGGAAACCCGTCAGGTAGTTCTCCCGGTGCACCTCGCGCAACTCTGTGTGGCTCTGTGTTATTTTGGGTTCCTGGCAAGCTGGACATGACATTGGCACCTTGCGGGATCTCTGGTTCAGCCGAAACCATCGCCTTTGCCTTTACTCGCTCTACAGACGGTTCCCTTCGAGGACAGCTTTTAGGGGAACTCGGAGTTGAGACGGAAGGTTGGCTTTAACTCAAAAGCTACAGCAGCTACCTGTCTGATTCCCTAGATGCGCCTCGAGGACAGCGGAATGCCTAATCTGGTCTTGGGTTCGAAACCATTGTTCTGCAGAGCCTCGCGGGAGTGTGCATATGAAGGACTCCGACGGTGGTTCAACGGTGACCGTAAGTCTTCGCAGAACGGAACCTTCTACTCAAGTACTGACCAGGATCCGTAGCGTCGTCTTGGACGAAGGACGCCCAATGGAACTGGGGAGAATCGCACTGGGTCTTCTTTGAGTATCCTGCTGCTTCTGATGCTCCATCTTCCTTTGCTTATGATGTAAAGCATAGGTCCAGCTGCCGAAGATCAGCGGGCATGCGTTCAACAAGAGGTCTGCTTTCAGTTCTTTTGTCGCTGGCGTGTGCAGAATGAAATGAAATCTGACGACTTTGCTCGAATATAGGTCGAACCTTTGGGTGTGCAGGAGTTGCAGTGTGACGCATGCCTAGATACGCTCTGCGTTCCATCTGCAGTCTATCCGCCACCTACCCAGATACACACTCAATCGAAACGTAAACAAGGAGCCTTGAACGTGTTTCGAGAACACCCATAAATTAATAAGGCCACCGAGCTTTCCGTGGGTTCTGCCCTTTCGCCGGGACGAGCCTCTTGAACACTCTTCGCTTTCTTGCTGCCCTCGTTGCTGGCATCTCTCCGTCTCTTCCCCTCCCATTGCAGAAGGAAATCTACTCTCTGACCATCCGCTACTTGTTCTGAGTGTTTTTCTCTGCGAATCTGTGCTAAAGGACGGTGGTCCTGTGGAACGATGTGGGTCCCCGTCATTGGAGCGGTTCTTGGTCTAACGAAACTCCTTCTAGGGCTGTTCTCTACCACGCACAGGATATCCACAATGCAATCGCCGCTGCTCAGAAGGGTGCTAGCACGGCCCCGTTACCAGACGGCGACGACGATGAAACGATTAAACCACGACGGCGGTCGAACATGTCGTCCGCGAGCAAGTCGTTCGAGTCGGACTTCGAGGGCTTCAGTAACTTTGAGCTCGACCTAACCTGCCTTTCTCGGCCCACGTCTCCAGCACCCTCCTCCTGCTGCCACCTACCTCCTTCCTCTCCATCTCCACCTCCGACCCCGCCTCGATCCCCACCTCAGATGGAACGGTCTCTCTCTCGAACAAGATCATTTGCTCAACAGGCCATGGCCCCCCTGAAAAAGACAACCAAGAAACTGTCGTCGGCGCACTTATCGTCGATGACCATGCCTCCCAGCGGATCCCGGGGATCATGGCCTGGGATGAAGTACACCGGCCGCGGCACTCCCATTGATCGTGCTCGCACCCGCGAGTGGGGGGCGCTAATCGCAGAAGAGGACGAGGTTGGGGAGGATGGTGTTCTCTTCTCTAACCATCGCTCTGCTTCATTGGATTCACATGTTCGTCCTTCGCGAAAGTCTCTCTCGCCGGAGTGGAGCTACCTCCCGCCTCTCCTGTCTTCCACTGCATCGCACACCGAGGAGGATGAGGACGCGGAGCGGGAATCCAGCTACGAACCCCCACCCGCTTTGGCGCCGATCAACCTCGGGACTGACCAGTCAGAAGACTGGGATTCGATTATGAAAACGGTACTCGGTTCCAAGGAGAATCAAGCCACGCACATTCCATCTGATCCTCAAGGGCAGTCAAGTTCAACGTACGACAAGCGCACCCCGAACGGCGATGATGCTGCAGGCACCTCGGACCCCAGACCAGCTACGGTCCCCACTGTCGATTTCCCTATGATGACGCCCGATCAGATCGAAGAGCTGCATACCGGCCTCGAAACTCATCTAGGGATTCATCAAGCTCTCGACCTGGGCCTTGGGCTTAACATTACCCAAGGATCAGGTGAGGGAAGGATGAATCTCTTTAAACTTGGGCTACTGCCGTCGTCTGCGAGCGGGAGGGAAACTCCTTCGATATACTCGCAAGCTGAAACGCCTCGAGGATCCAGAGCCCCTACTATTCTGTTCCGCGAGCAGCAGGGGCCTGTGGACGAGTCTGATCAACGCTCCTCGACCAGCACGAAGACTGGGGCGCCGAGAAAGGATGGGGTCAAGTCGGAGGACCACGCGTGGTGGAGAAAGGTATTACGTGGTATTCGGAAACTGCAGGATTCGTTGAACACTCACAAACGCAGAGTCCATTGAAACGCTTCCTCGCTCCTGTGGCACCACGAGCTATTCCTTCTTTGCCTTTCACTATTCCTGATGCGTTTTCGTTTCGGTCTGCGTTATATCTGTTTCACGTCGGTATTCTTAATATGCTTACTCTTTTTGATGCGTATGCTCACTCTCCATCCTATCTCGGACCTCTCGTATACCTGGTACAGCTGGCTCAGCTTCTATTGATGTAGAACACTAGCCCATTGACGCTCTTTACTCTGCTATATCCCCAGATACCTCACATTCTTTACACTTCCTTCCATCTACGATATTCTCTACAGCATGACCTCGGCTGGATACGTTTCACCTCTTATCACTATTCTGATATGTGCGTATCTATCTAGCTATATCAGTGTTTACTCGGGTGGCTCGTTCATTCGAAAGTCGCGTTTCGAACCTGAGCGCTTGATATCTGCCTTAGCGCCTAAATCAGGTGATATTTCCCACGGGCTGACTGCTGAGCTCATCGTCGAACACGACGAGCGCGGCCATCAAGGCTTGCATTTCGCCATCATGGCCCCAGATTGCGATGGTACAGTTGAACTGCTCATGGTCTACCTCTACGTTCAAGTGGGCATAGAACTCTTCCTGAGCGCCGACCATGTTCCAGGAAGATGAATCTCTGAACGAATCTTCTGCCTTATTACCGTCTCGGAAGGATGGGTTGACGGTTCACAGCAAGTGTGAACGGGGAAAGCCTCGTATAGGAGTGTTCTCGGCGGTCTTTATCATATTCAACCGAATAATTGGAACAGGGTGGGTGACCTAGATTTCGATCCAGAGCTGAACTGAACTCATCTGACAGGATATTCGCGACCCCGAGTATGATACTGGGCCTCAGTGGGAGCGTCGGGCTTTCGTTGTACGACATTCGAGTTCTCGATGCAGAAGTGCTTGTCTTTGACGAATCACATCAGGTCGATGTGGTTGCTTGGTGCCTTGATAGCTGCAGCCGGCATGCGGACCTATATCATTTGGGGAACGGTGAGGATATTTTCCGTCGTACCGGGTGTGTTCGAGCGAAACTGACACCATGCCAGGCACTTCCGCTCAATGGTGGGGAGAAGAATTACCTTGAGTACCTGTTTCCAAGGCCACGGCGGCTTATCACATCTGTTTACGCTGCGAACGCTATTCTGCTCGGTGAGTGGTGGACGAGATACAATGGCAGCGGAGGCGGAGTATGCTGACGTCCCCATCTAGCTTATGCGGCGGGGAACTCCCTTGTTTTTGCGGAATACACCATTGAAGCAGTTGCACCTGATCTATTGACGGATCCGTCACACTCGGTGTTGTCCCCTGTTCGACTGGTGGCATTTTCTTGCCTCACATTTGCCATGCTTCTTCATGGGCTACATGTAGAAGGCGGACTTCGGTTACAGAATATTCTCGGAATGTCGAAGATTATCATTCTCCTCGTGGTTGTTGGCTCAGGGATGATTGCAGCGACTGGCAGACTCGCAGACGGTGTAGTGCAACCGAACAATTTCGAAAGCTGGAACAAGATCTGGGAAGGCTCTCGCAGTGGAGCCACGGTAATCTGTGCCTGTCTATACAATGTCGGTTTTTCTCCTTTTTCGTTTGGCGACTATCTGAAACGTATTCCGCAGGTGATTTGGTCCTACGTGGGATTTAGTAACGCCAATTATGCGCTCGCTGAAATGGATCGTCCTGCTCGGACGCTTCGCATAGCAGGTCCGATCGCCATCGTGGTTGTCACGATCTTCTACCTAGCGGCCAATCTCGCGTATCTCTTTGCAGCGACCAAACAGGAAATCACTGGTTCTGGCAGATTGGTTGCTTCACTCCTGTTCAAGAACGTTTGGGGGCCTAACACCGAGAGAGTTCTTTCTGCCTTTGTTGCCCTTTCTGCACTCGGTAATGTCCTTTCGGTGTCCTTCTCCCAGGGGCGTGTCAATCAGGCTTTGGGAAAAGAAGGCGCTCTCCCATTCAGCAGGGTTTGGGCTTCAGAATGGCCTCGCGAAGGACCGTTGGCTGGCTTATCGTTACGTGAGTGACTCCCACCAAAGCCCAGCCGCCCGCCTGACCCCGATACTACAGATTGGGCCATTTGTGCAATCGTGGTGTTCGGGTTGCCTGCAGGCGATGCGTACAACTTTGTGCTCAATGTGGTAAGTGGAGGGACCCTGCAGGAGCATTACGCGCTCTGACTCTCATCTTATCACAGGTATCATACCCTCTGGCTGTCATCAACGCGACGATATCGTTCGGATTAATATACTTGTCCACTCGAAGACTCCCGCGAGAGTTTCGCATGGGAGGGTTCTTCAGGTGGTTCGACTTCTCTTTGGGCGCGTCTGCCCCGCCGATCTGGACCTCCCGGGATCACATAGACATACCACCACCCTCGCCGTCCCTCCTGATCCCCGTTCTCACATTTGGAACGGCTAATGTATTTCTCTTCTTGTTTCCGTTGGTTAAACCTCCTCCCGGGACCGAACCGTACGAGACGCTGCCATACTGGACGCACGCCGCTGGAGGATGGCTTGTATTCCTTCTTGGGGCTTCCGCCTGGTACATCTCCCGCGCGAGAGGTAGAATTTAGCTAATTGGAAAGGTTCGCCGACAATTTATTGTTTGTTAGACGTCGGGATCTGATCTTGCATTGTTTTAGACAAACATTTTAGCATCGTCTATACAGCTGTCGCGCACCCATCAGAGCGGCGTGGTTACTCATTCTGCAAACTCGACGCACACTTCCGCGTTGAGCACTCCCTACCTCATGCTTCTTGGAAATTGGAAACGGCGGAATGCGCATGCAGTAATACTTGGCGAAGACCTCGGTACATGCGATGCTCCATCCGCCGCTAAACTCCCCCAGCGCTTGACAACGAGACGACCGTTGGACATCGCGTCTTTCTTTAGGACTATTCTGTCGCGGCCTTCCCCTTCAGGCTGCGCTTCTCGAGCAGGAATAGACAAAATAGACCTGGTTTCTTCAGTTCATTCGCTGCAGTGAGGTGATGCATTGGAGTACGCTTTGATTGCCCTGGAAAGCGCATGATGATATACATGTGATGTTCCCGATGTTCGAAGTAAGGTTTGAGGACTTGAATCAGAGTTTGTGTTCCATGTTACACACGAGTAGAGCGATGGTACGTTGTATCTGGTGCTTCCACAAGTAGCCATGCAGCTGATGATTGATTTATCGTGTCGATCCTGGGTTTCTGCATTGACGCAGCTGCTTCGATCACTTGATGTTCAAGTCGACGAGGCGGGGGATGGCAAAGAGAGCTGTTGAAGCCCGACCCAACACATCCTCTCTCCGTCCATCGTGATCAACTGGTGCCTTTCATCGGCAGGCGGAACAGGCGGCGTCTTCCTTTCGGTCTCTCGGTCGACATGGCCACGACGTGCCTTACGACGCTTGGTCTTCCATTCATTTCCCGTTGCTGAACGAGAAAATGGCTGATTGAACGGAGACTGTGATATGAGGTAAGGCGTTTAGAGACTATGGCGTCCTGCTCCTCCCAACGGCCGGTCCTTATCGAGACCTCGGGTGATCGCCAGTCCCGTTTAAGCGCCTTGGTTGCCTTGAACAAACCCCAGATCGGGACTGGAGGTGGATGGGTACAGGCCGTGCGGGGTAATCAGGACCATGGAGGGTACCGGACTGAATCATTCTCGAGGGACTGCTGGGGTAAGTCCGATTGCTAAATAACTTTTTCGCTCGACTGATCTCGGCAATATCCCTTCAAGATGAAAGGTTTTAACACTATATTTGGTTTCATGACGAGAACACCCGACTGGGAGCAGTTATAAAGCGAATGCTTGTCTGCACCTCGCTCTCTACACTTTCCTCTGTGCCATCGACCCTGTCCTTCATCTCGCTGTTGCTCTCCTCCTAGACCATACCTTACTACCCCTACCTACTTCGACACTAATGGCTGAGGGTGAGTGCTAAGTATGCCCTTACACTTCAGGTGACTGATGAGCTCCGTTCCAACAGGGCCGATTCAGAGGTTCAACAACGGGGTGCAGAAGGCCTTTGGCAGGTTGGGAAAGCCAGACTACCGCACTGCAGCGGAACCGAGCTCCTCTAGAAACACCTACATCGTTGAAGCGGGAGGTATGGTTTCTTCCTTCGCGTGGGCAATCTACATATTAATAACACTTCAACGGCAGTCCTCAAGCTCGAGAAGGATTTCTGCTTCCAAGGCAAAGGAAGCGCAACGACCTACGCGACTGCGAAGGAAATGGCTGCCAGCAGGGCTTACGAAAACCTCTGCTCTGCGTTCCCTGAGCTCAATCTATGAAGCCCCTGACTTCCCTTAATGTACCATATACCTCCCACCTCCCTACACTAATCCACGGACCTTGTCCGAACGTCGTCCGAACGTGCTGTTCGTAACCAGCACCTTCTAGATTGACATTCTCTTTTGATCTTTCTACGTCACAATTTGCTATCATCGTGCTGCCCACAAACTGTAATGTAGATAAACCCTTAGACTTTCCTTCGGCCCCTCTCTGTACCTTCGTAATATATTTCGTAATGATCCACCGCTGTTGTTCATGCTTTACGTGCTAAGCGCCCATATCCACACGGAAAAAATTATGGTAGGCTAATTTGCAATTCATTTTAAGGCGAGTCTTCTCCTTTCTCTCCATACGTGATTGCTCGGGAGCTTGTTTCTCGGGAGCGCCACTCCCTCCTGCGGGGCGATTGGAAGAGGACAGTAGCGCTAAGCGCCCATGATTCGACGCGCGACTTTTCCCGATTTATTGCCGCCGTATTGGGGCCTGTGGGACTAGAGTTTGGGGTAAGCATTGGGGATTGTTCAGAATGGGGATTCAGAGAACAAAGCACCGAGCCATGGCAGTGTCCTTCACCGACAGAATCCATCACACAAAAGATGGAGCCAGGAATGCAGTTACAACAATTGGCCAGTGGCCCGATATCCTCCGGTTAATTCCTATCCATAGCTTGTGTGACGCGTCAGAGACCCTTCTATTGGTTAACCACCTAGAGTCTGGACACTAAATGATCTTTACCAGAGCGCAGGGCAACGAACGACTGAGAGTGGACTGAGATGACCTGAAAGGTCAATGAGGTTTCCTGCTACCATCACATGATGCTTATCTGAGGCCTGAACTGGCCCAATGAGGTCAATTCGAAGCTCAGTACGGCCAAGAATCTCCAGGGTCGAGGCAATTCTAGGTTCCTTGCAATGGTGTTCTTCGTTTCAATCCGGGAAACCCAAGGACTGCCGTACCGCAGGGAAACGTACTCCGAGTCATTAGGGCGTCTAGAAGCCAACTTTATCTGGCATTTTCAGGGTATCTCAGGTTCTTCTGGTGGGTTTTTACAAAGCTAAGCAAGCTTTTGGAAACAGCAACTGGTCGATGTAAGCGGTATCGTATTGTTCTTTAAGTTTAAGATGATCCTTTGATTGCTGGCAGTGATTGCTGCCACCCTGATTTCGGTTGATGGGATGATTCTCTTCTTCAACCACCACATGCCCTCCGAATGGCTTCAGTTGGGTTTCAACGGGGAGTATCTGTGATTCTGGGGTGCACTCTTTGCCCGCTCGCGAACGGTCTACATCAGCTTGGCTCGAGCGGCCGCCTCTTCCACAGTTCAAACATCCTTGCAACAACCCCAAGCGCCTACCCCAAAAGCCACGCATACATTCTAGGCGCTACCAGCCTGGTACCGGAGGACTTCGTTTGAAGGCTTCTAGGTATAACTGGATAACGGTGAACCACATTCGACTCTTCGATTGCTTTGCAGGGTACAAACTGCGGTTATTGGGAACGAGATGCCGGCACGGTAGCGAGATCACCGTACCCGACGAGCGAAACCACGGGTGATCTCTTCCACTCCCAGCCACTCCCCCACCCGACCCCCCACCAAGCTCGACAAACTCCAGGCCAAGCGTCGCCTCCCTGCGGTTTCCCACCTCATCGTACAGGGGGAACCACTGCCGATAAAATCCCCGTGGCCATGCAGGTCTACATTCACAACCTCATCGCGCGGATGTCAAAGCCACTTCGGATACGTGTTGGTGGAAACGGCATGGATGGGTACGTTCCAGTGTACTCGAGTGCTTCAGACCATTCATAGAGAACCTAGGTCGACCTACATCAAGTCGCTCAAGAACGCCATGCTCGAGCTCCCTGACCCCGACGCCTACTTCAACGACATCCCCGCCCATTTCGGACCTGTGCTCTTCGACGTGCTGAACGCCATGGCGAACAAAGTTGGGGACATGCAATACCTGATAGGGCTGAGCATGCGGGACGGCGGCAACCTCACCAACGTCGTACCCAGTTCGCGATGGCACTCTGGACGGTGGACGTCGGATTGAAGGCGGCGACCCTCGGCTACACGTCTGTCTACCTCCACACACGGGAGTAGGCATCCAGTACAACCTCTTCGATCCACCGACTGCCAAAACCTCAACCAAGTTTGGATGGCGCGCCGGATCGCCTTACTACGCGGCGTTATTCCTAGCCAAGGTCACCTCCCCCAACGGGAACGAGCGGGAACGTCGTCGTTGACCTCAACCTCAACAACTCGAACACGGACCAGGCAGCGATAGTCGCAGGATATGCCATCTACTCCGCCACGGACCGCACGCGCGAGAAGCTCGTGTACATCAACTTTGACGAGGATGGCGCCCAGTTCTTCCGCATTCCCGCCAAAATGACCAACAAGATCGAGTTCCGCTACCTGGAGGCACCTTCGATGAGGGAGACGAAGGAGATTAGCTGAGCCGGGCAGACGATTGGAGACCGCGGAAACCTTGATGGGGACCAGGAGGCGAGAGAGATGAGCTGCAAGGAGGGATGTGTCGTGGAGGCGCCTGGACCCGGTGCCGTTCTCGTCGACCTCAAGGAAACTGCCACTCTCTACAAGTGGAACTCGACTGTGGTTGGGTACCTGGCGGAGTCTGGCGCAACCGTGTTGGGAACGAGGACCTGGTGGTGGCTGGCCGTTATGACTGTATCGTCATTTGTGCCATTACTGTTATAATCGCGCGATTTGCTGGGCGACCAGTTAGCCGCTGTAGCACGCGGGCGAAGTGATCTCGACCAGCTCGATGGGAAACAAGCCTAGGTTTATGTTGGACCCATCCTCTGCGAAGATGGCGCCATCCCTGTCACAACCATAACTTGAAACTGTACCTTGTTCACTCCACGATTTTCCCTGACAATCGCGGTCAAGATTCGAGTGGGAGTCTTGGAAGAAGGCCTTTCGACGTTCCGTTGGACCTCGATGCTCCCTGGATCGAGTGACCGAGAACCAGTGCTTCGACTTGCAGGTTGTGGGCCTGGAGTGTACGGTGGGCATGCTGCGGCGTCGTCGAGGCTCGCAGCGAGCGAGCTCGCACTGGGCGGCCTGGAGTTACATTTGTTTCGGAGATTGGTGACAAACAAACGGAATGTTTACGCGGAGGCACGCATGGATGAGCCCGCTCCACCCCTGGCGCGATCAAATCTATCCGGGGCTTGGCAAAAAATGAAGAACATCGCCATTCTGATGCAATATTCGTCTTCGTCAATTTCTTCCACACCGCCGAATGACAACTGAGGAGACAGAGAAGTGGAATGGACATAAAAGAAGAAGCGCAGGCTTCGGCTTTCGTAAGTGCAGCCCCCATCGCCTCTCTTCCCTCAATACCCAACTTCCTTTCCTCCTCTTGCTAACGGGCGTCATGTCGTTAGCACCAATACCCTCCTCCATCTCGAACAGCAAGGACGAGAAGAAGATACCCTTCGACTCTGCTGTAGTCGACATCCGCAGCACGGACGCAGAATCTATCAAGTTTGTCGACAACAGCAATGTCGAAAATCGTCGCCAAATTGGCCTGCTCTCCGCTATCTTCATTATTTTCAACCGTATCATCGGAACTGGGTAAGTTTTATCGTTCTTGTCGTCCCTGAAGCTCTGGGCTGACGGTGTCGATAGTGTCTTCGCGACCCCGAGTTCGATCTTGAGCTATAGTGGAAGTGTTGGTCTTTCGCTGTGAGTATTCTATTTTTAAGCTAGCTTCTTCGAATACTCACAATTCGAAGGTTCATGTGGGTTATTGGTGCTATTATCGCCGCCGCGGGAATGCAGGTGTATATCGTTTGGGGCACGGTGAGTCGCGCGTCCGATTTCGATTTTAGACGCTCAACGACTTTCAGGCAGTACCCAAGAACGGAGGAGAGAAGAACTACCTCGAATACCTCTTCAGGAAGCCTCGATACCTCATTACTTCCGTATTCGCCGCGAACGGAGTGCTGCTCGCATGGGCTGCTGGAAACTCTCTTGTCTTCGGAGAGTACATTCTTCGCGCAGCGAACGTTGAGCCCAAGCGCTGGACTCTGCGTCTCGTTGGATTCGCTTGCATCACCTTCGCCCTCCTCGTTCACGGAACCGCCGTCAAATGGGGCCTTCGTCTACAGAACGTCCTTGGCGTCCTCAAGCTCATCGTGCTCCTCTTCATCATCGTCACCGGCTTCGTTGCGCTTGGTGGACACATGAAGATCGAGAAGCCCAACAACTTTACGAACGCCTTTGAAGGAACGAATGCGAGTGCGTCGTCGGTCTGCTCAGCTCTGTATAACGTGAGTTGCCCTTCGGCTCCCTTTCGCTTCTTCGCCTACTCATCCATGTGCAGGTCATTTGGTCGTTCATTGGATTCAGCAACGTCAACTACGCCCTTTCTGAAGTGAAGAACCCCAAGCGTACCGTCCGCATCGCCGGTCCCATCGCTATCGCCGTCGTCACTATCCTCTACATCCTCGCCAACATCGCTTACTTCGCTGGCGCAACCAAGGAGGACATTACGGGATCAGGTCGTCTCGTCGCTGCACTGCTCTTCAGGAACGTCTACGGACCCAAGGCTGAACGAGCTCTATCGGTGTTCGTCGCTCTATCTGCTCTTGGCAACGTCCTCGCTGTGGTGCGTCTCTTTTGGATCGTCGACTGTTCATCTCAACTCACACTTTCCTCTAGGTCTTCTCCCAGGGACGTGTTAACCAAGAACTCGGGCGTGAAGGCATCCTGCCTTTCAGCAAGCTCTGGGGATCGAACAGGCCGTTCAACGCGCCTTTGGCGGGCCTGGCTCTGCATTGGGCTATCTGCCTCATCGTCATCTTCGCCCTGCCTCCAGGAGACGCCTATAACTTCGTCATCAACGTCGTACGTAGCCTCCCATTCTTCCGCCTTTGCATCGCTCACGCCACTTTCGTAGATCTCGTATCCCTTGTCGGTCATCAACGCGGCTATCTCGTTCGGGATTGTCTACCTCGCGTGGAGACCGAAGAAAGACTGGCCGCAGCAGAACATCCCCGTGCTTATCGCGGCATTCTTCTTCGGAGCCGTCAACGTCTTCCTCTTCATCGTTCCCCTCACGCCACCACCCGTTGGTTCGGAACCGTATGTGAGCCTGCCTTACTGGACGCACGGCGTCGCAGGATGGGCTGTGTTCGGTCTGGGGGTCATCTACTGGATTTTCTGGGCTGTCATCCTGCCGAAGGCGCTGGGATACAAGCTGCGGAGGGTGGAGGAGGTCGGGCAGGATGGGCTCATTCGAGCGGCGTTCCGGAGGGTCAAAGCGGAGTGAGGAACCCTTGGCAAATCTTTTTGATCCGTCGACATTCTATTTGCGTCCTCTTCATATCCCGCTTCTCTCTGACTCGCCGGTTCTGACCAACTCGACCCCTTCTCTATTGGACCTTCGCTTTCGTAACGTGCCTGCTTTATGGGACTCTTGCTGAGATCTTCGCTTTGTGTATTACTATCGTTGGGGTGTTGTACAGCTACATATAGACTGGTAAAAAGTAGATATAGACTCGCTATAATTTTTCGAATCTGCTGGATGATGCTGTGGCTCGATCGAAGTCGACCGATCGCGAATGACGAACGGAGGAAAAGATGGATATGACCTGACTCGATCGAATTAAAATCGGCCGACAGGGAACCGATAACGAGAATCTAACTGGAAATCAAGGCGTCATTTCGTCCCATTTTGCGCGGTGCATGGAGGCAAATTGCTAGGCTATATGTTGTTGAACAGCGCCGAGTGGAGCAAAGGTGCACCCATGGCGCTGTTTGGGCGCTTAATTCCTTGACTTGGGTGGACTTGGGACGACTTTAACTTGACTTTAACTTGACTTTTACCCCGCTTTGACATCATCAGTCTCCAATCAAAGAGAGTTGTAGGCGAAGATGACGACTTTCACGTACAGCTAGTATAAAGGTTGGACACGCCCGATGTCACTGGTCCATAGGTGTAAGGCTTTTCAAAGTACCACAGTGGTGACCACCGGCCCATGTTCCTGTCGCTAAATGACCTAACTACATTCCTCAGGTACCGCAAAGTTGTCATTCAAGTCCTGCGCACTCAGGCCGAGACCCCTACTCGCGAACGCTTTCCAAAGTAGGCACCCGTTTGCACCCTTGTACCGATTAACGTCGGCTTGAATCCAAGCATCGCGAGCCTGAACGACTGTGAGGATATAAAAGCGATGTCAGCAGGGGAGAGATTCGCAGGAGAAGAACGTACAATCAGGATTGCATGGTTGTAGAGACAACGCATCTATGAAGAGGTGCATGTAGACGATATTCCCTTCAGGTCCTGTTGCATCCGTCATCGCGGTCGCGGACCAGCCATACTTCGTGACGAGGGCAGCGTAAACATTGTGAAGCATATTGGCCCAAACTTCTCCGATGTCTAATAAAGAAACGGCGGAGATGTCAGAATATAACGCCGCAGACGGGTACACGAGAAGGCACTAATCAGCTCACCATGCACGTCCCAGTAATCTCCTGCGCTTGAGTACCGTAGGGGGTTGGTCGTGCTATGAGCAAATTAAGAGCGATGTCTAGATGTACGTATACGAAGGGCCTCTCAGGACTTACGAGTTGGTGGAATATGGTTTACCACGAAGTCCACCTGTGCTATTCGTCACATACCCGCCTATCACCCAGTCTTTTATCACTGCGGATTTCTGCTCAGTCCAGCTATAGACACACAAAGTGAGCACCGTATACGCTCCAGAGTAAATGAAGGGACCTTACGAAGCCATGGCATCGGACCAGCCCTCCCCCAGCCCTTGTGCCTCAAAGTACAGCAGGCAGTCAGCGGAGCCGCCACCTGTGAGGCGGTTGGTAATTCCATGCGCCATCTCGTGGACAAGGATGTCGTTAGCCAACGCCCCATCTCGACTGGGAGATACGGGGTTCCAGAGATACATGCGCGCCTTCCCCGATTGTCCGCTATGAAAGGGTAGGGGGTGGTGGTGCAAGTGAGCGACCTGAAGGGTTACGAGGAGGGGTGAAACCGGTAGACGCACTCTGGAGGGGTGGCGAAGTTCGCGTTGTTCGTACCAGCAGTATCCTGCACGCTTACGAGTACTCTATCCCCACCAGCCCCACCTTTCCCAAAGTTATCGGCTTGGAAGTTAAACGCTGCTTCTGTGAAGCCATAATGGTACGCAAAATCGTGGACGCGATTCATGATATAGAAGGCATTTGTGCGGGCAGCGTTTAGATTGCTCGCGACGGTAGGTCCTTGGGAGGGGTTCTGGGTGTAGTTGAAGATAAGTCCGGTTGCTGACTGTGCTGTGGTGCTAGTTTCGGCTGTTTTGTACGCGACGACGTTGTTACCTCTGATAATTGGGCGGTGTTTCATGACGACGACGAAGGCAGAAAAGGTTAGGAGACGTACGAAGTGTCGGTGGTGTTGGTTGTCCCGAAGTAATGCCAACCTCGGGGAGACGCTACCTGATCCTGGGGGTCGAGAACGACTTCAAGCCCCTCACGAAGATCCTGCTTTTGAATTGGAAGCACACGGTACTGCAGGAGTGAATGTCAATTTACCGTTTCAGTCACAGAGAAGTGTCAAACTTACGCTGGCATGGGCAACGAAGTCCACAGCAGAGAGCAGCTTCCCGTTGTGCGCATCAACATAGGCTTGATACCAGGTTCCGGTGTCTTCATTCTCGATTTGAACGACGTGCACGAGGGAGGCACTCTCATCTGGACGCGCAAGGTATGCCAAGGACGTAGGGTGGCCATTATACTTACCGTCGAGGAGATTTTCAATATCCGGTAGTACAGTCTGAAGCTCAATGGTTGGCTTTGAGGGAGCGATCGTTTCTACGTGGGTTGGCGTTAGGATATAAGAGCTCAAAGCTATGGGCTGCAACGTAGACAGAACACTCACTTGGTTGGAAGAACGACGATCCAAACGAGACGACCTTAGTGTCCTTGAATGCAATATTCGCTACGGCATTGGCGAATGAAATGCCATCCTGTGACAAATGAACATATTAGCTATCACGCGCAAAGTTGGGTTAAGGCCGGGGCAAGGGTAGAAGGGCTTACATGGCGTTGCCGCACATACGCATGTCGGACATTCTCATTCGAGAAGCCCGAGCGATACTCGATGGCCGAACCGTCGACTTCCAGCTTACCGGACACATATGCCCGAGCCTGCTCTTCAGGTCCTCCAGTCGCAAAGGTGTACGCCTGGTGGATGCCTTCACCAAAGGTCTTTTGCAAGTAGCGTGAGTGATAGAATAGTGAGAAGGCAGCGTCGGAACATTCACCTCGAATGTGGACGGTGGGCCGTAGAGCTCGAGTGTGAGGCCTTTGCTTCCGAATTTCTTTGACTGAACACCTGCTATGCGGGTCGATATTGCAGCATTTGCGTGGGCTACAAAGGAAAGTGCGATGAGCACCGAGGATAGGAGATTGAACATTGGAGGGAGCTTGAGCAGGTAGAAGGAGGAGAGTATCTCCCTAGAATAGCCAGATATATTTCCTGAATTTATGCAGGTTACCAAGAATGACTCGGCGTAAGCGCCTTTCCCCACATGTATTTTGGTCTTCGCAAGGAGGACCTTGCGAAGTAACGGCAGCAAAGGTCGCGAAAGAACCTCGGACCACATAGCGGTGGAATATCAAGTTATATCTGGCCCAAATATATATGTATGTGAGAGTATGCCAGGAAAAGCAAGGGTGCGAAAGTACCGGTTTTGAAGAAAGCTTCGACCACGGAGGCCCATGCTTCGAAGGTGCCCCGCGCCTTCGAGCTGCTAGTCGCTTGTAGGGACGAAGCGCTTCTCACCGATAAATCAGAAACACGATCCGAAATGCGGGGTAGAGATTGGGACTGAAGGACACCTGTAGAAGCATAGAAGTTGGATAACCGAGCCGACGAAGTAGGACTGGGAAGCTCGGATAAACAGAATAAGGGCTATTGTCGCGGGCGACACGACGCAAACACGACGTTGCATATTGTGTAGTATACGGGTCGCAGAAGACTTCAAACCAGGTTCGTGTTCGCACTGCAATATGGCATATATCCACAGCAGTGCGCTCTGGAGTAGATACTAGTCCTATGATGAGTGTGAGCAAGGATGATCATGAGGTGGGTCGCCGGGAGCTTGTACGCACCTATGTCTTCTGGTCGCTCTTTTCCGTTTTCTGGCAACTTACTCTGGTCTTTAGGGAATTCGAAAGACAGATGGCGGGACTAAGCTGGCACTGGCGGTTGTCTGCGTGGCACTGGTGGTGGTCCCAGACAACCGCCAGAGCCATTGCCAAAGCGTCGCGAGCAATCCGCGCAAATGGAAGATAAGATCTGATGGATCTTATCTTATCTCCTTTCCAGGGCGCTTCAGACCCCCTCACTGCAAGTGAGGTTGGGAGGATGACAGGAGGGACAACAAAATTGAATATTTATGTAAAAAAGATGGGGAGATATCGATACTGCAGGGAAAATGAAGCAGGCGGTGAAAGATTGGAGGTCAATGACATAAGAGTTCGCGTTGGATCTTTCATTGGGTACCAAGTATGCATCTAAAGCTGTATGAAGTCCCAAGGGTAGTCGGGGTAATTTGGTGGAGTATTGACCTCCTTCCACTCCTCAAGATAGTGGTGACGGAGACAATGCTCGGCTCGACAGATGCCCGCCTCGAGCAGCTGAGTAATCGCGAGCGCTGGTAGCGGGGGCGCGGACTTGAGTTGCGGACTGTCTGAGTCGCCGAAAGTCAATAATAGCGCACGCAAGAGGTCAGATTTTATCCTATGGCGTCGGCAACAAGTGGTGCGTGTGCGATGGCGTAAATTTGACTCGGAAAGAGATATTGATTACTCATGCTAGATCGAGAGTATTCAACAGCCAGCAGGGACAGTGCTGTCGTCTATATAGCCGGGCCCTGCATTAACTCCCAAGCCCCTACTCGCAAACGCGGTCCACAACAAACACTTGTGCGAGCCTCCATATCGGTTGAGGTCAGCTTGGATCCATGCGTCTCGAGCAGCAGTAACTGATGGCGTGGAATTAGAGGTGCGCGAAGCCGAGCGACTGAAAGTCGAAGGTACGTACACGTCGGGTTACATGGCTGGATGGACAACCCGTCGAAGAATAGCCGCAGGAAGACGACGTTCCCATGAGTCGTATCTGGGTCGGTAAACGCACTGGCTGACCAGCCGTGCATGGCAACAAGTGCTGCATAGACGTTGTGAAGGATATTGGCCCAGACTTCGCCAATCGCTAGATCGGAGGGATTAATAGAGAAGTAAGCTATGGTAGGTTTGGAATACGCGTACGGTAATGAGTTGTTTGTCCGGCGACACTCGAGTAGCGCAGGGGATTTGTCACGCTACATGGACACAGGTCAATAATTGGGTCAATAAGCATGCGATTTAGATGGACGGCCACTTACGCGCTGGTGGAATAAGGGTACGTTCTCAACCCAGCAGGATTGTTGTTGATCCATGCTCCGATAACATAGTCGGTAATGACCGCACTCTTCTGTTCTGTCCATTCCGCCAACGCATCTGACCATCCCTCGCCTAGACCTCGAGCTTCCAGAGTTTGCAAGCACGCGGCAGTCCCTCCGCCTGTCAGACGCCCAGAGATACCATGCCCAAGCTCGTGAACAAGGACATCATTGGCCAAGGAGACATCCCGAGTCGGCTATCGCATAGGTGAGTAGAGGAGCCCATGGGTGCTGGAAGCTTACCGAACTCTTATTCCAGACGTAAAGCTTGCAGACGCTTGGGGTTCCACTAAAGAAGGGATGAGTGAGTGGAGAAAGGATCAGTAGGAAGTGTACAAAGTAACATACTCAGGTGGAACTGTACATGTTGCATCGTTCGAGCCGGGGGTCGTCTGCACCCTTATATTAATGGGGTCATCGCCCCTGGCCCACTGGTCTGTAATCGTATCTGCCTGAAAGTTGAATGTCAAAGGCCTAAACCCGTATTTCCACGCGAGGTCATGGACAATGTTCCCGACATAGAACGCGTTTACGCGCGCAGCGTCGAGGTTCTCGTCAGTGGTTGCAGCTGCAGAGGCGGAGTACGGATAGTCGAAGATCAAGGCTTTCCACTCATCATCCATAAAACTGGCCGATGTACCGTCCAAGAGGCTAGTGCCGACATGAGTGACGATATTGTTGCCGCTGGATGATGCAGAAAGATATTAGCGTCTCCCAGAAGTAGTGTTTGGTCGATCACTGATTCATGCACGTACGCAGTTCCTGCTGACATCATTGTCCTGTTCTCGTGCCATCCGTAAGGTGACGCAGTTAGGTCTTCTGGATTGACTATCATCTCTTGCCCTTCAGCAAAGGAGGCCCTTTGGATGGGGACAACACGATACTGGGAAACGGATCAACATGCGTACAAGCGACAATGTGTCTGGGAGAAACTGACAGCCATTCCCGCAACGAAGTTGGTCAGGGAAGCCAATTCCCCGGTATGTGCATCGACGAAGGCCTCGTAGAAGGTATTGGCTTCTTCATTTCGGATGTGGATTGCGTATACGAGAATGGCAGAATTGTCTGGTCGAGCGAGGTACGCGAGTCGGAAACGTTGGTTATAATCCCCATCAAGCATTTTCTCGGCGATCTCTATGGCGGACTTGACATCAAATGCGGGCTTGGATGGAGCAATCTTGTCTACGGAACACAATGAGTGGAGGGAGCGGCTGAAGTTATTCTTATGAGGAGACATACGAGGATTGACGAAAGACGAGCCATACGAAAGCACAGAGTCATCGAATTCTTTGAACGCCACATTTGCAACGGCGTTTACGAACGGAATGCCGTTCTAAAGTGGCACCAGCATTGTCAGAGTCGCAGAGTGGGGTTGTAATTGGGAGCTCACATGAACTTGGTGGAGGTATGCATGCTCGATACCATCAAGGGCGAACCCCGAGTGGTACTCGATGCAAGACCGAGTTAAATTTGCTTTGGCCTCGAGGAAGAAACGCGCGCGGGATTCCAGCGACTCTCCTACCATCGACCTTTTTACAAGTCGACGCCCAAGGGCACCATAGGTCTGTTGGGGACTAGATGTTGGTCGATGAGGTAAAAAGTGCGGTTAGTGGTCTGGGAGACGTGCCTCAAAGACGGGTGCAGGGTGGTACGTCTCGACCTGTAGTCCTCTGCGCCCAACTTTATGGGTGCCGCGCGAAGATTGCTGTTGAAGAGCGGGTGACGGATGGGCCAATGCACAAGATGAGAGAAGAGTGGCTAGGAGGACGAGAGATCCGAATGTTGAGAAGGGAAACATAGTGTTAAGGATGGCGAGGATATATCCAATTGCGCTTAGATGTTATCCTCCACATCCTGTGCTGGCTTTATACCGAAGTATAGGCACCCGGACCGTAGAGTGGTAGAAATATCGAGACGCTGTTAGACTGAAGATGGTTTTGAAAGCTCCAGTGACAAGAGCCAGCGAGCATGACCGAACAATCGCGAAACCAACTTGATTGATCAACACCAAGCCTTGGTTCGCCCGTCATATGGTACCAGCTTCCTGCCAGTAGTCGTCCGCTATGGGGATGTATAACGTTAGAATCTGTTCCAAAGCAAGTGTAAGGGACATACCTGTTGCGTAATTCCATGCACCAGTTGCGCCTAAAGAGTAGGGTCCTCTGTTCGTACCTTGAAGGACTTCGTTATGATTCTGGGAATCCAGATCGATACCCCGTCAAGTCGGCCAACACCGCATGCTTATCCTCTTGCTCACTTGCCGAGACTACTATCAGGCGTTCAATACGTCCTCAAAGCCCAGGCACTGATCAAGACCCTAAGTGGTGTGATCCTAGGTACTTAGAATACGTTGAGCGATCCCGGATTTACTCGCAGGTATCGCAGGTATCGCAGTGAGACCTGCATGCTCATCATAGGTTAAAAACTTTGAAAAGGTGGGAGATAATGAGGGGGCTTACCAGAGAGAAGCAGCTGAACTTTCTTTGCTAGCTCTTCACAATTCACTCCGACTCGGGCAAGAGGTAGACGAGAACCATGAACGTGGAGAGTGCTTCCTGATTCCAGCAAAAGCGGCCGTAGTCCTAACAGTCTGGAGCACATAGCCATCGCACAAAAAGAGATGGTGCCATGCTGCCTAGAATTCATTATCGACAGTTCCATGCATCGGCTCAGGGAATGAGTTAGGTCGACATACCCACCCTGAGGACCGACATCGCAGTTTTCATACCGACATTTTTGCAATCACGCTGGGCGCGCTGGGAGACATTGTAAGCTCGTCAAGAATCGAGCGTAGCTATCATACACGTACCTAGACCCGATGCACATGGCCAGCTCAGATTATGAGCTAGAGTCTCCCTTCATTACCATCGTGTAAGTACTGTCACTGCGGCTCAGATACGGTATCGAAAAGTTCATTGCAGTAATCAATCAATGGGTCATGGTTCGTCGAAACTGCCCTCGACGATGGTGTGCCAGCCTCCATGTGTGCCAGTGGTGGTTGAGAGGAACCCGACACGCACATTGACCGCCGGCATCAAGCCGGCATCCTGCCGGTGTCTAGTAACGGCATCGTCTTTGATATCTAACACAAACAAAGTGTAGGGGTTTGGAAGGTTCAAACACCGTGCAAGGGGCAACCCCTATTTGCGCGTTGGCAGATTCGTTCATCTGAGTGCGCCTGGTCCACCCTTCGCTTCCGAAAACTCGCTGACTGAAAGGATTGAAAGTTGTAAGTACATGGTCTGATATATTCCCTCTGCTCTTCTGTCCTCCGGCTTAAGATCAAGTCTGTAACAACCCCGATTGAGTTCGGAATCCTGGAGAAGGAAGGTGAGCACTCCGTACATCCAGCTCAGTCTCAAAAATCACCTCTGTCATGCAAACGCCCCCCTAAATGTTGTCTCCATCCTCCACCGAGTTTGTCCAGATCGCAGTGTCTCTCATAGGCACTTTACCAGGCACTGCGTTTAGTCCATTCAATGGGCTTGAAGAGGCTCATCTGGACGGAATATTCGGGACTCACAAGCTCTTTCCACAAGGGCACCTGCTTCGGGGAGAGGTGTTGCTGACACGCTCTGCAGAGCGGCAAGAGCCACCAAGAAGGTAGAGAGGAAGAAAGCGGGTGTGAAGCGATGCATCATGTCTGGGGCGTGTGCTGACTCTTGGGCGAGATCGGCTTCTGCCTCAGTCTGCACTCGGTTTTTTATATGGCCTCGGAGCCACCCCATGGGGCGACTGCGCCACCAGCTCTCTCGAGTGCTCCGGACGTTCGCTTGTTATCGGTAATCCAACACCGGTCGGGTGCGGTACAGCGCTGCATGCCATGCTACATATCGCGCTTCCGTAGCGAAGAAGGGATCTTCAAAAAGATAGAAGCACTTAGCGTATTGTGCAGCATCGAATCTTCCTAGATTTAAGTGCACGGTTGGGGTATGAAGCTCCCACTTATACCTTAATCTGGCCTTTTCTCTGATTTTAGGCCCCTCATAGCGATACACCAAGCCAAGACTAGACATCGGTTAAACAAGGATTGGTAAGTGCAAAATTAAAGCGAGATAGGAATTGTAAGGCTCAAACTCTGACATATACGCTTGTGCAGGCGTAACATAGTGGCTATTACTCACAGCGCTAAGACTTTCGTAGAGATATCTACGAGCCATATCTACGGAATCTTTCTCTGTGGGAGACCAGCGTTGCACCATCCATGTGCTCGGGCCCCAGCAAGTGCATTAAGAGATTGTGGAGATGAGCAGTAGATCACCGGGCTGGCTATTGTACTTTTTTCACCACCCTCACGATTGATGTTCGACCCCGACGAGCCTTCGAAACAGGAGTAAAGGACTGTAAAGTAACGGGTAACATGGAGGTAGAGAATTCAGGAAGTTCCGCTCGAAACTGGCTCGAAACGAACTGCGTGAAGCCGGCGTGGCTTGAAGCGCCCGTGAGGCGTGTTCTGGAAATCAGATTTGATCAGATTTGTTCAAATATTGGCTTCAATTGCAACGTGGCTGGTGACCTCACCTCAAACCATCACCTTGAAACCCAAAGCAACTGCTGTTCATCACGCCGCCAGCTCATGACTGTCTATGGCTGCTTCGTACGACTTGAAGTCAAGGCAGCTCTTGGCCTTATGATCTGTCTCCAGGGTCCCATTACATCTGGTAGGGTTTCTTTTTCGATGCGAGCTCGGAAGCTTCTCGGACTTGTTCCTTTCAGGATGGTCAAAAGGTGGAAGACCCGAAGGGCCCCCGATCGCAAGCCTGCAGATGTGGCCTACTATCCGAATGACAAGTCTTGTAGCGAATGTTAGAGTTTCTCTGCTCTATCTCTCTATCCACTGGCCCGATGTATCTTTTCACCTTTTAGGTAGCAATTCCCCTAGGATCTTGTCTCCTTTCCTTTTGCGCATCGCCTCGATCGTACCTACCTGGTCTCGATCCATGACGTTGTCTCATGGTGACTGGTACTGACTGCGCTGCTCCAATTGCGCGCGACATGCACTCCACTACCCCCAAGACGTCTCGCCTTTGGTAACCTTCCGAGACAATGGGGACTATATTAATTCAACAGCGGGCGGCGTCTCTCCCTTTCCTTCAATCTCTCTCGCGACTCTTCACATCCACCACAGTCTAACCACACTTCATATTAACTACCTCTTTACGACCATGGGCGACTACGGCGGCGGATATACTGGCAACATGGATGCAGGTGCGTCTCTGCAAACTTCATGTAACTTCTGCTAATCTGGCCCACGATTCATGCAGGCGGTTACGGAGTGGACCAGTCCCAGTACCGCGGCAGGCAAGGCTTGAGGCCTCAGAACCGGCCCAACCAACGAGGCGGACGTTTCGACGACGACGATATTTCTAGCTCTCAAGACCCCACCTATGACTCGAGGTTCGGTTTGGGGAACAGCCAGCAGCTCGGATCTGGATGTGCGTATCGTAGTCCTCTCTCCACATACCGCCAGAACTAACTTTGCCTCAGTCGATACCAGCGGCTCTGGCCAATTCGGCTCTGGCCAATTTGAAGATGTATCCTGTACGCTAAGCGGCCTTTTTCTTGGTGTCGATGTATACTCATGTGTCGCTGCGTAGACGGGTCGAGCCAACAAGCATCTGATAGGGGTGTCCAGGGCCAATTTACCTGTATGCGTTTCTTTCACCTTTTTGGAGGAGATGGAGGAGATGTTTCTCACTTGTCTTGGTAGCCTCTAACCAACAAGGCTATTACACCGACGACGGTTACCTTGACTCTTCGCCCAATACTCGACGAGGAGCCGCCGGACCCGGCCAAGGCACCTTCGGAGGCTCTGGCTCGCAGAATCTTGGATACAATGAATCGACTAGGGATGAATGTGAGCAACCTTTACTTACCTACGTTCGCACTCATCCCTGACGTGACGGTGGTAGACGGAAATCCAATTGGAAACTTCCGCGATCCTGCACAGTCGCAGTCTGCGACTGGCCCTGCCGGAGATGCGGGCCAAGGCAGACAGCAAGGCAGACAACAAGGTAGGCAAGGCGGAACCACCGAGAAAGGCGAGTACGACTGCGTTGCTGTGGTATACCAGTGCTGACGAGCGGTATGTATAGCAGGCTCGGGGAAGAAGCCGGGGGTAGGGGCCAGGGTCAAGCACGCTGTTGAAGATTTGATATAAATCGAAGCATAATGTCTTTCTCGCGATCCATCTTTTTTGAGTTTAGTTGTACCCAGTAGTAGTTAGTACTGTATCCACAAGCATTCCCCTCGTTGTAAGTATAATCTCGCGCATTCGTCAATAAGCATTTGCTATTTCGGCCGTTAAAATATGCTTTGTTGAAGGCGATGAGCCAGAGGGTAATTCAATTTGTGGCGGCGTAATCGTTCAGCGTTGGTCGAACGTGGGGCAAGTGGGATTATCGTTTGTTCGAATTTCATGCAGGGGTCAATGGGGCTGAGGCCTGAGGCCTGAGGCTTCCTTAGCTTCCACAGGGGATTATGGATGGTTACCTTGCAGTGGTACGAATTTGGCACCTACCAGATTAGGAGGAACTCGGGAGTCGGCATCAGCATAGTTGCAATTGGTCTCTTCCTTTCCTTTCTAGCTCGTGAAGCTCCACTTTACCAGCGCCTGGGTGATTGGGTAGTATCATATTTACTGCCCACAGCGGCGAATACAGTGATCACAAAAGTCGTGGTGGGCTCGCGGAATGCTGATGATGCGGGCTACATAGAACGTAGAAGTATGATTGCCCTTCAAATTCCTATGGCATCAAGCACCTCTTGTGCGCCGTATCATCATCTTGCTGTTAAGAATCAACAACTTGAAGCGAAAGTGTATGACATCAATCACCCCTGCTTCCGAGAACTTCAGCAGATCAAGGCGTTCGAAAGCAATTCGAAAGTCCCCCTCATGGCCCTCGGGCCTCCCCTGCCTTGTGTATGTGTACATAGTAGATATTATACCACTCTACTTACCCACACAGCCAGGTTCAGGGACAACACATTCAGCGACATGCCATCCTCACATCCTTCGCGGACGTTTCAGACCGTTTCAGAACCGGAGCAGCTACATAGCTGAGCCCCTGCCAAGCGCCGCTCTTCTGATATGTACGTGAGTACATATGGATGCAGGTTGAAATTATTCCGTGCATCCTTTCACATCTGACTTTGAAGGTTGAACGTTCTCGAGTCATTCTGACTTCTGGCGGGAAAGCTTGAAAGTGAACATTCAGTCCCCAGAGTGAACCACTAAGTGCTCGACGAGGGCTCGGTACTTAAAGTACATATTCTTTGCAAGATGTCGCCAGGAGGGATCGGACACGATATGGCATCCCTGGCCCGATGCCCAGCCTCTCGATTAAAGTGTAATGCCGAACCGAGGCCCTTATGGAGCCTTCGAGTCAACCATCAACGAGAAATTCTCTTGGCCATTTCTCACTGGGTCATCATGTCCGCAGTTTATGTCATTGACGTGCCCTATTTAAAAGGTTCGGCGAACATTCAACGATTCTTCACTCCATTCCCAACTTCCCCCCATCCTAGTTCCTTGTCCCCCTAATCCACGAGCGTAATGAAGACTTCCTTTGCCCTCCTTTCCTTGGCTTCCCTCGCGCTCGCCTCGAGCGATGGCCACAAGCTCAACAGACGCCAGCACCACAGCATTGCGCGCATGAGGGACGTCGAGGATGCAACCGATCTCTACGCCCGGGGTGGCAACTCAAAGTGGACATTCTACAACACCGAGACTGGTAATCAGTGAGTGGAGCGCACGCCGCAATATAGGCCTGGAGAGGCCTGGGGACATACAGGAACAGACCCTGATTGGAGCTTTGCCAAAAAATAGGGGAGCATGTGGAGGATTCAGGACGAACAACCAATTCGTGAGTTTCATCGCCTGTGCTTCTTTCTGCAAATTCTCCGAGTCTGATGCATATCCACAATAAGGTTGTTGCCCGGGCTCAGGTCGTAAGTATCATGCCACCATCATCCGGGTAGAACGGAAAGCTCAAGGCTGGATAGGATTTCCAAAAATCCGACTGCGGCAAGACGATAACCCTCCAGTACGAAGGCAAGTCCGCTGAGGCAGTCATCTGGGATATTGTATGTCACTTCATACACTCTCGCATCGAGCGCCGCCTCTAACGGTTACGATCCAGTGCCCTGAATGCCCCTCCAATGGCCTCGACCTTTCCAAGGGTCTCTTCAATCACTTCGCAGCAGAGAGTATTGGTGTCATCTACGGCACTTGGAACTTCGGCAGCGGAGGCGGTGCGCCGGCGGATCCCAAGCCGACTACCACCACCACTGCTGCGCCAAAGCCCACGACCACCTCCAAGCCTGCTGAGTCGTCCACCACTACCACTTCCACCACCACCGAAAAGCCGAAGCCCACCACGGAGAAGCCGAAGCCCACCACCACGAGTGCGCCCCCTCAAACTACTACGACCACTTCTGCCCAAAAGGCAGCAACCACTTCCAAGTCATCCAAGTCTGAGAAGCCCTCGTCAACTTCGAGCGCGAACCTCGCTGCAGTCACCTCCGATTCCCTGAACATCATCGGAACTGAATGCAATCTGACTGTGGAAAAAGGGGAGATGGTTGTCAAGTGCAAGAAGTTCAATTAATCTGGATTAATTGGGAAGCTGCGCTTCCTCGAATAGCTGAGTTTGGGCGGGAGGATAGTCGACGTCCGCGACGTCGGCTAGCTTACTGGTTGTACTTCCCGCTGCGCGTAGTATACCGCCCAGGCTCGTGGTCGATGACCTATACCTGAGTCATGTCTATCTCATAACATTCATTAGTATCCCTTCTGTAATACACTTGCTGGGTCAAGCGCCTTTCTGACCAAGCCTTCGAGCGAGCTCGCTGTGGGCAGTGTTAGCAATATTGAGACTTCTAGTTGTGATGAACAGGTAATCATGATGTATTTCTTGTCTCCTACGATAGGCGTCAAATGCAGGTTCTAACTTTCTGTTTGCCAAACCCTTGCCACGTTAGTTGGGTTGGGTGTGGGTAGGGCCAAACATTAAGCGCCCAGTCCGTGCGAAATAAATTGACGTAAGCGCCGAACCTCGGCCTGCTTGTTACTCTCGAGTCAAACACGTTGCTTGCCTGCCACTGTATATAGAGCTGCTACATGACTTATATCAATGAGGATGTCTAGCTCGCTCAACGCAATTAACAGTACTGTCTGTATTAGCCCTGTCGGGCATTCTCCATGGCTCTCAATATCCTCATCTCTCACCATACATAAGGTTTTCGTTACCATTCATGCTTTCGAGCATTGATAATTCCGCAATCGCAGTGTTTTGTGTTGTAAGGTACGTCTGATGGACGGCCCAAAATAACCGCGTCGGTGTCGTATCCCCGCTAGACTGAGAGCCATTACGATCATCCTCGGCTATGAGCGGGATATAAGGCTCATCGCCACGTTCTTTCCCTCTTCACCTTGCTCCACAACCTTCCTTTCGAAACATACACTCCTTCCCATTGACCATTATGATCAAGCCCTCATTCGCTCTCCTCACCTTCGTTACGCTCGCCCTCGCTTCAAGCAGTGATATGAAGCTAGTCAGGCGCCAGCACAGTACTATTGCACACAAGAGGGACGCCAGCGCGGAAACTGAACTCTCCGCTCGGGAGGATGGCAACTCGAGGTGGACGTGGTACAACACCGAGACTGGCCATGAGTGAGTTCTGTCTGCCTACGCCCCCAACAGAAGGCCCAACCGCTGAATTGAACACCCTAACCACAGGGGAGCTTGCGGTGGACTCAAGTTGAACACCGACTTTGTGAGTTGCGAATAAACCGAGTGGCTTTAACTGTTGGTTTGCTAATATAACATACCTTTCTCCGACAGGTTGTTGCCAGGGCCCAAGTCGTGCGTTCCTCTTTCTCTACTCACTCTAATTGCGGTGGGGCTGAACTCTGTCCAGGACTTCAAACAATCCGACTGCGGCAAGAGCATCACCCTCGAATGGCAAGGGAAATCGGCCCAGGCCGTCATCTGGGATATTGTACGTTACCTCCTCCTACCCCTGAGGCCTTACGCGGTTCCGGCTAACGTTGAACTCTATCAGTGCCCTGGGTGCCCCTCGAACGCCCTCGACCTCTCCAAAGGTCTCTTCACTCATTTCGCCTCCGAGGACGTAGGCATTATCAACGGAAACTGGAAGTTCAATGACGGTAGCAGCCCCCCGACCCCGTCTACCTCTACAACCTCTGAGGCCCCGAAGCCCACCGCGCCCGTCGACACCCCCGCCGCCACCCCGTCACTGCCGAACATTACGGGAACTGAGTGCAACTTGGCGATTGAGAATGGAGAGATGGTCTTCAAATGCAAGAATGGGGACGCGAAAGACGTTACGGGCACTGGGTGTAGCCTGACGGTCGAGAATGGTGAGATGGTCACCAGGTGTAGCAAGTACACCGCTTGAGCCAGAGGGGCGCTTGAGCTATGACGACGCACGTATCCATAGAGAGGACTTAGAGGGGAGGCAGGGTCCATACTGTTTATTTCACAGGGTTAATACTTCATAGAGGAACATCGTCTTTCCTGGGTTACATACATACATAGTCAAGCTTCTTTGTCAGTTAATCTGTCAAGGAGCTACAAACATTTCAACGATCGATATCGAGAATGTCCAATCGTAGTCCATACCAAGGTCAGTTCACCAAGGCTCAGATGCAATCTGCCGGGACATCGAAGTTATCGGTGTAGTTTGCCGCCGTCAGCCCGAGACCCCTGCTGGCAAAAGCTTTCCAGAGCAAGCACTTGTTAACGCCGTTATACCGATTGGCATCGGCTTGAATCCAAGCATCGCGAGCTTGCACGACTGGGTTTGAGTTGAAATGAGCATCGGTCATGAAGCTTTCAGAATGTGGCGACTTACGTGTGGGATTGCATGGCTGGATCGAGAGTGCGTCAATGAAGAGGTGCATGTAGACGATGTTACCCTCGGCACCATCAGGGTTGGTCAACGATTCCGGAGACCAGCCGTACTTTGCGATGAGGGGCGCATATACATTGTGAAGCATATTGGCCCAGGTTTCCCCAATTACTGAAGTCGTTGTAAGGTGAGGGTTGAGAATCGTAAGGATGTGAGTTGAATTACTCACAGTGCACCTCGTCTTGGGTCTTCAAGCTCCCGTACGTATACGGATTGACCGATCTAACCAACAATATTCAACCCATGTGCCATAATATAGGATATTGCACGACTCACTTATCCGTCGAATATGGGTGCGTGCGCGTTCCAGCTGGGTTGTTTGCGACGTAGGCATCGTGAACCCAGTCTGTCACTGTTTCGTTTTGCTCTGTCCAACTGGTGGATCACCGCTTAGATCTTGCTGCAGTCGCAAAGTGAAGAAACTACGACTCACTTTGCCATAGCGTCAGACCAGCCTTCTCCCATACCACGGGACTCGGTGCTCTGCAAGCATCGTGCAGTACCACCGCCAGTCAGGCGATTGGTGATTCCATGAGTCATTTCGTGCACGATGATATCGTTCTGGAAGACACCGTCGCGATTGGGCTAGGAGTCGTTTTATTAGAAGGCTGAAATAATTGTCCGCAATCGGTGCACTTACTGTCGACCGAGTCCAGATATACATTCGAGCAGTTCCTGATTGCCCACTGTGGGACCTTTGTGTTAAAAGCCGCACTCGAGAGTCGAGAGGGGTGAATGGACGTACTCAGGAGGCGTGGCGAAGTTGGCATTGTTCGTGCCGCTGCTATCTTGAACACTAATAAGAACCCGATCCCCAGCAGCACCACCTTTACCGAAGTTTTCGGTCTGGAAGTTGAAAGCAGCTTCCGTGAACCCATATCGGTATGCGAAGTCGTGCACCCGATTGATAACATAGAACGCATTTGTGCGCGCAGCGTCAACGTTGGTGCCGACACCTGGCGCCAGGGCAGTGTCGTAGGTGTAGTCAAAGACTGGACCGGGGGCCGATTGGGACGTCACATTGGTTTGCGTTCCTTTATATGCAATAACATTATTACCACTATCATGCCGCGTCTGGTGAGCGGTCGGAAGCTTGTATAGAGAAAGAACATACGAGGTAGTAGTGGTGTTGACGCCTCCGTACAACTGCCATCCTGCCGGAGAGGAGAGAGGGTCGTGTGGATCGACCAGAAGCTCCGTTCCTTGCGGTAGCTCTTGTTTATGGATAGGCAAGACGCGGTACTGCAGGTTGCATCAGCAACATTCAAAGAACGGTGACGCAGGGCAACTCATACACTGGCATCGGCGGTAAAGTCGGTGATGGAAAGCAGTTCCCCATTATGTGCATCGACGAACACTTCGTACCAAGAGTTCGCTTCTTCATTTTGAATTTGGACTACGTGGACGAGTGCAGCACTGCCATCCGGCCTCGCCAGATATTCTACCTTTGTTGGGTGGTTGTTGTACTTCCCATCGAGCTGCTCCTCAATTTTCGGTATGACGCTTTGGACGTCCACCGTCGGTTCCGAAGGTGCGATGCTCTCTTTTAGATCGCATGGTTGCAATTCAGGTACTTGTGAAGCTAGAGATCAAGGGACGATGCTTACTAGGCTTGACGAATGAAGAAGAGAATGAAACAACTTTGTTATCCTTGAAAGCGACGTTCGCCACAGCGTTCACAAATGGGATGCCATTCTAACGAGACACACACTTCAGCACTTGAGGGCGAACCATAAAACGTAAAGACGCACATAACGTTGTCGCACATACGCATGCCGAGCGTTGGGAGAAGAGAATCCTGCTCGGAATTCAACTGTAGAGCCATCGACCTTCAGCTTGTTCGTAACGTAAGCGCGAGCTTCGCCGTCCAGTCCACTGGGTGCGAAGGAGGCCTCTTGAACGAGGCCTTCGCCAAATGTCTGCAGAGCAAGATTAATTCTGGATGTTGCATGGGCTATGATACCGGGAGAGAATACCCACCTCAAAGCTTGAAGGCGGGTTGTAGGTCTCCAACTGAAGTCCGCGACGCCCGATGGTTGTCCTGTGATGGGTTGAGTGCGAGAACGGAGCAAGGGAGGTTGCATGAGCCTGAGCAGCCAAAGCGAGGGCAGCAAGAACATATGAGAGGAGGCCACGGATAGGAGACATTGGGAAATGGATGTTGAGGATTGGCGGGAGTGTAGCTTCAGCCTAATAAAGTAGCATCTTCTAATGTTTATGTTATCGTCATGGTTCTGTGATACCTTAAATGATACACAGCAGCTCAGTCGCCGATGGAAGCCAACAAGGAGCGCCGAAGAACGCGAGAGCACGCGACAGTAGCGATGCCATCCCACACTGCTTCGAAGGCGTGGTTCGGCGAGCTTCTTAGGTTGGAGTCAGAACTATTTGCTGTTTGAGGAAGCAGATGACAACGGCAATTGGAACTGTGTTCCTATAGCAGCTAGATGAGTCCTGTACGCCAGCGGTCCTGCGATGACGGAAATATTTGAAACTTAAGTCAACCAACAATATGACGCGACTTTTCAGCTCACATAGCAGGGGGTGTGCTTCGCCAGTGTATCCTGGGATAGGCAGGAGACTTCTGCTTCTATGTATACGAAAGGATTCATCAGCAACTTGGAAAGTATCAGCCTAGACCACATGCTGAGAACTCACACCTGTTGAGATAGGCTTCTCCCGGGCCGTCCGTACTTGCGATCCATTTCTTCACTTCAGACTCACCAAGCATTGGCCTTAGTGCCTTCCCTCCTCGACCCCCCTGAATCTTGACCCTACTTATACCGATTATAACTGTATCAGGTGCCCCTAGGTTTGTATGGAAGTGAGTCACTGGTGGGATTCTCGGAAGTCTGGGAGCGAGGTTTAAGCCGAACTCTGAGCTGTTCATTGTGACATGGCAGGGAAAGAAAGCCTTTGGGCCCAGGATCATCGCATGGCCGCGGCTTCGCCCCCTGTTCTATGCAACACCAAACACGAGGAACCTTCGCAGCACTTAGGCCAAGTAGAAAACTTAGTTATGTACTTAGGGCACTCAAGAAGAGGTTTCTGCGCACTAAAACATATAGGAAGCAGGACAATAGCCAGCATAACCTGCACTCTCAACAAGCGCCTAACTTTGACGCTCCGCGCCAATCGGACTGTGTATTGTATCCTGGGAATTCATGACTAATCCAATATTCAACCCGATACGCAATCATATATAGTGCTTAAACTTCGACCACTACAATCTGCAATGGGCTTTCTGAAGAGATCAATAAAGAACCTTCAAAAGCGGGAGCCGTAAGTCTCGCCTAATTATAAACCAAACTCTGACTTTTCTCCTCGCAGAACCAAGTTCGGCGCAATTAAAGGCGTTGAATTGTTCTCGAAGTATGCAAGTCGCGAGGACTTGTTCATCGAAGGCGTACACGGCGTCGCCGAAGGCGGAATTCATGGGAGAGCGAATGAAGGCGCGTTTTCCATCGTCGTGTACGTATTTTAACGTGGTCCTCGAACTGCGATTGATTTGCAATAGAGCGGGACGGTATGACGACGACGACGACAGAGGAGAAACCATGTACGCCGTGTTCCTTGTTTGAAATGCCTCAGCTGACCCGATTGCTAGCTACTACACTGGCGAAGGTCCGTTTATTCCTCGATCTGGTTCCACTTTTATTGATATCGCTCGGCAGGCGGGCATTCGAGAACTTCGGAGCTGCAGATCAAGGATCAGGAATGGGTTAGGGGCAATGCCGCCCTGCGGGTGCGTAGCATCTAAACCACAAAAACCACACACTCACTCCATACAGACGTCGAAACAGCGCAACCTCCCAGTACGAGTGATACGGTCGCATGTCCTGCGCTCCCGATACGCACCAGCGTCGGGGTACCGCTACGACGGCCTCTACAAGGTCATCAAGGTGACGACTTTTCCCTCGCGCAGCAGAACTGACTCACCCATCGCCACCCTCAGGCAGAGCAAATCGTAGGGAACTCGGGGCACGCTGTGTGCCGGTTCATCCTGGAGGTGGGCGGGCACCCTCGTTCCCATGCACGTGTCTCTGGCTGACCTCATGTATGTCTTAAGCGACTTCCAGGTCAGGGAACCCTCCCAGGGGATGACGGGGACGTCAAGCACCCTGTCGCTTCGTCTTCCCGTCCACCTGTCTCCTCGTCCTCCACTTCCTCTCTGCCTCGTCGCGACCCCGTACTCGCGGCGCCCAAGCGGTCGATAGCCAAGATGCGCAAGGGAAAGGCGAGAGAGCCGGCGGAGATCGGGGGCATACAGTTCAAGTATGAGGGCGGGACGAGTCCTGTCAAGACGGAGCCGGTGGCATCGAGCTTCGGCCTGGGCATAGGGCAGAGGCTCCCGCCGGCACCGGCCCCGGTGAGGGAAGAGCCGACGTTCAGTGTGAAGGATCTGTATAAGGCGCATCCGGTTCCTGGGTTTCGATGAGTTGAGTTAGTGTGATAAGTGTGAGAGGACGGTTGGACGGTTGGAGTGACCGCCGGGTTCAGGGCTTAACGGGTGGTGGTCCGTGCGCCTATTGTGCCACCAGGCAAGGTTGGAAGGAGGGATGGATAGAGCCGCCTGGCGTGTGGTTGTATTGGGGATGGAAGCCTGGTGGTTGGACGACTCGTTTATGTATGACTCGTCTCGGTCGAGGCTTGGTGCGGGATCCGCTCACGTCAATGAGCTGAGTCCCGTCCCTTGCCGCACCCTTGGATATTTTTCTTCATCTTTAATTTCTTGGATTTCATATCGTGCTTCGCTTCTTTGGCTTTCTTGCCTTCATGACCATTCACGATCTCTTTTCTTGCACATACCTCTACCTTACTGTTTGCCCACATCTCCGCTGCACATACCTACTCTCTGGGACATCACACATACCTATTTCTTGTATCAATACCATCTGCGTTCGAATTCGTTTCATTTTATGACCTTATCCTTATGAGCTCTCGTTCTGCCGTTTTCTTAGGAGTGGCTTTTCGCCCTCTCCACTGCGTTGCCATTTGTTGTCGTCTGCGCGGCGGCTGTAGAGGTCGCGAAGCGGTTCAAGGAGGATGGGGTTTTGGAGAACGTTAGAGCAAGGGAGAAGGAGCTATTTGCGGCGCTGGGGAAGTTGAAGGCTGATGCGGAGGTCGGTAAATGGATAGATGTCAGAGGGAAAGGGTTGATGGTGGGGGTCGAGTTCACCCAGGCGATGGGGGCAACCGCGGAGGGGGCGACGGGAGAGAAAGTGCCGAAGGATTTGGCGAAGAGGGTTGCGCCGAGGTGTGTTGACAAGGGGATGTTTGAGGTCATTTGGTTTATCCCTCCCCTCAATGTGCCGAAGGAGGATCTGAAGAAGGAACAGGCAGTTAGGGAGGTAGTAAAGGATGGTGATAGGTAACTCTCTCATCCTGCTATCCATGTCGCAATTTTGTGGAATAGAGTGCAATAAAAGTTGGCAACATATTAGAGGACGTTCCTTGAGGAGTGGCTACTGGTATAAAATGGGTCATGTAGTTAGTGAGTATTCATAAAGATCAAAGATCTCGACAAGCCGATCCTCCTTGGATTCTCGATCCCAGAGCACAACGACCCTCCCTGATAATGGACACACCGAGGTATTCAGCACTGCTGTCGACTCGGGATTTGGCCTCGCAATTATTTCAGAGAAGTCTCCTAGGCTTTCGATGTCGGGACCTGATGCTTCTGGGAAGTCAGTGTCGTCTTCGAGGATAGAAACGAATATGTTTCCTCTTCCTACTCCCAGATCCAAGCAATCATACCAGATGTACCCTCCAACCCCTTCGTCCAGTGCAAAGTGAAGATGGGGGGTATCACATGGCTGGGTGGCGGTTCGATACCTTTTAGTGGGAAGGAGCGAATTTGCCGAAGGACTGTCTGGACGAAAGCAAAAGCAGAACCGAACGTATGCATATGACACGAAGTCTCGCTGAGTTGCATCTATTTCGAGTTGCGGATGCCTAATGTCATAGAACAGTGGACCTTCGTCTGCCACCGGCTTGTGGAGCATAAAGTCGGATGCCCATGGCCTGAAGGTGTCTTCGAAAGTTTGCTGGTGTGTCCATTGCAGAGGCGGGGGAATATTGCCAATGTCCGGGCCTCCGTATTGAAGGTCCACCAGGCCATTTCCTACAGGGCGGTGCGTGATACCCGCCAATTCGAAGCCTTGCAGACCATGGGAGTCAACAACAAAGGCGTATCCTTGATGACAAAAGACCTGCAAACGAGGCTCGTGAGGGACTCACAACTGAATCTATGCCAGCCAGCCACTTACATCTTGACCGGCGGTACTGTGTGAGGTCCTTGTGGCTGAGGCGACCCACGATTTACCCGGTGAATCCGAAGCGCCCCAGATGAGAACCCGCTCTCCAACCCCGAATGCAACAATTGGCCCATCTTGGGTAGCGCATATCTCAGAACCTCTTGAGTGTAGTACGCAAAGCCGGCCGAGCTCTCGCACAGAATGCAGTCCCCGGCCTGGAAGGCGTATCTCAAGTCTGTGGAGGAGCGTAAACGTTGACCAATGACCGAAGTTGTATTCACTGCGACTACGGCACAAAGCCAATTGCGTTAGATCAGATATTCGTCCTAGGAGTCTCAAGAAAATAACGCACTCGATACCGAATGATTGAGGCAATGTGGGTTGGGAGTAGTACTCCTGGATAAGCAAATGCACCGTATCCCTGTCGGCGACAATGACATCTGCAATCTCGGGCATCATGTCGGCGCAGTTCAGTTCGTAGCGTACAACTTCGCATGGCTCAACCAGGCTTCCCGGTGGACCTAGATCCCACACTCGCAGCTGCGTTTTGTCCAGAGTGATGAGGAAGCGACCCTCAGGAACAAGGAAAGTGGCGCTTATGTCAGGGTATGGATTGTTCAACTCTTGGGTCTGCTGGGCCTGCAGGTCGTCGTCTCCACTGTTGTATGGAAGAAGACGAGGAATAGGTAGCGCGAGGCGGTTTCCCGGACGATACCGATGTTTAAAACGCAGTATTCCAGTGCATGCGCGGCGCAACTCGGACGCTGTGCAGCCGCTGAAGCTTGACCAGAGGACACCCGCGCCGCATTGGCGTCGTAGACGTTCCCTCCATAACTCTGAGTCACCCTCAATTAGATCATAGAAAGCTTTGCAAGTCTGCATTGAGTCATAGAGTCAATCGCTGGTTTGATGGAGCCTCGAGAGGGTGCAACTGCGTCGATTTGGACGAACCTGTTGTAGACGGCAGATATCTCGAGTTGGGAGCTCTTTTGCTATCAAAGTTCGCAGCTCTGTGGGAAGTTTCTCCATATTGTATGGTGGGCGAGCCAAGGCCTTACTCGATGAGTACTTGGTCCAGGGAGATGGCTTTTGAGAAACAGCGCAATTGCAGCGCAACGGCATGCAGCGCAGGTCGCACGCTCCTGTTGTCGAACTGCGGCCAATTCTAACAGATCACGGCAAACCCAATTCTGCACCAAATCGCAAACGTTCTACATAGGTTGGAGTGCTGCCAAAACAGAATAGACTGGTATGGATGCCAGGGCTCAGTACACGGTGTAACGATCCATACATTTCCACTTTGTGACAGAGCATCGCCTCATTCCCTGCCTTCAAACAAAAGCATGAAGTGTAATCGTGATAAATGATTGTAATGAGGACACCGTTTCTTGAGGAGTGGCTACTGGCATAAGGGGTCATATAGTTGGCAAAGAATCATAAAGGTCAAAAATCTCGAGAACCCGATCATCTGACTCCTTGGATTCTCGATTCCAGAACACAACGACCCTCCCTGATAATGGACACATCGAGACATGCAGCACTCCAGTCTCATTATTTGGTCTCGCAATCATTTCGGAAAAGTCTCCTAGGCCTGGTTCTGGGAAGTCAGGGTCATCTTCGAGGATAGAAGGCTCGGAGTCAGGGTCGTCAAGAATGGAAACGAATATGCCTCCTCTTTGAAGTTGTCGTACTCTGTCCGGATGGTCCAAGCTATCATACCAGATGTACCCTGCAACCCCATCATCCAGGGAAAAACGAAGCTGGGGAATATCACATGGCTACATACCTGTTGAATGATATTCTTTTCGATACACCCAGAGTTGTCGTTGTGGGGAATTGTGGATTAGAAAGGTCAGCACTTCGTCGTGTTGAACAGCTCGAGTACTTACCGCTGTCATGTCTGACTTAGTCTTGTTCAACCTGATGGGTCCGAGCCGTAGTTCAAATCTGGATAAAAGACTTGTGTTTTCCTAAGGGCAATGGAGCCCGTTCTGGCGAGGACAAACACGGAGTGATGGTGATGATGACGAGAAGGCGCTGACATAGGGTAGGACCTGGTTTGGTCAACCTGAATCTCCTTGGTCTGTTGACTAACCTCTGAGACCTTGAGGACGACCATACACCTGTTAGCAAACTCTTCCTCCGTCCACGGGCGGCGTAAAGGTTGGTGTGGACGGAGGGAAACGGCATCATTCATACGTCGCCGGGGGATATAGCCCTGGCGCGGTCGAAGTCGAAACGGGAAAGGGCATCGGCGATTTGATTATCGACTCCGGGGATAAACAGAACCTTGAAATCGGAACATGATTCCAAAGCGATGTCAGAAGCAGCTTTGAGAATGGGATTGACTCGTGGAGAGGCTTTGAGAGTGTTATAGATGTCGACCGTATTCGAGTTGTCAGAATAAATGGTGGTGTGAGAGGGTAGGAAGTCGGTGGAGTCGATGTGTTTCAAAGCCGATAAGACGCAAAGACTTTCATGGAGAAAGATGAACTCTTCTCCTTGGGTATCGACAGTAGGGGCATAGAAACCAAGATTGAGACCACGAATCCAAAATCCCATCCCCTCCAGCGACGCATCACAGAAAACCGTCAGATCAGCGTCTTCATGTGGGTCCCAATGCGCACATTCGAGCAAATGGACACCAGACGCTGAACTAAGGTGGCCGCGAGCCCACGTCAAGTCGTTACGAACCGCGTTGTTAATCCGAATTTTAGCGGTGGGAACAGATTTCCCTCGCATCTTGGCGTAAACGTTCGCCAAGCATGGACGAAGGTGGGGGAAGACGTTAAAAGCCCAATTCAGCCACCCGGCAAGTTGCTGCCACCGTTTGAGGGTAGCGCCTTTCCGGGCAAGCTGGCCGGCTTCATCACACCAGAGATCAAGTTCTTGAAGAAGGTCCATTCTGGCGTCGTCGGGAAGAGTTAAAGTCATGGTAGTGGTATCGACGGAGATGCCAATAATGGTTAACGGATTTCCGGATACTTGCTTTGACTCCTTGTGGGGAACACCAAGGCGATCCCAGACGCGAAGAAGTTGCGCCTGAGGTGCAGGCATCATCTTCTGGTAAGGCTCGTACCATTCGATGTCGTCCTCGCGTGCCACGCCAAAATGGTCGTCGGAGTATTCGGCGATAGCAGGGATGGCGTACACACAAACGGCGATCCAGTTCACCAGTGCCATGAAAGCAATGAACAGAATTTGGGAAGCAGTTCCCCCAAAGACGTTGCAACGATTGACGTAGTTCAAACCATCAACATGCTCGACTTGTTTGATTTGCCAAAATCGATGCATGGGTATTAGGCGGTAAGCTTCCTGAACATCGGCCTTCCAGAGAATCAACCGTGCTTCGGGGAACCGACGTCGAAACTCGACAAGGGTAGGGCCGAACGTGCGCATACCATCAAGCGGCGCCTTACCCATTGCGTCCTTATCAACCATGAGATTCAGAGCATGAGGGCCGAAGCTATGGTTGACGACTTGACGCCAGGCAGAGCCGTTGTCCTTCGGTACAGCGAAGTTGGGCATTCGGACCATCCCATCTAGAAGGATCCCAAAACCATCGGAATACCGATTTCGAGAGAGTTCGATATCTCGTTGGTCACGTAGAAACCTAATCTGGTCCTCATCCTCGATTACTGCGCAGCACCAGACATCATCCAGGCCATCGGTCGTTGGTCTTCCGACGCCTGGAAGATCTACATACGCAAACATCCCATGCTTCTGGATCATTTCGTTCACCAAACATGCACCGGTCCTCCTCATCATCAGCCCTCAGCTTCATCTTAATTCTTTCTTTTCTTTATTTTCTTTCCCTACTAGGATTAGGAGTGCCGTACCGGTTGCCTGTCCTATGTAGTTCTCGTAATATTATTTGCTTTTTCGGGTGGAGCCGTTGGCTCTTCCCGGTGCTGCTATTTCCTCGTCTCTTGTGTGAAGCGACATTGGTCTGGATAAAAGACTTGTGTTTTCCTAAGGGCAATGGAGCCCGTTCTGGCGAGGACAAACACGGAGTGATGGTGATGATGACGAGAAGGCGCTGACATAGGGTAGGACCTGGTTTGGTCAACCTGAATCTCCTTGGTCTGTTGACTAACCTCTGAGACCTTGGTGGAGAGGGTCAGCGCATTCGGTCTCGTAAATCTTATTCTTCATCTTCCATCACCGTTGTTCGTCCTCGACCTCACGTTTTGAATTTTTTCGTCTCCCACCCACCCACTACCAAAGGTCTTCCGACGCCTGGAAGATCTACATACGCAAACATCCCATGCTTCTGGATCATTTCGTTCACCAAACATGCACCGGTCCTCCTCATCATCAGCCCTCAGCTTCATCTTAATTCTTTCTTTTCTTTATTTTCTTTCCCTACTAGGATTAGGAGTGCCGTACCGGTTGCCTGTCCTATGTAGTTCTCGTAATATTATTTGCTTTTTCGGGTGGAGCCGTTGGCTCTTCCCGGTGCTGCTATTTCCTCGTCTCTTGTGTGAAGCGACATTGGTCTGGATAAAAGACTTGTGTTTTCCTAAGGGCAATGGAGCCCGTTCTGGCGAGGACAAACACGGAGTGATGGTGATGATGACGAGAAGGCGCTGACATAGGGTAGGACCTGGTTTGGTCAACCTGAATCTCCTTGGTCTGTTGACTAACCTCTGAGACCTTGGTGGAGAGGGTCAGCGCATTCGGTCTCGTAAATCTTATTCTTCATCTTCCATCACCGTTGTTCGTCCTCGACCTCACGTTTTGAATTTTTTCGTCTCCCACCCACCCACTACCAAAAACAGGAGTGCCGTACCGGTTGCCTGTCCTATGTAGTTCTCGTAATATTATTTGCTTTTTCGGGTGGAGCCGTTGGCTCTTCCCGGTGCTGCTATTTCCTCGTCTCTTGTGTGAAGCGACATTGGTCTGGATAAAAGACTTGTGTTTTCCTAAGGGCAATGGAGCCCGTTCTGGCGAGGACAAACACGGAGTGATGGTGATGATGACGAGAAGGCGCTGACATAGGGTAGGACCTGGTTTGGTCAACCTGAATCTCCTTGGTCTGTTGACTAACCTCTGAGACCTTGGTGGAGAGGGTCAGCGCATTCGGTCTCGTAAATCTTATTCTTCATCTTCCATCACCGTTGTTCGTCCTCGACCTCACGTTTTGAATTTTTTCGTCTTTCTCTTCACATCGCCAATTCGCTCAACATCAAATCATTACCTGAATGTCTGATGGATCAAATCAACCTCCCGACGGAACTTCTGGATCGTTTGGAAGGAATGGTAGACAGGTTGGAGCGGCGAACGACTTCGTCCAAGGTTCCTCTGGAACAGAGAATCGACCGGGGACCACTTATAACGAGGGTGGGCTGCAGCCGTTCGGTTTCTCCGAAAATTCGGGACAGAACAGCGTCCGAACGGACACCTTCGCCACAGAGATTGTCGAAAAGGCCGAGGCTGTCTGGGAGGATGTCCGACGTCGGAATCTTCCCAAGGGCGTCGCCATCGGACGCCTGTACTCCATCTTCGATCTTGACGGCGAATACTCGGACTCGGAACGAAACAAACGACACCGCGGTTTCGAACACTTCGTGGAGCAAATCGAAGAAGAGGAGAGAGTCGAGAAAGCGGCAACTCGAGAGGGAAAAAGGGTCGAGAAGGCTCTCGCCTACCGTCCAAGCCCACGAGAGCGCAACTCGAGGTCCAAGTCTCCACCGGGAAATCAATATGGATTCCTCCCCGGAACAAGGGGAAGGGGTCGGTCTTCTAGCCCGAATGGAGATGTCGACCCCGCAATCAGCGGAGGCAAACGAGTTCGTATTCGACGGGAGCAATTACCATGGGCTGCCAAAGACGACGACTTTGCAGCGAACACCTCCGACTCTTCCTGCCTCCGTAACCAGGAGCTCCTCCGACTCTTTAAACTCGACATATCATGGACCTTGTCCGACATCGAGCTTTCACCGACCGCTCCCAGTGGATTCCCTGAATCAGAGTGGCGCCACATCCTCGAAGGGCACGCCGTCAACCTCGACACCGTGCTCGGGCACTTGCACTTCAGCAATGCTCCTCAACAGGAGTCTGCGCGCATGGGAGACAGCGAGATCACCTTTACTGCAGCAGTCAAAAGTTCAACCCGCGTCACGAATGCAGCACAGTGGACTTCCGCGTGGGACGCAGCATCGGAAGCTTACGAGTTCGTCTTCGAACATCGAAGGCGGGAATTGCGAGACTACGGAAATCAAATCCGACGTCTTTTCGCAGCAAAACTACCCCAGTCAGCCCCTCGAGTCATTGCCTTCGACGACGCCGTCAGGAAACTGGTCAAAGGAGGGACTGCAATGCGACTCACCGAATCCCAACGCTTCCAGTACCTCGCCGACGCCCACCTCTCGTACGATGGAGTCGAAGCTCAGAAACGCGAAGGGAAAGGGAAAGCTGGAGGATATGGAAGTGGATTCGGTGGAGGAGGAAAAGCAGGAAGAGTCTGTGACAGGTTTAACCAGAAGGGAGGATGCGAAAGGGCAGACGGCATGTGTCGATTCAGGCATGCCTGTCGAAAGTGTGGGAAGCCAGGCCACGGAGAGACCGCATGTAAAAGCGGAGGAAGCAAGGAGGCGTAACTACGTCCCCAAGTACATGCGCTATAACGATTGGGGCCTTCCCGAACCAATTCGCGCTATCGAATGGACGGAATATGCATCCCCTCTTCCTTCACCACCTCCATCTGTCATTCAAGATTCACGCGTCGCTCGCACCATTACCGACCATCCACATCTCTTCCAAATCGTCACACCAATACATGTCAATGAATTCGAGAATGCTCTGTGCTCACATCCCAACCGTCCCTTCTGTGATTCGGTTGTTCGCTCTCTTCGCGAAGGCTTCTGGCCATATGCGAATATTCCGGATGACTACCCGTTGAAATATGAAGCTCCACAACCAGTAATCGAGGATGAGGACCAGATTAGGTTTCTACGTGACCAACGAGATATCGAACTCTCTCGAAATCGGTATTCCGATGGTTTTGGGATCCTTCTAGATGGGATGGTCCGAATGCCCAACTTCGCTGTACCGAAGGACAACGGCTCTGCCTGGCGTCAAGTCGTCAACCATAGCTTCGGCCCTCATGCTCTGAATCTCATGGTTGATAAGGACGCAATGGGTAAGGCGCCGCTTGATGGTATGCGCACGTTCGGCCCTACCCTTGTCGAGTTTCGACGTCGGTTCCCCGAAGCACGGTTGATTCTCTGGAAGGCCGATGTTCAGGAAGCTTACCGCCTAATACCCATGCATCGATTTTGGCAAATCAAACAAGTCGAGCATGTTGATGGTTTGAACTACGTCAATCGTTGCAACGTCTTTGGGGGAACTGCTTCCCAAATTCTGTTCATTGCTTTCATGGCACTGGTGAACTGGATCGCCGTTTGTGTGTACGCCATCCCTGCTATCGCCGAATACTCCGACGACCATTTTGGCGTGGCACGCGAGGACGACATCGAATGGTACGAGCCTTACCAGAAGATGATGCCTGCACCTCAGGCGCAACTTCTTCGCGTCTGGGATCGCCTTGGTGTTCCCCACAAGGAGTCAAAGCAAGTATCCGGAAATCCGTTAACCATTATTGGCATCTCCGTCGATACCACTACCATGACTTTAACTCTTCCCGACGACGCCAGAATGGACCTTCTTCAAGAACTTGATCTCTGGTGTGATGAAGCCGGCCAGCTTGCCCGGAAAGGCGCTACCCTCAAACGGTGGCAGCAACTTGCCGGGTGGCTGAATTGGGCTTTTAACGTCTTCCCCCACCTTCGTCCATGCTTGGCGAACGTTTACGCCAAGATGCGAGGGAAATCTGTTCCCACCGCTAAAATTCGGATTAACAACGCGGTTCGTAACGACTTGACGTGGGCTCGCGGCCACCTTAGTTCAGCGTCTGGTGTCCATTTGCTCGAATGTGCGCATTGGGACCCACATGAAGACGCTGATCTGACGGTTTTCTGTGATGCGTCGCTGGAGGGGATGGGATTTTGGATTCGTGGTCTCAATCTTGGTTTCTATGCCCCTACTGTCGATACCCAAGGAGAAGAGTTCATCTTTCTCCATGAAAGTCTTTGCGTCTTATCGGCTTTGAAACACATCGACTCCACCGACTTCCTACCCTCTCACACCACCATTTATTCTGACAACTCGAATACGGTCGACATCTATAACACTCTCAAAGCCTCTCCACGAGTCAATCCCATTCTCAAAGCTGCTTCTGACATCGCTTTGGAATCATGTTCCGATTTCAAGGTTCTGTTTATCCCCGGAGTCCTCTCGTACGATGGAGTCGAAGCTCAGAAACGCGAAGGGAAAGGGAAAGCTGGAGGATATGGAAGTGGATTCGGTGGAGGAGGAAAAGCAGGAAGAGTCTGTGACAGGTTTAACCAGAAGGGAGGATGCGAAAGGGCAGACGGCATGTGTCGATTCAGGCATGCCTGTCGAAAGTGTGGGAAGCCAGGCCACGGAGAGACCGCATGTAAAAGCGGAGGAAGCAAGGAGGCGTAACTACGTCCCCAAGTACATGCGCTATAACGATTGGGGCCTTCCCGAACCAATTCGCGCTATCGAATGGACGGAATATGCATCCCCTCTTCCTTCACCACCTCCATCTGTCATTCAAGATTCACGCGTCGCTCGCACCATTACCGACCATCCACATCTCTTCCAAATCGTCACACCAATACATGTCAATGAATTCGAGAATGCTCTGTGCTCACATCCCAACCGTCCCTTCTGTGATTCGGTTGTTCGCTCTCTTCGCGAAGGCTTCTGGCCATATGCGAATATTCCGGATGACTACCCGTTGAAATATGAAGCTCCACAACCAGTAATCGAGGATGAGGACCAGATTAGGTTTCTACGTGACCAACGAGATATCGAACTCTCTCGAAATCGGTATTCCGATGGTTTTGGGATCCTTCTAGATGGGATGGTCCGAATGCCCAACTTCGCTGTACCGAAGGACAACGGCTCTGCCTGGCGTCAAGTCGTCAACCATAGCTTCGGCCCTCATGCTCTGAATCTCATGGTTGATAAGGACGCAATGGGTAAGGCGCCGCTTGATGGTATGCGCACGTTCGGCCCTACCCTTGTCGAGTTTCGACGTCGGTTCCCCGAAGCACGGTTGATTCTCTGGAAGGCCGATGTTCAGGAAGCTTACCGCCTAATACCCATGCATCGATTTTGGCAAATCAAACAAGTCGAGCATGTTGATGGTTTGAACTACGTCAATCGTTGCAACGTCTTTGGGGGAACTGCTTCCCAAATTCTGTTCATTGCTTTCATGGCACTGGTGAACTGGATCGCCGTTTGTGTGTACGCCATCCCTGCTATCGCCGAATACTCCGACGACCATTTTGGCGTGGCACGCGAGGACGACATCGAATGGTACGAGCCTTACCAGAAGATGATGCCTGCACCTCAGGCGCAACTTCTTCGCGTCTGGGATCGCCTTGGTGTTCCCCACAAGGAGTCAAAGCAAGTATCCGGAAATCCGTTAACCATTATTGGCATCTCCGTCGATACCACTACCATGACTTTAACTCTTCCCGACGACGCCAGAATGGACCTTCTTCAAGAACTTGATCTCTGGTGTGATGAAGCCGGCCAGCTTGCCCGGAAAGGCGCTACCCTCAAACGGTGGCAGCAACTTGCCGGGTGGCTGAATTGGGCTTTTAACGTCTTCCCCCACCTTCGTCCATGCTTGGCGAACGTTTACGCCAAGATGCGAGGGAAATCTGTTCCCACCGCTAAAATTCGGATTAACAACGCGGTTCGTAACGACTTGACGTGGGCTCGCGGCCACCTTAGTTCAGCGTCTGGTGTCCATTTGCTCGAATGTGCGCATTGGGACCCACATGAAGACGCTGATCTGACGGTTTTCTGTGATGCGTCGCTGGAGGGGATGGGATTTTGGATTCGTGGTCTCAATCTTGGTTTCTATGCCCCTACTGTCGATACCCAAGGAGAAGAGTTCATCTTTCTCCATGAAAGTCTTTGCGTCTTATCGGCTTTGAAACACATCGACTCCACCGACTTCCTACCCTCTCACACCACCATTTATTCTGACAACTCGAATACGGTCGACATCTATAACACTCTCAAAGCCTCTCCACGAGTCAATCCCATTCTCAAAGCTGCTTCTGACATCGCTTTGGAATCATGTTCCGATTTCAAGGTTCTGTTTATCCCCGGAGTCGATAATCAAATCGCCGATGCCCTTTCCCGTTTCGACTTCGACCGCGCCAGGGCTATATCCCCCGGCATCGACATCCAACCATTTACACCCCCACGTATAGCGCTGGGGGATGACGTATGAATGATGCCGTTTCCCTCCGTCCACACCAACCTTTACGCCGCCCGTGGACGGAGGAAGAGTTTGCTAACAGGCGTATGGTCGTCCTCGGGATGCGCCTCGACCGTTCCACGTGGACGACATATGCATCTGCTTACAACTCATGGAAGGCATTCTGCGACCTTCACCACTTCCCCCTTGAACCCTCTCCCACCACCATGTCCAACTATATTATGTTCATGTCCGACCATATCAAGGTCTCCTCCATCGTTTCATATTTATCTGGCATCGCGCAAGTATTGGAGCCGTACTACCCATCTGTTCGCACAGTCCGGTCATCCACTATCGTCAAGGACACCATTATAGGTTGCAAACGTCTTCGCAACACACCCACTCTTCGCAAATCTCCCATCACAACCAGCATGTTACGCGCCGCCATCGCTGAAGGTTTCGTTTCTTACGACGACCTTTTGTTCCAAACCATGCTCGTTACTGGCTTCCACGCCTTGCTCCGTCTCGGTGATATCACCATCCCTGACAACCCTGACATCCGAAATCCTGCAAAATTCGCGCGCAGGTCTTCGGTCAGTCGCCTCGCACCGGACGCCTGGACCTTCACTTTGCCGGCCCACAAGGCCGACAGGTTTTTCGAAGGTAGCACAGTTGTCCTCAAGAATCTCTGGCCCGACTTGGATGTAATCAAGATGTTCCACACCTTCCTCGCTCGCCGTGACCAGCACCACCCCTTCCTCTCACCTCTATGGCTAACCGAACGCGGGGTTATCCCCACCCGGCGTTTCTTTTTGTCCCGTTTACGCGACCTCGACTGGGGTCCGGCTATCAGAGGGCAGTCCATGCGCGCCGGTGGAGCAAGAGCTCTTGCAGACCTCGGCGCAGCACCAGACATCATCCAGGCCATCGGTCGTTGGTCTTCCGACGCCTGGAAGATCTACATACGCAAACATCCCATGCTTCTGGATCATTTCGTTCACCAAACATGCACCGGTCCTCCTCATCATCAGCCCTCAGCTTCATCTTAATTCTTTCTTTTCTTTATTTTCTTTCCCTACTAGGATTAGGAGTGCCGTACCGGTTGCCTGTCCTATGTAGTTCTCGTAATATTATTTGCTTTTTCGGGTGGAGCCGTTGGCTCTTCCCGGTGCTGCTATTTCCTCGTCTCTTGTGTGAAGCGACATTGGTCTGGATAAAAGACTTGTGTTTTCCTAAGGGCAATGGAGCCCGTTCTGGCGAGGACAAACACGGAGTGATGGTGATGATGACGAGAAGGCGCTGACATAGGGTAGGACCTGGTTTGGTCAACCTGAATCTCCTTGGTCTGTTGACTAACCTCTGAGACCTTGGTGGAGAGGGTCAGCGCATTCGGTCTCGTAAATCTTATTCTTCATCTTCCATCACCGTTGTTCGTCCTCGACCTCACGTTTTGAATTTTTTCGTCTCCCACCCACCCACTACCAAAAACAGGAGTGCCGTACCGGTTGCCTGTCCTATGTAGTTCTCGTAATATTATTTGCTTTTTCGGGTGGAGCCGTTGGCTCTTCCCGGTGCTGCTATTTCCTCGTCTCTTGTGTGAAGCGACATTGGAAACTTGCCCATGTGACTTGATTGATGGAACAAACAAACGCGACGCGCCAATTAGTCTCAGATCGCGTCGATGGCTCCAGAGACATTTGGTGCAGCTGAGACGTCGGGAACAGGTATATTTCGCAGATTATAGAAAATATACATGTTTTATCATCATGGCCCCTGCGTACAACACTCCAGAGGGCCGTAACCTGGTCAAGCTTGCTGAATGCCAGCCGCCCATCACTCCTCACGACTATCAGACGGACGGAATAGTGGTCTCCCTCGACGGAGAATCCTTGGTTGCGACGATGGCAACTGGCTCAGGAAAGACAGGCTACTATAGCTTCCTAATGCTCGTCATCCTCGCTATATCACGCAAACCGGAACTCGCGTTAGGAGGGAAAATATTCCCAAATAACCCTGCTATGATTGTCGTCCTTCCTACCAAAGCTCTACAGGAAGATATGCGGAAGAGCCTCGAGCGTGTTGGGCTTGACGCCGTTGTTTTGAATGGAGACACGTTGAAGGGGGCAAGGCGAGGAAGGGATAGCTTATGGCATGAGTGCCGCAAACACCATTCAATGATCCTTATTTCTCCAGAGGAACTATTGAACCCAGCTTGTCGAGACCTCTTCGATTCCAAGGAGTTCAAAGCCCGGATCTGTCGTCTCGGGATTGACGAGGTGCACCTCATTTACTCATGGGGCACGCGCACCAGCTTTCGAAGCTCGTTCATAGAGCTAGGTCACATTCGCTCCCGCCTTCCCTCATTTGATAGACGCTTCATCCCAATTATTGCTACCTCTGCGACCATCCGTGAAGGCCGACCCAAGGAAGCCATCTGTAATGTTCTTGGGCTCAAGTCGGGCGAATACCACCTACTCCGACGGTCAAATCTGCGAAACGACATCCAAATTATTGTGCGGGAGCTTCGATCCAGTCTAGCCGGTTCGCTATTCCCTGATTTCGACTGGGTTTTGGAGAGCGACGACAACACAGTCATCTTCTGCAAGACTATTGGTCTTGGGTTCCGAGTAGCCGCTTATTTGTGGAGGAAAGGGAAAGCAAAGGGGTTAGCAGGCTTGGAAAGGAGGGTGCGACTGTTTAACTCGCTCAATGCTCCAAGTCACAATGAAGAGACTCTCGGGTTCCTGGATCAGGACGAGACTGCATCAATTACAGTTGCCACCGACGTACTTAGCGTGGGCTGGGACAGCCCGTCAACACGCAATGCGATTGTGGTTGGGGCGCCAGAGGACTTGGATGAATTCGTCCAGAAAATTGGACGTGCTGGACGAGATCGAACCAAGGTCACGAATCCACGAGCATTCCTTTACCATACGAAGGCATCAATCACGACGGCCAAACAACTCGTTTCTCAGTCGACCTCCACCGCACCCCGCCCATCCGTAGATTCTACTACACCAATGGACATTAGCATCGCCCGATTTCTGGTGGCCGAATGCAAAACCGAGAGCCTCAATACTCAGTATGGCAATCCCGCAGTCAATCCACCATGCTCGTGCCCGAGGTGCTCTACAAACTCACCGCCAGCCCTTTATAAATGCCAGTGCAGTGGACCACACTGTATGCCTGAGACACTCGAGACCGCGGTGAAGACCAAGGCACAGAGTAAGAAAGCTCGGGCCAAACCAGGTCAAGGAATTTCGAAAGCAATGCGGGAACTTGCTACCGAGAAACTTTGTACTGTCAGACGCAAGATATTCGAAGGAGAAGACTCCGACGCCAACCTCTTCCTTCCCCCCACGGTCTTCCTCCCCGATGAAACTATCGACATTATCATCGACAAAATATACTCAATTGAAACCACGGAAGATATGGACGCCCTCGCTATTGAACTCAATCCGTTATTGCGTGTCTACTCTCAAGACCTGTTTACCTGCTGGGAGGAGATACTTCCACTCATTGAAGACATACGTGAGCAGGAAAAGAGTGCCCGGGCAGCGAAGAAGGCCCTCAAGGCGGCGGTAGCAGAAGGGGAGGGTCATGTTGAAGAAACCGCTAATGATGGAGGAGACGACGACGGTGGCGAGCTTGATGGGACCTTTGTTGTTGTTGATGCAGAGGATGATGGAGAGGAAGTCGTTGAATGTCACGATATATACAAATCTGGTATCAAATGGAAGATTAACTTCAGGTATGTTGCTCGTTCTATCTACCTGTAGAGCAATACCTGATCAGAATCTGTAGAACGAATGAGATTGTCCGAACTTAGGGCCACTCACATATCTTGTTCATCATCTGAGTCTTCCATCCCATCACCATTGACCCTTAGATAGTCATTAAATGCGCCATGTACCGCATCATCCGAGAACGTCTCCAATATCAGCTGTCCGTCTCGCACCTCTGTCACTCCAAGTGTTTGCAGTCCTCCAGGTTCCGCGAACATCAGCTGCCGAGCACGATCCGGGAAGCCCAGAGATGTTCACAAGTGTTGTTTGCAGAATGGCTTCAAATAGTTCGACACTGGACTCCAGCTCAAAGCGCGTGACAACTTCAAGAAGGTACGAGCAGTACTTGGTGTGGGTGGAGCCAGCAAAATGAAAGAGGAGCATCTACAGTATAGTTAGGAGTCCGATGAAGTCTCGAGTCCAACACTAGGGACCTTCATGACTTCATATACGCGGCCAGCATCCCCTTCTGCAATGGCATAAGACATCTCCTGGGCAAGAGTGGCATCACGCATGAAGGCTATTGTATTGGCGAGGACACGATCACCGCTCGGATGCCGACCATTTGTATTCGGGGTAGACGGTGCTGTCTTCTCAGTCAGACTGGTCGGGTTAGCCGCTTTTGGAACCCACTCGGCCCCCAATGGGACTGCCGCTGTCCAACGAGATTTCTTGGTTGTATCATCGAGTGCCTCGTATATTGCACGCGTGGATGTATATGTACGATGGAGGTGGGCCGCGGTCTTCTCAAGTTCTTCAATTCCGGGGAGAGTGCCAGATGCCGCGAGGTCAGCAAAATGCCCGAAGATTTCGTCGCATGGGTTGATACCGTCACTGCCCTTGAACTGCAACCTATTGAATGCATGAGACTCAAGACCTAAGAGAACAAAACCAACACATACCGCCAGCAATCAAGCATCCGTGTATCTAGTACGAGGTAGAGAAGGTCGACTGAAGGATAGTAGTCGACCTTCTTTAGGTTGGCCGGGGCAGGACGACCAATGACTGTTGCACTGTGGCCCAGAGTTGACGGATCTGAGGTGAGAGCCGAGTCCCAGAAATTCTCGAACAGGCTGCTGTCAAAAGTCCATTCTGTGTGCCAGACAGCAAGAACTGGCTCAACGATAGCCAGACTCTCCAAGTTGTCTTTATGGTGCTGAAGATACCGCTGCACCTCGAGTAGCCGCTGAAACGTGAGACCGTCGCCCCCCACCAACAGAAGGCGATCCAAATAGTTGCCGTCCGTCTGTCCAACTTGCGCCAAAAAGTCGTGCATGGCCTCCTTCAGTTCCGTCGTCACCGTTTCGCATTTTCCACTTGATGATAGCGGATAGACCGGAGTTGCACCGGGCGGGATGCATACCTTTCTGGCACGGGTCCTGAAGAGTTTGGAGACGGCTGGCTTGAGAGGAGATAGCTCGGGGATGTTGTTGACAAGGGCGCGAAGCCAGTGAAGCGTGAAGACGGTATTGAGATGAGCGGCGTCAATGAACATCAAGAGCTGATCGACGTCAAGCCCTGCACGAAGGTTCTTCGAGGCCCGTTCCTGTTTATCCTGAATGTCGAATGCCGCGGGATCGAGGCCAGGAACTTCGCAGTATGTTGCCGCCAATCCGATGTTCATGGTGCTGTGTGAACCCACGCGTTGGTCGCGCGGACGCACATAGTTTTGTACGTTATCGATAACCATAAACCCAACGGTTTTCTGGTCCTGCCCATGTTCCTGGATTGTGAGCGCTTGTTTATTGGCCATGCGACGGAGGGCGCCTGTGATGGTGTTGTAGGTCGGCATGATGCCCACCCGACTGCAGTATGCCATGACGTCGACAGGCGTAGAGTAGGCGAAGGCCAGGAGGCCCAAGGAGAGGGGTAGTAGCCGAGCCTCGTTGCTGCGTTTGTACAGTAGCGACGAAAGCGCGTGCGTTGTAACCTGCGGGACTATCAGCTGTATAACGCTGATCAGAAGGGGCAGTACTCACCAGTGGTCCCGGACGACGCTTTGCAGTAACATCTGAATTCACGTCACCCGTAATCTCTGCAAGAAGTCGATAGGCAACAGGGAGACCGGTCTTGAGCAACTCTTGAACAGCCTCAACTGTCGTCAAACCCATGGCCCGCCATTCCAGCTTCTGAGCACTCTTCTTCCGTGCCGATGCGTGTAGTCCATTCTCTGGCTTGACAGCAACCTTCGCTTCCTTGGTAACGACCTTGAGAACCGTCTGAGCAGCGTATGAGGACAGGGCCGAGCGAACATTTTCTATATCTGTGTAAGGTACATCAAAAGAAAACATTAACCCTTCGTTCACAGCTTTGTCACCGCACAGTCCATCGGAGTGCGCTTCCCAAAGATCCAGTATGTGTGCCGGGCGATAGGTCGTTCGTCCACCGAGGAATTTCGAAACCATGCCGGCATGGACTTGCCCGCGGTGCTTGTCGTCTAAGAAGAGGTAGTACAAGAACTCGCCGAGCGACCAGCCGTACGTTTGGATGTGAGGTAGAATGTGACTGAGCTTCTCTCTGGGGGTGAGTTGAGTGGGATCGGTGTCACCCGAGAAGAGGGGGACTACTGTCTTGCGCTTCTTCGCGGCCGGTGTTGGTGTTGACGGTACTCCGGCTGGTGGTATGTTCTCGTCGTTGGGCGGTCGGCGTTTGTGAGAAGTCGGTCTCTCGGGATTAAAGGTAACAGGTGAAGACGATCCTTGAGCTGAAAAGCATGGTGTCGAAGGGGTTGCGGAAAGTCTCCATCGATGCATGGCGACGTTCAGGAGCGATGGGTGTGGGGTAGAAGCAGACGCGCCTAGCCGAGAGCCCCTAACTCTTTGTTTACCAGGGCCTTGGCTGAACCCGTGACTTCGTTGAAGCTGAGCGCCGCGAAAATTCCCTTATATAGGCAAACCTGAGGCAAACTGAACGAACTACGATACGAGCCGCGTGCGTTGCATCAGACTATTATGTATGTCGCCTCCGAACGCAGTGAGAATAAACAAAGACATACAATTGTCTGACTACGGGAGACTATGTCTGACTGTGCATCGTCGAACTCAGGGTGTCGGTTTGATGGGGGCTCCAAATTGCTATTTCGGTTATCAGTGAAGTGAGCGAGCTTCGTTGCTAGATGTTGGATCTTATAGCCATGGCTTCACAGTACATTCAAAGAAATGAGTTTCCGGGCAAGTAGTAGAGGCGGAGAGGTGGTGGTCGTTGGTGGAAAGCATGCAGGGAGGCCGAGCCTAGGAATCGCCACGAAAGATGGCCCGTGCGCCAACAAAGATTAACAAGAGATTAGATTAGATTGGCGCCAAATCCCATGGGTCTCAAGCGCTTCCTTTCACGAACTGCTCTCCTACGGTCGTAGTAGCAACAAGGATAGTCACTTTTATCTCTCTGGTATCTACAAGTTCTCTCAGTGAGCTTTGTTCACAACCGGATGGCAAGACCTTCGAAGACTGAAATGAGAAGCACAATTTAAAATGCTTCTCAAAATTCGGGGTAAGAATCTGCTTCCTTGGCCCAGCCACCAGAGAATGCACAGAAAACTGCGATGTCCTCTCAACAGTGATATCAGATCCAACATCCTGTAATGCTTGGGCCTACTAATCGTCGGTAAGGACTGATCACATCAACTCTCCGACGATCTTCTGAAGTTCTTGATTCTGAATTGTGGGCCGCCTCCTCATCGTATAGCAGGAATTATTCCAAGATGACGATGAAATGAGATGGTTGGTGCTCTCCACTAGCCGACATATATCCCTAATCTCCATGTAGGTCGATTATTACTTATTTCCAAGCCAATATCCATCATATGCTGTCCTGAGTGGCAGGCTAGAGAATTTTTGCAGGTCACAAGCTCGACTAACAGAGATACCCTGGAATTTTGGCTACTGAGAGCAGATTAAGGCAGCTAGGCGAAGGTATAAAGCATGTCGTTGGAGGACACTTAGTCTTCACCAATCTCACATCGCACCTCAAGAGTCACTAATCACCATGAAGTTCACGCTCGCCCCTGTGCTCGCGCTTGCTTTGCTATCTGGTGCAAGCTTTGGCCTCGCTTCGTCCACCAGCAACTCTGCCGCGGCATGTGTCCACAGCTGCTTTCAGTCTGCCGCGACCTCTGTCGGGTGTGCTATGTGCGTGAAAGTCACTTACCATCGAGATAGACCTTAATTGATCACCGTCGACTTAGCTCAAATCACGTTTGCGTCAAGAACGTCGTTACCTTGTTTGAAGAACGTGTTCAACAGTGCCTTGTCGCTAAGAAGTGCACCCATTGTACGTACCAATCTCCCATCCAAGCTGCATACATATTTATGTCCTATTAGATCCGGATGTCGACGGAGACGAGACTGCTTTTGCCTCTGACGCTATAGCCCTCCAGATGGCGCTCCGTCCTCAAACCGAATTCGACGGCATGTCGGAAAAACCCGACCCTCCGTTGATCGCCGGTTCACGGCCTTCCAACGGAGACCGGCCTGATTTTCGTTCCGATCATAGCCGCAATCGTTGCCGCAGGCCGCGAATGTGACCCCATATGGTGGGGCTCCGTTGGGCCTTTGCCATTTCGGGCCAACGGGGCTGGTACGGAGGGAAAGCCGGCCACCGGTCTTCCAACGGTAACTGCCGGTAGGGTGGTGCAGGGGGATGGTCTGCTGGCTCAGGTGGCTTCTACGCGAGACTGCAGCAGTGCCGGGGTAGAAAGAAATATGGGTAAGGTAGGTAGGTATGTAGTCGGTATATTAGACATGGAATGCAGCCACAGTGAATAAGAAAATCATTCGTACAGCTCGTCTTCCTCGTACAGCTCGTCTTCCTCGTACAGCTCGTCTTCCTCGTCAGCAGGCGTAGCCAATTCTACGATTGCCCCGTCGACCCTTTGCTTCCCCGTCAGCCCGTGCATATTCTTCCACTTAGCCCAGACACTTCGGATGCGGCCCGACGTCACGAACGCCGCGGCTTGTTGGTTGTATTCAAGGCTTTCAAAGTCGGGAGCGTCGGAGGATGGCGTGAAAGACGCAAGGCTCGTCGAATGGAACTGAGATGGCTTCCAGGCAAACGCAGCATTAGCAGATTGCTTTATCGCGACGCCGTACTTGCAGAGAAAGAAATTTCCTCCATGAACACTGTTTCCTTCGCGCAGGATGGTCCACGTCAGCCCCCATTCATGACCTTGCTTCTCCCGGTGGACGGCACTTGGCGTACCGTCAGCTCTGAATCTGGCGCACGAGGAGAGTGACTCACCGAGCATAGCGCTGCACCATCACAGCACACCCTGGAGCAAGCTCAATATCTTTGAAGACGTAGCTTCCGCACTCCGGGGGAAGCTTCAAGGTTCCCTGTGCTTCGTTGTAGCTTGGCCAGTCGGGGTTGAGCCGCGGAATGTCGAATTCACCATAGAACGCTTTGAAATCGTCAATGATCTCACTAGGAAAGACTCCCATAGAGCAGAGCCAGAAGAAGGTGAGAAGCACTGAGAATTCTCGGTTGGCGGTGTCGGCATCGACGGCCTTGGATACGAGATTGCGAACGAAACCGAACGACGGCACTCTGCGCGAACCTGCAGAGAACCCGACTTGAACGACCGATCCCGTGTCCTCCATCTGCAGCCCATAGAGAGTTAGCAGAAGCGCGCACAGCAGTGGGGGTGTACGCACGCGAACATTCTTCCTGGTTGCAACAGCGTCTGCTACAACCCTTCTCCCAAACTGAATCATGCCCGGAATCTTGCAGAAGTTGCGTATGATGGCGAAGACGAGGTCGCCAGACGATCTATCCCTGATGTAGCAGCTAACCTCAGCTGGAATTACCAGCTGGAGCAACTCGGAGTCCACAAGGTGAACCGGCTGCCGCCCTCTCCGCTTGTCCGGGCGCTTCTGCTGCGCGAAATAGTAATCCCACGCTGCGAATTCCTCCTCCCTCTCCGCAATCCAGTGGCCCTTGGGTGGGTACTCCGCACCGTTTCCGAGATCGTCAACCCAGAACGTCGCAATCGTCCTGGCAAAGCTGTCCATGCGCACAGGATCCTTGAACAGGATCACGGAGGCAATCTGCTGCCGCTTCGCTGTTCGCTGATTATCGATGTAGCGCTGGCGACTGCGCGCAGCCCTAATGAGGAGGTCGGGAGTGTCGGGAGGTCTCTGAAGTGGATCAGAGACGACGGTGAGAGCCCACGAAGTGCTGTTGCGCTCGAGGGCGGGAGGGAGCATGCCATCCGGGTCCGATTTGAAGAACTCCGCGAGGCGTCGGTGAAGCGCGGCTGAGGCGTCCTTCGTCGGAGAGGTGATTAGTTCGACGGAGAGGGGGAGGTCGGCCGACAGGTACGACACGACGAGCCCCATCCACTTGCGCCGCTGGGCCTTCGTGCATGTGGTCGGTGGGTCGGGCCCGTAGGATGCAGCAGGTGGGGACGGACTGGCGCTGCGCTTCTCCGCGCATTCACGGAGCGAAACTGAGCGATCAGGCATGAGACTGCACTGCGCTTCAGTTTTCAGGTTGGCAGGGGGAAGGTAATCGGCTCGGCTGCGCTACGAGGTGAGTGCTGGAGGAGATCAAGAGGCAAGATCGATGCTCACCTGCGGAGACTGGATTGGGCGCAATCCGGGGTTGATCCGAGGTTCCGCGCGCGCGCTGCGCCAGATGAAGGGTGGACGCCATTGCGCACGCTCACCAGTCGCGATCTGGGCGCGAATCCAAGGTCAGTCGCAATGGTGCAAAGAAATGAGTGAAGTGCTTACCCTTTTGCCGGAGCCGCGCTCGCGCTTCTGCTCGCCGCCGCCGCCGCTGCAACATCCTTCTCCACCTTCACTGCCGGCGGCGCAGCCGGCGAAACCACCTCCACGACCTGCTCCCTCTTCACAACCAGACCCTTCTCCGTACCCTTTTCCTTCTCCTTCTTCACCCCACCCTCCTTCTCCTTCCCCTCCTTCCCCTCCTACCCCCGTAGTCGTAGTCGAAGGCGAAGTGGAAGTAGCCGTCGAGGAGGCGGCGGATGAAGAGGCGTCCCGGCCCCCAAGCGCGACCAGAATCCACGTAAGCGCCGAACTCCCCTTCGCAGGGCGGGTCGGGACGCTGAAGACGTGCTGGCAGAGGTAGGTGATCATCGCGCCCTGCGGCGAGTCGTCGCGCATGACGTACTTGAGCTCACAGGAGTGGCTCTGCAGTTTTTCGGAGTCGGGGAGGGCGGGGCTGCTGCTGCTGCTGGGGTGAGGAGGAAAGCTGCTGCTGCTGGGGTTGTTGCTGGTAGTGGAGTTGGGGTGAGGAGGGAGGTCGATGGCAGAGTGGAAGACGGGAGGGCGGCCGGTGGGAGGGTGCTGGTACGTTCGATTCCTTCCACCTCTGCGCCTCTTGCTGACGTTCCCTCCCTTCCAGCTCCTCCTCCTGGTGCGGTGCTTCCGATGGAACCGAAATGTGGGGAAGAAGGAGCACCCGGTCGCGCAACGCCGCCGCCGCCGTTCGCCGAACGTCGCTGAGACATCGAGCTCAAACTCGGTGGATGGCCGCTATCGCCGCGGTTAGGGCGCAGGGTCGGGTCGTTTGGCGGTGTGCGGATAGATGGAGGGGCGGAAGGACTGTAGGCGGGGCGGGAGGTTAGATGCTGGGCATGAGGTGGAAGTGTGGGGGGAGGCAGTGGGTCCGCCGGCGCCGCTGCACGCGAGATTGAAGTGCAGGCAGTGGTGGAGGCGGCCTCAGAGATGCCGGGGACGATGTGCAGGTGGAGTTGGCCGAGGAGGACGCCTCGGCGCCGCTGAACGCGATGTGGAAGCGCGGGGGGAGGCAGTGGGAGCGCCGGCGCCGCTGGACGCGAGGTTGGATTGAAGATGGCAGTGGAGAAGGCCTCAGAGCCGCTGGGCGCAATTTAGAGGCATAGGAGGCCGAGGAGGAGGCCCTGGGGCCGCTGGGCTCGAGATGAAAGTGTGGTGGGGGGCGGGGGCCGCACCGGCGCCGTTGGGCGCGTAGTTGAAGTGTCGGTGGTCAAGGGGAATAGTCCGGCGCCGCTGGGCGTGAAGTGGACGTATTGGGGGCTGCGGAGAGTGCGCCGGCGGCGCTGGGCGCGAGGTGAAAGCGTAGAGGGCGGCGGGAAAGGCGGTGGCGCCACTGCGCGCGCGCCGGGCGAGTTCCAACGGGTACGCGAACTCCTGCAGCAGCCGCGCGACCTTGTCGGAGGAGGTGACTTGCTGAGGCTTCATCCAGATGTGTTTGGGAGAGGTGCTAGCCCAGGGCAGCGTCCTCGTCCCTCACACACACGCGGGACGGCCTGTTGCGGTCTTCGTCGCTTTCGGATGATGTCTTGGCGGAGGAGGTTTCCGAGTCGCCAGGATATGAAGGTGTCGGAGGTGGTGGAATGAACTTGAAGAGACGAGAGGCGTAAGGGGTTCAGGGAGTTTGCTGAGGGTTCTGCAGAAAGGCCGTCAGAAACTTGGTGACACTGGAAATGAGAGAAAGAGACACTCACGTCGATGACGTCGTCCCATATCTTGCCCTCGTCCTTCTGCCGAGCGAGGTCCGCCTCGGTCTTCTCCCGCACTTGGGCGATGCGTTCGCGAGGCTTGGTGGCAGGTTCAGGTCGGAGGGGCTGAAGGTTGGCGTTGCTGGCACCGGAAATGAGTCCGTGGCGACCCGGGGAGCATTCAGCCAGGTGCGTTCGGAGGTGGGTAGCAGAGCGAGCAGCGCGAAGGGCGGTGGAGTGCGCGAGCGCCGAGAGGCGGGAGGTGTGAAGTGCGGAGGGGCCCGGGCGCGGTTGCGAAATAGAATTGCGCGTAGCCAGCTCAAATGCGCCGCTAACGCGGTGAAACCAAGCGAAGCGGGTAACATAGAGCTGGGGTAGCACAACCCGAAAGCGCAGAGGGAGCTGAAAGGGCGCGCCCAGTGGGGGAGTGGAAGTAAAGAGCCAGCGGCGCGCTGGGCGACTCAAACCGCTGGCACATGACCGCGTCCCACGGCTTAGGTAATATGCATAAGCGCCGAGATCGTAGCGCCTGCCTCTTGCCTTCCTCCGCTGCTGCTGCTGCAATAGGCGCTGTTTATTCTGTGTAGTTTGTGTAGGTAGATGTATGTACAACAAGATAATGTAATATTAACTGATTAGTGAACTGATGAAAGGGCGAGGGCAGCGTGAAGCGACCGAGGGACTCGGTGGAGGAGCGGGGCTCGTCTCCAACTCGTATCATCTAAACTCTGCTCCTCGTTTGTCGCTTTTCCGGCGCAGGCCTCGCTTCACGTCCCTTCTTCTTCTTGTTTCCCTTTTCTGGGCGCTGTGGCGGAGGGGGGAGCTCGTCAGGTTCGTCGGCTACGGGCTGGGCCTGAGCCGCGTCGTCGTCTTCAATCTCGATTTCTGCAGGGTGAGCAGCCGGCGACGCTGGCATCGAGTGGAGGGGAGACGGTGCTGGAGTATCAGGAGGAGGCTGTAAGGTGAGATACACTTGATTTTAGTGTACTGAATGATTGCAAGTAGCGACCGAGGACTCACATTGCCGTATTCACGGTATTCTTCGTCGAAATCTCCGTCGGATGGAGGTGCTTGGGTTGCACCTCCTGCTGCGTTTCCAGCTGCTGCTTTGAGTGCCAATCTCGCTGCATTCATCGCGTTTCGGGTGCCATAATCGTTGCCGTCGCCTTGATCCTTGTCGGAGTCAGATTCGTCTCTGTCGGGGAATATGCGACCGTTGTGCCAGGCAAAGAGATCTAGGATGGCTGCTTCTTCTGGTCCTCCTGTATCCATCAGTGCTGTAATGAAGTACTCTTTGTAGTACTGTTGTGCCTTCAGATATGGGAACTTGGACTCCGAGCCGACAGCGTCGATGCTTGGGTCGGAGTTGTGCATGAACACGCCCTAATCCACGCAGCGTGCGTCAGTTCCAATTTGAATCGTCGACGGTGCGACTTACTGCCATGGCTGCAGTCGCAAAAAGCCCTGGTGAACCACTGCTTATCCCCCACTTCTTTCCACAGCACGAGCCTGGCCTCCAATTAGGGTTCTCCAACGCCTTTGGTTCGACGGAGGCTGGTCCGTGCAACCAAGAACGGCAAATCTTTAATATTTATTCAGTTAGTAGAGAATTTTCAATGGCGTAGATTAAGAGCAACGCACTAAGGATATCCATTCAACCTGGAAAACCTTATTAAAATCTAGAATACCGTCAGGGAAATGAATAGGAAGGAAGAACTTCCCAGCTAGTCTCTCTTCCCTAGAGCCTGCTGGCCACGCCAGGAGCTTCTTGAATTCCGGAAGTGCTGCACGGTCCTTATTGTGGGCGTAGGCGTAGTGGTGGCTAAGGTGCTGAAGGCCAAGGCATTGAAAGACCCATTTTCCCGACGTCCGTCGGACATCCATGACCCTCTGACGGAAGAACGCATCACCTGCTTCTTTGAACTGCGTGCAGCCAAATCAGCTAGACCACCCAGAAAGTTTTGTACAAGTAGGCGACTCACCCGCTTGTAGAACGACCCTTCCTTTTGCAGGTGCTTATGGTGGGCAGGGGGCACCATGTCGAAGAGCTCAGCCCGTATGCACGCCATCCGATTGGGACTGCTCAGGTAGCGATCAGGCGACAGAAAGGAGACCTTTGGAGGAGGTCCACGGAACCAAGCTGGATTGATAAAAGGTTCAGCCATAAGGACGAACTTGCTGGCCAGCTGCCCCCACTCTTCCTCCTCAGACGACACACCCTTTCCACCACTCTTGCCAGTCGCTGCACCTTTGGTACTATCGGCCTTCAATTGATTCTTAAGCGTAGTAACCTCCATTTTGAGGGTCTTCAATTGGTCCTCAAGGTCCGATGCTCGGAGCTGGTAGCGCTTTACGACCTGATGTTCCCGACGCCAGTCAGTTGGGTATCCACGCACTGGTGAGAGAGCGATGGGGAACCTACCTCGTCACACTGCCTTCTGTAGGCTTCATTACTCACTGACCGTCCCTGGCCCTGCAGAGCACCTGGCCCAGACGTTGAGCGACCGACATTTGGCCTATTGCAAGAGGTGAGTGCACGCAATTATTCGTGCAGTGGACTTAGCTTACCTAGAACCCACTTGGCGTTGGGAATCTTGCGGATATCCACGCCCAACTGCACCGTAGCGACGCTCTTCATCACTGCCCCCATCCTCCTCAAAATCTCCACCCCTGGTACTGTGGTCGCTGCTGAGTAGACCGTCGGCTTCAAGATCTTCACAATCGTCGTCGGAGCTGACAATGTTTCTCCTGCGTCCAGGCATCGGTGGCTGAGATTCCTGGGGGAAAGGGAAGAAAGAAAGGTGAATCGAACACGTTCATTGCTGGCCGACTCTATATACATAAGGCAGGGCATGTGTAGAGAGAGCTAAGGAAAGGTTATTCGACGCTGCTGCGGGACGAGTCAACATCAGTCAAATTCCGAAATAGGCAATCCGATCACATACCTTATTAGTCGACGGAGTCGTCGTCGTCGTCCTCCTCCTCCTCGTCGTCCTCGGCGACCTCTGAGTCATTAGTTTCGTACTCAGTTCCACCAGTGCTACTGCTGCTCTCGTCACTGTTACTCCCGTCGGAATCAGGGCCATCCGATTCAGCGTCCGTTTCCTCCCCCTCAGAATCAGAATCTCCTTTCAGAAGCTCCTGCACGCGCAGAAACATGTCTGCATCGAGGACGTCAAATACAAAGAACTCTGATTTGAGCTCATTTGCAGGAGCAAGAACAGTTCCGCGGACGATTGTCCTTGCAAACACGAACTCTGGTGCACTTCCACGGGGCTTTTGGGTAGAAACCCGATAGAAACCTAGCCTCTCGTCCCTCCTCCTCTGCGCGTCCGTAACCTTACCATCGTACGGAAGTATCAAGGCTATCGGCACACCTCTATCTTCAGCACCATCTTTGAGTACGAATAAACCTAGAAGTCGAGCGAAAAGGGGGCCATCGGGATCGTTAACGATGATGGAATCGTAGCGGGGATTGCCGTGGAATGAGGGTGAGCATCGGACGATGTTGGTCTCTGGTAAGTCCGTTTCGAGAGACGTATAAGTCACTTCCACAGATCGAAAAGCTTGTATCTGTTGCACCAATAGTCAGGACCTGGTCTAGTGTAGCAAGCAGAACACAGAAGTAGCAAGTATACTTACTCTGAGCGTGGACGACCTGGTAGAGTGAGGTGTTTCGTTGGAGTTCTGCTGAAGGAAGTCACCGATTTCCACCCCAAAGTCGAATAATGAAAGTGCAGATTTGTATGGACCAGCCGTGGCCTCAGCGTCAAACGTGAAGTTGGAAAACTTGTAGCCTTTGGAACTTGTTGGGGACTTTAGCGTGACGTTGTCGAACGCAAATTTGTGCGGCTCGTCGGGGGTTGGATCATCATCACCCTCTCCTCGTTTCAGCCTCTCAATTTCTTTATCGTAAGAGTCAATCTCCGAGCGTATAAACTTGATCGTTGTTGAATCAATGTCACTTTGAAGAATCTGCAGATACCAGGTTAATACATGCTTAGCGTCGCAACTCGTGGAAGAAGCACCACGCAGGTGCAAGTGTAGCTGCGTACCTGAGGACCAACATTCTTGAAATTCGTCTTCATATAGAACCCCTTGAGAGGCTTATGCATGCTCTCGAAGGTCTTTGTACTGTAGTTCATCGTTACGCCCTTGCCTCTGATGTCCCGGGGCATATGGACGTGCATGTGAACCTTGGGAGCAGCACTCCAGTCTTTTGATCTGTCTATTTTGCCGTGTTTCTGCAGGTTCCGAAAGCGTGAGTACGAAGTGCAGAATTCCAATGGTAAGTATAGCAGTGCACCTCAATCTCCACAAAGAACGTGCGTAGCATATCCTCAATTACGCCGAGAGATGTTTCCGTATGCCGCTCAAACGACGAGTAAACATTGAGATTGAGAAACGCACGCAAGCACCGCAAGACCTGGTGCATCTTCTTGTTGGTTGGTGGAAACAGATCGTGGCATACGAAGAGAAGTACCTAGAAGTGCCGTCAGAGTGTGCGTCAGAAAACAGGCTAAAGATAGAACTATTCTTACTCGGGCCATATCTTCCCACTTGTTGGAGTCCTGATACGCGTTCTCCGTTAGAATGGTCAGAAAGTGGTTCAGTCCTTGCCAGCGGGGGAATTCCGAAGCACTGGAGTTGGAGCAGCCAATCAGCAGGTGTGATAAGAGACGAGCAGACACACAATACACTTACCGCTTCTCGATAAGCGTTTTCATGTTTTTCGTATCCTTGTCATTCTTTTTCTGTAGTCGCTTGAATAGCAAGCCAAGAATATGTGTCTTGGCCAATCCCCCGGGATAATTGTGCAGCCGGTCAAACGAAAGGATGCGGTGGGGGTCAGAGTCTTCAAGATATGAGAATGCGTTCTAAAGTGGCATTTTGAGAGGTTAGGATGCAAAAAGCTGAATCCAGTGCTTAGACTTACTGTCATCGGTCGGAAACTCTGTGAATTGAGTTTATCCAGCGCCTTCCGGCGGGCTGCAGCTGATTTTGATCTGTCGGCAGCGGCAAGAGCTAGTGTGTGCCGCATGATGTGGTCGCGCAGCTCCCACTGATCAGCGTATGTGGCCAAGTCGTCCTTGTGCACCAGGCACACGGGGCACGGATGTGCTGTTCCAATCCCTCGAGTGGCAGCCATAACGACCCTACAAAGTGTGCAGTCAGATACTCAGCACTCCAAGCTCAGACTGACATAGCTTACTGCTCCTCGTAATCAGCTGCTAGAATTAATATGCGGGGAAATAGGTGCCTTTCGACGCCGTCCCCACACCGCACCCAGCATCCGTCTTTTGAGTACTCTTTGATGCTTTCAAACATCTGGCGGAAGCAAGCGTGCCAGATTACTTTTTTAAAATCAACCCACTCAGGGTTACCCTTATGCTTAGGGTCGTCTTTCACCTAGAGTAAGGGGTGTATTAGAATTAAGATTATATGAACCAGGAGCATGAGCAAGTACACACCACGGGAAGCCAGCCGACCAACCGACCTCCACCCAAACCAGTTCCGTTCGTGATATGTGCTGGGAGGTTAGCTAGTTTTGCGTAGACTGGATAACCTTTTGCTGTTCCAAATGACGAGAGAATGGTTTTGTCGGCGTATAGAATAAACATGAGGGGCACACCACCAGCAGGAAGTCCTTCCTATCATAATTATCAGTAACTGCATCGCGTACTAGGTCGGTGCGACTGTGCCCACCTCAACTTTTGCCCAATCGTCCCCTGTCCAGGGATCAACGTAGACACGGTCCCACTCCTCCCCATCCCAAGCGTGGACCGTTTGAGCATTCCACTCAAAGTAGTTACTGAGTTGGGCGTTCTTGGCGCAAGACGCTCCCCATTGCCAAAGTGATCGGTAGTAGAAGTCGTAGGTCAGGGTTTCTCCGTCAAAGGGCTCTTGAATGTAGCATTCAACAAACTACAGGTACAAGTTACAACGGGTTCATCGTGCGCCGACTTGGCAGAAAGAAAAGCAGTATTGGCAACATACCGGCTCGACAAGGTGCCGTGCCTCCTCCCAAGACGACTGAAGATCAGGGTATCCTCTGAACGTCAATATATCGTCCCCTTCCGCACACCTCCTAATAATCGCCAGGAGCGAAGCAATTTGGTCCTTGCTAAGCCCTCCCTTGAACATGAGCTCCGCGAAGTCGAAGTCGGTCCGAGTTTTGAACGGATGCCAGGGGGCATCCGCCCCCACCCGGGTTGAGGCTCCCTCTGAGCGACCTTTCTTCTGCCGATGCTCTTCGTATTCGTCTCTCCGATAGTACTCCGCCTTGCGCTTTAGGGAGGGGGAATACTCAACGCGAACGTCGCCTGGTACAAGATCTCGACCCTCGTAACCCCCAGCCCTGCGACGCTCGTGCGCGACACTGCCTTGAGCTTGCTGGGCCGGTGTCCGTGAAGGAGGCCGTGCTGCTACTGGGGTGGTCAGTAGAGAATCGGACATGGCATGCAGGGAACTCACTCTCTTGGGCCTGTGATGTACTAGGCTGGGACGATTGAGTGGGCCGACTCCCAGTCGGTCGCTGACTCGGAGGTTGTGCAGCTGGTGTGTTGGTTCCGTGACTATGCCCAGATCCTAATCATTATGAAACCGTTAGCGCGCAATTTACTTGGTTGGGATAATGAACTTACGCTTCATTCTTCCTGCACTCTCCCAGGGTTTCGATTGCTTAGGTGGTGGTGACGCAGTCGGTGAGGCTGGTGTGGGGTGACATGGTCAGAGAGCAGCTCAAAGGGCCAACGCCAGGCCTGACTTACCTGGCTCATCCTGAAGTGCTATCTCAGCGTCTGCCTGCTGCCGTCTCCTCTCCAATACACATGATTTCGTGTGTTGAGCCTGTGCACCCGCGTTGCCAAATGACTGCCCACAGCCTTGAACAGGGCATCTGAAGGTGCGGGGGAGCTTGCTTGTGCTTGCTTGTGACGGCGACATTGGTGCTAGGGGTGGAGGAGAGCTGCTGAGAACAGGGAACACAATTGTGGGGTAAAGGAAGAATGGGCGACGGCTGAACGATTCCAACAGCAGCCCAATCTGGCTTCAACGGTCCCACGCTCACACCAATGTCAGTGAATCGGATCTATTGCCGGTGGACCGGCGACCCCGCGTTGGGCCTGGCTCGGCCAGTTGGACCTTCCCAGGCCTGCCGGCCGTTTGTTGACATCATGTTTGCGCGCGCGCGGAACAGCGGGCCCGTTGAAGATAGGGGTCGGACTTTTCCGACACATGCTCTCCGACAACACCAGCACCACCCTGGCCCGCGTCATCCCTCGTGGGTCCAGTTTCACTGAGCGTGCATGCAACAGTGCAAGTGGACTCTGTGTTCTATCCAGCTCCAGGTGCAACACGTACTGCAAGACGTGCCACGCAGCGTCGAATGGTGGATGCACTGATTGCTCTGAGGGGATTTGTGCTGGGTTCTTAGGCTTGACTTGTGTTTGTCAGACCCCATGTAGGTCATGCTAGGCCTGTGTTGCGACTGTGGCTGTCATTTCTAGTGAATTTCTTAGGAGCGGAGTTGGGCATTGACGGTCGCCCTGATCAGTGATACTGAAGTGTGGCAATGTGCATCTTGCCATGATTTGTTGATACCATTAAGCCTGTCTAAATACTCATCATCTGTCTGTATAGGATTAATTGGGTGTATATATTATATCATGGGTGTCTGGAACACCTTACTCATACTGTTCCATGTGCAGCTCAAGTTTTGAGCTATGTAAAGTTTAAGCGCCCGAGCGCCAAATCAGGAAGTGTGCCAGGCGGCGTTCAGCATCATTCGATACGAAGGTATCAGGCACGGTGGTACACTTGTTTCCTATGGCTTATCTACAGATGTCTTGCCTAATACTGCTTTAGATAGGAAAGTGTTCTGCATCTAGCGATGGAATTGATATACACTTCCCGGCTCAGTGGAAGCATCATTCCATGGGCCACAATAGGAATGATGATTCCAAGCTAACGGTTGAGGGGGATTTGCGCTCGCGTTTCAATCAAGATATAAGGCAAACCATGTGCTACCGTTTTGATTAGGCTTACTGTTGGATAGCAGTCAGGGATCGTCATCAACCGGACATGGACCCACAGCAGCTTCGTGTCGGTTGGTACAAGAATAGGTGAGTAGTACCTGGATTTGTGTTTCGAAGCCCCGCCCAAGTACAGCGCACCGCGTGATTATATCCAGACATCTCCTCATAATGTCTGTTTATCTGAGCAGTTGAGGTAAACTTTGACGCAATGCTCCCGTCGGGCGCTGCATTTGATACAACCATCACGCCAGTCGCAAAGTCGATGCGGGGCTGTACGCCGGGGAGTCTATTGAGTTAATTAAGGCTTTCTTACTTCTGTTGTGCCATATGATGTATAACATCTTGGTGGAGAAATATAGTAGTGCGGCTCTCAATCCTTCTTACTGCAATTATACTGCTGGTCTCGAGGGGATGGATATCACAAAGCGATGCCTCGGAGCGCCAACGGTGGTCGCAGAAGCAGCGAGTCTCTAACCCATCGCTCTTCCCGAATAATTTACGTACAAAGCGCCCAGGGGAATCTTTGAGTTTGAACAAAGATGGTCAGACAACGGCGGAGAGAATCTCCGCGATCCGTACCTTACTCATGACATCCTTATGATGGTTACTTAGCCTGTTTTGGGCGCTTTATCTTTGCTACTTAAGCAGCGAGCACCGAGTCGTTTTTATGACTACTCAAAGCAAACCCCTTACTGCTTAGCCAATCGGTCAAATAGCCTGTCGCGATGGATCCAGATGCTATTCAAGAGCTTGTCGGAGAGTTGGGGGTGTGGAGAGGTCAGGAGGTAGGCTAGACCTTTGAATTGTCATTTTGAGGCAACCAGCTAATGCCCTGGATGCTAGTACGGCCAAGGTACGCCCTTCAATTCTAGTGTCTGCACATATTATTTAAATCCATTATCTTCCATAGTCGCTGGGTATACTGCCCTGGTCAGTCAATTGTCTTGGTCAGATAAACGTGGAACTGACGAGGTTACAGCTGTATTATTACGCCACGAGCTTTGACGAGGAGGTAAACCAGCAGTGCTAATCACTAGGCTACTACACGGCTTTCTCATGGATGGAATCGCAGGTAGAGAGAATATGGCCTCAGCCCCCGTGGAAGATTGGAAAGGTGCTTTACCTCGCCTCTCGGTACTCGAACATATTGAGGATCGTCATCGAGATCGTCAGTGAGTTGGGGTTGCCACATTTGATCTTCTCTGTCAGGCATTGACCGGCTACTGTTCGGTGGTAGGGTCATTTCCAATTCACGCCACAATTAGTATATCCGTGCGTAAAGACCTTGGAATCTCCTCATGGCAAACTGCTGACATCTTCGCGTTTTCCCAGGCTTGCAACTCACTTCAAAGCGTCTTCTGGTGTATGATACCTTATCCTGCCATCTCCTTGATGCCCCGGGCTTACATTGATGACAGCGCTGCAAGTCATGGCGATTGGCTTTTTCCCAGAAGGTGAGTGGATGGATGATTGGTGAACCCACTCCATTGGTGCTGAAATATATATTAGCCATCTTCTGGCTGTGTATTTATGCTCTGCTGGGGGGCAAGACGAAGTATTTGATTGTTCTCGCAGTCACATTTCTCGTAGGTTGACCCATCAATTAACCTTGTCCGTTCTGATGGTGCTCTCGACTAGGCTTTTGTAATTCCAACACAAGTCCTTCAGGGAATGTCCACAGCAACAGTAGAAGGTAAAGCTACACAATATGCAGTATAGCGCTGATAATCGTGAGCTGATCTCACTGTCGATCTCCAGCTATTGAGCTATCTCCCTTGGAGTCCGCCTTGGGATATACATGCAGCTATGCGCCTTCCACTCAGTCGCCAACGCTATTTATGGCCGCTGCATACCTTGCACTGACACGAACAACATGTGAGTAGCAGGTCTTTATCTCCAGATATAATAGTTACCAAGGCTGAGTCTCTCAAGTGATTATGGTCGTCGCTATAATCACCCTTTTCGTGCGATATAGAAAACAAAAAAACCGGCTTATCAAAGTTATTCGCCGGGAAGGAGCAGTATACTATCTATCTGCTTTCTGTAAGGACCTTCATTGGTCGCACACTCGAGATTATTAAAGTATAACTGATCATATACATACTTACAGTGATTGGATTCTTAATGAGTCTCAGCAGGACACCCGGACTCACCGAGAAAGTAAGTTCTCGTCGTGACACCGAAGAACCATACTCACCACGGAAACATATCTCATACATAGATAGTCGACAACTACGACCTTCTCGTAACGTACGTGGCGCCTATCCTTGAAAGAAGCCAGCTAACATGCTGCTCAAATTTAAATAGATTCAAGTCCTTCATGATCCCCGCTTTCGCCGACAGATTGCTCCTCAAAATGCAGAAAATAGACGATCTCGGGACGCGAGCCCTCATATCCACCCTGGTCTTTGAGCCGCGCAATGCCGGAGGTACGGGGAGCACCGACTCGGAAGGCTGCTATGAGGAGGAGGGGTCGTCTATCAGCGAGGCGCCGTCACCGCAGAACGTAACAGGGGATCCCCAGCCCTCGGAAGACAAGCGACGAGAGCGTAGTGAGGTGGTTTAGATAGCCTGAACAAAGAGCCCATGTGCTCAACTGAAAGATACGGCAGTACTTACGCGCGCGCTTGAGGGACTCAACATCTTATCTTATCTTTGCGGGAAGTGAATATTTTGATGTCGGTTTTTGCGTGTCATCGCCAGACGCGACATTCTTCCTCTCAATCATCCTCGACACCAAGCACGTTTTCTACTTGAAACGGGCCAAATGCCTGACGACAAAAAGAGCATATCTCCGTTTCACCAATGGCTGGGGACGAACTCTGTCCTCTCAGGGCAAGATCTCACTCATCTCGACTCATACCTCACCAACCAGCTTTCCACTCTCGCCGCGTTGGATGCCGAAATCGATTCGTTGACGCAGAAACGAAAGGAACTCAGCGAATCCATCGACGCACATAAACGACTTCGAAGCCCAATTCGTCGCCTCCCGAAAGAACTCCTTCTCGAGATATTCATACTTTGCTTACCTGGCAGATACCAACCGGTTTTGGCCGAGTGGAAGGCACCCTTGCTCCTCACAAGGGTCTGCAAATCTTGGCGTATCTTGGTAATGAGTGCCCCTGTTCTCTGGTCGTCGCTGCATGTTGCAATTCCGAGAGGTTCAGAACCCTTCGTGCAATTCCAACTGGATCGCTGCGCCCGGTGGGCAACGTGCGCGAAAAGCGGGCCATTGTCACTGTCCATCCGGGCCGAACCGAGCACCAAACCCTCCGACCTCCACCCGGCAGTATCCGTCGCCTTCAGGCAGCTTTCCCTCAAGGCCCGCACGCTCTCCCTTTCCATGCCCATTGAGGTCCTTTCTTGGATCTGTCTTCCGACTCAATCCTCCGAGTGGGGTGTGTTGGAGCGGGTAACTGTGAACGACAGTGCCAGACGAGACTTCGATGATGACCCTTCGCAAATGGTTCTTGATCTGCCTCTCTGGCGCACCCCCAGCCTCAGAGAAGTGTACTGGCGCGGGGTTGGAACAAACTTCCTTTCGCTCCCTCTTAACTTGCCTGGAATAGAGAAGATTTCGCTGTGGGCGGAATCTTTTGAGCCCAGTGCGGCAGAGGCGCGAGCCATTCTTCGCGGTTGTCCAACCCTTCGGAGCCTACAGCTATCGCTGTCCGAGATGGACACCCAGCCTGCGCAGGCGTTCGGTGGTGGCCCCATCCTAGAGTCTCCTCTACTCATATCGCACATCACCACCCTCGATATCATGGATACCTGCCTTAAACCATCCACTAAGCCGACCGTATTCCTCCATGACCTCCAGCTCCCCGCTCTAACGACACTGAAGTACAGCCTTAGCACGTTCAACGAAGCTGGCTCGGATACGGAAGATGATGACGAAGACGAGGAAACTCTGTTGGCCCCGATGCCCCTCCTCGAAGACCACCCGTTCGTGCTCTTCATCCGCGCGCAACGACACGAGATCCTCATACAGCGCTTGATGGTCACCGTGGAGACTCTTCCGCATGCTGGGTTCATGAAATGCTTGTCGCTCCTGCCGCACCTCCAGGTGCTCGAAGTTGACACTGGAGCCACCTCATCCGAGAAGGATCCCCTCGAAATGATCATTTTGGACGACGAATTTCTAAAAGCCCTCTCACCTTGTCAGCAGGAGAACCCGGAAGGATCGACTGGAACCCACAACGCCCCTTCGCTGACTACAATTTGCCCGAAACTCCGCGACCTTTCCGTTGGGAGATGCGATTTCACGTTGGAAGGACTGGAAAACTTCGTTGCGGCTCGATCTGAGCTATCCATTCATTCCCAAGGAACGGGCTCACCGGAATACTCATCCATCTCTCGACTCGATGTGATTCTCGACGAAGCTGCCCCCGATTTCGTTCCGCGGGATGAACGAGGCGGAAAATGCACCTTGGAAGAAATATTCCACTTCGACGGCGCCGTTCTAAATCTCAAATTTCGACAACGGGTGAAAAGGGCTTACCCTGAGGGCTATTGGTCGAGAACTGACTATTATAGCCCGATGGCCGGAGTGACATACGACGATAGCGATAGTGATTGAGAGTAATAATTGGTACTGTTTCGCACTGTTTTCCGGCTTAATTCAATATCCTTGCATCTACAGAAGATAGTATGTTCAGGCCTCTGATTACGACTACGCAAGTAGCGCCTCCAAACCCCTGTAAGCGGCCTTTCTCTTATAGTCCTTGTCCCAAAGAAGCGGCGACTCGAACTGAGGTAGCGTAGCGTTCACCCAGGAGTTTCTATCGCTGACACCCCAGAGCGTGATCCCCATACAATTCGGTATATCCACGCACGCCTTCACCACCAACTCGTATTCAGCCTGTTGCTGCATGAGCTTCGCCTCGGTGACTGGACGGGGAATGCGGATGTCGAGTTCTGTAAGGGCTATGTCGAGACCTGTGGCCGCGAGACGTAGGAGCTGTGCAGGAACACCCTCTGCCTTTCCTAGAGTCAAGTGGGCTTGGGAGCCGATGCCATCGATAGGAACGCCCCGTTTCTGAAGGCGGCCGACAAGCGCGAGCTGTATATATAATCTTAACCACAGAGAAACGAGAGTGGAGGGTAGATTAGACTAACCAAAGCGTCGATCTTCGGACCTGCATAGTCCAGGTTGTACTCGTTGAGATAGAGCTTGGCATCTGGATCCGCTTCTCGAGCTGCTCGGAACGCGATGTCGAAAAAGTCTTCTTTCAAGACGCGCCAGAATACACTGTTACGGAAGTGTCCGTCTTCTTCAAATGGTTCGTTCACGACGTCCTGGTGCACATCAGTCATTCTTGAAGCCCCTATGTTCGTAGTAGACTTCGACATACCCAAGCGTAGACATGACCTTTGTATCGCCCAGCAACCTGCCGAATATGCTCTTGGATGACCTCGGTGAGCTTGGTCTTGTCTGTTATCGCGTTGACCCATTCAGGGATGTTCTGGTGCCAGATAAGCGTATGTCCTCTGATGAGCTTCTTGTTGGCGACGGCCCAATCAAAGACAGCATCCGCGCCCTCGAAGTGAAATTCACCCTCCTTCGCTAAGTATGCAAGAAGTCAACACAGGCCTGTATTTTCGACTTCGAAGAAACATACGTTGGATTCGGTTCCATTTCCAGGAGTACTCGGCCGTGATCGAGCCGAACTCGCTCTTTAGAACATTTGTGATGCTCGTGTCGTGAAGGGTGTTTCCGTCGAGAATGTTCCCCAGGTATAGCTTTCCTTTGCTTTTGAACCTAGCGTGGAGGAACGGGGTCGAGGTCATGGTTGATGAAAAAGGTGTGCGGAATCGGGGAAGGAGGCCAATGATGTCGAACCATTCCTCGTTGCATTCTGCCTGTCTCGAAATAAAACAGGCGGGGGGCCCGAATCTGGTACGCAAACTACTCAGATAAGATCGACATATGTGTCTATTTTTAATTCTTTATTTGAGGGTATTGAAGACTCGACATACTTATATGTAATGACAGGACGCTTCGTTCGTGGAGAAGTTGAAGCTGGAGACTACTAAAGAAATTTGGGCAATTAATTGGCAACAATCGCATCCACACCCGTAAACGCAAGCTTCCTCCTGAAGGTATTATCCCACAAGAGAGGCGCAGAGAATGCAGGAATCGTGGTATCGATCCACGAGTTCCTATCAGAAACTCCCCACATGGAAATCCCAACGCACTTTGACACACTGAGACAACCCTCGATGACGGATTGGTACTCAAGCTGCTGCTGCGCGAGCTTGGCGTCGTTGACGGGTTTGGGGATACGGATATCGAGCTCCGTGATGGCGACGTCGAGGCCGGTGTTGGCGAGTCGTTGGAGCTGGGCAGGGACGCCTGCGACCATGCCCAGGATAAGATGTGACTGCGTTCCGAGACCGTCGATGGGTACACCGCGGGACTTGAGGCGACCCACGAGTGCGAGCTAGTTGAGCAGGTAAGTATCACACTAGGGAGGGAGGCATCACGGTGATATGATTCAGACTTACGAAGGCGTCTATCTTGGGTCCCGCAGCATCCAGCCCATATTCGTTGATGTAGAGCTTAGCGGCGGGATCAGCTGCACGAGCGGCGCGGAATGCGATGTCGATGAAGTCTTCCTGGAGAACGCGGTAGAACACGCTGTTGCGGAAAGACCCATTATCCTCGAAGACCTCGTTAACGACATCCTGCGCGAGTCCGAGCCGTTAGACCTCTCTGGTCGTTAATTTCCAATATAAGATGGCTCACCCATGCGTAGACTTTGCCCTTATACCTCCCCGCGACCTTGGTGATGTGGTCTTGGATAACAGCGGTGAGGGTAGCCTTGTCAGTGATGGCGTTGACCCATTCAGGAATGTTCTGGTGCCAGACAAAGGTATGTCCTCTGATCAACTTCTTATTCGCGACAGCCCAATTCAAGACAAGGTCTGATTCTTGGAAGTTGAATACTCCGCGCGTCGCTAAACACGCAGTCGTTCAATGTGAATCTGATGGGAGGACCATAGCTCTGTGACGTACGTTGGATACGGGGCCACTTCCAGGAATACTCGGCGGTGACGGCTCCGAACTCGCTTTTGAGGAGATTGGTAACGCTTGCGTCGTTTATGGTGTTGCCATCGATGATATTACCGAAATAAAGTTTGCCTTTGGCTTTGATACTGGAGTCGAGGGAGGCGTTGGCACTGAAGGCCGAGAGGAGGGAGACGATGGCGAGGATTAATGAAACCTTCATTGTGATTGATTCGAGACGGGGAAGGAATGTGGGTGCTAAAGAGCGGAAGGTGCTTTGCAAGAGCAGAGAGAATCTGGGAACCAAGGAACGATCATGTGCTTGGACTGTGGTGCGTATCTCTTATACCATGTCTCCGACAGGATAGACTCCGCTGGAGATCGGACATGCACGGCGTCTTGACGCCCGTCGATTCTGCTTTTGTTGCTTTCCGAGCCCCATACCGAGACCTACCATCGCAGTCTGGCTCCAAACACAGAATGTGGTCATGTCCATAATGCTACGGCTGCTCTCGCGCCTTTCTCTATCTCCATTTTTGCTATTATCCCTCACCATATTTGGATGGTCTTTGGCAATGAGCATTACATACGCCGAGTTCGACGAAGGTCTGGGTGAACTCCTAATCACATAGCTAAAGAGGGAAATGGTCTTCCTTGGAGGTGGCCAAGTAGTTTACCCAAGTTTGCCAACAATTCGCTGCCAGTGAGGGTCCAAATGTCTAATCTCCCTTGTTTTCCGGGAACCGATCCGACATTGCATACTACAAGAATGCATTTGGTCTTATCTTGGTTGATGGCCTGGAAGTACCACACATGTCTCACAAAGGCCCCTGGGCAAGCGTTATTTGATGGCTATATTGTGCGGACGCAGCCCTGACGTACAAACTCGTCATGAGAGTGTAAGCGCCCAGGGCGCTTACTTCCTACCTCGCACCCTCACTCCACTCCTGTACATTTCGGAGCCACGGTTCCTTTTATATCAATACAATACGACTTCTGGGATGCTGGAGCTGTGGGATTGTCTGCACGATTCTGATCTCTCGACTTCGTACCTCCGAATGTAGACTTCGAACCTCCTTGAAGTACTACGTTGAATGATTCACAGGTTACATCATACCTACCGTTCCTTGGTCATGACACGCCACAATATTTCCCGACCTTCGCTCCTCACACAGAAATTCTTCCACAAATGAATGATGCATCATGAGAGAGAACACTGCACCTAAGAAAAAAAGCGGCCAAATGGCAGTCACAGCGCATCATGCATCTTCCTTTCGAGTTCAAGTTCGACTTCTTCCAAGTTAGTGCCTCACTTCAAAGAACCAAGAGGAGAGGGACTGAGTCGCTCACTCGACGTCGAAGTTGAGACGTTGATTCATACCAGCGCACCCTTCTCTTCTTTTGGTGTCGTTGGGTCGCTAGGGACCGAGCCATCCGATAGACGCGCCTGGAATCGTATACTAGGCTGATAGTGAGCAATTCCCTTAGAGCCCAAGTCCAGCAACATAGGGTACTAGTCACTGATTTGCAAGCGCCCTGAGGTTCTCTACCTAGAGTCTAGCCTCTTCCCTGGTGTATAAGAGGTCACTGCACTTGCCAGATGCCCAATATCTCACGCATAAGATGTTGACAAGATGATTCCCGGACGAGAAGATCATCCAGAGAACCCGCCTCCGACATCATTTATCGAAGCCCAGATTAGCGCCCTCCAATCATCGCCCGAAATGATCATATGCTGTGATATATATCTCGTTTTTGATTTTGGATATCGCGTACAGGGCCACTCTGGTGGCAGAACGAGGGAGCTTGGAGTAAGCTCACAGACCAGCGCTTGCCAGTGGTAGGATATCCGAGATATTACCTGAAGCTCCATGGAGGTCGATTATTATCCTTATTTCCATGGCGTTCTCGATCATTGGGTGTATTGAAGGGTCTTCTACGTAGGATACAAGGAAGTATTGGGACGCGGCTCGTCAGGCGTTTGGTCACTTTGGTGTACTACAACGACTAGTGCATTAGAGGCAGTGCTGGGGAAATAGTATAAAAGCTTGACCTGGGCTACTAGTAATACACCATCCTCAACAACAACAAGTACTCTCTAAGTCCCCAAACAATCCCACTCTCCACAACGATGAAGTTCCAACTCGCCTTCCTCGCCCCAATTTTCACCTTCCTCGCTATGTCTGCCGTTGAGGTCTCTGGTAAGACCTCCACAGCCTGCGTCAGCGAATGCTTCAGAGCTGCAGCTTCCACCGCTGGCTGCGCCATGTAAGTGCACCCCGCCGTGGAGCTCAGACATACACATTCACATACATCTCCCCTTAGCTCCAACCACGGTTGCTTCAAACAGTCCTCCACATTCGAGGCGGCCGTCCAACAGTGCCTCGAGACCCAGAAGTGCACCTCCCGTTCGTATACATCCCCCTTCGCACACCATCCTCCAAATCATACTAACTCTCTCTTTCTATAGTCGCCGAAGGTACTGCAGCAGACCTAGACGCCGCCTCCGACGTCCTAGCGCTACACGCCTTCCTCCGCCCAGACGATCAGCGCGACGGCCTAGACAACGGCAGCACGACGCTCTCCCGCGTCACCGCCAAGCGCTCGGCGCTTACCAGCCTCGAGAGTGCAGGCGACTTGTCCAAGCGCGCTTGCAACTCTGGGGACAACATCTGCGTCCTTTCTGCGAGCAGGTGCAACACTTATTGCGCTAGGTGCCATGTCGCAGGCAGTGGGTGCAAGGATTGCTCTGGGGGTATCTGCTCTGGATTCTTAGGTCTTACTTGCGCCTGCCAGACTCCTTGCGTTACCTGTGGATAAATGGAATTTGCAGTGCAACGCGCATCGAGTTTAATTCTTCAGGATTTAACCTCCTTTTACCTTTACGGTCCTAGTTTGTGTTCTGTATATATATCGCTGGTCGAGCTATACTAAAGCCATAGTATCAATGTGGTACTCATACCAAGGACTGATCTTTGAAGGATTAAGTTTGAGATGGGAAGGCGTTCACTTCACCGCGGTTGTTGCTACTGGAGACCACAGTTCACTTATCAGCACTATGTCCAAAAACTTCATCAATTCAACAACGTTTAGCCACTATCCTTGCAAAGCTACGCCATACCCAACTAATTAAGCGCGTTGTCCGTCCCGGTGTACGCACTCTTTTTGTTGAAATTATCATCCCAAAGCAACGGGGCATCATAATTCGGGAAAGTACCATCCACCCACGAATTCCTATCGCTCACACCCCAAATCGTGATCCCAACACACTGCGGCGTCGTAAGACAGCTAGTAGTGACCGTCGCATAGTCCTTCTGCTGCTGCGCGAGCTTCGCAGAGTCCACGGGCTTGGCGATGCGGATGTCGAGCTCTGTAATGGCGACGTCCAGGCCTGTGGAGGCGAGCAGCTTGAGTGTTTCGTCGAAGGGCGCTAGGTTCCCGACGATGAGGTGCGCTTGGGTGCCGACGCCGTCGATGGGCGTGCCGCGCGCTTTGAGGCGGTTGATCAAGGCAACCTGTGTAAGTAGAGAAAGGATATCCGTGAATACCACTTGGAACTTGGGAGGGAGGAGGATGCATGGATGGGTGGGGGCTTACGGTGTTGTTGATCTTGGGCCCGTTGTAGTCGAGGTTGTAGTCGTTGAGGTAGAGCTTGGCGTTCGGGTCTGCAGCCCTCGCAGTGCGGAACGCGAGATCAACAAAGTCCTCCCCAAGAACCCTATAAAAGACGCTATTCCTAAAGTTCCCATTGTCCTCCAAAATTTCGTTCACCACATCCTGTAGCGAACACAATCAACTCCCATCCAAACCGACCGGGAGAAATGATGCGACGACATACCCAGGCATACACCTTCCCTTTAAACCGCCCCGCAACGGTATTGATGTGGTTAGTGATAACCTGGGTGAGCGTGTTCTTGTCGTTGATGTTCGACACCCAGCCCGGGAGCTGCGAGTGCCACACGAGCGTGTGCCCACGGAGGAACTTGCCGCGGCTGGAAGCCCAGTTCGCCACAGAGTCCGCGTTACCGAAGTTAAATTGGCCCCTGTTCGCTATGGTAGGAAGAGCAATCACCCATCAGCGTCCAGACTCGGTCGCCGATAAAGGGAGGGGAGGAAGTGATGAGGACTGTGTGGAAGGGCACGTACGTTCAGTCGCGTCCCACTTCATAGCATTCTCCGGGGTAACGGCGCCAAACTCCGTATTGAGGATACTTATTCGTGACCTGCGCCGTATTGATAGTGTTCGAGTCGATGATATTGCCATAGTACTTCTTCCCTTTGGCCTTGATCTTAGCGTCGAGCGCGCCGTGTACGGAGGACGCGGAGAGCACGGCGGCGAGGACGAAGGCGGTGGGCTTCATACTAATTGTTGGTGCAAAGCAGTATAAGAAACGTGCAGGGGGAATTGGGGTGGGGTGGTTTTAGACTTGGAATTGGAGTTGAGTGAGGTCCTGGAATCGAAAACGTCAGAACATGTATCGCGTTTTTATACCCCAGGAAGCTGAGACACATACCACCACAAGGCCAGGTCTGAGGTCAAGTGCCCCAAGAACAAGACCCCATTCGAACGTCGAATTTCAAACGCCCTGCATCCATCCATCGATCCATTCATTCATTCAGTCATTCCACCGCGCCCGCCACCCCCAGGATTCGAATTTTCCGAGCCACAACTCCCCACCACCTTTATTCTGCATTCCCTCGCCTTGCCCCGAATTTCCCTCGTCGACCTGAGACTAAATCCCCGCATGACCGTCGCACTCGAGCCATAGGACCGACGGCACCGCACAACATTCACAATCCTGAATCACAGGACCCAAAACTATCCATCCATCGTACCATGAACCACAACGCGGAAAAAGTCTCCGCCCAGCCAAAGAAGCAGAAATGAATCGACCATCTTCTCGGCGCTAACGGCCACAGCTCTCCGAAAGCTCGGATATACTCCCATCCCACCCCAGAGCGAAGGAAGCACGATTCAGCGCAAAGCAAGATGAATTGAATGAAGGGCAGTGTGATCGTTTAACCACCAGGTAGTTCCGGATTGGGACCACGCTACCTTAATTCCTACCTACCTACCACCGGTTTTGCTCTGTTCTCGGTTGCGAGGTGGCAATAAAACAGCAAAATCATAACTTGCATTCTTGATGACCCGTCCGCGCCGAATCTGAAAGGAAGGAAGAAAGCCAGGGAGGAAGGAAGGAAGGAAGGAAGGAAGGAGGATGCAGGTCACCAGTGCGTCCACCCCAGACGCGTCCATACGCGCGACCATACCCTCGACACCAGTCATGGCCTTCCAGCATTGTAACCGAACCTGATCACAGCCTGAGTCAATGCTATTCTATTCATCCTTGCATGAGCAGCCAGTTTTGACGACTATGGCCCACGGATCGAGCGCCACGGATGGGTTTTCTCATCTCGCGAAATCGTTCAAGCAATCAGCTGCTGTATCCTTGCAAGTACTCGAGGCATACCAAACCACCAAATCACAACTTCGCATTCGCCCCCGCCTTCGCCCCCTTCACCCCCACCTTCCCACTCTCCCTAACCTCAACCCCAACCCACCCCCTCCTCTGCTGCGCAAACAGCTCCCCCGTCGGCTTCCACTCCTCTCTCTTCCCTCCAACACTCTCTCCCCCTCTCTCCTTTCTCTCGCCATCCTCGCCATTGCCATCGTCATTATCGCCGTCGTCGTCGTCGATGCACCCACTCTGCACCACAACCCACCCCGCCTCTCCCTGACTGATGGCTCCCGTACTCCGCATATAAACATTACTCCCACACCCCCCACAAAACCACCTCTGCATCGGCACCCCGCTCGCCGTCTCTCTATCTTCGTACACTCTCAACGCGCCCTCGCCTTCCTTAATCCTAAAACTCTACGCACAAACCAATGAGTCAGCACTGCTAAAGTGACGGAAAAAAACGCCAAGGGGGATTTATTTAAAGAGCGCACGCACCTTGGCAGGAAACAACACATTCGCCATGAACGCCGCCCCCGTCGCCTTCCTACAATTCACGCAATGACACACGCGGAACCACACCGGCTCTCCCTCCAGCTCGTACCGCACGGCCTTGCACAGACACGACCCTTTTCGCACCATCGTAAGCTTCACACCCTGCATAGTATCAGTATCAGCTGGCTTGGAAGGCATCCTGGACTCGGGTGGCGGAAATGACAATGGTCTTGATCCCTATCACGCTGGGATCTGCTGGAACCTCTTTATACTTACCTTAATACCAGCTTATGAATACATGCACCGGGAGAAGACGCTCCATACATACCCGGCGCCTTACCCGGACCTAAGCAAGTGCTCCCGCACTAATACCACCCTGACAAAGTTCAGAATCACAAAACGGGTTAGCCAACGGCGACGGCGAACTAGATTCCGAACCTTGTCTACCGCGGGCATGAGTAAATAGCACGAAAGATTGAGCCTGAGACTGAGACTAACCCACTTCAGGGAGATAGCACATTCCAATTCTCCAAATCTCCGACGAAACTCTCAAATATCGAGGTACCCAGCGCTCGACCCTCGGCAATAATACGTTGTCGCCCTGTTCACTTCAGTCAGAAGACGGTCTGGTGGTCGACCTATGAATCAAAGTTAAGAGAGGCCCCCGGACGAAAGGCGGTTTAGTAGGTCAAGCAACCAACGTTCAAAGTGCAGGCTCCCCATGTGTCGTTCATTGTAATGATACACTGGAGCGCGTCCGTCCGTCCATCCCAGCCGCGCAAGTAGCAGAATCCGTACGTGTGACAATTCAAGGGCGCAGGTCCCCCACACGCTCCAGTGTCAGTTGGTCGTAGCTTTGTGTGCTTTAGCAGCTGCCGCAAAGCTAGCTATCTTTTGTGCCTTTGTCGCCTGTTTGGCGGGCCTGGCAACAATGGCCGGCCGCCTTCTTCGCTTGCTGGTACGGCGTCGTACATAGATCATGGCAGGCATCGTAGGCATCGTCGGCGAGCTCCGAGCGAGCGATAACTTCGCCGCTGGCCGAATGGCCGGGAATGACGAGCCCACACGTGTGGGTGGTGGCAAGGAGAGCGATAGAAGAGATGATAGTGAAATGCATCTATTAAAGGTAGGCGTGCGGTTAAGATGATAGCAGCGAGCGCGACGACGAAGGGCGGCACTCACGATGGCTATTGGGGGCGTAGACCGTTAAAGCAAATTGAGCACCAGCTTTGGGCGGTCATTCTAGAACGGGATATGACTTCGAAAAATAAGAATAAGAATGGGCGACGTCCCGACGACGATGCCCTAAAAATCGAGCAACATGGCCTCGGAGATGACTGATGTCTCCAAGAGAGTTGAAAAAAAGGGCAGAACCTGGGAACCGGCCGAAGAGGACGGACGCAGTCAGGCTGCCAGGAGGAGAATGAGGAACTTGAATATCAGCAGAAGACACTTACATACCGATTCAGCACCAAACGCGCCTGTTTGTTGAAGCTAAAGGGCGCGGCGGCCGGCATTCTCGACATCCCTACGTCTCTCTGAAAGCTCGGGTATATTCCCCATGATTCCCACCTCAGGGCGAAGGTGGCACGAGTCAGCGCGAAGCAAGATGAATGAAGGGAAGGATTCGGAAGGACCAGTGACAGACGCGTTGCACCACACGCGTCACCGATTCAAGGGAGCAGGTCCAACTTGCACCCTCCCCAGGCTCTCGCTCCAGCCCTCGTTCGGATGCGCTACGCGGTTGCCCCGCCACTCCCCTCCGGAAGAGGGTCTGGTGGTTGGCCGAAGGGCAGGGTCGATGACGCTTGACGCGAAGGGGTCGGTCCCGTATACCACCTACGAGACAGGCGGTGCAAGGATGGCGCATCTACTTAGCAGGTCAACGGTCACTTCCTCAGGAGTCGGTGTGAACCTTGGGGCGGTTTGCGCATAGTGACAGTGGCAGGGTTGACACCTAGCGTTGAAGGTGTGGTGGGTGAAGGAAGGAAGGAAGCGTCGAGCGGGATATTATTGCACAAGAGCAGCATCTATAACGGGAAACGAAGAATAATCTATTGGATCTTGTACCCAACAAGGCTCCGGCGTCCAATGATCTCGCCAATCTGTACCCCGTCAGCACACGCACAACGAACGACATAACGCGAAACTGTACGCACTTTGAAGATACCGTACGCCTGGAGACCGTAGATGCCGACCTGGGCGAGCTGGCCGCTCTGCACGAGCTGGCGGAGGGCGGCGGGGTTGGAGACCTGGGACCAGAGCTCGGCGTAGGCCTCGCGGACGGTGGCGAGGGAGGGCGGGGAGAGGCGCTCGGCGTGGTAGATCTGCTTCACGACTTCGCGCGCGACGGCGGCGTTGTACACCAGGGGCTCCTTGTAGGCTGCAGGCCGGGTAGTTCAGTCACGTTCGGTTCGGTGGAGTTCGGTTGTGTGTGGTAGGTGTTGGTAGTGGTTTGGTTTTCAGAAAGAGGGAATGGGGTGGGGTTGGTAGGGGTGGGGTTCGATGAGTATTGGAATGCTGAGAGGGAAGGAGCGACTCACAGCCAAGCAGCTGACCAGCCTTCTCGCCGACGGGGCCCAAGATCTTCTTCACGCTCGCAAGGAGCTTCTCGGCGCCGACCTGGGCGTTTGCCAGCGCGTCCTGGGCCTTCTTCTGCGCAGCCTCCTGCGTGGGGCTGCTGCTCGCGAACCGCCGCTGCGTGCGCAGGGCGGGGCGGCGGACGGACTGTCTAAGGAGCGTAGAGGGGAGGGCGGAGCGCATCTTGCGGGAGGGACGACGACGACGACGGGGAGGTGGTGGAACGGTGAGGCGGGGTGACACTGATTGGTCGGGACGAAAAGGTTCGTGGGAAGAGATGTGCGGGCATCCGGGTTTGGCCGTTATCTTATCTTATCTTGTGAGGGCGCGGGTTCGAGTCTCGTCCTGGTGAGGAATTTCTGCGGAACCCCCACCTGTGCACGAGGGTTGCCTCCGAGAGATCGGGGACTTACATGGTTGCTAGTCTAAGGTTTCTATACTCGATTACCAAATTGTACGTCCTAGCTCTCGTACCTGATATATGGGCGCTCATACATGTCTGGGCACCTCGGGTTCAACTAAGTTCCTTGGTCCCCGCTCATCGGAGCTCTTCAGGTATATAAGCCATCCCCTAATCTACGAACACTACATAAAGCTCCATCATATCGACCCCTAGTGTTTATCCGCCAATCATGCACACCTCGATCCCTGCATGCAAGCTCTTTCTCGCGCTCCTCGCCCTGGCCACTGCAGCGAGCGCCGCCATCGTCCCACCTTCCAAAGGAGGCTTCGGCCCAGGTGCGATGATTGGTACACCAACTTACATGGCACCGGCTAACTTACACGATCCACCCACCAACGCTTAGCCCCTGTAGTACCCAACGGCACATACCAACCGGGCTGGAGGCGCTCTGGCGGCTACGCTTAGGATACATATTCAAACGAGCCCTCCATAGTTCAGAACGAGAATATAAGGGGGTGTTTCTAACTCGGACTACCCATCAGACGCCGCGAGCGGCAGGAACGTGCATGCGCACACATCGCACGGTTATCATTCATAATAAGCGCTCAAAAGGCGCCCGCGCACCGCGGCACCATCATAATCGGTACCTATCGCATTCTGCTTGCATGATGCTGCTCTAGGGTGAAGACCAGCATATCATAACCTACATATGACCCTACAGGAATACATGCACCATTCTGAGAACCCGGAATACATTGTATCGCTATCTCAAAGCTCTATCTCCGAGATGGTGTACTGGGAGGTCTCTCCAGCGGCGGCGACGATGAGGAAGGGTTTCCCCGCCACAGTGAACGTCATGCGGCCTCCCTCGGCCAAACACGCGTCGTAAGCGTCCACTCCAGAAGGCGACCCCTCAACATCAGGCCGAGGGCCGACGACGCTTGCCTTGTAGTGCCCAACACAGGGGACGCAGTAGCCCTGTGGTGATAATGATAAGTTACACATAATGGATCGGTGCCTAGTTTAAAGTTATTCTGAAAACGAGTCCGGGAAGTGACGGACGTACCAAAGCAAAGGGATACTCGACCGCGTTGGCGCCCTCGCCGACGATGAGGTAGAACTTGGCGCCCCCGGTCGCACCCTCCCAGCCTAGGATGTTGACCTTGCAGACAGAAAAGTTCATGGTGCTGTGCGGTTGGACGTCGGTAGGTACATCCTTGAACTCTCCGGAGTAAAAGTAGCTCTCGCTGCGGAAGGCGATGTGATGCTCGGTCTCGTTGTTGATGGAGCACCTCATAAACATCTTGAGTTATCGGATTATGGATGGCCGGCGGTGGGGAGTGAATTTAGAGCGGGAGGAGGGATGAGCTGCTGGTTGATGGGTTGAATGACGAAGTAAAGTGCGAGTGTTATGGCGGGCTAGTTATGGGATTCCCTCGCTCTTGGATCCTGGGCCTTGGCTGAGCTGGGATAACCAATGGAGCATTCCAAGCGACAGCGCGCCACCATACTCCCGGGCTAATGAAAGGTCATCCTTGGGTCATCCCTTTTCAATCTTCCTTTGTCTTGCATTATGTACATACGCTGTCATGTACGTAAATACATCTTTCTGGTATGCTTCAAGCCGACAGCGAAAATCGTGGTAGAAGGGTGGATTGGCTCGTCAGGTACTAAACGCCCATTGTGTATACTGGTCACCGGGATGCGCGTGTCAGCACTGCCAGGTGATCTGGCCAGTATTTCAGCTGCCAGCGGCTACATACGCCCCTTCAGCATTACCTTGGCACGTACAGTTTGAATAGAATCTGGACCAGGTCGATCAGCTTCCAAGTCTAAGTTGTCCGTCAAGTGCCATTTACCAGCGTACCAGTACGAAAGTCGATCATTGATCACGAGCACGACTTTCTAGATCTAGCTTCCCGGGTACCTCCTGAGACCTACCTAGTCTGTATAAAAGGAAGCAGCGTTAGAGTAGCTCCCTCGGCGCCTCAACCTAATCTCACCTGAGCCACCGCATCAAAGAGAATGAATTGCAACCTCATCAACCAAACCGGGCACCGCATCTCCTACCGCGGCGAACTTTACTTTTCCTCAGGCCACTTCAGAGTCGCCCCCTCCGACACAAAGCCAAACAGCACCATGGCCTTCACCATCATGGGAAACAGCAACACGTGGGAGGGTGTCACCGGGGGCGCCAAATTCCATCTGCTCATCGTCAACGGCAGCGAGACCGTCGACTACCCCTTTGCCTTGGTACGTCACTTACTAGGGACTGCCTTCCACGACTCGGATAGAAGGTTCAAGATGCTAGCGGGCACTCACATTGTGACTTCTTAGGGATACTGCGCCCCTGCCGTGGGGCACTACAAGTCCGCCGTCGTTGGCCCCACGCCCGACGTCGAGGGTACACCCACCCCGCAGGCCGCCTACGACGCTTGCGTGGCCGAGGGTGGCACTATCAACTTCACGGCTGCTGGAAAGAATTATACCATTACTGCCTCTGCTGGCGCTGCCTCCGATTATACCGTCGTCGAACACTGAGTAGTGGATGCCTTTAAATGGGATTTCGACGTGAACCTGCTTTCCGGAATCTTCTCCTTCGTAATTTGCCTTCCGACCCTACGTTTTTTGGATATAAATGCTTGTGAACCTATCTCTGGTTTGATTATGTGTCCATGGAGGGTCGCTTTCAGAGCTCTTGGATCGGCCAGCTCCAAAGCACCCTCATCGGCATTTGCCAGCGGAGTCCAAACCCCTTGGCGATTGACGATGGCTGTCCTCTGCAAGGATGAGCCTCATTCCCTTCACTAGACACTGACACGCCCACGCCTTAGTATTGGACAGGGGCCCTCCACCTCCTGATTATTGAATCGCGTCCATTCAGTAGTGACGGTACTTACCAGCATCGTCCCCGTCGATCTCGCAGTTCACTGAATCTAAAGCAGAGAACGAGTCTTGATTCGAGCATATGATTCTGGGATGCTCTACTCCGGGTCCTATTATCCGTAAAACTTGGGTTGGCTTTCCTGTATGTATGTATGTATACGCTGAAATTGGAAGTGCTTAGGACTGAAGACAGACGCGCTGAAGACGGAAGTGCTGAAGTCGAGGGAAAGTGCTGAAGACGGGCATGCTGAAGGCGGACATGCTGAAGACGGACATGCTGAATTCGGAGTGGATGGAGTGCTTACGGGGCTGAGGAAGTAGAGGGTGAGAGCAGGGCAATAGGTGAATTCAATCTAAGTGTACCGCAAGGTACGAAACAAAAAATACGGGTACGAGTTTGTTCAAAGAGTTTGTTGTAGCCGGCGAATGCCGAAGAATCAATGATTGCCAGCAACTCCGAAATGCTGGCCGCTTCGTTGCCGATGATCAATGTCCAACCTTTTGTCCCAGGTATCTTGGTCTCAAGCACATTTGAGCAGAAAGACGCCTTTATACGTCTTAACGTGGCCTTATATACACTCTCCCACCTCTATGGTTCAATTGAAGTTTGCATCTGTGAATCTAATCTTATCTCGGATCGGCTGAGTCGGAAAGCGGCTGAACCGGGGGGCGGCGCTTATGGCGAATGTTTTGTTTCCTGGCAAGGAACGGCGTCGGTCTCTCCCCTCCTCTCTTCTGTCTTCTCTATTCACTCGTCTCTGAGCTTGTGCTATAAAGCATCTCTGTGTCTCGTCCTATGGCGGCGCTAATTACTCCCGTTTGTTTCACAGAGTTTCAGGATCAAGGAAGGCCACAAGGGCGCATTGATTCTGTTTATTCAATCGCGGGACAGTGTTCCGTGGAAGTTCGTTTGTTCAATCGTTCGCTTTTAAACGCGTTAGAGTTTATGGTACGAGGGATCGATGATGTTGTGTCCTGTGATTCTTTGAGGTTGTTCTTCGTGATTGAGGATTCAGTATGTTGTGCGGTGGCGTCGGTTCGACGGCTCGAGTGCGTCATGCGGGGATTGAGGCCCAGGTGCCAACGAAAGAAGTGCGGGGAAAGGTGAGGGAATGCAGAATAAAGGTGGTGGGGACTTTGTGGCAGAATTCGAATCCTGGGGGTGTCGCGGTTGAATGTCTGAATGACTGAATGAATGGATGTAGGGCTTTGAAATTCGACATTCGAATGTGATCTTGTTCTTGGGGGGCTTGTCCTTAGGCTTGGCCCCTTGTGGTGCGTATATGTCTCAGAGTCCTGGGGTATAAAAATGCGATGCATGCTCTGACATTGTCGATTCCAGGACCTCGCTCAACAACTCCAATCCCAAGCCCGAAACCACCCAGCCCACCCTGCATTTTACTTGCACTTCACATTGCCAAGAGGAGCATATCGACGATTACTAGTATGAAGCTCACCACCTTTGTCCTCGCCGCCGTGCTCTCCGCGTCCTCCGTACACGGCGCACTCGACGCTAAGATCAAGGCCAAGGGGAAGAAGTACTTTGGCAATATTATCGACTCGAATACTATCGATACGGCGCAGGTTCCGAATATTCTGAATACGGAGTTTGGCGCTGTTACGCCGGAGTATTCTATGAAGTGGGCGGCGACGCAACGTACGCGCTCCTTCTCCCTTCTCTTACTCTTACTCTTCCGGTTTCTCTGACCACGAACGTTTTCTCTCCCTGATTTTCTTGTCATTAACGTATATCCTGCATACTAATGCGTGTTTGATACACCACAGCGAACCAGGGCCAGTTTAACTTTGGCGATGCGGACGCTGTGGCGAACTGGGCTTCCAGCCGCGGCAAGTTGCTCCGTGGGCACACGCTGGTGTGGCACTCGCGGCTCCCAGACTGGGTGTCGAACATCAACGACAAGAACACACTCACGCAGGTTATCAAGAACCACATCAATACCGTTGTGAGGCGGTATAAGGGGAAGGTGTATGCCTGGGTATGTCGTCGCATCATTCCCCCCGGTCGGTTTGGATGGAAGTTGATTGTGTTCGCTACAGGATGTGGTAAACGAGGTTCTGGAGGATAATGGGAACTTTAGGAGTAGCGTGTTTTATAGGGTTCTTGGGGAGGACTTTATTGACCTCGCGTTCCGCACTGCGAGGGCTGCAGACCCGAAGGCGAAGCTCTACATCAATGACTACAACCTCGACTACAACGGGCCCAAGCTCAACGCCACGGTAAGACTTCGGGCTTCATCGGCCAGCCTCATAACATTCCACATTCCAACGCTAACATTCTTTCCTCATTTTCCACATAGATCGCACTGATCAACCGCCTCAAAGCGCGCGGCACGCCCATCGACGGTGTAGGCACCCAAGCGCACCTCATCGTCGGGAACCTAGCGCCCTTCGACGAGACCCTCAAGCGACTCGCATCCACGGGCCTGGACGTCGCGATCACCGAGCTCGACATCCGCATTGCCAAGCCCGTGGACGCCGCGAAGCTCGCGCAGCAGCAGAAGGACTATGCGACGGTCACGACGAGCTGCCTTACGACGCCCCGGTGTGTGGGGATCACTATTTGGGGGGTGAGTGATAGGAATTCGTGGGTGGATGGTACTTTCCCGAGTTATGATGCCCCGTTGCTTTGGGATGATAATTTCAACAAAAAGAGTGCGTATACGGGGGCTGATAATGCGCTAAATTAGTTGGTTATAATGGAGCTTTGCAAAAGTTTGTTGAATCGATCAAGTTTATTGGAGACTGTGATGGTGCTAAGTGAACTGTGTCGCAGCAACCGCCGTAAATTCAAGACTTCGCCTGAGATCAAAGTTGTGGGCACTCCCACAGCTCCAGCATCCAAAAAGGAGGGTGAGAGGAAGTAAGCGCCGTGGGCGCTTAGACTCTCACGCCGAGTTCGGACGTCAAGCCGCGTCTGCACTACGGTAAAGCCATGAAATAAGGTTTCTTCACGGGCCCATTGAAGGGTCCTTTGATTCTTTCAGGGCTTTACGTCAACCAAGGTAAGTCCAAATGCATCCTTGTACTATGCAATGTCTCGGTTCCAGGAAAACATGTGAGATTACGCATTTAGACCCACCCTGGTTGGTAAACTACTCGGTCCCTCCTAAGACAGATATGTGGGGTAGCAAAATGGATATGTCGATCTTATCTGATTCAGAGTTGCTTGCGTGCTCGAATCGCGCGCCTCGCCCTGTTGTATTTCGAGACAGGCAGAATGCAGCGCAGAATGGTTCGACATCACTTGCCTCATTTCCCAATTCCACACTCGTTCGTTATCAACCATGACCTCGACAACGTTTCTCCATGCTAGGTTCAAAAGCAAAGGAAAGCTCTACCTGGGGAACATCCTGGACGGGAACACCCTTCACGATACAAGCATCACGAATGTTCTGAGGAGCGAGTTCGGGTCGATCACGGCCGAGTACTCCTGGAAATGGAGCCGAATCCAACGTAGGTTTCTTCGAAGTCAAAGATAAAGGCCTGTGTTGACTTCGGTTTCTTGCATACTTAGCGAAGGAGGGTGAATTTCACTTCGAGGGCGCAGATGCTGTCTTTGACTGGGCCGTCGCCAACAAGAAGCTCATCAGAGGACATACGCTTATCTGGCACCAGAACATCCCTGAATGGGTCAACGCGACAACAGACAAGACCAAGCTCACCGAGGTCATCCAAGAGCATATTCGTCAGGTTGTTGGGCGATACAAAGGTCATGTCTACGCTTGGGTATGTCAAAATCTACTAATAGAGGGGCTTCAAGAATGACTGATGCATGCGCCAGGACGTCGTGAACGAACCATTTGAAGAAGACGGACACTTCCGTAACAGTGTATTCTGGCGGGTCTTGAAAGAAGACTTTTTCGACGTCGCGTTCCACGCAGCTCGAGAAGCGGATCCAAACGCCAAACTCTATCTCAACGAATACAACCTGGACTATGCAGGTCCGAAGATCGACGCTTTGGTTAGTCTAATCTACTCTCCACTCTCGTTTCTCTGTGGTTAAGACTGTATCAGCTCGCGCTTGTCGACCGCCTGCAGAAACGGGGCGTTCCTATCGACGGCATTGGCTCCCAAGCCCACCTGACTCTAGGAAAGGCGGGGAGTGTTCCGGCACAGCTCCTACGTCTCGCGGCCACAGGTCTCGACATAGCCCTCACAGAACTCGACATCCGCATCCCCCGTCCCGTCACCGATGCGAAGCTCGTGCAGCAACAGGCTGAATACGAGATGGTGGTGAAGGCGTGCGTGGATATACCGAATTGTATTGGGATCACGCTTTGGGGTGTCAGCGATAGAAACTCCTGGGTGAACGCTACGCTACCTCAGTTCGAGTCGCCGCTTCTTTGGGACAAGGACTATAAGAGAAAGGCCGCTTACAGGGGGTTGGAAGTGCTACTTGCGTAGTCATGATCAGAGGCCCGAACATACTATCTTCTGCAGATGTAAGGATATTGAATTAAGCCAGAAAACAGTGCGAAACAGTACCAAATATTACTCTCAATCACTATCGCTGTCGTATGTGACTCCAGCCATCGGGCTATAATAGTCACTTCTCGACCAATAGCCCTCAGGGTAAGCCCTTTTCACCCATTGTCGAAATGTGAGATTTAGAGCGGCGCCGTCGAAGTGGAACATTTCTTCTAAGGTGCATTTTCCGCCTCGTTCATCCTGCGCAACGAAATCGGGGGCAGCTTCGTTGAGAATCACATCGAGTCGAGAGATCGATGAGTATTCCGGCGAGCCTGTTCCTTGGGAATGAACGGATAGCTCAGATCGAGCCGCAACGAAGTTTTCCAGTCCTTCCAACGTGAAATCGCATCTTTCAACGGAAAGGTCGTGGAGTTTCGGGCAGATTATATTCAGCGAAGGGGCGTTGTCAGCTCCAGTCGATCCTTCCGGTTTCTCCTGCTGACAGGGTGAGAGGGCTTTTAGAAATTCGTTGTCCAAGATGATAGATTTGAGGGGATCCTTCTCGGTACAGGAGGTGGCTCCAGTGTCCACTTCGAGCACCTGGAGGTGAGGCAGGAGCGACAAGCATTCCATGAACCCAGCATGGGAAAGAGTGTCCACGGTGACCATCAAGCGCTGTATAAGGATCTCGTGTCGTTGCGCGCGGATGAAGAGCACGAACGGGTGGTCTTCGAGGAGGGGCATCGGGGCCAACCGAGTTTCCTCGTCTTCGTCGTCATCTTCCGTATCCGAGTCACCTTCGTCGAATGTGCTAAGGCTGTACTTCAGTGTCGTTAGGGCGGGGAGCTGGAGGTCATGGAGGAATACGGTCGGCTTAGTGGATGGTTTAACGTAGGTATCCATGATATCGAGGGTGGTGATGTGCGATATGAGTAGAGGAGACTCTAGGATGGGGCCACCACCGAACTCCTGCGCAGGCTGGGTGTCCATCTCGGACAACGATAGCTGTAGGCTCCGAAGGGTTGGACAACCGCGAAGAATTGCTCGCGCCTCTGCCGCACTGGGCTCAAAAGATTCCGCCCACAGCGAAATCTTCTCGATTCCAGGCAAGTTGAGAGGGAGCGAAAGGAAGTTTGCTTCAACACCGCGCCAGTACACTTCTCTGAGGCTGGGGGCGCGCCAGAGAGGCAGATCAAGGACCATTTGCGAAGGGTCATCATCGAAGTCTCGTCGGGCACTGTCGTTCACAGTTACCCGCTCCAACACACCCCACTCGGACGATTGAGTCGGACGACAGATCCAAGAAAGGACCTCAATGGGCATGGAAAGGGAGAGCGTGCGGGCTTTGAGGGAAAGTTGCCTGAGGGCGTCGGATACTGCCGGGTAGAAGTCGGAGGGTTTGGCGCTCGGTTCGGCCCAGATGGACAGTGTCGTTGGCCTGCTTTTCGCGCACGTTGCCCACCGGGCGCAGCGATCCAGTTGGAATTGCACGAAGGGTTCTGAACCTCTCGGAATTGCAACATGCAGCGACGACCAGAGAACAGGGGCACTCATTACCAAGGTACGCCAAGATTTGCATACCCTTGTGAGAAGCAAGGGTGCCTTCCACTCGGCCAAAACCGGTTGGTGTCTGGCAGGTAAGCAAAGTACGAATATCTCGAGAAGGAGTTCTTTCGGGAGGCGACGAATTGGGCTTCGAAGTCGTTTATGTGCGTCGATGGATTCGTTGAGTTCCTTTCGTTTCTGCGTCAACGAATCGATTTCGGCATCCAATGCGGTGAGAGTGGAAAGCTGGTTGGTGAGATATGAGTCGAGATGAGCAAGATCTTGCCCTGAGAGCACGTAGTTCGTCCCCAGCCATTGATGAAACGGAGATATGCTGCTCTTGTCGTCAGGCATTGGGCCCGTTTTAAGTAGAAAACGAGCTTGGTGTCGAGGATGGAGAGGAAGAATGTCGCGTCTGGCGATGACACGCAAAAACCGACATACTATCATTGACCATAGGTTCGGTTTTACCACCGGTTCGGTTTCCCAGCCAAATCAAACGACCGAACCTCGAACGAACCTCGTTTTCTCTAATTCCCGGTCGATTTTTCTCAAACAAATTGCAGAATCGTGGCTCGGAGTGCAGTCCGAGTACGTATGCCAATTTTCAGAGCGAACGGACCTCAGGAAGGGGGACTGACCGAACCTCCGGTCAAAACCGAACCTATGGTCAATGATAGTATGGAATCAAAATATTCACTTCCCGCAAAGATAAGATAAGATGCTGATTGCAACCCTCTTCTCCGCAGAAGCGCCGGTGAGGCCTCATGCATATGCACATTAAGATAAACTCGACGTTTACTATCTAGCTGTTTCCGACTCATCGTCAATCGATGAGGCGTGTGTATAAATCAAATTAAGGATGGGTCTAATATAATAGACACTTCGGGGGGACGCGCCATGGATCATCTGGTTCGTCACGGTATGTACAGGCGGTGCCCAACCCAGGATCGAGGCGAGCTTCTCGCACCGTTGGTACCGCCACAGCTCTGCGACCTTCCCTTTGATCTTGAGGAGGTGCCGCCTTTGGACGATACAGCCCGATCACGTTCTCAATGCCCATGGCATTGAGCCTCTCCTCCAACCTGCACCTGCCCCCTCTTGAATCCCGCGCGACGAAGGATGGCCAAAGAACCTGCGTTGCGTTGCGGTAGTTTGCGGTAAATATACGGAAACAGGCTTTTATTGGGCTGGATGTGTACTTACATAGTTATATAACCCAATATACCTCAGTACAGTCCACCAGCATGGAAATATCAAAGCGAGGATGTGCCTATGGAATATCTGATAATATGTCAAAGTTAGTCAAATTTCGGTGATAGTTGGGCATATAACAAACTCTAGACCATGGAATGGGGCTGTATGAGAGCTATCTTTTTATATATAGTACAGTCCATCTCATAAATAAGGACTCTGTGCAGTGGAGCCCAACATCTTCCCCTAACATGGAAGTGATGTCGAGCCTTGGTTGATTCCCACGCGTCACTTTCGGGCGCTTGCGTTGGTTTGCGGTAGATTGCGTTCATTTGCGTTGAACTTGCGGCATTCAAGCTGTAAATTGCCCAATAGCCCAACGCAACTTCACGCAACCTCATGCAACTTACCGCAAACCGGCAAAATCTTGCGGCAATCAACCCATTTGCGGTAACTTGCGTCTTGTGGAACGCAAGCCCATCAATGCAAAGTACCGCAACGCAACGCAAAAACTTGAACCACCGCGACGAAGTCAGGCTGTACGCACTGGAACGGAACCACAATACGTCGCAGATAAGAAAACTTGGCAGATGTACTCTCGCGTGTGCCGTGTGCCAGCCGGCACCGCTCGTACACAAACCTCTCCATCCCGTTCAAACTGAAGTATGACTTATCGACGTGGAAAGTGTGGAGCTTAGGGCAAAGTGCTTCATCGTCCGGGGAAAGCGCTGCGTCGACGGAAGGTGGGGCGCCCCAGCGGTTGCTACGGGGTAGGAAGGCCTTCAGGAGGTCATCGTCGAGGATGACAGGTAGCGTACCCCACAAGTGTCGAGATTCGATGCGCAGTCGCTCGAGATTCGGCATGAGGCGGAGGCAAGCGACGAAGGCCGAGTGTGGGATTGTATGACCGTCAGCCACCCAGGTGTCAATCAGAACCTCCTGCTGCTGAGAGCGTAAAAACCGAAGAAGTGGGTACGCGTCGGAAGTGGGCATGGCGTCCAGTATACTCCCGCCATCTTCGATTTCAGGACATTCGGATGTCTCCAGCTTGTACGATAAGCTGGTTAAGGCGGGGAGTTGTAGCTGGTCGAGGAGGGAGATTGGATTCGCGGAGGGTTTAAGGTAGGCGTCGTGCAGATCGAGAATCAGAGAACGGGGCCTGCGAGTTGTGAGCGAGTAAGAGGGGTTGGAGGATGTCGAAGGCCTCGATCTGTGTTGGAGGGTGCGGTCAGTACGAGGGAGGAGCAATGGATGGAGAGGTAGACGTACTGCGAATATCAGCCTCAGACCCTCGTTCCCAGCCGACAATCATACGCTCCATACACATGTTACCAGATGTCGACGTAGGAGAGTGGGCCCGACCCTTCTCAGTATCTCACTTGAGCATGAACTCCGCATCTCGAACGAGCACTCTCCCGGTAACGATGTTCTTCACCCGGGGCCGCTTCAGCTCCTGCCGTCGGGGTATATGGCGGTACGATGGTCCTGTACCTCGTCGTTATAATTGGATTCAGGACTGCGGAAACCTAGGGAGAGTGTATGGAGGAGATGGGGGTTCGGGACAAGAGCTGAACGAACCCTCGTCGACACGATCAATGATGCCGGACCCCTGCCGAGCTTATCACCCACATTCGCTCGTCCCCCAAGAAATCACAGACGACAACGTCCTCCTCACCATCCACCCCGCATGGAAGAGGCGCTTACACCAGCTGCTCGAGCAGCCTGCGAGCAGTAGCAGTTCGTTCGCGGTGCAGGCGGAGGATAAGGTGAGTTTTTCTTTTGGTTGTGATACTTCGATCGTTCGTTGTTTACTGTTGTCGCCCTATGTTCTCTCGATGATCACTTTCGTAACCTGCTCAAGTAGATTCTTACCTTCCGTTGTCGCTCTACGCTCTCGGTCCACGTCCACATGTGCACCTCAGGCTAAGTACGATCTATCCGAGCCGGATCCTCGTGCCCCTACTCGGTAGTTCACGGATATGTACGGGTATGAAGGCTGAACAGCGCTGAACCCCTTCCCGGGTGTCAAGGTCCCAAATTTACGAAATGATTACCAACTTTATAAGAACGCCAAGACAGGCTTCCTTCAGTGCTCCACAACCTTTCGAAACGCAGATGTCGTCTCTCAGCCAACGTCCGTCTCCTCCTTCCACACTTGTTCCATCGGGGAAGCGCCTTCTCTTTCTTGGTGCAACAGGATACATCGGGTCGCAAATCCTTTTCACCGCTTCACACGATCCTGACTATCGTGCCCTCTACTCCACACTCCAGGAATACACCATCGTAGCCCTCGTCCGTGATCATGAGGGTGACAAGGCGAAAAAGCTGCGAGACCTGTGGCCAGGGATTGTTGTGATCAAGGGTGGGCTGGACGATCTCGATGTCATAAAGGAGGAAGCAGGGAAGGCCGACATAGTGGTCAACTCGGCGGTTAGCGATCATGAGGGTGCTATCAACGGTGCGTCGCGCAATTCTCTTTACCGTACCATTCTCAGATAGTATACGCTTCAGCGATTCTTTCTGGCCTTCAGGGTCAGAATCAAGGCTCGCCGGGCACCCAGCCACCTCTATATCTGCATGTCACAGGTCTTGCAATTACGAGCGACAATTGTCGCGGCGAGGATATCCCGCATCGTAGGGAGAACTGGGCCTCTGATGTAGGGTTCAACTACGCTCACTGGCCGGAGACGAACATGCATTGGAAGGCGGATCGTTTGGTCTTAGCCGCTGGGGCGGCAAGTGACCCAGGACGCAGGATTAGGACGATTTTGGCATATCCTGGGATGGTGTATGGTGTAGGCGAAGGTGAGTACGGTCCAGACTGTCGGTATGTCTACTGATAATGAGGCCGTAACAGGGGTGACGAAGGAGTGTACGCTGTATCGTATCCTCGCGAGGATGTCCAAGTCGACTGGTATTGCTGGGACGTGGGGTCCGGGGTGTAACAGGTACACAGTCGTCCATGTCAAGGATGTTGGGAAGGCGATCTGTCAAATTTTGGCGAAAGTATTCGAAGGCACGGCGAAAGTTGGAAATGAAGGCCTTTGTGAGTCTTGCCGAATACGCAGTGTGGAGATTGATTTGACGATTGAACGCATACCAGACTTTATCTGTGACGATGAGGCAGAGCCAGCAGTTATGAAAGAGATTGCCAAAGGTGTCGGAAAGGTATGATATCTATTCGCAGTACCCGCCCCCTGTGATCCATAAATTTACCTCGAATCTCGATAGATTCTTCATGCACGGGGTCTGATATCGGACCCAGAGCACAAGCCTTTCCCAAGCGAGGTTGTTCACCCATTTGGAGAGGTAGGTTGGAGTACCTTTGCAGGAAACGTGCAAGCTATTCCTGAAAGGATGAAAGCCGACGGATGGGTGCCCACCGAGACGAGGAGGATGCCGTTGATGGCGAGTCTCCCAGAAGAGCTCAACTTGGTTCTACAAAGTCTCTAGAATGTGTGTTCTCCCAATACAACTGTCCATCGCATAGGGACCCTCTTCGTATAGCTTTGAAACCGCCCGAGACCATACCTGGGCCTGAAAGACGGTGATTGAAGTTTGTTACGCGTTTGATACAAATCCCGATTACAGGCTGGAAAGACAGAGGTGCATGTAATACATCGAATCGAACGAGTAACCAAGATGCGGAATGTCCTTGTTACGCGCCCGGGGTTCCGCAATCTGCGGCGTACTGGGTCGATGTGGTGTCAGCGTGTGTAGGGCCCTGAAACTCGATAAACGTAGTCCTCTCTTCTTCGGTCAGAACAGAACCAATGGGTATAGAGTCTATAGAGTCTGAGATTGCAGTATGCCTTGTCAGTGAGCAATAACATTGTTTACAGGGCAGGTCACTTACACTTGTAGTGCTGGTCTCCACTAGGATCGGCCAGCGGAGCGCGCTACGAAGTCCCTAGATTGATAGTTAGGAGAGCTCGCCTCCAAATGAGATTATGGTCAAGCAATGTACGGGTTACTGTCCAACTCGACGTTTGCGATGTCCCAGTTGATTGAGTAAATGTGACCTTTCCTGTCGTGCCATCAATAGTGCCGTGAATTTCATTGCTGGCAGTACTACATTGCGGGGCATCTACAATATTCGTTAGTGTCATAACTAATCCAGGATACTATATCGCAGGCTGATACAACTAGTGCAACCCCTCCGCCCTTTACGTTGTCTCTTGTCAAGACAATCGAGACTCGTCAAGCCTTAGTCTCTTTCTCCCGATTTGGCTCTCTGGTTGTGAAAATATTTTGGCACGAAGAGAATTTCGAAAATGAAACGGAACTCTACACGGCACTTGAGGGGATCCCTGGTATTTCGAATATGCTCGGCACCGGGGTTTCTTCAAGAGGGCAGAGGTTCATTGTCTTTTCCAACATGGGGAAGCCAGTGGGAGCCATCACCAAGAAGGAGGCGTAAGTCTATCACTTGCTCCGAGTCGATGTGAGATCCTCTAACAAGCTTCTCCCAGTCGGCAGCTTTACGACGACGTTCTCAAGCATATGTATGCAAAGAAGTACCACCACCACGACCTCCACAAACGCAATATCCTTCGAGGTCGGGATGGCCGACTGTATCTCATTGACTTTTCTGACGCGACTCCCACTTGCGACGCGTATACTAAACAGGAGTGTCCCGATTACACTTGGTTAAAAATCACAATATCCGACCTCCATTCTAGTGTATTTGTCCTATTATACGTTAAATACACACCTCGATCAGTCCCGAGGCTGCATACTACTAGACGTCATCATCGTTGGGCGCTTATTTCCTCGGGTGAGCTAATTGCAGCGCCTGTGACGCCCTGCGATGGGGTCAGACTGAGAGCTCATTGCCCAGAAGAAACCACTCGCAGAAGAGCTTTTATTCACGTAGCTCGCTGCGATCACTCCCAACCTTCTGCCCGAGAATGCCTTCCGAGTCACGAGTTGGCTGTCTCTCTTCATTGACATGCTGTTGCTCTTCATGAGCGCTCTGGATCGACAACAACGCCGAGGACGAGAACATGTCCTGCTCTTGTTTCAGACGTATGTGCTACTACTAAGGACCTCACCGTGACAACGAGGCTTAAAAGTCGATGACCGAGCGATTGAGCCCCTGTTCGTTCCTCGAAGAAGCACCACACGTTGTGGGAAAGCCGATCATTACCTAGTCAAACCGCCTAAAACCATATGCTCATTCAATGCTCATTAGGTTCTGTTATTTGACGCTGGAACTTCTATCAGAAAAATATCGGGCCCAATTCCATATTCCACGGATATAGCTCATTCTCTGTGTGTCTTGTTGTGTGTACAACCACGTCCGATCGTTCATTGCATCAAGGCACTGCTGGCCTTCGGTGCCTACCACGCTGATCAAGATACCACGTGGGTGCCATATATCTGTCTATCACCACTCACAAGCGCAACACGCCGAACGGGACGAGAATAACGAGGCGAGCAGCGGGGGCAATAAGCGCTTGGTAGGGCGCTTATTTGATTCTTACTTAATAATCAGGTTAACCTGTCCCATCGGAGTCTAACCGTACTCAGGATAACTACGGTTAAGTGCTTAAGAACTCTCTCAGCACTCAGATATACTATTTTATAGTACACGTAAATGTCACTGAGCATCAATCGACATGGGTCATATCACGATAGTTGGGCAGACCATTAAGAGCATCATATACAGATGATATCATCGTTATCGTCCACAAGCAGGAGAAATGTACTAGCAGCAAGATGTGGAGCTGGTATAGCAAACTACCCCTAGCTTTGAGAATGGGTTCGTTGTGCGCGTAGGCCGCGGCTTGCTAGGGAGAGGACGCGTGGCGGAGCTCGCTGTAACACTTTCACTGGATCACCAAACATTTTGGCCTTCTTCTATGCAGTTACCTGCTTTATCAGCACATATATTGTAGAACTCCAATGCATACAACCAACCAAAGCCCGTTGTTGTCTGAGTCGATCGAGAAGGAAGGGATCAATTTGTCGTGACTGACTGTGTACAGACAGGAGGCAGTCGAACAAACTTAAGATTGGAGAAGTAACACTGGAGGTATAAAGTAGTATGGAACAGCCTCTACTGCCTTCCATACCCTCCTGAGTCTTAATCACCCCGCCAATATCTTGCCCTGCGCGCACCACATGTTGTTCTCAACATCCCAGACCTTCCTGGGCCTCACTGTCCTCTCATCCTTAGTCGTCCCCGGTAATGGCTTTCTCGATGCCAAAATGAAGGGCAGGGGGAAGGTATACCTCGGGAGTATTCTCGATGGAAACACCATTTCCGATACAAGCATTACCAACGTCTTGAAGTCCGAATTTGGAGCCATCACGGCCGAGTACTCCTGGAAGTGGCCCCGCATCCAACCCACGCAAGGCGTCTTCGACTTTAACGCTTCCGACTCTGTGCTCAACTGGGCTGTCGCGAACGGAAAAATCATTAGGGGCCATACACTAGTTTGGCACCAGAATATCCCTCAATGGGTCGACGCAGTCACCGACAAACCAACACTCACCTCTATCATCCAAACCCATATCAATGTTGTCGTCGGACGCTACAGGGGAAAGGTTTACGCATGGGTAAGTCGAGCTCCTGGAGGGTTGTGGACAGTAATGGGAATTTGACGATGACAATCGTTTAGGATGTCGTGAACGAAGTCTTCGAGGAGGACGGCAATTTTCGCAACAGCGTGTTCTACCGCGTGCTGCAGGAAGACTTCATCGATATCGCGTTTCGTGCTGCCCGAGCAGCCGACCCAGCTGCGAAGCTCTACATTGGGGAGTACAATTTGGACTACGCAGGGCCAAAGATCGACGCTCTCGTCAGTTCCATTTCTCGCCCGTATATAGCAGCAGATACTTAGTGACTGACCTGTGGGCTGATCCACTCTCCAGCTTGCACTAGTTTCCCGCCTCCGAGCACGAGGTGTCCCTATTGACGGCATTGGTTCTCAATCGCACCTTACTTTGGGGAACACGGCAGCCGTCCCCGCACAGCTACAGCGCCTCGCCCTAACCAACCTGGACATCGCTGTTACCGAACTCGACATCCGCATTCCCAAGCCTGTCGATGCCACGAAATTGGCTGCGCAACAGGCAGCGTATGCATCGGTGACCCGGGCGTGTCTCAGCATCCCAAAGTGCGTCGGTATCACGGTGTGGGGGGTGTCGGATCGCTATTCATGGGTGGATGCGACGTTGCCGACGTTTGATTCGCCATTGGCATGGGACGACGATTATAGGAAGAAGGCGGCGTACAATGGGATTGAATATGCTCTGGATAACGAACTCTGATACATGTCGCGTAGCTCGCATGATGTAGCTATAGCGAACTGGATGCGATTAAGTTAGCCTATCGGGCGCCTCAACAGAGCCAATTTCAATCTCAGAGGCACATGGCTATCGTCAGACAGTCTCCTATGGTCACAATGATACTATGATAATGGATAGAAAATATCGGGTACCAAGGGAGCGAGACTAAAACGAGTAATCGGGTACGGTTTGCAGTGGAAAAGAATCAAATCATCAAATCTCTAAAGTAGCCTTCCCATTTGAGGTACTCAGGGTAACGCTTCCGTTCACGATGTCCAATTCACCGCGTCCATCTGACCAGTAGGCGGATCCCGACACATTGGTCTTCCTGGAACCAGGGGAGGAGTTTCTCCATACCCTTTTTCTCCCCGCTCCCTTGGGATCCGTTCGTGTGCTCTTCACCAGGTCTATCCGATCACTGGAAGTCTTGACGTTGAAGCTACCCTCATATGCCGCCGGCAGGGAGAGGTACGCAGAATCGTTGGAAGTCTTGCCGCTGAATGTGAGTGTCGAGTCCACTGGCATCGCCTTGATGGACATGTCGAGGGCGCCACTTGAGGTCCTCGCCGTGACTTCATACATTGGGTTACCAGTGTCGCCTTCTAAGTAGATATCAGCCTCGATTGGTCTACATCAATGAGATTAGCTCTGCATATTCAATTCAAATCTGTACAACGTACCCATTGCTAGTCTCGAGCCTCAGTTCGTTCGCTTTTGAGGCGTCCTTATTCTCCAAGACGAAAGTCGCTTCTTGAATTGGGCCATTGGTGGTTGATATGTCGAGACTACCGCTTGAGATATACCTTCCTTCGACTGACCCATTGGATGTCTTTATAGCGAGGTTTTTTGTGGCTATAAAGGTGCCAGAGATATCCCCACTCTCTGTCTCGACGAATCCTTCAGTCATACACATTGGTGCCTTCACACGCGTACGGTCAAAATACATCAGTCGAGGCGTAGCAGAATATTTAGAATGCAGCTCACAGTACTTGAAACATCGCCATTGGTGGCGCAAAGCTTTAGGGAATCAAAACAAAGATAATCCTTGTCGACATCGACGGCAATGTCGGTATTGTCGACGTCGGTCTCGAGTTCCTTGATCCAGAGTGGAGACAGGTGTTCCCCCCGAGGCAAGATGATTGTGGTCTTCACCCGAACTGAACGTAGACAACCCGCGCAGCGACATAGATCCGCGGGCGTCTGGTATGGGACAGGCCGTTAAGAACGAACCATTTGAAGAAGACGGACACTTCCGTAACAGTGTATTCTGGCGGGTCTTGAAAGAAGACTTTTTCGACGTCGCGTTCCACGCAGCTCGAGAAGCGGATCCAAACGCCAAACTCTATCTCAACGAATACAACCTGGACTATGCAGGTCCGAAGATCGACGCTTTGGTTAGTCTAATCTACTCTCCACTCTCGTTTCTCTGTGGTTAAGACTGTATCAGCTCGCGCTTGTCGACCGCCTGCAGAAACGGGGCGTTCCTATCGACGGCATTGGCTCCCAAGCCCACCTGACTCTAGGAAAGGCGGGGAGTGTTCCGGCACAGCTCCTACGTCTCGCGGCCACAGGTCTCGACATAGCCCTCACAGAACTCGACATCCGCATCCCCCGTCCCGTCACCGATGCGAAGCTCGTGCAGCAACAGGCTGAATACGAGATGGTGGTGAAGGCGTGCGTGGATATACCGAATTGTATTGGGATCACGCTTTGGGGTGTCAGCGATAGAAACTCCTGGGTGAACGCTACGCTACCTCAGTTCGAGTCGCCGCTTCTTTGGGACAAGGACTATAAGAGAAAGGCCGCTTACAGGGGGTTGGAAGTGCTACTTGCGTAGTCATGATCAGAGGCCCGAACATACTATCTTCTGCAGATGTAAGGATATTGAATTAAGCCAGAAAACAGTGCGAAACAGTACCAAATATTACTCTCAATCACTATCGCTGTCGTATGTGACTCCAGCCATCGGGCTATAATAGTCACTTCTCGACCAATAGCCCTCAGGGTAAGCCCTTTTCACCCATTGTCGAAATGTGAGATTTAGAGCGGCGCCGTCGAAGTGGAACATTTCTTCTAAGGTGCATTTTCCGCCTCGTTCATCCTGCGCAACGAAATCGGGGGCAGCTTCGTTGAGAATCACATCGAGTCGAGAGATCGATGAGTATTCCGGCGAGCCTGTTCCTTGGGAATGAACGGATAGCTCAGATCGAGCCGCAACGAAGTTTTCCAGTCCTTCCAACGTGAAATCGCATCTTTCAACGGAAAGGTCGTGGAGTTTCGGGCAGATTATATTCAGCGAAGGGGCGTTGTCAGCTCCAGTCGATCCTTCCGGTTTCTCCTGCTGACAGGGTGAGAGGGCTTTTAGAAATTCGTTGTCCAAGATGATAGATTTGAGGGGATCCTTCTCGGTACAGGAGGTGGCTCCAGTGTCCACTTCGAGCACCTGGAGGTGAGGCAGGAGCGACAAGCATTCCATGAACCCAGCATGGGAAAGAGTGTCCACGGTGACCATCAAGCGCTGTATAAGGATCTCGTGTCGTTGCGCGCGGATGAAGAGCACGAACGGGTGGTCTTCGAGGAGGGGCATCGGGGCCAACCGAGTTTCCTCGTCTTCGTCGTCATCTTCCGTATCCGAGTCACCTTCGTCGAATGTGCTAAGGCTGTACTTCAGTGTCGTTAGGGCGGGGAGCTGGAGGTCATGGAGGAATACGGTCGGCTTAGTGGATGGTTTAACGTAGGTATCCATGATATCGAGGGTGGTGATGTGCGATATGAGTAGAGGAGACTCTAGGATGGGGCCACCACCGAACTCCTGCGCAGGCTGGGTGTCCATCTCGGACAACGATAGCTGTAGGCTCCGAAGGGTTGGACAACCGCGAAGAATTGCTCGCGCCTCTGCCGCACTGGGCTCAAAAGATTCCGCCCACAGCGAAATCTTCTCGATTCCAGGCAAGTTGAGAGGGAGCGAAAGGAAGTTTGCTTCAACACCGCGCCAGTACACTTCTCTGAGGCTGGGGGCGCGCCAGAGAGGCAGATCAAGGACCATTTGCGAAGGGTCATCATCGAAGTCTCGTCGGGCACTGTCGTTCACAGTTACCCGCTCCAACACACCCCACTCGGACGATTGAGTCGGACGACAGATCCAAGAAAGGACCTCAATGGGCATGGAAAGGGAGAGCGTGCGGGCTTTGAGGGAAAGTTGCCTGAGGGCGTCGGATACTGCCGGGTAGAAGTCGGAGGGTTTGGCGCTCGGTTCGGCCCAGATGGACAGTGTCGTTGGCCTGCTTTTCGCGCACGTTGCCCACCGGGCGCAGCGATCCAGTTGGAATTGCACGAAGGGTTCTGAACCTCTCGGAATTGCAACATGCAGCGACGACCAGAGAACAGGGGCACTCATTACCAAGGTACGCCAAGATTTGCATACCCTTGTGAGAAGCAAGGGTGCCTTCCACTCGGCCAAAACCGGTTGGTGTCTGGCAGGTAAGCAAAGTACGAATATCTCGAGAAGGAGTTCTTTCGGGAGGCGACGAATTGGGCTTCGAAGTCGTTTATGTGCGTCGATGGATTCGTTGAGTTCCTTTCGTTTCTGCGTCAACGAATCGATTTCGGCATCCAATGCGGTGAGAGTGGAAAGCTGGTTGGTGAGATATGAGTCGAGATGAGCAAGATCTTGCCCTGAGAGCACGTAGTTCGTCCCCAGCCATTGATGAAACGGAGATATGCTGCTCTTGTCGTCAGGCATTGGGCCCGTTTTAAGTAGAAAACGAGCTTGGTGTCGAGGATGGAGAGGAAGAATGTCGCGTCTGGCGATGACACGCAAAAACCGACATACTATCATTGACCATAGGTTCGGTTTTACCACCGGTTCGGTTTCCCAGCCAAATCAAACGACCGAACCTCGAACGAACCTCGTTTTCTCTAATTCCCGGTCGATTTTTCTCAAACAAATTGCAGAATCGTGGCTCGGAGTGCAGTCCGAGTACGTATGCCAATTTTCAGAGCGAACGGACCTCAGGAAGGGGGACTGACCGAACCTCCGGTCAAAACCGAACCTATGGTCAATGATAGTATGGAATCAAAATATTCACTTCCCGCAAAGATAAGATAAGATGCTGATTGCAACCCTCTTCTCCGCAGAAGCGCCGGTGAGGCCTCATGCATATGCACATTAAGATAAACTCGACGTTTACTATCTAGCTGTTTCCGACTCATCGTCAATCGATGAGGCGTGTGTATAAATCAAATTAAGGATGGGTCTAATATAATAGACACTTCGGGGGGACGCGCCATGGATCATCTGGTTCGTCACGGTATGTACAGGCGGTGCCCAACCCAGGATCGAGGCGAGCTTCTCGCACCGTTGGTACCGCCACAGCTCTGCGACCTTCCCTTTGATCTTGAGGAGGTGCCGCCTTTGGACGATACAGCCCGATCACGTTCTCAATGCCCATGGCATTGAGCCTCTCCTCCAACCTGCACCTGCCCCCTCTTGAATCCCGCGCGACGAAGGATGGCCAAAGAACCTGCGTTGCGTTGCGGTAGTTTGCGGTAAATATACGGAAACAGGCTTTTATTGGGCTGGATGTGTACTTACATAGTTATATAACCCAATATACCTCAGTACAGTCCACCAGCATGGAAATATCAAAGCGAGGATGTGCCTATGGAATATCTGATAATATGTCAAAGTTAGTCAAATTTCGGTGATAGTTGGGCATATAACAAACTCTAGACCATGGAATGGGGCTGTATGAGAGCTATCTTTTTATATATAGTACAGTCCATCTCATAAATAAGGACTCTGTGCAGTGGAGCCCAACATCTTCCCCTAACATGGAAGTGATGTCGAGCCTTGGTTGATTCCCACGCGTCACTTTCGGGCGCTTGCGTTGGTTTGCGGTAGATTGCGTTCATTTGCGTTGAACTTGCGGCATTCAAGCTGTAAATTGCCCAATAGCCCAACGCAACTTCACGCAACCTCATGCAACTTACCGCAAACCGGCAAAATCTTGCGGCAATCAACCCATTTGCGGTAACTTGCGTCTTGTGGAACGCAAGCCCATCAATGCAAAGTACCGCAACGCAACGCAAAAACTTGAACCACCGCGACGAAGTCAGGCTGTACGCACTGGAACGGAACCACAATACGTCGCAGATAAGAAAACTTGGCAGATGTACTCTCGCGTGTGCCGTGTGCCAGCCGGCACCGCTCGTACACAAACCTCTCCATCCCGTTCAAACTGAAGTATGACTTATCGACGTGGAAAGTGTGGAGCTTAGGGCAAAGTGCTTCATCGTCCGGGGAAAGCGCTGCGTCGACGGAAGGTGGGGCGCCCCAGCGGTTGCTACGGGGTAGGAAGGCCTTCAGGAGGTCATCGTCGAGGATGACAGGTAGCGTACCCCACAAGTGTCGAGATTCGATGCGCAGTCGCTCGAGATTCGGCATGAGGCGGAGGCAAGCGACGAAGGCCGAGTGTGGGATTGTATGACCGTCAGCCACCCAGGTGTCAATCAGAACCTCCTGCTGCTGAGAGCGTAAAAACCGAAGAAGTGGGTACGCGTCGGAAGTGGGCATGGCGTCCAGTATACTCCCGCCATCTTCGATTTCAGGACATTCGGATGTCTCCAGCTTGTACGATAAGCTGGTTAAGGCGGGGAGTTGTAGCTGGTCGAGGAGGGAGATTGGATTCGCGGAGGGTTTAAGGTAGGCGTCGTGCAGATCGAGAATCAGAGAACGGGGCCTGCGAGTTGTGAGCGAGTAAGAGGGGTTGGAGGATGTCGAAGGCCTCGATCTGTGTTGGAGGGTGCGGTCAGTACGAGGGAGGAGCAATGGATGGAGAGGTAGACGTACTGCGAATATCAGCCTCAGACCCTCGTTCCCAGCCGACAATCATACGCTCCATACACATGTTACCAGATGTCGACGTAGGAGAGTGGGCCCGACCCTTCTCAGTATCTCACTTGAGCATGAACTCCGCATCTCGAACGAGCACTCTCCCGGTAACGATGTTCTTCACCCGGGGCCGCTTCAGCTCCTGCCGTCGGGGTATATGGCGGTACGATGGTCCTGTACCTCGTCGTTATAATTGGATTCAGGACTGCGGAAACCTAGGGAGAGTGTATGGAGGAGATGGGGGTTCGGGACAAGAGCTGAACGAACCCTCGTCGACACGATCAATGATGCCGGACCCCTGCCGAGCTTATCACCCACATTCGCTCGTCCCCCAAGAAATCACAGACGACAACGTCCTCCTCACCATCCACCCCGCATGGAAGAGGCGCTTACACCAGCTGCTCGAGCAGCCTGCGAGCAGTAGCAGTTCGTTCGCGGTGCAGGCGGAGGATAAGGTGAGTTTTTCTTTTGGTTGTGATACTTCGATCGTTCGTTGTTTACTGTTGTCGCCCTATGTTCTCTCGATGATCACTTTCGTAACCTGCTCAAGTAGATTCTTACCTTCCGTTGTCGCTCTACGCTCTCGGTCCACGTCCACATGTGCACCTCAGGCTAAGTACGATCTATCCGAGCCGGATCCTCGTGCCCCTACTCGGTAGTTCACGGATATGTACGGGTATGAAGGCTGAACAGCGCTGAACCCCTTCCCGGGTGTCAAGGTCCCAAATTTACGAAATGATTACCAACTTTATAAGAACGCCAAGACAGGCTTCCTTCAGTGCTCCACAACCTTTCGAAACGCAGATGTCGTCTCTCAGCCAACGTCCGTCTCCTCCTTCCACACTTGTTCCATCGGGGAAGCGCCTTCTCTTTCTTGGTGCAACAGGATACATCGGGTCGCAAATCCTTTTCACCGCTTCACACGATCCTGACTATCGTGCCCTCTACTCCACACTCCAGGAATACACCATCGTAGCCCTCGTCCGTGATCATGAGGGTGACAAGGCGAAAAAGCTGCGAGACCTGTGGCCAGGGATTGTTGTGATCAAGGGTGGGCTGGACGATCTCGATGTCATAAAGGAGGAAGCAGGGAAGGCCGACATAGTGGTCAACTCGGCGGTTAGCGATCATGAGGGTGCTATCAACGGTGCGTCGCGCAATTCTCTTTACCGTACCATTCTCAGATAGTATACGCTTCAGCGATTCTTTCTGGCCTTCAGGGTCAGAATCAAGGCTCGCCGGGCACCCAGCCACCTCTATATCTGCATGTCACAGGTCTTGCAATTACGAGCGACAATTGTCGCGGCGAGGATATCCCGCATCGTAGGGAGAACTGGGCCTCTGATGTAGGGTTCAACTACGCTCACTGGCCGGAGACGAACATGCATTGGAAGGCGGATCGTTTGGTCTTAGCCGCTGGGGCGGCAAGTGACCCAGGACGCAGGATTAGGACGATTTTGGCATATCCTGGGATGGTGTATGGTGTAGGCGAAGGTGAGTACGGTCCAGACTGTCGGTATGTCTACTGATAATGAGGCCGTAACAGGGGTGACGAAGGAGTGTACGCTGTATCGTATCCTCGCGAGGATGTCCAAGTCGACTGGTATTGCTGGGACGTGGGGTCCGGGGTGTAACAGGTACACAGTCGTCCATGTCAAGGATGTTGGGAAGGCGATCTGTCAAATTTTGGCGAAAGTATTCGAAGGCACGGCGAAAGTTGGAAATGAAGGCCTTTGTGAGTCTTGCCGAATACGCAGTGTGGAGATTGATTTGACGATTGAACGCATACCAGACTTTATCTGTGACGATGAGGCAGAGCCAGCAGTTATGAAAGAGATTGCCAAAGGTGTCGGAAAGGTATGATATCTATTCGCAGTACCCGCCCCCTGTGATCCATAAATTTACCTCGAATCTCGATAGATTCTTCATGCACGGGGTCTGATATCGGACCCAGAGCACAAGCCTTTCCCAAGCGAGGTTGTTCACCCATTTGGAGAGGTAGGTTGGAGTACCTTTGCAGGAAACGTGCAAGCTATTCCTGAAAGGATGAAAGCCGACGGATGGGTGCCCACCGAGACGAGGAGGATGCCGTTGATGGCGAGTCTCCCAGAAGAGCTCAACTTGGTTCTACAAAGTCTCTAGAATGTGTGTTCTCCCAATACAACTGTCCATCGCATAGGGACCCTCTTCGTATAGCTTTGAAACCGCCCGAGACCATACCTGGGCCTGAAAGACGGTGATTGAAGTTTGTTACGCGTTTGATACAAATCCCGATTACAGGCTGGAAAGACAGAGGTGCATGTAATACATCGAATCGAACGAGTAACCAAGATGCGGAATGTCCTTGTTACGCGCCCGGGGTTCCGCAATCTGCGGCGTACTGGGTCGATGTGGTGTCAGCGTGTGTAGGGCCCTGAAACTCGATAAACGTAGTCCTCTCTTCTTCGGTCAGAACAGAACCAATGGGTATAGAGTCTATAGAGTCTGAGATTGCAGTATGCCTTGTCAGTGAGCAATAACATTGTTTACAGGGCAGGTCACTTACACTTGTAGTGCTGGTCTCCACTAGGATCGGCCAGCGGAGCGCGCTACGAAGTCCCTAGATTGATAGTTAGGAGAGCTCGCCTCCAAATGAGATTATGGTCAAGCAATGTACGGGTTACTGTCCAACTCGACGTTTGCGATGTCCCAGTTGATTGAGTAAATGTGACCTTTCCTGTCGTGCCATCAATAGTGCCGTGAATTTCATTGCTGGCAGTACTACATTGCGGGGCATCTACAATATTCGTTAGTGTCATAACTAATCCAGGATACTATATCGCAGGCTGATACAACTAGTGCAACCCCTCCGCCCTTTACGTTGTCTCTTGTCAAGACAATCGAGACTCGTCAAGCCTTAGTCTCTTTCTCCCGATTTGGCTCTCTGGTTGTGAAAATATTTTGGCACGAAGAGAATTTCGAAAATGAAACGGAACTCTACACGGCACTTGAGGGGATCCCTGGTATTTCGAATATGCTCGGCACCGGGGTTTCTTCAAGAGGGCAGAGGTTCATTGTCTTTTCCAACATGGGGAAGCCAGTGGGAGCCATCACCAAGAAGGAGGCGTAAGTCTATCACTTGCTCCGAGTCGATGTGAGATCCTCTAACAAGCTTCTCCCAGTCGGCAGCTTTACGACGACGTTCTCAAGCATATGTATGCAAAGAAGTACCACCACCACGACCTCCACAAACGCAATATCCTTCGAGGTCGGGATGGCCGACTGTATCTCATTGACTTTTCTGACGCGACTCCCACTTGCGACGCGTATACTAAACAGGAGTGTCCCGATTACACTTGGTTAAAAATCACAATATCCGACCTCCATTCTAGTGTATTTGTCCTATTATACGTTAAATACACACCTCGATCAGTCCCGAGGCTGCATACTACTAGACGTCATCATCGTTGGGCGCTTATTTCCTCGGGTGAGCTAATTGCAGCGCCTGTGACGCCCTGCGATGGGGTCAGACTGAGAGCTCATTGCCCAGAAGAAACCACTCGCAGAAGAGCTTTTATTCACGTAGCTCGCTGCGATCACTCCCAACCTTCTGCCCGAGAATGCCTTCCGAGTCACGAGTTGGCTGTCTCTCTTCATTGACATGCTGTTGCTCTTCATGAGCGCTCTGGATCGACAACAACGCCGAGGACGAGAACATGTCCTGCTCTTGTTTCAGACGTATGTGCTACTACTAAGGACCTCACCGTGACAACGAGGCTTAAAAGTCGATGACCGAGCGATTGAGCCCCTGTTCGTTCCTCGAAGAAGCACCACACGTTGTGGGAAAGCCGATCATTACCTAGTCAAACCGCCTAAAACCATATGCTCATTCAATGCTCATTAGGTTCTGTTATTTGACGCTGGAACTTCTATCAGAAAAATATCGGGCCCAATTCCATATTCCACGGATATAGCTCATTCTCTGTGTGTCTTGTTGTGTGTACAACCACGTCCGATCGTTCATTGCATCAAGGCACTGCTGGCCTTCGGTGCCTACCACGCTGATCAAGATACCACGTGGGTGCCATATATCTGTCTATCACCACTCACAAGCGCAACACGCCGAACGGGACGAGAATAACGAGGCGAGCAGCGGGGGCAATAAGCGCTTGGTAGGGCGCTTATTTGATTCTTACTTAATAATCAGGTTAACCTGTCCCATCGGAGTCTAACCGTACTCAGGATAACTACGGTTAAGTGCTTAAGAACTCTCTCAGCACTCAGATATACTATTTTATAGTACACGTAAATGTCACTGAGCATCAATCGACATGGGTCATATCACGATAGTTGGGCAGACCATTAAGAGCATCATATACAGATGATATCATCGTTATCGTCCACAAGCAGGAGAAATGTACTAGCAGCAAGATGTGGAGCTGGTATAGCAAACTACCCCTAGCTTTGAGAATGGGTTCGTTGTGCGCGTAGGCCGCGGCTTGCTAGGGAGAGGACGCGTGGCGGAGCTCGCTGTAACACTTTCACTGGATCACCAAACATTTTGGCCTTCTTCTATGCAGTTACCTGCTTTATCAGCACATATATTGTAGAACTCCAATGCATACAACCAACCAAAGCCCGTTGTTGTCTGAGTCGATCGAGAAGGAAGGGATCAATTTGTCGTGACTGACTGTGTACAGACAGGAGGCAGTCGAACAAACTTAAGATTGGAGAAGTAACACTGGAGGTATAAAGTAGTATGGAACAGCCTCTACTGCCTTCCATACCCTCCTGAGTCTTAATCACCCCGCCAATATCTTGCCCTGCGCGCACCACATGTTGTTCTCAACATCCCAGACCTTCCTGGGCCTCACTGTCCTCTCATCCTTAGTCGTCCCCGGTAATGGCTTTCTCGATGCCAAAATGAAGGGCAGGGGGAAGGTATACCTCGGGAGTATTCTCGATGGAAACACCATTTCCGATACAAGCATTACCAACGTCTTGAAGTCCGAATTTGGAGCCATCACGGCCGAGTACTCCTGGAAGTGGCCCCGCATCCAACCCACGCAAGGCGTCTTCGACTTTAACGCTTCCGACTCTGTGCTCAACTGGGCTGTCGCGAACGGAAAAATCATTAGGGGCCATACACTAGTTTGGCACCAGAATATCCCTCAATGGGTCGACGCAGTCACCGACAAACCAACACTCACCTCTATCATCCAAACCCATATCAATGTTGTCGTCGGACGCTACAGGGGAAAGGTTTACGCATGGGTAAGTCGAGCTCCTGGAGGGTTGTGGACAGTAATGGGAATTTGACGATGACAATCGTTTAGGATGTCGTGAACGAAGTCTTCGAGGAGGACGGCAATTTTCGCAACAGCGTGTTCTACCGCGTGCTGCAGGAAGACTTCATCGATATCGCGTTTCGTGCTGCCCGAGCAGCCGACCCAGCTGCGAAGCTCTACATTGGGGAGTACAATTTGGACTACGCAGGGCCAAAGATCGACGCTCTCGTCAGTTCCATTTCTCGCCCGTATATAGCAGCAGATACTTAGTGACTGACCTGTGGGCTGATCCACTCTCCAGCTTGCACTAGTTTCCCGCCTCCGAGCACGAGGTGTCCCTATTGACGGCATTGGTTCTCAATCGCACCTTACTTTGGGGAACACGGCAGCCGTCCCCGCACAGCTACAGCGCCTCGCCCTAACCAACCTGGACATCGCTGTTACCGAACTCGACATCCGCATTCCCAAGCCTGTCGATGCCACGAAATTGGCTGCGCAACAGGCAGCGTATGCATCGGTGACCCGGGCGTGTCTCAGCATCCCAAAGTGCGTCGGTATCACGGTGTGGGGGGTGTCGGATCGCTATTCATGGGTGGATGCGACGTTGCCGACGTTTGATTCGCCATTGGCATGGGACGACGATTATAGGAAGAAGGCGGCGTACAATGGGATTGAATATGCTCTGGATAACGAACTCTGATACATGTCGCGTAGCTCGCATGATGTAGCTATAGCGAACTGGATGCGATTAAGTTAGCCTATCGGGCGCCTCAACAGAGCCAATTTCAATCTCAGAGGCACATGGCTATCGTCAGACAGTCTCCTATGGTCACAATGATACTATGATAATGGATAGAAAATATCGGGTACCAAGGGAGCGAGACTAAAACGAGTAATCGGGTACGGTTTGCAGTGGAAAAGAATCAAATCATCAAATCTCTAAAGTAGCCTTCCCATTTGAGGTACTCAGGGTAACGCTTCCGTTCACGATGTCCAATTCACCGCGTCCATCTGACCAGTAGGCGGATCCCGACACATTGGTCTTCCTGGAACCAGGGGAGGAGTTTCTCCATACCCTTTTTCTCCCCGCTCCCTTGGGATCCGTTCGTGTGCTCTTCACCAGGTCTATCCGATCACTGGAAGTCTTGACGTTGAAGCTACCCTCATATGCCGCCGGCAGGGAGAGGTACGCAGAATCGTTGGAAGTCTTGCCGCTGAATGTGAGTGTCGAGTCCACTGGCATCGCCTTGATGGACATGTCGAGGGCGCCACTTGAGGTCCTCGCCGTGACTTCATACATTGGGTTACCAGTGTCGCCTTCTAAGTAGATATCAGCCTCGATTGGTCTACATCAATGAGATTAGCTCTGCATATTCAATTCAAATCTGTACAACGTACCCATTGCTAGTCTCGAGCCTCAGTTCGTTCGCTTTTGAGGCGTCCTTATTCTCCAAGACGAAAGTCGCTTCTTGAATTGGGCCATTGGTGGTTGATATGTCGAGACTACCGCTTGAGATATACCTTCCTTCGACTGACCCATTGGATGTCTTTATAGCGAGGTTTTTTGTGGCTATAAAGGTGCCAGAGATATCCCCACTCTCTGTCTCGACGAATCCTTCAGTCATACACATTGGTGCCTTCACACGCGTACGGTCAAAATACATCAGTCGAGGCGTAGCAGAATATTTAGAATGCAGCTCACAGTACTTGAAACATCGCCATTGGTGGCGCAAAGCTTTAGGGAATCAAAACAAAGATAATCCTTGTCGACATCGACGGCAATGTCGGTATTGTCGACGTCGGTCTCGAGTTCCTTGATCCAGAGTGGAGACAGGTGTTCCCCCCGAGGCAAGATGATTGTGGTCTTCACCCGAACTGAACGTAGACAACCCGCGCAGCGACATAGATCCGCGGGCGTCTGGTATGGGACAGGCCGTTAATCAGCTATCGGGATACGACACAAAAGAATACCCACAAAGACACCAACACCCATTTCCCCACTTCTTCTCGACATGGCGCACACCCTGAAAAGATTTAGCGCACTCTCATCGTAGTATTCGATGACCACTAATATGCTGAGAGTGCTTCTATCTTGATCAGCGCTTGATATAACAGTGAGGTCACCGCTAGACCATGGTCCTTCGGATCGAAAGTACAGCGAATCGGAGGCGACAGGGATATCAAAGACACTCGAACGAGAGTGTGGACGCGAATCTCTGGATATCCGATCGGGGTGGTGAAACATCCTTTCGTCGAAGGCTGATCGATTTGAAGGCTATAGTGGTCACGGTGGTGGTGGTGGTGGTGGTGGTGGTGGGGATAGTGTCAGTGATTCCGCGGCCTTCAATCATTTCACGAGGCACCTTTATAGACCCTCCGTTTACAGCAGCTGCCATGCGGTGCCGCGCATTGCCACTCTGAATTAGTCTAAATAATTAAGCGCTAGAGCACAGCGCCTTACCGAGAAACATGCATGTAGTCTCGCATCGCCCCACAAAATTAGTAGGAAACCGCCTTCAACACGTCGTTGAGCCTGACTGCGCTTATAGCCGGCCTCGAGGATACCGTACGAACGTACGTTGACGCTACTCCAAGCTCCTGGGCGTGTCCGGCCTCCCTTGAAGGTCGCTCTGCGGCGTTCTCGTTGTCGCGTCCAGATAAGGCGTTGGAATGGCTCGAGCAGGGCCGGTGCGCATGCGTCGTCTGCCAGAGCCAGCTGAGCCACCTTCGCACAGCCATCGCCGCTCTTGCCCTTGCTGTGCTTATCAAGGCTGGCCCAACGCCCAGTGGTGATGCTTCGGGCTTAGTCTTGCGCGGCTGGCGGTCCTCTCAACCCCGGAATGACGAGTGCAAATGCTCTATGCGAAAGTAACAGAGCTCGGTACTAGATGCGTCGAAGGTGGAACGCTCACCGGCTCAGCGATGCATGTGTCAAGCATATGGAGTACAGCAGTGTCCATTTCGCGTGCCACGCTTCACAGAACGCGGCCGATCCACTTCAGAGTCGGTTCCTGCTCGAAGACGGGCGACTCGATCTTGCAACGGTCATCCCGTTGAACCTGGAGCACGCCGACCCGGCTTTCTTATCGGCGTGCCAAAGAAGTTCTGGGGAAGAAAAGCTCTCTGATGAGGGGGTTCCTCTTGCAGCCGGGATGCTTCCGGCAGGGTATTTCAGAGTCGTAGCGACGATGTGGTCGATTGGTGATGAGCATGCCTAGGAAGTTGCAAGTGACTTCTACGACTATCTATGGAGTTCAGGGGCGGAAAGCAGAGCGAGAAGTTCGACGGGACCGCATCTGCGTATGCTCTGCACCATGCCACTCGGCAGTTAAGACTTCGCCCCGATGACTCAGAGAGCCCCTTACTCACCTGTCCCTTTGGCTTCTGACTCTGTGTGCTCCATCTCTTCCATTTCCTCTTTGCGTACCATATGCGTACTGTTGATACTGTGCCTTTGAATCTGCCTTCTCGAAGGGCGTCGAACAGAGACCTATGTCAAGGTCACAAATGAGCCTCTGAAGCTAAGTAGCAGACTGCCAACGCACCTGAGAGCCACGGTGAAGTAGGTTCCAATAAGTATATAAATCCTTGTTTGCTGCGACACTTGTTCCATGAGAAAGAACGAGAGTCGAGAAAAGGGAGATCGGTCTATATCAATCTAACTGGATATAACCAATGCGAGAAAGTAAGAGCAGATCATCCTCGGTATGATTCCCGCCCTCCAGAATCCAGCAAACGGGAGAATTTCAATTGGAACCAGTGCACGGGGATTGCCTCTAAACAGTTCGCTTTCCCTCAGGGCAATTCCCTACACGAAAGCCAGAGTGGATGCGAAGAGATGGATGGAGGTAGAGGATTACCGGACGGAAAGTCATGAATACGGAGCGAATGAATAAGAAGAAGGGGAAATTTGAAAATTGAATCGAGGAAGGCAAAGCAGAACATCAAATGCATGGATCGTGGAACACCCGCATCAACGGAGAAGGGGCACCTTCGGACACCTCGCTGGGATCTTTCCGCGCCCATTGAATGAGCGTAGGTGGCGGGGCCTCAGCAGGCGTTCGGCGGACGAAATTCAGAAGCGAGCACACGCACGCAAGAATGTGCAGTGCCGGTGAGCGGGAGCAGAGTAACACAGGAACCTCCATTACAAGGAGAGAGGTGAAAGCGACGAGAAAGGGGAGAGCGGGTCATGCAGTAGGACGAACGACCTAGCTCCAATTTGGTATCAGGGTTGGTAGAAGGTGAAAGTTCTTGATTTCGTCCTGAGCTACATTCCATTCGACGGTACTGCGATCAACAGGTGAATACTTTGATGCACTGAAACGCTGAGATATGAGTCCTATTAACTATGCTGTATCAGTGATAGGACAGTCGCCGGACGAGCATGGGACGGAGAGCAACGGAACATACATACCTGCAGCCCCACACCACGGTCTTGCATCGACGTACACCTCGACTCACTCCACGTCCTTTAGTATGACGACACCCCTTCTTCTCTGGTTGAAGACATCACTCGGGCGTCAGGTTTGTCGACAAATGCACGAAGCATTGGGTGTAGCCAGGAGCGAAGCTAAACGTCGTCAATTGGTCGTCAACATTCTTCAGTAATGCTAGGTCGACTCAGAGAGTCGCATTTCCAGTCCTCTCAGCGATTTCCGCATATCGGATACGAGAGAGAGGAATCTGGGGGATAAATCAGGAGATCCGGAACATGGGGGAAGGAAGAGAAATTGCCAGTCGCTGGCGCCTGACCGGGAAATGTGGCGGTGTAGCTTTCAAACTCAGGGAATATTCACACGAACAGATCTTAGGCGCCCAAGACAATCCTTCATTCGTGGTGCTACAAAGGGTAACAGGTCCGTTGGTAGTCACATGTTCTAGACGCCCTTCTGACCAGTACTAGACTCCGGGAATGACCTTGTCTTCCCCATCACTTTGGCGCCTTCTTGCACTTTATCACACAAGCCCGACTATTGGAAGTCCGAACGCTGAAGCTACCCTGATACTCAGCCGGGAGAGAGACAATTGCAGGGGGTTGCGAAACTGCTGTCGACTTTGGCACGCGAAAAATTGATACCATTGAGGGTTGCGAACCCAGCTACCCGTGGCTTGCATTTATACATGCAAATGCCGAACTTGGATTAGATTAGATTGGGCGCCTCAACAGAGCCAATTTCGATCTTGAGCTACCGCTGACAGAATCGAGCATAGTACTACCAAATAATACAGACTAAATATCGGGGACCGAGGAATCAAGACTTAAATGAAATGAATAATTTAATCGTTAAGCGCAGGATGCGGTTCAAAGCGGAAAAGGGTCAAAGCTCCAAGGTAGCCTTCGCATTTGAGGTACTAAGGGTAACGCTTCCATTTGGGACGTCCAAATCGCCCCGCCCATCTGGCCAGTAGCTCAGTCCCGACACAATGGTCTTGCTGTTACGCGGCGAGGAGCTCCACCAGACCCATGTTCTCCCCGCCCCTTTGGGGTCCCTCCGTGTGCTCTTCACCAGGTCCGCCCTATCATTGGAAGTCCTAACGTTGAAGCTACCCTGATATTCCGCCGGCAGAGAGAGATACGCAGAATCGTTGGACGTCTTGCCGCTGAATATGAGTGTCGAGTCCACCGGCATTGCCTTGACGGACATGTCGAGGGCGCCACTTGAGGTCTTCGCGGTGATTTCATACTTTGCGTTACGAGTGTCGCCTTCTAGGTAGATATCAGCGTCGATTGGTCTACAGTAACGAGATTAGCTCTGCACATTTCAAAACTGTACAACGTACCCATTGCTAGTCTCGAGCCTCAGTTCGTTCGCTTTTGAAGCGTCCTTATTCTCCAAGACGAAAGTCGCTTCTTGAATTGGGCCATTGGTGGTTGATATGTCGAGACTACCGCTTGAGATATACCTTCCTTTGATTGACCCATTGGATGTCTTTATAGCAAGGTTTCTTGTGGCTATAAAGGTGCCAGAGATATCCCCACTTTCTGTCTTGACGAATCCTTCAGTCATACACATTGGTGCCTTCACACGCGTAGGGTCAAAATCATCAGCTGAGACGTAGCAGAATATCTGGATGGCAGCTCACAATGCTGTAAACATCGCCATTGGTGGCGCAAAGCTTCAAGTGATCAAAACAAAGATATTTCTTGTCGACATCGATGGCAAGGTTGGTATTGTCGACGTCGGTCTCGAGTTCCTTGATCCAGAGTGGGGACAGGTGTTCCCCTTGAGGAAAGATGATGACGGTCTTCACCCGAACTGAGCGTAGACAAGCCACGCAGCGACATAGATGTACGGGTGTCTGGTATGGGACACATCGTTGAGTGCATCGGGGTATGAGCCAAAAGAATACCCACAAAAATGCCAACACCCCTTTCCCCACTTCTTCTCGACTCCATGGTGCACACCCTGAAAAGATTTAGCAGACTCTTATTGCAGTATTCGATGGTCACTGCTACGTTGACAGTGCTTTTGTCTTGACGACCGCTTGATTTAATAGTGAGGTCTCCACCAGACCATGGTCCTTCGGATCGAATGTACAGCGAATCGGAGCCGACTGGGAGTTTAAAGGTAGTGGTGCGAGAGTGTGGACGCGGATTTAGAGGAGTATATACTCCCTGGTGGCAGTACTGCTGGTGGAACATATTTCTCGTCGAAGGATGTCTAGCTCGGGGATGATTTCGGGGGGTTGAAGGTTATAGTGATTGCCTCATCGCGCAAGGCACCTTTTATAGATTTTCTGCTGCACACCTCGGCCACATTCTCGATGATTCTACATGACAACCTCAATTAAGCGCTGGAGAACGATAAGATCTTCAGCGGGTGCCCCCTGCCCAACAATAAATTGTGATTCAAGGCCCCTGTGAAGAAGCTCAGTACAATACGCTGTGTGTGTGTGTGTGGTCTCGTGTAGCAATTGTCGTTATTTTGCCCCAAAATAGGAACTGCGGGGTATATGGCGCCTGTTTAATTGTAGACAGTTTCGTAGCAAACAGCTTCAACAAAAGGTCCGACTCTTAGTTAACATTAAGAATCTACGAGCCATAGAGATTCCGTACCGATCTGACTGTCCACAGGCGCTTGTCACCCTGGGCACATCTGGACATACCCGTCATGCCCAAGTATGCTTCCCGTTAATACCTGGACATACCAGGTAAGCAGAAATCCAGGTAATTTCTAGATAAACGAAGATTCCTGGAGTTGTTCAGGTAGTCACATTTGGGCGGCTACCTGGAGGGGCCACAGAACTCGAGTACCCGGCACTTCCAGCCTGGAGATACGATAGATACGATGGCTCACACATGGAAACATTGTATATTTATAGGAAGGACGCTAGAGAGGATTGCTGGGTGTAATGCAACGTGTTGCCGCGGGACTCTTTCCCTCGACTAGGAAGACTTTGGGCCTGCGTGAAAGTCAGGAGCGTTGTCGCCAACATCTGCCATGGGCTCGGGTCTTGTCGAAATCATGCCGGAATGCCGTGGAGAATCGGCTGGGTGCTGATAAGATTAGATTCAGATTGCCAGTCGCCTTGTGCTGTTGAGCGCTTGATGCTGTAAATATGTTTCGTTGAAGGTAGATAGTACCTCGGCAAGTCGTACATAACGAATAATCCACTGATGCTTTTAATTGTTCTTTCGGTAGTCAATGCGATACGGGCGCTGAGCTTGGAGCACCGGCGGGATGCGACCATAGTCAGCTCCTCCGTCCTAAACAAAGAGTTTTTGTGGATTGATTTCGTCACTGAAGATTTGAGACTAGAGGTATGAGGCAGCAAACCGAAGATGGGGACAAGAGCGAAGGGGCGACAGCCAGCTGGCCATTGGGTCCAGCCGGCAAATGCCGATCTCAGATTATGAGATTAGATTGGGCGCTTGAACGGAGCCATTTGTATACAGCTATTGTCCGACACGCACCTACGGTCATACTACAAATTTAAGCGGAAATGGTCAAAGTTCTAAGGTAGCCTTCGCATTCGAGGTAAACAGGGTTACGCTTCCGTAGTTGGCGATCTTCGATTCGTCACTTCCTTTTGACCAGTAGGTGGATCCGGACACATTGGTCCCCCCGAAACCAAGCGAGGAGATTCTCCACACCCTTGTTCTCCCCGCCCCCTTGGGGTCCGTTCGTGTGCTCTTCACCAGATCTACTCGCTCTCTGGAAGTCCCAAGGTCGAAGCTACCCTGAAATTCAGCTGGCAGGGAGACGTAAGCAGACTTGTTGGACGTGTTGCCACTCAATATGAGTGTCGAGTCTACCGGCATCGTCTGGATAGACAGGTTGAGGGGCCGGTTTGAGGCCTGCGCGGTGATTTCATACTTTGGGTTACGAATGTCACCTTCTAAGTATATATCAGCGTCGATGGGTCTACAGTAACGAGATTAGTTTTGCACAGTTCAAAACGTAATGTTAATTGACAACGTACGCATTGGAAGTCTCGAGGTTGAGTACGCTTTTCTTTGAGGCGTCTTTGTTCTCCAAGATGAAAGCAGCCTGCTCAATCGGGCGATTGGTGGTCGCTATGCCGAGAATACCGCTTGACCTATACTGTCCTTCGATTGACCCATTGGTGGTCTCTATAGTGAGACTTCTTGTGGCTATCCAGGTACCAGATACCTTTCCGTTGGTTGTATCGACAGATCCTTCTATCATGGTGAGTTGTGACTGAACACACGCGTTAGCAAGTCAGAAATCCATCAGCCAGAGACTCTTCACAACATTTCAATCACCACTCACAGTGCTTGAAATGGCTCCGTTGACGGTGCGAAGCTTCAAGTAACCAAACGAAACATATTGTCGATCAGCATCGATGGCGATGCTAGTATTCTGCATATTTGTCTCGAGCTTCTCAATCCAGAGTGGAGACCCGCGTTTCCCCTGAGGCAAGGTGATGACAGTCTTAACTCGAACTGGGCTTATAGTACAAGCCGCGCAGCAGCATAAATCCACGGGTGTCTTGCGTCGTCGTTAATGAGCTATCGGGATATTAGACAAGAAGAACACTACCCACAAAGATGCCAACACCGCTTTCCCCACTTCTTCTCGACGTGGTGCACACCCTGAAAAGATTTAGAAGACTCTCGTCGCAGTATACGGTCACTGTTACGCCGACGGTGTTTTCATCTTGATCAGCGCTTGTTGTGATAGCGAGGTCCCCACCAGACAACGATCCTTCGGATAGAAAGTACAGCGGACCGGAGGCAGGGAGATCAAAGGTCGTGGTTTGAGCGCGTGGACGTGGATCCCTGGATGCCGTTTGGTCGTGGTGGTGGTGGCGGTTGTGGTGGTAGTAGATGAACACTGGCATATTTCTCTTTGAAAGCTGAGCAGCTCGGGGACGATTTCGCGGAAGGTTTGAAGAATATAGTGATGGGCTCATCGTGCAAGGCTCCTTTTATAGAGTTCCTGCCGTGGCGGTGAAACGAACCCATTGTTCAGATATGCGTCAAAGGTCTTATGACGTGTAAGCGCCGACAATGGACACAATTATCGCGGACATAGCGGGAGAACAGCTATACAATGCAAACGACGTGATCTCTCTGGCCAAAGCACAACGACTGCCTCCCGCACTCACAGCCGCCGCTCCGTGCATTGTCCGCACATCAACTCTGAGCATTGTCACTTACCGTCTGAACTTGTGGCTCGGAAGAGGATGCCATGGCAAGCGCAACCGGCGGCAACAATAGAGATGGCAGTACCAGCGTTCCGTCCCAAAAGTGAACCCTGAAAGGAGCCCATTCTTCACATATGCGTCAAAGGCATTGCTCTGTGCCAGCGCCTCCCTCTATCAGCTATACGATGCAAACGACGTGATCTCTCTGGCCAAAGCACAACGAATGCTTCCCGCACGCAACGCCGCCGCTCCCACCTGAAAGACATCCGTTCATTGTCCACACATGAGCTTTGCCACTTACCGTAGACTTATAACAACCCACACCATGGAGTTTCAACGAGCCCCACCCATCGTTGGAAGTTGGGCGCGTCGCCGACGCCATCCACGCGTCCTTTTAGCCCGCCATGTTTCCTGACCGGCAATCCGCCAACGCTCTCGGAGGCATCCACCTATCTTCAGCCTCACCCGTCCGAAAGCTTCCCGCCGAGCTTCTCTCTATGATCTTCACCGAGGCCGTTGAGCAACGTAGCAACCCATCCCTCAACGCCCGACCATCTAACCCCACCGTGAACCTCATCAGCATTTCGAATGTTAGTCAGCGCTGGCGCAACATCGCATCCGGCATCCCAGCCCTCTGGGCATCCTCCATCGACCCCACACGCCTTACCCAGAAGAATCTTGCCCGCTTCCTCGAAAATTCCAAGACCAAGGACCTTCGCATCAAGGGATCAGTAGGCACCTACTACAAGATGTATTACGGGCTCGACACCCAGCAATGGAAGACGGCCTTCGACTTGATGCACCGCATCGCAGAGCTCGACGTTCAGATCGATGGCAAAATAGAAGCCGATATTGCTGAGAGCCTCGCCGACGCCCTGGCCATACCCGCACCGCGGCTCAGACGGCTCTCTCTACAAAGTTCCTCGTTGAATGACGAACCCATTCAAATGCCCATCAGATACGATGGGGTATACCGACCGCTTTTCGCCAACGTAGCACCGCTGCTAGAGCACATCGACTTCCAGAACGTCAATTTCGAGTACACATCGAACACCGTGGCCCCGACACTGGCGCTTCCAAGTCTCCGGACATTTGCAATCAGGATGCCAGGGGAACACAGAGTGGATGTGGAGGGCTGCGTCGAGTGGTGGTGGGCAGTATTCACCTCAGGGCGCACGCCCAAGCTCGAGTCTATCTCAGTCACCGGGGTCGAGCTTCTCACCGATTATGTCTACCCTGCGTATAAATCGTACACCACCGCCACCTCAGCCACCACCACTCGACGGGCGTTGCCATCAAGCCTTAAGACCCTGACGCTCGCTGGGGAGCTCGAGGCGTGCGACTGGCTGCTTGGCATGGCGGAAGTGCCCGCAACGTGCAACGTGCACTTGGAGATGGTCGAGTTCGCGAACCAATACGGCGACGTGACCGTGGACCCGCGCCCCGCCCGGCTCGCGGGCCACCTCCAGAACTTGTGGACAGCGTCCGAGGATAACAAGCTCTGCTCGACACTGGATGTGCGCCTGGATATTGGGGAGTTCGGGTTGAAGACTGCCTCCAGCCCACGGGAGGTCGCGTTGGAATTGCGCGTGCCTGATGAGAACGGGGACGAGGGTGTGGGGTATGAGCACGTTAAGTTCTTCGCAAAGATCTTTGAGCACTTGGTGGAACCGGGGTCGCATCTGCGGCTCTGTAGAGATGGGTGGTTGAGGCTCGACGTGAAGTGTGGTATGCAGTGTGCGGAGGGGCTGGACAAGCAGTTCAAAGCGTTCTTGAGGCGGAATAGCAGCGTGAGGAATCTGAATGTGGAGATGTTCTATTACCCAGAGACGGAGCAGGATTGGATGGGCGTACTTGGGGCGGTTGGAGACGATGGTGGACGGACGTGGTTCCCTGCGCTTAGGTGCTTGAGGATCAGCGATCGCGCCTGGGCGAGTGGAGGGTTCCAAGCGCGCATCGAGCAGTTTCAGGAAGTTAAGAAGGTAGTTGGGGAGCGCGCTGTGGCGATATTGCGCGATGGGGAAGAGGGTTTCGACGACCTTGGGACAACCCCTTGTTGATTAAGGGAGCTGGAGTCTATAGAGCGAGGTACCCAATGAGCTTGAGTATTGCCAATTCGATGGAGCAGCGTATTTACTTGACCCCGGCATGAGCCAGAACACAGCTGAGCGAAACATGAATACCGGAGGTCACGAAACGCTAAGGACGTGGATACGAACTTAGCATTCCAATACCTGAACCATACCACAGGCTCAAAACCGGCGAGGTGGTCACGCTCATAATCCGAGCATGCACGACATCGCGATGATTTCCCTGGCCGATTGAGAACCTTACGCCTGGAAGAAGACAGGAGAGGACATCAGCAGACGCTTCCGGACAAAGAAACGCGTCGGAACGAGAGAACGAACCAGAGCCACTAATTTTCGCTCAAGTGTTGAACAGCCTCCATCGGAATTGGGACGTGCCGCATTCTTTCGCTACTGACAGCATAGGGAGTCCTCGTGCAGATGGTAGTTGAAAGCAAACCGCCCAACGCGCTGGCACTGCGAAAATTCTGAAATGATGGGATCACCATCTAATCTAATCTGCATGAGCGAGCGCTACTGTCCTCCCAATCTTACCCACCTTGGTCCAGAGTTAGCGTAATGGATTTGCTTCCAGGAGAGGGGTAAGTATAACAAAGAACTGAGCTCGGCTAGGCACAGAGTCTGTGAATTTGGAAAACTTTTGGAGCCATGTTTGCCCGCGCAACCCGCCGACACGAAACGCCCATGTGTCGATCCCGCGCGCAGTGAGTGCGCAGTGATCACCATGGGTAGATCCTGACCACTCGGAAAACTCGTCTATCTATATATAGGCACCTTTCCTCAGCTTATGTTCAATCATATCGCCAATATGAGAATCGCCTCCTCCAAGACAGCCGCAGGTGGTCACCCTACATGCTCCCTTTTCCTAAGGAGTACGAACGCTAACACATACCTACAGCTATTCTTCTCTCACTCATCAGTGCTACTCCAGTATACTCAAAGCCCGCAGGGACGACGGCCCTCGAAGAATGGTTCAAGAGCGTCGTACCCCAGATCTTTCCAAACAGCACGACGAACTGGCAGGCGGCTTTCGAGAATGGCCTCCTCGATCCTAAAATCAAGGCTGCGCTGAATGGAAGAGACTTCACAAGTCTCGCTGAGATGAGGGTTGGTCACACTTTGTTTGGGCTTTGGGCGCGTGCTGATGATGATTTGGTGTTGGATAGGGGTATTGGAGCGCGGTTAGCGCCCAGATCGCATCGCGAACGGAGTACTATATTACGGAGCCTGAAGCGTTTGCTTTCGCAACTGACCCGGAAGGGTAAGATTTTTACACATACTCCTTCAATGTACTGGATGGGTTTGGCTAACGGGGCGTGACAGACGCTCAGGTTATGTGATAGGCGCCGCAAAAACTTCCCTGAAAACGAAGCAAGGCGACGTTTACACAGATGGGGGGTCCTCCGCATTCGTCAGTGTTGCATGGAACACAGAACTTCAGAAGAGGGTCATAACAGAATGGAAGGAGGTTAACACCCCGCCTAATTATCCTAACTATCCATGGAGCTAAGTAGACTAGGCATATCGAGTAGACCCAACTTGGTATCCACCGTGGTATAGCGTCTTCAATATGCCGCGAGGTCATTCATCTTCGGATTAAAAACTGGTAGACTGGTGCCCATCAGGCAATGGCACTACCTATCACCTTCACCTACGTGGTTGTAGTTGTAGCGGTACAAAGGGGAGTCGGCAGAGCGCAGCTACAGAATCCACACGCCGTCCCCGTCAACACCAACGGCGGCAAGCACCCAATCGCACAATTGGTCGCACAGCTCAGCGTCGAAGTAACACATGTCGGGCTTTCAGTCGGGGCTGGCACTGGGGTGGTAATTACCGGGGGAGGTGCGGTCGTAGTCGGGCTGCACAGTGGGGTTGGTTTCGCACATGTGCAGAAGGGGCATTTGGTGCCGGTGACGATTTGGCCTTGGGGACACCCAATAGCGCAGACGGTAGCGCAGGCGACGGTGCTAGAGACGCACAGCGTGGAGGTTGTAGGTGTCGGCAGTGGGATGAGCGTCGTGGTGGTTAAAGTGGGTGGAGTTAGGGTTATGGTGGTTGGTGTTGGGGATCCTGGTGGGGCTATTATGGTGGTAGTGATTGTGCCCCAGGTTGGAGTGGGAGGCGAGTATGGTGGTCTATTGATGTGATGCACAGTTATCACAGTTGGTGAAAACATATCTTGGTACATCCTTGGTGGAAAGAGACTTACAAGCCATCCGAACATGGAGCGGGGACGATCACGGCGATGGACGCCTGGGTGGCGAGGAAAAGACATGCGAGTTCGACAAGGATTCCCATGTTTAGTGGCGCGGATATAAGCTCGAGACTGGGTGAGGACGCTACGACTGGGTTCCCTGGCCTGACTAGTCTGCGTGTCAATAGCATTGTATTATATCCTACCTGGAGGCCGACCCTCGAGGCCACCCCCGAGGCTTCCACACAGGACGCACTATATGCCGGATCATTGGTACTTTGAAATTCGGAATAACTGAAGCGAGATGGGGTGATTGTAATCTACGCCAAGCTTTTGCTGTTAGACATGAGGCTTGCCGAATCCGCAGTTGCTTCTCTTTGCGGTTCTTGTTCTTTGCGTCTCACGTATGTGGGAGTTCTTCTATTCTCTGTGCCCGTCTGCGAAGTGAATCATTGGACACGAAACGCATCGATTATATCCCATCCATTAGACTCATAGCAACACCATTAGTGTATACACTGGCCACCTAGTAGCACGTATATTGGACCAGATGGAGGAAGAAATGGTATGGTTACTACTAGTGAGGCAAATCCGCACGTCAGAGTTGGGGGCTAAAGCATCAATGTCTGCTAGATGCTGTAGCGGGCCAAACCAGGGGGGCAAGCTCAAACCACCGGCAATATCCGTTGCACTCGTGCTCTGTCGTAAACCTCCCGAAGCCCTCAGGAAAGTTTCCGGGCCCAAAAAGATTCTTTCCGAGGTTCCTGAAATAGTCCTTTCTCAATCCACATTTTTCAAAGCTTCACCAACCTGAACTTACGTCATAAGCTGAGGGTCAGTCAGAAGATCGCCTGAACCTTGATATACGAGTGTCAGGGCACAGTACGGCAGATGAAGACCGGAGGTGAGAATATTCACCTTGGTAGTCGGAGATGTATCCATACCCTTTCGTCTGCAGGTACTGGACATGCTGCGTAAAGCACAGAAATTCGGCGGTCTCTAATTCTGCTTCTGAGAGCAGCTGCGTACCCCCACGAGTCGTTGGCCGAGGAAAAAGGCTGCCGATATACTTGACGAATCTCCCGGTAATATTTTCCTCCAGTATATAGCCCCGATTAATTTTGGAAGAACTCAAGTGCGTTTCCTTGAATTTTCTCGTCAACAAATGACCTCCTCTCCTTGAACTTTGGGAAAACTCGGATTTGGCGTAGCAGAACCCAGATTTGACGAACCGGAGCCTGGGGATTCGAAATGGAGGATCGCCTTTTTCCTGCATCTTCGAGTCGATAAAATGATACGTCAAGGTGAGGATAGTGCTGCACCAGTACAGAATGTTGCATTCTTGGATGATGTGGCGCAACTCTTCCTGAACTGGGGGGATTTGCTTTGGCACGACACCCAGTTTATCTTCGAAATGTAGGCGCTTAGCTACAAGCACCTGGCCACCGAAGTACCTGAAAAGGTGCCCAGTAGATTCCGAGCAGCGCTTCAACTCAGCGATGTGGGCAGTCTTGAATGTCCCGTCTCCAAGCGGACTTGGGGTGACAGAGAGCAAGCCTTCATAAGTCGGTGTCCCCTCAAGAGCTCCGAGGAAGGAAGGTTTCTCCAAATTAAGCAAGTCGTTTATCGAAGCTTCTGGGTATATGAGGGAGATTACGACCTTCTCATTGACGTTTGGCGCTTCAAGTCTCGGTAAGTATCTACTAAAGGATAACGATCGGGGGACTCACAACGGAGAATCTCAAAACTCCTTGTCGGAACTGGGACCATCGGCCCCAAAATCTGAGAAGTGCCACCAAAAAGCAGAGCACCCCTGATCGCATCGGGGTCTAAACCTGTCAGTAACCGGTCTGAAGGGCGCTGCTTTCTATGTACGTTGTTTGAGGCTCTGGTCAATTGTCTATAAGTGCTTGAATTATCCGTCGATTTTAAGCGGTTGGCCGGGTCCATTGATATTCTCAGAGCTTTGGCATCGTCGAAGAGCAGATCACGCATTGGATCACCGAGGCCAGCATGAATAAGAATTGCGTGCGGCCCGGTGTGAACCTTGTATGGCGCTTTAAACCGGTGGGGCAGCCGTCGACCAACCGGTAGTACCAAATGGGGCCTACTGGTTGCACTAAGTGGGTGCAACCAGCAGCACCCTGTCAGTAGATTCGCTGATTTCGAATACATCATGATCCAAGAGTCAATTGAAATGAAATCTATGAAGGGAAGAAATGTGAATCTGCAACATTGGCCATTGGCCATTGCCCGGAAGATTTGACGAACGTCCCTGCATTGTGGCCCGAAGATTTACCAATCTGCAAGGAGAGGCCCAAATTCGAATGGGAGATTTGGGCCTCTTCCCCGCCTTTCAGTTCCGAACAATTATGACCAAAACAAAAGGCGGCGTCGGGATCCGAACCATCACCCACTCTGACCGTGGCTCGCAGACTTTCCGCTGGGCCGGTAGTACCTTTACGACGTAGCATTATCATTCAATATAGGGCTTCAGAACGACCATTTCCCCATCAGTGTGGGGCCGCTTGCAGGAAGAACTCCACATATTCGCCGAGTGGGCTACACGGGTTCCACGGTGCACCCACGACGGCGCAGTAGCCTTATTTCCAGGCTTAAAATATTAATTAACTAGCCCGCATTCCTCCATGAAGTACGACAAATCTTCTAGACCGCCCGAAGCGATAAAAAATGTAGTAGGCGCAAAACGCATTGCAGAGGAACATTTCTTCAATGAGGACCGGATGCAGAATTCCAATTCTTCCGGCCGTAGGTCAACACCTCAGGGTAAGTAGAATGCCAAATATTCGACCAAGTCCTAAGCAGGGCTCCTGGGTAGATATCAGTTTCTTCGAAGGGCCACCCGGCGCAGAACCCGAGAACTTCGAGCCACCGAAGGGCCATGCAGCGGAGATCCCGAGATCTTCGAAGACCACTTTCCTGTCACAAAAGGTGATTCCCATAAAAAGGACCGCGAGCGATTCGAACGGAGGACCTCAACGAAAGTCATGGGAGCACCGTTCGAAACAACCACTTCCCCATCGCCACATTATTTTCACGTTAAGTAAAGCCGGTATCATGTATCGCGATGTCCCGCCAATTTAAGCACTCGAATATCCCTAATTCTTCGCGGCCTCAATGCCATACCCCGTTCGCAACCCGTTCGTCAGAACCAATGAAATCGGGAGGCCGCTTAGAAGTTATGATTGTTCTGAGGTCAGACCCACCGCGGATCCTGATATAATTGCAAGGCCAGACGGGAGTCGCGAAATTTGGAATAGTACCGGGAAGAATCCCAGATCTTCGAGTCGCAGAGGGCGCGCTGATCATTTGTTGATATCGGGTGCCTTTCGAAGACCCGTGGCGGAGTGGTTCGAAGTGACAGGGTCATCAGGGGTGTGATCTTGCCTTCGAACCACACCGCATGGGTGTTCGAACCTCATTGCTACCTTTTTTTCGGCCTTTTTATTTGCATTTTTACTTATTTTTATGAATGACAACCAATCTTCGCTTGGTTTTCTATAGGATGACTGTCATGCTTCATTTTTACTTCGGATAAACTCTGCCCAACTAGACCCGCACCATTGGAAGCCGTTATTGGAATTTCACGTGTCGCAGAATCCCAATTCCGCTGGGCGCCTAATGGGCGCTAGGTGATCCACCTCCAAGCGGCATGCCATCGAACTATGCCCCCCTACCCCAACAATACACAACTTAGTATCGGTAATCTCACCCTGTCCTAGGTATATTATACAGCCTGCCCCCAATCGCACCTGTTTCTGCACTCGAAGATCCCCAAATCTTCGAACACCCACCCACAAGCCCTCAAAACCGACGGCGTAGTATAAGTGCCTAATATTCTATCTCTGTAATCACAGTGATGGTCCAGCGGTCATATTCGCTCCGAGACGTGTGTCTGACGAGGTCGTAAGTTCGAACCTGAGCAATACCTTTTTTCGCCCCCAGCCATCCGTAGTCCTCGCGCGCGCTCGCCGCTCCTCGAAGATTCCAGGATCTGCGACGAGCTGCTCTCTCAGGGACACGAATATGATCGGCGTTACTGATGGATATACCTCGAAGAATCGTGGATCTGCGCCGGTCCATCCCCTACTTGAAGATCTCGTACTCGCCCGCTATCATCACACCCTCATCCGAGATAAAGAACCATTAGTACGGAACAGCCAAATGTGATTAAGAGGACAGTAGCTACATTCACAACTTCTTCTTAATAATACGAGTACGGTTCCAGATAGACAAAAAGGTTTTGGTGTAAATAACTGCCCGCTCTTGAGACATATAACTGATGGACTTGCGAATACGACGAAGAGCGCTGTTGCCGCATTCTCCAGCACTTGAGTTGATGGCGACGAGCCGGGGATCGGCCGATGCATATTCGAGAAGGAAGGCGGCCGGGCTGCATTTCGTATGGCCTTGAGCGTGGAAATCGTCGATGGCGAACAAGGTGTCCTTGAAGAATTCGGGCTCACGGAGCATGCAGTATGGCCCGAGGGCGCAAGCAAAGTCATAGATGACATGCTTCGGCGCGACCGGCCAGCGGGTTACCATGGCCGAGAAGACGTCGTCGCGACCCTCGCTGGACGGTATACAGTGGAAGCCGTAACACACGCTGTGGGTGCACCAGCCGGCCATGATACCCCCAGACATCCCATCCTTCCCATACTCGTCGAAGTACTTACCGCAGGTATCACCACCACGCTGCGAGTCTTCCTTCGTCCGGTCGTGCCGGATACCTCGATAGGTGGGGCGGTCACGAATGTGCGCAAGACTGTAGAAACAGCCTGTCTTTAAAGAGGTAAAGAGTCGGTCAGAGTCGCGCTCTGCAGACCATACTCGATTAAGAACTCACCAGTCTCCAGTCGGCTACGACATGCCCCTTCGGAAATACAGGGAGGGGGCGTTTGTCGACAGTTATTGCTTTCAAAACCGTCGCAGCACGCAGCTCCACCCATTTGAGGATCGGGAGTAAAGCAAGAGTACTCCCGTGATGTCTAAGTAGCTGGAACAGCGCCGGGATCGATGCGACCTTGAAGAATTGCCCAGGGGTGGGGTTAGCGTTGAACTCACGAAGCCTTCCCAGAGACTTCGCGTTTACCATCTGTAAGATGGACTCCTCAGCAGCAACCTACGCGAGCTGTCAGTTCGACCCAACTATCCAAGCCTGACTTGAAAACGTACCTGGAGAAAGAAGCTGCGATATGCCACCAGAGGTCGCTTCTTATTCAAGTACGCAACATACCCATACTTCGAAAGGAATAGCATGCTCAGTGCAGGGCAGAGCTCTGATAACCTCTCGCTGACGGAGTCGATCCTGGCAACATCGACTTCTACCTGAGTCTGACTCTCGTCCGCCTCGTCATCGTCGTCGTCGTCGTCGTCGTCCTCGAAGTAGACGTGCTTGTCCTTTCGGAAGCTCTTGATCACCAGTCGTATGTCCTTTCGCAGGGCGGCATCGACGATGAGCTGCTGACTTCGTAAAGGCTTCACGAGAGGACGAGGCAGAGAGTGGGGTGTGATGGTCGTTGGGGGGCGAATGGTCGGCGAAAGATGCTTCTTGTGAAAGGCAACCGTCACACCATCCCATATTATGGTGTCTGGGGTGGGACCGCACAAGGCGCATCGCATGTCGTCCTCAAAGGCTTGGATTGATACGTAGGAGAACCATACCGCGCGGAAAAGGTCCTCCCCCATGAACTTCGCGCCGGTGGACATGTATCGGTGGTCCATTAACATAACGAAGGCGGTGAAGGGCGTTTCAGATGACGCGAAGGAGATGGTGTACTCGTCTAGTAATTCGTGGCTGACGATGACACGGTTGTTGTAGTTGAATAGGCCCGTCTCTCGAAGATCGGGGCCTATGCACCGGCGCTTCTTCCCTGGGCAATTCGGGCAGCGCTGAGTCTCGATATCGGCGTGGTGCATCCCCAACATCGTGTATATTCGACACCGCCCCACCTCTATCTCCTCAGCGGCGCCGGTCTTGAATACCGACCGAGTAGGGCCTGGGCACGGACAGGTAGAAGTTGCAGTCAGACGAAGGGGTTGAGTAGGGGCGCTTCGAAAGGGGGCGGGGCGCGGGTAGAGGATGACATCCGACTTGAGCATGACCGATACGGGAGGTAGAACGGGGAGGTAGGATACCGAACCATGTCGAGATAGAGTTGCTATGAATAAATATGGTTAGATACGAACGAAATCGGGGTGGTAGAAGCTCGCAACGCTACATACCGACAGCCTGAGGGGGAACCAGCAGGCCCTGAGGTGCCTCGACAGAGGTATCATTCATATCTTCGTTTCCTGAGTCTTCCACCTCATCCTGCACCTCCAACAACGCAAGCAACATCTTCCGGGCAGCTGGGATATGGGCACAGTTTCCAGCACCGGAGTGCGATTTCGAGCAGGTCCACGTCCCAGCGGTTGGAAGACTCCCAAGATGGGTAACGATCACGCGGCCCTTCAGACCATGGTGAAACGGACTTCCGACAGAGAACATTGTTTCGAACTCCTCGGAGTTGGGTACTTGTTGGCGCGAGAAAACGGCAACACGATGATCTAGCTTTAAGATGAGAACAAGCAGAGAATTACAACTCGGTTTATCTACGTACCTTTGTGTACCGTCGCATCCAGAGCATCGCCTTCCAGCGGTTCTCGAACAAACTCCACTATGTATGCTCGGTGGACGCAATCGACGCTCTGGAGAGCTGCTGGGCAAGTACAGACGGCGCTGATTTGACCATCCTCAGAGATCTGCTGGAGGTGGTACCAGTGACCCTAAACCGGACTACAGGTTAGATGAGCTCGGGTGGGGAACAACATAAATACATACGTTACTCTCCTCCTTCGCGACATTCCAACCCTCAACGGCAAACAAAGAGTCTTCGATGTAGTAGAATCCAGCAGAGTAGGACTCGACAGCGTCAGCGTAGAGTGAAAGGTGCGCTTCCGTAATATGACTCAATGACGGCTGACGTACTGGGCTGGAGTTTACGGTCGGTCGATCATCCAGCCCGCTTTCTTCGAAGCCACCACCATCTTCGAGATTCACCTCAAAAGTCACCCCCAAACCACGGCTATCCTCCCCTATCCAAAATCTCTCCTCTTTCTGCTCCTCAATTCGGCTTTTCTTGACGTGTTTGCGCGACTTTGGGACGGTAGCTCGCGCAAGGGGGTGCTGGTATTGTCGCAGGGCTTTGGTGGGTGACTCTACAATCTCGTTTTGAGCCTCGCGAACTAACTCCTGCGGGTAGTGATTATGGGCATCGTCATCTGAGAATTCAGGATCGAGCTCTATGGCCCTGGAACGTTTGGGAGGCATTTCGTCGAGGCGCCGGAGGTCAGAACCAGCGGGCCTGGAGGGCGAACCACCCAAATCCAAGTGTCCAAGCACCCCGACCCAAAGGGGTATGGTACTGATAAGCGCTACGCGAGGGGCCGGTTCCTATCTCAGGGTCAAAATATCATCCCTTGAGTTACCCGAGGACCCTCGAAAGTTGTTTGGTAAGGTGCGCACCCGGGCCCTCTTTTTCCCCCCTATTTATGCCTATTTACCCCGACGAGAACTTTCCAGATCTTCCTCTCCCTCAATGGCGCCCGTCAAGGGCCGCAAGTCCCCCCGCAAGTCCAAGACCACCACGACCACCAAAGCCACCAAGATCGCTCAAGCAGCCAAGATCTCCAAGGCTGCGCCTGCTAAGCCTAGGCTCTGTCGTATCTGTCCAGACAGGCCTTTGAAAGCGGAATGCGCTTGTCCCAGGCGAGGAAAGGTATGACAACATTTTGCTTCAAACCGCCTTCTGACCATCCTCACGTATCCAAAGGCGCGCATCCCAAGTGCTGACAGCGCTGACGGTCAAGAGCCGGATTTATCTGTCCCTGAGTCCCCTCCTTCGACCCCAGTCCCACAGCGGCACGTCGCTGTGACGAACCTCGACGCAAGGCCGGTAACGCCTCCCCCTGCCACCCCACCTGCGTCTCCCGCGGGTTCTACTCCTCCTGCGTCACCGACCTCAACCACTTCGTCTCCAAAAAAGAAGCGGGTGACCCCCTCCACCGTTAACGCGGTATACGGCTATGTTAATGGAGCCTCCCGAGGGTCCAAGCCCGCAGGTTCGTCTGCTCCCATCCGACATATACCTAGCTCATCATTCCCCAGAGATAGCACGTACTCGAAAGGTCGAGCCCCCGTTTGACAGAAGGAAGGATGCATCCCGGGCCTTCCGGGCCCAGACGAACGATCTCCTCACCCGAGTAAGTTCATCCTTTCACCTTACTTTCTCAATATCGTATTGATCTTTTACTCTAATTATACTAGTGTGAGTCGCTTGCGGACCGATCAGCGGCATGGGTCTACATCGCAATGCAACACCCCGGGGGCAAGAAGCCGTTCGTTCACTTCGCTTCGCGCAAGATTCGTCGGGAGGCCCCCAAGGAGCTAGAGCAAGTCCACTCTGCTGTCTCCGGGATGATGAAGCTGCTCATGAAGGGTGACCGTGCCAAAGACCTCGATACAGTACGTCTGCACATGGAGACCGAAGAGAAGCTGAAGACGGCGGAGAGGGCGGCGACAGAGGCTGAGCGAGCGGCGAATGCAATCGCTGAGGAAAATGCTGCGCTTAAGGCTCAGTTGGCGGAGCACAACGCTCAGATCGCTGCTCGCGACGCTCTCCTCAAGACGCGTACTAAGAAGCGCGCGAAGCCCCGTAACGCAGCATGAGACCCGTTCCATGGCATGTATTCTTTGTAGATAGTGAGCATATGAATACATAATGAGCCCCTTCGACCTATATAGCCAGTTGCGTGACCCATGGTATCTCGCGTGTCACTGTAAATTCCAGTAGACGGGGAGAGGACTTAGCGCCTATTGTTGAGGACTACAGGCAAGGGCGTCACTGTACATAGCATTTTAGCTCACCAAAGAACAGAGCTTTGGCTCAAGAGTTACATCGCATCATTATACTGATGTGGTCAAGTGTTCGAATCCCGGGCTGGTGCCTTTTTGAACATTATCCAATTGCGGCATATCTATGACCCTGGATGCCGACGGTGGGCGTAAGCCTTGAGGTATCAGCGTTTATTTCTGTTTTTTTCTCTCGCTCGACCACGTCATGCCTCGGAAGGTGAAGAAGGCCAATACTGCGACGGCTCAGAAGGGTCCGCTGAAGAAGGACACTAAGGCTCTTGACGCCCTTGCTATAGAATGCGCGAAAGAAAGGCGTAAGGAGCAGAGCCGGAACTCCAGCTGGAAGAATTACTACAAGTAAGTCTCTTTGAATTCGATATAGTGCGAAGCTTTCTGTGACACCCAATCAAGAAATATCACGAGAAGCCGCGCATTGGGCGCTAAACGTGCGAAAGAATATCGCGACCGAAAGAAGCTGTGAGTTATAACCATTCCAACCCGTTCTCATACCGACTTAACGAATCAGTAGTCTACTTGAGGTGGCGGGGCAGCAGGATGAGCAGACAAATGAGGAGCAGACAGATGAGGGCGAGGGCGAGACGAACAGCCTTGATATTGAGCACGGTGCACCTGCCTCTATCCCTCATCGGCCATACTCCCCGCTACCTCCTTCATCCCTCTCTCCAAACGCCACTCCCATGGGTGGTCTACAAATGCCGCATTTGTCCTTGCCACCAATGGGCTCATCCCCGCCTGCGACTCCAACCCCCGAACCACGACGTTCTAAGTTGAAAGGCACAATATCTAAGCTTCCCCTCAACCCCAAACTGCAGGCTGCAAATTTGAAGCTGATGCGAAGCTTGCACGGGGTGTATGATGATATGCCCAGTTTCGAACCGCCGGAGGAACGCCGGGACGCCGACGTGAAGTTGAGGTCCTTAGAACAAGGGGAAAGTCGTGGTTCGGATTCTCCGGGGCAGGCTGAAAGGTACGTGAACGTCTAATATTTAATAGTCGTATCTAATAGCTCTGAAGGGATTGGAATGCAATTTGGGATTACGACTATGATCAGTGACGGTCAGTGACGCCACCAAGGCAAACCACTGTATCTCTGTAGCCATCTATCCCAGCACGATCAACTGTTTTTGTACGTAGTAATGCAGTGAATTGTCGATATATAGCTATATTTTTGTGCCCACAAAGTGCCCAGTGCCGCGAGGAGAGACATGGTCAGTGATGCCTTTGGTCAGTGACGGTCAGTGACGGTCAGTGACGGCCAGCCCCTTTGCGCCCCGAACAGCGCCTGTACAACCGGGGGAGCAGTAAATGGTGCATAATATAAATACCTTAGACACCTACGATCCTTTGCTTATACTCCAACGGCTCTGTCGCAATGGGCTGATACAGAATCTGACACAGAGCAGATTGGGCCGTCAGCCCAGACAGGCGCATCAAAGATCGAGTTCATAAGTACGTCAACCTCTGGGCTTGTTCATAAATCACTTCCTTCTCTTCCCCCTCCACTAGACTACCACTTCCATTCGCCCATACTCTCGACCTTCCGTCGAAAGCTCGTCTTGGTGAGTTGAGTGCAGCTTATTTAACATGTCAGCGACTTCTTCTGCGCTCGCGGCGCTTGTGGATCCTACCCAGGGGTCCTATCGCTGTGCGAGTTGCATCACCCTCTCTTGTCTCACTTCAACCCCTCTTCGTCGTCGTGCTACTAGCTCCCTGTTACTTGCTGACACACTACTTCTGATATGGCTCGCAGACGCTTCCGTATCTATGTCACACCAGGTGCGGTACTATTCCCTTAACCACCTCCGTTGCCCGGCTGAAGCGAAAGCACTAGACTCGCTCTGGGGCACCATTCTCGCCCTACGTCTTAACATCTGAAGAGAGCGAGGCACTCGTACCGTGCCGCACTAGGTGGAATGGCAGGAAACAGTTCGCTGCTGCCGCTGCTGCGCAGATGGCACAGGGATATGCTGTTGAGGAGGATGCACTTGTCACCTCTCGAGCTCCTAGCCCTATCCCAGACTGCGACATATACGAGGAGATTGTGGGTCTACGTGTACGTGTAAGCTTCTCTTTTTCACTAGTCTTACATGTGGGGCTGATATTGCCAATACCGCCAGCCATCTCAGCCCTCTCCTCCCAGCACGCAAGTTGCTCCTCACCCTGGCGCGGATTCACCTGTCGACCCTCCCCCACGAGCGATACTGTCTCAGCGAGGTCGCAAAAAGCTGAGGAAGCTGGTCACTAGATCCACCGTTGTGACGCACGACAAGCCCTCTGCCTCAACGTCCACTGACCCCACCCCGACGAGGACACCTTCCATTACTTCTGTCAATGCCGGCTCTGCGCGTCGGCGGAAGGTCAAGCGCGTCGCTAAGGCCGAGCGGCTTGGTAACAGTGTTCGCAACTCCGCGCTCGTACGCCGACCCAAGGCCCAAACCCTGCGACGATACTCGAAGGATTACCGGACGACTAGGGCGCTCGTCCCGGCGGCGGAGCTCCCTCACAGTGGTGGCGGCTCGTGGATCGGACGTCGAGATAAGGGAGGCAAGAAGGCGTGCCTTACTATCGAAGAGCTCAAGGGTGAAGGGTACAAGTACGTATGTTATGAAGAAGGGTATGTCGAACTTGTCCATTCCCGTAGCGTCTACTCATTAAGCGCCGTGTTAGGTCCAACAGGTTGTTTATAGACGCCGATGGCGTCATAGTCGGCGGCCTCGTAGACCGTCCCGCTGACCCGGATTGGCCACAGGTTCTAGCTGAATGCGCGAGGTCCCTTCGCTTGGCAAGGACTGTCGGGATGGCGCGGAACGCTTTCCCATCTGAATTTACAAAGCACCGTCGGGGGAAGTTTCTTGCGATACCAATTGGGGTTTCGATGGGGGGCGGGCAGGTGGTGCGTCAATTGTTATCCATTCCTGAGATAAATCTAGTAACAAGTCTTTCTCTTCGTAGAAGCCTGGTAACCTGGTACACCAGGTGTACGCACGTCGAAGGATCGCTCAATCTATCCTACGAAACCATGCTATCCGCCGAGTCGCCGGTTTTCAGTCGAGTGAGTCCTGAAGTATGGGTGGCCCAATGGGGCACTTATCTCCGTACACAGGTGCATTCTCGTTTCTCGCCCCGAAACTGTTCCGCCGATACGCGACAGATCTATCGGCCCTTTTCGACCACCACAAGGAGCTGCAGTGGAACTTCGACAACAGTGTTTTCCCTGCAGCGAGCTTTAATTGTGGGCCAAGGAGCGTTTCGATACGACATTTCGACTATAACAACCTTTCCTTCGGTCTATGTGCTCTCACTTCGTTCGGGACGTTTAACTGGAAGGAGGGGGGGCACCTTGTACTCCATGGTCTCAAGCTCGTCGTGGAGTTCCCGCCAGGTACAACCGCCTTGCTTCCATCTGCCGCGGTCGAGCACAGTAATATCCCCGTCGGAGAAGGGGAAGAGCGGATGTCGATGGCCCAGTACGCAGCGGGTGGGCTGTTCAGGTGGGTGGCTTATGGCTTCAAGTCGGCGAAGCAGCTGAGCTCCACGGCGGCTGGGAAGACGAAGAGGGTGGCCATCGACGGGAATGTTGAGGAACGTTGGGAGCAGGGTTTGGACTTGTATTCGACTGAGAAGTCCTTGCATGATGACCATGTGTTGGGACTGTGATTTTATTTATAGTTTCGCACCTTTATCTATCGTATCGTGTCGATGTCGCCCTCATTTTGTGCCGAGCCGCTTGGATTTGGGGTGCCTTTCTCCGTTTCTCCATTTTCTCAGTTGCTCAGTTCGTTCAAACCTGAACTGAGCCACAGTAATGATACAGTAAGTCTCGATACAGTAAGTCATATATTGTTCTGACGTTCCCCCTCTTTTCAGCTCTTTTCCCGTCGTAAACTCTAAGAGACGTGCAAGGGGATATCGAGGATGGATCGACGAGGTCGGTACCGGGTGCAATGTATCCCGAGATATATTTACCCGATCGGTAATTGGATTGCCCGATTTGTTCGCTTGGCCGGGCGCGAAGACACGGCATTCTGCGAGGCAGGTATCTTTGCTCTTCCCTCATTCACCTCCCGCCTTGCTCCAACCATCGACTTTCCTCCCTGTGTATCGACATGAGCGCGGTGGTACCTAACGATGGTGAGTGCATTGAGTCTTACTACATTCAATACTATCGAGAGACCGCTCACACATTCTTCCAGTTGGCCCTATTGCCCTGACGGAACTGCCTTCGACTGTATCTGGCGTCGACGCAGCAATAGCAGCTGAAAAAGCTCTGATAGATAAGTATACAGCTGAGCAATCTGCAGCCATTGGTACATATTTGTTATCATCTTCGTGCGCATGACGCTGAGTGCATCTTTGCAGCGGCGAACGATACGGCTAAGACCAGCCAGTTCGACGAGTTCCTCGGGATGGTTCGCAAGAATCTGAAGAAGCTAGCGGGTAAGAAGGGGTCTTTAACCCGTGCTCTGGCGAGAGCTGCGAAGAAAAAGCCTGTTTCTGGCATTAAAAGTGAGTTCCCTATCACGTAGATGTGGACATTGTTGACCTTACGTGTTCTAGACTCGAAGCCCGGGTCTGTACAGCCCGCTACGGCCCCCGAGCGAAAGGCAGAGGAGCTCGAGGCACAAGACGCGAAGGAGAGAGAGGATCGAGAGGCGAAGGAGCGAGAGGAGCGAGAGGCGAAGGAGGCGAAGGAGCGAGAGGAGCGAGAGGCGAAGGAGGCGAAGGAGGCGAAGGACCGAGAGGAGCGAGAGGCGAAGGAGGCGAAGGAGGCGAAGGAGCGAGAGGAGCGAGAGGCGAAGGAGGCGAAGGAGGCGAAGGACCGAGAGGACCGAGAGGCGAAGGAGGCGAAGGACCGAGAGGACCGAGAGGCGAAGGAGGAGAAGGAGCGAGAGGAGAAGGAGAAGGTACGTGCACACACCTGTTACGTGCGCTTTCGCTGACGACTTCTCTTTCTTCTTTGTAGGAGAGGCTGGAGAAAGAGGAGAGGGAGAGGGAGGAGCGAGAGAAGGAGGAGAAAGAGGAGCGAGAGAAGGAGGAGAAGGTACGTGCGCATGCCTGTTGCGCGCGCTTTCGCTGACGATTGACTTCCTTGTAGGAGAGGCAGGAGAAAGAGGCGAGAGAGGCGAGGGAGGCGAAGGAGAAGGGGAAGGAGAAGGTATGTGCGCACGTCGTCGGTCCTGCGCGTATACTCACCACCTTTCTAGGTGAAGGAAAAGAAGATAAAGAAGAAGAAGACGATTGAAAGTGGATTGGGGGAGGGTCTTATGGACGACGAACCGCGCAAGGGTGGGCGTGGACGAAACTTGAAGAACGATAAGGTTGCAAACACGCACCTCGGTGACAAATGGGAGAATCTCGGGAGCGAAAAAAGGGCAGAGATAATAAGTGAGTCGATAACAACGTATCCCGAGTCCTCGAGCTTATGGTGTGGCTATCATCAGGGCGCCTCCGGAAGGCTTTCGACGAGTGGCTCGACAACGGTACACCTATTCCAGCTGACCTTCGAACTTGGGCTCGTCGCGCTCCAGCTCTCGTCCCCGAGATGACCATGCACTCGTTCGACCTCGCCGCCAGCCTTCTCATCAACCTCGAGGGCCGCACCGTTTGTCCATTCCACACCATGTACGAACGCGGGGCGGAGGTACATCACGACTACAACAACGACCCCACCGAGACCTTTTATCAGGTTACTGGGGTTCCGCACCGCCCTCTCAAGGACGTCAAAGCCAACTCGAAAGAGGGTACGCCTGCAGTTCACACTCGCCTCCAGAAGCCTTCCTACCTCGATCGGCCCACCGAGTCTTTGCCTTCCGGGAAGAAGCGTAAGCGGTCGACGTGGAACGAGAACTTCACGCGCGAGAGGATCTTGAGTTTCTTTCCGATGTACAACGGGCGCTACGGGATGCATTGCGGATGCGATCTGGACGAGGTTATGATCGACTTCGTCCTCTGGAAGAAGGTGAAGATCGAGTCATACTCTCATCCCCACCTTGTCGAAGGGTGGGGTGAGGGTCGGCTTCGTCCTATGAAGCCTCGAGACCGTGCCTTCGTTGCCGTCCTTGTCGCACGGGTTTTCTGCTACGATTTCCATTACTTCTTTGACTTCGACAGCAACGGCCGCGCCATCGACATGAACCGAAGGATCCGACACCATGCCAGGATCCTGAAGAACAACTACGAGGCCACCATCGGTGTTGTCAGGAACGGGATACCCGGCGTTGGAAGGAAGGACTTGCAGATGGATATGTTGGATTCTGACGAAGAAAATGACAGGTCGGCGGAGAAGGATTCGGATGAGGAGGCCATTGGGATCATTAGGTTGCAAAAGAAGTTGCGTCTCGAGGATGAGACTGGGTCTAGTAGTGAGGCTGATTCCAGTGCCAGTGACGAGGATGATGATTAGTGTAGCATTCGTGTAATAGACTTTACATTTATTGCAGTGGTTTTATACAACATACGTTGGGATAGTCGAGCATTCGTTACTCATTCTCTCTTCGTTCTAAGTCTCTTCTCTTTACCGTAACACTGTTTCGTCACTCTCGCCATATTTAACTAAGTTCGGTCTGACAAAAACATACGGTATCAGGAATCACAAACGCGATGGCGACGACTCGAACTCGCGACCTTATAATTATATTTCCGCACGGGCTACCACCGTAACCACTGAGCAATGCTATCTTATGGATTGCACCATACCAATAATACAATATGCGGCCAGCTCCCTGACAACATCAAATAAAAAAAAAGAGAATTCTCCCTCACGGCTACGATTTACGCTACGTGGTGGATGCTAATCTACGCCCTGGATGCACTAGAATAGTTCCTCGCCTGCGCGAAATGAATTAACAGGTGAATCCACAAATAGAGTGAAGAACATACCTTGGAAGATTTACGTTCAAAGCAGTCAAGGGCAGCACATTCCCTCAAGTTGCGGGCTGGCTCCCAGGTGTCGCACGCCTTGGGATAGCCCACCCAGCGAACAAGGTAGCGGGTTGACTTCTTCTTCCGACCGGGGAGGCGCCGCCTTGCCATCTTGAGGATGCGTTGGACTGGCCACTCTATGCCGTTGCTGGTTATGACGGGTTTGTTGGGTCGGGGCTCGACAAAATATCGTATGTTGGTTTGCCGGTCGGTAAAGGTGAGGTAGTTTCCATGAACGTGGCTGGATGCCGAGGAGTTTCGTGCGGTGGAAGGCATCGTGGGTGGGTGGTAGGGGTTTCTCGTGGGCGATGCGACAAAGGAACGATGAAGCGATGCCTGTGTATGGTAGTGTATGTATGTTACAGTTCTAGGTGATAGAGTTTGATCGATTGCGTCACTGCCATGGTCGTTGGTAACACGGGGAGGCATTCGAAGATCTCTAAATCTGCGGCGCCTATTTGCGCGCTTAAGCTTGAATTGTGGAATGCTTCGCGCTTTTAGGTTCTTTCAGCATTTTTGAATGGTTGAGATAATTGATATGGGTCCCTACATCTCTCTCTGACATGTAATCTTGGATGATATAGTTGGATTTGGTCCCTTACGTGGGAAGTTGCTTCGAAGATCCGGTATTCTGCCCGCCTACTCAGGCTCTTCATTGGTAGAATGCTGCGCATCATTTAGGTTCTTTCGGTAACCTATGTGGGATTTTACCTCTATTTCGGGCGTGTGGCTTGAATGTTGACTGTCGGTTCTCAAATTCAAATTGGTTGGGAGCCGTCCGTCTCGAAGATTGGGAGATCTTCGGGGACTGATATCGGGTGCGCCAGGCGCGGGAAGGCGCGGTAAGGTGGAATAGAATTGGACATCTTTACACAAGGCAATGGCTGAGCGGTATTGCACCCTCTGATAGTAACGTCAGGTGGCCTCGAGTTCGAATCTCGGTAAGCAGTTTTGTTTTGTCGCCTCAGCTATCCTTCCCATTATTCCGGAAGAGTTTCAGATCTTCTTCGCGTAGGCAGACTTGCGCTAGGAAGAATCCTGGTTCTCCCTCCCCCAGTGCTTGCCCTGGATGCGCTGGGAAGAATTCTGGTTCTTCCTCAGTGTCCTCGGACTCGTGTTGGGAAGAATTCCAGTTCTCCCTCTGCATTTTTATCCTCCCCAATTCTCCCCGACAGACGCGTCTCGTGCTCGGTAGAGTTCCATATCTGCGATGGGGCACAGGAAGATATGGGTTTCTTCGTCGTGTACCCATTGTGCATAGCCGTGCGTTCGAGCCAGACACGCAACTCTCATTTTTATCTCCACCAGGGATGATATGGAATTCTGCGCCGCCCGGGGTTGGTCCATATCTGCAATGGGGCACGGGAAGATATGGTTGATTGTGCGTAGCCGCGCGTTCGAGCCAGACACACATCTTTCATTTTTATCTCCACCCGGGAAGATGTGGAATTCTGCGGTGCTGGAGTTGGCCATGGACGGCTTCGTGAATATATTTCTGCACGCTGGACTGCTCATTTTCTCCTATATTTTTACACGCTATGGCCCTCGAAAGCCAATCACCCGTGCGGTGAATTTTACCATTGGTAGATATCCATTTCTGCGCCTGCGGGGTTTTGTCGCACGGATGTTGGGCAATGTTCTGGTGTGGTGGCCCGACAGCGGTGGAATATTGTCGTCGTTTAGGCTTGGTATGTTGGATATTCTCAGTTTTGACCTTTTCAGGCCAATGTTTGAAATCCTGCAAGTGGTTAGTGAAGCCCCGTGTTGAGCCCCATCCCCTGGTGGCAGATCTCCAGTTCACCCGGAGCCTGTAGTGCACGGGGGAAGAGACGATGAGATATCCGGTTACAGTCCTTTGGTTTATGCCTTTCAATAGCGGAGCAATGGCTGAGTTGTAGCGGCGCCTCTGATAGTGTCGTTGAGGAGCACCCGAGTTCGACTCTCGACGGTGTATTTTGTTTTGGCATCTCATCCATCCTTCTGCTTGGTCGGGAAGAACTCCAGATCTGCCGGGTCCTTCTCGTACCCTCCGGTTTGCGCTGGGCAGAGCTCTAGATCTTCCATGGCACCGACCTGTCTTCGCTCGGAGGAGTTCCAGATCTTCCATGGCTCCGACCGTTGTGCGCGGGAAGTGTTCCAAATCTTCCATGGCTCCGACCGTTGTGCGCGGGAAGTGTTCCAAATCTTCCATGGCTCCATCCGTTGTGCGCGGGAAGAGTCCCAGATCTCCCTTCGCGTGCACCGTTTGGCGCTGGGGAAGATATGGGGAACTTCTCCTGTGATATGCACTAAGACAGGAGCAGTTTACGCTGGGAAGAGTTCCAGATCTCCCCGAGTTCAATCATAGCACTTGGTATAGACTTGGGATCATGTTGTATTCGAAATCATGTAATTTACTGATAGGGTGCAACCGGTAGCACCCACTTGATCCAACTGGTGGGCCCTACTTGGTGCAACCGGTAGGTCACCGGTTATCTGAAACCGGTCTGGGAGTGAGATCTCTGGAAAGCCTGGACCCTGGGGTACATTTCCAACAAAGTTCAGGGAGGAATCCTCAGGCATCTCATAGATCTTTGCTGCGAGGGTGCCACGGCCCGTCAGCGCCTTGATAATGAATTCGGGATTCAAGACATGGCTTCTCAGACGGATGTCAGCATTGAGGTTGCTGCGCACAGTAAGCCTGATATAATGCAAATGGGAGGCATGAGAAACATACCCGTTGGCAGTAAAGACCGAAATATCACTGACAAGTGATGTTTTCCGCTGGATTGGATTTATGTTGACGTCAATAGACCCTTTACCGCTCAAAATCGCGAGTCTTCCTTCAGGCGAGAAAGATCCTCGTATGGGTCCATCCAGAGTAGAGACACGAAGATATTCGTTGGAATAAAATGACCCGCGTATGCATCCTTGCTGTGTTTCAATGTAACCATAATCCATTTCAATGAGGTTCTTTGGTAAGGTCAGAGTAAGACCAGAAGGCGTGTAGCAAGGGAAGAGGCTTACGGGGAGAGCAAGGATATCTCCTCGAGTGCACTGAACCTTCAGGTCTCTAAACATAATGTCTCGCCCGTGTGTAAACAGAATCTCGTGGCGACCATCCGCATGTACCTCAAGGTTACCGATCCAGGTTGGATTTGGTCCCTTCGCCACAGGAAAAATGATTTTGATGTCCTGAAACGCAGTTTCCAGGTTATACGAGGAATCCTGGATCATCTGGTAAAATGGGTTCCTATACTAAGCATAACTTCGACAATAGTTGATAGCAAGGGCACTCACATCGATACATAACCCATATTCACCCTCGAATCTGGAGAGTTTCTGGGAACTCCAAAGGTGTCGTTCTCCAGATCGGCGGGAAAGGCAAATTGTGGCCCATCCCTCAGCTTGATTGTGGGAAGTGGTGACTTCGACACAGCCATTGGCCTTAGGTCCCCTCAGTCTAATGTAAATGGAGCTGGTAGATATCGGAAATTTGTAGGAAATGTCCGTATCGAACATTGATGGCGGGTGGCGAGCTAGAGGATTTAAATTTTAGTGTCGGGGGGATGTGAAGTACTCCGTCAGGATTGGGCTATTTTATTCCCGGTCGATGTGTACGCCGTTTCTATGATACTACCATTCTTGTGTTAGTCCTAGGTGTGGGTGTACAGTAGAAGACTTATACAAGTCTTGGAATGCATACCAATATTGTGGGTAATAGGAGTACGAGGGTCATTGGCGTCTGCCAACAAAAGAGTCATCAGGATTCGAACCCATCTGTACCTTATTGTCGGGATTGTGCAAGAAATCCGCCAGTAAACAGGCTTATTATAAAATCAGTCTCCATGGTTCCCTTACACACACGTTAGGATTAATGTTTATGTTGCTTTATCCTTGGGTACCCTCGCGGTACCCACTGGCCGTTATTGTAGCTTCCGAGTCACAATTGGCTGCGATGAAGAATTAGGAGAGAGAATAGAGAAATATGCATATAGATACAGGAGACTGTATGTGTAACGTGGAGACTGTACTGGGGCGACCTATGTAGTAGGGTGCTTGCACGACTTACGATCGCGCAATGGGCGCTTATTGGGCGCTATACCAACTTTCGGCAAATACACCAGTCGTTCTGCGCGAGGTGCGATTTGCCGGTGCATATGAGATACTAGGTGGGTCGTGATAAATTTGAGATCGTGATATTAGCTTATTAGGTGTATAGATGCCCTCGAATGTACGAAGGCGTAGATATATGTATCGAGCTAGGCATTAACGTCAAGTGGAGGAAATTCAATCCCAACTGCAGATCGAACCTTCGTTATAAATCCCCAACCGCCCTCCGCGTAGATGGTTCACTGTGCTGCTCCGCCGCAGTCAAGACATCCCATGGATAGTTAGGGAAGTTCGGCGGCGTAGACACTTCCTTCCACACAGTAATCGCCCTTTTCTGCAACGCCTCGTCCCATTCCACAGTCACAGATACCGAGGACAACCCATCCGTGTAGACGGCACCGGACTTGGTTTTCAAGCTCGACTTGCCGGTGTATGTGATAAGACCCGAGTGTCTAAAAAGGTGTGGATATCGTTAGCTAATGCGAATTGTGTATTGGAATATGGCGCACCCGGCTTCGTCTGTAGCGAATGCCACAGTTGCTGTCGGCTCGAGGACGAAATACTCAAGTTTCTCCATGGCGAGAGAGCTGATCAAAGCCGCGAATCCCTGAAAGGTGAAGGTTATTGGAGTTCAGCATTGAGTGAGTTACAAACGACCGGGGACCTGACCTTTAGCTCGGCGAGACCGTTTATGGGGAGGGTGTTGTACGATCCTACCACATTCGGGTGGAAAGTCCCATCTTCAAAGCATTCCTGCCAGCCATCTGTGGTATTTGGGAATATACGAGGGAGGGTGTGGTCGAACCATTCGGCGAGGGCTACAGCTCCGGGTGGAATCGCGTTCGCTGGGCGTGCATTAAGAATAACTGCCAGGACGCCTGAACCGAGCGTATAATTAGGAATTTATCAAATAATAATATGGAGGGCGAGGCGTACCTATAGTGGTAGACAGGAGCCTGTTGTGGGTGAGAACCATGAGTGTCGAAATAGTGAGGGAGTTTGATGCAGACACTGGCCACGGACATGCAGGCCTACTTATGCACATCCACACCACCCCTATATTTTAGTGATCCTACGTCTCCCGCCTGACTCGCAGTTTGCCACACTCCCTCTATACGGGAAACAACGCGACTCTAGCGGCGCGCTCCGACACTAGGTCGGTTGATGGGCGCTAATCACGGATATCTCTATTCTTAGTGTCGGAACACATACCTCTAGTCGATCTGGTTTCTGAATCGACAATGGACAGGAGGTGGGCTGCATTGATACGGGTCTCGCCTAGATTCTAGTCAGGTTGAGGAGAAAGGGTATGTACATGTGCAGTCCGCAGCGGCGTAAGCGATAAATCAGCTTTCGGAACCGATGAACGTTCAGCAGGGCCGGGCCTTGCCGCTGGGCCCTTCGAATCTGCGGCATTGACATACTCTGCATACTCCGTCGCAGGAATTTCTGAATGGGGGCCACAGATCCAAGTTACGTCGTTTACTCCCCTGCAGTGGGACGGTATAAGATAAGATAAGAACCGACCATCTTATCCCGCTAAATGCCGAAGATCACGGTGTTCGAATCGCCATGCCGTGTCGCTTTTTCAATTTGCTCCTGGACCACGACAGCCACCACATCGCATGAGCTACTCGACGAAGAACTTGGAATAGAGGGTCGGGTGTATTTTCACGAGGATGAGGTAGAATATGGACCACAAGGTTTGTCTGCCCCATCTACCTGAACCTGGAATCCCTGACGCGAGAGGCGAATTCCAGTACTAGGCTTTGATCATGTAGACTCTACATGTCCGTAATCTTGAAACGAATACGCTATATGCTGCAATCGGCACTTCTTCGCGTCATAAAACGACGTTCTTCGAGCCCCAAGGAAGGAGGGAGACTGCCAGAATCCCTTCACTATCTCACGCGATGCTTCACGACACGCAATCGCTCGCTCAAACTCTTAGGCCAACCTGAGCCCGCTATTCCACCTGTACTTGTCCGCCAGGTGTATCAAAAAACGCTGACGGAAGTCGATATGGTGGTGCACATTCCACTACGAAGAAACCCAATCCCCTAGTTGATGGCATGGTGTATCAATCGTTGCCCTTCCCGTCAAAGAAGCATGGCTCTCAGATTCCTTCCCACAGGTCCCATTTGCGCGCCTTGGCCGCCATCGCCCCCGCCCTCCTCTGCCCATTGGGGGTAACACTTCAGCTTCGAGAAAGAACTTTGATTTGACACCTCGCTAGTGAGGATTGGATTTTTGGTGTAGATCTGTACCGATTGGGGCTCAGAGATGGATCGGGCCAGCTTTTTTGGGCAGGCCACACGGTGCCTTGCCTGGGATACTGCACGTCCCTCCTCCGCGATACCTTCACGGGCACGGGGGTGCCTGTAATAGACATGGAAATGAAGGTCGGCTACACCGACATAAACATCCCTCGCGAATGATAGCGCTCGCATTCACAGGATCTGGGCTATGCGCGCATTGATGCAGGTCTTGGGGAATGGTTGGCCCATGCCCTTAAATCCTTGCACCACGGCACCCGGATTCCGATAGACCTGTGCACACCAGGCCTTGCACCACGGCGCTTATGCGCATTGATGCAGGTCTTGGGGAATGGTTGGTCCATGCCCTTAAATCCTTGCACCACGGCACCCGGATTCCAATAGACCTGTGCACACCAGGCCTTGCACCACGGCGCTTATGCCCTTAGAGAACCTTGCACCACGGTACCCATAAATTGATGTCTGTATGCACCCAAGACTGTGCGCCCCGGCTGGCGCCCTGAATACGTAAATACCTCATGCACCCAGAATGCACCCAGAATTGAACCCAATGGCGCCCTCGTTGCATTGATACACCATGCACCCAGAATAGTGCATCCCGTCGCCCTCGTTATATCGATATTCATGCACCCAAAACTGTGCACCTAGGTCTGCCCACCACACCGTTTTAAATAGATCAATTTACCGTGCACTCAGGATCGTGTACCGCGAAACTACGGCGCTTAACGGATACGATATGCCACACAGGATCGTGCACCACGGAATCACAGCGCTTAACGACTCAGGATTGTGTACCGTGAAACTACGGCGCTTAACGGACATACCATACACCCAGGATCGTGCACCACGGAATCACAGCAGTTACCGGAGATATCATGCACCAAGGATTGTGCACCACGGAATCACAGAACTTAACGGACATATCATGCACCCAGGATCGTGCACCACGGAATCACAGCGCTTAACGGAGATACCATGCACCCAGGATCGTGCACCACGGAATCAGGGCGCTTATTTCTGATTACACGGTGGCTTCGATATTTCCAGCACCAAAACCGGGCACCACGGCGCTCATATTCAGGGAACTAGATCACGGCGCTTAACGCTGTCCTTGATATCTCAACCACACAAACCGCGCACGACATGGCTCTAGGAAGTGCGTACCACGACATATTCAATGTACACCATGTTCCTGAGCCTTCAGTGACAGCCGGGGCCTTGCTAAAATCGAGTAAGTGAGCGTAAATATATCATGACAATGTCGTTAGCTCTCTCAAGCGACTGTTGTAATCGGAGAGTTTGTTGGCTCTGTTCTTACAGTAGCATTGGCTACATACCAAAAAAAGCGCGCACCATGACATGGATATCCATGCACTCAAAGCCGCGCACCACGGTATGGTGCACCACAGTATAATAGCAATGCACCCGAAGGCTTGCACCACGGCCTGGCGTATTTAAAGCGGAGACTAGCGCCACCTATCCACGGCATTGAGAATATTCCATCCCATAACTGCGCACCCATGACGGTGTTTGAGCTTCATTGAAATCCCGAAGCTCATCCCAAGTCCTCATTCTCTTCAACCTCACCAATCGCACCAAAATCATCACATTGGACTCTCTGACAGCTAATTTATTCCATACTAACAATGACCTCTTTAATCGTTCAGCAACTCAGACGACATTTCAACATCCACCGACGCGACAGGCTGTACCTCCGCCTCTACTTTGTGCTTCTCGTAAAATAAGGCTGGGTTCGCGATCTCTTCTTTCGCAGTCGCAATTGCACCGTCCACACCGCTCCACATGTGCTCAAACTTCTTCCGGAGTCCAAGACATATAGCGCCCTGCCTCTTCGCATATGCCTGTAGGCCTTCGTTGTAGTGTTCCTCTATCGGCCCATGCTTCCCTCTCGCCTCGCCACATTTATACCACTCCTTCTCCTTCCAGGAAAAGAATCGCACCGTGCGTCTCATTTCCTCCCTGACGATAAGCACCTCCTCTTGATAGCGCATGGCCCTGGCCCTCGACTTCGCCCATTCGACCTTTATAGCTGCGCAGGGTAAGTCAGGATTTCGCATTAAGGACTTCTTGCTCACCTTCAGCCTCGTATTCTGTGTGATTATCCTCCGATGCAGATGCATGCCTCCAGATCCACGATACGGTACGTCCTGTCTCTCCTGTACTCCTCTTTGCCTTTTCGAGCTGCTTCAAAGTCATCGTCTCTGGCTCCCTATCCAGCACCGGGCTCGCCATTGCCCTGACATCATTGTCCTCAAGCGGACGATAGAAGGCCTCGAGACCGACCTTTCCCATCATGTCCGCCAGAGATAGGATGGCAACACGCGCCTGTCGGTATTCGTCACGAGCGGTTGTGATTTGAGACTCGATATTCCCAAGTAGATTAAGCGCCTTTGTGTTAGGCGATTGCCCACGGAGCCATCGGTTCTTCAGATCATAGACCGTTATCCGGCGCTGTAAACATCTTCTCAGATTGGTGAGTGCCTCCTGCGCTTGCGCCGTTCGAAGCTGAAATTCGATCTCGGTCAATCGGGCGTCGACAGCCGCTTGACGCCCAATTTGAGATGGTAGCCAAATCGGGAGATCGTACGGCGGGACGGTTGTGGGGCCCGTTGCTTTCTGGCGCAGAAGGATTGTTGATGGGATGTAGAGCTGGAGAATTTGATACCATGCGTCGATCTTCCGTATGAGGGCGTTTGAACGGAGCTGTATACGCGTTAGTTCCCTGTCTCTTGAGTGAGTCCAGGTTTGTTTCATTTCTGTTCTGAGGGAACGTCTAACAGATATCTTTAGTGTAACCGAGGGCGGAGAGAAAAAGTGGTACGCACTGTTCAGCCTCCAAATCAAGTCCGCGTGAGATTAGAACACTGGGGGGCGTGTGGCGAAGACGCCGGCTGATGTCGGACGAGCGACGAGCAGAGAGCAGAGAGCAGAGGAGCAGAGGTCGGACGAGCGACGAGCAGCGATGCAGATACAAGAGCTGTATAGTCAAAGGTAAATAGAATACAGGGAATAGGAGCGAAGCGACTATGTACCTGTATAGTCAAAGAGATCAAGTGGGGAATAATGAACGAGTAGCTACGAGTATATATGTGTCCAGATGATCTCGAACGAAAATAGAACAATAGAATGATCCAAAGAACAATAGAGTCCATATGAGTCGATATGACTAAAAGGCAGCGCGCGGGCAGTGCGCCTGAGAACAAAGGTGTGAACAAGGTGTGAACGTGCTGTGCACGAGAATAAGAAGCACGAACGTGCTGTGCATGAAGTGAGGGGAAGGCTCAGAAGAGCGAAGGCAGTGTGAAGGTGTGCAAGGGTGTGCAAAGGTGTGCAAGAGTGTGCAGGAATGCGCACGAATGAATAGTAAAGGAAGAAATGAAAGGAAAAGAAGAGAAAATAGGTGGGCTGACCGGTGTTCACGACATTACCCCCCTCCTAGAACTCATCGTCCTCGATGACTATGGTCGGGGTGCCGTGGGGTGTCGAAGGTGGAACTCCGCGACGGCTTCAGCTGCATTCCCAAGGTTGGTAAGGGGTTCCCAAGAGTTCTCGCTGTCGTTGTAGCCCTTCCAGCTGATGAGGTATTCGACCCAGCGCTTTCGTCCACGCTTGACCTCCCTACTGTCCAGCACGTCCTGAACTTCAAACTCTGTCCCGTCCTCGAGTTCAACAGGCTCTGGTGGGGGAGGTAGGATGCCGTTGGTGTCGTTCCCTTTCCAGGGACTAAGCTTGTCGACGTGGAAGACAGGATGGAGGCGGGATAGAGACTGAGGGAGTGCGAGGCGGTAGTCAAGGTCGCCGACCTTCTCAATGACCTTGTAGGGGCCAAGCTGGAAGTCCCCAAGCTTTCGAGTGGGCACCTTGATGTTGATGTTCTTGGCGCTGAGCCAGATGTAGTCGTCCACGGCGAAGGTGTGTGCTGTCCATTTCCCAGCTTCAAAGGTCGTCTTCTGGCGGGCTTTCTCCATTCGTAAGGCCGCTTCGACGTCTTTCCGGGTGTCTAGAAGGTCCTGGATGCGTTTGTCGACACCGCGGACTCCGGTGGTAGCGCCGATGGGAATGTTGAAGTGGGGGGAGTAGCCGTAGATAACCTCGAAGGGGGAGCGGTTATGAGCAGAGTGGATGCGGGAGTTGATAACGAACTCAGCCATAGGGAGGTGCTGGTCCCAATCGTCCTGTCGTCGACTGACGTAGAAGCGAAGGTGCTTCTCGACTTCCTGGTTTGCACGCTCAGTCTGGCCATTTGCCTGAGGGTGGTAGGCCGTTGTGAGGTTGGATCCAATCCCGAGGCGTTGGAGGAGAGTGCGCATGACGTTAGAGGCGAACTGGGGCCCTCGGTCGCTGATGAAACGAAGGGGCAAACCGTGGAGGCGGAAGATCTCTCGGTAGTAGATGTCAACGACACCTTCAGTCGAGATGGTGGAGGAGCAGGGGAGTGCGTGGATCTGCTTGGTGAAGAAGTCGGTGAAGACGATGACTGCATCGAAGCCATGGGCAGGTGGTAGCTGTGTGATGAGGTCAACTCCAACAGCCTCCCAAGGGCCTTCCGGGACGTCCATGGGCTGGGTGAGGGCACGAGGGTGCTGGGCATGCTTGCGTCGAGCACAGAGATCACAGCCTTCGACGTACTTCTTCACAAAAGCGCGCATCGTGGGCCACCAGTACAACCGCTCGACTCGTTCGAGGGTTGCATGGTTCCCAGGATGGCCTGAAGTGGGGTCATCGTGGCACTGCTTCACCACCTCTCGCCGGAGTTCATCATCTGCTGGGACGTATACCTTGCCTCTGAACCGTACTAACCCGTTCTCCTCTGTCCACTCTGTCAACCCGTTGACGAGTTTCTGGGGTCCAAACTTGCGCAGCTTCTCTAGCCCTCCCAAGACCACAGATTCGCGTGCACTCGCGCGACGAATTTGGTCTTCTAGGGGGTTGGTGAACTGGGAAGCAGCTGCGAGTTTGGCGAAGTGTTCAGGGCGGAGGACAGTACGCTGGGTGTTGTCGTCAGAGTCCGAGACATGATGGTGGGGCATGCGCGAGAGGGGGTCAGCTTGGGTGTTAGCGGCACCCGGGCGGTGTTCGAGACGGAAGTCGAAGCGAGAGAGGTACAGAGCCCATCTCGCCTGTCGTCGTGCCAGATCTTGGGCAGTGCGCCAGTACTTCAGGTTAGCATGATCGGTTACGATCCCGAAGGTGTCAGGGAGACCTTCCAGGAACGGGCGCCAATCTTTGAGGGCTTCGATGATGGCTAGCATCTCCCGGTCGTAGATCTCGTAGTTTCGCTGAGCTGGGTCCATAGACGCTGATCGGAAGGCGACAGGATGCCAGGCGCCATCAGCGGCTTGCTGGAGAAGGGCACCTCCGGTGGCGAAGCCAGAGGCATCGACTTCGATGCGAGTAGGGCGGTCAGGATCCCAGAGAGCGAGGACAGGGGCCGAGATAAAGGCGTCACGGAGGGTTTCGAAGGCTTGTTGGCGTTCGTCAGTCCATTCGAACAGGGTGTTCTTCTTGGTGAGGTCATGGAGCGGGCGGGCGACTTTGGAGAAGTCCTTGATGAAGCGGCGGTAGAAGTTGGCAAAGCCCAGGAATCCTCGGACTTCGCGGACGTTGCGCGGTACGGGCCAGCCACGGACGGCTTGGACCTTGGCAGGGTCCATGCTCACCTCTCCCTCTCGGATAACCATACCCAGATACTCAATCTCCTCCTTCTCGAACTCACACTTCTCAGGACGTAGGTAGAGGTCGTGCTGTCGCAGGCGACGGAGGACTTCGTGGGTGATGCGGCGGTGTTCTTCCAGGTCCATGGTGAAGATGAGGATGTCGTCGAGGTAGACCGCCACCTTGCCGGAGGCGACCAGATCTGAGAAGATCGAGTTCATGAGGCCCTGGAATGTGGCAGGTGAGTTGGTTAGACCGAAAAACATGACTTTGGGTTCAAAGAGGCCTCGACTGGTGGCGAACGCAGCTTTCCATTCATCTCCCTCCTTTATGCGGACGTTGTTGTATCCCCAGCGGACGTCAAACTTGGTGAAGTACTTGGCACCTCGGAGACGGCTGATGATATCGGCGACGAGAGGGAGTGGGTAGCGGTTCTTGATGGTGTACTCGTTGAGACGGCGGTAGTCCTGGATGAAGCGGAGAGTTCCGTCCTTCTTCTTGATGAAGAAAACAGGGGAGGAGATGGGCGACTTGGAGGGCTGGATGTATCCTTTGGCGAGGTTCTCCTGGAGGAATGTATCGAGCACGGCTTGTTCATCTAGGGACATGGGGTAGATTTTGGTGCGGATGTTGGCTGGAGCGCCGGGTGTGAGCTCGATGGCATGATCCCAGTCCTTGTGGCTTGGAAGTCGAGTAGACTCTTGCTCAGAAAAGACGGCGGCGTGTTCTCGGTAGTGGGCAGGGATGATCTCCTCGAGCGTTCTCTCCGGTTTACCTTTCTTCGCGTCCTCAGCGATCTTCTGGGAGTAGGTGAAGCCAGCCGAACACCACAGTTCCTCATCCGTGCGCTCGATGATACCGGCTCGAAGCCAGCGGCGTCGAGTAGTTCGGTTAGCACGGATTCGGCAGAAGGGGGTTTCGGGCTTCTCTTCCACAGGAGGGGGCGGCGACGGTGGGGCAGGTTCAGGAGTTGGAGAGCTGGGGAGCGTGGGCCAAGAGGCGTAGATCTCCTCCAGAATCGCTCCGTCAGAGGGTTCCCCTAAGTCCAAACACGGATGTCTTTCCTCCGGCACCTCCTCTACCGAGGCGCGGGGATGACGGCGTGAGGGTAGGAGCTCTGGAACGGATGCGATGGGGTCCGGGGGTGCGCTCGAGGCATAGATCTCTTCCAGGACAGATCCGTTGGACGGTTCCCCCAGAGCGTAGCTCGGGTTCGGGTCCTCAGGAACGTCCTCGATGGTGGCTCGGGGGTTGATGCGCACAATACCCTTTGTCCAGTCGATCTCTGGGTTAACCTGGCGAAGCCAGGGGAGCCCCAGGATGATGTTCTCGCCTCCTAGGTCGGTGACAAGAAAGTCTGTCCAGCGGTTGTGGGGTCCGACTGTGAGGTGAAGACGCGCGAAGTGGGTGATGTCCCCGGCAGTGTTTGGGGAGCCATCAATGTTGCGAAGGAGGATGGGGTGACGGAGCGGGAAGGTTGTGATGTGATGCTTTTGGACAAAAGGGTGGTCAAGAAAGAGGGCGGTGGCCCCACAATCTATCATGGCTGCTGAGCTAGTGCTCCTGTTGCGACCTCTCAACGTTGTTCGTACTCGGAAATGGTCTGAAGTAGGATCGATTTCACGAATAGAACTAATGGTACATGATGAGATGGAGTCATAGGAGGAGGTGGAACACATAGCGATGGGTACGCGTGCGGCAGCACGGACGGGCACCCGCTTCAAAAACCCGGCTTGTCGTTGGCGAGGAGCCCAAAGAGACGGTTCTGTTCGGCGAGGGCAGCCTCTAGGCGTGTGAACCTAGGGTCCTCGGGCGTCGTCGAAGGGGCAGGGGACGAGACGTTGGGGGCAGAGGTCTCGCCTGGGAAGAGGGTGAAGGGGGTGTCGCTGGTCGTGGCAGCTGCCTTCTGGGAGCGTCGGGCTCCTCGGCCTTTCTCGTTGCCTAGGTACTTGTCCTGGCAGACGGCCTCGATGTGCCCGATGCGGGCGCAGTATCCACACTTGGTGGCCTCGTGTCCTCCTGCCGACTTCAGGTGGGCCTTGGAGCCGCACCCGTAGCAGCGACCTCGCATGAGCTTGGTGAAGTCTTCGCGGGTGCGAGCCGTCGAGCTTCGACTAGCGTCGACATCCATGGCGTAGGGGTCGCGAGCGGCAGTGGGAGGGGAGTAGGCAGTGGAACCCTTGGTACGAGGGCCTTCCGCCATGCTGTCGCGCATGTGGAAGTCAACCTTGACAGCGAGCTGGACAAGCTCCTCGAAGGTGGCGGGTGCCTTGGCGAAGGAGGCCATGGTCAACCAGGCACGGGCGTCCTTGGAGAGGCCCTGTTTGAAGCGATGGCCAAGGTCCGACTCGGAGTAGTCCGTGCGTCCGGAGACCTCCTGGAAGCGCGCTGCGTACTGCGCAACCGTCTTGTTGCCCTGGGTGATGGACTCGAGTTCCCTCTGGGCTTCGGCGTTGTCGTCCGAGGCCATGAAGCGGGCCTTGAAGGCCTTGACGAACTCGTCCCACGATCCACTGAAGGGGAAAGGGGTGATGGGGACAGCGGTCTGGTTGGCTGCGGTAGCGGTTGCAGCAGCGGCTTGGGTGGTGGCATGGGCCTCGATGTCTTGGAGGTAGCGGACGGCCCATATCGTGGCTTCCCCCTGCAGGAGCGAGAGGGCGTGGATGATCCACTGCTCGGGAGCGATCTCATGGAAGCCGGTGGTAGTGTTGAGCTTGTTGAGGGGAGCTTCCTTCGATCAGGCCCACATGGTGTAGTACTGGAGGAATCGCCGGGCGTCGGCGGAACCTCCCTTGAAAGGCTCCGGGCGAGCCATACTGGAGCCGGTGGACACGTTGACAGCCCCAACCTGGGTGGTGTTGGTGGCTGGAGCAGGTGCAGGTGCAGATCGGGCTTGGTTTTGAGCTGCGGCCAGCGCGGTCAACTGGTCGTTGGTCTTTGTCTGGGCTTCTATGAGCCTCTCGAAGAGGGCTTCGATGCGATCGTCTGACATGGCAGGAGGTGGACTTGGGTAGTCAGGGAGCTTTGGGGAGTACGGCAGCGGTGGTGACGATGGGGGTGGGATGCGGCTAGGCGGGCTGGTAGGGTGCAGGTACTGTGGGACTAGTGGTAGGACTAGTTCTCCACGAAGGCCAGAGAGGTAGAAGCCTGGGATAGAATCCTGGGTTTCCTTAGCGTGGGGGCAGGGTTGTTCTGTGCAGTCGGTGTAGACAGTTAAGCCGTTCCGGTCGATGTACCAGTAGACTGAGGACCAGACTGGATCAGTGGTGGATCGGAGGTAGGCGGAGTCGATCTGTAGGCCGTGAAGGTACGGTGCACAGCTGTCCGGTTGAGAGCCGTCAGAGGTTGCAGGTGAGGGGGAACGGGTGGGCGCGATGGTGCCGGCTAGCAGGGGCTGCGAGGACGATGAACGTCGGCGCAGTTGGGAGGACTTGATCTAATGTGGCGAAGACGCCGGCTGATGTCGGACGAGCGACGAGCAGAGAGCAGAGAGCAGAGGAGCAGAGGTCGGACGAGCGACGAGCAGCGATGCAGATACAAGAGCTGTATAGTCAAAGGTAAATAGAATACAGGGAATAGGAGCGAAGCGACTATGTACCTGTATAGTCAAAGAGATCAAGTGGGGAATAATGAACGAGTAGCTACGAGTATATATGTGTCCAGATGATCTCGAACGAAAATAGAACAATAGAATGATCCAAAGAACAATAGAGTCCATATGAGTCGATATGACTAAAAGGCAGCGCGCGGGCAGTGCGCCTGAGAACAAAGGTGTGAACAAGGTGTGAACGTGCTGTGCACGAGAATAAGAAGCACGAACGTGCTGTGCATGAAGTGAGGGGAAGGCTCAGAAGAGCGAAGGCAGTGTGAAGGTGTGCAAGGGTGTGCAAAGGTGTGCAAGAGTGTGCAGGAATGCGCACGAATGAATAGTAAAGGAAGAAATGAAAGGAAAAGAAGAGAAAATAGGTGGGCTGACCGGTGTTCACGACAGGGCGTGTCTGGACTCAGCGCCGCATCCTTGCCTGACGCGATATCCGCTGCTTCTTCGTCTGCGAGGACCCTTCGGACGGCAATCTGCGTGGGAGAGGACACGGTCATCTCAAATGGATTGGGGTTCGCAACCGGATCCCTCTCCCATGCCGCCATCTGCGCTGCCCATTCCTGAACTTTAGTCGGGTCGAGCGTTTCTTCGAGCTCTTGGTGAGCTATCGTGTTCTCCGCAACCTTCGAAAGAGCCGTATCCATCTTCTTTCCAAGGGAAGCACCTATTTCGGAATGTGTCAGTGGGGTAGCGGATATAGCTATGTAGGAAACAATATACCTAAATCAATAATCTTACGCCAATTGTAGTCGCCGAAGTTGTAGTCAAGGGTATCGCGCCGTGTTCCGGGTCCCATTTCCCGAGTGCTGGGGGCTAGAGGATTGGCTTCCCCCCAACCTCGCTCAGGTGCCTCTCCGTCACCTAACCCTGCGCCCGGAGTGTTCATGAATGCAAATTTTGTGTGACAAGATACAATGTGTGCTGGGAGGTGAAATTTGGGGACCATAAAGCGCGTCTTCGTCTCGGGCTTTAGCATAGGCGCATTAGAGTCGATCTTCGCGAGTCGAGACATCAGGTACTTCGACCACTGACAGGCGATGTCGTAGGAGATGAAGAAGGTTCTCAGCACACCGAGTGCCAGGACAACAATCCCCCAATGTAGAATGAAGTCCATATTACAATATCTAGAATAGGATCAATTGACGTCTCGAACCAGGAAATGAAGCGGTCAACTCACCGCTCCCCCTTCTGAAGGTCACATACAGCAGCCGGGCGCTTCATGTTGTGTCGAGCGCACTCAACTGTTGCAACCCCCGACGCTGCGTATCCTTGACCAGGGCTCACATCAGCGAGATTTACCGCGTCATGGCGTGAACAGTTACTCTTCGGCTCAACTTCGTCTTTGTGTTCCTCGAGATATTCATTGAACTTCGACTGCTTTACAAAGTAGGAGAAGCCGTTGCTAAGGCCAGGATCCGCCTTCTCGCTTGAGACGTCTTTACGTTTCAAGCGGAAGCAAGCATCAAGCGCCAGATTGAGCGCATGAATATACCTATATTGGGTCAGAGGCGGCTCGTTGAGATCACTGAAGTTGAACATACCTGGTCTCCTCCGGTTCGTCCTCCCAACCCTCGGGCATGTTGATAGTCGGATGTGGACACGGAGGACATAGAAGCGCGCACTCCCCTTCTTTCGTTTCGCTCGCTGTTCGGGTTGGATCGTGTGCGCGCATTGCCCGCTTCAGAAGCTTCAAATGGCGCCATTCGTGTACTAATCGAAGGAAGCTCGGATATCGGTCCTGTAGAACATCAGGGAAAACCTGAATTGGTATTCAAGGATAAATACCACAAAGTACCTCATAATAGATAGAAATACTACCCGATTACCCTCCTTACCTGTTTACCTTGGATTACCCTAAATTAAAGTGGTCCCCTCGAAAATCCAAGGTAATTTGGTGGTAATCTGCAGGTAATCTCGAGTATGTCATGCTGTATTGTCTGTAGATTATCTTGTATTGTTGACATTCAATTTCTTTTCATTCGGAATCCTCAGTGTAACAAGATGTATATGATAAACCAATGTCATTGCAGGGCTACATACTAAGTACAGGGAGAATACTGAAAGTCTACATAAACGATATGGCAGAGGCTGGAATGACGTTGACAGGTTAAGCCGTGCTCTACAGCAACGACGAGCGCACACACGAGTCGACGACAGCAAGGTGTTCCGCAGTTGAGCATGGAGGTCCCGGGCGGTGTGGCGTGGCGGGTATAGCACAAAGGTGCGCTCGGAAAGGGGTCTGGCGACGTGGACGGAAGGCGTGATGGTCGAGCAGAGCAGGGGTGTCCGCTGTCATGACTGGTGGCCGGTGCGATCGGGGTGCTGAAAGGACGGGAGGCAGTGCCATTTGGGAGGAGGTGGCGCGGTTATGGGACGGGCGCTGGCATGCTGGTGCTGCTGAAGGTAATACAGCGGAAGTTAAGGGGAGGCATAACTCGTGAGCGAAGAGGGGGGAAAGGGCAACAGACACGGGACATACGTGCATCGGGGGACAAGTTGTTGTGGTAGCCGGCTGAGGAGAGCATACTTGACAGTCAGTTGAGACTAGTGAGGGCAGGAGAGAGTGGCCATACCGTTCAAGAGAAAGTATGGAGAACCCGGTGCAGTACACCAGGCCTGAGGCCTGCGCAGGGGTTGCTGGCAAGCCGTTGCGCCCTAGTCTGAGCTCCCTGTCATTGGATGCGGGCCCGATGTGGTTGTGGTCGTCGTTGGACGTGAGCGTCAAGTCGTCATGGAGGTAGAGCTCGGCGCCGTTGGACGCGGGAGCGAGGTGGAGGTGGAGGTGGCCGGCGTCATTGGACGCGAGTGCGAAGTCGCTAGCGGAAGGGCGCCCTAGAGAAGTGAGGTGAGTGGTAGAGTAACGTGGGGGCACGTACCATGTCTTGAGCGGAGATATATGGGGGCGGATAGGTGAAGGGACGGCAACGATGGTGGTGGGAGGGAAAGAACATGTTGCGCTGTCGTTCCGAACCTGTTCGATCAACAGGCTGTGGATCACGTGCAATTACAAATCGTCGGAGTTTGAACGACTTGGGCATTTCGAATTGCATCTCGTCCAACGAAATCCTGTTTGCCTGCACGCCGACTGTGCGGACACATTGTTATTGGCTGGTCTTGACATTAGAATACAATATAACTACTATAAGCAGGTGAATCTCAGGACATTTACATCAATAGCATATCTTAAAGTAAACCCCAAAGATTACCGATGAATTATGGGAGCACCTATCTTATGCTCGTTCAGTTATAGGTGATTACATTCAATTACTTGTCGGTTACCAGGATTGTACTCGCATACCTGCCTGTCAATGTAATTGATGATATTCTGATGGAATTACTAATTTGGGTTTTTCCTGATGAATTGTGAGTAAAAATAGGGCTCGTAAACCAGACTCACCCAGACATACCTTTACGCTGGTCAGGCCAGTATTGTCTGTGAGCCGAGAGATTGTGTTGTAAAGCTCATAAGGTGAGACCTTCGACTCGTACTGCAATAGCTTGAAGACTTCAAGCACCCTGAAAGTTGCAGCCGACTTAGGATTGATCGTTGTCGCCGGATAGAGCCGTCGGTCGAGAAGCTGCTCGACATGACTTTTCGTAGATGATCCGCATGTGCAGAAATCGAGGCCCACATTGTGAACACCGTCAGTGTCGATGACGACGAAGTCGTCGCCCCAGGCAGACTCTGGCTTCGGACAAACCTCACCGGGCACATGCCCCAGTTGTATCCGCATTCCCAGCGACTTGAGTTGAACCTTGAGGAAGAAGTGGCCGTTCCATTTCTGGGCCCGAGGTTTGGTTAGATCAACAAGAGAGATAAGATAGGGAGATTAGATAACAACTGACCTGAATTCTATGTAGTGGTTGATGCGAGTGAGCTGTTGCAGTACACTCTCCACAGAGTAGCCCAACATTGTCGCAGGAAAGGCAGCGATACACTGCCTTTCGACCAATAATATCACACTGTTTGCACACACTTGGGGGAGATTCTCCTCGTCCTTCTAATATAATCAGGCGTTGAAGGTACATATCGATATGTTTCTTCCACTCGTGCTTGGCTCGATCCTGGGCAGGTAAGGTAAGAACAAAGCTGGGAGCGCAGTGAATAGGAGCGTACCCCTTCGCCTGTGGGCCGTTTCGGCTCTGACAAGCCTTCACTCTCCTCTGGATCGCTTAGCGGTGGTCGAAGGTCCCTCTCTAGGTAGCTATCGATATATGCTGGGTCCCAGCCGTGCTCCTCGCCTGCGTCGAGCCATGACGCCAGAATCTCCTCTGTGGTGCGTGAGTCGTTGACTTTGACATCCGGAGCGCACATCCCAGATGCTGATGCTTGTGTTGCGAGTTTGAAGCCCCCGATTGTATGAGATTTGAGCTTGGTCGTCTGTAGGGTTCGAGACGTTGATGCCCGAATATCAGTAAGGGGTGGTGGGGGAGCATCGAGAGTAGTGGGCGTGTATGCTGATATCTTTATCTTTGATTTCTTCGACGCCTTTCCCCCGTCTTTGGGCATGGCTCTCGAAGTATTGTCTAGACCTATGCCCAGTAGAAAGAGTGGAAATGCAGCGCTATCCCTTCCTCGTGGCCGGAGAGGTCGGAACTATGACAGACGGTACACACGCTATCTGAGGTTACGCTTTTCCACCGCTCCCATACCCCCAGCAAGTCCAATAACCTCACCGTATGGGACGAAGAGCAAAATATTTCACTCAACAAGAAAGGAATGAAGCTCGCAGAAAGAGGCGTGCAGTGCTTGACTTGAGACCAGAGTGAGTAACATTGAGCAATGTACGCTACCATGTATACCAAATGCCAGCTTTGCGCAGAGCTATAGCGAGGAAAAAGGCCCAGAATCGTCGACACTACCTTCTCCTAAAACCGCCTCCTACCCTTTCCCCGGCCCTAGTTCACCACTTGAAGATGCCGATATCGTGGATGAAGACTTGGTCAATATATGAGCGTTTCTCACAAGGGCAAGAAATGCTCGTTCTCGACGAGGTGGAGCTAGACAAGAGTAGCTTGGACATCCTCGTGGGGCTTCTCCCTTACCCCGCTGCTCTTACCTCTCTCGAGCACTTTGAGGATGTCTGGGAACCAATAGCTGGAGCACTACACGGGCGCATGGTTTATCGGTACAAGCTGGAGATGGAGGGTCAAGCAGAGCGAATGAGGGGAGCCAGCGAAGGCGACGTCAGGGAGGAGCTCTGGAGAATGTATGCGTCACTCCTAAAGCAATACAAGCAGCTTTCAGCTGCTTTAGGAGCCACGCCAATGTATAAGTATAGTCCGACGGAGACTATAATCTACGCCAACGTTCTCTGGGCCGCCCGCCTCATATCATATGCAGTTGAAGACATCCGAGCTCTCATTTGTGGCTATAGCTACTTACTTAGAGTACGCACTGATCGATTTTGGAACCTAGGTCGCTGTTTTGACTGATATTTGTTCAATATACATCACACGTAGTATATTACTGGTTCATGCTTAGCCAATGACGGAACACTACGTCGACTTCCAAGCCCCAACGCCTGAGTCGCTCCTTCTCTGCAAGCGCACGATTCTCGTCGGTATTAGCAGCCAAAGTCTGATGAACGAACTGGGTCCACTATCCGTTCACTTGTCCTCGTTTAAAAGTCACTCAATGCTCACCTCTTTCTCCTCCTCCAGAGCTTTAGCATCACGCCTTTTGAGATGGGGAAAACGTGCTTTCCAATACTCGAAAAAACTGTCAAGCCACACGGCGCCTTCATCATCCTTCACCGCTTCTCCGAAGTCGTTGGCATTTTCCACCAGAATAATCATCTGAATCGAATCGGGACGGTACTGGATCGTAGATCAGGGCTGCACTGCACGGATCAGGCGATCACTGACCTTTGGGATCAAGCGTGCCTTCTTCATGTGGTGCAGTATAGGTTTGAATGGTGTTTATATATCTATGGGCGAGGATTGCGTCAATTAAACTAACTGACATAAACGTTACGCACATTTGTGCGAGGCCCGAGTCATGTAGGCGGCCGAAGAGACGAAACTTGAAGAGGAACATCGAAAATGAGTGCGGCTAAGGTACCGAGAGTAGGTTAATGAATCCACCAAGAAGGACTTGCATATCCACGCACCTCTAATAACAACATTTTGCGTCTTTTGGACCGGGTATCGAAGGAAGACGTCAGCGGATGAGGTAGATGCACCAGGCGGCTAACGTGCTTTGGGCTAACCGGGCTTGCGTGGCTCACCCGGTTGCCAGAATAAGAAAATTCGAAGTCTCGCATGCTTCTGGAAAAGGCCGTGACACACGCACGCCTCATCGAAGTGCGAATTCTTGAATTCGAGGACTCGGATCAACCCCGCAGCTCATGGCGGCGCTAATCCAGTTTCTTGAGTTCAAAAATTGTCAAGTCCACACAGGGTGGTGTTCAAGATGTAAAAACGTGTAGCTACAATATTTACAACAGAAACATCAGCTACACGCTTTTTTCAAGATATAATTGTCCGTAAAGTCGCGAGTTCAGAGGGAAAGGGTGATGTAAGGGTGGGGGAGGTGGGGGAAAGCGCCAGGGCATCAACCCTGGCTACGGCGACGACAGCGAACAGCCCCGGGTCCATGGAGGGTCTCGTAAAGGGGAGTGTTGGACATGGAGACAGGGCGGTTGAGATAACGGTCGAAGTTGAAGCCAGGGCTGAAGACGATGTCACGGAGGCGGGAACGAAGCCTGGTGAGACGGCGGACATTCACATGGATGGTGTAGACGGTGGGCCGGCCAACTCGGCGAGCGCGGACGGCGATGGCAAGGGCAGCGCTGATAACGAACTAGTGCGAATGTCAGCCGGCACCCAAGAATCGACGGGAATGAATAAACTTACGTCGCAATACAACGCGAGGAAAACATCGCGACTCATACCAGCAGGTGTGTCGGGAACGCCATTGACGATCTCCCAGCGAGACCAGAAAGCAATCCAGTGTGCAACCGTGTCTCCTCGTGCTAACAGAGTGGTCGTGTACCCAATGGCGCCAATGGTGAGGTCGGCCTCCTGCGGCCGCGTCCAGGAGCCGGCAAGCACGGCTGTGCCATTGGCGACTGTCTGGACTGATGTGGCTCATGAGTGGGGGAATAAATGGGAACAGGGGCGTAGAACTCACAACGGGCGGCTTGAGGCATTTTGGGCTAGGGTACAGGGTCGGGTAGCAAGAGGATCTGAGGTTCCAAGCGCCCTCTGGCTGGGTTTTATACCTGAACCAAAGAAGAGCCTCGAGTACTTCCATATTCAGGTCTTCCCGATTCGAATCTGACGTTTCCCGATTTGGATGACCGGGGTCCCAATCGCGATGCCAATACCTGTGCCACTGAAGTCGGCGAAAACACAGATAGCGCAATATCGTCGCATCGCGCAGTCCGATAAGAGTTATTTTTCATAGAAAATACAGTATATGGGGGCCTCTTTTATGATGAAGTGTCTGAGAAATCAGGCGAACATAATTATGGTTGGACATTGATATGCACACATTTGGTTCAAGTTCCCTATAGCGAACTCGCGTTCAAGGTCAACATTTTAGAGCATCGTAATCTAAAAGGCCCAGGGAATACTGTAAAAAGCTCGATAAAGTGTATATATAGGTCTATATGAGCATTAGATGGAAGAAAGTTCCCGCCGCGGTTTGTTAAGATGTCGTCAGAGGCCAAACAGTGCGAAGCGCCCATCATGAACAACATTGGGACACTCTGAGCCTGTCCCCACATTGAAATATAGTAGATTACTTATTAGAATGTTCAATTGCAGTATCTGAGACCCAATTATGCGCCTCAGAGCATAGGTACTCGAGTCAATAATGTGTTCTGGTGTCACACAGTGACAAGTGGTACATGCGCCGCTTAGCTATGTTTTGGACATGTTAGACTTATCTCTAGGCATATATAGTTCCAAATGGCTAATATGTACATCATGGGTCTCAATATAGTCTGTCGTTACTGTATTGCAGGCCTGCCTCGCGCCCGCTCTGAGCTTTCAACTTTGAAATGCGCTAAGTCCCAAGTTCGGCAAATGCCGGTCGGCACTAGATCGGCATGAGCTGCCGGCGGCAAAGCGAATGGGCGTCAAAGTCCAGCGCTTATTGCATCGTGGAGTCTTCTGAATGGCTCTCAAGGCAGCACTTGCGCGTCAACGTGGCCAAGTAACATAACCTGAAAATTCACAGACTTCTGAATATCCGACCTGGTGTCATCATGGCTACGCATACGTGTATTGAACGGAGGAGGAGCAAAGTACATGGAAGGCAGTATACAGACAAAGAAAAAGTTGGGGAAGCGCGTATCTTGGGCCCAGCTTGCAAGGGTCCAAGAGATGACGGGTCCAAGAGATGACGTGAAATTGTTCTAGACGTAGGTCACGGAACCCATGTTGTACGCGGACTCATACGCCAGGAAGGCCTGTTGGAGGGTGCGGTGACGACTGAAGCTGGCTGACGCCACACCCGTCACGTAGGGCGAGGTAACCTGCCTAATTTTGGACTAATGAGGCCAGATCCATCGAAAAAAGGAAAGGAAGCTCACCATCCACCAAACAGGCCCACGCGGATACCCTTCGTGACGGCGTAGTAGCGCTCTTCTAATCGGATAGATCGAGTCATAGGGTGAGTCAGTAATTAGAAGAGTCATAGGGCTCGGAAGCGAACACGGGCACTCACCACCAGGGCCGGCAAAGACGGCGCTTAAGGGAGCAGGGGGAGGCGTAGGGGTAGCGCTGTTGGGTCCCAAGGAGTGGAAGCCTGGGATAATGCTTGAGATAGGGTATGGACCCACGGTGGTAGCAGTAAGGGCGGTCATAGCGGCAGTTGGAGCGCCAGGATTGGCTGGCGCACCACCTTGGGCAGGAGCGGGAACGAAGTTGGCGACCGCGCCCGTGACAACAGCGGAAGCAGTGGTAACGGGGGCAGGGATGGCAGGAGTGCTAGGGAGGACGATAGCGGGAGGTACTGTGGCAGGAGCCGGGACGGGGAGGGCGTTAGTGGCAGCAGCTGCGAGGGAAGCAACAGCCGCAGCAACAGTGACAGAAGTTCCCGTCATAGCACCGGCGGCAGAAGGCCCTGCTGCGGTAGATCCCGCGCCAGGAGAAGCACCTTGATGGAACACGGAGAAGTCAGAGAAGGCTACGTAAATGGTAGGAGACGTACTATGGGAAGTGCCGAGGTTGTTGTCATCTTCGTCCTCTTCCTCTTGGACAACACCGTCAGTCTCTTCCTCGGAGTCCGACGCAGGGGGTGGGTTGGGAGTCAGAATGAATCCAGAGCCCTCGCACGCGAGGCAAGTCTCGGGATCTGAAATGTTGGAGGAAAGAACCATCAATACAGAGAGAGAGGTTAAAAAGAAGAGAAGCTTACGGTACTCCGTCTCATTGACCAAGGTGGTATCGAGCATGAGGCGGCCTAGCAACCGTAGTGAGAGTCTGGTTCGCATGTAGGGCGGGCACTGCGATGGGGGACTCACGAAGGTCGAAAGCGCGGATCACAGAGCAGAACAAGTCTTTCATCGGCAAGGAGATTGTCATTCCGCGGAAGGCGTCATTCACCTGGTTCATGCTAGACTGGTTGGCCATCGAGAAGAAGAAACTGGGGCTGTCAAATGTAGAAGAGAAAGGGCGGATAGATCGTTGGCCACCCCTTAGATGATTAGGAACGTCTTTATAGATATCCGCTATTATTGTTCACTGTTTACCCCAAGATAAGCTTTGGAACCAGAGCGATTTAGGTATTATTCACGGTCTTTAGGTGGGATTTGGAGGCGAACACTGTCAGCTAAGAATAGTAGGATGCCCGACCTATGTCGTCGGTGCTGTGGGCGCATCGACTCAAATATGTGGTGCGATGGGACTTCACTCGTTAAATAATCCACACCGTACCCTGGTGTTTCACTCTACCCCCTGTCCAACGATGGCCCCTAATGGATGGGCAACACCAAAGCAGACCCTTCTCCTTACCAGTCTTCTCCCGGAATACGAGAAATGTCAGATCAATCGCCGTTACAAGCCGTTCTGGACGCTACTCTACGCCCGGTACCTCAGCGAAAATCCCTTAGTTGAGGTTCTATTCCCTGGACTCCAGATTCAGGACTTGGACGAGAGCCAGATGACCCAATACAGGCTTGCTCTCGATAAGCTACAGAGTGTGAGTGATTGAGATCGCTGGCATAGATACTTGTCAAACTAATATCCGAGTCCGGCAGCGTTTGAGAGAATGGTACAGGTGGAGGTGCAACGCTCGAAGCCGAAAGGTAGCCGTCACTGTACCCGCCAAGGTCCTCAAAGCGATCTATTGCCCACGCACCCGAGGTCCCAAGGCGTACGAAGCATTCTCGAAGCTATATCCAGTTAAGGTCCGCGCAGCTGTCGATAGACTATGCGAAGAGCAGGGAATATCGGGCAGGAATAAGCTCAAATATTGGCACGTCGTCTGCAAGGACCTCTACACCAACGCGACGGAGGAAGAGCTTAAGGAAGTGGATGACTATGTCGAGCTCAACAATGAGGAGGAGGAGGAGGAGGAGGTTTTGTCACCTAAAGAACACCAACGGCCGGTATCATGCTATCGCATTATTTCGAACATTATCTGATACCCACATAGACACATTAATCTGCTTCCTGCCATTCTAAAGTCTGTCGTTGACCCACCTGTTCGAAAGGCTGGATTGATGGCGCTTATCACTCTCGTCGGGCCGGTGCCGGATGCTAATGGAAAGATCTCCGCCTGGACGTGCGTGTTATCTCTTCATTTATTCTCTCAGGTTACTGATATGATTTTTTCCTTACCCAGCCTCCAGTTTGGTGACAAAGACGACACTCCCCTGTTCTCGTCATCGTGGGTAGACCATGATCGAGTGTATGTTGAAGCTGTGGCCCGCTTTGCCAAGCGACACGTGTTCCGTACGTCGAACTCAACCTTTGCGATGTCGTTGGTTTCTGACTCCCTATCTCATGAATCTAGCATCTGAATCGGTCGCAGTGCAATCTGAGGATGCACGAAGCAAGTCCGAGGCCGCATCCACATCCGAAACTTCCCAGCCTTCTGTGTCAGCAGGTCTGAGCACCCTCAACGCTTCTGAACATTCAAACCTCCCCGAAATGGGCTCATCCGCTGGTAAGAAGCATGATCCCGAGGAGCATCACCATCAATTGCCCTCCCCAGCCATCCAGGCCCGTTCAGCGGGTAGTGATCTATCCTCGCTCAGTGTTCCCGCAGGTAAGGATCCCCTTCTCGAAGACGAGCACAGGTCGCCTTCTCCTGAACACCCCGTTCTTCGACTACCAACTCCGCCCCGCGTGTATCCGTCCTATCTGAGGAATCCCCCTGTCAATCTCCTTCCCAAAGTTCAACAGAACAATCCTTGGGATATCGCACCGTCCTCCTCAGTCCGGTCCATACCTCAGTCGTATGACATTGGTGGTCTAGGCTCTAGGTCATTTCCCAAAAGTGAGTGCTCATATGTTTGATCTCAACCGATTGTCTATCTCATACCAATGCTAGCGTTGCCTGACTCCTCCGATCATTCTCTCGATTCGGACGGGCTTTCTCCCCGGGACTTCGAGTTCGATTTAAATGATCACTATATCCGCGACGTCAACTTCGACTACGGCAATCCGCCGACTTCCGATACCGAGTCAGAAGCGCACCAACATTTGTTGCCATTTGCCGCCACAGCGCCTCTCTTCGACTTAGACGACCTGTATGTGACTCCAAGCGAAGAACAATCCGCCTCAGAAAGGAAATTGCCTTCCAGGTTAGGCGATTCTCTCTCGTCGGAGGGCTTGCCTAAGCGCCCGTCTTTTGGCCAAGTTTCGTCTGAAGGTTGGAAATCATCCAATGGTCATCTGTTGTCCAATACTTGGGGCTCAAAGGCGTCACCGGCTGGGTATGTCGAGAGGCAGTTCAATCCGACGTTTCCACTCCTACTTCCGCTGAATTCTCGAGCTTCATCCCCCAAAATAGCTTCGCCCATACGGGATGATCCTTCTTTCGACACTCCGCCCGCTTCTAGTCCACCCCTTACTGAGCTGACTCCCCCTCAGCAAGAGCCGCTCGACTTGGTTCTCCCATCGCGCATGCGGGAAGCATGTTCCCCCGCCACACCGCCCACTTCTAGCCCATCTCCAGCCAAGCCGTCTCCCGCTAAACATCAAACAGCCGACCCAAACCTTGGTTTCCACGTACAGGACAAGCCTTCCTCCTCCACCTTGCCTGCTTCGAACCCAGCTATAACCGAAGCGAGTCCCACTCAACAACGGACAATCAACACGATCCTCGCTTCGCCGAATGGCGGCACGCCTTCCTCACCTACTCCGCCGGCTTCTAGCCCTCCTCCTGCTCAGCTAGACCAGCCCGTCGACTCAAATCCTGCTTCTCCGGCATCTTCTATTCAACCGTCTATCAAACAGACTTCACAGTCTCAGCCGCGTGAGACCTTGAAGGCCACTTCAGAGGCGCATCCGCCCACACCTACCCGAGCCCTGCCCGAAACTTCTCGGCCTCAAGGTTCATCGCACGTGTATCTTGCGTCACCCAAGCCCGTCGACGACCCTGATCGAGCTAGGCCACTGAGTCCCGCCGGAGATGCCGTCTCTACTTCGACTGAAGGTGTGCGTCACTCCCGGAGGGCCCCCGTACCCTCTAAAACCCTGGAGAGGCTTCAGCAAATTGGTACGAATGCCCTCATCTACTCGTCGCCTGTGGTGAAGAGCTCGGGTCCCCCCCCCAGCGCTCCTGGATGGTATACGGCCGCACTGGCTGACCTCAAGGATACCAACCTTGGTGCTGCGTGGGTGGCTCTTGTCGAGAAGTGGGATACGTTGGAACAAGCGCTCGGGTATGGAACAGTGGCAAGGGTATGCATTCAATGATTACTGATACAAGTATAACAACCTGACCATAATTTTATTGTGATAGGGATCCATGCCAGTAAAAGAGCGACCCGAAGAGTGGGCTAAATGGACGACGAAAGGCACCTACGGAGCTCGCAACCATTCTCGACCACCCTTCATCGACGATCCTGCTGACATTGGCATGGCGATCACACGATGGTGGAAGTCCATTCAGCCCCCTTTCCGTGCTTCTGACAGCGCTCTCCCCGCCCCCATCTACAATTCCGACTCCCTCGGTGGCGACGTTTGGGGACCTCTTCGCAAATCAGGTGCAAACGGTACTGTTGCTCTCATGATGCTGATGCTGTGGTGGGGACGCGCTGCAGCCCCGGGGCCAGACCTGTATCGAGAGGATTCACGGGACGCATGGAAGGCTTTGGTGGATGATGTTACGATGTCCTTCACTGCAATCATCGAAACCAACCCCTCCCGTGGCCATAAGCGCATCGCAGATGAGAACACCGTATCTGATCCTTCTGTGCAACTTGCGAAAAGGTGCGCCCTCTTGTTTCCATACACATCCCATCCGACTCTCGCTAATTCATCTCTCTTCCAGGTCCCGACATTAGTCTCCCGACCCTATCCTGGAGATATGGGCAGCCCACGTTCCTTACGTCTATCCTGGAGATATGATCCATCACTGTCGTTACGTGAACTTTGAACTTTGCCCACTTCTTGGACACTTTCGCCCTGCATATATCCGATACCCCACTGCATTCTTTGGACTTTTCTGAGTTCTCATACAATTTCGTCATTATCCCATATCCAACGATCACGGACGTTTTCGCATGCTCTTTCCCTGTTCCATACAATTCCACCACCCCTCAGCCTCTCTTCCTTCACGTCCCTGCATCGCAACCTCCATCGCATTTTTCAGTCATCTACGCTTGCGCCACCGTGTTCTCCTTGTTCCACCTTTCCTTTTTCGCTAATTTGATCGCTTCCCCGTAGGTACGTATATCCACTCTCCACCCTCCATCAATTGCTTCCCTCCCCCATCCCAGAATGCTTTCTTGCTCTGTACAGTCACCTGCTTTCCGATCTCCCAGATTCCCATAGATTTCGATTCTGTTTCATTGCGACCGAGGGCTGTATATATCTTTTCCCCTCTCCCCTCTCCCCATTCCCAGAACCCTTTCTTGATCTGTACAGGTCTTTCTTTCCCCTCCCCCATAGATTCACATAGATTTCGACTTTCCCCTCCCCAGTAGATTCACATAGATTTGGACTACCTATCGTTTGGACCGAGGACTGTACATACTGTTACCTCCATTTTGGGTCGTTGTCTCAAAACTGTATATAGCTTCCCGTGCACCCATATTCAATGAAAATGTGTGCGCGTAAATTCAGTTGGTACTTATGCGTCTTGAAATGGTGCACTACAACCGTGGTGCACGGAGTGTGGGACTTGAGTGCTTTGAATGAAAACAAGCGCGTACGGGCGAGGAGTTGAGTGGTGTATATCGTGGTGCACGGGGGTGCTTGCCGTTGGTTGACGGCGGATGGCTCTTGGTGCATTGCCATATATCGTGGTGCACGGGTCCTTGCTTGACGTGGTGGTGGGGCCTACGGCTGCGCTTGTGTGGACGGCCGTTCCACGCGCTAACTTCTAAGTCCTTGTCTTTGAGTCGCATCTTCTCTTGTGAATTGTGCGTAAGTAATACACAGTTATTATCACGGTGGAAAGGTTTGTACTGGTAGTCAACAGAATACAGACGGCGACCTTCGGCACTAGAGACCCTCACATTCGCCAAAGCCCTGTCGAGCGGGTGATACAGTGGTACTGGTGGTCTTTCTTGGTAAGTACTTAAGTTGCCCAGTCCTCGGTGTGCGGTTCTTGGTGCATCTTGGTGCATTGAAAGCATGTGTTTTTGTGTGGCGCTGTGCGTGGCGCGCGGGGCCTGGTGCATGGTGCTTGGTGCTTGGTGCTTGGTGCTTGGTGCTTGGTGCTTGGTGCTTGGTGCTTGGTGCTTGGTGCCTGGTGCATGGTGCATGGTGCTTGGTGCTTGCTGCGTGGTGCGTGGTGCGTGGTGCGTGGTGCTTGCTGCGTGGCGCATTGGAAGCCGGTCGAAGGTCAAAGTCCCGTCTCCAACACAGTAGAGGGTCACAGTGAGTCCTCTAATATGTTCGATACTGGGATCAGATCTCGCAACACCTTAGCTCATTAGCGAGACTTACAATAAGCGAAATGGGAACATTCGCACAGTGCGATTTGGCGCCCACAGGCGCCAAAAAGAAAGGGATTAAATAGAACTATGGAAGGGGTTCGAACTCTCGAGCTCCTCGTGATGCTGGGATGCCCACTACCACTAGGCCAAGGCCACGCTGAAAACGTTCGACCAATGGTCTCTGTAAGCCTGTTCGTCATCCTCGCGCAATGCCCGTCATGAAGACGAGACGATTTACAACGATTGGAGGCGCTGGGGTGGGGAAGACGACTATCTATGGCTCAATCTGACGGTCCGTGTTCACCCCATTTATTCCGAGAAATCACTGTAGTAAATCTACGCCGTGAGGACCAGGGACATCTGGCTAGATATCATGATTTTGGCCCAGGGAAGGTGCATCCCGTTTTGCAATGCAATCGCGATCCCAGGTATTCCCACCGCTTTTGGCTGCGAAGAGCCGATCTCATCTCTTCTCCTCTCAATTCGTCCAACTTCGCTGCCACTTTTACTTACCCCCATTCAGGGGGATCAGCTAGAACCGCCTGACGGTCAGACGAGGGCGCGATGGCGGGATAAACGCTTATAAATCCCGCCTGATCGTGAGGATGACGAAAGCACCAGCCATGCACCAGCCAAAATAAGCGATATGAGCCTCATGCACCTCTGCCTTACACCACGGCGTCCAAATCTCCCCGCGGGAGCTCGAAGTCAAAAGTGCACCAGCTTTCCATCATCAAGCAAAGCACTTGGTGCATTACTCTGACACCATCGGCTGGCTATTCAGCTCGCTTCTAAGGCTTCATTATTCCTCCCTTGTTTGCAGCCCCTACGCAGCCGACACCTCAGATTTCTATGGACAACTGCGACTCTGCCGACGTCGGCTGCATATGCGAGAACATCGCAAGGGTAATCGGGGTAGTTCGGAGGCGTCGTGACCTCTGTCCAGTTCGTGATCGTCCTCTTCTCCAAATTCGGTTTGCCGGTTCCGATGACCAGTCGAGAGCGTCTGTTACAGTATATGGGGGTCCAGGTGAGTTGACCTCGTCATTCTCCGTGCGTCGCTCGACGTACCCAGCTTTGTCTGTGCTGATTGCTGATTCCAGAATGGAGTCGTGATGCGACGAGGCTTCTAGCCTGCGTTGCGAAAGCCTTCAACGTGTCGTGGTGAGGAAATGCCTCGACAATTCGATTCGTATTGGGCTGACGAGCGCCGAAGGCGCTCGCAAACACGCGCACACAGGCGCCTAAAGGTACGATGAGGCCGGCAGGACTAGCGCTACGTCCAACGCCATCTTCTGTCCAGATGCCACTTCCCACGGCGAGCCCAACTCCCCGAGGCGCCGATGTCGTCCAACGGAGCCCGCAGGACCCCGGTTTACAGGAAACGTCACACATAGATTCGACTCCTCTAAGTACAATCTTTGGCATGGACACTATTGAACTCACGTCATTCAGATAGACTCACATCCCACAGGCTGTTTGCGACAGCGGCAAAGTTCAACTCACAATCAAGGGCGTCGCCGGCTCTGGATTCCTTCCCCACTTCTCCGTACCCTCGGGACCTTGGTCGGCCGTGCTGCACGGGCTCAACCCCTCCATATCCCATCCTTTATCGGCGGATTCGCTATGCAGCCATACCTCGGATTGGCACCATTTGTACCTGGAAGGTTGTAGGGAACGGCGTTGGGCTCCGTGTCGACGTGGAAGTACTCTTTGGTCTCCATCCCGTAGCGGGAGGCATCCCCGGAGATGGCTGTCGTGCTGGTTAGAAGCAGCCCCGATGAGTCGGCGCGGATGGCTCCAGCAGATGGATCAGGGTAGGGGTAATGAATGATGGAACGAGCAGGGAGAGTGCTTGAGTGCAGCACTACGGAACGCCCGACTGGGATGGGTAAGGTTAGCCCCAGTTGCCCATAATCGGGAAAGTTGAGACGTACGTGTTCCTGGTGCTGAGCTGAGAGAGCGGGCTGAAAGCATCGTATTGGCCCCCCCTCGCGTTATCGATCCCAGATGCATCGCGATGGTCTTCAGCTCGGGTTTAGGCTCTAGCGTGCTGGTACTGAGCAAAAGGGTGCACTCCCGGCGGAGAGAAATCTAAGACATCCCCAATCAAGATACTGGAGTGACCCAGACACTGACGTTTTCGCGCTTGAGGCGACGTCGCGATCACCCACACCAGGCAGAGATGTCGTACAAGTACCCCAAGTGTCTAACTCTTGCTCCACCATTGATCGGTCTTGCGCAGATCAAGGCCATTGGCTTCCATTGGGCGCTCAAAGATAGCCGGGCGCCTATCACTGACACCCAGAGGCGAGCGGCAACGGAGCATCTGGGTTTGAAACACCTGATGCCGGGCGCACGTTTGCCGGACCATCTTTCGGTTCCCAGCATCGAAACCTTGCTTCTCTACTTACCACCTCTTCCGCTCGCATCTACAGAGGCTAGACATGTCGCAGTATCACAGACTCCCCGCGCAAGAACCCGAGAACGACCAATTCGAACTGGATGCTCCCACTACACCGTCGAAGGCCCCCAAGGTTGCCACACAGAAGCGGAGTACGGACAAGGTCGTACAGTGGATAACGGCGATCCTGCTTTTGAACGTGGTCGTCCTGGTGCTCAACGTGTATCTCTCGACTGGAACCGCAGCGCGAGTCGCGATGTTCCAAGAGAAACCGCTGAGTGCCCTCCCTCGACCTGATCCCCTGTATGGCATAAGTAGGAAGGCGCCGTCGACGTGAGTGGTTGGGTATGGTCATATGGGTTACTTCACTGACGGCGGCTACTTTCGACAGAGTGTCCGCGGCACCGCATGTGTAGAGCGAGATGTCGGATCTTTCCCCCAGTATCACAGCCCATGAACTGAAACTCCATTCTCATCGTACTCGTCTACGTCACGTAAATTTCGAGATAGAACGGGGCTCAAGTGGAAGTACATACGGCTTGGGCAAGACTATTCTCGTTTGACTAAGAGACCCCTCTAGACCACTTAGAACCCCCTCCATAATACCAACGCGAAACATACCTTTGATCCAAACCCACGATGCTACCGAGCTTCTTTCGAAAGCCCAATGGTGCTGTTATTCTCCTGCGATATTGTGAAAAGATAACTCCGAACCCCGGTGTGAGGGATCTTGCCTTGCTGCTTCTTCATCTTCCATCGATCTTTCGGGCTCAATCAGGAAATGATGAAAGCCGACCTGCCGCAGCGAGCAGACGCCCACTCTTTCTCCGCACGTGTCACAATTGTCCCATCTGTACTCTTGACGATAGTCGCCTCTTGCTCTAGCTTTCATCTATCGGCGTTCCCGTAGGGCCCTTTATGCCTTCATCTGCTTGGCTATCATCGCCGGCTTACCTTGCACTGGTGCTACTGTCCTCTGTCAACCTCGTTATTCTCCTGCAGCAGTGGAGACTGCACCATCCGTATGGTACGAAAGGATCGCAAGGCACGCTGCGCCTCGGCTGACCTATTCATTATCATAGTGGACCCCCGAGACATCTACAACAGGCTACCAGGTCACTTCGAGTCGACTGCCATGACCCTGAATCACACTCGAATACAAGTGCAAGGGGATGCCGACACTCCTACCTGGCGAGCGCTTGCCCACAATGGCTTCATTAGACTCGGAGAGGAAGGTCTCAATTTCGATGTGTCTATGTACCATCAACTCCACTGCTTGAACCAGATTCGAACTTCCTATAACTCCGGGGTATCAGCATTCGCGACCTCCGTCGCTCGTTCTGAATCCAATGGAAGGTCCGTTATCGGGGGACGGGATGCTGCCGGAAATCGAACCCATGTTGCCGATGATGATATGGTGGTCAAGCACAGTGGTCATTGCTTCCAGTACATCCTCCATGCCCTGATATGTCGCGCCGACCCTGGACTCATCCCCATCTCAAGTGACGAGATGGCGAGGACGCCAGATATTGCCGAGGGACACACATACCAATGTAGGGACTGGGTGCCTGTTCGACGGACTGTGACTGAGAATCATGCGAAGTGGAAGGGTGTACCGTATACTTGATTAATATAGCACATTCACGAACATGGGCTGAGCACATTTGGGGTTGCGGAGACGTAGATAATAACGTATCTCTAGTCAGCAGACCTCGAACGGTCTGTACCTTAAAGTAAATTTTCATCATGGAACCGACTTCCGAGGGCACACAAACGATGGAGATGTCGGGCCTGTGAAGTACTCTGATGCGTTAGCTAATGGCGTTCCTGAAATATGTGGGTTATAACGAACCTTGTCCGCCCGAGCCCCCCTTCCTCCGTCCGCCAACTCGATAGCCATGGCCATTACCTATCCTGACGCTGCGTTCATCGGAACCCTCCTCGCCGAGCTCTTCTTGGGTACGGGATTATCGCACTGCCTCAGATTATGATGAGGATTGACCTTGATTCACGGAGTATAGGCGTTTATGTTGTAACGTTTGGACTCTATGTCAAGATTCTCCGCGTTCGAAAGGCCCCATTGCACATTGTCGACTATGGCGTTATCGCCCTCTTCATTCTGGGAGTGACGACCATCGTCACCGATGCGGTCCAGCAGTTCTTCACTTTGGTATGCCGAGCTTCGTTCTCCAATAAATTACATGTAGCTTACAGTCCCTTCAGATGCGCGGGGGTGCACCATGGACTGAGAAAGTCAACTCTGCGACGAGTACGCTGAGCCTGACGATGGATTTCCTCTCTCAGGCTATCCTTGTAAGTTTCGACTCCTACAGAATTTATCTGATTGACAATGCTGATTAACGCTCTACTATAGATTTACCGTTGCTGGATAGTCTGGGGCCAGCGCTACTGGGTTATCGCCTTACCGGCAGTACTGACCCTGACATCCTATGGTAAGAAAGTCTCGGCTTCTGGGTATAGAATGATTCTAATGTCTCTCAAGTCACTGGATTCGTTGTCACCGTTGACCTAGCCTCGAGCATGAACTCTTTCGAGGTCATTGCGAAGGACTGGTGGGTCCCTCTCGGCACGACGTCCATGGGACTCTCTCTCGGCGTCAACGCATTGGTCTCTGGTCTCATGATTGGACGTATTCTGTACGTTTACCGCCAGAGCCATGGCTCATCCCCCGGCGCAGTGGCTAGAGCATCCCTCGCCGTGGCGGTTCTGGTCGAGTCAGCCATTGCCCTGTTCTTCGCACAATTGGTGTTCCTCGTTCTCTACACAATCGAGAGCCCGGCGTTCAGCCTTGTTGGAGCGCCCGTGGCTGTTATCTACGTGAGCTCCTCGTCTTCTTACCCTCCAAATCTATTATCTGACATTAGGCTAGGGATTGAATTGCACGGTAATTATGGTTCGCGTTGGTATGAACCATTCGTATGAGACGACTATGGCTCATGGTTCGACGACTGATGTTAACGACACTACGCACCAACGAGAGTCAGCTTCGAATAATAGCCAGGAGAAATTGGAATCTCCTGTGTAATGAGACTCGGCATGAGCTTCTACCTAGTAGTGATGTTGTATAGCCAAATGAAGCCCTTTCTCTCTTCCTCACTCTATACTGTATACGTACATAGTTATTCTATTCTCTACCTTCACCGCACGAATAAACGTGGGATAACGTCGGCATAAACCCCAAAGCGCGATATGTTTCTGCAGAAGCGCATCTCAGAATCCATGCGACCTGATAGATGCGAAGGCGGACTGCGACAACAAATTCTGATATAAAAATTTCTTGCCTAATGCTGCCAGCCATTGCTTCTTGAACGTAAGTTCGCGCTCGCCTATCTTGCCCAGGTTCTGAGTATTCCCATATGTGCGGATGGTATCATGGCACTTTGTGTATTTCTCTCGCAAGTTCCTGCTCTCAAGAAATAGGCAGCTCGGTTAGCACGAACTCCTTACGGCGCTTGGCACGGCGCTTGACCGGAATTGGTCATCCCAAATCAGAACATCTGCCGGGGCCTTGGCCGAGCCGAATCGAGGTCATCAGTTGGCAGCCTGCGAACAGGTGCCGTGATTTGTGACCTAAAACCCCGCTGCCCTGGGTTTTCTATGTGTGCATTTGGTGTGCATCCAGCAGGAGGTCTTCTCATATCAGTATGCTTCTCTGATGCGAGCCGCATGTAGTTCAACTGGACAGCTTAGATAGCTAAAGGTGCCTGCGCCGCTCCGTTATATAACTGCGGCCGTATCACCGTCTCTTCCCCTCCCAGCTCACCGCCTGCCACCATGGCCTTCACCTATCCCGATGCTGCCTTCATTGGCACCCTTCTCTCCATGCTATTCACAGGTACGTTTAGCAGTGCATGCATTGATTAGCGTGTTAATCAGCGTACCCATAAACACAGGTGTATACGTTACGGTCTTTGGTCTTTATACGAAGATTATTCGCGTTAGGAAGGGCCCGTTGATGGTGCTCGACTATGGTCTCATCTTTCTCTTCATCCTCTCAATGGTTACAGTCGTGCTAGACACGACTCAGCAATTCTACACTTTGGTGAGTTTAGATTCCTTGGGGCTGTAAAACTGTACTAATTGTGCATAAGATGAGGCCCGAGGGCACCGTCGCCTGGACAGCCAAGGTCAACGCAACCGCTAGCGTACTCGGAGCTATCCTTGATTTCACCTCTCAGGCAATCCTGGTAAGAAAAGGTCCTCCGAGAGGGAAGGCGATATCTAATTTGCACCCTACTAGATTTACCGTTGCTGGAACGTCTGGGGAAGGAAGCTGTGGGTGATCATTGCCCCCGCGTTCCTCGCTTTTGCATCCTTGGGTAAGCATGAACCTCTCCCGGTCTATTTCTCCTAGTCTAACTTCGACGCAGGCGTTGCTCTTGCCGTAACCATCGATCTCGCCAGCGTACCAGACTCCTACCTCCAAATCGGAAAGTCGTGGTGGGTCCCTGTCGGCGTCACAACTTTCAGTCTCTCGCTCGCGGTCAACACCCTCGTCTCCGCTCTCATGATCAGCCGTATCTGGTATGTCTACAGCCAGACCAAGTCGGCTGTCGAGACCAGTGGAAGCAGGCTTTCATGGGTTGCCTCTGTTCTCCTCGAGTCGACCGTGATTCTCTTCGTCGCCCAGTTGATCTACCTCGTGCTGTACAGGATCGAGCACCCTGCTTTCAGTCTCGTCGCCATGCCCGTTACCATCCTCTACGTGAGTCCCTATTGCACGTTTCCCCTGTAGCATCGCTAACGTCTTCGTGGAAACAGGGCTTGAACTGCACTGCTATCATGGTTCGCGTCGGCATGAACCAGTCGTACGAGTCTATGGCCGCTGCCTCCACCGCGCACAGCACGATCCAGTTCAACTCCAACAAGCCTGGAATGTCGCTCCCCGCCTCCCAATTCTCGAGGGGAACCACCCACGTTTCTGAGACGGGATCTGAGAAAGGCTACGCTGCCCACCAGTACAGCCAAACCGCATCCGCTGTATAACTGCCCTTCCCCACATATGAAACTTTGTCTGTCATTACTGCATGAATTCCGCTGTCGTATACCTGAGTAGAAGAACTAGGTGAACTTTGTGTCGATTTGGAGCCTTGTTCTTCCCCGTTCTCGGCGGAAGTAAGTTGGAAGCGAGAAGTCGCCTGTGCACGAACTCAAGTAAATGTGTATGACGTTCTTTGTTCCCGAAATGAACTAGGTGAGCGTCGTGTTCGGCTCTCTGGGGTCTGGATTTGGAACAGTGGGGCTGTCGAACTCGACCGTATGCTCAGAGGGATGCGGCACGCACCACTGGCACCACCAGCGCCAATTTGCCGCCCAGGTGGCACACCAGCGCGTATCAAAACGCATCAGAGCGGTAATATCTCAGCTTGAAATTTTGAAAGCCGGGTGTGTTGGTGCCGGAGACGCACATGACCATCTTCGCATCTCTTCGCATCCCCTCAGATAGCCTCAGATAGCCTCAGATCTCCTCCCACCATTACACATTATCAGATGCCGATGAATCTGGATTCTGTGTACTTGCTCCCGTCACAGATGGGCTCCGCACGAATTGAGATGCGATACTTGTACCCGCTCTCCTCTATTGTACCGACCTTGACCTGCCTGCGCCATGTTTTCACCTTCAACACTCGGAGGAATCGTCGCTCTGACGCTCTTGACGCCCCTCAATCTTGTATTTCTGCACAATGCATACGTTCAACGGCGTGAAGCAGAACCTCTGACCGGTCAGTAGTGGGCATTGAGCCGGCCGACCGCCTATCTAACGGACGCATAGCACTCTCTACACCTTCAAGTTTTCTCTTCAAGCACATGCCCGCGAATCAAGTTGCCCTCGAGTTCAAAATCGACTCAATGCCAATATCAGATGAAGAGCTATGGACCCAGCTCGTGCCCGAGAACGGAGGCGTAGTAGAGACAGCAGACGGAAAGTTCGTCGTAGCGATGTATCATCAGCTGCGCTGTCTGGAGGAAGTTCGGGTGGCCTTCCTTGCCGCCCATAACCGCCCCATTCCAGGCCGCGTACCGAATGCGACTGCCGCAGACATTTGCCTCGGGCAGCTCTGGCAGATCCTTCAATGCAACGCGGATATCACTCTGGATCCAGCAGTGCTCGTGGAACGGAACGGGGCCCTCGTTCCAGGTTCGTCTGGGGAGGGGGTTGACCATCGGTGTAATGATTGGACCCGCGTACGCGACGTCGTCGAAGGAAGACGATCACGGTGATCGAATACATGTGTTATTTCCAGCGCGATCTATATGGGCTACGCTAGAATCTACTAGACGACGATAGGGGTGTTCGTGAATGGTACTCCTTTCCATGACTTCCAATTCCTTCGTATCTCTTTTCGTATTCCTGCCCAATCTCGACACCGATATTCATCTCCCTCCGCAGCCTCATACGCAACTGTGCCATCCTCGCGGAGCGGGTACAATCTCGTATCTGCACGGCAGAGGAGGGATTGCGCGACGAACTGGAAGCAATGGTTATCGTGTTTGAAGTGATCAGCCATGCTGCTATGTCCGTCTGCTCGAGTATCGAGGATGCGATGGTGGTGGGACTCTGATGGGTGAGAACGTCCCGCGTGCACAAGGTAGTCGGATCGAATGCTACTGAGGCAGTGGAGATGGTGATAAAACGATACCCCAAAAGTCCGGCCTTCTTTTCCCAAGCGGACATAGCCTCCGGCCACCAGTCGGTTCCAAGTCCAATCTTCATCAAGGGGGAGAAACGTATTGTTCAGAGTTAAAGCGACTTCTTCAAATGGCCCGGGAAGTCTTTCCCAGTCGTCTTCTATGAGAGTTTTAGTCTGACGAACCAGAGGCCGTGAAAGAGCACTGTACCTCTTTGTGGGCTTTCGGTCCAGACTTTTCTTTGGATCCATCCATGCGTGAAAAGAAGCGAGATATTGAATACTGAGAGCCCGACTAAGAGCCACCGGGATAGGCGTGTGTCCATTTCTTGAGGGGTAGGCTAGAAGCGGCTCGAGAGGGTGATGCGAAAGAGGCGAAAGCGTAGTGATCATCCACCTCTGTTCTTATACACGCGTTGAGGCTCACTAGTGATGCGCACCCTGCCGGGGAACGTGCGGTACAATCATCGAACTCACATGACTGGCGTGTTGGACAGCACTCTAGACATGCATCTACATCGTCGGCGTTGGGAATGGCCCAGTAAATATCTATGGGTGTCTACTCCGTCGTAGGGCTCACCCACATCATCTCTCGATGAACCCAGCTTCCAAGGGGCGAGGGAATATCCACCTTTCCCTCGACTGTGAAGCCTTGACTGCGGTAGTATGCTTCCTGTGTGTAATTATAAGTTTCGAAGTTGCTGGAAGTTGCAGAAATCCGATCTTACTAGTTCATCTGAGAATGTAAACAAGGTAACGACAGTGTCGTCCTCTACTGCCTGCGAGGGTTCAAAGTCGTCCCAGGTCAGAACGCACTTGCGTGCCATGAAACAGTAGGACTTGCCGTCTTTTTGACCTCGTTCAGGAGGGCCGAAGCGTACCCTTTACGTCTATGAGGCGGATCGGTTGCCAGTAGAATTGGGAGCCAGGAATCGACCACCTAATAAAGGAGACTGGGTTACCATGCGCTGAAACCACATATGCTAATTACTCGCCTTCTGCTGCCCCCCAGATTCTTCCATCATCTTTCCCACAAGCGGGTAGAACTGTTGCAGATAAGTAATCGCGTCTCGCTTTGATCATAGAGAATGACCCACTGTTTCGTTCTGCCATGACTTCGTTTCCGAGGAAAGGGAGTCAATATACTCACGACCGAGGGCTCTTTGGGCCTCGCTTCAAGCTCCGAGTTATTGCAAGTTCTCCGTTGCACGAGTAACGATATCCATACCTCGCCATAGGCATTCCACCCGGTCCAAACGCGATTACCACCGCCACGATGGGGACACCAGTTATCTCTCCCCGAAGCTGAGCCGGGGACTCAGGTCCAGAATAGGAAGGGTCAAAGATAACCCAAATCCTACCCTCTAACGCCCCAATGAGCGTTCCCGAGTGGTGCCACTTCTCTTCGACGTCCTTCTTTGAGTCAGACATCATGCGTGGTACAATCACTATGGATAAGGTGCCCTCAGTGCATCATTCATGCATAAAGAGGTATAGAGCTAAGAGACCTACGCCCATCGTGAGCCCTCAGCAACAGTTGGGTAATTTCCTCGATTTGTGCATCTATTGGATATGCCGATGAGAAGGGAACACCGCATCTTCGAGGGTGATGATGTGACGACGGCGACGGGAAATGGAGGAAGAATGGTACGGGGATGAGAGCGAAACGTACCTGATGGATCTTGAAGTCTGTGTACGAAGACCATGACTGTAGTAACGGAGCTTTCCAAAGCGATGTATCGAATATACTAGATGCTGGATGAGAGGCAACCTGTGTACTGCGCCCGATCTGTGAGATAGCCCATCGTGGTTCCTGTTATGTATCTGGGAATTGCTGTTTGTCATCGGTTGATGAGCTCTCACACGGATGAGGGCGCCATTCAATAAAAAACGTGGCAAACGCCCATCAATTGAGAATGGGGATACAAGCCTCGGGCTGAAGGGGGAAAGTCATTTGTTGACCACCGAAGCGCCGGCATGTCGAGTGGAGCCCACCGTACCTTACGGTTGATCCACCTATGGTGGCGCAATACCTTCTGAGCTAAGTTGAGCTCCGAGCTATCCTATTGTTGGCCTACAAGATGTCCGGGCTCCGCTCCGGGATGAGATATCCCAGGTGTGTATCAACGGCCCTCGAAAATAGAGCCTGCTTAATCTTCCATGGAAATATTAGAACGTCACTGCCGTGCAGACCAACAGCGTAGGCGAGGATCAGGATATCGGGGAAGAACCGGCTGCAGTGAAGGAGATGAATTGGAGATTAAACAGGAAACTGACTAGTAATCTGGGCAAAATAGTAAGAGAATCGCGTTCTATTTAAGCATGGGCAAAGAACAATTGCAACACCAGCGGAGGGGCCATGGTCCGAGAGGCGACAAAAGGTGAGAAACGCAACAATTGGAAATGCACGCGTACTGTGGTCATGAACAGAGGAGTGTCCAAGGACACATAACAATTACATCCAGATTGAGACCTAAGAGAGAGGCTCGATATAAAGCGAAACGAAGAAAAGCGGAAAACGGTATCGAGAGGTCCAAGTGGTTACGAGCAAACATGCGCAAACGAAATGGGGACATATGGATAATATAGTAGGGATTAAATTAGGTCTGACCTCCAAACATTGAACCATTCGCATGGCCCTTCCGAGACACGGGCAGAACATTCGATTGGTTATGACAGACGGAAATGACTCGCACGTACGAACTACTGCAGGACGCTGTGATCACCGGGGTGAGAATACTATGCTGTGGCAGGCGAATCTCTGAGATCTGTTGCATTCCGACAATGTTACGCTTGACATGACAATGGTGTTCCAGCCGCCTCCTCCCCGACCCCAACCGTATAGATGTCGATTCTTCACAATAGTAAACTGCGCGATATCTGCGAGGAAGGGTGGTATATATAGAATGGTCCTGGAAGTACATGGGGTGCGATTTACCTACGTTTATACTTCCTCATACCATCCAAAATGCGCTCGATCTTCCTCTCTAGCCCAACGTTCATCCTGGCCTTTACCCTTTTCGCAAGGTCCAGTGTCGCAGCCCCTTTGCGGAGTATAGAATCAAGAGATACAGATAGTGCGTTGATTTCACGGCCTTGCAAGCCCAACATTCTCATCCGAGTCAGTCTCTGATAAAATCTTTTACAGAGACGCCGCTGGTTGACGACAATATTTGGACCGTTGTCGAGGAGAGAGCGACAGACAGCAGTGAGTACCTCAGGCGTTATCTTATCTTAAAGCATGCTAAATATCCCAACTTCAATAGGAACGCCTATAGTTGACGACAATATCTGGACTGCCGTTGAAGCGAGGGCGCCTGATAGTGGTGAATACTTCCAATACGCAGTCCAGGAGGAATAACATGTTAACATTTCGGGCAATTAGCGACGCCCGTAAAGGATGACAACATCTGGACCATAATTGAGCCTGAGCCCGAATTCTGAATTCCTTTTCAGTTGACGTATCTAGACTAGTCAAACCGGATCTTGGTCACGAAGTCACCCTGTACGGGGTCAACGGACGTTTTCCATTAGATTTTCGATATTGTGTGGTGCAATCTACGACTTCATGTGCCTCATTGTGTATCAACATCACGCCTTGCAAGCCCGCAAAAGAGTTATACATGTATGCGCTTGGGACTGGTGTGGGACCCACACTTCCCTTGGGTACACTGGCCCACACTCTCGCATCAGCAGGTAGGTAGATTTATGCTAACCACACTTTGGATACGCGTTTCTCGGAATCTGTCTACGAAGATAGCTCTACTTCCATTCGCGCTGGACCTTTAACTCACATCCACTTCTCGTTTGATGCCTAATCATGGATATGATACTTGTAGAATATCCACGCGGGTTGCCTCTACTCTTTGAAATAACTAACTATGTTTCTTCCCTGTGAGTACTTCTTATACAGATAGAAGCATCAGGCCGTGGGGACTTGAGGTCCCCCACGACGGGGAGCATCCCCGAGAGAACAGTGGTGTCCTCGCGAGCAGTCAGTTACTATCACTTGTATTCTCAAAGTTTTCCAAATACCCTCGTCCGCAGTCATCGCAATTTCCTTGTGCGCGAGCGCGATACTGGTACATAGCATACTGTACATTAAAGCCTACTAGTTTGAACACTATTTCAGATGTTCGGGCCAATTACTAGCTCCCACTGACATTAAATGTGATAGACCCGGAACAGTGGTAGTGGTAGTGGTAGTTAACCTGAAATTAAACCTCATCGTGAGACGAGGACTACGGAACCAATTAGGGAACGTAACGGGGTTCCATACCGATCGAAGCAGCGACGTATCGCTGTATCGGCCTATGGAACAGAGAAGATCGCTTTCCATATGGCGAACAATATGAGACAATAGGCATTCTCAGCTCTGCTGCTAATGAAAGTGGCCATTCCAACTCCCCAATGGTGATAATTCCCGATTGATACCAACTAGCTTCGGAATCAGATAGAATGAGCCAGAGTCAGAACGTACGATACACCTTGCTCGGCCAAAGCCTCGAACAGGAACTTTCAAAAGATATGAAAGAGGATTAAAGCACCAGAGAACTTACCATTCACATCTCACCTTTCTCAACCCCCTTCTTTGCATATAATCCATCTCTCCCTGGAAAATGTACAGATTCAAACTTGCTTCGTTGGTTGGAGCCACCATGGTCCTTTTCGCCGCAGTCCAATCTACAGCAGGACTTGTGATACCTGATGCAGCTGTCATTGACGACCGGGAATGTTCGTATTGAATTCTAAGTGACCTATAACACGACTATACTCACCTACTCGTGTAGTACCCTCCAAGGTGCCGGAACACGACGACGCCATCTATACATATGCAGCGGAATACGAGTCTCGCGACTGTGAGTCCCGGTGGACAACTTCCCTACAGTCAAGGACCAACTAAAATGGTTTGCTTAGTGCCTGTGAAGGTTCCGGAACACGACAACGCCATTTACACATACGCAGCGGAGTACGAGAGCCGAGATTGTGAGCACTCAAGGCCAGGTCTCGATTGAACATAGACTAATACGACCTCTCCAGTACCCCCCAAGGTTCCGGAGCATGATAACGCAATTTACACCTACGCCGCGGAATACGAGAGCCGAGATTGTGAGTGCCGATTTACCATTGCTCAAGCTCCGACTTCAAATCAAGGAGATGCTAACTTAACTATCTCAAGTGCTTCCCAAGGTACCCGAGCATGACAACGCCATTTATACGTATGCCGCGGAGTATGAGTCCCGAGATGGTGAGCTTCGGATTGCGATACACCACTGTCGTGTGGAACTCAATACTAATTTGACTTTTACAGTGGACAAGGTGCCTCAGCTTGACAATGCTATTTACACTTATGCTGCAGAGTACGAGGGCGACGCCTAGGCTTGCAAAGCGCTTGCTGTAGGACATTGTGAAATATAGACATTACCAGGAGCTGAACAATACTTCATGAATACCATTCTTGTTTCGGGAATGTTCGCTCATTCTCGCTTGGTCCAACAAACGATACCTCGGGTTATCTGGGTCGCGGAGTATGTTTGGGAGGTTTGGCGTTTCATCGTATCCTCGTTCGACTCCTTGTTTAATGGCTAGCCACAGTGTTACTACAGTCCCTTTAGAGGTAGATGGGCTGATATATTGAGTAATACTTGGACTGTGCAGGTAGTCATGCTTAGAAAGTCGAGGTGGGCGCCTACTCCGGAGTCGGGCGCCTTATATGGTAGTTGCTAAGCTGGGTGTTGACGTCTGAGTGAGGTGGAGACTGACAGCCATGTTGATGTTCGAGGATTCGAGGACATGACTCAAAACATGGACTGAGGGACAGCTATATGTAAATACACTGCCCTCGAGCGCGATGGTTTCGAGCGATCAATCAATATGAATCTATGATAGTATACTCGGCTGGCGGCAGATCACTGCCAAATGGTCGACAAGATCCGCAGCCAGTGTTGCAATATGCCCGATGGTATGAGCTTTAGCAGTCCTAGGACTCGGATGGGCCATCCTAGGACTGATGTGACTTTGGTATGTGAACGGCCGTGGTCATTTGTGGGAATATGCCACACAGAATAGATAACAGGGATTAAATATGATTACCACGCCAACAGTGTTCGATTACGGTTTTCAGGCTTGGAGATTATTTCTATAGAGCATAAATACATACTCCAGCAGGTATTTTACCAAAAGGTGACAAAGAAACAGAGTGAGCTGTAAAAGAGAGAATCGCGCCTAACTTGGAGAGCGTGGGTTGCCGACCGCGGAGGTGTACCGGAGCTGACAAACAGCCCACTTTTGGCCCCGGCCGTTCACATGCCGAAGTCACAGTCCTGGACGAGTCCTCGGCTGTCCGGATCCTCGGACGCCTACTGAGAGCCGAAGACACTGCCACTCGCGACGCGAGACTTCGGCGTCAGATAGATCGAAATTGGAGTCTGCAGGATGCAAGTGCGCGCGTGCGACGTATCTTTCTGATCGCTGCTGGGCCATATGCTTCGTAGCTGCGCCCATGCCTCTGTTCTGCAGATAGTCCGAACCTGGTCCTTCTATCTGCGTGAAATTCGTTTCAATGGTGAACTTCTCGACCTTCTATACTTTTGTTCGGTCCCACTGGGGCGCTGATATCTGCGCGTGTCCTGATAGCCCGGCTAGTTCATCAAATCGAACAGGTTAACGAGGAAGCCATAATCAGGAGCCCATTATACAGGTACTCACACGCGCGCCATGGGCAGTTTTGTATTAAAGTCGTGCTGGCATGAGTTGGCCACCCCGTGAATCACCTCCCAATTCTCATTCTAGCCGCAAGTCCCCCACGATTTTCTACCCTCAAACATGCATCACTTCACTCTCACCTCTATGGTTGCGGCCGCCATGGCCCTGCTTCTTGCCGTAACGCCCACAGCGGCGTTGGTGATTCCCGAGTTCTCCATCGAAGCGCGAGACCGTGAGTAGCTTCGCTTCCCCGCAGACTTACAGTTGTGCATCTACTAATCTCGGCCATGTGCAGTGCCCACCAAAGCCCCTGCGAAGGACAACGGCATCTGGACTTACTCCGTAGAGTACGATTCCTAGTCCAATTCAGCTGTCCAGACACGGTAAGCGGCCATAGTAAGCTAGAAGGCGGTCTGAAATTAACTATACTAGACCTATTCCAGCTTAATCTGTTGAACGACCTTGAGCCAGATGTACTATGTATACTAGATAAAATTGCTTTCTCAACGCGGTCCATGACAGTCAGTTGAATGGGAGAATGCTTATCACGATGAGCGTTGACGGTTCTGTCGCGCGAACGGGTTATTGGATAGAAAAGCCCCATCACAGTGTTATCCGGGGCATATAGTAAAAAATATATGTATGTCGACTGAGCCAATGCGTCATGGAGAAACCGTTTCAAACATTTTCAACTAGCATTTCCGAGAACACTATCTGAAAACTCGCCTTTAGTACTGCGAGTGTTATGAATATCAATGGCTACATATTCAAGTGTGTGGTCGACACCGATTTGTGACGAAAAGTCGGGCGCCTATTATGTTGAGGAATTCTGACGCTATATCGGCTCCCTGCATCTTGTTCGAGGGTACAGAGAGAGCAAGTGTGTAGCTATAACTTCCCATATCACAGAACAGGATATCAACATCTCCATTGAGTATACACCGCCGTCAGAACACATTATCTAGGGTGTTGACTACCCAACATCGCCTCAGTCACTGCTCTAACCTTCGCCCAGTCTCTACATACATGTTCTACTTCATACCCGGGGACCTTATACGGACCATGATTTCGGTCAACAGGAGGTTCCAGTGCGGTATCACCAGTACAGAGTGCACCCTGGCGCAGCAGGTTCAAACATATATGTACTTGCCGATCTCGACACGCATCGTTCTCCCACCCTGGGGTCATGTGAATCTGGCGGAGGGTGTTCAAGCACCACAGCTGGTTATAGAGTGATGGAATTCTTAGGGTTTCTTGTACGCTTGCTGTCCTGGAAGTGTTGGTCGTCCGATGTTCCAGTGAGAGCCCGCGAGGAAACATAGAGGCCCATTCATCCTCTGCGTCGAGCTTGTACTTTCCATCCTTGTACGAGACAAGAACTACAGGCTCGTGCTCTATGGCCAGCTCCCCAGGATATGGTGTACGTCGTTCTGGGTAGATCGGCATATTAGTTTACGGTGTCATAGAGAGCCGAGGTACAATACTTACCGCCCGCATGAGACTGAACGACTTGGGCGAACTTGTAGTCTTGCCGAATCAGTGCGATGTTAATGGCAATACATACAGCGAGAACTAGAGTCGTGAGTGATGTGGGGAGATATGCTGGGCCTCGCATTGGGACAGGACAGCGAGGAAGACAAGAAAAACGATAGGTTACAGCATATTTCTTTCCTCATTCTCTCGATGGGTATCAAGCCTGATGAATCACCAATCGGGCAGTGACATCAAAACTCGCCTGATATACTCTGTAGGTTATTCTCCTTCAGTTCTGAAGTGCGGCCATGTAGGTACCCGTGGGATTGGCAGGGGAAGCTTAGATTGAAGTCATGGATCTTGTATACTGCCCCTTGTGCGCAGTAGACGTACCTCATTTCCATCAGAATGACTACAAACGTCATCACGAAGTCTTGTGTATCGTGCAACTTGACTTCGATTGTGCAATCTCAGAACCGACACTGCATTCCAATTCCCTAATACTCGTCTCTCGTGTGCATTAATATTCCATTTCTATCCACCGAATGTCCGACTATCCATAAGTCGGTGGATATATCATCCAAGGAAACATCATTTGTTCCTACGGAATCTCAGTCGCAGACCCACGAAACAATCACATCAAAAGACATACACGGTTTCGAAGGCAAGCCCACGTATTGGTCGGGTCGAGGAAGATGGTCGATGTCCCTCGCCTGAGCTATGGCTGATATCGTTGCTGCTTGCATCGAGACTGTCTTGGCGAGTAATCCAACGTTGACCGCGACTATTACCGCAAGTAGTGTGTAGAGGACTAGGTGGTATCTGGATCCAGGTGCGCTGTTTGCTGAGTTCGGCTTCTCAGAGGCGCTCAAATGGTGCGATCCAAGAAGTGTGTCGCCCTCCTCCGAGGGCAGAGATGTGTAGGTGGGAGACATGCTCGGATAACGCTGGGAGGAACCGTCGGTGGGATAGCGTAGAATGATACCCACCCGGTACTTACATCCTCTCAAAAGAGAATGGCGATATGGGAGATGACATGTTGGACAGGGGATCTCATGAGATCATCAATCCGTCGAGCAGCCCCGATCAATTTCGAGGACCTTGAGAAATCATAAGCGCCCTCGATGCGGAGTTGCGAGTAGGTTGCGAGGTGATTGCGAGTAAAAGTCACATATCCAAGTCAGCATGATCATTCATTGGCCCACTTATCTGTTCAAATTACTGAAAGCAGTAAGAACAAGTAAATTCTAGTTATCTACAAACAACGTTCATACTTTTCCGGCTATGGCCCGATTAATGTAGTCAACGTTATCATGGTAGTTGGGGCCAACAAATCTCCGTATCTGCGTCCAGTCCTTGCAGACGTGTGCAACTCTTGGAGCTTCAGTTGGAATATTAGCAGTATTCGCATCGCATGCGATCGCTTCAGCGATCCAAGGCTCCAGAGTAGTATCACTTCCGCACAGAAGGCCCTTCCTCACATAGTTGTAGCAGTGATCCGCGTGTCCCGAGTGAAGTTTGAACGCGCCTGTTGCGTTTCTGGACTGCAGGAGGTCGTAGCGTATGAGGTCGAGACAGTGAATCTGATGATACATCGCCACAGAGAACGCCATGTTGGTATTGTCGGTCGACTCGGAGCGGTGGGGCACTGGGAGCTTGATCCAGCCACCCACAGGGGTTGGGGTGATGCTTTCCCATTCCGCTTGCTTGTCAAGGCCGTAGCGCTCTGTTGACTGGAAGACCATGACTGCGTCTTGGAGTGGAATGGGAAGGAGGCGAGGAGTTCCACTCTTTTGGAAATGTAGTGCTTGAAACAGGACAGTTGGTCAAGTTACGCCCAAAGAAACCTCGCGAGGTGCTCACAATTCACTGCCTTGTTGATAATGTCAATGTAGCTGAGGTTGAGAGCGAAGCGAGCAGCATTGCACGCGGTGAGGATAACGATCGCCACCAGCATGACTGCATGTACCGAGCCCTAGGGATACTCACCAATATTGGACGAGTAGCATCGACTAGCGTAGAACACTCACCGTGTCGTACTTCATCTCAGCCAAAGATTCTGGTCGAAAGATGCGCCTTCTGGAGTGGGTTGAGACAAGTTCTTTGTAGAGTGGAGCTGTACGGACATACCCAATGCACAGCCTTAATGTAGACTGGCTGCCAGTCAAGTCGACGAAATGTGGCACTCAAGGCGGACCAGAGACAAGCGTTGTAAATCAAGATATCAGATCAACTTGATTCCCTCGTGATTGGAACCCAGCCGAGCCGAGGTCTCCATTTTCCAATAATACGAGGCGAGTAATCAAATCTTCTTCTGTGTTCCACCACATCCAAGTCAGCGTGCGATGGGCCTGGAGGCATAGAAGAAAGAGGCCGAAGATTGAAGGATATGGATGAGACGCGGCAGCTCCCGAGCTCATCATCACCACTTTAGAACTCCGTTTTAATTCAGGTACGGCCGGCTTCTGGTGCCAAGGAGACTCTTCCGCTGCGTGTGGGAGGCGCTACATGCTTTATGGAGCCTTAAGCAGGGTCTTCGGTGTAAATTTAGATCCCTTGCTTTGATTGCAGAATGCTTGCTTCAAGTGGGCTCGAGATTTCACAAAATGTTTGGTTAGGCGCCCGTCGCTGTCTTTGTAAAAGGCCCCGATTCCGTGGCCCGGGGCTTAAAGAGAGCACAGAGTATTGCATGAAAAGTGGTATGGGCATATAACTGAGCCCTGAAGCATGATTTCAACGGCTTTCCGGACCTTTCAGTCGCCTTGGGTCCTCCATCTCTTCCAGGCTGGCAGGAGTTCTATGCATTCTCTCCACTACACACACACGAGTCCGAGTTTTTCATCATCGTAGGTAGTGTGTAATTGCTGCATAGCTTCTAAATCAATGCTCCGACACCAGCAGACATTACGACCTTGCCCTCCGATGTAGCAGTATGGTGCCCTCTGAGTCCAGTCGCGGCTCGCCATTATCCGTGATAAATGTGACCCATGAGATAGGGTGATACCGGGGACCACTGGTGGCGCCGAGTGCCATGATGAACATCGAGATGCTCCGGTCACGTCTCGACTTCAGACACCGTCCATTTCGGGTGACGAGATAAGCGCCAGCTCGAGGCTCGGCATTAACAGTCAAAGTGCCAAGATGCGACTCGTTTCAAGGATCAAGAGAGGAGGTCTTCCGCTGCAACCGCCCCACCTTCATATCCCAGGACGATACAACTGTGGTCCAAGCCTGTGTTACCTTTTGGAGCTAGATCTGACGTACCTTTTGGAGCTAGATCTGACACATCTGACACAAGAATCTGCTCCCGCTCTATTCACTGCGTGTATGGGAGTCATTCCCTTGAACTGATTCTCATTATCTCTCATGGGGCGCACAATAAAACTCATGGAGACGGGGATGGGAAAGGACCCCCGAATATACCCTGTGAACTCTGATCCAGGTGGGCCTGTTTCTGTCTGGTCAAAATCCGGAAATTTGGCCAAATCTGTCTGGTCCGGATCTGAGTCCAGCGGACCGTCCCCAAATCTGTCTGGTCCTATGGACCTGAGTCCAAAATATTCGAATTTTCGCTTATTTTCCTCGATTTTTCTCCCCTGCGCTCACGGAGCGCTCAATAGCACTAAATCGCATGTAGATTAGACGTAGCAATCCCTAAGTACACCATACAACCCAATTTCCTCATTTCCTTTTCTGCCTATAGGTTTGCACGGCCTGAGCAAAGTTACGAGCTTTATACAGCTTAACCGCGTCAACCAACTTGGCCTCTTGCTTCTTCAAATCGGCGAATTGAGTATATGTGGCGCTATCCATCACGAGAGTATTCTTGTTAGGGTGCGAAGGCTTGATATTTTTCGGCGAGAGGCGAAGGAGAACTTGACTGGAAGGAATTTGAGAGAAACAGAGTGTCCGGAGGAGGGCAGTCTGGCGAGGGTACATGGAGAAGTAGTTGGGCCTCGTGTTCTCGAAGACCTGAACTCCGAGATACGAGACGGCGGTTATGACTGAAGAGTCGGTGATAGCACCGTGCTTCCCGTTCTTTCCGGCAGTTTTCTGATAAAGAGTAATCACTACACGTCTGATAAGTACAACCAGCACAATAATCAACAAGAGCGCACACCTTTGGCAAGACGAACATGCCCATCTTCCAAAACCAGACAGAAATCATCGAGTTGAATCGGGGATTGGACATCGACACCAGCATTAGAGATGAGGGCTCGAAGGTCCGAGGGTATGGATGCGGTCTCAAAGGCGGTCTGGCGCTTTAAAAGTAACTGGGAAGTGCATAGTAGGTAAGTTCTATGTAACGCAAATTGAACGATGCGTAGCCTCGTACCTGGTTCGAGGATCTCACAGCTGCGCCAACTGCATTCGAGGAATTTCCTGCAGAGGGTTCCTCTGGAACCTCGCCGTCGACTACCCCTGTGCGACCACCTGCCGCAGCAACTCGCCAGCGAAACCCTCGCTCGAGACCCGTGCCAACGCCCTTCCTATCCTCGTACATCTTGAGGATACCGAAGAACTTGCCACGAAGCTCCTTCTTCAGCTCGTTGTTGCGCTTGGACGGGTCCGATGAATCGGTGAGTCGGGTACGCACACCTCGTTCAGCTTGCCGCGTCTGGTGTTTGCGCCTGAGTTCAACGAGGGGATCAAGGTAGGCGTCGGTCAAATCTTGGGCGAGGGATTTGTTGTGCGTGGGTTCGATGATGTCGGGAATCTTCAGGGATGCGAGACGAGCTCTCATTGCTTTGAGATGTCGGTACTCTTCTGCCAGAATTTCTTCAATGGCTTCGTCTTCCGTTGTTTCAGTAAATTCGTTTCTGTGTACAAATGTAACGTGAATCTGCGAGAAACCCAAGTAGAATAATGGACGTACACTTGCATGACATCCTGTGCCATTGCAGTAATCCCAGCCATTGCCATCCCCTCCAGTGCGTGCTCATCCTTTGCTGAGAGCGAGATGTCGTTCAAGTCAGTGCGAACCAGATTACGCGTGAGGGTAGGGTCGTCGTCGTTCTCATCGTCGTCCATGAAGCATTCGTTTAAGTCGTCCTCCGTTTGGCCTCGGATGACTTGGTCTTCGAAGAGATCGTACGGGAACCATTCGGCGATGGGAGGAAGAGCTACTTCGGTCGGGTCAGGGTTGGGGGACGGAACAGGGCCTTTCGACGACTCCTGAAGCGAGTTCACGATGAAAAGTCGGTCGGCGTCGATGCCCAGGAGCTTGACGAGGCTCTCGGCTTCTTCTGCTGCGAGGCACGATGCCTCTTCGATCTCGTCGTCAGTAGGAAATGTTGCGAGGAGGTCAAAGTCAACCCCGCCATCGTCGAAGTACGTGTGGTTGTAGCCAGCAGCACGAGCCTTCCCGTCAGAGGCCTGTGAGTGAAGCACTGCTTGACGAAGCTTCACGCGGAGTTTCGGAATCATATAAATGAAATCAAGAAACGTAAAGTCCTTGACAACCTGCCGTGCAGACCCAAATACGTGCTCGCAAGGCTCGGTGGAGTTCAGCCAAGGGAGGAGAGGGAAAGAACCATCAACATGGTCACGATGGATCACGACGAGCGCAATGATACCGTTCACCAGGATGTCGAGAATGTCCAGTGCCTCCCTTGAGACGTGATAACGAGACTTCGGGTACCCAGAAACATTGAGGAATGTCTCCCAGGAATCGAGAAAGTACCGGGCACGGAGAGCGAGATGGATGCGGTCGACATGTTTCATGGACCGGTTTTGGTAAGCGTCGATAAGCTCGCCGAAGACGAACAGATATACGATCTCGCCTAGGGCTTCGTCTTTGTGGTTGTCGATGAGGTACTTGAGGGTAGCTGCAGAGAATAACCGTGAGGCCGCGTTGTCGTCCTGCCGATCAACTTTTTCGACATCGCGTTTATGTATGGGTGACCCAGGGCCGTCAGCCATCTCGCGGATTCGACGGTATGCGGCAACATGGTTGCCCAGGACGAGAAGCCGTGCGCCAGAGAACAGATTGTTACGCATTGTTTTTAATCCGTGCTTGGAGTCTTGGATGATGCATATGGCCTGGCCGCGATATTTGACGTAGGGGATGTGCGTATCGGAGCGGTTCTGATGAGGAAGGGGATTTGGAATGACATACTCGCACCTCTCGCCCATGTCGAGCAACTTTTCAGACACGTTTCGCTCGACCTCGGTGCCGTCGCTGGCATAGGAGACAATCCGGATATCCCGGTCTATGAGACCATCAACGATAGTCTTCAACATTGGGAATAGCGCGTCTGCATCGAGGGCGTCGGTGATAGGGACTGCCGCCAGGATGATAGGTGTCACTTTGGGCGATGGGAGCGTCAAGCACCACACGCGAACCTGATTTTGCGGTGTTAGTCTTTTGCCAATTCTACAGAGCCACAAAAATGTATTCGTACCTTTGTAGCTTTGTGGTACTCGGACTTCTCAAGCAACTCCTTCATTCTATCAGGATCCGCAACCTTGAGCTTGCCCTCGGCGGCGCCTACTAAATAGTGGCACCCGTCCTTCTCATCCCAGTATAAGCGCAGGGCATCCAACAGCTTCGAATCATCACAACTGAGCGCTACAGGTCCCTCGTGGCCCAGGGCTTTGAGCTGTTTGGCCACCAGGTTGAACGTATCTTCGCAGATATCCATTGGAAAGCGGGGCTCGCGCGCACGCTTCACTCTGCACCACAAGTTAGCGCCCAATTAGCGCCGGTCAAGTATACTAGTCATCGGCACTCACTGCATTCCGCGAATCGTCGGCATCTGCAGATGCTCAGAAAGCGCCTTATACGCCTGCGGACTGATATCGCGAACGATTTGGCATAGCTCGTCGTAGGCCGGAGAATAAGAAAAGTTCTGATTCCCTTTGCCGTCCGCTTTCCTTGCCTGCTCGGTCGCCATCGCAGCCATGAGTCCATTAAACACTTCCTTGTCCTTCATCTCGCCACGCAGATAACGTTTTGCGATTTGAATACACGGTTCTGATGAAGGCTGCCGGGATATGCAATATCAAAGTAAGTGAATTGTCCACATTCCAACAGATAGATGATACGCACAGCTTCGAAGATGTCTTGCAGACCCTCCACCTCTGCATATAGCTTCCCCAATAACTCATTCCGAAATGCGTACGGGGTGTGTTTCTTATTCTTAGCCTCGGGGTTGGGCTTGCCAATGGCGTTTCTGAATGGTTTACTCTTCAAGACGGCGCTGCACTGAACGCAAGGGTGTGGGCGCTTGTCGTTGACTATTTGGACATGCTTTTCGCACGAGGCTGAGAAGACGCGCACTTTGTAGTGGTCGTTCTTCCACTTCTGTTCGTGAAACTGGGTGTCCAAGACCTCGTCCTTCTGTTTCTCCCTCAACTCCGAGAACATCCTCTTGAACTTTTCCTTCGCAATCCGCCACACAGCACGAGCACCACCACCCGGAGCCGGCGTTCGATTGAGATACACCGGGATGCGCTTGTCCTCCAGAGCGGTTAGGCCTGGGCATGGCATAATGCGAGGCGGCGGCGGCAAATCAACTTTCTCTGCGTCTTCCGTACTCGGAGGACCCGCCTTCTTTGCAAACCCGAACTTGGCGAGAAGATTTGGACCGTTGAACACTTTAGATCGCTTGGATTGCTTGCCGGTGCATGCGTTGTAGTGGGAGCGGAATCGCGTTGAGTCGTAGGGCTCTTTGTACGGCGCAACCGCCTGGCAGCGAGAACAGACGGGTCGGAAAAGCTGTGCGTATTCCGTTCCAATGGTGGCGCCCTTGTCGATTTCCTTGATCTTCTGACACAAGGCAAGATAGCTCTCGCCTTTCACATCAACCTCGAGGGTGCCTTTCTCATACTCCTCCCTCAACTTCTTCGCGTTCTTAGCTGATTTTTTCTGACTAGACGGCCCAGCCTTCTCCCTTTCCCTCAACTCTCCCTCAATGTCGTCTCCCAGATCTTCCGCTGCCCTCAACTCCGCCTCAATGTCCTTTCCAAGATAGATCGACGGCCGCTTCAGTACTGGTGCTGCCCTCGAAGACTCTGGATTGTCAACTAGAGCAGCAGCAGGCCGTTTCTCTCCCGCCGTTGGAGAGGAGAGCTCCTCTGGTTCCGTTATGACAGAGGCGCATGATATCGAGCTTGTATCAGACTCGGCGCCATCGGAACTGCCGCCTCCCACTGGATTCAGCAACTCGGAGATGTCCATCCTTCGCTTAGGGTGTGGTGGGATGGAACTCGAAGGTATGCCCGGCTTTGGCCTTTCTTCTGCACCATCTAATCCTGCACTGTCGCCGTCGTCCAGATTCTTCAAGATCTCGTAGAGAACCGCCTCGGCATGGTCCGGGAAGTTGTAATCATCTTCTGGCGTCGAGATCGATGCTGTCATTTCTTCACGCACAGCGGCCAGTTTCTCTGTTGGAACTTCGACACCTGGAGGTTTACGAACCTAGTGAACGGTGAGTCCATCGTTCAGATCATCAATACAAATACTCACCCATTTGGTACCATTCAGGTTGTGCACAATTCGGATGAACCAGTCCACACGCGATGCTGATGCATTGGCCGGGGACCACAAAGGTGTGTTGTTATGAATCGCATGCTCAATTGTATTTGCTGTTACGATGCCACAGGAGTACTCGTCATCTTGAATAGCATGCTGCAGAGCATTTCCTTCGCAGGTGAAGTTCTTTCCGAAAGCGCGACGGGTCCAACGGCGGAGGTTCTCGTGAAATTTGTGCGGGATGTACTCTGACGATTCAAGCCTTATCGAGTCACCTATAGGCTCAGGTGAGTAAATTCTCTGTTATTACGATGATACAGACTTACCGTAGGATATAGTATTCCGCTTGAAGTCGATTTCGCCGGCAATCCAGTGGTTCCGATTGATATGGATAGGGAAGTAGAGCGCGTCGACACCTTCTTCATCCACCCGATTTGCGTACCGCGAGAGGAGCGTTCGTTTCCACTGTGCCTCGGGAAGCTTGAGTTTGTTCTTGAGCAGATAGACTTCGTTCGAGAAGTGGAGTGGTGCTACGAGCACTTTCCGGTGCGGCAATGGCTCCTTGCCAGACTGACTGTCATCCTTCGGTATAGTGACCTCCTCCGCCAAAACATGCATCATGATATTGATGTGGTCGTCGGTGAGCAGTTGTGTGCCCATGAAATGCACGAGGTGCTTCGTCGTCGCCGATCCTCTGAGGTACGTCGTCTTCTTCTCATACGGCAGTTTGATTGCAAGGGCCCTGACTTCTTTCAACTTCTCCACCAGAACGACATCTCCGACTCGCAATGCCTTCTTTTCCTCGCTTTCCAACCACTTCAATGCCCGGTTCCACTCGCGCTGGGCTCCCTTGATGCCGAGGAGGACCTTCCAGACTGTTATCGTCCATACCGGTAGGCGTTCCATTGTGTTAACAACTCGTCGATCAACTATTGACTTCGCTCCGTCTAGCCAGGCCTGCCCATATGCCTTGTCCAGGAGATTTACGTGGTCCGGCGATGGGATCGACTTCGAAAAGAAGACGTCAGTGTCTGTCACCGTCGGCGGATCTTTGCTGAACCAGGTGGGAATCGGGGTGTACAATAGTTCGCCAGACTGGGGAGGGGTCGAGTATTGGCGCAAGTCTTCAACAGCTTCGTTGCCGGTAAGGAATCGTTCTTTCAGGTGTTCCGGAATGGCGAGTGTTTTTGCCCTTGCATCGGATAGATAGATTGGCGCAACTTCTGGATATGTAGCCTTCACTTCAATCCACTCCTTTTCGTTGAACAGTTTGTTGGGGTCCAGTTCCGAAGCGATGTCAATGTCGTCCATTGACTCGTTGGTAGAGTAGATTGGATAGGAGAGATGGGCCGATCAGAATGCGTCGGTCTGAAAAATCATGCCCCTTAAAATGTGATCGCTCGCGCCAAACAAAAGCCATTGCATTAAAAAAATCTATCGATTGACCGGGGTTCGAACCAAGAGCTTCACCAGGCTTCACCGGCCTCACTACCACTCCACAATCTGTCTGGTCGGGGACCTGAGTTGCCTCACCACCTCGTGTTCGTGTCTGGTCGAAAAATCTGACTCCAGGGACCCAAAAGTCCCAATTTTGTCTGGTCGGGGGTCTCTGAGTCCGCGGCCTACGGCCGCTTCTGTCTGGTCGGGGATCAGAGTTCACAGGGTATATTCGGGGGTCCTGATGGGAACCAACAAGTTTGCGCGTGCGCGGCGGCGGCGGCGCTAAGGCGCCGGTGGCGGAGAAATAAACACCTGCGGCTCCTTGAGTGTGATGCGCACCCATGTGCCAAGCACTCGACCCGACATATAAAGCCTCGGAATCCACAGCTCGCACTAAACCAACCCCCACCCGCCTATCATACCTGGACGGTACCATACTATCGACCTCCTCCCAAAATGTTCACTCACTTTAATGTCGCCTTCATTGTCACTGTTACGGCTCTGCTACTCGTTGCGCAGCCAGTGGCCGCAATGATGATTCCCTCGATGGCACCCGCCGTTGACGCACGAGCTCGTAAGTATTCTAGGTGTCCCTCCTATAGCCGTATATGACCAAATATAAACTCACCCGGCACTGTCAGCTTCTGTACCTTCACCAATTCCCGACGATAACATATATACTTTTGTGGAGGAAAGCCTTCCAGAACCGAACGCGCTAAGCGCTCGAGCACGTGAGTGCCAAAAATCCTCCCTTGATGCTTGAGATTTGATAAGAACTGCAGCTTCTGGAGGGTCTGTTGTCCATGACGACAATATCTACACATTTGTTGAGGAGAGCATTGCTCGGCCTGGAGATGTAAGTGCATGAGCCCGTAAGTCACAGCTGCATGTCGGCTTCCTTACCCAACTAAACCATGTATATCACAACAGCATCTGGGGCATCTCCCATACACGATGACAACATCTACACCTTGCTCGAGGAGAGACTTCCAGAAGCAGATGCCTAAAATACCTCCCATGATTCCTCTCTGGAGCGATTGATTATTTAACAGTCCACGACGGATTCATGGTTCGTGATACGCAGATAGACTTAGAATTTGAGGGCGCACTGCATTATATTAGGACCGGGAAGGGATAATTAGTAGAGATTGTAGCATAGTCACTTGTTCGTATCATAGAATGCAGATTTTATGGCAGCCAGAAGCCTCGCGGAGTACAACATCAAACAAAGGAAACCCAGGATGCGCGTCGAATGGATTCGAGCCTGAGTCACTATTTCTGAATTTGGGCTGCATTATCATCGATTCCTTGGAGAGCACGTCCCAGAGTTACAATGTGCCCTTATCTTATGCCTTTGAGTTATCTACATTGCCTGTGCGAGCGCCAAGCGACCGCTCAGAATACTGAATGCCGCCATATCTCCGTCTCCAAGAATTTTCCGCGCTGCAACACGTGTATTTCTGACGAAATCATCGTATTGGCAATGACAGGATACGGAGCTCGAAGCGATTGGAAGTAACGACACTTTCGTTTCGCCAGCTCACGGCAGTAACATTCTTTGAATAGAGATGAATAGGGGACGCATGGACTCCCCAGGTCTGTGAACCTAGCATGTGAGACAATTTGAAATACAGGATATGATTTTCTCATCATGGGAGCTGCCTCCACGTGTGCTACTATGGGAGTCGTCCCAGCTGTTGTGTGGAACCCTGTGCGAGACTTCTATACTTGGTGCTCTGACTTAATCGCGTGCCATAGATCGCGCTAATTAGCGCCCGAGCTTCGAGTTTGTGTACAGCTAATCGAAACCGAGCCCAGCCGTTGAACGTTGATTACGCGCCACCTTACAGTAAGTACGGGAATTCACCGACTATCTGGTCACTTTATTTCGTCGCCGATTGCTGTGTAGTAAGCAGGGGCACGAAAGCTCAGCTGAGGAATAATAGCAATGGGATTCCACGTGGAAATGGTCCTTCTTGAGGCAACATGTCTGGAAGAACTTCTGCGACTTCTTCAAGGGAATCAAATATCTTAAAGCGGAGTGTCTAGTAGTTCTTCTGCGCTTCCTACATGTTCGGGCGAAACGTACAATACTTGATACCAGGTGTCTGTTGTCTTCCGTGATCTTGAGACCTCTTCAAGCCACATCGGAGTAGTACCGTCCACGAGGATAATGGTCTTCTCTACATGTATCTTTAGCCATCATAGCCGTCTATGTCGGTTTAGAAGCTTGGCCCTTCGACCTCGATTGCTTTCTTTTCCATTATAGGGAGAGACCACACAGCACAGTGTCAGAATATAGAGATATTTGACTTTGCTTTGTCACTATCTAACTAACAGAAGCGAGAACTAATCCCCAATCAAAGCATGGTGCAGCACCTTCTATCTATTGCATCGCCAATCCCACATTGTACGCACTGAATTGAAGTTGTACTGAAACAAGGAAGCGGTGTTGCTGAATACACGGTTGTGGGTAGTGTAGAGCGTATCAGCCAGCATCACATATATAAAGTGAGGAGAAACTATCCGGAGAGACTAAGGAAATCCAGTGCCCCTACATTGATCTTCCTTCTCTCAACTCGACACCAACAATGCCGGCGATCCAAGGTCTACTGAACTCTGTACTTATCGCACTCGCTTTAGCTTCGCAGGCGGCGGCAATTCCATCTGCCCCGTACTCGCATGGAACTCACCACCGTCGAACCCTTGGTCGTCGTGGGCTCCAGATTGAGACCTACAACCCTCCTTCCAGCTTCGAGGTACGGAGGACTTGAACTCATTGGTTACTGATCGTCACTGACTATGCGCTAACATGTACAGACGTACGGCGAAGGCCTCATTCAGGCGGCATCGTTCGCACCCGGCGGACTCGACACCGACGCTCGCACATACGTGTCCTCTAAGCTCAAGGTCGACAGCAACACTGTCGAGTTCAGGTCCGGGTTCTCTACTGCTAATGCTCGGCACGCATATGTCCGACAACGCTATGTACGGACCCTTTCTCTGGATCTCGGAATTTCTCTTTGGGCCGATCCGGCATATAAGAGCTCCCTTCTGACCTTCGATTTTTGCCTTCTCAGAACGGCATTCCGTTTGCGAACGCGGTCGCCAACGTTGCCTTTAAGGACAACAAAGTCGTCACATTTGGATCATCGTTTGTCAAACCGAGTTAGTCACCTTCTTCCTAGGCCGTGCCTCTACTAATATACACCGTCTTTAATATCAGCTAAAATTGCCGACTCGAAGCCCACAATTGATTGGAAGAGTGTTCTGCCGAAGATCGAGGAGCAGCTCGAGGGGAAGTACAACAACCACCCGACATCTCTGGAGTATCTCGCTCGTCCAGATGGCACTGCTGCCCTCACGCACGTCGTTCAGATACAAAACGAGGACGTGAATTCATGGTATGAGGCATTCATCGATGCACACTCGGGTGAGTTGCTCTCGATCACCGACTTCACCGCCGATGCCGCGGTACGTCCCGCGCTGAACATTCCTTTGCCGTACGACGGGCTGATTACTAGTGCACATAGTATCGTGTATTGCCCATTCAAAAGCAGGATCTTCGAGACGGACTGGAGCTTCTCATCGACCCATACGATCCTCTTTCGTCACCCGATGGGTGGCATTTCACCGGCGGTGCCAATACTACCAACACCTCGTACGTTCTCAGACTCTCCAAGGCTTTCCGCACACGATGCTCATGTCTGCGCTGACCTGCAGTGGAAACAATGTCATCGCATACAAGGGCACGCAAAGCAGCGTGACCTCACAGTCGGCTGCAGACCAGGTTTTCGACTACACATACAACACTGCAAATGCCCCTGCCACCGGCTCCAACATTGATGCAGCACGCACCAATGCGTTCTATATTATTAACCGCATTCATGACTTTGCCTACCGATACGGGTTCACCGAAGCCGGGTTTAACTTCCAGGCTGATAACTTCAATAAAGGTGGAAAAGCGGGTGATCGCGTCCTCATGAGCGTGCAAGATAGCTCCGGAACGAACAACGCAAACTTTGCTACCCCTCCTGAGTACGCTAAGCTTTCCAACTGGCGTCAATGCTTGGCTAATCCTCGTATTTTTACAGTGGTCAGTCGGGGACCTGCCGCATGTATATCTGGACCACAACCTCGGTTAGTCATGTTTCCTAGATGTCTTCGGTGCAATACTCACTCAACCGTGACTGACTCTAGCCTAATCGCGACGGGTCGCTAGAGAACGACATCATTGTGCACGAAATGACGCACGGGATCACTAACCGGCTGATAGGTGGAGGCACCGCTCGCTGCTTGCAGACCACTGAGTCTGGTGGAATGGGAGAAGGATGGTCCGACGCCATGGCTGAGTACGTTTCTGTGCTTTCTGACATTTTGGGAAGTGACTAATTGGTTCTAAGATGGACCGAGCAGAAGTCGGAAGTCATCAAGGACTATGTCCTAGCCGACTACGTTACCAACAACCCTGGCGGAATTAGGACGAAGCCATACTCGACGTCGAAGTAAGTCGTTCTGTATAACCTCACCGGCCAGCTTGAATTGCTCACCAAGACGCTCAGAACTGTCAACCCACAAACCTATGCGACTGTGAAAGGCCTGACATCCGTCCACCGTAAGTTACTCCGCCTCCGTCTCAGTCCCCCGAGTACTAACTCCCATGTAATCAATCATAGGCGTTGGTGAGATATGGGCTAACATACTCCACAATGTTTACGCGGCACTTGTGGCACAGTACGGGTGGTCTCCAACTTCACTGACCAACCCTGAGGGTGCTGAGGGAAACATCGTATATATCCACCTCTTCATCGATGCTCTCGCGCTCCAGCCTTGCAACCCTACGTGTGAGTTCCCATCGGATGACTTTTCCATTTGACTGTTAACCTTCTCGTACAGTCCCTCAAGCTCGCGATGCCTGGATCCAAGCTGACGTGAACCGATACGGAGGCGTGAATAAGTGCTTACTTTGGAAGGTGTTTGCAAGCAGAGGTCTTGGAGTCAATGCGAAGAGCTTCGTGGATGATAGCTCAGTTCCAACGGACTGCAACTGAGACACCCTACCTTTTAAACCAAACTCCTAATTCTGAATTTAACACTGGCTTTCTGCACCGTCTCATCAACGAATCTTGTTCGGACTCTGATTATCAATGGCCGCGTCGTGTCGTTCCTATTCTTGCGTGTACTTAAGGCGGATATGAAGAATGTTCCGTTACGCGCTGTGCGAATGTGGTGGGCATGAGTTCTTTCCACTGAGCGCTTATTATGCCAGCGTCTAGATCTTTCCACACGCGTAGTGGTCAAGTAAGGCGCAACAGGTATATAGGTCCACCTTACACAGAATACATTTTCCTTCTCGGCCCGGGGAGTAGGAAGAGATGAGAAAACGTACTCGTTTACCTGTTAGAGGAGTGTAACGAAAGCTAGATCTTATCTTCGTCATCTCGATGCGGTCGCACTCCCTTGACATAGCCATAATTTTAGTCACACCTAAGACTGTGAATAACTCTATCTACCATTGAATGTATGTACGTAAGGTAACCTCGTGTTTCAGATTGGAGAATGCACAGCTCAGGTCTAGAGTCCTCCCCGAGGCAGGATCTCAGTCTGTAACCCGCCTACAGAGCACGTTTAACCATTGATAGCGAACCAATGCTTTCCCTGTCAACAATTACGCCCGGCCTGACTCGTGGCTGGAATCAGCAAATCAACTCACCCAACCCACCAGCATGTGCTAAGCCATGCAACAGTTTCTCATACACACAGTACGGCGGGGCCTGGGTAGCATGATTCTACTCTTTGTTCCGTCGAAAAGTCACTGCGTCTCCCAGGGTATGCGGTTACACTCACGTTGTATATAGGAACTGATTAGAATTTGTGCCGCAAATGGGGCTCGGCAAATGGCTCATGCGAAGCCGAGAAAATTTATCCATCATTGAGAGACCCTGCCAGCCTCGGGGGCTTGATGCGCCTGCATGCCATAATCACCGTTTTCCATATAAGCCGCTGGGAAGTGGCAACATATACTTATCCAAGCTCGGTTCACCAGTCCCACCTTTCCGCAACCTCATCACCAACCCTTCACCCCAAATATGTTCCATTCTACCTTCGCTTCCTTCGTCGCGGCCACTATGGCCCTCCTCATCATTGTCCAGCCTGGAGCTGCGATCGCGATTCCCGAAGCAGGCGCCGTGAGCGCCAGGGCCCGTAAGTGAACAAAATTGCCATGTATTCTCAGTGCATACTGATCATTATATCTGAAGCCCAAGGCGAGCCAATCTACACTTTCGTGGACGAGGATATCGCGGCAGGAATTGATGTTTCCAAGCTGGAGAAGAAGATTTGAACCTCGGTGAGTGATCATCTATAAGTTGGGGACTATAATCGGAATCTGACTTCTGATTGGTCTTCACTTGGGATGGGGTAGAGATTAGACTACTGTGGGGATCCAATAATTCGGACGTATAGACTGGGGCTGTCCTCCCTCGTAGACAATGGCCCGATTTTTATCTGTGGTACCTAAGAATCCCACCACTCCAGGCTCGTCAGCCTGGATTTTCACTATCTATCCGAGTTGGAAAGGAAGCGTGCCCAATATTCTCGTAAGTATAAGTCTCAAAAATCATTTTAAATGAGAAGATTTGTTGAGATCAATTTTGCGAAGGGGGAGAATGAGACTCCCGAGTTCCAGGAGTAGCGGCGTTTTGGGAAGGTCCCTTATATAGTACGTGAACTCCTCTGAGGTTGTCATAACACCTTCTCAATCTCAGGACGACGACGGATCCATCTTGCACGAAAGCCGTGCCATATGCCCCGGGGCTTGTTTGAGCAAGCAGCATCTATCGAGACATCCAGCTTTGCTGTATATGCTCCGGGCCCCCATCAGGCAGCGTACGTGTAGCTCAAGCCTGAAGTCCCGAACGTAGAACTCACTACCCCTCTATTAGGTACGAAGACAAACCCGCGGATCTTGAGTTGCTCGCGTTGCTCATCGCTAGCCTCGAGGCGACGATGGACGTGCACGACAAAAGACTCTCCAAACAACGTTACCTTGCAGGCGACAAGGTTACCCTAGCCGACTTGTTCCACATCGTCTCGGCTGCAGCGCTTCATGGCATTGGATGCGACGGGATGCTGACTAGACCAAATGTTGCTAGGTGCGATATCTCATCTGTGCTATCGAGGATTAAGAGAATGAACTTACAATCGCCTTCAGATGGATTAACGAGCTGTTGAGCCCCCCGTCTTGGATAGCTGTGCAAGGGGGATGAAATGAGAGAAAGCGAAAACGACTACACAGACTCACTTCCACATCAAGTACCTATGAGAGTGCGATCCCACTATAATCGAACTGAGAATCCGCATCAGACCTGGACAACCACAGCGACTAATCAACTGGGTTGGGCGGCTGCCAATCCATAGAAAGAGATAGACGCTGCGCAGCGCCGAACGTCATCAGCCAAGCTAAGCCTCCAATGCTCTCAGGTGGCCGCTTCGAAGTTAACTGGTTCTTCTCGAACCTCCTCATCGTCCTTCGAAGTGTGAGTCGACCTAAAAACCTCTCCTTTCCTACCAGCGCGTAGTCCATTATCGGCCCTCGAATGTGCCAACATGACTTCGGGCTCGACGGTCATGACAGTTGCGACCAAGCCACGAGAATGGAGCGACATTACAAAGAGCATGCTTTACCTTCGGCGTTGGGCGATCCCCCGACAAAGCCTCGAGTCGGAAGCGCCGTATCCGCGAACACGAAACGAGTCTCCCTTGTCTGAGAAGCAAGTTCCATTTAAGTTCATCGAGGTAGACTTCTAGACTTCTTCAAGGGCGAGGACCGCACTTCCAAGTTTAAACTGAGCAGCCCTTCCGTCAAGTGCCGTACATCGTACGTCGCTCGCCTACTCTCCAGAGCTCAGGTTCTAACGCAGGCTGGCGGTACATGAAAAATGAAGACGGCTTCATCCTGTACGAGAGCCGGGCCATCGCTCGCTACATTTGCGGGAAGTATCCTGAACACGGGCCCAAGCTCGTCCCGGATGACATAAACGGGAGCCTTCTTCGAACAAGCCATATCCGCTGAGCAAGCCAATTTCAAATACACCTCCAAGGCTGTTTTCGAAGTTTTCGCCAAGCCGTAAGTGTCCATCTCGTCTTCGCTTTCAGACCACACGAGCAGGCTGCAGCAGAGCTTGAATACAATATCTGCAGAGCGATCAACGGCGTGCCACCGGACGAGAGGGCTTCGCTGCCCTCATCACCTCTCTCAAGAAGACTCTCGATATCTACGAGGTGATCTTGGCGATGCTAAAGTACATCGCGGGGGACCAGCTGAGCCTTGCTGACCTCTTCCACGTCCCATTCGCTGCCATTCTCCTCGGAGTTGGGAGTAATGCGATGCTAGAGGGCACGTTGCAAGGTGCGACACACTCTGGAGACAGTTCCGGAGAACGAAGCGCTGGCGAAAATATGGACAAGGTGGCTGAATGAGTTGGAGGCTCGCGAGTCCTGGCTGGCGACGAAGGATAAGATCAAATCGACTGCAGGGTCACAGTAGCATTACTGGTCGCAGTCATACAGGTCTGGGAACCAGATATGAGATCGCCTGAGCGGGATTAAGAGAGGTGTTGACGATGATCGAGTGAAGAAGAGAGATGTTGGATATAGACGTATACCAATCGCGCCGCACGTGGGCTAAGTTGACGAGTTGACACAGATATCGGCCGCCGGCGATGGAAAACGAGAAGAAGAGGCAGGTCCAAGTTCTGATTCAGGACCCAGTGCGATCGAAATCTCGTTGTTTGTCCCTGCCATGTTCAACAGACCAAACATGGAAGATTGTAAAGAACGTAGCTGCGCACCAGAGCCTCCTATAGACTTCACATCCCACTCAGTGTAGATGCGCTCTCGAGGCGCGACGGGCTGCACGGGGCATCGGGGGCGCCCCCGTCGCGAGTAGGACGTATGCTTGCAACTGAGAATTGAACGTTAACCTCGTCATCCAGGTTTGAAACATGGTCGATGTGCCTCGATGTTACCCCTCCGAGATGGAACGGCAGAGATTACGGCGAGGGCAAGGGAGAAGCGGTCGAGGACAACATGACGGAACGAAAGAAAGGACCGCGCGACGATTGGATCACCTGGCGGCAGCCAGGTGCCGTTAAAAATGTTCTAACTCCGATATCGGCATCCACCAGCCGTTTCCCAGGCAATCGGCGAGGGCGTGGGCGGGCAGACCCAGGACAGGCGACCTTCGAGCAATGAGCCAACGCATATGATAAACATCCCTATGTACAAATAAAGGTAATATTATTTCCCAGAGCTGTCAAAATCTCACATCGAAAATGGTCCTGCTTATCCTCCCTTGCTATCTGGTTTCACCACCTTGAGGACGATGGCTCGGGTTTCAGGAGAACTGACCTCCGTGAACAGGGTTACAACTCTTTCACAGCGTTTCCCCCATTGCTTCTAAGTCTCAGGATGTGCAGCTCCTTCGATCTTCAATCATCATCAGTGCGCGGCTTCAATGTCGCTGATGGAAATCGGCAGTGCAACATGCGAATGTGACTGGGCTTGCTCAGTGGGTATGCCTAATGGCTGCGTTTACGTACCCATCGCCGCAGCGCCATCCCTGGAGAGCGGGCACAATCCTTGTCGCGCTTCTATACGTATCTGGAAGTTTCATTGGGAGGCTTCTCGTTGTTCACCTGTGTATGCGGCGGCCCGCGGGCTTCATGGCCCCCGACGAACCCAGAATTCCCTGTTCAGGTCTCAGGTCTGACTGAGCGCCTCAGGCTTTCATGTGGCCTACATGTCATTGAAAACCATATAAAAGAGTTACGATGGATAATCGGGACTCCATTCAATAGGACCCTGGCAATTTCCCCTGCCACACAATTCACTCTCTAGTATTATGTATCGTCTTACCCTGTCATCCATTTTTGCGGCCATATTTCTCGCCTTCGTTGTGCTGAACCCTGTGGAGGCCCTCGTGCCTCCCAGTAGAAGTGTGCGTTCCGGTATGTGCTCATGCTCTTCCCATTATAGCGCAATTTCCTGACCGAGAGAACTGAATCCTCCGACAGTGAAAGTTCCTCTCAAAGACGACCAGATCTATACGCTTGCGGCGGAGGTTGAGGATCGCAGTCGTGAGTTGCACCAAGCCCAGCAAAATTCAGATCGAATATCCCGCTCATGTGGAATCTTTCTCTTTGCAGTGACCGAGAGGGATCCTGGCAACACCTATGACCTTAGGGTAACCCGAAGTTCTTGTGAGTGCGCCTGTCTGTATCCGTATCCTTCTTTGCCACCGCTCTAAACACACTTCTCGTATTCGTAATGGCAGCCGCGCCCTCACTTAAAGACGACAACATCTACACCTACGCAAAGGAGGAGGCTTGATATATAGACGGTGCTCTCATGGCTGGGCCTGAGGGCGTGAACACATAATGTATCTAGGGATCGATCCACTTATTCATAGATTTAGTTCTTCCTGAGTCTCAGGTGCCATGCTACGACAGTCTGGAGCCTCTGTGGGCAGAGCAGAGGGACTTGAGGGTAATCTTGAAATATCGCTGATCTCTCAAGTCCTCTCACGTCGAAATAAAGACAATGGCGAAAGTGAATGAAATGTGAGCTTCGTTTGATTCGATCCATCAATGCGCATCGAAGCATCAGCGCGCAGCCGAAACGAAGGCTCTCTAAGGGCGGTCAGCGTTTTCAGACATGTCGCACTTTCTTATGCTATCTCTCTAGCTCTGGTTCTACTACTCGTGCTCCCATGGTAATTATCCCATCCCACCGAAAATGGCACACTTGCTCGAGCAATTGTCCCACCCTGCGACAGACCATCAATCATCGTGAACGACGGTGCTTCTATTTTCAATGCCTTGCATCCAGGGGTAAGTGAAACTGAGACGAGTGACGATAAAGCGACTGTGTGATGGTGACCATTCCTCGAGAGTACATAAATGAATGAGAGCCTTCAATCTGGAATCACCGCCTTCTGCTATAGTTCGAATCTTCTCTCATCAATTTCCAGTCATACAATGCTTCGCGCGACCATCCTATCTATTGCTGCGGCCATGGTCGGGCTTCTTATCTTCACGCAATCCGTTGCTTGTATGCCCATGGGTGGCTCGATACCATGTGTTCTCGCAAGGGATGCCGGTCAGTACTATTTCACCTCATTGTTTCTTCTTTTTCGTGACAAATGTTCTCGAACTTACCAATAATACTGTCTTTAGGGACACTCTCCCAGAGAGCGAAGAATTTCCCTGGGATCTGGACTCATGCTGCAGAGGACGACAACTTTTAGACTTAGAATGGCTGTGAAATATTTGAAGAAGAAATCAATTACAACCCAATCTCACGCAAATCTGCTCAAGGGTCTTGGCGTCAACGCGAAGAACTTTGTAGACGATTCGACTGTCCCAACGGGATGCTAAACCTCTACGCGCTTCATTCGATAACCTCAATTTATTGCTATCGAGAGTACTGCCTTGGGTGTAATATTATAAATAAGTATGAAAATCAGGATTTCAGCTTCAAGGTGTTCACATGGTAGTAATACCGTATCGCTATTCCTCTTGTAATGTCCCAGGATGAGTACTATGTAGATGGCGGCAGTGGGCGTCTATTCTGATCTTCGCGGATCCTCCTTGAATGTCCAGATGTTATCGTCCTGTGCTGCTCGCAGACTTGGCAATGCGAGAGTAAGGATAGAATGGTGGAAGAGACTCACGTGTGCGCGATTCAAGTCCGGCTATATTGCGAGTCGCAGCACCGATGGACACACACACACACAGCGAGGACTCGGAGAAGGGCTGCGACGAGAGCCGACACCAATTTCAGACTGTACAACTACTCTCCACGCCGGTCCTGAGTCATTTTGATCTGCTTTACACAGCCATATACTGAGCGGCACATGTCATGAGTCCGGATTCCAAAAAGATGGTATGCGGGGGTCATTTGAATAATCGCTTTTGCTGACGTGGACCTTTCTGTTGGCTACACTCACCATGGACCAGCAAAGGTAGGTGTCGAGTATTGTTGACCGTTTAACCTGGTTGTTCCATATACTGACGAAGTCCTCCAGCCAAAATCTTCGAGCAGGTACTTAGTCTGGTCCACGAATAGACAAGGAAGGGTCGACTCACGTACCCCGGTTCATAGATACGATCACGAAGCTCCATGAGCGTGGGGTCTCCTTCATGCATCAGTTCCTACGCACTGGAGACCTTGCACACATATCCGAAGCAATATCGACAGAGAAACAGGCACTAATGATAACCCCAGAAGGTCATCCAGCCATGCGCGACGAGCTCAGTATCCTTGGACTATCCCTGTACCTCCGCTCCGAACAGGCTGGGATTGCAGCTGACATCGATGAAGCCATCTCGGTGCTCACAAAGGCGGTACTTATCACTCGCGAAGGCCATCCAGACCTTCACGCCGACCTCAACAGCCTCGGGCTCTCTTACCAAAATCGCTTCATCCGGGCTGGCAACGTATCGGACCTTGTCGAAGCCATATCCGCATTTCAGCGTGCGGTACAACACACACCTACGAACAATCCAGCGATGCACTCTGAGCTCAGCAACCTCGGACTCTCCCTCATTCACTTCCAGCGAACCAACAATCTCTCCCACATCACAGAGTCCATCGCCATCTTGAGGAAGGCTGCAACACTTACACCTGTGGGTCATCCTGGGCGACCGGGTTCACTCAGCAACCTTGGATTATCACTCATGCGCCGGTTCGAGCGACTGGGTGACATGGTTGACATTGGAGGCTCAATCTCCACACAGGAGTTGGCTTTGAAATTGCAACTGACCCCCATCGACGATGCAGACCTACCTGCAAGGTTCAACAGTCTTGGTGCCGCGTACTTGACCCGCTTCGAGCATACCGATGCGCTATACGACATCACCAAGGCCGTCGCGCTCACAGAGAAAGCCGTGGACCTCACCTCAGACGATCATCCCAACAAGTCCAGCTATATCAATAATCTCGGACTCTCGCTGAAACATCGCTTCCTACGTGCTGGTAATGTCTCGGACATAGACGCAGCAGTTCGAGCATTGAGGAAAGCGATTGACCTCACGCAGGATGGTCACATCGACGTATCCACCTGGTACAATAACCTCGGACTGGCTCTCATGCGCCGGTTCGAGAGGATTGGGGACGATGCAGATGTCGTAGAGGCCATTGAAATGCATGAAAGAGCATTCGAGCTCATTCCTGAGAGCCACGCAGATCGCACTGGGTGGCTCACCAACTTGGGTCTCGCGTATCTTCGCCGTTTCGAAAACACCGGCGACCCCACATATATCGAGAAATCAGTGCCCACTCTTCAGAAAGCAGTCGACCTCACACCAAAAGGCCGTGTAGAGCTACCCAGCTTACTTAATAGTCTCGGAGTCTCGCTCATGCGGCGCTTCGAGTTGGCGGGAGACCTTTCTGACATTGGCGACGCGATCGCGGCACAGCAGCGCGCTGTTCAGCTGACGCCGGATGGCCACGCCGACTTACCTCGTTGGCTCGCGAACCTCGGAAACTCCTTTGGAGTCCGATTTCAACGCAGTTCTACACTCATGGATATCGAAGAAGCCATCCCAGCACTCCAACGCGCCGTACAACTCACTCCGGATGGGCACACCGACTTGCCTTCCAGGCTCAGCGACCTAGGGAATGCACTTTCGTGGCGCTTCGAGCGTACAAAAAATCCATCCGATATCGACGAAGCGATCCAGTCACACCGGAGAGCTGTCAAGGAGACGCCAAATGGGCACGCATCCCTGCCGGGGTGGCTGAGTAACCTTGGAATGGCCTTGCAAATCCGATTCCAACTCACCAACAACTCCTCCGACAACGACGAGGCAATCTCTGTTATAGAGAGAGCAATCCACCTTGCACCCGAAAGCCAAGCGGGCTTGCGCTCATACTTGTCGAACTACGGCCTTTCGCTCCAAGATCGATTCAAGCGCACAGCCCAACCCACCGCCAGGGACGCAGCTATCTTGGCTCTAAAGAAGGCGGTGATACTCACGCCCGAAGGGCATGCAGACCGACCGGGTAATCTCAGTAACCTCGCCTGTGTCCTGTGTAGAACTTCCGTCCCTGGGAGTGACGAGCGCTTAGAAGAGAGCATATCACATTTCAAGTCCGCGGCGACATGCATCGTCGGCCCCCCCGAGGTCAGACTAAAAGCGGCCACCAACTGGGCGAGGCTGCAAAAGCAACATCGCCCTCGGGACCCAGAGATCATACTTGCCTTCGACACAGCGTTATGCCTGATAGCCCTGATAGCCGGTCTCGAGGATACTGTAGGTGGACGCTACTCCAGGCTCCAGGGCGTTTCCGGCCTTCCCTTGGAAGCCGCTGCTGCAGCGTTCGCATTGTCACGACCAGATAAGGCATTGGAGTGGCTCGAGCAGGGCCGGTGCCTCGTCTGGAGCCAGTTGAGCGAGCTTCGCACACCCTTCGATTCCCTGCACTCCGTGAATGCGGCTCTCGCGAAGAGTATAACGTATGTTGCGAAGAAGCTCGAGAATGCAGGATCATCCCGCACCTCATCATATACCAAAATGTCGCTCTCTGAGAAGATATCGATCGAGAACGAGAAGCGTGCTCATCTGACCTTGGCGAGGAAGTGGGACGAGCTCCTGGCATCTGCCAGGGCCATTCCGGGATTCGAGTCCTTCCTTCAGCCATCACCATGCTCTGCCTTGATGCAACATCTCCCTGATGGGCCTATCGTCGTTATAAATGTGACAAAAATGTCAACAAAGCCCGATGTGACGCCATTGTGCTGGTACCAGGACGAGACGAACCCATTCATGTTCCCTTACCTGACTTTTCCGTCACCAAGGCGCACAAGTATCACGTTGATCTGAGAAGCCAACTGAGAACGGTCGGTCTCCTTGCTCGAAAGGAAGAGGAGGTCGTGAGTCCCGGGGAAGATCGCGCAGAGAGAGCCATTAAACCTGTCCAGAGGGAGAAGACGAACGTGGGCCCGGTATATGATGTGCTTCGAGGGATGTGGAGCGAGGTTGTGAAGCCAATATTGGATGTTCTGGGGTTCTCAGTGAGTGGATTCTATTATGTATTATCTCTGTGGATACTGACATCGTGTTAACAGAGGGTGGATCAGTCGGTTGGCCAGGTCCCGCCTCGGATATGGTGGTGCCCGACCGGGGACCTATCATTCCTCCCTATTCACGCCGCAGGGATATACGGCGGGTTAAACCGTGAAGGTACGATGGACTACGTCACATCGTCATACACTCCGACTGTCGCCGCTCTTGCCGAGCGTATCAAGGCTGGCCCAACGCCCAGTGGTGACACTTTGGGCTTGTTATTGACGAGCCAGCCCAACGCGCCTGGTAGTACTCCCATCCCTGGAATGACGAAGGAGGTGCAAACGATCTATGCGAAAGCGACAGAGCTCGGTACGCGGGCGCTCATGGTCGAAGGTGGAACACTCACCGTCGATACATGTGTCAAATTTATGGAGGAGTACAGCAGCGTCCATTTCGCGTGCCACGCATCCCAGAACGCGGCCGATCCCCTTCAGAGTCGATTCCTACTCGAGGATGGGCACTCGACCTTGCAACGGTCATCCGATTGGACCTGAAGCACGCCGACCTGGCTTTCTTATCAGCGTGCCAGATGAGCTCTGGGGAGGAGAAGCTCTCTGATGAGGCCGTTCACCTTGCGGCCGGGATGCTTGCAGCAGGTTATCGCCGAGTTGTAGCGACGATGTGGTCGATTGGCGATGAACGTGCCCAGGAAGTTGCATGCGACTTTTACGACTACCTATGGAGTTCAGGGGCAGGGGCAGCACAGTGGGGGAAATTCGATGGGACCGCGTCTGCTCATGCTCTACATTGGGCCATTCAGCAGTTAAGACTTCGTCTCGATGACTCTGAGAGCTCGTTACTTACCTGGATTCCGTATGTCCACTTTGGCGATTGATCTGTGCTCTTTCTTCCGCTTGGATACCTTGATATACCTTTGAATATAGGCCTCCTTCTCAGATGGCGACCGCTCTCCTTCTACCCTTTAAGGTACCAAATGTATGCCAGGTCTAATCTTCACTGCACGAAGCAGGGGGAAAGTGTGAATAGAGTCGTGGTCGCATCGGCCGAGAAAAAAGTACGCATTCTTCAGCGAGGGGAAGGTCGACTCGAAGAATAGCATTTCCGCTGGTCTGAACTCTTTCCGCGTATCGGACGCGAGAGAGAGGAGCCTAAGGAGCAATCAGGAGATATTGAACGGGCATGGGCTCGGAAGGAGGAGAAATTGCGCGCTGGCGGGGTAGTGGCAGTGTAGCTTACAAACACATGTGAAGATTCACACGAATGAACTTTAGGCGCCCAATCGTGTTGGTTTGGGGTACTTGGGGAGAGCTGGCCCTTATCACGTCCCAGAAGCTTCCAAAGATTTATTTGGGGTTTATCTGTAGACATAAGCCAATATATGCACCCCTGCATTGATCATCACGGACAAGGGCTTCGAACCTCCACTTCCAAAAGTGAGGGTGTCGGGCGAGGGCGCGGTATCAAACAATAATATTTGAATGACATCTGCTGTGATCATCGGTAATATATCAAGCATCTACTCTATTAAGAGCTCGGAAGTGCAGAAGGAGGGGCTGTGCCGCTCTCTGGTCGGTACAGTAAGAATAACCGGGGATGCATCATGCGTCTGTCCGAGACCGAACTGCGCTTATGTGGCTACTTATCTTCGCGTAGTGCTAGTTGACTAAGAAGACTACGGTAACGTGCTTTTTTATTTATATGCTAGATTTCCATGCTACCAGGAAGGAGAACCAAATCCAGCTGGTTGTGTGGGAATCGAGATGCTCGGAAGCTTGCAAATCCCCAGTATAGGTAAGGTCTACGCACCAGCCGGGGTCTCGTAGACTAAGTTGTAGTGACTGACCATTATCGCTTCAGTTGGCCTAGTACTACGTGTAACTCTGAAGTGCGATGTGGGAGATTGACAAATGGTGGTTGACCGTTGGGCCTTGGGGACCCAGCATCAAAATCCGCACAATTCCAAGCGCCCCGAGTACCGGATCCGGTGTGTGGTGTTACAGACAGCCCAAAGTTCAATCCACACGGTAGCTCAATGTCCACGACGACATCGACGTGCTCAGGTCCTGGGATACTCTTCCTCGAACTCTCCACCCGTGATTTCTGATAGAGCCAGCAGAGCGCCTCGACGTAAGCTCCCTCCTCCTGTTTAGACTCGGAGCTGGTCTCTATCTCGAGACTGAGGAGAAGGTGCAGCCCTAACTCATACCACGGACGATATACTTGGGCTGATGTACGTCGGAGATAAACTCTCGGTTTGCTTGTACCAAGTTCCAGCGAGCAGTTTCCTATTTTTCCTTTGTGTGACTGCTCACGCGTTCGAGGTAACAACCGATTCTGTATTGTGTACACCGCCTGCTAAAATCAAAACCCCTTTGCAAGTGACACTGCCCCGCGCCAGGGACCGACTCATATATCTATGGCTGCACTTCCCCTCCGGTAATCTCTCCGGCAATAGGCGCCTACTCGAACAATGGTCTTTTTGATAGAAACGACTTCAATGATGAGAACTGTCCATCCTGAAACGCGAGCCCAGTAATCCGCGCCCGCCTCTCCCGGCCTGGCCTACCCAGTAGAGTCCAACCCACAGGCAAGCTTCCCTCGGGTTATGCCTCGCAGCGCTGACAGGCGCCTAATATCCTCAATCAGGGATCAAAGACCCACTAACGAGACCTTTACTTGAGGTCAATCATTTTTGTGGATATATCTAGATGTCAGCAGCGTTCAGGACTCATATTGAGTGGAATTCTATTACGGTCAGTCACCAGGCTCCACGGTAAAATGGATCGCGTATAGCAGCTGCCCACTCAGAAGAGCCGTCATCAGTGAGGCGCAACACGGTCGGTACGGCTCTGCAAGGTAGAGATAAGCCTAAACCACTAAAAACCTACTGATTTCGGAAGCGTTAGCCGCGTTCTTGGCATGGAAGAACACATTCAGTTAGTTATCCAGGTATCTAGGAACAATGATGTCCGCTGATATATAGTCTCCAAATGGCTCCCTTCGTGCTTCAGGAGCGCCATGCCACAGTTTGAACACCTCAATACCCACCATCTCGTGCTTCGGAGCGCCACCGCGTTTCGACCAACTGTACTCTTGAACTTCAGCCAGAATACCAAACAGCGCCAGTATCTCTCGGACTGCAGTATATTCTTGTTTGTTGCATTTGCAAGCGCTCGTGGTTTAGGTTGGGACGCATCTTCGCATCACATAATACCAGTATGAACACAAAGCATACGTACATTGTTACTGAAACGATCGTGAGCAACGTTGCTCTTAATGGCTTCTATTAAGTTTATCGGTACTTCGCACACCCAGATGGTGTGTACTGCGATACTGCTATCGCAGGGCATCACACATTACGACAACGAAACCAGGCTCCACAAGAGCCATGATCGGGAAAGCTCGGATAACCGGTGAGCTCCCCGTACTTTTCACCTATCGTGTACCCCTTCAAATACCTTCACACAAGGTCAAATGGTGAGATATGAGGGTAAGCCTTTGCACGGTCCGGCGTTGGCCCATGGTAATAAAGAGCCATACTCGGATATCGCTCATCCTCCCTCGCTACGTATGGGATTCGGAAAGCGGGATTCCGAAGAACTACCTCACTGATGACCAACCCTCAGCTTTGCTGGTGGGGGGAGCCTGAATTTGATAGACCCTTCGCCGATCTATGTACGGTTCTTACCTGGTTAATCTGGTGCCGACGTCAATGGAACAATTGATTGAAGTTTGATCGTTCTGGTGGTTTCAGGGTCGGGGACCCAGAAATGGATTTCTGACGTGCTTAGTGCAGGGCTGCACCTCCGGAAGATCGACGTCTGGATCCGCACACTGCACTCTGCTCTACTCCAGAGCGGACTCATCCACAGTACAGATATTGGATGTGGGGCGACTGACTGACTCCGAGAGACCAGTAAATTATAAATCCTCAAGAAGAGCAGCTTATCGCTTCGAATATAGTTCACGTTATCTGGCATCTGGGAGGTTACGCATGGGCGCTGAGTAGCAATTCAATGCATTTCGACCAATAAATCAAGTCGAAGGCCCAATGACAGGCCGGCATCGATAGAGACCATGAACAGGTTTCTATGGACATTCCAGCAAGGTACGGAATCGAAGAGAAACTCGCTGATGAGCTCTCATTACATCTGATACCTTCGACGATTTCGCTCTAGCCATACGCCACCGCAGTGCTCTCGCACCTTAGCGTACACCGATAGTGTCAAAGCACTAAGGGGTGGTCGCGTCGAGAGTTTTCAAACAGGATAAATACCACGGCCCTCCTGCATTACAACTTCATTCCTCAGCCTTGCAAACCTACTTTCCTCAGCCTTCAAAGGATCACACACAGAAACAGCCTTTCCATCCAGCTCCATTTTCTACAACACATAACAATGCGTTTCTCCATCCCCGCTGGCCTTACTGTCGCTCTCTCCCTTGTTTCCACTGCCATGGCGCACTCGGGTGGTGGATACGACACGGTATGCACTCTTGCCTATCCTTTTGTGTACAATTACCCTGACTTAACGGTCATCCATTATCGCGCACTTCCGTCGCTTTTGACAGTCGCTCCAAGCCCGTGAATATGTCAATGAGCTCAGCACTCGCGAGCTCCTCTCCGACCTCACAACCCGCGAGCTGATTGACGAGCTTAGCGACCGCCTCGAAAGGCGTGCTGTTCTCTACAAGTGCGGTTTCTGCCACCTTGAGATCACTGAGAAGGTGCGCTGTTCACTTATCCCATGATCTGACTCTCCGCTAACTCTGGACTGGTTCTAGAACAAACTCTCTAAGTGCCATCTCTCGGTCAGCACTTTCCACGAACCGCCCAATGGACAGAAGATCGACTTCAGGAAGCGTTGTTGAGCGTCGATTGCTCCTTGCCACCACCGAAACGGCGTCCTATCTAGGTACTTGGGGTGTAACAGCCGTGCGACCCATGTCGCGATCCTACAGCAGCAGCCTGTCTAGTCTTTTCGTCTTATTTGTTTTAAATTGTGTTATTTATCATTATATGTCGTGCTGTTCTCACTCCTCCGGCAGTGCCTCCAACTCGTAGACCTGCTATCGAGGCATAAGCTCACTCACGATCAACAAGCCAGTCTCCGGCTGGCTGTGTTCCTGGAGGAACTCTGTCGTGAATAAATCAACCCATCTGAAGTGGTGCCCGTCCGGGTCTTCCATTCTCTGTACCGGAACACGGCTGATCTCCAGTCAGGAGTTACCCTTTCTGCACCACGCCATGATTCAACAGCTCAGACATTGTATCGATAACTCAGGAACTTCCTTACTTGGATTCCTTTCGTACACTTCAGCTGTTGGTCGTAGTATGGTTAAGTCCTCAGTAATAGCAGTGTCACGTTCCCATATGTTCGATTCTCTGGATACCTAAGTATGTAAAGCAGGATATGGTGAATGGTCATTTCATGTTTACTCCCTTCTCACATTAAAGTCCAAAATCATCGAATCCACCCTTTAGCCTTTGCGCTCACCCATCCCGCATGCCAAGCAGCTCCCATCTTGATGTAGCCTCCCGCACCTGGATGAATACCATCGGACAAATCACTGTTCGTCAACGCGCTCATCGAAACCCAGACGATATGCTGTCCTGCACTAATCTTAGCCTTTATAGCGGCCTCAAGGCGGGTGTTGTAAGAATCGACATTAGCCTGAGAAAAGGAAAGAGGGGGTACGGATGCGACAAGCACAGTCGCGTTGGGAGAAGCTGTGAAGATCTTGTCGACAAGAGTCGTGAGGCGTGTGGGTGCGTTGGCCAGGTCCTGGTTCTGGCCTATATCGTTTGTGCCTGCCATGAGGGTAACAACCTGTAATTTGCAAAGGAGCGCTAAGTTAATTTCTAGCATAAGTGGGTATTGGATCTGACAACTTGGCGTACCTCAGGTTGCTGCTTCAAGGCGGTCTCCGCGTATCCCGAGATTTGAATAATAGTCGCGCCAGAATGGCCTTGATTATCGTTATCGTCCATGTCCCCGTTCTTCAGCGTACCGATGTAGTCAACCGTGACACCGTCCTTCAAGAGCTCGTCCTTGAGTTCTTTGCGGTAAGAGTTCCCATCGCTACTTCCTATTCCCCAGGTGATGCTATCTCCGAGGGGAAGGACGATAATGGGAGCTGCTTGGGTCGCAGTTGGGGAAGTGGCGGTTGTGGTAGTAATTGGGGTCGTCGTCGAGGGTGTTGTAGTGGTGGTACCAGATGTGGCAGGCAGGCACTGCGCATAATCTTGAACAGAAGTCAAGGTGCTGCAATGGCGAAGGATCCAAATACGCACAAGCTCCCAACCGTGTGCAGACTGCTCCAGCGACACATTGGGTTTCTCCTCCCCATGGCACTCCCTCTAGGTACTAGGCTTCGAGTTAGTCAATTCACACTAATTGGAACATTTGACCTTACGCCGCATTGCCCGTACAGCGGTACTTCTGCACAGCCTTGCTGGGCCAGGAGGCCTGTGACTATCAACGACAAAGTAATGGAAGGAGTAATCCTGGTGAACATAGCGGGGGTCATTACTATACTTCTCAGATGGTGAGATCACTAATTAACGAAGGGCACGGATATATACTGGCCTCTCCTCGGCTGTACTTCTTCGCCTGATGACCTTGGGATTTGGAATCCCGCTGAGGCGTGATATTACAACAAACGGGACGCACTTCCTCCAAGCCACGAGACCTTGTGTTCAATCAGCTTCCCGGATAATTACATAGCTACGATGATCTCCGAATCATGATATACAGAGTCATGGTTGTAGACTTGTCTGGACATTGGTCCTCGCCGATCACCCTTCCTCAACCGTTCTTGAAGTCTTCGCATGTGTGTGTGTGTGATGTATAACAGGAAGCGATGAGTGATGTTAAGCACACGTCTACGCTTCTGGATATCTGGAGAACCAATCCTTTTCAATGTACTCGTAGGATCGGGAAGATGAAGCTCGCTCTGAGAAGGTATAATTGATAATTGGGGCCTCGACTACCTGTGTCCAATTGCCAACAGAAATGGAATATCAACCAAGGGTAGGGCGTTCCCATCATACCCCGAGTCAGCGAGTCCAGGATGCCTCCTTGAGCAATCGAGATGCCACTTACCCATATTTGAGAAACCGGTTGAATACCAGAGAGACATGGGTCCATATGTACGCCTGTCTGCCCGGGCTAAGTTGAAAGGGGAGAGATTTAGACCACACCTTCGCCAAGCTTGCACACATCCTTCGATGATCGTACATATTCATAACTGACTGCGAGCGTGCGATCACTTTAAAAACCGCACAGTTTCTTGATGCTTGGTGACACCATTACATACTGTCCATGGTCAACAAATTCGAGGACTGTTGCAAGATCCCCATATCTCAATCTAAATCCAACCCGAGTTCAAGTTGAAACTCGCAGAATATCAAGAATCCCAGTTATCCTCTCACACAGCAGCAGCCGAGGCAAATGGAACCTCACAATCGTTCAAGATGCGGGTGGCAGATCATCTCCTCCACATCAGACCTCAAGACCCCCATTCTCCTGCACATGCCTACCGCCACCCAACCACCGCGTCGAAAGCCAATGAATGCACAAACAAAAGCGAAAGCACGGCTTCATGGGAACCCAGCCCCGTCGAGGTCTACGATGTGCGCAGGCCCCCTTGTCGCGCCCCAGAAGAGTCATAACATAGACTGTTATTCATTAGTATAAGATACACCGGTTTACGGAAGTTAACCATAGGGTGAAGGGTCGAGAGAGGTATGCTCCAGAAGTTAGAACCCCGCGGAGCAGAACACAATCACGATCGAGATCACGATCGAGAAAGAGGCGGGCGAGACTCGCATGCCGGGTCGGTTGTCGGTTAATCCAAGGAGAGTAAACGCACAGATGAGAGTACTCAGTCAATGGAAAGGATGGTTAAGAATGAAGTACAGATAGAAGGACGGAAAGCGACCATCCGCGAACCACCCTCTCCAGATAATGTAAGCAATGCCCGATCGCTGCGCCAAACGACCCGGCGTCTAGTTCAAAGAAGCGATTCGAATGGAGCTCCTCCGAAGCCCGAACGAACGACCGAGAACCATAACCAATCCAAACCTAGCACCCCATCCAATTCCGCCCACGACAAATAGCAAACGAAACATCCAATAATCAGACATCCCGCCCAGGCAAGCTACATCCAAACCGCCGCTCACAAGAGACTATGCGTCACAAAGGAAGAGGTAAAGGCCAAGGAACAACATCGCACCGCAACGCAGCCCCAAAAGCGCCCAACCGTGTCCTCTGCAGGCACCAGTCCCACATTCGCAGAGGCAAGTATCGCCCGAAACCCATCGTGAATGAACAGAAGCACTTGTATCCACGGGCGTGCACCAGTCGCGCTGGCACAGGCGCTGGCAGGTCTCGCCCAACACCCACCATGAATAAATGAATAAACAGTAAGACGACCGAAAGAGAACCCCTTCACACAGGCAAACACCAAACCATCGCTCACGAGGGACCAAGTTGAAGGGTGGAACGGTCAAGCCCAACTGTCCACATCGCACCCGACGTACACCTAAGAGTGCTCAACGCATCCACCCACGCACCCGTCCCGCTCTCGCAAAGGGAGGACTCGCCCGAAAGGAAACCCATCGGGAATGAACAGAACCCATGAGTCCGGCCGTCGATGTTCTCGGAGACGTAGAAGTGGAATGGGGGAAAGATACCATACGAAAGAATAGATGGAGGGCGAATGAAACCTCGCAGCGAGTGCCATCCTAATCCCACCTCTCAATACAACCCCCGTTCTGCTCGAAACCATGGCCAGAACCAAGGACTCTACCGCTGCTGTATATCACGACCCTGGTTACAATCCATCCATATAGACTGGATTGACACACCCATATTCAACAGCGGTCACCGGTGTCATCAAAGAGTCAAGACACGCCGCCAGAGGATGCCACCCACAGGCGTTCCCAACTGCTCGTCGGTGAGGATCCCAAAGACCGAGCGAACGAGGAGATGGGGGAGGTGCGCGAGGTACCTTGAAATGCTGGACACGGCATTGTGCACCTCATCGTGGCTGCACGAAGCGACGTGGCCGAAAAAGCGAAGCAAAAGAAACGCACCATGCGCGAGCCCCAATCCCACCCAAGACTCCTACCCCAGGTCGAAGTACCGCCCGACCTTCCATCCCACCTCCTTATCTCACTTTCGTCGTCCCATAGGCGGAGTCTAGAGAAGGGAGTAGAAAGGCGAGGATGGATAGCGACTGGGAGAACGCAGGGCCGTATCGTCGGTAGGCACTGGTGATCGAGGTCGATTTGGCCCCAAAACTTCTCCGCAGTGAGGATCTGTAGTCATATGAACCAGAGATAGAGCCACTGATCAGCGATGGGGAGGCATGGGGAAAGGAAAGGAAAGAGCAGGAGAAAGAGAGGAGAAGACGTTGCACCTGCAGTTTCAAACTCAGAAGAGCCTGCTCCCACGCCTCGGCCGGCTTTGGCGGCCTGATCCAAAGCAGGGACCTTCAAGCTGCTGGGATGGCTGCAAAGGTACTAGGAGACGCAAGTTCTACTTGATAGAAATGATATCTCAAGCCAGAGAAGAGTCACGCGCACATCTGTACTCACTTCCCATCACATTCGCCGTCGCCTCTGAAGCGCCCTGCTGCCGCACGATCTGCTCATGTGCCGGGTAAGTCTTGAACGAACGACTCGAACGAACGAAAGCCGCCACAACAAATACAACCAACCACCACACCACCTCTCGCCAGAGAATATAAACACGGGGTGGATGTTTGCCCTCAACGACCCGGCGTCTCGTCCGAGGAAGCGCCCCATATCAAGCCCCAAATACATATATATCCCCATTGACACCCAGCCCAACCATCTCCATCCAATCCACAACGCCAACGTCCTCCATGCGGCCTGAGGTAAACATAAAACCGCCGCTCACGACTCACCGAGCTCAGAATCTGAGTTAGATCCCGCCCAAAAAAGCCCACATCGCACTCCGTCGCAAATAAAGAGGATCCCCACCCTCCCTCACCCCGCCCCGCACTCGCAAAAGCAGGTCTCTCCCGACATCGTGTAAGTATGAACAACAGCGCGAACAACCGAGAACCCCAAAGGATCTAAAGCCAGCCCTCCGCCTAGTTCCATCCAGCCCAACTGCCTCCACCTGACCCACGACCGGTGCCAACGTCCTCCACCCATGCAAGCACCAAACCATCGCTCACAAGGGAGTTTGGGTGCTGCAGGCACGAGGTAAAGGCCGACGCCAACATCGCTGAGGTACGCTTTATAGCTTGATACTCTAGACTTATGGCACTCCTACTCCACAGGGTTCAGCCGTGTAGATCTAGATATCTAATACTCTCGCGAATCTCCCATTACTCTCTAATCCAGGGGCGCGGCGCGCGTTCATCGCTTTCGGAGCATCGATACGCTACACGCCTCTTCCGACGTGCTCAATGTCAGTGTCGGTTCTGCAAAACGGAGATCCAGTCACCAGAACACCTTTTGGCTTTTCTATGGTCTCTCCAAGACCATCGCAGACTCGCAGAGGCTCGGAGGCGATTTATGGCCAACGTCTGGAAGTCGGCGTCGGCAGCAGAGAGGAAAGCGCTTACCTCGCTGACCGAGAACACAGCCGCCCAGCTGAGGTTAGTTCTGACGAACCAAAAGTGGGTTACGATAGCCGGCTTTGCCTAAGATATCGAGCGTGCTATAGACGGTGTTGACATGCTGAGTGCTCATTCATCCAGATCTTACACTTAACTTGTTCTGTATTTCAAGGGTCAATGGGCTAGTTCAGCGCTCTAAATACCTTCGTAGCCTGCAATCTCGACCCGACACGCTGCTCGAGAGTCGACATCGGCCCAAGGCACTCAGCCGGGGGTGCCACGCTGCATTCGAGAGCCTCCAGCAAATGCACCGGGCTCACAGTATGAATGCACCGAGCTGCACCGAGCAGGGTCGATACAGCCTCCAGAAAGACCCGAGTTACGGTTTTGGATCAAGGTGACACCACTCCGAAGGGATGGAGGATGATGGGAGCTGCTTGGGGCGCAGTCGGGGCAGCAGTGGTTGTGGTATTAGCGATTAGGGTCGTCGTCGAGGGTGTGGCGGTGGCGGTACTAGAATAATCTTAAACAGAAGTCAAAATGCTGCAATGGTGAAGGATCCAAATACCCACAACCGCTGGGTTACGCGTCCCCATGGCACTCCCTCTAGGTACCAGGGTTCGAGTTAGTCAATTTGGCCCGGACGCATGAGGGAGAAGGTTGAAGGAAGGATGAACTTGAACACGCGCGGATACCCAATGGCTTAAAGATCAGTTAAGCACACATTGGCGGCCCGAGCTCTCAAGGAAGTGATTAAGCAGACTCGGTTTAATCGTCACTTAATCGTAGGTTAGAAGTACAGTGATGCTGTTAGCGAAAACTAGCGTCCACCGCCATCCTTGGGCCTAAACTACAACCTCCCCTGTCCTTAGACCAGCATGAGGTCTGTTGAATCCGAATCCACGTCTACCTGTCAACACCCAATCGGCAGGGCCTATCGTATCCATCCAGACTCAACAGTTGTATCATAATAGACACACCGTCAGTCCTAGCTAGAGAACCAGACCACCAATAGGGTGAAGGAACCGACCGGGATACGGACAAACAAACGGACGGAGGCACGGGCGCATGAGCGAGAAGGTCGAAGGGAGAGACAGACTTGAACACGACCTCTTGAACGACTGCCCGACCCAGAGTAAGTACCAGCTTCCAACGCAAACCACCCCGTTCGCTGGGCCCAACGACCCAGAGTCCCGTTCGAAGAAGCAATGGTGCCCATCCAAGGCGAAGCCACTTCCGCCTGATTCAGGCGAAGTAGCGAAACATCCGACCGACATCGATATCACCCACCCACACAGGCAAACACCAAACCATCGCTCACTAGGGACAGGCATGGCGGAATGGTTCAGGTCAAGCCCAAAGCCCACATCGCACCCGACGCAGACATAAGAGCACCCAACCATACCCACCCCCGTACCAGTCCCGCACTCGCAAAGGCAGGTCTCGCCAACGTCCATCATGAATAACCAACGGCACGAACGACCGAGAACTCCAACCAATCCAACCCAAACTTAGCACCTCCACCCAACTTCGACCACGACAAATAGCGAACGAAACATCCTACACCGACATCCCGCACAGGCGCGCTCCAAACCAAATGGAAGAGAGGTAAAGCCCAAGGACAACATGGCACCGCGACGCAGCCCCAAAGCGCCCAACCATGTCGGCTGCAGGGACGATTCCCGCATTCGCAGAAGGAGGTCTCGCCTCGTGAATGAAGAGAAGCACTTGTACACCAGTCCCGCGCTGGCATAGGCACTGGCAGGTCTTGCCCAACACCCATCATGAATAGATGAATAACAGCAACATGATCGACCGAAAACCCTTTCACACAGGCAAGGCCAAACCACCGCTCACGAGGGCCGGTTCGCAGTCTGGACCGAGTCAAGCCCAAAAGCCCACGTCGCACCCGACGTAGACCTAAGAGCGCTCAACGCATCCACCCACGCACCCGTCCCGCACTCGCCAAGGTAGGTCTCGTCCGAAAAGAAACCCGTCGTGACTGAACAGAAAGCATGAGTCCGGCCGTCGATACTGTCGACGACGTAGAAGTGGCATGGGAGAGGGATGCCAACGAAAGAATATATGGATAGCCGGCCGAATGAACGAATGAACGAATGGAGGTTCGTAAAGGGAGGAGAAAGAAAACCTAGCAGCAAGTGTCATGTCGATCCCGCCTCCCAACGCATCCCCCGTTCTGCTCGAAACCAAGGCCAGAGCCAAGGTCTCAGCTCATCCGCCTTTGCTCGACAGCGGCGTCATCACAGACGCGCCGCCAGACATGGGTAGAGAAATGCCGCCACAGAGTGGATGAAATGGTCGATGGATCGAGACGCACGTACATGCGGACGTAGCGACTACTGAAAGTCCACTGCCCCCTTGACCACATCGTGAAATCCCGGAAGGCGATCATGGATGGGCGACGGGCATGAAGCGTGGAGCGCGAAGCGTCGCAGAGGAGATGCTCATCAAAGGAGGGAGGCACATATGACAAAGGAACGCAGAGGATACAGCCCGCACAAGCGTTCCCAACTGCTCGAGGACAGGAAAGTCAAGACGGTCTGTGAGAATCCGAAGAACCGAGCGAACGAGGAGAGAGGGAGGGGTGCGTGGTATCTTGAAGTGCTGCCCCCCGATGTGGGTTGGGGAAACGAGGCAAAAGAAACACACGGCGCGAGCCCCAATTCCACCCTAGCCTCCTATTCCAGGTCAAAGTAGGGCCCAGCCTTCCATTCTACCTTCCTGCTAGTAGCCCATCTCCCTTTCGTCGTCCCATAGGTGCAGTCTAGACGAGGAGAGCTAGCAGGGCCATGTCCCACTGTGGCGAGGTTCAGGGGCGATCGATCTGACGTCCAGCCTTCTCTGCAGTGAGGAAGTGTAGTCGTAGGGCCAGAGATAGGACTACTGATCAGCGATGGGGAGGCATGGAGGAGGGAAAGAGAAAGAAGTTGGCACGTTGCATCCTGAGCCATCCCTGCCGCTTTCAAACTCAGTCGCTTGCTCCCACGCCTCGGCCAGCTTTGGCACCCACTCAAAGCGGGGATCAGGGATGGCTACAAAGGTGCGGCATTTTCGAGCTCATGAGCTCAGTGTAGAACGTTGGTAGAACGACGCACACATACTTGGTCAATAGCTAGGAGCTGGGATCTAGGGCTATTCAGGATCCCCGAAATTCTGATAATTAGAATGGCCCTCTAACTAAGCCATTTCCCTACGCTTTGTCACACGAATATCCAAGTTAACTGGAAACATTTCCTATGGATATCGGAAGAGTAGACAACAGTGAGAACCACATAAAACGAGAAGATATTCTCAGTGGTTTAAACGATGTTGAGCTCGCATGACCCATGAGCGGCTTCCTACCCATGCGTACCGTGCTTAAAGCTCGGATAAAGTTCACTGATAAATGTTTATGCCCAGTGGTTCGCGTTGAGGCGAGAGCGCTTCGATACATATGATGCAGGTTTTTACCTTCGATCTCTATACAACAGCCCTTCGTGATATCCTTAGAGCTAAATCCTCGACGAAGAGCATGGTATGAACCGAGTGGTTTCTCCGATGGCTTGGACCATCGTACACCGTCCAAGTTTAGCGATGTTTAAATACCCTGAGTGGGGTCCGCTAATTCTCCGATCTCCTTGTACCGAGTCTCCCCACTTACCATGCTTTTCTCGAGGGCACTTTCCATACTCTCCATTCTCTCAGTGTCACTGAGCTCTGTCAGAGCGATTCCTGTCGCTGCAAGCACGCTCGCCGATGATCCATTCCATCTCGTGTGGTGCACGATCACAGTCCAGGAAGTCGGCGATGAACCATTCCCAGCCGATTTTGACTACCTTTGGGAATTCAATCTAAGTAAGCAGCCATACATTCTCTACATGACGACGTGTTCAACTCTTCGCATAGTCACTATAATGGCTTTGGCTCGCGCGTCCCCAAATAACGGAAGCTACGTACGTCTATCTCTCCCCGGCGGCACTTCTCCCGTTTATTTAATATTGCCCGATCCTGTGTGATTATACTGATGCTTCATTCGCTACTCAGCTGTTTGGGCCTGATGCCCCGGAGGGTCATGACGAGGAGAAGAGGACTTGGACTTTCCGAAATGGGGGCAGGGGTAGCGGTATGACGCTGGACGAATCACAAGCGGTGCTTGAAGCCTTGAAAGGGAAAGTTACACACGAGAACAAGCGGGATTGGCTCGTCCTCGATGTCAAGGATTGTACCCATGACAAAAGAATTGGGCATGTATCTCGGTATTCGCTGAAGCCGTAATGAGTTCGGGGATGATGTCCTAATATACACTAGATACTGTAACGGCTATGCATAAACTCCACGTCCGTTGAATATATCGTTCGCAGTCCGTGTTATCATGTTTAAGCCAGTCCAGCCAGTGAAGTATGAATGCGAGGGTGGATGTGCGTACACAATTTGAGAAGATCATGTGCGACTTCATTAAGCGCCTAGGATTGCCGTGAACCGTGGTGCGAACATCTTACCAGGACATTTGCGACTGTAGCTACGTCACACGGCTCGGTACTCCACTCGAGTTCCTGGATAATCGTGTTCGGCGGAGCACAGTTGTTGAAATGCGCCAGATTGGTGGGCCCATACAGTCCCAAAGCATAGTATCTTGACCAGCTGACCATGTGTCGGACAGGCGCCCCTCCTTCGGACCCTTGAACCTTTACCTAGAATCCTTCTATTGATCACAGGTTCATCACAGGGAGATTTAGTGTGAACCTTTGGCCACTATCACGGGCCTGTTCCTAGGCCTTCTGCCTAGCTTGTGGCGGGGGCATTAGTAGAAGGTGGAGAAGCTTTAGGAGCCAATACTGTGAAGAGACGACGAGCTTAAATTATAACTGTGCGCACGCACTCACCCTCTCTCAGTCTCATCGTCTATCAACCGCCCATCTGTAATATATGTCAGAATGTGCAGAGCATGGCTCATGTATACATGTATGCCCTGAATTTGGAGTCCGAGGCACATACCTCAATTTGATCGCCCCGGTGTCCTACCCTGACAACTTAGCCAAGGCTATGGATATCTACCCGTTGACGTGAAAGCATGCTCAGTATGTATGTGTGACGATACATCTGCCTATTCTGACGTCCTATTCCTCATGACCACCCCATATTCGCGCCATTGGAGCATACCCATCCGTATCTCCACCCGATACAGCATATCTATAAGGTCAGGCCTCTCATTTGCATCATCCTCGACTCGCCCTGTTTCCTTCTTGTTGGATCCCATCGTTACTAAAGCCGTACGCTGCACAATGGTTTTCAAGCTCTACGCTGCACCCCAGTCTACCGCCTCGCTCCGCGTAGCGCAGGTTCTGCACGAAAAAAACGTACCGTTCGAGTTCATTCCCATCGATCTCCGCGCCAAGGAACAGAAGCAAGCGCAGCACACCGTGAAGAACCCCTTCGGCCAGGTTCCATACATCGTACGCTGCTCTTCCAAATTATCTCCCAATGCCTTGAGCTAAGTGGAATCGTTCGCTGGAAGGATGACGAAGGTTTCGTACTGTACGAATCCCGCGCCATCGGTCGCTACATCGCCCTCAAGTACGCTGGGCAGGGTACCGCCGGTCTGATCCCCGATCAGAGTGACATCAAAGCCCTCGCGCTGTTTGAGCAAGCTGCAAGCAGTGAGTTCGCCAACTTCGAGGTCCATGCCGCCAAGATCGCGTATGAGAAGCTCTTCAAGGTGTACGTGCTTGCTCTATGTAACATCAAACTTGATTACTGATATCGCTATCGTCTCACAGCCGACTCGGATTCCCAACGAACGAGGAAGTTGTGAAGGGTGCGATTGACCAACTTAACGTCAAACTGGATGTGTACGAGGGCATCCTCGGCAAGCAAGCGTACCTCGCAGGAAGCGTATGTGTATCCTTACGCCATCTATCTAACACTCTCACTGACATGTTTCGCTTCGTACCTGTAGGAGCTCACCCTCGCCGACTTGTACCACATCCCATTCGGCACGCGTCTCTACCGCGCCGGCCTTGGAGACCTCATCGACAGCCGCCCGAATGTCGCCAAGTGGTTCAACGGCCTCCTCGCCCGCCCATCGTGGGTCGCTATCAAGGATGGAATTACCAGCACTGCTTGATTGGAGTTGTATGTATATTCATGGTTGACAAAACGTAACGAATATTGTAAACAATTGAGAGGAACTGTAATATAGCTCAATGGAAGTTTATCCCCATCATACCTGATTATCGGGCTTGTGTGCGACTATTCCAATAAATGCAGTAGTCAAACTATTTCACGTACGGTGGGCCGGATTCATGCTACTGACAACATAGTTTCCACCAATGGCGTTGAACTGACTTCCACTGACGGAAAAATTCGAAGCACCAGCGAAGAACTGTTGGAAGGGCTGGGTAGGCGGGGCGGGATAACTCGTCAACGACCTGGATGGTTCCATCTGCAAAGCTTTGGAAGGAGCGAAGAATTATGGGGGACTAAAAGGGTCGGAGAGTATCTTTGTATTAACAAAACGAAGATACCGCTCACGCATCGCACCGGTGAGATTGAAATCGCAAACTTACACACTGCCAAACGCGCAACAAGACCGTTCAGTCTTTGACCTCCTTTCCCCGACCCCTCAGCCGTTCTTGCGTCCGCCCCCCATCAAATTTACCTTCGGCCATCAGCACCCCGGTCGTCCCTATAGCGAACTCCTCCCGCCTTCGCACTTCCTCCCTCCAAATCCTGAAGAACCCCCGCCGTGCATCGCAGGCCCAAAGACCTCCAGAGTCCATCCCAAACCCCAAAATCCACAATTGTCGTCCTCAACACGTTCACCAGAACCCACACACACTCGCACCCCGCATGCCGCACACTGCACCCCAACCGAATGAGTCGGGATGACATCGCTACGCCACACTTCCCTCCCACACTTAGTATAGTCGAAGACGGTCGTCGTAATGGCGGAAAGAGACCACGAGGAGGTTGTGCTGTAGGATGTTCCGGCAAACCAGAGCTCCCATGATATACCTGAGCCGTCGACGTTCGATAGCACGTCGGATATGCTCGTTGATAAATTTCATTGTGACGATAGCAGTAGGCGAAGCGTGTACTTAGGAGGTTGAAGTTCGTCACATGAACATATGAGGGAACGGTTTTGTGGTACGTCCAATTTTGAGGAGGTCGGCCAGGTCGGCACGCACAGGGCACATAGAGCCACGAGCAAGCGATGGTCGCACTCATAGCAGGAAGAAGACCGGGGGCGGCGAATGAGGTATCGGTGGACCCCGCAAGGCAAGGCACCAGTCCAGGAACGAGGGCCGAACACGAGACCCAGAAGAGCACAAGTCGAGCCGAAAGACCCTATTTCCAGATAGCGTAGACAGATAACGATCAGAGGTCGCTCACCTCTCAACCGTGCTGCACCCCGCTATCGCTCTCATCACTGCACATCCCGCCTCTTGGCTCTACAGGCCTCACCCACTTGACGACGCCAAAAGCGGAACGAGACGCATCCAGTCAAAAGGCGAATCGGCACAGCAAGCGGTCGTCGCGCATCAGGAGGGCTGTAAGTGTTGTCGCAGGTCGTGGCATGTGGAGAAAACGGTACGGTACAAAAAGCTGAGCGCGGAGGAAGGCAGCGACGGAAGGCGAGACCGTTCTCGTGCAGAGAATGAGGACTTGATCCATGCGGAAGGTCGAGGGAAGAGGATGAAAAGACATTAGTGCGGGTGGAGAAGTGAGGTAAGGAATCCCATCGAACACAATGGGTGGTTGTACGCACATAGAGTATAACAACCCTCACGCACGCATCGTCGGGCGGAACCTGCGCCTAGGTCCATTGCGCTCAATCGAAGGCGTGCGTAGCGGCCTTAGCGTGTGATGAGGCTTGCAAGGCGCGGAGAACGTGGGCGGTACTAAGAACGAATGTCGTCGATCACAGTCAGAATCGCGACATACGAGGAGACGACTGGATGGTGGTGAAGAGGAGGACGTATCATGACCAAGCGACGAGCTAGATATCGACGTACCCTGAGTTGGCGAAGGTGTGGATATGTGCGAGGGCTGGCCAAATACTACAAACGAAGGAGGTCAGAAGAGAACAGTAGCAGAACCGAAATGGGCGCACGATCAGGTTGATGGAGACCACCGCCCTCGCAAGCGGGACCCTCGCGAGGGACCAAGGAGGGACGGAGGTAAGGAGCTCGCTCGGGCCTAGAGTGCCAGTGACGCTCCCTACGGTCGCTCGAAGTGCTTTTGCGTATGCAGATTGGAGAGGGAGGGGTAGGGTGCATTCTTCACGACGGGTTCCCGATCAGCACCCGCTTCAGGTCCTGCACGGTCATCGTCTTCGGTCTACTGACACCCAGGGTTGTCTAGATATTTGCATAATAATCCTGGATCCTGTGCTCCGAATTGGAGTAGGAAACAGCAAAAAAAGGGGAGAGTGTGCAGAGGAGGTGGTGGTTCGGGATGAACCGTCGTCGCAATCAGTGATGCCTGCCTGGCCTATGCCGGACTTGTTTCCCACGTTGACTTGGGCGACGCCTGGCACTAATGATGTGTACAGCTAGGCTGCTGGGTGGGGGTCTGGAGACTGTACATCCTAGCATTCTCTTCATTCTGTAACTCTTCATTGCTAATAGAAATCAGGCGGCGTTCTACACTCGTACCATCGTTCGTTCATCTCGCACTACTTGGCTCACACATGCATATTTCGCGGATCCGTTCAAATCGGCAGCCATGTCTCTTACTCACTACATAGCACACGCCCACGACGACGCTCCTATTATTCAGTGTTTACGCATCTGTCATCCCGAATTTCTACGCCTGCACATACCCCTCTTTCCGCTCGATAAGAACAGTCAGAGCTCGTATGCATGCACGTAGGTATGCGTGTGATAGGGACAAGTATAAATTCAACTCCTTGAGCTGGAGCGTACATACGGACAACTGAGGAAGCCAGTCGTGTAGCAAATGGGGGTATAGACCACCGGGATCGACGGGCGTGACTGCCGAATAGTACTGCCGTACTGCCGATCTGGCTTCACGGCCTTAAGGCGTTCTGGGATCTCCAGAGTCCAGACACATTGCTGCGGCGAACAAAGATAGGTCTCGTAACCCTCGATTATTATCAGTGGAGGCTTTGGGAGTGGGAATGAAACGCAGAATTTATCGAGAGGCATTCGATGCGTATAGCGTCGCACCACCAGGGAACGTACATCTACCATGGTCAGGCCTTTGTAATTGGCTGTAGTACTGGAGGATGGCAGGAAGGGATGTCAGGCCATGGCCTATGTATTTTTTCTCAGTGTTCAGGGCGAATGGGGATGTCCAAGGCGCCGAGCCGTAACCACTGCTCCAGTATCAGAATGCGAGGAAAATCCGAACTTAGGTACGTTCCCAGGTCCGATGAGTCAGAACTTAATGTTCTCGCTGGAAATGCGACCCCGCTCGGTGCACTTCAACTCCCAGCCACAACCACCTCGGGCCGTGGAGAGGATGTTTGTGTCCTCGACCTGGGCTGGACTAGCCCCATCGTACCTCGATCTTCCCACTGCGCAGGATTTGTAATAGATACGAATGTGTCCACGCTGTCAGCAGCAAGCTAGTGTCCCCAGGATCATCATCCTAGCACTGTAGTTACAGTAGTATAGGACAAACCTTTATCCATGGCAGTTGCATGTATATACCTCTCAAGTCTATGGTAATAAATTGCGTTCCTGCGCTCCCAACCGACATGCCATACTGAATTCAGACCGTCCATCGGCCAGCCCCAAATCATTGGACATAGGGAGAACTACAGAGACACCACGGTTGGCCTCGGTGGCTGATGTGGGATTGCGGAGCTGTCAAAGCGCCCGACTTGGGCATCAGCGACATCTTACGGCTCCGTCTGTTTTCTAGTACCTCGTACCCCACTCCTACGGTGGAAGTACGTGTTAACCGTAAAGCAAATGTATTGGCTCGCAAATCGCAATGCTTATACTAAGTCCCTACGTTTCATCACTATCTTTACCTGCCGTACATAGTATACATTGACGGACGCTGAACGTCCAATTTTGTCTTTTGAGCTCCTTCAAGCTGAGAGGAGGGCGAGCGTCAGATTTCCAACTGAGGTGAGGCGCCCAGTTGCCTACTCACCACCTCTCACAGGGCGCTTGCTCAGAGTCCGAACAATGTACCCGCAGCACTGAGCAAGAGTATAAAAGCTATGGACTGACCAGGCGATATAGTTATCTCATCCTTTGAACATTCCACACCAGCCCACACACACACCATACCATTATTTACAATGCGCTTCGCTTCCATCCTCACTCTTATTCCTCTGGCGCTCTCCCTGGGCTTGCTTGCGAATGCCTACGACGTGCGTAATTATATCCCACCTTGCACGTTGACGTTCCGCTCACATCACTTTCTTAGAACTCATTCGATAGCCGGGAGTACGTCGACGAGCTCAGTGCCCGCGAATACTACGACGACGCTCTTGCGACTCGCGAGATACTGTCCGACCTCTCGACCCGTGAGCTCATCGACGAGCTGAGCGATCGCCTGGAGAGGCGTTCCAAGTACACTTGCAAGGTGTGCGCCAAGACTTTCAACGAAAAGGTACGCTTCTAGCTCTCCCTCCTTGAACCTTCGTCCCCACCCTTGAGTGGAATACGAAGGGAAGAGGGCAAATCTGTTACCATGACGGGATGAGTACTCACTATCTCTAATTTAGCCTACGGGTATGAGTGCCGTTTGCAAGAAGGAGAAGATCGCACACAAGTTATCTCAGAAGAACGGCAAATACAGCTGCAGTGTTTGCAGCAAGACTTGGAACGTTAGCGTGCGTAGCTTGAACAGACATTTATTTATCGGATAAAGCTGAATGCTGATGCCCTCCATTTTACAGCCTACAGGGATGTCCGCCGTGTGCTCCACCAAGAACGTCGATCATAAATTCTGAGGCATCGACCCTGACTGATGTATTGATGGCGCCTTCCCTTTCTGTGACGATCTGAGTCTCATTGAGGCGTCCTCCTTATATTTATCTCACCATCGCACGCCTACGGGCCCGTTTACAGTATGTATGATCGTATTTATTACCTCCTCCATGTATACGCCTTCAACTTGTCGGTATCCAAAGTTGTTGAGCTCCCCTAGTTTTTGAGTGTTCAAGGCATTTTCAGATTCCCCGACCCTATGTTCGCGTTTTACGCTACAGGCTCTCCAGCTCCGGAGTCCAAACCCGGTCGCCTGAGCTGATGCTTTGACGTGCCACAAATGGGGAACTTCCCTGAGCTTAGTGTGAAGATCATGCATGATTAAGCTGCACACCGACCCTGCCGTGCGACGACTCCCCCAAGATTTCCCAGCCCAGTTGGGCGAAGCACTGACCTGCACACGCGCCCCAAAGTCCCGCACTGCATGGGTGTAACTCCCACCTGGAAGGACGGCCCAACTCACGATCACCCTCAAACGGGGTCCAGTGGACGCTGGACTAGCGCGTACCTGCCGCCCTCATTTAGGCGCCTATGTGCGCGTGTTTGTCAGCGCCTCCGGCGCTTGGTCAGCCTCTTCGGAGGCTTTCTGTGGCGCTCCGTTTCTAGACCCCAACCATCTTGATCACGACGGCGACAACGACGTCGCTGGGTTGGGCCATGGGCCCATTTCAACTGAAAAGTAAGTCCCAGGGTTCGATCCCTCGCCGTCGAGATGCGATGGCGGTCCTCCCTTGAACGCAGGTAGCGCTCGACCCTCGAGAATATCCCATACATGTATTAGAACTTTCGCATCTCAACGTTGCCTTCGACGGCGTTGCAATACCAGAGTCGCTACGGCTTCCATTTGGACCCTCGCTTTCAATCACAATAAACGCAACCGACCTACTCGTCCTCCTGCATCGAGTCAAGCGTCTCATCATCACTACTTGTTTGCAACGCGGCGCTGGAATTACAGCGATTTTTGACACTCCAAGTTAGAGTATTGCTCCCTCCCTGCGCCTGGTCGGCGCACCATGGCCCTTACCTATATGCAGAACACTATCCCCATTTCGCGTGGCTGCTTTGGGGCTTGAAATTTTCGTCCTCACGCATCCATCGCCAAACCTTGAACGATTAACCTCCAGCCCACCGCGTCAGAGACGAATGGTCGGGAGCCCCAGGCCCTGGTTCCATCTGAGAGTGACGTGTGTCTCCCAACGCGAGCTGGTACGTGTGAATGGGTCGTGCTTTGGGGATGATGCGTGTCTTCTTTAACACCACGGCACCATCGAGCCATACACACGCTTGGTAATTACCTCCGCCTTCCCATGCTGACTCGGAGCGAGCATATCCGACTGTTCTTCTTTGACCAACTCTATCACGAGCCGGAAACCGTCGGTATGGATATTGATCTAATGCCCCTCAACGCCACCTTCTTGTACCACGCACCAAGCGGCCTCTCTGATGTAGATGGAATGCACCGCGGCGTAATACGTGCTTCTCCTTCATGGCAGGTAGGTGACCATCGTCATGATTGTGATTCTTGTTGATTCTCTTCCCTTCCGAGAGTTGGGAGTAGCATGGGTTAGCACCGAGTGCCAATGTGCGCTTGTTCGCTTGTTCGGGACATATGGGAACTCGCCATGTGACGTGACGGATGTGGCGCCTAAAACCTGAGTTTAACGCCCAAGCGAAGGGTCTCGTTCGGTCTATATTGATTCCATTCTACGTTCTGCCAACCTTCTTCCTGCATTTGGTTCTCGGTTTATCCGGAACAGACTGCTTTGATACATATGCCCTCAAATTGAACCCAGTCACGTCTGAGACCGCCCAACAATTTTGCACCCAATATGTTGAAAAGTAATGGACATTAGTGGAAAGTAAAAGGACCTACATATTTGCTGATGCAGAAATTTGGACGTGACAGGCGCACTGCGCGAATATGTAGAAATTTGGGCCTTGAACGAGGGTGCCCCTACTACTGCATCTGCAGGCTGTCACTGTGTACTGGATGAGGTGGCACAGGCTGATTATATTGCAGTGTTTGTGCGCGAGAAAGAGCTATGGAGAAGAGCGTGAATCGACGACTCTAAAGTTCTCGAGTTTGTCGATGAGGTTCACCCCCATAACTATGCCTCAACAAATGCGAAATACCGATAATTTGGGATATGAATTTTTATAATTGCCGCTCTCCCAGTATTCAATGTAATGTGGATATACTTCTCGAGCACATGATTAGCATTGTGGCGCCACACCCCCACCTGAGGTACTGAATTCAGACGCTTCATCAGCCAACCCTAAACTTCGTTAGGCCCCTTTCGGATACCCGGTTGGGCGCGGTTAAGTTAGAGTGGACCGGGGTGACTGATCTGGGAAAGTGGACTTACCAACCAACTGATGTGAGGGGCCCAGTCTTGTATTGAGCATCTCTTCCAGAGCACTTACCGAGGATCCAAACAAGCTGAAACAAAGTGCTCCAAGGGGGCGAAAGCCGAAGCAAGCGTTGCGTATAAATACTGTGAACTGACCAGGCGATATGGATATCTCATTCCACCAAGAACACTTCACACCCACACAAACCTACATACCTTACTACTACTTACCATGCGCCCAGCCTCCATCCTCGCTCTTATTCCTCTGGCACTCTCCATGGGTTTGCTTGCGAATGCAAACGATGTGCGTATCCAAATATTCCTGCTCCAACGCATTTGACGTTCGTTCCACTCACACTGGGCCTCCATTAGTACACATTCGACAGCCGTGAGTACGTCGACGAGCTGAGCGCCCGCGAAGACCATTTCGGCGACGCTCTCGCGGCTCGCGAAATACTCTCCGACATCTCGACGCGTGAGCTCGTTAACGTGCTTAGCGAGCGCTTGGAGAGGCGTAAAGAAGTCTATTGTACATTGTGCGGAAAGGTACGTTTCAAGCTCTTTCTCCCTCTTTGAACCTTCCTTCGTCTGCCATCTTTGAGTGGGATGGTTGGAATATTAGGGCTGTACCATTGACCTCCAATTCAGAAAAGGGGTGTGAGCAGCGTTTGCCAAGAAAAGAAACCCCAGCACTCCTTAAGTGAAAAAAACAAAAAATGGAGCTGCAGCGTTTGCGGTACCTCCTGGAACACCAGAGTGCGTACAGGTTCATTTAATATTCATCTGTTCCCACTTCCACTAAAGGCTCTGGGAGCCGCTGATACAAGGGTGTACGAGGATGCTGATATAATACCTGCCTTTTAGCCCACCGGGATGTCCGCCATTTGCCCATCAAAGGACCGCCGCCACGAATACTGAGGAGGCATTCTCATACACTCTGGCACATCAGATGTACTGATGAGCCTCATAATTTATTCGTCTCTCATATACGTTCCACATGCGCACATTTGTTGGTATTATATACGATTGAATCGAGTGGCTCCTGCTTGTCTATCTACGGCTTTTAATCGTCTGTATTTGAAGCCGTTGGGCCCCTTTAGTTTGTTCAAGAGTGGGCAAGAACCCTAAGTATGTCCCTATTCTTTCCTACCATTGTATATACAGCTTTATACTCACGATCAAACGTCCCAGCTGATACTTTGGCGTGCATTGCATGAATGGGGGGAATCCCACACATGTACTTACGTACGTACTGTGAGGATCGCGTGCCAACCGGGCCGTGTAACGACCCTGCTATGCGACGACGACCTGCATGTATACGGATCACCAAGAATAGATAACGTATACTTGCTCAGTGCCTTTTTGTTGGCTTTTTGCACAAGCTGATATGATCGCATGTTTGAACGTCCCATGTGCAGTGAGGCCAGGCCAGTCCAGGTAATCTAGGAAGCAGCTAATGCTATGCGCGCTTATTATCTGGTTTTTGGAAGTCCACTTCTGTGATGTTACCGATTCGAGCCAAGTGTCCAAGCGCCGGCTTTGCTCAGGCGAGTCAGCTCCTTTGATTAACCAGAATCGACAAAGTAACGGATGGGTCGTGATGCATCAGGCCACCAATTGGCGCGTTTGTTGGCCGAGGCGATATCAGCACAGAGCCTAGCGGTCGTACAGACACCCGAAGGAGACGATGAACTCCCCCCTCGCCTCAATAACCTTGGGGTCTCCCTCCAGATACGTTTTAAGCGCAGGAAGGACATAGACGACATCAACGCGGCCATATCTGCGCAACGGAAAGCGATGGATTCCTTCCCGGCTCAACAACCTTGCACTTTCGTTGAAATCTCGATTCGAACTAAACAACTCTCTCAGATTATTGACAGACCTCGACGAGGCCATCTCCTCTCAGAGGAAGGTTCTGGGATGTTTCCCGGTCGATCATCCTATCTTCCCTGGTTTTCTCAACAATCTCGCCAACTCTATACTTCATCGATTCAAACACAGCGGCGACGTCTCCAATCTCAATGAAGCCATTTCGATCTACGAGAATGCGGTACAACTCACACCCCCACGCCATCCAGAGCTTTCTTTACGACTCATCAACCTAGGATCAGCCATCCAAGCTCTTTTCGAGGTCACCAAAGATACCTCCGACCTCGATCGCTGTACCAGAGCATATAAGTCGGCCGTGGACTGCACGACAGCACCTCCAAGCGTTCGATTAGACGCGGCGACGCGGTGGGCTCGAGCTCTAACCCAACATCTCCCACACTCAAGCGACGAGATTCTCCCCGCTTTCGATGCTGCAGTCAGCCTCCTCGCGCTAACAGCCGGTTTGGAGAATAGCGTCGAAGGTCGATACGCACAGTTACAGTTTGTCTCGGGGCTTCCTTCCGAGGCTGCTGCTGCGGCACTCGCGCTCGGACGCACCGACAAAGCTTTCGAATGGCTCGAGCAAGGTCGATGTCTCGTTTGGGGTCAAGCCAATCCCCTACGTACGCCCATCGACGATCTCCGAGCACACGATAGCCAGGTTGCGCAAGATGTAGAGGACGTATTGGGGCGGTTGGAGAGGGCAGGAGCGACACGCGAAACTGCGAACGCCAACATGACTCTGAGAAAATCGCGCTGCAGAATGAAGAGCGCGCCCATTTGGAGCTGTCGAGAAAGTGGGATGGTTTGCTCGCCAGGATCCGAGCTATCCCCGGTTTCAAGACTTTCTCGAAGCATCCGCCGTCATACGCAGCGTTGGTCAAGGACCTCCCCGAGGCAGGATACATTGTGATCATCAATATTTCGGAGGATCGTTGCGACGGTATAGTCATATCGCGGGATACCTCTGAGCCGGTGCAGGTTGCCCTTCCGAGATTCTCTCTTGCGAAGGCGAACGAGTATAGGAACAACTTGGGTACCCAGCTCAGGGTGCATAACCTTCGGAGACGAGCGTCCAAGCCGTCAGAGGAAGAAACCTTGACAAGAGCCATCCGGCGCGTTCCAGTCGGAGAAACCAGTCACCGACCAAACCCCGTTCAGGATATCCTCAGAAACCTCTGGGAGGAGGTAGTAAAGCCAGTTCTGGAAGCTATTGCGATTCCAGTAAGTTCACCATTGGTCTCCACGCACAACACTTTGATGATTAACTCACCAACTGTTACAGAGGATCGACGATCAGGAAGCAGCAGTCATACTTCCAAGGATATGGTGGTGCCCAACTGGACATCCCGCCTTTCTCCCGCTGCACGCCGCCGGGGTCTATGGATCCGAGGTCCCGGGGACCATCCACAACTACGCCATCTCATCCTACACCCCAAACGTCTCCTCTCTCATTGCTCGTGTCAGAGACTCTCGCTCGAATGAGAACGAAGCGACATCCGGTCTGTTCCTGTCTAGTCACCCAAGCCCCCCGGGCGCTTCACCAATACCAGGTACGATACGGGAGGTGCGCCTGATCAGCGACATGGCCGACAAAACGAAGATACGGGTATTGAAGGTAGGAGGAGACGATGTCACTGTCGATGAGTGTCTGGAGTACATGGAGCAGTACAGCAGCATCCACCTCGCGTGCCACGCATCCCAGAACACGATAAACCCCCTCCAAAGCCGCTTCGTATTCCACAAAGGCTCTCTCAGCCTCGGCTCCATCATCCAGCGTAATGTGAAGAACGCTGACGTCGCATTCCTCTCGGCGTGCGAAACGGGGACTGGGGAAGAGAAAGTGTCGGACGAGGTGGTGCATCTCGCTGCTGGGATGCTCGCAGCAGGGTATTGCGGGGTCGTGGCCACGATGTGGTCAATCGAGGACGAACACGCGATCAGGGTCGCTGAGGAGTTCTATCGGTACCTTTGGGATAACGCATGGGGAGACGAACAAGGGGGATTCAAAGGCGCTGAATCTGGTCGTGCGCTCCACCACACTGTTCAGAAGCTGCGGCTCAGTCTCGACAGTTCAGACGAGTCTTTACTCGCCTGTGTACCTTTCGTTCATTTCGGATTTTTAATTCGCAGTCGATGGGGAGAACGGAACTGTGCCCCGACTATAGACTCGCCCCGAACGTGCAGCGATACCTTCCACCGGCCAGGCGGCTTTGGAACGTGGTCAATCCTCGACGGTCGAGCACCGCGATCCGCGATCCGTAAGGCAAGTTCCGCTTCCCAAGAGCAGTGGCGCCGTAGGCGAGCGATTCGACCCGAATTGTAGAATAGGAACGCCTGAAGGAACCGTTGGAGGTTAGGATGTCATAGTCTCTGTCCGGATCCAGGTTCGGTCAACGAAGACGTTCCACGTTGCCTTTAGCATGGGTCTTCTCCAGCGAAGAGGGAGGGGGAGTAGCCAAGGGAGAAGCGGTGAAAGAGATGTTGAAGCCTAGCGCAGGTATCAACAAGGCCCGCCAATTGAAGAAAAGGGCGCATGTGGGTCGCATGCAGGGGGGCGTGGCTACCATCAGTCGAGATAGGCCGGTCTTGGAAAGAAGGAGATAAGTTCCACGGGGGAGCTCCTGGTCATTATCGACCCAGCGAGCGACCGCGGTGGGGAGAGTGGAACAGTCACGACGAGAAAAGAACACAAAATCAAGGGGACAGGGGCACTATACTCACCGAGTGACTAAAATCGTCGACAGTATTCAGGTTCTCCCATCCTTCTCAGTCCCCATCTTCCTATCCCCATCATTGGCAAGCCTCAAGGGATATGTACCCATCCCATTTCACAGGAATTGCGACGTCCCCACCCTCTCTCTGCCTTCGTCATATGGTCGGCTACCTGAGGGTCAGCTCGGAGTGTGTAGGCCAAAGTATAGGTGTGTCGATCGACTGACTGTCAGTTCAGAGACCCAAAGACGCGAGAATGGGGGAGAGGATCATGGGAGGAGCGAACCAGGGACGTGCGCACACGACGGCTCAATCATGCCGATGCTCAACTCCGCTCCCGCGTTCGCACGCCCCCATCGGCCTCGGCCATCCGAGTCGTTTATGCCTCTCGGGCGCTTATACTTATGTCACGGCGCACCTGTGTGGTCAGCACACGGGCACTCTCCTCCGCCTGCTGAATGCCAAGCAACACGTGGTAGCCATATCTACTACGTCGAGCGCCCGAAGCTGCCTTGCAGGACCTGACATCTGAGCTTCGAAGCGTACCACACTTCGTCACCAACTCTGCGGCGGTTCCAATAGAAGCCCTCCAAAGTTGTCGAGGTTTCGATAAGTATCACGTACATCCTGGGGAGGGGTCACCGTCGATCGCCCGCGCAGCCCGGGTGGCAATACTTCTTTACACAGTGGGTGGAAGGTCAGTACGAAATTTCCTTATTGACTGGCATCTGGTAGGGCATTTCAGGCCGTTTAGTAGTGCCAAGGAGGCCCGCTCTATAGCTTGAACCAGGTATAAATAGCGGAATGAACAAGTGATAAACGCATCACTACCGCTCATTACAATCACTCAGCTAAAACCAAGTTTAACAATGCAAAAGTCCTTCTCCCTCGTCCTCGCTGCAGTCCTTCTTAGCAGTAAGCCACCTCCACTCCAAGCTAAATAACCCACATCTGACTAACCCCCCAGGCGTCACCGCCGCCCCCAACAACGACAAGGGCGGGTCCGCGACCACCTCCACAATCGTCATCGGCACGCCCGTCATCCCCGTCGGCGCCCCCGGCTGCGGTAGCCTCATCACAAGCATCTACGAAGCGACCTCCCAAACCACCATCGGCGGGACCCTCACCACCTTTGTTCCCTTTACCACCACCAGCATCGGGTGCGCCAACAACGCGACGGGGCCCCTCATCACCACCACAATCTACCCCACCCCCGGGCCCACAGGCGGTGCCGGATCGGGCTCCGCGACTACCTCTTCCATTGGGGGTACTCCGGATAACTGCACCAGCACCACGTTCCCCGCGTACTCGCAGACGACAATCGGGACGGTCACGACGAGCGTGCTCTTTAACACCACGGGTGTTCTTTGTGGGACGGAAACGGGGACGGTTATTCCTACTGTCCTTCCGACTAATGGGACGGGCCCGACGGTCACTCCCAGCCAGAACCCAGTTCCTACTGTCTCGCCCAGCTCGAATGCTACGGCGGGGAATTTGACTTTGGCTGGAGCGCTGGCCGGTGAGAATGGGGCTGGGATTTTGGGTGCGTCGTGGGTTGCGGGGTTGGTGGCTGCTGTTGTTGGCGCTTTCAACTTTGTTTAGGATAGGGATAAGCTCGATGGGACATGGATTTAGTACCCCCTTGGTAGTATTGGTCAGTTATACTATCTTTATAGGGTGCTGTGTCGGACTCGAGTATCTGTAGTAGCTGCTTCCTATGCCAGCGTTCGTATTATAGTGTTTCAATCATGTTGTTTGATTGATCGTCCCAGATCTGAGTTCGCTCTCGCGATTGTTGAGAGTCTCTATACAGTGGTACGCAACATTAATTCTACCAGACCCTCTCCAACTAGCTTCTTTCTGGAGAAGAATCGGGACAGACGCGCAAATCAAAGGCGTCCCCACGCCTGCGAGTTTAAGTGCCCGGACGCTATGCAAGGCTAAGAGTGTCGTGAATTGCCCAAATTCCAATACAGGTGAATGAAGCTTAGCGTGAGGAAAACCAAGAAACAATTTCTCCATCATTACATAGTATCCTCCTAACTGTCACCTCCTTGCACCATACCCTTCACTCTATACCTTAACACACTCCGTGTCCCAGTGATAGTTTAGTTCGACCTCGCACCAGGCCCAATCCTATTCCACACTCCACTTTACGATGCGCTTCGCCACACTTGGCTTGGGTGGTAAGGTGCTGGGGGAGCTGAACGCGGATACCGGCCAGTTGTATGAAGGTCTGGGGCTATTGGCTTGGGAACGGACTCGTGTCTTCAAGTTCGGCTTCCCCCGCTTTGATGCAGGGATCTTTGAAGGTGGCGAACGAGACTTGGGGGCTCTGAATGAAGTTTGTCTCGGAATCACGACTCTTGCTCCGCGACGCTATAAGTATGCATGAGTAATTAGGGTTATGATTGCATGGGCTGTCATATGGGATTATGTATGTACCTCTATGAGGGTGTCATCAACATGGGCGTCGAATTCGCGCGACGGTCCAAGGATGGAACCTCCAGGTTGCACATAAACCTTCAATACATCATGCATCACTCCTCCTACCTCCCACTCTTACTGGGGTGGTCCTCCCACCTTCACACTCCGAGCAAACAAATCCAGGCCTTTACATTGCTTCCGAGTTTAAGCGCCCTGATTTTACGCGACCGACGTAAACAGGAGCTGTCAGCAATACCTTGGTCAGTCCCTGGATCCACATCAGTGATACGCTTTGAGAGGCGCAGGGGAAAAGTCCGTATGACTTGCGAGCTATTGGCGGGTATTGCTGCGAGAGGAACTTGGAAGTGGATTTGTAAGGTCTGATATTATTCAGCCAGTGTGTATGTCAACGGCAGACACGGCGCCGCTTAACGACACGGAGCTCCGTCATCCTCTTTTGCACAGTCCCTTGCTGCGGATTCACGGCTTAGAGAGAGACCTGCACACAGGTAATGAGCGACTGAGAGCATTCAGGCTACTCGAATAAAATTACACGCTGACAAAGACTCGGATGGACGGTTGGAGGCCAACCGTGGATTAGCCAAATGCCTTCGCGAAAGCAAAACAAAATGATAGTATATAACAGAGACTCAACAATGGACACATTCGTCATTCACTTCTCGCCCTCAGTCAATTCACCCTTTCTTCAAGATTACAAATAGAATGGTTCTTACTCTTGTCGGCAGCTCTCTTTCTGCATGCACAAAACGGGTTATGATCGTTCTCTACGAGAAGCAAGTCCCTTTCAAGCACGTTGAAATCGACTTCAGCAAAGGCGAGCATCTCACGCCCGCCTATTTGGAGAAACAACCGTTTGGAAAGGTACCTTATATCGTGAGTCGCTACATCCGGCACCCCTGGACCCACCTACAGACGCTCAAATGGCAGTGTATCTAATGGCCAATCAGGATGATGATGGATATATCCTGTACGAGAGTCGGGCGATCTGTCGCTACATCGAAGAAAAATATGCGGACCAAGGTACTCAAGGCCTCATCCCGACCGAACCAAAAGCGCGAGGTCTATTCGAACAGGCAGTTTCTGTCGAGGTTTCCAACTTCGATCCTTTCGCTTCCAAGGCCGGATACGAGATGCTCATCAAGCCCCAGTGAGTCAACGACACCTACACCAGCAACTTGAATGCCATCCTGACGATCATACTTTCCACAGCCACGAAGGCAAACCATCTGACCCCCAAGTATTCGCCTCTCTTATCGCAACTCTGGAAAAGAACCTCGATGTCTATGAGAAGATACTATCCAAGCAGGCGTACCTCGCGGGAGACAGTATTACACTCGCTGATTTATTCCACATTCCTTCTGCTTTACTGCTGCCTGCTGCGGGAAGCAATGCAATGCAAACGAGACCCAATGTTGCGAGGTGAGTGTAAACATTAGAATGCGAAGGATCTAGAGTAACACTAATGGTCATATGCCCCTTTGATACCCAGGTGGATCAAAGCGTTAGCGGACCGCCCGTCCTGGAAGACCGTACTTAAAAGTGCTGCTCAGTTCTAAAATCATTTCATTTCTCATCTCGTTTGCTCTCATCTATCAATTTGGCTCACCCTGGGCATCTGCCTGTACGTTCTATATAGACATGTAGACTATGATATACGAAATATAAAGTATGGACGAGGAGGATCATACTTTCATTGTCATTTGGTCACACTACTGAAGTTATAGGTACAGATTCTTTGAGAGAATAGCGACGCAAGGCGACTTGGCTCAATGAACGGATTTGATGGAAAAGCAATTGAGCCTGCTGGAAGCTGAGCTGATGTGCGCACCCGAGCCCTGTCGGGGGTGTCCAAAAGAAGATGAGAACAAGTGAGATGAGAAATGAGATGAGATTTTAGAATTGAGCAGCATTAAGGGCTTCCTTCCAGAGGCTAGACCGGAATAGATCTCGTTGTCCAGGTTTCCCGGGAGTAATGATATACGCCAGCCTTATATGTACTATGATAGAGGTATACCTCGTGTGATACCTATTATAATAATAGGCCGTAAGATTGTTGTTAATCTGAACCCGGTCTTCGAGTCCAATGAACTTCGAAGCTTGTGCGACCGCAAGTATCTGGAAGATATAATTACAATACCTATATGTACTCGCGTACGCCAATTGTCCTGTTGTCTGTAAAGTATATCATCCTTCCAGTCGCCAGGCACAGCTTAGGCGACTTAAACGTCCCAGGTGCCTGCGCAGTGCGATGGAGAACTGTCAATCCCCCCGGTGCCTCCGTCGAACCGTCCTGCAAGGCAGGGCAGAATAGCACAAATGACGCGGGCTCGGTGCCCCTTGCGAAAGAGGCCACAAGTGCATCTCCTACTCCTCTCCCTGGGGTCGCGTTGTGTAGGGGATTGAACATGGTCAAGATCTCCTCGTTTGTATCGAAAGTTGAGGCCGGGCAGGCCGGTTCTATTAGGGGAGGGTCGCTGTTATCCCGGAGTACGTAGCTATGACGAGAGTGCCGACTTGGGACTGGAAACCAGCCCCGAAGCATAGATGTCCACGGAGTGTAAAACCCCTCGAACACATCAAAATGCAACGGGAGAGTGAGACGCGCCTGGTACCAGCTGGAAGGGGAGATGTATTGTGGCTCTGGCTGCACTGGAGGAGCTACGTCAGCGTCAGAGGGACTCCTAGCGACATCCCATGTAAGACGAGGATGGGTCGGAGAAAGTTTGATTGGCGTTTTGGGTACTCTGATAGTGTCGGAAAGGTACAGCGTCAACATCTCAATGCATGGTCGCCCATCGCACACACGATAGACCTTGTTGTCTCTAAACATGAACTACCGGCACCCCAGATTATAAGTCAGTCTGCGTGATGGTCTGAGAGATAATCAGCTCGACTCACGCTCCCTTCCTGCCGTAGTATCCTGCGAGCGTACTCCACAGCTTCTGCCTCCGAAACCGTACAATCTTGCCAGTCTCCCAAGCCATAACTCCCGTTTACAAAGTCCCACACCACTATCCCTCGCAACGTTATGGTATATATTGTAAGAGAGCGAGACCGTCTGGGCGCAGACAGGTCGTCTCTCGAGTTCGATGGGGGGTAGGAACGATCCGCGGGACAGTGCGAGCAAAGGAGAATGATATTGGGGGACGGATGGAGGGATGAGCTCGGGGGAGAGCGAACTGACGAACAAGTAGATACATGTGCTCCTTATATACGTAGAAACCTGGACTAGCTGACTACGAAATATGTACGAGACCGCCCGCGGCGGGTCGGTCATCGTCCGCGGTCGGGCTGGCGCTACATCGTTGGCCCGTCGTTGGCCCGTTGGGAATGGAGAGCGGAATAAGGTGGTGTCGGCGCGCAGCCGCGACGCCATCCTTACAATATCTCCACATGAAACAACTTTCCTGAGATAAGAAAAACTTTGCAGAATCGAACACCAGTGCCACCCCCCATGAATTGGGCCATGTCCTCAGGGATCGCGATGCGGAGCACTCCTAATCTGGTAAATCGCGACTGCTGAACACACGGCAGTGCAATTTCATAGGCCAGAAATCTATCGGCGATGGTATGTCAGAGTTGTACGCAGCTGGATGCGGACAGTCGAGTGAACCACACATACGTAACAGTATTAGCAGTGGAATCGTGCAAAGCAACGATAATCCTGAGACGATTCTCGCCATCGGACACAACTCCGAGGTGTAGAAAGTGGATGTCAGCCTCTTCAATGCTGCCGACTAAAACATCTGGTGTGCGGTACGACTGCTCGGCGAGGATAAGCGGCTGTGCAAATGGTTGTCGACCCGCAGCCCCGAGATCTGATAGCACGAGGCATTCGTCATTGGCGGTGATGAGGAAACGCCCCCCAGGCACGAGGAACATTCCTTCACTTCCAATGTCAGTCCAGATAGACCGTGTGTCCAGCGATAGGCTGAATATAGAGCTGAAGGGAAGGGTGGGGGTTTCTTCGTCCAAAGTGGTTGACTTGTGGTTTCGGGTAAGAGCAGTAAAGCGTGCAGGGCCTGTCACAGCGCGTTGAAGTTCGCGTACATCCATATCCTCTATAGGGTATGAGGGGAGGAACACAGCATGTTGCTGGCACATTCCGCGAAGGGCGTGAACCCAAATATCCCTTTGATCGATAAGGTCATGGAGGACCTTGCAAACCTAAAGAGTAGAGGAGCGTCATGTTAAGCTACTCTATTAAGACTAGTGAAAGGTGAAAGAGATACGCACCCGATTTATGGAGAAAAACTCGCGATAGTGAAGCAAGGAAAGTATCTCGAGCCAGACGTCGGATGGGAGATCGCCTCTGCCTTGAAATTGATGAGAAGAGTTCAGCGAGACCAGGCCACGGTGTGAGGGGGATACATGGCTAGCGATAGTGGAGGTGGACAACATCGGTGGTTCTGACATCGTGGTTGGGTCTCAAGAACATTGCAGGAATGCCACGTCCTCGTATAGAATGCGATCATGCTCACGCACTCCGATCTGACCGACCGAAGGGAATCAATCAGGATGACCCTGTGTGGCGACAAGTCTCGAGCCGATGCTAGCCGATGCCGTGCCAGTTGTGATCGTCAATGTTTCGGAGGATCGCTGCGACGGTGTGGTCATATCGTCTGGTACCTCTGAACCTGTGCATGTTCCTCTTCCGAGATTCTCTCTTGTGAAGGCGAAGGAGGATAGGAACATGTTAGGTACCCAGCTGATGATGCATAATCTCCGGAGACGAGCGGCCAAGCCATCGGAGGAAGAAGTTCTGACCAGGGCTATACAACGCGTTCGAGTCGGAGAAGCCGGTCACCGACCAAACCCCGTTCAGGATATCCTGAGAAACCGCTGGGAGGAAGTGGTAAAGCCAATTATAAATGCTCTTGGGATACCGGTCAGCTCTCTGCTTTTAGCTTACAGCGTTGACGATTAACTCACCACTTGTCACAGAGAATTGAGTATCAGGAAGCAGGAGCCACATTTCCAAGGATATGGTGGTGCCTTACTGGACCTCTCGCGTTTCTCCCGTTGCACGCCGCCGGGTTATACGGATCCGAGGTCCCGGAGACCATCCACAACTACGCCATCTCATCCTACACCCCAAACGTCTCTTCTCTCATCGCTCGTGTCAGAGGCTCTCGCTTGAACGACAACCAAGCGACTTCCGGTCTATTCCTGAATAGCCAGCCAAGCCCCCCTGGCGCTTCACCAATACCAGGTACTATACGGGAGGTGCGCCTAATCAACGACATGGCCGGCAAAACGAAGGTACGAGCATTGAAGGCCGAAGGCGACGAGTGTCTGGAGTACATGGAGCAGTACAGCAGCATTTACCTCGCGTGTCACGCATCCCAGGACACGATAGACCCCCTCCAAAGCCGCTTCATATTCCACAAAGGCTCTCTCAGCCTCGGCGCGATCATCCAGCGGGATCTGAAGAACGCGGATCTCGCATTCCTCTCGGCATGTGAGACGGGAACTGGAGAAGAGAAGGTGTCAGATGAGGTGGTGCACCTCGCTGCTGGGATGCTCGCAGCAGGTTATTGCAGGGTCGTGGCCACGATGTAGTCAATCGAGGACGAACACGCGATACGGGTTGCGGGGGAGTTCTACCGGTATATTTGGGAAAACACACCCGGAGAGGATCAAGGGGGTTTCGACGGTGCTGAGTCCGCTCGAGCACTCCACCATGCTGTGCAGAAGTTGCGGCTCAGTCTCGACAGTTCAAACAAGTCCTTACTTGCTTGGGTACCTTTTGTTCATTTCGGATTTTGAGCAATTGAGTTCTTGAATCGGAGTACCCGTACCGTACTACCTCGAATCAGATATGATCATTAATTCAGGTGCATCGAGGATACATTGATTGTACCTACAGTAGGATCGAGGATACATTGATCGCACCTACAGTAGGATCGAGGCTTCTCATCGAATGGAGGAAGGAGAGAGTACGGCAGATTGCACGCAGAGGCCATGGCCGAGGGAGATGTCAACGGTGTTCCTCTAGCAGACGTCAATGGCGTTCCTCTAGCATCAGTCCGTCAAGTATACCTTCACCCTCTCCGTATAAATGGAAGCGCCCGTCACTCTGCTTTCGCTCGACCTCCAGCGATGCATGCAAAAGGTCCGCTGGCTTCAGACGGTGGTCGAGTCACTATCTTCAAGCACGATATAATTAGCGTGACAGGTGTCCGAGCCTTCAAGGACGACGAAGCTCGCGTGACGATCGAGCACCGTTGCTGCCTGAACATAACGCTCCCCGTACCGAGGTGTATCGGAGTCATCCGGTGTGCGGGGCCGAAGCCCCTTCTTGACGGGAGGATAACAGTGGGGTCCGAGGAGTGGCGGGAGGTAGTCGAAGAGCGATAAACCAGTCACACGTATACCCAGAGGAGATTCATCGGCGGCTGCAGTGCGTCGTGGAAGCGAGAAAAGCCCGTAGAGTAGCCAGAGCTCTAAGCACCCGAGACGAAACGATCTCAGCAGGAAGGCGAAGGTCGAGGACGAGAAGAAGAGAGCAGAGCGCACGCTCAGGCGAGAAAATCGTGTGGGACCGACCCTGGCACGTTCACAGGAAGGCGAAAGTCGAGGACGAGGGGAGAAAACCGAGCGACTGCGCAAGGTACGAGGGAGTTGTGTGCGACTGAATCCGGTGGCGGGTTCGCACGAAGCCAGAGCCCGGCACTAATCGACATCGACAACGAGGAGCCGACGACGTCCGTCAAGTTTGGAGAGACGCGAAGGAGAGCCAGGAACCAATATCAGTTCAAAAAGACGTAAGACACTAGGCTCACGAAGTGAGTACAGTCGTAGCCCCAATCTCCGTATCACCTTTCCATTACATTGTCCCATCTACAATCTGAATAAGACTCCAGGTTCACATCGCCTTCAGCATAGCTGTGCTCGCGGTAGAGGGAAAAGGAGAAAGCCTCGGTTGATGTCGGGGACGACAAACGGCAGTGTGGGTAGGCAGGAAGATACGCGACAGAGGGGTCGATAGCGAGGGATGGTCCAGTTTACCTCACACCATGGAAGTCACTGAGCCGGGATGAAGTGTATCGCAGATATCGAAAGGGCCCAGAGATCGAACGGGAGGTTGACTGAAGAGGGCGGAGATAGGTATCCAGGCAGGTGCGTGTGAGATCGGCGCCTCTTTCGAGAGACACCGGAGCCGGAGCTAGGAATGAGGGGAGGAGCCACACGGGAGCGCTCCTGTACAATATCAAGAAAGCGAGCGACCACGGTGGGGAGGCAGGGGGACAGGAAGTCCCGACGAGAAACGAGGGCGGAAGCAAAAGCACAGAAGGCACCGGGCTTACAAAGTGGAGATAAAGTGGCCCAAGCATCCCATCCTTCCCCTTCCTGCTAATCTTCATCTTCGTATCGCCACCCTGGACATGCCTCGAGGGATTTTCATGCCATTTGAATAGGAATTCGCCGTCGTTCGGTCTCTCCGCCTTCATCGTATGATAGGCTACCTGAAGGTCGTCGCGAGCGTCATCGTCCGCGATATAGTGCATCGGTAGCCTGGGTATCACTTCAAAGACCCAGGACGCGAGAATGGGGAGATGTCCGAGAGAATCATGGGAGGAAACGAAGAAGAAGAAGAACATCCGACGCTTCCGCAAATCTCCTCGATCACGCCGACATCAAACCAGGCTGCCGAATTCGCACGCCTCCATCGGCCGTCCTCATGATGTATCGACTCATCCGCTCCATCCGCCTCGACGTCGCGGATGAAGCGGATGAGGCTGTCGAAGCGGACTGGTGTGGTCAGCACACGGGCACTCTCCTCCGCCTACTGAATACGAAGCAACACGCGGCATCCATATCTACAACGTCGAGCGTCTGAAGCTACTTTCATTCCAGAAGCACCGGGCCGTCTGACCTTCAAAGCATCCTAGGACATAGGCTGAATTCACCGCGTCACTACGGCAGGTCGGCGGCGGTCCCAATGATGGCTTGAGTAGCCCTCCGAGGTTGTCAATTATTCGATATCAGGTATGGCACCTGGGGATGGGTCACCGTCTATGGCCCACCAAGCCCGCTACTAGCCCAGGTGGCCACGCTTCTTTACAGGGTGCCATGTGGGAGGTGAATACGAAATGTATGACATAGTCTGAATAGCACTCCCAACTGGCCTAAATCTCGTAGGGCAATTCAGGCCGTTGAGGGCCCAAAAAGCCCGTCCTATAGCTTCAACCAAGACATAAATAGTGGAATGTACAACTGACAATTTCATCACTCCCGCTCACTGCAATCGACAATCTCACAGCTCAAGCCCAGTTTCACGATGCACAAGTCCTTCTCTCTCGTCTTAGCCGCCGTTCTCCTCAGCAGTAAGCCACCCCCGTACTCCAAACCAAAAATTCTACTCAGACTAACAACCCCCAGCCGCCACCGCCAACAACGGTAACGGCGCCAGGCCCTCCATAGTCACCTCTATGCCGGCCGTCATTCCCGTCGGCTCCCCAGGCTGCGGCAGCCTCATCACCAGCGTCTACGAAGGGAGCGTCCAAACCACCATCGGCGGCACCCTCACCACCTACGTGCCCTTCACCACCACCTTCACCGAGTGCGCCAACACCCCCACGGGGCCGCTCGTCACCTACACAATCTACCCCGGCCCCGAGCCCACAGCGGGCACCACGACGACCCGGGACATCGAACCGGCGAACTGCACCACCACCGTGATCCCCATGACCAAGCAGACGACGATCGGGACCGTCACGACGACCGTGCAGTTCAACTCCACGAGTACTATTAACTGTGCGACGGCCACGGGGGATGTTACTACTTACCTCCCGACTACTACTCCGACTGTCACGCCCAGCGCGGGTGCTACGACGGGGAATGTGAATTTGGCGGGGGCGCTGGCTGGTAAGAATGGGGCTGGGGTTGTGGGTGCGTCGTGGGTTGTGGGGTTGGTTGCTGCTGCCGTGGGCGCTTTCACCCTTGTTTAGGTTAGGGATGGCTTCAAAGGGACGTGTCTCTAGTAACCTCTTGGTAGTATTTGTTCAGTTATACTGTCTTGATAGGGTTCTGCGTCGGACTCGAGTAGCTGTAGCTGCTTCCTATGTTCGTGTCGATTATAGTGTTTCAATCATGTTGTTTGGTTGATCTCGTCCCAGGTCTGAGTTCAGTCTCGCTTCACGATACTTGAGAGTCTCTATAGAGTGGTAGCAACATCCATTCCAGCAGATCCTCTCTAAGGAGCCCCATTTGTGGACAACACTCGGTACATCGACGCGCATATTGAGGGGTTCCCACGCGTGCGAATTTAAGCGCCCACACTTCGATGTGCATAATGGGAGTGTCGTGGATCGCCCAATATATAAATTCTGGCTTGAGGAGAACCAGGAAGCAATTCCTCCTTCATCACAGAGTACATTAACTAAGTATCACAGCCTCGGATCATACCCCTCACTCTAAATCTCAAAACACACCTCATAATAAATAGTCTAGCTCGCCCTTGACCCACCCCTAATCCTACTCCACGCTCCCTTTCCCCACTTTACGATGCGCTTCACCACACTCGGCTTGGGTGGTAAGGTGCTGGGGGAGCTGAACGCGGATACCGGCCAGTTGTATGAAGGTCTGGGGCTATTACCTTGGGATCGGACTCGTGTCTTCTTGTTAGGCTTCCCGCGGTTGGGTGCAGGCTTCTTTGAGGGGGGCGGGCGGGAGTTGGGGGCTTTGGAAGACGCTTGCCTTGGAGCCACGACAGCTTTCTCTCCGCGACGCTGTGCGTATGCGCGAGGAATTAGCGTCACGATTACATGTGCTGTCATATGAGATTTCGTATGTACGTACCTCAATGAGGGCATCAAACTGGATATCGTCGAACTCGCGCACTTGGACCTCGGCGAGCTCAACGTTTCGACCGATAAGAGTGTAGACGCTGCCTTCATCGTCTCGAGAGAGGAGCTCAGAGGGTACATTGGTGAACTGTGAAGAGGGAAGCTTAGCTTCGCAAAGAGAATGATGATGCTACCATGCTTACGATGGGACGTGCCAAGACGATAATAGGAGAAACAACAGCGAGAAGAAGTACGGCGATAAATGTGAAGGATCTGCGATAGAATTGGGGTAAGAAGGCCAGTGAATACGAATGATAGATACATCTAAAACGAACTAACCTCATGATTGATATACTCTCTATAGATTGCAGATAGGACCAGCCCGTCTGAGGACAAGTAGGTAAAAGGAAGAGCTGCACCGGGCACTGAAGTAGAATGAGAGATTTCTCCAGGTTTATATAGGCCCCCAGAGCACCCAGGCCGTCCATGGAATTCGGAATTGTCCAAGTTTGGGCTCATTGATACGTAGGCGTAAAGAAACGCTGTGCCAGGTTTCTCATACAGTCTGGATGGGCGGTCGATTCTGTGTGTAGACTCGCAGTAGCTATAACGCATATGTAGGGTCCCGTGGTAGGTCCAATTAAGTGAGAACGACACTTAAATCAGCTGGATCAAGGGAGCCTATCTATTCAAAGATTCTGGAGCGCTGTCGGACGTTCCCTCTTGGAGCTACCTGTGTTATGTTTTGGTTGGAATAATTAACATTGAGTAGACGCCGGAAGACCAGCCGTTAGGCGCCCAGCACGCGCAGGGCTGGCCGTAGGCAGGCTGACCAGCCCTTCCTGACGCATTTGCGTCTTCAATCCTTCAATCTCATTACCGCTATTCAGTTCATTGAGATCCAAGTGGGTGTTCGAGCTTTCCGGGCGATGAAATGAGATGATATTTGTACTCGACATCCGCGGATGCCGTGGCGTTACATATCTCCCACCGCCCTCACTGCCAACACATGACGACAGATAACAGTACTCTACTGTATTAAAGAGCAGAAACTGGCACAAACATAACGTCTTATATATGCAAGTCCTATCTTATCTTCACACACGCCGCTGCACCGGGCGCCTAATGGTTGGCACGCAGCCCCCACCAAACAAGTGTCCTTATCCCAGAGTTTACTCATGAATACATTTATTGGAGTATGAGTCTATATGGGAAGCGAGCGCAGCTATCTTATCGCGACCATTCTACGTAAGTTTTGAACACACTAGTTGGACCTACAGACACTCGCTCGGGAATTATCCATTGAGTGAAACCTATCGAGACCGCCCGAATCGGTGTTCCGTTTGTTCTCCCAACGGATCCAGTCCACGGAGTAAACAGAAGGGGTGCAATGGTCCAAGATTGCAGAAGGCTTTCAGAATAACATGCATGAAGCTCAATGCCCGCGCATAACTCCTCCTACCTCGCTCTCTTACCGGGCTGTGCCGACTTGGGACTGGAAACCATCCCCGAAGCATAGATGTCAACAGAGTGTAAAAGCCCCGTTCGGAACACATCGAGATGCAACAGCAGAGTGAGACGCGCCTGGTACCAACTGGAAGGGAGGATGTATTGTGGCTCTGGCTGCGCTGGAGGAGATACGTCAAAGCCAGAGGGACCCCTCGCGAAACCACATGTAAGACGAGGAATCAGGATGGGTTGGAGAAAGTTTGATTGGAATTTTGGGTACTCTGATGGTGTCCCAAAGGTGCAGCTTCAATACCTCAATGCATGGTCGCCCATTGCACACACGATAGACCTTGTTGTCTCTAAACATAAATTACCGGGACCCCAGTTATAAGTCAGTATGCGTGATGGTCTGAGAGATAATCAGCTCGACTCACACTCCCTTCCAGTAGCAGTATCCTGCGAGCGTACTCGACAGCTTCTGCCTGCTAAGCCGTACTACCTTGCCCTCGATTAATCGAAGTTGTCAACTCCCGGTCATAGAGGTGAGTATATACGCTATATATAATCTGACTATTTTTGGGAGAGTACTGTATATGGCTCTGCAGGTTGAGCCCGGCCTGTCTATGCAGACAGTTTGCTAAGGGGCTTCACTTGTAGTTAGTTTAAACGAACACCTTCTATATATCAAGTAGTCGATCTGATCAATTGGAATTGCTATTATACACCATCGTAGCTGGAAGATTAATTGACAGACGTTTAAACAGGGGGTAATACTGTTTAATTCAATGCCGGCTCCCATGCGATTAAACGATCTTCCGTTTAATCGATGTATGGGGCAGCTCACCAATGCAGCAGCCTGCACCTCCCCAGCGCCTCAGAACGATTAATCGTACTTGATTAATACAAAGAGATTTAATCGCAAAAAGGTCGATTTACAAGCCGACGATTAATCGAAACCCGTCGGGCTTTTGGGAAGGTGAATCTCCCCTTCCGTTGCCAGCTCGCCATCACTTCGATTTTGTGCATTGCGCTTCTTGATCATCGCTTCCTCGAACTATACATGCTTCCTTCGCCGCTCAGTTCTTTTCCCTTCTCTGGTCTGAGTGGTATGTCCTTCCTCCCTTACATCGTACTTACAGATGTTGTAGTCGTCTCCCTATAGGTAGATACGTGCAGTCCTTTTCCCTTCTCTGGTCTGAGTGTCGCCTCCCTATAGGTCGGACACTTATTCAAATAACCCCCGCATACCATCCTTTTGGAATCTGGACTCATGACGCTCAGTATAAGTATGGCTGTGTAAGGCAGATAATGATTCGCACCTCAGGACCGGCGTGGAGATTCTTGCAGCTACAGTGAATCAGACACACTTCTGACTTCAGAGTAGCAAGAGTAACATAGTTAAACATAAATATAGACCATCGTCATTCCGTATAGCTAGGATATGATAACGGGGTAAGTAGATCTCCCAGACAGCTATTTCGTGGCATGTTTGCAGTATACTTGTCCGTTGTCGGATATATATGGTTACACAGCGATGAGTGAGTCAGATATTAACATTGCGGATACCAGATTCTCCGCTATTCTCCGACGCCAACTTCTGCAAGACTGTCGTTCGACATGAGAATATCTACATGACACACACTAGGATGGCTACATCAGGATTGTGCCTTTGAGCTTGCAGTGACAGGGACTTGTCAAGGGTCCTGAATTTTTTCCCTTCCTTTACTGAGAACACTGCTTGGTCTGCAGGCTTTTGGGGGGTGAAGAAATGCGCCAGCTCTGTAGACCCCGCAATCTGGCTAAGGGTCTCAGTACTAGAGCAGATCCGCGTCGCCGACACGGTCTTCTTCCCGTACGTCCCTTCGAAGGGGACGAATGTGTATTTTATCCTGGTCAATGCTCGGGCTTCGAGCTGTTCATCTCCATAGAAATCCGTGGCGCGACGATGTACCGTAGCCGCCTCCTCAAGGAAGGCGCGGAGCGAGGGCTGGAAGGGAATGTCGATGGTGCTCCTGGCGTGCATGATCCCGTCGACTTCGGTTCGGGCCTCTAGCATGGTGCCAAAATTCTAAACGTACATGTTAGTTAAAGCGAAATTATGGGTGACTTTTTCACAGAATCATGAAGCTTACAGTTGATTTGGCACTTGCGAAGGCGCCGAGGAAAAGTGTTGCTAAGATCACAGGAAGCTTGAATCTCATTTCTGCTTTCTGGCACTTGAGGTAATGTAGGATGATGAGGGTCGATGGAAAATCCTTTACGACTTTCCTCACATATATACGTTCTCGCAAAAGATACAGGGTTGGTTGACCCTGGCACCAATTCTCAGGCCACCTCCCCCCATCAAAAGACGACAATTGGACATTCAAACGGCACTCGTGTCGAAGTTTATCGAAAAGGGACCGTCTATCAGATGGTGTTTTCAAAGTCCAGCCTAGATACGCAGGTGAGCCACTGGCATGCGGATCTCCTAGGGGTGGGCGATAATCCATACGACAAGTAGCCGGAAACACATGGAGGCTCACTGCCAACGAGTTAAGAGCCGAAATGTTCGCCTCCAGTCTGACGTGCTACATAGCAGCACACGCACCGGTCAGCACCCGCCCAGCAACGACTAGAAGCTCTCCAGGAATGATGCGAGCCCCACCGTCCCGACTCGGGCGGATATAATGGAAATAAATAGTCAGGGGAGCTTCTGAGGGTTGAGAGTACTGTTAGCAAGGAGTAGCATCTGGTCAAAAAAAAGGGTAGGTTCAACCGTTGAAGCGACAAGTCATAGGGTGGCTTGGAAAAGTCCTCCCAGATCGACAAATGTACCTCGCCCCTGCCTGAACAGCTGTCAGCGGCCAGCCTCTATCAGCGAACGTTCATCAATGATCGCCGAATACAGCTTGAGGCTCAGGCGAGACGGCACACCATCGAACACAGAACATAAAACTTGATAGTTGCTTGATAGAATGTTTTGTTTACCATGTGTGCCGGATTCCGCTGTGCGGAACCCACCACCGTCGTGTGCAACACGCCCTCGAGGCTCGAGAGTCAGCTATACTTTCACAGTCGACCACAGCCTACTCCGCCTCTCGTTAATCTTAGTCCAACGATACAATGCATTGCCGCAAGAGGGAATAATAAGTCGGGGAAGAAGCGGACGGAAAGCTACGAAAGCCATTATCTGCGAGCTCAACAACCATACTTATGCCCGATTCATCATGAATGCAGCACACAGAACAAACATCGGTAGTATTATAATATAGCGACATGAAAGAAGCCTCAATTGACCCGAGTCGCCCTCACGCGAACGTAGTGAGCACAGAGAGGACGAGTACCTTCCCCAGCCAGATAGGCGGCGTACACCCACCAGCAGGTACACTCGAGAGGAAAGATCGGTATTGCAAACTAGGACCGAACCAAGACCTTTCTGCAAGGTGAACCTGAGCCCAGGATATAGCGCTGGCAGGGTGAAGTTGAGTGAGAGCGAATGAAGCCCGAGATGAACGACGTAGTCGGAGAGGTGTCGCAAGGCTGTCAGTGTGAACCCGCCCCGTACCCGAGCTCCACGAAGCTAAGTATCAAACAAGAAATGGCGGAGCTCCCTGCTACAATCATACGCTATCGTACCCCATGCCCTAACCAAAGGGGCACGAGCGCAAAAGTACCCTAACAACCGAGCAAAAACGCGCGCTGCGAGCACACGAGAGCAGGCAGCCATCTGGGCCATACAGTGTAGAAACTTGAGGAAATTGTCGTCCATTGACGAGCCCCCCAAACGCAAAACATGCCAATCGCTCAGTGTCGCCTGTCACGATCGGTTCGCAAGGGCGCGCTGCTAGTCCATATCACCAGGTGAGGTGACGACAAGAGCCGAGCTCCCCTGAGCACATGTACATCAAGGATGAATGGGCCAAAATAATGACAGAAAGCGCCGCATGACTCCAGTCCCTCCGTTGAACCTGTTCTCTTCGTACCCGCTCTGCACACGCCGGGATGATAATCGAGGCGAGGCGGAAAAGCGAGAACGATATCCATCTGCACCACACCAGTCGAACCACAGTCAGAACGATGAGAGACCAACGTGTGGAGAAGGTTTTATCATCGGGCGATGCACCCTTTGCACAGGACTATTCTTGGGTCGTTCTGAGGGGTATTGAACGACTACTATCCGCCCAGAACATTAGTATGATGGGGCACACCCGAGACCGGTCAGCCAGCTAGGTCCCACACCAGTAGGAGCGCGTGGCAGTATCGGAGATGCGGTGCGAACACCATATCACAAAGCACAGGCTAGCACAGGGTGGTCAAGAAGGACATCGAGAACGAGGAACGCATGATCGAGGCGTCGCATCGGGCGTAACCTCCTCATCACCGGCGTGCTCGCATGTGCTGAGCATTCTTCCGGTAGCGAAGGGTCGCGCGGCATCTACCGAAACCACCCCGTCCCATTCGAGTCCTTCCAGGAACTGGTCTTCCTCATCTCCCAGATAATGATGGACATGACGCTGGTTCTGAGCCAGAAGTCTCCGGAGCGGGTCCTCGGGAACAGGGGGTTCAGGCGGCGGATGTCGAGTAAACGTATCTGACAAGTCCGTACAACGGAAGAACAGAAGGGATTTGCCATCGAAGAAGATACTAACGACGACGCTTGCCCCGCAGGTCCGACCGCTGTCTTCCAAACCAGATCAGTCCCAAAGCACAACCGAGGCCGTGCTCTTGCATAGGACTCACGCGAACTGAAGTTGAGTGAAATTTTACCAGCAAGCGCCGAAGTACAGGCATCTCTCGCCGAATATGCCCGTATCTTGAGACCTGTTCTTAACCGGCCCCGGAGGTAGGTGTAGGTACTCCATGAGGAGTCCGAGCGCACACCCAGTCGCGTGCTGTAAGGTTGCCCCGCCAAATTCGGCGTCGGCGATGGCGATGGCTCGCCCCGGGCCATGACCCCGATGAGGCCGTGTAGATATCCCGCACTGGAATCTTTCGAGTCGACAGACCTAGATCATGTGTGACACACGCACTCGTGTACCCTGTCCAACTGCGCAACCCTCATCGTACGACCCAAGACATGAGCCAACGTGGCTGATCCTCGCGACCCATGTTTCTCCCCGTTGAGTTCGGGAGGGTGTTCAACCCATCTTTATCAATAAGCGTTGCAGGGGCGGCTGGATCGAATGGCGATGTGGCAGCGATGAGGCGGGATCATGGTGGAGGGGAACCAGGAAACACGGGACAAAAATTTAAACCAGCATGATCCCGGTCCCTTTCAAAGCCCGCCGGCACTTTCCCACAACCCGCTCATAAGCGCCCGAGCCAAGCCCGACCTTCCTGATCAAGGTGTACTCGAACTGATAACGTCATGGGTGTTGCGAGCTCAGGATAAGGCTCCCAGTTCAGGATTCCATCGCGGTGTTGGAGATTTTCTAGCCTCACAACTGAGCAGTGTCACGATAGTCGTGGCTTCCATGGTAATACAGGCGCCATATTATCCCAGAGACTACCCTCCGAGGTGAGGGAAAGTCTTAGTTCACCATTCAGTTGAAAACAGGTAGGGGTAGGTAGTAGATTGTAAGCGCATAAATATGCTTGAGTGCGAAAGGGGTATCGTAACCTCTTGTCGGATAGCTCGTCGTCGTCGCAGAGAAATAAACTGATATTGGGTGAAGGAAGGTGGGGGAGGACAACCTGCTGTTTACACGAAGTAACTACCATCGATATATACGTGTCTGGATCTCGGGAAAGTTCTATACTATTCGTTCAGGGTCCTACTGATCACATGAAGGTACGCTGTGGCAGTGCAGATTGCACCACCACCTCGTCGTCCCTGCCAGTAGATTAGATTAGATCCTCTGTCCCGATGTAGTCGCCGCCAGCGCTGAGAATAGATATCCCTTCTTGCCTTCGACGCTATCCGAACGGCTTTGCCTTTGCCTTGCTGCCTCCGCCCGACGCTTTCCCGAGCCACGCACCAGCCCACCAGCCTGCTCGCCGAGAGCAGTCATTCTGGACTGCTCCAACGCGCATGGCTGCCATGCAGCCATCGCGCGTTCCTTACAAGATACTCAATCCAAATGCGCGATGCGAAGATGCTAGGCCCTTTCCAAGGAAAATGCGGCATGAGTATATTAGCTCGGTACAACATATCACGTATGAAGATCTTCACCATCTATTTACTGCTCCATCGGTCCCAAAGACGCATTCAAACCTGCCATATTCACAACGAATCCTCAAACATGCGTCCGATATTGGACGCGGTTCACATTCTTCTAGTCGTTTACCATGGCCGCGCTGCTGCCTCGCGCGACATACCCCAAGTCGGAGTAGACGGTATCGTTCCTGAGCCACCAGTTTATCCAGTGCTGTGCCTTGAATGAATAGGTGCTCCCGTACGGTATATCTTGGGTATCACTGAAACGCAGTAGTATATCAAGTAGAACCGCCGATGCTGGTGCACGCGCTCTCACCAAACAAATGTGAATTATCGGAGAGGAGAGCGAGCAGGAACGGAACGAAGGGATGAACTCGAGGGAGTGCGAGGTATCGAAACGGTGTTGTTCTACATCCAAAAGGGGGGCCTATATGTCAATTGTCAATGCACCCTTAGCAAGGCAACATAATCGATCAACCTCCACCTATTATATTGAAGTAGCACATAAGAACTCGTACTAAGACGCCAGGTTTAACGATGCAGATATCTACACGAGAACATCACACATCTCACGGGTGAGAAAAGTCCACATCCATCCTCCACTCCAACAGGTTCAGGCAGGAGTCACCGTGGACCCGGGGGCAGTAACGGTAGTTGCCCCAGGCACGCTCGGGAACGCGGTCTCATTCCCGGGAGAAGAGATAATCAACGTAGCGTATGGAATGCACCCACCCGGGAAGGCAGTACCAGCGGGGACAGCAGTGGTGGAGGAGATACGGGTCGTGGTCAAGGTCACAGTGCTGCTGGAGGCGGCGCTGGGGGGAGGGGCGGAGCTGGAGCTGGAAACTGCTGGGACTGGGATCGCAGCGGCGGAGCTGGTCCCATGTTCAGTCGCGTTGGGAAACACTGGGGCCGTGACGGTGATATGAACATTGGAAACAGCGGGGACGGCCGTGGCGGTACCGTTGAAAATCCTCGTAGAGATAGATGTCGCTGCAGAAGATGCTGGGACAGCGGTAACGTTTCCATTCGTGGAGCCGGGATATCCACAGGGAGGAAGATAGATGAAAGGAGCGTGGGGGCCTCCTGTGCCCGTCGCCGGGATGGCACTTGTAGAAGAAGTGACGGTGGAGCTATACGTGGTAGCTGCTTCACCGGCTGGGGCTGAGCTACTGATGATGGTGGGGGAAGCTGGGGAAGCGGAGGTCGATCCAGCGGCCAGTGCGCTTGAAGCCGGGGAGGAGAAGCCACTTCCAAAAGCTGGGCCCGCTGCATGGTTTCCGATAAGGAAGTTCAAATACTCCGCTGGGAGACCAGCAGGGTAGATCAACTTGGTTAAGGTGACCACTCCTCCAGAAGGTCCGGGAGTGGACGACGTTGACGACGCTGTAACAGTCGAGGCGAAAGGGGTCGCAAAGACGGTACTGGCGCTGGAACTTGAAGTCGCAGCTCCACCGTTGGGAGCAGCAAGCGCGGTACTACGGATCGGAGTGTAAGTATATCTCTAGCACTGACTAAGAAGGTGACGGCTGACCCCTGGAGTACTGTAACAGCTAGGAGGAAGAAACCAGTGAGCTTCATCTCGTGAGTTTGTGTGGTATTGAGGGATTAAAAGGATTGAATGTGAAGGTATGACTTTTGAGCTTCATCCAATGCTGGTCCTTTATAACCTTTCAACAGCCACTTCGAGCCATGGTCGTGTCACATCCACGGCGTATCTTGGTCACACACTCCTCGCCGGCCGCATCAAGTTCAACGCAATTGTATTGACGGAGATCATATCCCGCTATTCCTAACACAGTGTGACGTATGGGCATCGTTGACCGCGTCTTTTTACACAGTTATCAATCGCTTATCACGATTTACTGTTACGAAGCGTGCCCCACATACCCTTGGCGATCCACCACGCCCCTGAATCAACAGCGCCCGTCAAGGTCTCGTCGCCGAGTCGTGCGAGGCTCCGGCGGGTTTCAGTGGCTTTACCCGAGAAATTGGGCTCGTGCATTAATTTGTGCTGGCAGATAGAGTCCTACACATGATATCAAGATACCCGACTCCTTGTAATCTGGTTGAAACGCGACCGGGTACCACGCGTCCCACATTTCAGTAAGCGCCCAAGCGCCTAATTGCAGCGATCGTCTCTAGCGGTGACCTTTTGCCGTACAGGAGCGCCCTAACAGAATCGCGCAATTTCTTAGTACCACAGCCTACGTCGGCTAACATGTCGTTACGGTAACCTTCGTAATCAAACCTTTACCACAGTACTGCACACTCAGAACGTCGGTGGATGTGACGCGTCTCCTGTGACACACACACCCACACTATCGAGACGTTTGCGCCCTGAAAGTGGTAGGTTCCAGGGGAGAATGTGGAGTCTGGGCTACTTTATTGCACAGTTTCAAACGAGTCGTAACATCAGCAATCTATGGAGGTGGTCGGGTGCACCAATAGGTCTGCCAGTATCACAAATTCCAACGCAGGTATTAAGACCATCGAGAACGAAGAACGCACCATCCGAGCGGCTACACTCAAAAAGAAGAATTAGGAGTTCTGTGCACTACCAGGGGCCCAGATGCACCTTGTGGAGAGGCCTTGGTTCAACCTCCGGCCTTGGAGGCAGGAGTCGTCGTAGCATCTTAGATAACACCTCTCCGTTCAGCCAAGGCCTGAATCACTCGGAGTGAAGTTATGACATCGCCATCGAGGCTCGACCCACTGTTAAGCGAGGCATGACACAACTCCCCTGAAGGCATCGTACTTTTGTACCCGGACCCACGATACACGAGCGCAAAAAGCATTCCAAGAAGCGAATGAAAGCAGCCATGAGGGACCCAGGCGCGAGCACAACTCTAATCGAACACGAGAGCAGGCCGCAGAGCCGACCCCTATAGAAGTATGAGAGAATGCCCGTCTATTGGCGAACCCCTCAATCGCAAAACATACCAGTCGCCCTGTCCCGCCTGTCACGGTTGGTTCGCCAGCGCGCGCGGGTGCGGTGACCATATCCCCAAGTCGCTCGATTAAGCTCAACGTTCCCTGAGCACATTGTATATCGAGAAAACGCGATGTGAGAAGAAGATAAGGGGAAAATAAAGAGGAAGGCAGCCGGACGGCCTTTGAGAATGGGCGAATAACGAAAGAGAAAACCAGCAAAATCCGGACTCTCCGTTGACCCTGTTCTCGTCGTACTCAGCGCCATACACCAAACAGAGACCGCACCCGAGGCGTGGAGGGACAGGATATACCAAAACCGCATTGACCACACCTAACCCTGAAAAAGCCCATAGAAGAAGAAGTCGCGACGGTCATATAATCGCAACATGAGTCCTTCCGAAGGACCATGCTCCAGCTATTGACCCTCCAGACGGTAGGTGGTGTCTAGGCGGTCGGAATATGTCAATCCGGAACCAGGCGATAACGAATGAACGACCACAATCCACTCCAAGAGTGCAACGAAAGCATGTTGGATACACACCCGAAACCACTCGGCCAACTGGAAGCACAGGCAAGATGAGTGCACAATATCGCAGGGGAGGACGGCTCCCCCCTAGTGGGTACAGACTCGAGGAACGACGGAACAAATGGCCCTAGGCCGCGTGGGCGAACTGTCGATGACGACGACGCTCTCCCTACAGGGCCAGATGTGCCAGGCCCATACGTTTCGCAAGGTGTACCGGGGCGGAGATTGTCCACAGAACAGCGAGCTGGAGAAAGACACCGCGTTCAGCACGGGTTGCCGTTGGGTCGCCGAAAGAATTCGCCCTTGAAGTATCGGGGAGATCGATGACTCGCCCGAAGCTACGAAAATCAATGACACCTTCCTCGAGCTCGATTGAGGCGTAACTGTGACCAACATACGCACTGCAATACCCTGTGCGACTGTCTGTCCCTCTCCCTCGACGACACTAAAAGTCGAGTGCACACGAGTCACAGCTCCATCCTGCCGACATATGTTGCTCCCTGTCTTATCCCGAAAAAAGCGCGTTCCACCTTCATCAAGAAGCGTGGCAGAGGTGACTGGATCGAATGGTGATGAGGCAGCGATGAGGCGGGATCATGGTGGAAGGGAAAAAGGAAACGTGGGACGAAAAACGGCAAGATGCCGGGGCCCTTCCAAAATTTCAAAGCCCGCCCAATTTCCCACAATTCGCTCATAAGCGCCCAGGCTTCCTGATCAAGGTGTACTCGGGTCGCTCACGTTATGGTAGTGTATTCACGAGGGGACTTGGAGCCAGTATCCCATCAAAGCAACTTTCTGGGAGAAGATGCGTCCATCGTAGCAATAGAACCATAGCTGAGCACCTGTTTATCCCGAACTTCCCAAGCTCGCGGTTCAAGGTACGTATGTATTGAGGAATCGTCAGTGGGTTCCCGCTCCCAGTTATCCAAATGGCTTGCTCTATCATTGAGAGTACGGTGCAACACGAGGATAAGCCACCAAATCGGAAAGTTTCTCTCTCAAGAAGGCTTCTCCACTCCCAAAAACAGTGGATAGCGCAGCATTCCAACCTTCTCATTGACATTATGTGGTCCTTTGACCTTCCGTTTGACGCTCTACATAGTGTAGCCATTTTCTCCCAGAGATAAGCCTCCGAAATGAGGTGAAGTCTTAGATGTGAAATCTGATATCATTCGAATGCGCGGTGCGGGGTACGATTAGGATCGGGCCCTCCATCCACCGTCAAAGACAGAACGACAAGCGCAGTGCATGATAGTTAGTTGCACAGTGAACCATTTCTGAGCCAGTTGCCTTCTGCCCTATAGCCCTCCCCTCGACGGCACCGACAGGGTGGACACGAGTCAGACTTATATTTGCTTCCTGTTGTATCCAAGAGGGAACTGCTGCCCATCCTTCATCAACAAGCGTATGGGGCGACGGGATCGAATGGCGATGAGGCGGGATCATCATGGAAGGGAACAAGGAAACGTGGGACAGAAAACCGTTCCCTTTCAAAGCCTAAGCGCCCAGGCTTCCTGAAGTGTACTCGGATTGCTAACGTCATGACTCGGATGTGGTGATTTCCGGGCGTAGCTTCGAACGAGCTATTGCCGCAATTGAACCATTGCTGCGCACATCCAGTACTTCCTAAGTTCAAGCTATATATTGAGGAATCGACATTGACTCCCACTCCTTCTTAGTTAATAACCCTGTTCTAATCGCGAGAGCATGGTGCAGCATGAGGATTTTCCACCGATGTGGAAAGTTCCTCTCTCAGGAAGACACCCCCGTACCCAAAAATAGTGGAAAGACCATCACTCCCAACTTCTAATTGACACGACCTGCGTGCTCAATCTTCCATGAAACAAAGCTATACATACAGAGACTACTTTCTCTCAGAGATAATCCTCCGAAATGAGGTGAAGTCTTCACTTTCCCAATCTAATACAATTCAGATGCGCGGATGTCTCCTGAGAGATTCTCGATTCAGACAGTATAAAGCTAAGGTCGAATTAATGTTGAATTACTGCTCTATCTATCCCGAAGTCACACATCCACAAGATATACTCAGTAATGCTCCTCTTGGAAGTGTTTCTCATTGCCATAGTCGTCTATAACGACCACGCTGCCGCCTCACCAGACGTACCTCAAGTCGGCGTAGCCGGAAAGTGGTACCCCGGATGGACGGATGCAGATATACCCACTCAGCCCAAAGTAAGCCTAAGCGACCCATTTCTCCCAAACCACATCATCACAAGTCTCACTGAGCTATATCACATCCCAATCCCAGCCCGAGCGAATCATGCGCCAAATCCCGCTAGGCTCCGCAGTCGAATACGGCGGCTACGTCAACGCGAGCTACATGAACTCTCTCCCATCTGACGAATACGTCTGCACCAAAACCGGGAGTCCGCAGGTCTACAACACCTCTGTGCGTTCATCCCAACCTCCCCAATTCCCCCAAGTGCCCTTCTACCGATCAAGGCCCACTAACACGCGAAATCATACCAATAGGCAACGGCGCCCATCCGCGCTGGCGACACAGTCACGATCCCCTGGCACGGCTGGGCCGACCGATTCGGCACACTCCCCCAGGGCCCAATCTTAAACTACATGGCAAAATGCCCCAAGTCCGGATGTGGAGGGTGGAAGGCGGCGTACCCCGAGACGCCTTGGTTCAAGGTACGCATCGCTCCCCTAGATATGAGTTTCCAACGCAAAGGCTATCTCTGAGACGAACTGCTATACCAGATATCCCACGATGGCTACACAGATAAAGTCTGGGCGACTAACAAGATATTCAGGAACCACACACTTGAGAACCCCACTGCCGTAGCGACGATTCAGATACCATCCAACATCGTTCCGGGTGACTACGTAAGTCCGCCCTTACACATACTTCACACACAACTTAGAAATATGAACGCGAGATTAGATCCTGCGACACGAGATGATCGACCTATTTCACCAAGCCTGGTATCCCACCCTGGGTTATATAGGTAATCCGGATTTATTCCCTGGTAAGTGACCTCCCTCTCCCACTCTGCTTGTAAGAATTCTAGAGCCACGGTGATTTCTAACTCGGATATTCGTAGTGTGCATCCAACTCACAGTGTCAGGAAACGGTACCCTCGAAGCGAGCGGCTCCAGCATCCCCGGGATCCACCACGTTCGTGTCTTCAGTCCCCTTTAATTTCAGTTCTGCTCTTCTCCATCCCCAGCCGCGCTAAAATCTTTGTCTCTGACATTAGAATAACGACCCAGGCATTTTGTTTGATATCTGGGTGGACCTCGACAAGGTGAGTGTTGCGTGTGGGATTGTGTGAAAGAAAGTGCGGGTACTAATGTGCGTTTACAGAGACCATATGTTATACCTGGGCCACCGGTTTACCCTGGGTTGAGGTTCGATTGAGTTGGAGGAACAAATGAAGGTTTGATAGTCCGTAACAGTGACAGATTATGTTGTAACGACGTATTATAGGGCTAATATTCTATCCGAGCTCGAGTGTACTGGCAGCGGTATTGCGTGAAAAGGTGGTTTGGGTCAACATCAATTGTTTAAGCCAGGACCGCAGAGAACCAGTTGAATTGATATGAATGGTTGAACTGTTGTATTGGGATCGTGTATGGAATACGTATCTAGATAAACTGGATCATTACGCGTCTCACGAGGCCTGGCCACGTTCGTTAGATACGCTACTGGAAAGCACCAGCCAGCTTCTACCGAACATGAACATAACTCAGCAAAGTAATGGGCTGGCCATCATTGAGAGTCACACAGGGTGGTGATCGTTGCGGTACCGCACTGAGCTCCGTAATCCGCAGGCGACCCAGGGTATCGTGGTGTCGATATTCATAAGATCGTCTTACGTCGGGTGCAGAGCGTAAGCCCCAATTTACATTATCAATATCAATATCGCAGCCATTGTCTGCCATTCTACTGTCTAAATCGATACCAATCACGGGACACAGTGCCACACGTAATGGCGGTGACGAGGTTCGTCTTGAGCTTAGAAATAGATTCGCAGAGTTCGGTACGATGGGATTGCGCTTGACAGGGTGTGAACTCTGTACTTTGTGACTCGATGCAAATGTATATATAGGCCAAAGTAACCTACCCAAAGTTCAAAGGACGAACTCAACATCCCCACTCAGACGGAATAACAGTTACCCCACCCATTTTATCTGGAAATGGTCCTCACTCTCTTCGGAAGCCCCCTATCTGGGTGCACCAGGCGCGTCGCAATCGTTCTCTACGAGAAAAAAGTCCCATTCACCCTCGTCGAAGTCAACCTGGCCAAGGGCGAACACTTCAGCCCCGATCACGTAGACAAACAGCCTTTCGCCAAAGTCCCATACATAGTGAGTGCACATACATTGCTTCGCTTAGCATCAACCTCCTTATTGAACTTAAAGGACGACGACGGGTTCATCCTGTACGAGAGCCGAGCGATCTGCCGGTACATCGAAAAGAAGTACCCAGACCAGGGTACTAAAGGCCTCATCCCGACTGATCCCAAAGCAGAGGCTCTGTTCGAGCAGGCTGCATCCATTGAGCTTTCCAACTTTAATCCCTATGCCACCGGCGCTGCTTATGAGGTGCTCATTAAGCCCCGGTACGTCTCGCAGGCTCAAAGTTGTATTCATGTGGCAAACTTCATACTGATATTGTGCGCTCAGTTTCACCGGCCAGCCCTCCGACCCCCAGGTAGTCGCGTCGCTTTTTGCTAACCTGGAGAAGAACCTCGACGTGTACGAGAAGATACTCTCTAAGCAGAAGTATCTCTCAGGCGACGCCATCACACTCGCCGATCTCTTCCACATCCCCCCTGCTGTGGCACTCCCGGCTGCGGGAAGCACCGCGATTGAAACTAGACCCAATGTTGCTAGGTGAGTGTGATGGATCGAGTCTATTACTCACACAACATTGCTGACGATCATATACTTCGCATCTTATTAAGGTGGGTCAAGGACCTGACGGAGCGGCCTTCGTGGAAGAAGGTCTTGGAAGAGTTTCGGCCTAAAGCCTGATTTCTGAATTCTAATCTGTACAATGGTCTTTGAATCCCGACACTAAGCATGATCTCACCAGATTTCATAGTATTCTGCTCATTTATGAAGATTTAATCTCTATTGTGGTATTTCAACCCATCGGAAGAGGTCCGCATAGTGAGTCCACAGTAGATTAGATTAGATCGGGTGGAATTTGTGAAGATCAGGTAATTTCGGGCCCGGGCAAGGGGTAGTTACCTTTTCAAGGATGAAATATTGGCGGAAAGCACCTTGGAAACGGATGGAATCAGACCGGGATAATTCTATTGGGCAACCCCCTTGCCGCGGGGCACTGGGGTTGCCACAACATTCTGCGTCCAAATCTATCGGGCAACCTCAAAGTGCTTCGGCACGCCGGCCTTTGCCGCTCATGCTGAATGATCGAATCAGCTTGGTAAACCCCGGGAGGCCATTCCCGCCGCTCAGGCTGGTCGACCTTTGAGGATGGTAAAACCGCACTCCCTTGCGGATTTGACGAATGAGTAGGTGTATGTTTAGGGGATCTGTGTGTATAGGTGTTGATGTGGCCCGTAAAAGTATGCAGATGGCTCCTGGTGCCCTCAGGATGACCTCTGTAAGGCTCAGTGTGCACAGATAGCAGACTCATGAACCGTGATCAAAGCACCCAATGAAAAACCGTACATATTACATCTAGGGTGCAATTTATATAGTTATGATAGGCCACAAGAGTGCGATTCCGATATATTTAAGCACGACCTCAGGCTCTGCAGCTACTCGACTCGGATATCACCAACTTCCAAGATATCACAGTCAAGCGTCAATATTAATACTATCTTACTGATAGGCCCCTGCTGGGCTCCATACTTAGAGCACATACACATGCCTCCCTCGACTTCCTATACTACCCACTGAGAAAGTACAAGACCTTAATCTGCTTCGTGACCGCAACCCGAGTGCTGAGCGGCCTCAAGTTGGCCTCAAGCTGAGCGCAAGTCAGCGGGCTTCCAATTCATTGATGGCGCTCGGCACGACATATTCACCAGCAAGGAGGTTGCCGAATTTCGACGACGTTTGTAATGGGGTTGCTCGCGGCAAGGGGGTTGCCCAATAGAATTATCCATCAGACCGATGCTGATTCTGCCTTGCGTTTATATATATAGCAACTTCTCTATGGCCTGAAACTGTGGCTTCGTACGCGGGGTCGGTCAAATTCACATCATTATCATTATTATTATCATTATTTTCAAGCTTATCCCGTTCAGGAACAGCTGAGCCTAAATGCGGATTACTCCACACTGAACGAGGCACCCATTATCGAGTTCACTGGGTAGTGCACTGCTTGTAAGGCAGCACACCTAACAGCTCACAGCTCGGTTCTCAGGGGGCACCCATGCCGCACAGAGTGCAGGATGCAAGACAACGGGATGCAGCAGAGCCCGTACGGAGTTTATGGTGTTGGATGCCAGGGATTAAACCCTGGGCACCCTTCCAGACCTATTTCAAACCAATGTTTCCAGAGAGGTCAACCGTTACATTCGTGTTGTGAGATAGATAAATTACATGTATTTAGAGGGATATAGGAAACATCTCGAGGATATCATAAACATATTTAGCAAACACGGGGGCGAGATCGTCATGCTCGAGGAAGAAATGAATGGCGATGATTGCGCTCTCATCCGAGTCAGAAGTGCATCTGGCCACGAGTTCTGTTCCAACTGCGCCGATCGCAATTAGCTCTACCCTGTCCATGAACTTCAACCGCCTGTCAATGATCATGTTCGACTCCTCCGGGCCCTCGCATCGGAACAGTGCATGTATCTCGGTCTCGACGGTGGGAGCGCCACAGTATCGGCAAATCCGGCACTCACGAGGAATACGCGATTTGTCAGGGTAGCGGCGTCTTCTAAGTTGTTCTACTCCAAGTGTGTGGTCGGCACACAACAAGGAAAGTAGGGCACGTCGATGTGCAGGAACCCTGACCGTGCGGAGGTATTTGCGGAGGCAAAGTACTGTTTGAAAGGATGTGGAGACCATGGGGCGGATATCCGGCCTAAGGAGAGGGAGTCGTTCAGTGTCGAGTGATTGGTGTAGGAACTGTGCACACGACTTCTGGACTTTGTCGATCAGCGAGTCAATTCCAGCAACGCTGCCGAGCTCTGTGCTGTCGAGGATGACGGGGAACAGTGGCAGCCTCCGCAGGGCCGTCTCGAGGTCTGTGACCCAGGTACGTTTCCCATTGAGGTGCATCTGGACGGCATCCCGAATCGCGAGGTTAACGAAGTGATTCGCCCCCTGCATTATAGCATACCGGGCAAAGCGGAGTGCGAGTATGATCCTTCTATGGCGGATGGGCATAACTCCAGTTTCGGTGAATAGAACTGCGATCGGCGATCGTGGGTTTAGACCCAGAAGACGCCGTAGAAAGTATAGCTGCACTTTTTCGAGGGTGCGAAGGTTTTTCTCGATTGTGTCGATGATAATGTCGCACCCAAAGATGAGGTACGGGTCGACGAGGGCATAGTACAGGCGGATGCCTTCTCGGATGGGCAACGACCCAACGAATGACTCGGTGGAGATGACGTTGTAAGCGGCGTTCTGAGCCTTTGACGCCCAAGTCTTGTAGTTCAGATAGAACGTGTTGCGGAGATCAGAGGAAAAGTGAGTGCCCCCATAACGGAAGTGGTCCACGTAGCCAATAGGCTGAGGGTCACCTCCATCTGGTCCGATCACGGTGAGCGGTGCGTCTGGCAGATGTTTTGAGCCAATGATGCAACACAGGGATTTCGATGCGTTGAGTTCGAGGAAGGATACCCTCGCGCAGTATTCGCCTTCAACCCACGAGAGACGGTTTTGCATGCAGCATAGCCGATATCGAGGGCGACTTGCGGTTTGCAAGCAGGAGAAATATGACATCGTCCGCGAAAGCGAGCTTGGAGATGTGCACTCCTTGGATGATTATGTCGTCGCTGGAGAGGGGAGGCTCGAAGTCGAACGTATAGGCGAGGAAGAGCGCGGGTGATATTGAGTCTCCTGCCATGATGCCCCATGTTGAGTCAAATGCGTCGGAATACTCGTCGCCGACCTTAACCCTGTATGTCATAAGCTTGTAGAAGGTACGCAGCCAGTCAATGATTGGGCCACGAGCCCCAACATCGTAAAGCTTAGTCCATAGTGTATCGAGATTAGTCGAGGGGAATGCATTCTTGAGGTCGATCGACAGGGCAATAAGGCACTTCCCACTCGCGCGCGCTTTGTCAATGCAGTGACGGAGGACGAAAGAGTTGTTGTTCGTTCTGTAGCCCTCCCGGAATCCGTTCTGGGAATCAGGGAGGAGGTTGGTATCGTCCATGAACTCCCTGAGTCGACGGTCCATCATGAGTGTCATGACTTTAGCGACGCAGGACTCCAGCGCAATGATGCGGTAACTTTTGGGGTCAGTGGGGGGCTTATGTGGCTTCGGAATCGCGATGAGAGAGCTTAGGGTCCACAGACTCGGGACCTGCCGCCGTTCGATGCAAAGGTTGTATAAGTCGCGAAGCTTCTCGTTGCTGATTGAGAGAAGGTCGTGGTACGCGATGTTGTCAATGCCTGTAGCACTCGTTCGGGGCCGCTTCCCCACACGGTTCTTCGCCCAGATGACCTCATGGGTGGCCAATTTGCGAGAGAATGTACGCTGTGGTGTGATATCGATGGTCGACTCGGGAATCTCCGCTGCCCGCGCCTTATCCTCGAGGAACCGTTGCTCGTCAATGGAGGGTGGGAGCACGTCAGGCGGGTTCATTCTTGTCGAGAATTCAGCCTCTGCCTCATGGATGGTGATGCGCAGGGATTGCTTTTTGGGGTCTGTCCACGATCTCCTCAGCTTCCAGAACTCCCCAGTCGTCCTGCAGTGAAGAAGCATTTGTAGATTGAACCATTTCTTGAGGCGACTTCTGAGGCGGCCACGGTGTTTGTTTGAGTGGATGTCCGTATCTTTGGGCAGGGGGAAAGCGCGAGTCGACCGTCGAATCTCGTTAATCGTGCGATCTTTTGCGGACGCTCGAGATACACGTGCAAGGGGGGTATAGACCTTTACTCTGTCCAGTCGTGGAGGTGGTCGGCCCTGAGAATTATCGGGGTTGATGGGGGGAGTGCTCGGGGTCGGAAGGTCATCAATATTGTTCACAGGTGGAATGGAGAAGTGGATTAAGGGTACTGGAGGGGCAAATCGGGCAGCATCAACAGCAGCCTTCCAAGGAGCGATTGACCGGATTCGGTCGTTTACCGAAATGAAGTGAGTCAGCGTTGGCCGCTTCACAAGGAGATAAGCCACCCTTGCCAATGCCGACGATTCATCGAGTCTCCCTTTGAGATACGCAGGGCCAACGTGATGACAGATAGAGCGAATAACGGGTTCAGAGTCGATATGGAAGACGAGAGCCTGGGTGAGCGGCGCGTGCATAGCAGCATACCCAATTGCACTCAGTAGCGCATCCTGTCGCGGACCTGACACAGTGATCACCTCGACTGATTCGGGTGACCGTGCAATAGCACAACGAAAGCGACCGTTTGCTACCCCGTGACAGGAGATATAGATATTTGCTCCTGCCCCGTGTTCAGCAGCAGGGCCATAGAAATCGAGACAGGCCTCCTCGTCAGTCATGGCTGAAGCCATAACGTCGTCCAGGAGAAAGTCGAGATCAGTTGTGGAAGGTGGAAGGCACTCTTCTCTCGTGAAGGTAGGCCTCTCTCCATTGTCGGCAAATGGAGAACGGGAGTGTATCGGTAAGGAGACCTCGATGACAATCTCCAGGAGGGCATGGTCGAATTCAGTATCTGGTCGGCTGACGGAGAGAGACGAAACTTGAGTTGCAATATCCTGGGAGACGAGGGCATAGTCAATGACCGTGCGGGCTCCCTGGGCCTGAAACGATGTTGGAGAGCCTGGTGAGGTAGACTCTACTGACGTTCCGTTCAGGATGATGAGGTCGTGCGGTGTGCACAAGCTATCCCGGATCCATCGACCGCGAGTGTTAATGAAGCTGTCAGACGACAATCGCGGGAACCTGTCGCTCATTCCGTCCAATTGCCAATGTCCAGTCCTCCCGTTGAAGTCACCGGTGACAATGAAACCCTTGTTGCCTCCAGCCTCGCCCGAGCATGCAGCAAGCACCTCAGTGAGTCTGACCTCAGGGTGAACGTGACTCCATTTCCACCAGTGGGATCTGGGGGGAGGAATGTACGTGTTCACTACAAACAGGTCTTCGAGCTCCAGTACGATGAGATCTGGATGAGAGAGATCGGCACGGTGCGTCAGCGCCAAGTTGGACTCGTAGACCGCAGCCACTCCTCCCCACTGTCGATCATCCGTTATGACCACAGGACGCGCAAGGCTGACAATCTCATATCCGTTTGGAATGTGACCAGAGATGTCGTTAGATGGAGCCAGCCCTGTTTCTTGAAAGAAGGTAATCGAATTGGATGTGATGGTGTTTATGAAGGCGGGGCTCCTGATGTCGACAGCAAGATCTCCATTAATGTTCCAGGACGCGATGCGCAGAGTATCGATGTCTTCAGTGCCCGCATATTCAACCTCTGAGCCGTCGTGGTTGCCGCCTGAATGTACCGAGTTAGAGTCAGATGTTTCCGAAAGGGCATCAGTGACGTCGGAGGAGTAACTGAATCATCGCTCAGATAATGAAACCAATTGATAGAGGAGAGGTCATACGCAAGGTCATTGTCAGAATCATTATCATTATCATTGAGGGCATCATCGGGACACGGGCGCACAGACGAGCTGGGGACAATATCGTAACAGAGTCAGAAGAGAAGAGAGATATATGAGGCGTACGAGAGAAGGCCAGGAGTCAAACTAAAGTCGATATCGAAAAAGTCCATGGAAGAATCGAGCAGCGGTCGCGGGAAGAGCAGTCACTTATAAATAAACATAAAGACGAGAACGGGTACGAGATAAGATGAATCTACCAGTTGTTGTTGTTGGAGATATGAGCGACAGCGCCGGGAACAGGAGGGTCACGGGCAACGCAGGCCACGAAGGCTTCGGCAGATCGACGGTTGTAGAACTTGATCGAGTAGTGGTCGCACGCAACGGATCTGGTGGACTGAATGGATGCCTTCCCGAATGCCGTGCTGTTGTAGGCAATGAGGATATCGATGATAGCAGCGTGGTGGTTCCCGTCGTGCGATAGATTCGCGTGAGGGCCGTAGAGGACGAGGGCGGGCTGATCAGCTTGATAAGCCGGTGGTCCTGTGGCAGCACGAGCCTCGCGAGCAGCGCGGTAAGGGAGGTTGCGGCTTGGGCGAAGTTGAGGGGTACGTATAGGAAGAGCAGAGGGAGGGGAAGGATTCGCCGGATTGTGAGGATTAGGCGGGGAGTGGGTGGTGGTAGGGAAGGAAGGTGCAACGGGGGCAGAGCCTGACAGGTTCGAGATGTTGGTGATGGAACCGCGCACGGCGTTCACGGATCCGCTCAGAAAGTCCACGCGGCCACGGAGCTCCGACATCTCTCCATTGAGCGTCTCGAGGCTCTGGACTGCAGGATAAATGGAGCTGATATCCTCCTTGGCATGGTCGACCGAGTCTTGGATTTCGTCCGCGGTCGTCCTAGCCCAGTTTGCAGTATCCAACGCGAGCCCAACCTCATCCTTCATCTTGTTGACGGTGGAGTCGATGCGTGAAACATTGACTTGCATGTCGTTCATCCTGGTCCACATCGATTCGGATGCCTTTTCCAATTTGGAGAGTCTTTCGCCGAACCCCTCGTTGGACGTCTCGACGATATCGAGACGGTCAGCGAGGATCACAACATCGTCTTCTTCCACCTTATGGAGGCGTGCAGCGATGTCTGCGAGTCGAACCGCCTCCAGCTCGTCGATGCGTTTGTTGACGAGACCGATCTTGGCGTTCACGGAGCGAAGAGCGGGTGCAATGGAGGACTCGGGAGCTGTGTTGGGGGCGATGTGAGGAATAGTGTCCTCCTGAACGATCGTCTTCGCTTTCTTCTTCCCATAAGCCTTGCTGGAGGTAGCAGTAGCTGTGGTCGGCGCAGCAGGAGGGACAGTCGTGGCGGCACCTTTACCGCGAACAGGGCGAGCAGGGGGAGGTGCGGGGACATCGGGGTCTGCCTCGGGTACAATGGGAGGGATGATAGGAAGAGATTTGGTTGCCGGGAGACCTTTGATGGGTGATTGCTTTGGCATGGTTGAGAGGAGGGCACGAACGATGATAGGAGATCCATGGATGGGGTGATATGTTATATATTAACGGATAACGGCCCAAGCTGAGAAGATGTAGGACGAACATGAGACAGCCCCACAAGGGCGGTATGGAGAGTAGAGATGTCCCATTTTGTGGTGAGACTCAGTGTTGTTCGTGAGGACGAAGTGTGGAAGTGTAACAGAGGAAAACGACACGGCGCTGATGCCAGGCTGGCAGCACAGCGTGAGCCGAGTGATCAGATCAATTTCGTCTTATTCGGGCGGTGCATGCAAGACAAGACTTGCTAGCAGCATCTGTTGTCGTACCGAGACATATCAGAGTTGGGGGTCAAGATGGGTCGAAGGCAGTATGAAATCCAATCCCCCGTAATTTCAAGGGATAGGTGGTAGGCGATAGGCAATGTTGGATCGTGAACGGCAATGAAGCAATCAAGCATTCCAGACGAAGCATATAGATTCCCGGGCCATACAGCCGTCGAAATTCGAATAGACAATATAACACATAGACGCTATCAATCCCTTGTCGCACGGAATAGATAAAATGAGGCCATACGGCCCTCGAATATAGTGTCTATAGGCTATACAGCCCTCGAAAAGAATGGTATGAGGCCATACGGCCCTCGACAGAGACATACTAGTGGGTCCATACGGTCCTTGCCAGAAACCTAGTGAGGCCATACGGCCCTCGATAGAGACATTGTGAGGCCATACGACCCTCGATAGAGACACAGTGAGGCCATACGGCCCTCGACAGAGACATTGTGAGGCCGACGGCCCTCAGTGAAGCCATACGGCCATCGACGACGTTGGGATAAGGTTTGGATAAGGTGGTGGAGTTGAACGCGCAGGGTCCAGTGCAATGACTCGGGCTTTTTAGCACAGGATACATAGGTCATACGCAGTGTCCAGGGCAATGAGCTGTGGGTAGGCATGGGAGGGAATGGGCATCGGTGGGGGTGGTTGCCTTCCTCGTTCAAAGCACTGCACGAGTCGCAGAACAAGGGATTTTCAAAGAAAGGTTGATAACACTCAGGACACTTTAATGACCCCAAGCTGCACGTCACACCGGTTGAGGTTGAAGAGAGGTCCTTGAATGGTGAGGCTTGTGCTTGTATGAGAACGATGTGGGAGACAGCACTGAGCCCCAGAGTCCGGATTTCACGGAGGGATCAGTTCCGATAAAGCCATGCTAGCCGCTCCAGCCTCACTCCCAGCCAAGGGGTGACCGGCCGAGCAGCCCGGCTGCCCGAGGGGCTCACCTCTAAGGCCACCTGGCCAAATCAAAAACGGGGCCCTACTCCATTTATGGAAACTCCCCATACCATGCCCTCAACTTTGCGTCTTCATTGAAGTCCTTGAGAGCACTGTACGTCCCTGAATTTTATAAAAGAGTTATGCGGGGGCCTTTAGTTATTACTAGAGCCGACCTCGATGCTCCTAGACAGCTTTCTGCGGGTTGAACCGAAGGCCAGAAAGGGGCACTTTCTACACCTCAAGAATATGCCTGAATGAAGCCTAGAAAAAGACAGAACACTTTCAAGTCTGTCCTCAGACATACTATATATCATTTGAGCCTTTTACCTGCCGACATTTGACTTCCTACAAAGCGTGAAAGCATCGTACTTACAGTCTCTGTGAGCGGGACCCCGAAAGTGATTTGACGACCTGCCAAGGTAGGCTGCCATCCTCGGGCTGCTCGGCCGGTCACCCCTTGCTCCCAGCTCAGAGCTAGTAAAAAACTATATAACTCAGTCACATCTCGGAGGCTCTGGCCCCATCATCTCCTTGAATTTAAGGCGACACTTGAATCCCTAACCTCTACTCCCCGACCATTCTCAACATGAGATTTACATTCATTCTCACCACATTCTCAGCCCTTCTCCTCGGCACCGTCGCGCAAGCGTTAGGCCCCAATGTACGCACGCAGCCCACACTTTCGCCTTAGGCTCTAACCTTCTGTATGGCCCAGGATTCTGACCTCCTCAACGCCCGAGCTGCAGTTGATACCCCGCTCATGTACGAACGGAGCGCGGTGGAGGTCCCTTTCCAACACTCCCTCCGCTCCTTTCTCGAAGAGGCCGTCACAGCACACCGTCGCGCTTTGAGCGCCGACAACGGTGAATCGCTGACAGCTCGATGGGTGGCAGCCAGGATGATATACTTCACCCACAAGGCTGGCGGTGCAAAGGCCCAGTCGCAGAGGATTGCCTGCGGCGCTGAAGAGTCCCTCGCAATGGCCCGATCAAAGCTTACCAACATTGGTCTTTCGGCTGGAGCCTTGGCGAGGGCCCGGCTCGTGTCTGGGGGAGGAACTTGGACCTAACCAGGTCGGCACACGACAATAATCTCGCCGATGGCAGCATAGTAAATGTTTATGTGGGCTAAAACTCGAAGGTGGGCCGACGTGTCCCAATTTAGTTCAACTAGCAGCTAATAATAATGCTGTTTAGCCAGTACTCATTGGCCCACATATCTCATTGCTGACGTGTTGATGAAATGTGGTTGACCACATTTCATCGCTCGCTATCGTGGTGCCCCCCTGTAACGCATGGTGCTTCTGAGATTTCACCGCAGCTGTTTCCACGCACGGACGCACGGCCAGCGATTCGCGTTTCGATGCCCCACGTCGCCCTCGACGAGCTCAACACGGTGGGGTACTCTTCGACGCCGCTCCAGGTTTTTGTTCCATAGGCTGTCCGCCATGTAGGGGCTCTACGAACAGTGGTTGAGGAGTAGACGTCTCTTGTACCCCTTTCATTGGCCGCATTGGCCTTCTGAGTTATGCGAAAGAAAAAATCGGTGACAACGACAACGGAATGGTGCGCAATGGCGGCAGGTAATGTTTTTATGTGCATCGGCACTGTTTTGTAGGCGAACTCGGCGCCGAGGGGAGGAGAAAGGACTTACTCAAAATTCGATGGTGCAGTAATGAGCGCCTGCGTAATGGCGGTGACAAGGTTCATCTTGAGCTTAGAAACAGATTCGCTGAGTTCGCGGATGGAATGGAATTGCGCTTGACAGGGGTGTGACTCTGTACTTTGTGACTCGAAGCAAATCTATTTATAGGGATAGGCTAAAGTACAAAACATACCGCAAGTTCCAAGGAAAGACTCACCATCCAATCCAACCCCACTCATCTCAAATACCAGTAACCCCACCCACCCCATTTTGAAATGGTCCTCACTCTCTTCGGGAACCCGCAATCCGGATGCACCAAGCGCGTCGCAACCGTGCTATACGAGAAGCAAGTCCCATTCACCTTCGTCGACGTCGACCTGGTCAAGGGCGAACAGTTCACGCCCGATCACCTGGAGAAACAGCCCTTCGCCAAAGTGCCCTACATCGTGAGCATAACCTATCCCCAACTTCCAATGTTTCATTTGGCATCACGATCCTGACTATTCATGTCTCCGAACTTGAAGGACGATGACGGCTTCATCCTGTACGAAAGCCGGGCGATATGCCGATACATCGAAAAGAAGTACCCAGATCAGGGTACTAAACTCATCCCGACTGACCCCAAAGCGGAGGCTCTTTTTGAGCAGGCCGCTTCTATTGAGCTTTGCAACTTCAACCCCTATGCCACCGGCGCTGTTTATGAGGCGCTCGTTAAGCCCCGGTACGTCTCGCAAGCTTCAGGTATTCATCTGGCAAAGTTCATACTAATGCTCTGCGCCGGTCAGCTTCCTCGGCCAGCCCACTGACCCCCAGGCAGTCGCCTCGCTTCTTGCCAACCTGGAGAAGAACCTCGACGTGTACGAGAAGATACTCTCTAAGCAGAAGTATCTCTCGGGCGACGCCATCACACTCGCCGATCTCTTCCACATCCCTCCCGCTGTGGCACTACCGGCTACGGGAAGCACCGCGATTGAATCTAGGCCCAATGTCGCAAGGTGAGTGTAACGGATCGAGTCTACATATTACTCACACAACATTACTGACGATGATATACTTCGCATCTTATCAAGGTGGTTTAAGGACCTGACGGAGCGGCCGTCGTGGAAGAAGGTTCTGGAGGAGTTTCGGCCCAAAGCCTGATCTCTGAATTCTAGTCTGTACAACGGTCTTTGGATCCCGATAATAAGCGCGAGGAACGATGTGCAAGTCTGAAAACAATGATGAATGAATGAATGAAGAACGAATCTACAAGGATCTCTGAGTCTAATGCTACAATGCTGATTAAGTGTCCAATGGTGTGTGTCCGTGACCAAACCACTACTCGAGCCTCGGCCCTCTACTCTACTCTATTCTAAGAAAGAGTCCATGACCAATGTCCATAAGTTTGGTCAATAACTCGTCGTGGTCAAGAAGATTACAGACACAGGCGCCTAACGGGACGATGAGGGCGGCAGAACAGCGCTACGCGCTAGTCCAACAGGTTTCGCTCAATTGAAACCTTGTGAACCACTGTTTTTGCAATTACATCTCTCGATTCATCGTGTCTCCTCAATCGTATCTCACGTTCGGACCGCTCCCGCTCCAGCTCACTCCGGTTCCAAAGCCTAACGAACATACAAACACCCAATCGCCACATCCACCTTGGTTCCATATTCACTAACATACATGATACAACAAGATTCCAAACCCACTACATAAACGAAACCGTCCAAAAAGTACCATTACATCTCAGAACAGAACCAACAAATATCCAAGTCCATCGCCTCTCAACACCCCGCCCCCACTACTCCCCCCTCCTCTCCTCCCTCTCATAAATATCCTCATCCCCAAACCCATCCCCCCAGTATCATCCTGCCCCACAACACCCGGATCCCTCAACGCATACCCCTTCACCACCTCAATCACCACCGGCGGCGGAGGCGGCGTCCCACTCGCATGCACAATCCGCCCCTCAGGCTTCTTCTCCATCTGCCTCCGACTCGCCCTCCTCTCCACATTCCTATCGGCCTCCCCATGCCCACGTCCCTCGTCATGTGCCCGCTCCTGCTCATGCTCATGTGCCGTGTACCCACCGGTGTGCCCATACGGCCCACTCCCACAGGCGCAGGCGCCTCCGCCTCATACGGACTCCTCTCATACGGACTCCTCCCATACCCATACCCTCCCCCACCCGTCTTCTTATCAATCTACACCCCCCACAACACAACCCAATCAGCATCCCCCCTCATACCAAAGAAAAACGACGACGACGTACCGCATACCCATTCGGCCCAACCTCAGCATACCTCCCATGCCCACCATACCCCGGCGGCGCCTCCCCCTCATGCCCTCCAACATGCTCCTCCCTTACAACATACCGCTCATTCACAGTGTACACATACTCGCCCCCCTCCTCCTCCACACTACTCCCCTCATCGTACTCGCCCTCATCTTCACCCTCGCTCGCATACCCGACGCTCTTGACAGCAGCCTCCACAGGCCCGAGCGCCGAAGAGCTTCGGACGCAACGAGGTACCGCGCGCAGAGCATGCGCATGTCGTTCCACCACTCCATCATATCCTCGTGCGACCTCGCGCGGAACGTCCACGCTTTCGAGCCCGACCCGCCTTCACCTACAACGAGTAAACGTACATCAGCATCGGGCCGTATTCAGGTCGACTCGAGATAGCCCAAAAACCCAAACCACAAAACGCAACTCACCTCCCAAAAGCGCCTTAATCCGACTCCCCCCACCAGCCCCCGCCTTAACAGTCCCCATCCCATCCCTCCTCCCCTCCACATGAAACTTATGACTCCTCGCCCCCACCCCACTCGCCGGCCCCAACGTACAATTCGGCAAAAACAAACTAAAGCTCGGCGTCAACGCCCCCGCCACTCCCGGATCACTACTCGCAAACTCATGCAAGAACCCCGCCGGCGTAAGCACATAATACCCCTCCTTATAACTCCTCGTAAAAGAGGACTTGCGCTCCAAATTCCCGGTATGCACCGGAACAACACTCGGATCGTCCTTGAGCGGATACACGATGAACTCCGGGTCCCTCAACGGCGTCTCTGGATCCAACAAATGGTCTGAACGCGCAGCAAAGCTCACCCACTCGCGCTCGGGCGTGAGACTGGCCATATGCTCCGCAAGCGAGTCGTAGATCGCCATCTCCGCCTGCGTCGCGCGCGAATGCCACTCGCTGAACGTGGCCCAGGCGGACTGGATCGAGCGCACGATGCCTTCCTCGAAGTGCGCGCTGTTCTGCTGCATGATGATGATCGACTTTTGGAGCAGGTTCTCTTCGAGGACTTGGCGCTGGAGCTGCTTCGAGACGGCTTGGTTCGCGAGGTACCTGGCGGGCGATCAAGGTGTCAGCATGTGCGGAGAGAAGAAGGGGAGATGTAATAGAGGAAAGAAAGTAGTCGAAATGAGAATGGGAGAACAGAGTCAGGCGTGGCCATCCAATCCTGAAGGCAGCGTCGCCGCATTCCAGCTCGATTCAGAGTAGACGGCTAGCCAAAGAGCGCGGCACACCCGGCTCACCCTCCCCACAAATTGAAGCCAGCAGTGCGACGCGGCACATCGACGCGGGACAAGCACTCCCCTCCTCCCCGCAAAGTGAAGCACCACCAATCCCGAAACAGAAGAAGAGCCGAAGACTCAAACAAATGAACGAAGGAACGAAAGTCGCAACGACGAATCCAAAACCAACACCACCTCTCCAAAGAACACAAACACCCCGATCGCCGAGCCCAACGAGCGAGAGCCTCATTCGAAGACACACTTCAAATCGAGCTCCATCCAAGGCAAAGACACCTGCACCAACTCCACGACACTGACATCCCACACAGGCCAGAACCAAACCACCGCTCACAAGGGACTGAACACAAGGAGTGCGACAGGTCGCGCCCAAAGGCCACATCGCACCCCGATGCAGAGCCAAGAACACCCAACCATGGCCATCCCCGCACCCGTCCCGTGCTTGCACAGGCAAGTATCGCCCTCGAATGCCTCTACACAGGCGCCAACCATATCCAAATACCAACCCAAACGCACAAATGACCGAGAACCCCAAACGATCCCAAGACACCTGCACCAAATCCAAGACACCGACACGCCGACACAGGCGCACACCAAACCACCGCGCACAAGGGACGCCCATCGCGGTTTGGCTGAGGTCGCGCCCAGGATCCCACATCGCACACGACGCAGACCCAAGAGCACCCAACCATGTCCAACCCCGCATCCGTCCCGCATCGCAGAGCCATGCATCGCCGACACAACACCCCACCGCGCCCCACCACCACCTCTCAAAGAACCGATAACCAAGCTCTCCAAACGCCCAAAAAAAGAACGAACGAACGAACGAAACCCCGAAACGAAGAAAAGCACTCACGGATCACTCCTCGCCGCCAAACTCATCGGCGTATTCTTATACATGCTCACCGCATTCGCGAGCTCGCCCACCAGCTTCGTGCTCAGCTCTCTTTCTTTCGCGACGCCCGCCGCGAGTTTGCCTGTGTCGTTTTGGACGTTCTGCGGGGTGGGGGAGGATGATGTCAGTAATAGTATTGGGGGAAGGAAGGCACGAGCGGGGGTATGCGTAGGCGAAGGAGCGAAGGCGCGAACGGACGCGCGAACGAACGAAGGAGCGAACGGACAGACGGGCGAAGGCGAACGAACGAACGAACGAATGAACGAAAGAGAGTCAAGAAGAGTCAAGAAGAAAGGCGAACGAGCGCGAAAGAGAAAGAGAAAGAGAAAGAGAAAGAGGAGAAAAGAGTCGAAATATCAGGGAAGGAACGAAAGCGAACGAACGGCGGCGACAGATCGAACAACCCAACATACGAGAAAGACCCGTGTACACCCGCTCACACGCGCACAGACGGACGGACGATAGACGCCTTCATTATCGAGAACACGTCCGTCCACCTGCACCACGATCACCAGCACCACGACCAAGGTAAAGAGCGCGTGGAGGGGATCGGGAAGGGTGAGGGTGAAAAGGGAGAGAGAGCGGGCCGCATCGAAGGCCCATGCACGATCGACGGACGGAAGGGCAGAAGAACGGTACGAGTATGAGTACCATGCCTCGCCCATCCCGAAGGCCCGAAGGCCCGAGGCGCACGCCCACACATACCCAAACACCAGCCGTCGCCGTTAACGAACGGACGAACGATAAGAACAAGGCGAGCGCGGAAGAGAACAGAAGGGAAAGAAAGATCGATACACACCCTAATATGAGCCTTAATCTCCGCCCCAAGCTTCCTCAAATGCTCGACAATGCTACTATCAACCGTGCGCCCGAGGTTGGCGTGCTGGTCCGCAATCGTGCGCGTCTTGTCGCGGATGTTGTAGAAGACGTCCTGCGGGCGGAGAGCGTCAGCTCTCACTCATTCGGGGGTTCGTTCGGGGTGTTCGGATAGGGGTTTTGTAGAAAAGGAGTAGGAGCAGGGATAGGAGGGATGGGAGAGGGGAGAGGAGGAGGAGTAGGAGAAGGAGAAAGGAGAAAGGGTGAGAAGGAAAGGAAGGAAAAGTACCTGGAGCCCGCCCTCGCCGAGGAACTGGTTCCCGCTCTTGAACGGCACCTGGATGAGCCCGCGAGTTTCACCATCTCCTTTGCCGTGTTGTTCTGGATGTCCGCGATGCCCTACACCAAGGTTCAAAACAACGTCAGCCATCTATCCATTCAACCAACCATCCAACCATCACCCCCTCCACCCCCTCCCCCTCAACTCCCCACACAAGAAAGAAGCCCACGCACCTCAAAATACGCCGTCAACTGCTTCACAATCGCCTTCCACGCCACAAACCGCTCAATGAGCACATCCGCCGGCTTCAAATCCTGCAGCTCGATGTTCTTCTTGATGAGGCTCTGGCTCTTGCTGAGCCCGGTCCCCGCGGAGCCTCTCGAGGCGCGGGAGGCGCGGGAGGCACGCGAGGGTGCGCGGGCGAGGTTGCCGCCTGAGGAGGAGGCAGACGGCCCGAGGTCGGTGGGGTTCATGCTGGGGGTGTGGGGGTTCGGTGCGTCGGTGGTGTGGTGTGGTGTTGAATGTTGGTGTTGGTGGTGGTGGTGGCGTTGGTGTGGTGGTGGTGATACCGGCGTGCGTTGTGTATCGCCGAGAGTGTCGTGGTTTGAGAGAACGTAGGTGAAGAGATGGTTTGAAATGAAGAAGAAGCGAAACAGGCAGGCGCGGGCGAAACGAAACCGCCCGTGTCTACGATCTCGTGGAAAGGAGCAAGGAAGGAAAGGAAAGGAACGTCACCGCCCAACCAAAGCTGACGTCACACTGCCCTAACCCTCCCCTTTCAAATTCCCACCCCCACGGGCCGGCCGGTTATCAACAGAGGTCCCGCTCGGGCCTCAGGACGACTTCCAGGGCGTAGGGTCGGTCGGTCGATCGTCTAGTTAGGCGGATTATTAGAGGGAGTAGAGAGAGTTGGATTTGTTATAGCTTGTGCTTGAAAGGCTTTGTGCATAATACATAGTGGGCTTACAAGTTACTAATATTATTATCGAGCCCTTTTGGCAGGTTGCGCCCCGGAGGAAAAAATGAACGCGGTATACATATCTAGGTTCGATTATATTGCACTTCTGTCTGGGGAAATGCAAGGCCAATCTTCTTCCAAATAGCTAGCGTACAATGGAATAAATCTAGGGTGATCCGGCATGAGGCTGGCTATAGTCGTCTGTCTATCAACTTGCTATCAACCTCGCGCATTGACAGGATGGATAGTCGAGTCCCCGGATTGCATGGCAGTGACACGAAGCAGAGGCGCGGGGGAGAGTCGTTCGCAGCCGAGAAAACAGCTCATCAAACAAACGTACGTACATCCTGTCTGCGACTTCAATCGTGCAGCCACCAACGAGTGCCCAGTTCTCAACGAAGCAGCTCCGAGTCAACTCCCGCCAGCAATTAAAGAAAGCGCAAATCATCCAAAAATCATCCAGTCCTGCCGGCCGGCCGCTCGGCCCCGCGCATCCGCAAGTCGTTCGTTCAATCGCTATCACGATAAGTAATGCCCACTTGACGGCCGGCGTCCAGCATGCTGTCCTGTGATTTGGCGCACTGTGTCGCACTGTCGTGATGATGTGCTTCTCAATACGTCCGTCTGGCAAGGGTCTCAAGAAATCCAGCAGGGAGAAGGATTCCGGAATCCGAATTACTTACCACCTGTAACTCGACCCATTGGGTGAGGTCGCGAGAATCAATCATCCTGACGTGGTCGGTCGGTCATTGGCCAAGCATTGTCTCAATCGTTTGTTTGATCAATTATCATATCATGTCTTAGAATAGTTCTTGCGCGCTCTGAACTTATCTTTTAAATCTGAAATGGGGTCGATGCACCGAGTTTACGTTACACACAAGGGGCATTGCGCCTTTTCACATAGAAAAAAACCTTGAGGGAAGCGTGGGACTTTCAGGAATGTTCTGTATCGCCATCCACAGGCGTGAAAGGATGGACTTTCGAGATATTTCTCGTTGAGAATTCGCGTCGCAAAACGAATCCATTCCTTAAGCTTCAGAACGTGAAAATAGCGCTCAAAACAATGACATTTACATGTCTATTCCAACACGGTTTCACTTGGGAAGTAATATAACATTTCTTGGGTCTGAAAAGGCGAGTAATTACTGAGAAGTCCAAATGTTCCTACAGACTTCCGCGTGAAATTTGGTTCATGGAAATGAGATGCTTTCGGTAGGAGAAATCCGTAGGAAATCCTTCAGAAAGGGCCTGGATCGGCCAGGCATGAGGCAGCACGGCCGCTGGCGGAGTTGAAGTACCCGATGCCGGCCTGGATCTGGAGCTGGAAGCGGCCGAAGCTCCCTGCTTGGACTCCGACAAAGCGGAGCGTGAATGTGATTTTGAGGTGATTTGTTCTGATTTCTGTGTGATTAGCGCCGATTACCATCCGACAGTCCTTACTCGTCCCCCTCCTACTCTCCCTTCGAGCCCGACCACAATCTGTTCGCTTCCTACACCCTCCAGCAACCACCCTCAATACACAGGCTCCTTCACCCCGGACTCGCTGCGTTCCGCATCCCCCACGCCCTCGATGCACAAGCGCCGAAAATCCTCGATAGGACCGAGCATCGGCCCAGAAGGGCGACGAGGTCTACATCAAGCCCCCCAAGAACTCGTTCATCTTCTTTCGACGGAAGTGCTGCGAGGATAGCAACGTCAAGCCGATCTCAGCAAGAAGATCAGCCAGCGCAGTGGAAGAGCCTCCCCGCTGAGGACAGGAAGAACTGGGAGAACCTCGCGAAGGAGAAGAAAAGGAGGTCGAGGTATCAGGAGGCCTCCCTGCCCGTCGTGCACCGCCTGTATCCCCAGGCTGCGTCTGAGGATACGGTTCCCCTCGCGGCTTCGACTGGGTACCGAGTGCATCTTACGCTCCCCCTTCGATGGCCACGAGCCAGTTCAACCCCAATCTTGTCGTGAGTGCCCTGTTTTCCGCACCTCCTTCGACGCTAACCTCTCCACCATCCCAGTCGATGGAGTATATGCAGAACCTCTTCAACCAAGTTGAACCAACCTCCCCAGCTTCGCTCGTGCTCCTCTCCCACATCACCCTAGCACGATCGCATCCTCTCGCCCTCGAACGTATATCTGCCCTCGTCTGGCTCCATCCTCAGGCTCATCAAGTCACCCCTCGTCCGCAGGGCTCCCCTACTCCTTCCATACCTCGCTGCAGCCTCCCAACTACTTCGAGTCGCTGGGCCCGCTCGATCCGCTCGACCCCAATCTTTCGACATCGTAGGTGGAGCTCGTCCTTCCCGCGGAGCTGCACCACAAGAGCAGACGCAGCAGGTCTCAGCCAGTACAGCTGGTAGAATGGCGCGCCCGCGACAACAACTGGGTTCCTCAGCTCGATCTCCCCGCGTTCCTCGGCGAGCAGCCCGGAGGATGGTGTGAAGATCTTCGTGCCCCAGCAGCAGTCGGCGTCGCGCTACCAGGAGATCTCGCTCCCCGCCGTGCACCACCTCCATCCTCAGGCTGCGTCTGAGGATACGGGTCTCCTTGGTCCTCTCCTCGCGAAAATGCCCTCCGAAAACCTCGGGAACGGCTTCGATTGGGTACCGAGTGCATCGTACGCTCCCCTTCGTTGGCCACGAACCAGTTTAACCCCAACTTCGTCGTGAGTACTCCGTTTATTGTACCGTTTTCAAAGCTGACGTTGCTACCATCCCAGTCGATGGAGTACATTCAAAACCTCTTCAACCAACCTCCCCAACTCCGCCGATCGTCGCTTACACCCCTCTCTCACCTCACCCCGAACAACGGCCCTATCCTCTCGCCCCTCGAACGGATCTCAGCCCCCTCATCCGGCTCGTCCAGGATCGTCAAGTCCCGCTTCACCTGTCAACGGTCCCTTCACCCCCTCCTCTGCGGCGCTCCCTTACTCCTTCCACACCTCGCACCTCGTTGCAGCCGCCCAACGACTTCGAGTTGCTGGGCCCGCTCGACCCCACTCTTTCGACATCGCAGGCGGAACTCGACCTCCATGGGGAGCTGCACCACCAGGAGCCGACGCAGCAAGACTTCAGCCAGTACAGCTGGGGATGGAACGGCGCGCCGGCGATGCTCGATAACAACTGGGACTTGAGCTCGATCTCCCCCGCGTTCCTCGGCGAGCAAGCCAACGGCTTCAGCAACAATGGCATCGCGAACGGGAAGATGAACTTCAATCAGGACGAGCTCTGCGGTACGGCCTCGAGTTCGGCTCGGATTTCAGCCAGGCGTTGGACGGTGGGGCGTACGGTGCTGGGAGCGACCCGACGCTGATCGGCGGGCACTACGACGAGCACATGTTGGGAGCGGCGTTCACTGTGTATCGAGGATAGGATGGTTGGATGCTGTGCGTTTGTTTTTTTCGTTTCTGAGTCTGATATCATATACGTCGTTTATTCGCGCTTAC